>CM038215.1:30413672-31750065 GCA_021442155.1 Cymbidium sinense
AGGTCAAAACTTTGTACCATGCACAGTTAACGCCATCGTAACACTCGACAAACAACCTCGATACAAATATCCTCGCCGATTCAAATCAACCTTTTCCACATAGTTAACATCATCAGTCAAAATCTCATCGACCATCGTTCGCACTACCGACCACTCACCGCTGACTATTGCCGCCACCAGCTGCCGACCACCTCACGGGCGCTAACTACGGCTGCTGGCAGTACCACCCACCACAGCCGCATCGCTTATCGCTGATTACTGTGGCCATCATCGCTCCGACTATCGCTGTGACCACCTTACCATCTTCGCCGGTCATCTCGCTGATTATCGATCGCCGCACCGGCTGCCGCCATTGCCGCTGCCAGCGCTGACCACTTCGGCCGGCTAACCGCTATAGTTGTCACTGCTGCCACTACTGCCGCCGGCCATCGCTCGCCACTTTACTGCCGCCATCGCTCAATTATCGCCGGTGAATCCATTTCACCATTATCGCTGCCGGTCTCGCTTGCCACCATCATCGAGCATCTTCATACGCCTCGCTCTGGTGATCGCCAACCCGGACGGTTCGACGGGTGAAACCGGAATCACGACGAGTAATGTGGGTTTTGATCGCTTTACCTGACGACGATTCGGTTTCAGAACCGGAATCCACGACGTGATACCGGGCCTTGATCGCCTTCCTAACCCGACGGTCCGACGGTGAAACTGAACCACGACGATACCGGGCCTTGATCACCTCTAACCGGACGACGACGTGGGTAAACCGGAACCACGACGATACCGTGGGGCCTTGATCTAACCCGGACGGTCCGACGGTCGGTAAACCGGAACCACGACGAGATACCGTACCTGATCGCTTGATCGCCCAACCCGGACGGTCCGACGGGCCTAAACCGGAACCAATACGACACCGTGAGCCTTGACGCTTCTAACTGGACGACGACGGGTCGGAAACCGGAACCACGACGCATCGCGGCCTTTGACCGCCCTAACCCGTGACGATCCGACGGACCGTGAACCGGACGAGGTCGGAAACTGAACCACGACGCATCGTGGTCCGACCGCCTAACCTGACGATCCGACGGGCGAACCGGACGAGGTCGGAAACCGGAACCACGACGCCGCGGCCTTGACCGCTTTAACCCGTGACGATCCGACGGATCAAGAACCGGACGAGGTCGGAACTGGAACCACGACGCATCGTGGCCTTGACGCCTTCCTAACCTGACGATCCGACGTGAAACCGGACGAGGTCGGAAACCGGAACCACGCATCGTGCCTTGACCGCCCTAACCCGTGACGATCCGACGGAACCGGACGAGGTCGGAAACCGGAACCACGACATCGGGCCTTGACCGCCCTAACCGAAGATCCGACGGACAAGAACCGACGAGGTCGGAACTGAACCACGACATGCGGCCTTGATCGCTTCCTAACCTGACGATCCGACGAGGCCAAGGACGAGTCGTAAAACCGGAACCACGACGCAGTGGGCCTTGATCGCCCCCCCGACGCTTCGATCACCTCCAAAGAACCCTCACTCAAGAAGAAAAGGAGAAGGAAAATGTGTGCCTCTCCCTCTCATCCTAGGGGGGTATTTATAACCCCCCACAAGGGTAAAACGGTAAAACCCCCTCAAAAAACGGTTCAAAACGGCTCAAAACCGCCCAATTTTCTGGCCGCTCATGGGCAAGTGCCGGCGCAGGCGCTGGCAGCGCTAGGACGCTCAGACGCTAGGAAGCTGCTAGCCGGCCCGCCTTTCATCTGGACTGCTCACCCGGGATGGCACCGCACCAACCGTGAGCGATGGCAACTGCGACGCTGAATGGCTCACACCAACCGTACGCTGAATGGTTTCAACTGTTCACGCGGAATGGTTCATGCTGCTGCGCTGGCGCGAATCCCACTGCCGCTGACGCCGCCGCACTGGCTCACGTGCATCACACTCCGCTTCAAGGCCGCCACCGCTGGCGACGCTACAAGCTGGCGCTGGCGCTGACGCCAAGGACGGCCACGGCGCCCGCGGGTCCCCCCCTAAACGCTCAAAACTTCGTGAGTATCCAAATAGCTCCATAACTCAAAATCTTATGCCAACGGCTACATCTTCTTCCATAATCATAATTTGTATTTTTATGATGGTTTATTCTCAAAAATTCAATGCGACGCCATTGAAGAATTCATTATTTTCGAAGATTTGACACATATTTTTGATGATGATTAATGTCATCCAAAAATAAATCATATTCTCAAAATACCACTAATCAAAGCACAAATCTGATGTCGAATGCGATATGATTTTGAGTCAAAACCGCTCGAGATCAAGCACTTAAAATATCACAATCTTTGGACATCAATTAAATCCCAAAACAGCTCTCAAATATGGAGTGTTTATAAAATAACGAAGGCCTCGAAGGATCTAACGAGCCTAAGATCTCATAATTCGACTTCATTTGGGCATCCAAATGCTCAAAATACATCAAATGATCAAGGAATCATCCCGAGTCGTCCGACGAGGGGAGTGGTAATTTCCAAGAATGCCTCCTCCCATCTATAAACAGCCTTCATTCCTCACATGGGGGCCAAGCTAAGCTGGAAGTAAGAAGGAAGTGGAAGCAAGTGGGAAGAAGAAGACAAGAACCAGCAGTGAAGAAGAAGAAGAGTCCAAGAAGAAGAAGAGGAAAGCAAGTGAAGAACAAGAAGAAAGCAAGGAAGAAGAAGAAGAGTCCAAGGAAGAAGAAGGAAGCAAGGAAGAAGCAGGAAGAAGAGGAAAAGTGAAGTGAGGAGGAAGAGAAAGCTCTAAAGCTTGAAGATCCCCAGCAAGATCGACCACCGCACCACCATCATTAATTATACCCGATTTCCACTACCCAAAGATCTCCAACATCAGCAACTATTATAAACTGATCGTTGTTACACAGCTGTTGTCCCTTTCTCAAGTAGAATTGAATCCCGCATCTGGAAGATTTTGTACTCAAAAGGATACATAGTGGAATCTTTTATCGGGTTTTTTCCCCTCTTTCGAGGTTTTCCACGTTAAAAATTCCTGAGTGTCTCATGTTCGTTCTTTAACCCGGTGTACTGGATTAATCAACCGTGCTAAGGCATAAATTTTACTCTACCGAAGAACTGGTTTTCCAAAGACGCAATATATATATATATATATATATATATATATATATATATATATATATATATATATATATATATATATATAATATGTGTATATTAGTACATACTAAAAATTCCAATATAGCTTTACATACATACTCACATATAATAATTTGGAAAAAATTTTAAATTAGGCACAATTATAAGTTTAATTAATTAAAAAAAAAAAAAAAAAATTAATAATAGCCTAGTCGTCCGCTGAATTGACGACCCCAACGTGGATCCCATCATCCGCCGTCCGTCTTCAACTCAACGGACAACTAGCCCGCCTTAATTTTTTTTTACAAAAAAATTATGGGCAGTTGCAGTATTTTGCTCATATCTACATCATTCGGTGTCGGAATTGAGTGAGCTTAGTATCGTTGGAATCGTAACGAAATTTCTCACAACTTTCATGTTGATCAAAAATTAATATTGTGGCCTAATAAGCAGCAGTTTTTGTGAATACACGAAAAAATTACGGCACCGACCTAAAATTTTTGAGCAGCCACTTTTATTTGTCTGAATCAAGCAGGCTTGGTATCGTTGGAATCGTAACAAAATTCTCCATAACTTTCATGTTGATCAAAAATTACGATTGTGATCCGATACGCAGTTATAATTATTATAATACTAAAACATAATACATACATATATATACATACATATATCATATGCTCTCAAACCTTGAATGAGTATTTTTTAATCTCTAACAAATTTGTAATAATACAATTACTTATAATACTAAAACATAGACTTAAATAAAAAAATATTATTTAAAAATAGTACAAACAATAATAAATTTAAAAAAAAATAAAATTAGAATTTAATAAATATTTAGTCACATAAAATAATATAGGCTACAGATCTAAATAATCAAAGTCATCAAAACCAAACTTTCAGATAACTCGATCAACAAAACCAATGAAACTAATACAAAAAATAACAATAATAATAATATTATTATTATTATTATTAATTAATTTTTTTTATAATATTCTCATTCTCTAAAAAATAATAGATTCATGAGACCAATAATAATAAAATAATTCAGATTTTATTTAATTTTAATATTTTATTTTAATTATTTTTTTTCCATCCAGCCTAATTATTACATCATGTAATCCACCAAAATAACAATAAACTAAAAACACACGCTATAAATAAACCTTAAATTATTAAATTTTTGGGCCACAATCGTAATTTATGATCAACATGAAAATTGTGGAGAATTTCATTACGATTCCAACAATATCAAGGTCTCTTGATTCCAACACCGGATGAGTCAGATATAGACAAATAAAGGCCGTCAAAAAAATTTTACGACGCCGTAGCTTTTCGACATTCACAAAACTACTGTTTATCGACAATTTTAATTTTTGATCAAAAATGAAAATTGTGAAAATTTCGTTACGATTCCAACGATAGACACTCAATTCACACCGATGATGAGATGAGCAAAATACTTTAGCTTCTCATAATTTAAAAAAAAAAAAAATTAAAACGAACTAGTCTTATTTTGTTAATTTTTTTTCAATATTTAAAAATTTCCTATAATAATTTTTCTTTCAGATTTCACACATAATAATTTCTCTTTCGAATCAGAATATTATATCTTAGAATTGAGATCAAAATCAACAAAAATTAAAAATTGAATTCAATTGAATCAAATCATTAGCATTGATTTGATCATCTCAATCCATCTCATCAAACACAAAGTTTGAGTCCACCTTCTTCAGGAAATGAAATGGCTAATGTCGTCGAATCCATGCTATCGCCCAACTAGACTCCGAACGAACCGAAAGGAATTGCTCAAGTTCAAGCTCGTTGTCAAGATATCGAGCTCGGCTCGGCTCGACTTCGAAGCTTTTACATGGTGTTCGAAGCTTGAGCTCGCTTAGGTGTTTAGACAAGCCTTAATCGAGCCTTAATTAACGGGAAAAATGGATTACTTTGTGGATAGTCGAAGAGCGGATTAGGAAGGAGGAAGAAGGAGGAGGAGGGTGAGCTATGTATGTAAATTTCCCAAATTTTAAAACGATGAAAACTAATACTTACAAAAAAAGGAATAACAAACCCTGGAGCCTAACTTCCCCGGATCATCATCTGAAAGAACTCCAGCATTCCATCAAAACTCTGTTTGCCCCCTCCATCCACAAGAAACCTCGCCTTTGTTGCCCCACACAACAACAACCAATGATGCAAAACTCGGGAATCGCCCTCTCCACCGATGATCTCCCTAACCTCCCAGCCCTCATCCACTCTGGAGAAGCTTCAGTGCTCGAAAGAGTCGAAAACAAAGTTAAAACCACTAAACTTCCCCATCAAGCCGCTTAAAGAATTCGATCCAAGCCAAGACCAGACAATCAATGACTCAAAAGAATTCACCCTATTCTCCTTGACTATTGGTGAAGCCGTTCAAATACACTTGAGAGGTTAACCAAGAAATTTAATGTAAATTAACACACTGTGTTTTATGAACAGTTTTGAGAAAATCAGCCTTTCGAGCGCCTTATCGAGTTAATCGAGCTATTATCGAAGCTCCTTAACGAAATTCGCGAAGCTTTAAATAATCACTGCTCACTAACATAACCGAATCAACAATAACTTTATTCGTTTCATTTAACAACGAGTATTTACAAAGTGTTCAAGCTCGATTAATTAAATGACGAACGCGAAACTTAATCGAGCCGAAGTCCGATTAGCTTGTTGAGCTGTTCGTTTACCCCCACTAGGCCCAACCATACCCTCCACCTTCTTGGACAACCTCATCCCCGACGACCACGGATACGCCATCGATCTCTTTCCCCCAGAAACCTCCGCCTGCAAATCATGGACCTCTTCCCTTCCATTGGCCTCCGCCATCTTCGTTTCCTTCGGCAGCATGGCAGCCCTCTCCGCTGCCCAGACCGCCGAGCTCGCCTTCGGACTGGTTTCGACGAGCCGCCCCTTTCTCTGGGTCGTCCGCTCCTCCGAAGAAGGAAAATTGCCCCCCGGCTTCTCCGACGCAGCCGAGAAGAATGGCGCGTTATTGGTCAGCTGGGCGCCGCAGCTCGAGATTCTCGGAAGCGGCAAATTCGGGTGCTTGTTGAACGCTCGGTTCGTTTACACCCCTAGGCCCAACCATACCCTCCACCTTCTTGGACAACCTCATCCCCGACGACCACGGATACGCCATCGATCTCTTTTCCCCAGAAACCTCCGCCTGCAAATCATGGACCTCTTCCCTTCCATTGGCCTCCGCCATCTTCGTTTCCTTCGGCAGCATGGCAGCCCTCTCCGCTGCCCAGACCACCGAGCTCGCCTTCGGACTGGTTTCGACGAGCCGCCCCTTTCTCTGGGTCGTCCGCTCCTCCGAAGAAGGAAAATTGCCCCCCGGCTTCGCCGACGCCGCCGAGAAGAATGGCGCGTTATTGGTCAACTGGGCGCCGCAGGGATTCTCGGAAGCGGCAAATTCAGTGCTTCAGTGACGCACTGCGGGAATTCGACCATGGAAGGGTTAGCTTTGGGCGCCGATGGTGGGTTTGCAGTGGACGGATCAGACGACTGGATGCGTATATTGAGGAGGTTTGGGGGATCAGTGCGCGCGAGGAGAGGGAGGAGGGATTGTGGGGAGGAGGGAGAGAGGTGTGTGAGGGAGGTAATGGGGAAAGCAGTGAGGGATTAGGGTTAGGGTTGGGAGTGGAAGGAAGCTGCGCGACGGGCGATTGTTGAGTTGTTGGATGAGTTCTGTTAAGGATGCTATGTATAAATGAATAAATATATATATATATATATAAATAATTTGATATTTATAATTATAGCATATAAAATTTTATGCATTTATATGTTTATACCTAATGTTTGATATTTATAAATATAATATTTTTTATGTGCATAAAAAGATGAATTTTTTTTTTAAAAAAATAATAATTATGATATTTTTTATAAAATATTAAAAATTTAAATATTATTTATGTAAATATTAATATTTTGATGTTAGTACATATACTTTAATAAATTAATGACTATTATTTTTGATGTAATATTAAAATTTTGAATATTATTAGTATAAATATAAAAGTTTATATGCTAGATATATAAGTATTTAAAAATTATGTGTTATTTATATAAATACCTTCAAAAAGATTGATATGTAGAGAAATAATAAAAGATTAAATGGATATCTCCTCATTTATCAACTTGCTTAATTCTTGCATAAGATCAATAATTTTATTTTTAATGATATATATTATAGTGATATTTGCTTGATTGTATTTTTTTTATAATTTTATTAATGAAAATGAAATTATGTAAACGTTAAAAGGGGAAATATTAATTAATCATGTAAAAGTGGCCATGCAAGCAAAGCTCATTATAGTCCATAAAAGCAAACTCACAATTAGCCAATCTAATCAAAAAAATTTTTTTTTCTCTTCAAACTCAAATGCATTCATGCATATAGAGAACTTAGCCATTATGTATGATCAATTTTGTATTGTAATTTATTTTTATTTTTATTCAATTTTGTACAATATGTTTGTTTATAGTATGTTTTAATTGTTTTTACTTTTTTATTTTTAAAATACTCAAAATAATATTTTAAATATTTTAAAAAAAAACAATCACTAACAAACATATTTTATTTTGAATCAAAATATAAAAAATAAAATAAAAAATGAAAAAAAATAAAAAATAAAACAAAAATGATGATGATCCCAAACAATCTCTAAATTACATGAAAATGAATCTTCCTTCTCTTTAGATTGGCTTGGTGGATGATTCTTTAGGGTTAAGTGTTGTGGCTTCCCTCTTCTCTTTTGATGATGTTGAATTCATCCATTATTATGTCACTCAATCTTCAATTATTTTAATATTACATTTTTATCTTCTCTTGTGTTAATGGAGTTGGCCAAGTAAGTCCTTCAATTAATGCAAAGAAATTCTCTTTCTTCATAAATCCTTTGAAAGTATCCCACAATCTATCATATTACCTTTCACCTCCTTTGCATAACATTTGAACACGACTATTTATTCTCACTGTTTCACCACATACATTCTTAACCCTAAACATATCCCTTAGACATCTCCCAACCAACCTTAGACGCGGAGTTTCACTCATATCTCTTGAACTCTGAATCACATCTTGATAACTATTGTTGCTTGATTTTGTTATTCTCATTATTAGGTTTTTTCACATACAATATTGTAATTATGTTATTGGGAAGATTTAAACTTTGTATTCCAAAACAGATATATATGGTGAGCGTTTTTTAGGTTAGGCATTTTTTTTTTCCCTCTTCGAAAGTTTTTTACATAAAATTTTAGAGTTTCTTATTTCAATTCATTATCTATGTCTTTGGATTAAAAAAACTATAGCGTGAAATTTTACTCTACCGCTACAAATTTTCGGGTACACAATAAACATTAAAGAATTTATCTGATGTGTAACAAATAAAATAGCTCCCATTAAAATATTAAATGGTAAGAAAACATCATATATAACAAAGCATCTTAACAATAGTAAAAATTATAAAATAGATATATAATTCAACTTTTAGTATTTTCAATACTGATTCAGTTGTCTTTAAATGCTACACTTGTTTTCAAAATAATGATGTGAGTAATGAACACTTTACTCAGGCACTATTGCTATAAAAATCTTTCTTTTATTAACATCTTTAAGCAACTTTATTAAAGAGAATTATCTTTAAAGATTTATGTGATCTAATCTATTACAATGATAGTTTCAGAAAAGGGACGGAAGTGCATGTGGCGCATTCGATGTAGATGTCATGCAATAACTAATTGTGCAATTTGATTTTGTAGAAATCTAACATCAATAATTGGACTCAATATGATCATCTGTGTCATGCAACCATTCATCAATAAGGCCATTTGAATCATCTCTTTGCTTATAATTGCACGCCCATTCATAAATCTCTTATCTTGGAGTCCATAAATAAGCACTAATAACAATAATGTCACCAAACATTTAATCTAATTTATCCTCTAATTTAGAATCTATGTCACACTACTTCAATTTTCTTGTATTTGGCAGTGCCTACAGTTCATCAAATATGATTTAAAATTTACATAGACAAACATATTTTCGAAACAAAATGAAGAGGTGAGTGCATATAAATATTTTTTATGCAACTTCTCTCGCCACCACTCTCATCTAATGCATCAAAATTCTTTTTTCTAAAATCTCAACTCAATCTAATTGATCATTATTCTAACTCCTTTCATAATTCTCAATCCCTCTTCAGCTGATCACACTTTGTTTAGTTGTATCATATTGTACTTTCTCATAGTTCTCTCTTAAAGTTTTTTATTATATTCTGCCAACCTTCTTTGTTAAAGTGAATTGTTGATTGATTGTTTAACTTAACCTACTTCCAACAAAGATTACAAAAAATCATTTTCACATCTCTCTCTCTCTCTCTCTCTCTCTCTCTCTCTCTCTCTCTCTCTCTCTGCTGGCAACCGATCCACCTTCTCTTGGATTCCCCACTAGAAGTTACGAAAAAGGCGCATCAAGATATACTAATTTTAATTTCAAATTAAACCTTCATTTATTTTCTGTATTTATATTAATATATATATATATATATATATATATATATATATATATATATATATATATATATATATATATATATATATATATATATATGTGTATATGTAACATACATTACAAAATATTGAATATATCAAGATATACTAATTTTAATTTCAATAAATCTTTTCTCATACATAATAAAAAAAAGAAGAGAAACTTCATATTTCAACAAAGATGATATTTTTAATAGGACAAAATTATGAAACTCTCTACCATGGCTTGAAAAACAAATGAAATCAAATTTTGTTTTCAAACTCTTAACGCAACTCCACAACCGCCCTTAATAGACTATAATTAATCAAATTCAAGCATGAATAAGATAACTCCATTTCTTTAATTATTATAGTCAGCTTTTCAAACAAGTGTCCTCGCCATGACAAGGAGACCTTTCTTTTATATATATATATATATATGTATCTAATTTTGTGCGTTTCTGGACAAATTAATAAGTCATGTGTTTCTAATATTATATGGCCAAATGAGATAAACAAAAAACAAAAAAAAAATAAAAAAAATAAAAAAATAAAAAATAATTAAAAAAAACAAAAAAATAAATTAAAAAAAAATTAAAAATTAAAAAAAAAATAAAAAAATTAAAAAATATATAAAAATAAAAAAAATATGGCCAAATGAGATATTATTATTATTATTATTGTAGGTTTTGTATTAAGCACTGAAAATATATTGATATGACACTGAAAATTCTACTAGTAGGAAACCCGAATCTTGGTCAAAAGCGTTGATTCTGAAATTAAGTAGAAATCAAAACTTAAAATATCATCAGAAAACTTTGGGATATCACTTAAATCTCTAAAGCTCTTAAACACTTAGTGTTTATAGCCAATCGGCGTCTTGATGAGCGGATCTAACAAGGTCAAGATCTCATAATACCGACTTCATTTGAGCATTCAAAAACTTAAAATACATTGAATGATCAAAGGAATCATTTTAAGCCGTCCGATGGAGGGGAGTGGTTCGGATTTTGCATGTATTTACAGAGACGCCACTCCTCCGATCTATAAATAGCCCTTCATTCCTCATATGAGGGAAGCCAAAACAAGAGAGATGAGAGAGCTCTAAAGCTTGAAAATCCTACAAGCTGACCCCACACCACGGTTGTCGATGATCCTTCGCCGTGGCCATACCATCATGGCGACCTTCATCATCCACTGCTCATCATCATCTGCTACAACTAGCAGCGTTACAACACGGACTATATTATGAGCATTGTTATCGATTCTCAGGATTCCCATAACCCTTCTCATGTGCAATTTTGTAATCTTTATCAAGAAATTTTGTACTCAAACAAATACATAGTGGAAGATTCTTTGGGCTGTGGTTTTCCCTCTTTTGAGATTTTTCATTAAAATTTCTGAGTTTTCTTCACTCTTTAAATACCTGTGTATTGGATTTCATAACAAGGCTAAGGTGTAAACTTTCACAATACCACAACTAGTTTTCTAGCATGCAACAGTTTAGTGCCGTCTGTGAAAAGCGAACCCTTCAATCACAATTTCTATGCTGGTTATGGCAAGCAATACGTGGCTCAGAACTCAGCTCTAACTCCGCCACTCTCGAAACCAAGGATGTCAAGCCACCTCACTCCCGGTGAAGGCGGACAGAATCTCTTTAGAAGATCGTGGTCAGATCCTTTTGCGAGGAACACAATGGCATCATACAGCATCTCCCCAAGATCAATCGTTGGCAGTTGGGAGGTCAAAATGCTAATCTCCTTGACAGTTCCTCCGTGTAGACCGTGTCTTGATCTTCTTGACATGCTAGTTCTACTCATCCATCACGTGTAGCTCAACTGACTACTAATCCACCATTTATTGCTGATAGCTTGACACATTCTTGTCCCGTTGACCCCACTCATCATGTTATACATGTAAAATTATAATGCTTAATGCAAGACAAATTTCATCTTCAAGATAGAAATCATCTTCCCCCTCACCGCTGAGGAATCTCTCTTTAGAAGATATTCTTCAACATTCTATTCCGTGGGTTTCAAGCTTAGAACATTGATTCCTATGATGGGGTGACCGACCCACATGAACACATCGACCATTACGGGTATCATGCATATCCAACGAAGTTCACGACACCGCTTTGCTTTTCAGTCTTTCCGTTACCTCAAGGGGCTTCGCAGTTTTTTACTCCCCCAAGGGAATCCATCTGCATGATGAACTCACCAAGATTTTGTGGAAGCAGGTTTACCGGAGGATCATTAAAGATTCCTCCCATCTCTCCCACATTCATCAAAATGAGGTAAATCACTTAAAGAATAGGTTCTCCTGAAGCTCGCCAAATACTTGGAGTAGACCCTGAACTATTAAGAGGGCCTTTGTTTGGAGGGCTCCGTCCAGGGCCTTTTTACTCATCACTAATGCGATACACGGTTCACTCATATGCCAACTTGGTTCATCGCGTGGAAGCACAAATCTCCAATGATAAATATTTGAAATATATTTGAACAATTGAACGTAAGAGTACCCTAGAGAATGTGGACCAATAGTCCCATCAAAAGAAGCAACAAGGCAGTCATGATCTCTTCCCATGGCCCTCATATCAACGACGCGGAACCACCCCAGAAAGGAATACCCTGCTTCTCTCGTATACCTCTATTCGAGATGAAGAAAACATCAAGTGGTCACATCCACTGAAACTAAATTCAGAAAATCAAGAACAATATTGTCACTTCCATCGAAGTCGTGGACATACCTACAGGCATGCAAACAACTCAAAGAAGAAATCGAGCTCATTCAACAAGGATATCTACGTCAATTTATGAAGAATTCAATAACAAACATACCTCTAGGGTGCAGGACAATCATCAGGAGCACAAAATAATCATCAAACAATTGAAAAATTGAAACAATCACAGGACCAATACTATCTGTCAAATTCTCATTACCCTCCTCAAGAGCGAGTTAAAGAAGTCTTATATTGATCATTTCCATCACTTTTAATGCTTCGGACTTAAAGGAGTCCATGTTCCTCATCAAGATCCACTTGTCATCAAGAATCGATGACCCATGTTAAGAGAATTTTGATTGACAATGAGTTATGTTGATGTCTTATTTTACTCACATTTCTTAGCGCATGGGCATGGTTAGGGAAAAGCTCCAACAAGACCATTATCAGTTTGATAATCGCCTGCAAGTAGAGGGGACAATCACCCTTCTATCCGTGAATTTTCTTGACAAGTGACTCATTTAATTTAATCCATGGTGGTCAAGTCGATTGACATATAATGCTATCTTAAGGCCTCTCAATCAATTTTTTGGTGCGCACTTCTGATCCATCTTAAGATGAAATTTCAACCGCGTTGGAGTTGGGGTGATCAGTGATATATAGCACACTTATTACCTTCAGCTCAACCACGCCTTGACCTTGAGATCGAAGATTTTAATTTTCAAGAGAAGAAGAAAAGCTTCTTCTAGAATTGCTCTCTTTGCATTATCGGATGACCAACCACTACTCAGTGCAAGTGGGATCCCCTTCTCGAAGAACAAAGGAAAAACATAGACTTCTTGCAAGATATCTTGCTTGGAGTCGGCCGGGATATATGAGGGGTGACCCAATGTGATCATGCACTCCCTAGATTGATCCAACATTCAAACCGATCATCCAAAGAAGCAAAGTTTTGAACGATCCTCAAGCTATTGAACAAGAAGTTAACAAGCTCTAAAAGCGGGATTCATCGAGGTACATTACCCTACATGGCTAGCAAATATTGTCATAGTTAAGAAAATAAATGGAACATGGAGAATGTATTGATTACCGACTTAATAAGGCTTCACGAAGATATAGTTTTCTCATCCTCGAATTGATCGATTGGTTGATGCTACATGGACATCAAATGTTCAATTTTTGGATGCTTACCCTCAACCAAATAAAATAAAAATGGACCAAACGGATGAAGAAGCTATAGCATTTCAAACATATAAAGGTTTATATCGTTACCAAGTTATACCGTTTGGGTAAAAAAAATGCTGGTGCTACCTATCAACGCCTTATGAATAATGTTTTTAAAGACCTATTAGGCCACACAATGGAGATATATGGATGACATGTTAGTAAAAGCTTGGAAGAATGACATATTTCGACTTAGAAATATGATTTAACCTTCTTAACGTTATAGCATGCGACTTGTGCTTGGGAAGAAAAATTTCTTGGATTTATAAATTACCAGTGGGAAGAGGCCAATCAAAGCTCTCGATATGACTCCTAAAGAATATCAAAGAAGTTCAACATTTAAATGGGAATTGCTTATCTTTTAGCTCATTCTGGATAAATACCCATCATTCTTTAAAATATTAAAGGGAGCTAAAATAATAATTTTTGATGGTGATGAATGTCGGTCTACTTTTAGCAACTAAGGGTATTTAGCATCTCCACCCTACTATCAAGCCTATTCAAGGAGATGTTATACTTATATCTGCGGTCTCTTCCACATAATAAGCTTCGGTTTTAGTGAGAAAGAAAATGGGATGACCAATTTAGTATGTCAGCAAAATTCTCTCTAATATAGTAAGTCATTATCCACTTGCAGATAAAGTGGCTCTAGCTTTAGTTTTCTCTGCACTAAAATTGTGTCCATACTTCCAAGCTCATATCGGCTCATTTACCATTAAGGGGCCATCTACAAACTAGAAGCATCGGGAGGTTAATTAAATGGTTACATAGAATTGGGAGAGTTTGATATAAATTTTCTACCTCACGCTATAAAGTCTCAAGTACTCACAGACTTTATAGTGGAATGCTTGCCCAACTCAGAGGAGCTATCTCTATGCCTTTCATCTCCTCAATGGACCCTCATGTTGATGGAGCTTGAAATAAGTCTTTGGTGTGAATCTTACTTATTTCCCCAGTGAGAATACCTTAGAGTATGGACTTCCCTAAAATTTCTTGCAATAATATGGGTGAATATGAGGCTCTCATAGGGTTGAGACTTCATTGATTGCGAAGCTCAAGACTTAGTGATCCACACTGACTCTCAGCTTGTCGCCTCCCAAGTTGAGGGAAACTTTAATACTCATAATCCTCAGCTGGTGCAATACCTCCACTTGGTAAAGTCTCTTCTTGCCCATTTCAGGACACATCAAATCATTCACATCTTTTGAGAGAAGAATACTGTGGCCTCTCAAGCTTGCTATCTGAGATCTATTTAGAGAAGGCATGTTGAAGAAATATATTTTCTAGTATCAGGGTCATGGGTAATACAGCAATTAATGAGATAAAGGAACATGGATGGACCCCATCCTGTCTTTTCTACAAGAAGGACCCTTCACGAAGAACCAACTACTGACTCATCTTGAAGACAAGCTTCAAACTTTATTATTGGGAGAACTATACAAATGAGCTTTTATACCTCAAATGTCTCTCACCATGAGGCCGATTATGCATTAAGAGAGGTTCACTTTCGGGGATATGTGGAGAACACTAGGAGGAAGGGCTAGCCCTTAAAATTATAAGCAAGGGTTCTATTGGCCTACGATGAAACAAGATGCCTTGAGTTCAAAAAAATGTGCAAGTTGTTAGTTGCACTCTAACCTCCCTCACATGCGCATGAGCTCTCATCCATTCAAAGCGTGGCCTTCTTGGGGAATGATATCATGGGACCTTTTGATAGCAGGACGAAAGTTCATCATTTTAGCCGTCGACTACTTCACTAAATGGGTGGAAGCCGAACCACTCACTAAAATCATGGAGACAAATGCTAAATAATTTGTTTGGAAAAATATAGTATGTCGATTCGGTCTTCCTGAAAATATCATCACTAATAATGGAACAAAATTTACTAGAAAAATATTTATGTCCTTTTGCAAAGATCTTCACATTCAACTACTGCATACTGCTATAGTACATCCTCAAACTAGCAGTGAAGCTACCAAAGGGTATACTCAAAGGACTAAAACACATCTTGAGAAGGGGGGGCAATGGGTTGATGAGCTTTCTAATGTTCTTTGGGCTTACCCATCATCACCCTGGTGAGACACCATATAACTTGTGTTTGACAAGCTATTATACCGTAGATATCGAGTTCCAAGTCCAAGAGTTCAATTATTGATCATGATGGTAATGAAAAAAAACTCAGACACTTGGACTTACTCCCGAAACTTCGTGACATGGCCTACCGGCTTATCACAAGGGTAGCTCGTCCACAAGAAGAGTAAAACCCTTCCATATCGCCGGTGACTTGGTCTGAAGTCTCAGGTAGAGGCCCTCAACAATAAACTCTCACCTCTTTGGGATGGCCCATATGTGGTTATAGCTATGGTAAATCCGGAACATTCAAGCTTAAGGATCGAGGGAAAAACTTTACCTCAAACTTGGAATCGAGAATCTCAGAAAATATTATCGGTAATTCTCGCATAATTATTGCAACTTTTATTTTATCTCATGTCATTTCCTCTTCATGTAGCCACTTAGTGGGATAAAGACTTGTTGTTGTTGTTGTCATTTCTCTTGAAACTCATATCGTGTTAAAATCTTATGATTGTATCATCGAACTTATCGAGTAATGAATTCATAGCTTTTTCTTTCAAGCTTGTTCATATGAACAATCTCCTTCATTTAATCCTCCCACTTGAGAAAATAAACTCATTGTATCTCATGGGCATGATCAATCCCAAGGGACTTGATGACCTCTTCCATATAGGTAAAAAGTCAGTAACACTTTGGTTATACCGGATAGGTCAAAAGGTCCTTGGTGGACATCACCTCTTTTAGATAGGTGTAAAAATAATGTTTTTAATACTGGGATAGGCCAAAAGGTGGTTGGATTCAGACTTCACCTCATCCATCAGTTAGCGTCGTTGAATAATATTATTCCCCCGGATGTAAAAATAAAACAAGAGTGTATCATCTAAAAAAAATTTCATTGTGCATTAACATGATGACATAAGAAAGAATCAAAATTACGATACACAATAATAATACATAAAAAAAGGATCCTCAAGTGACACACATCATATCGGTTGGTGATATCGCTCCTCACTAGGAGATGCTCCCTTGGACTCACTCTCAACTCCTTCATCTCGAATCGACGAAGTCTTGAACTTGTGGAGATAGATCCTCAATCTAGCTCAGGTCTTTGCGATGCACTAAGCAAATTCCTTTTAGGAACCCTCGGATGAAACCCTCCTCTAAACATTGGTGCTCCAAGTCCTTCACTTCAACTTCAAGAATATGATTATGAGCTTCACGGACATGGTCTTGATTGCAATATAAGCCGAGCTCTTAAAGTCTTCCACTACTTTCAAGGAGATTTTATTTGCTTCCGCTTCTGACATTATATGCTCCTTCTCAGAAAGACGATCTTGTAATGCTTTCTTCTCCAGTTGAGAGCTCTCTTCTCCAATTGCCTTGAGTCTTTTCTCTTTCGGCGAGTCTGTCCTCACCTCAATCCATCATCAGAGTGCTCCACCTCCCACACTGGAGAAAGAGAAGTCGACATGTTTTAGCTTTCGCACCGGTGATCCTCCAAAGTCACCACTTCTTTGGCCTTAACACTCATCTTTGCTCATACTCTTGCAGATATTTTACAAATTAGTATTCCACTCATCTAAGCGACACACAAATGAGTCATCTACAATGTTTGAGTTACCTATAAAAAAAATCATCACAAATATTACACAAAGGAAAGAAAAAAGAAGGAGGAGAAGACAACGTACCAATTCATCTGCTCGTTGACATCCAGTGCATATGTGTTTAACACCTCTTAAGGAATGTGTGGCTTCGAGAAACGAACTCCCCCATCATGAGTTAAAATAACTAAATTCTCAGAGGCCAACTAGGGGCGAACATCTTCTTCATAAATATCTAACATTTTCACTTCTTCTTCTTTAGAAAGATGAAACATTACTACCAGTGATTTAGCTAACTTCTTGAAGAACCCTATGAGTATGAGGAGACCTTTCATCACCTTTACTTGACCTCTTTAGTGGAAGAGCATAGATCTTCTCACGGATGGAAAGGCCAACCTTGAACATATCTTCAACTATATATTTGTCAATGTGGCGTAACTCATGTTTTTTCTTACATCGGGAATATTAAGAGTTGCAGATCTCATTCTCCATTAATGGATGCGGAAGGTCATTCAATCTTCCCATCTCTCGGGAGGCCACTCATTTTCACAAAAGAATCCATTAGACCAATTTTTAGGCGGATCCGCTAAAATTATCCAATTCTTTATAGCCCAATAAGAAACATGTCCCACAGCATCACATGTGAATCTACACATTCACAAGTATTTGATGTTCAAAGTAACACCACGCTCTGAAGAAGAGAAAGCGATGACCACTAAAGCGAAATGAAAATTGTGACAAAATACACATATGTTTTGAAGATCTCTCAATTCGGGGAGCCAAAGGAATCGCGGTCCGCATGAAGAATCATCTCGAAAGAAGTATCGGAGGTGAGCAGCTCGATCGGACTTTGGCAATAGCCACCAACTCATTAGGAAATAAAATTTCTTGGAACACCATTAAACTATTGTGACAAGGGATGGTATATCGTCTATATGCTATGGGTTTTCTTACGCCATCACCACTGTGAAAATACATAATGAATAAGAAGAGAAATGATAAAATCTAAGAATTTTTTGAAGCTACTCACTCACCCAATACTTAGGCATACCCTTTTCTCTCGCGGATAGCTTGGGATAATTTTTTACGATCGACAAAGATATGCATACATGTGAGATCAAAAAAAAAAAGAGAGAAAGAGAAACTATTCCTCCCCAATGATGCTCTGAAATTACTTGTCAAACTTTCTGAGTCATTCAAATGACTGCTCGTAATTATCGCTTCGTCGCCATCTTAGCAATTATCAACCATTAAACCATCCATTGATGTTTCAAAAAATCTAATTTCTCACTACAGGTCTTGATCACCTCCAAACCCGATCGGTCTGACGAGGTCAGTTGACACCTCTTTCGAGGGAAAATTGGAGGCTTGTTGTATGAACTACGGGTCTTGATCACCTCCGAACCCGGTCGGTCCGACGATGTCAGTTGACACCTCTTTCGAGGGAAAACTAGAGCCTTGCCGTATGAATTAAGGGTCTTGATCGCCTCCGAACCCAGTCGGTCTGATGAGGTCAGTTGATACCTCTTTCGAGGGAAAACTGGAGCCTTGCCATATGAACTACGGGTCTTGATCGCCGCCGAACCCGATCGGTCCGACGAGGTCAGTTGGCACCTCTTTCGAGAAAAAACTGGAGCCTTGTCATTTGAACTACGGGTCTTAATCGCCTCCGAACGACATCCTCTTAAGAAGAAGAGGAACAATCAAGCATATGAGGAGTGTGCCTTCTCCTTGGCCCTGTTTTATAGACCCCATAGGGTAAAAAAAAATCATCGAAAACCATCAGCGCCAAAATGGGCGTTTGAGCCAGACGCCTATACCCTTGTGGCCGCGTCTATGCGCCCTCCACGCATTCCACGTGTGCCGTCGTAGCCCACGCCGCGTCGTGGCCTGTACGACCCGCCCTCGACCCGACAACCCAGCTTCGGGCGTTACCCCGTGACAACTCGTACCACCCAACCGCGTGACCTGCGATAACCCTTGACCCGCCCAATTGAGCCGACCCGCGGCTTACCCACGACGCGGCTGGACCTCCCATATGGCCTTGCTCGCGTGTGAGTGCCAGATGGGTCCATAACCCGAAATCTGCGCATATCCATCTGCTGACACCGCTCGCTTCCGTGATCATAATCTTGTGCTCCCATGAAGATCTGTTCTGTCAAAATGTATGATTAATGGACCCACAAATTTCATTAAAAAATTTGTTACTTTCAAGTATTTGACATATATATTTATTGATGATTGATATTTTGTTATCCAAAAAAAAAAGAGGCGGTATGACACTAAAATTCTTAGTAAGCACGAATCTTGATGTCAAAAGCAAATTGATCCTCTGTTAATTAGTCGAGATCAAGCACTTAAAATATCATTGAAAACTTTGGGATATCACTTAAATATAGCTCTTAAAACATGGGTGTTTATAGTCATCGGCGTTTGAGCCGGATCTAACAAACCAAAGATCTCATAATTTGACTTCATTTGAGCATTCAAAACTTAAAATACATTAAATGATCAAAAGAATCATTTTGAGCCGTCCCGATGGAGGTGGTTGATTTTGTATGTATTTACAAAGGCGTCCTCGCCATCTATAAATAGTCCCTCATTCCAAATATGTGAGCCCAAGAGGAGAGAGGCTCTAAAGCTTGAAAATCCTCCAAACACAATTTACCACCACCGATGGTTGTCAACCACCATCGACCACCGCCGTCGGCCCGCCGTGATCCTTATCGTCGTCAATCTGGTACCACCATCATGACGACCTTCGCCGTCGTCATTGATTCATCATCATCGCATACCGCTTAACTGGCATACAAACGTGACTATATGGTTGTTGTTATCTGATTCTGGGATTCTCATTGTCAGCCCTTCTCAAGTATAATTTTGTAATCTCGTTATCAGGAAATTTTGTACTATGAAACAAATACATAGTTGAAGATTCTTCACGGCTATGGTTTTCCTCTTTTGAGATTTTTACATAAAATTTCTGTTTTCTTGTTCTCTTTAAAACACTTGTGTGTTAATGGATTTCATATGCTTTCAACACAATACCACAATTAGTTTTTTAGCACGCAATATATATATATTATAAAAGCAATTAGTGGAATTCGGTGTATTTGACACTTTCCTGTGAACTATTTTTCTATGAGGCTTTTCTTTGAGCACATAATTCTTATGAATTTATATTATTTATCACTTAAATTTTGATATTTATAAATATAACAATCTTTCTATATATGAAAAGATGCATTTTATTTTTAAAAATTAATTATTATATTATTTGTGATATAATATTTAAAATTTGGATATTATTTATGTAAATATGAAAATTTAGATATCATATATGTAAATATATAAAAATTATGTATTATGTATGTAAATAGATTTATCTCATTTAATAATTATTATTTTTTTCTAAAGTTTCAATAATTCAATTATTATAGTTGAATAATTGAATAAACAAACAACGTACCAACTCTTCATTAAGAAAAGAAATCTTAACCTACATATATATAATTAAAATATTGCAAATCCATTGAATGTAAATTTTAAATTCAATTGAACAAATTATGTAAATAGTAAGGAACTTTTTATATTGTTTATAAGAATGCACATGACTATAATTTCAAAGGAATAAATTATGTTATTTTCTTAAAAAAATTTTACATGAAAATTTAATTTAAATAAAATTAAATCTTTTATAATTTATTATTTATAATTCAGGTGAAATTAATTTATTAATTATTTCAATTAAACACATAAATAAGACATGCAATTCATATATTTTCAAAAACACACATTTCATTATTACAAAACAAATACAAAAAATAATAGGTAATAAATACAAAAAAGCCGGAGCGCATATTCTCTCTCCTCAATGAATGAATATCATCCCTACACTGTTTATCTTCCAGTTTAAAAACTCAATAATTTCAACCCTGATACAACAGAAGCATAGAGAGGAGAGAGGGATGGAAGCTTCAGAAGAAGACTAAAGTAATCTTCTTTATACCCAAGCCAAGGTCAGAGAAGAAGCTTAATTAGGTGATTAAGTATTATTAAAAAAAAATTAAGAATAGGTATAGTGGTGGTGACAGCCCCTCATCACGTCATTCCGATGTGGCGATATCTTAAGTAATTGGCTGCTGGCTACTATTAGGCGATCGGTCGAGGTCTGGTTTGTTGATTGCTACTCCTCACTCTCGAGCTCGAGGCAACATCCTCATCCAACCATCATTCACAACATCCAGACTTCCGGCACCATCCCGTCGTATTTCTTGTGCCGTCTCCTGGTGTATTTGAAATAAACTTTTTTTCTTGCATTTCCGTTTACGTTTGACACTTTCCTCTCTCATATAATGGGTTTGGAAGCCAACATTAGCTCCATTTTGTTGGGGAAGTTTCTGGCGGATTACTTGTTTTGCCCACATCCCCGTCGTTATTTGTAAACTCACGGTAAATCCCAATTTCTATCAATTTATAAAGTAATAGAGTATGTATGGTTGGAATTTGAGTAGTATTTTTAGACTTTTGTTTGGGATATGAGTTGTATGTTTGCGTAGGCGTTGCAATTCAGGTGTTAAGTAGCTATATAGTTTGTTTGGCAAGAATAAATAGAGAATTTTTATAGGCGAACTAAGTATCGATGAACAATTTAGTCAAGTTACATGGGAGGTAATCATCGATTCCGGGTTGCATCACCTTGGAATTGAAACCAATTATGAGAATCTTGCACATTGATCGAGTATCACACTCACTCTCTTGCGTGGGTGCGGATTTATAGCGTATATAATATCCCGATGATGTTTGCAGTTACACTTGGAAGCTTCCGTGTTGGTGTTGGTGAAGTGGAAGATGTTAATATTGCATCCACATCGGTGATCAGGTAGTAAGGTAGATACCGCTAACTTGCACAAGATTTCATCGCAAGCACCTCTCAGGATACAACGGCTTTGATGAGTTGATTCCCGTATATTATCAACATTTATCGATTATACTTGTAATAATTAATATGATAATTTATTGCTCAACTTATAAGTTATGTGGCAGTGATGATGTTTATCATTAGATGAACGTATGTGCCTCAGTCTTTGCGATCGAAGATGAGTATCGGTATGAGTAGTGGCTCAAGTAGTGAGTCGGCATGATATTAGTGATGATGATTGTTTGTCGGGTTAGAAGCTACGTGCTTGAGAAGAATATCATAATGAAAAATCACTCATTTTATATTGACGGTGAGAGTCATATGTTGTCCAAATGAGTATGTCGGATGTGTCAAACTACGAGAGAGTGGGACAATGTTTACTTTGATGGCCCATCCTGAAACTGCCTAACGAGATGAAATTGAAATTCCCTTGTTGAAGGTATGTGTTTCCTGATAAGCGAAGTCACAATTTGCTATTGTTGGGTGGTGCATAGTAAATAATGTTCAATTCAAACAATTACCTCTAACGGAAGAACTACACGGTTGTATGATGTATACGATAGTCTACAAGAAACATAAGTGGCGTTTGCATTGTAGCGGACAGAAGGGGGTGGAGAATATCAAGTTGGTGAAAATCATAGATGTGTCAATCTGATAAGTGCATCCATCGCGGTGTAGTTCAAAATTCATAGCATACTTCATCATACATGATCGAGCACGGATTGATCTAAAACTAGAGATTATAGGTAGAATGGAGTCAAAATTCAATGTTAAAGTTTCATATATGAAAGCTTGCAAAAGCAATAAAAGCAATATTAATGGCGGGAAGAGTCTATAGGACTCTCGGTCTTTATATGGAATCGGTTTGTAGTACTTTACTTGGTACGATTGCAATTCAATCTACCACTATCGGCATTTCGGAGACTTTTTTGGGCCTTTGGACCTTCAATAATGGGATGGAGTAGGCTGTTGAGCTTATTGAGCTTCGGTACTTTTTGTTGGCAAGTATGTCGTGGTTCATTATTATTGCCGTAGAAATCGGCGATAATGGTTTGTTTCCTCAGCTTTTCTATTGTGGAGTCGAGAATGTTGATTTGGTGTGGTTCTTCTTTGTGCTTGCATGATGTGTTGCGTAGTGTTGCTAGAGCGTGATTTGTGCATAATATCGATAAACATCTTTGGTCATTACGTGGATGCAAAGAGATTTTTCCATGGGCAGCTTACAGGCATTGTTTGCGTCATTTGCGTGAAAATTTTTAAAAAGTCATATGCAGGTTGGGGATTGGTTATGTTGAGTTTCTATGCCAAAAATATATATGGCAGGTAATACTGATGATATTCGTCAGTTCAACCATTTAATGTTAGATATTAAAAATGTTAAAGAAGAAGCGTACAATTGGCTTGTAGAGCGTGACCCTGTTAAATGGTCCCTTGTGCACGATGGTGGTATGCGTTATGGGACAATGACGAATGCATCTGAGTGTTTTAATAGTGTCTGAAATGGGTGGTTTTATTGATTTTAATCATCGCTATCTATTACAACTTAGTAGCCTTGTTCATGAAACGGTTATCCACCGCTACTCAAGAAAGTCACTTTGTCTATTTATACCAAAGGATGTCCACACTATTACAAGAAGGGGAGGCTAGGCATTTCGAACCTCGTAAATATCAACCCACACGGAGATGCGTGTTTTTGACAGTGTCCAAACATCATTCAAGTTGATTTGCTGATAATGGCCTCCTATTGTAATTATGGCGTAATCCATCATATATCATTGTCCATGCCCACATGTGATGCAGATTTCGATTGAACCATCTCACGCAGGTGTCACAAGACTACACTCTACAGATGTATGTTGACATACATAAATGAATTTCATACTCTACCGTGATCATTCTCGATTGGCCATCTCTCAAAGTTGGATGGATTTACACCTTAACTTTCGTAAGGTCGCCGACCTCGCACTAATAGATTCAAAAACACAATGGATGAAAATGTAGGTAGCAGAAGCATAACTTGTAGCATATGCAAAACAGCTGGTCACTACAGTCATCGTGTCTCATAATATTAACAATGATACATTTTCCTTTACTTATAGTCGTTAGATTTTACACATTGGATAATGCTTATCTTTCTCTACTAGATTTACTATTTATTATATATTAACACTTCTTTTTTTCTTTTTGCATGAGGAGCACCGCCACGCCGACGAGCTACGCGGGAGGCCACCCCACCATTGGAGCCTACACCCGCCGAGGTTCATCCTAGCATTGCCTCGCACATCGAGCCGCTCACCCCGATAAGTGATTTTATTTTTATTTCTACGCTACACCGCTTACCTTTTATTTCTAAGACATTATTTTTTTTTTTTGCAGCACGTACTTGAGGCCGCATCACACTTGTTTATATCAAGGATCGAGTGCCCATCATGCATATGATTCATCCGGCTGGGAAAGGCTCCTGCATTGTGTTAGTCCTACGCTTCATCCGCTAGATCATCATTTGTACGCCTTGGTTGAGATGGTCTCGCCAATACCTTCCACCTCCGTAGTGAGATGATCGTGACGCTCCGTGACGATGATGATCCTGACTACGGTTGATGGGCCACCTATCATAGCATTGATCGAGGGAGATGACACACCTGGACATTGCGATTTGTTGATGACACTTACCGACGTGATGTATCATGATCCGATCACCGGATCGACATTCAGATTGCACACGCATTACATGAGGTGGCTCGTGACTTTCTACGTGAGTCATACACCACCGAGCAAGGAGTTCTTCCACCACTTTATATTTTATGGGTCGCTTTATCACCGATACTTGGTTCAAAGGTCCACCTAGTATTTACCACTGATGACCTGATTCCTTTAGCATGATGTCTATGGGTGGAGCGCTTCTCATCTATATAGGGAGTCGACGAGTCGACAACAGGCCAACATGGTTGCCTACACCTCCTTCGATTTGGGCTTGAGCATATTCATGTGGCCGAATTTCTACATGTTCCATATCGAGCTTGCGTCTCAAAGATTGGTTTGAGGTATGTTGTTAATTGCACTTTCAAATTATGCAGCCTTATATATATATATTTAAACTATTTTCTCAAATTAATGGAAGATGTGCAAACACCAATGGTGAATGTTGCAAAAAAATGAGCTAGATGGCTGAAACACAGTTGATCCGCAGATAACACTTTAGTTCAAATATCTGTAATGATTATGTTTTAACATAATTTTACTATATGCAGTGATCCGAGCCGAAAGGATCACATCACATCTATCGATACATGCTCGAAGCTCGACATATACATATAGCACGAGTCCCTCTTATCACCGGAAGAGGGTTGAGTGGCATTTACCGATAGAGTGTCGCCCGCTGGCCTTATTCTGAGTAGATGTAGCTGACCCTAGTTTCAAAAGGGTGATGGTCGGGTAAAGCGGATGTCGACGGGTTCATTACCACACATACGCTTGGAGAGAGGGGAGATTGCCTCATCGGCCTGGAGGATGTGACGTGAAGAGCCTATCAACCAAGATATATGTCCGGTTCATCGGGCTCAGATTTATTCTACCACCCTCGACAGATCCTCCCAACCACTTACTAGCACCGTGGAGCATATTTATGTAAGTCCCGATAAGTATTCATCTCAATTCAATATTTATGTGCTAATTTTACATACTATTTTTTGGTAGGAGCATATCATGACTGACATCTTTCACCCATACTTCGTGGATGATCACCCCATGGATGTGTTGATAGTACGAAGACATATGCGAGACTGATGAGCGTACATATTGGTGACACATATTATGATCGCCTACAGAGGGTGTCGCACACCATGACTGGAGCGGCCATCTACTTCCGCTGATCCAGGTCCTTCTACGTATGCTGATCCAGGTCCTTCTACATATCAGCCTACATATGAGTCGCAACCACCTATCTTCCATACGATGATTTGACGCACTACCGATCATGCGTAATAGCACGGGATCGTCCATCCCGTGCACCTGACCAGTACACACCTGGGAGTGGTGCGATTCCACGCAGACGCCTGAGACATTAAATGTTTAGGATAGTATACTTTTGTTTCTGTACTACATTTTATTTATCTGTTTCATTACAAACTTGAGAGTCATATACATGTTAAATTTGGTTATGTCATAATGAACTTATTATTTGTCCATTTCTGAAATGAATTTGTTAACTTCATATGATTGTCATCCATTAAACTATTACCAATTTGATGCTGCCATGAACCATTTCAAGTTTAAACTGTACTTTTTTTCCTTTGTTTTTAAAGTAGGTTTATTACTCTCTACTTTTTAGAAGAACAAAAATTAAAGGATTAAGATTTGTTTGATGTGCACGAAACTCTATGTATACGTGAAAATCCTGGTTCTCTTCATAGCCCTAAACCGTGATATTCTTACTCATCTCACACAAATCACACCTTAAAAAAAATTAACCTGATGCTAGTCACCCAATTAGTGGGCAGTTCTGTCGAAGCTTAGACGATTGCTTTCGTAATCAAGTCGTTCAATTACGAACTTTCGTGCATACACGCCATGTCAGTCGCATGGCATGGGCTGCCCATTAATTGATATACTTATTAAATTTTAATAATACTTAATTACCATTAAAGCTTCTAATGATACTTAGTTTAAAAAATTTCCTTTAAAACTCAATAATTTCAACCCTCATACATGAAGCATATATATATATATATATATATAAAGAGAGAGAGAGAGAGAGAGAGAGGAAGAGAGAGATGGAAGCTTCAAAGTAGAAGACTAAAGGCCATGCTCTTCTCGTACCATACCCAAGCCGCTTAATTTTTAAAATAGGACAATTAATAATCATAATTAGGTGATTAGGCATTTAAAAAAAATTAAAAATAGGCCTAGTTGCCCAGTCAGCCGGGCGATTGACCATTTAATTTTTTTTTAAAAAAAATTAAATGGGCAATCCACATCTTATGGCTGTATCTGACTCAACAGATATCGTATTTTAGCATGCTTGATATCGTTGGAAAGATAATGAAAAATTGTACATCTTTCATGTTAATAAATTTCAACGAATCTCATTCGGTGAGCCGCAATGTTTAGAAATGTACGACTTCTGAAGTTGCAAAAATTCAAGATATTGATGCAGCCCTCATTTTTTTGGCCATATGCCTCATTAGGTCGGTTTCTGTGGTTGGTATCTTTAGAAAGATAATGAAAAATTTGACAACTTCTATGTTGACAACTTTCGACGAATCTCGCCCGGTGAGCCACAGTTTTTGCAAATGTGTGACTTCTAAAGTTGAATATTATTATTTTTTTTTGATAATATTAAACACTCTCATTATATTCTATATAAAAATTGAGTTTGAATCTTTATGTAATTCCCAATTGAATCTCTCATCTTGTCATTTGATTTAATCAAAATATACTAATAATAAAGTACACTAGGATAATACAATAATAAGTACATGAATGACTAAGGATAACAAATAAAAAATAGCCAAGAGTACATGTCTTCCATTATATAAGAAAGATAACACATCTATCTTCGGCGATGCCTGCATGGTAGAATCGCATCGCTACCTGGAGTGTAATGTCCTGGTGGTCGCCATGACCGATCGCGCAGATGATGATGTTGATGGTCCTCCTCTTCTTCCACCTGCTCGACAGTTGTTAATACCCTAAGTCCGTAACATGAGGTAACCGCCACCGCAGACAATACCCATGGTACACTCAGCAGGTTTATATGGAATGGCGGTGGTCCATATGTCAGCTGGACTGCTGCGTGTCATGGGTGCATCTGAGGCCACATTGTCTCTTGATATAAATATTGGGGTGGCTGTGAAAATGTGTACGTAGACTGCCCCACCACTGGTGTTGAGGATGGCCCCACATCCATCGATGAAACGTCTGTCAAGGCCGATGCGTATGTTTGGTAGGTATCCGTATGGAGTGTCGAGATATGCATATTTTACCTCAAGTCCACGAGCAGCTCTCATAATCATTGAAAGATTTCGAAATTATATATCTTCATCTCCGCTAAAATATATCCGGTCTTCAAGATGTACTCGCATATAGAAGAAGTTTTAGATCGATTTCATTGTTATAGGAAAACAAATTATAATACTTTGCATACATACTAACCATCAAACATTCCCCTGCTCGGGGTAATATGTCGAGGTGCTTGCCTTGAGCATGTAAAGTGATGCCCATGAACGATACCACCTCATATAGCGGTTGATCGATGGCTCCAGATCCTGCAACAATGAATCAACTATGACAATCGAGTCACGCCTATGCTCCCATTATGCAATGAAGGAGTGGTGGTATTCAACCCAATCAACATCGCCTTTTCGCCCATCGACCATGCATTTAATGATGGATCTATCGGATACATCGCCGATGGAGGCATGCCGAATCGCAGCACACGACGCATACCTACCCTCTTCCAACATATCACTCTAGCTAGCCATATCTCCTCTCCCGTAAAACATATACGACATGCATCGATGTCCATATGGCTCTAGATGACCCGCAAATAAAACATAAGTTATTATTTACAAGATCGTAATGAGTTAACCAAATAATATTACATCAAATAACTCGTAAGTTCATCCACTCATCCCTATAGACTCTGATATTGGATAATGGCATTTCACGAACATATCCTTCATTCCATCAAAAACCAGTGCTAAGCCCATCAATGTCAGTAGGATACAGAACACGTAACGTAGGTTTCCCACATGAGTGTGCTCCTAGGCCCATACATGCAGTAAATGAATACATCCGGCCATGTTCGTGCGCTTTGGTTTGCTTGCTTCATGTAATTCCCTATATAGATGAGCGAGCATAGCTGAACCCAAAGATAACCCCCTAAATGTGTCGATATCCTCAAGTAATGGCAGATACTGCAAATGAACCTCAAAACCTGAAGTATATGGTAGAAGAAAAGATCCAATAAATAGAGTATAGCTCTAACATGCATAGGAACTGAGTAGTAGACAAGTCTAATCGCGTAGTATGTCCATCATAGCCATCATATAAAGATATACAAGTACGCATGAGCTCGCCCCATGAAACTCGATGTAACATGTGGATGGACAGGATCACGGTAAATGACGCTCGGATGTGCTCCAATCAACTCATCAGAATAATCTGGCCAAGCCCACCATTTCGCCACCAATAACGTGCCAATGGTGGGTCATCTATCGAATGCCTAGAATCGCCATATCCCCAGAGTAACCGCCATCTCTCCGGGTGCCAAGTGGAAGGTATTCGTCGAGGACACCAACACTATATTAACGCCGCAAGTGATGATCAAGCTTAATATACGCATCCGAGAGACACAATCGGCAACTCAGGCATCCATAAATCAGGGCGCTTAATGCCATTAAACATCAAGTGCGCACACCTCAAGCCGAAACCTGCGCAATCAAATGAATTATGATTATAATGCTTCAGTATATTAACAAAATCTGCACAAAACCAAACATAAAACTCTAAGAAAATCCTTTACCATATCAGGATATATACTGCGGCGTACGCATGCAACTATCTTGGGTGAACTTCGGCATGCCATAGTCCATAATCGCCACCTCGCCGTCGCCTCCTACTATGTGAGGGATGAGCATCATCACGGACATCTTCCACATATTTAGCATTAATAAATGAATTGAATAAAGAAGTGCAAATTGAGAGACGCAACAATGAAAGCATTTAGAACTAAGCAATTTACTTGTATTTAATGAAATGACATTTACTAAACCAAATAACAAGAAACAGCCAACACATAAACTAAAATAAATCACAATCTCCACGATCTAGAAATGAAATTACGGGGTACTACAAGCCCAGCCTCTTACACACCGTAAATAACAACCAACATATAAACTAAAATAAATTATAATCTGGATCTAGTTTGAGGACATGTAGACTATTGTGCAACAATCTTACACACACCACAAATCCTTGAACTTCTAGAAGTGCTCTCGTCCATTAAATTCTTAAATCTGTTAGACCTTGGATGGCCTAACTTTCTTCTGACATTTGGAGGATTGTAATTTGGGTATGTGCCACTACTGAATTGTTCTGACCACTCTTCACGATCCGGTATTACATGGAATTCGCCTTGATAGGTTTTAATGTAATTTTGCAAGCTGTAATAAGATGAGACAAATTGCACATGGCTTAGGCATCGTTATCCCAGAACAGAAATTACATGTGCACACGGTAGGTGGTAAGACTGTGGTTGTCTGCATGCACAATCCGGCTAGTTCAACCTTGAAGGTTCGCTTGTGACATCAAACACTGGTACTCTCATGCTTATCCTCAATGGTTCAAGAACTCTTCTTCCTCGCTCATTATCCCGTTATCTTAATGCGGGGAGAACAAGGTATCTGTGTTTTCTGTACGATTCTAGCTTTCATGAATAGTGACACTATGTTATAATACACTGTTGTAATCAAGGCTTGAATTGGTAACCCACGTGCTCTTTTTAGCACACCGTTGAAGCACTCAACTGTATTTGTGGTCATTGTACCATACCTATAACCTTTATCATGAGTTAGGGACCAATGCTTAACATCCCTAGAGACCAACCAATCATATGCTTCCTGTTTAATATTCCTGATGTCCGACATGTACCTTTTAAAAAGTCGAATATCATCGCGATTCCCAAGAACGCATACATCTTCGACATATGAACTCAACATCACATCCCTAATTATCTTACGCTCTTTAAAGTTCTCTCAAATGGTGCAAAAGCAATGCGCAGGGAAAGATCTCTCTACCACAAGACATGCATGTCTATCTGAGATGAGGCAGAGATCTCCTCTTGTTGACACTAGTTGGATCAAATTTTGTAATGTGTGCAGAAACCATTCCCATGACTCGATGCACTCTGATTCCACAACTACAAAGGCTAATGGGAATATGCCATTATTTGCATCGATTCCAACTGCACTAAGTAGAGTACCTCGATACTTATCAAGTAGGAAGGTGCCATCTAGACATAATACCGGACGATAATACTGTCAACCTGTAATTGAAGGTTCAAATGACGAACAATCGGAATTGTTTGATTTGCATGGACGATACACCCACCCAAGCAGATGAACATATGACCATGAATTTTCCAAAGATATGTAAGATTCCTCCCAACTACCAAATATCGCCTATCGCTTTCTACGTGCATCCCAGCTTTCATGTAAGACACTTTTATATTGAACTTGGACTCAATACGTCCTACAATTTCCCTTGACTTTAGATCCAACTGACATCCGAGGGTTGTATGAAATAACGATGAATTTCGATGTACAGATGTGACCAAAGATAAGCATTAATGAAATGAATGTATGAGGTGACCCAATTGAACCAATCCTCCATGCACCACCCAACCTCTTAATTGAGCTTGCATGTAAACGCCACAAACATGGTCTACCTGGGTCAGAATGATGGGTGCACAGCACAGTGAATTTTGATTTGTTCGAAGCATAGATGACATACTGACATTGTGTGATACCTGAGCAAAGAAATTGTAACTTTTTTCATGAAAATATACCCTCATCCAATTCTCGGAATGCGTTCTCCTCCTCAAAGATTGAATTATCTAATGGGCCATCAAATGTGAGATCCTCATCCCATTCTCTTGTTTGGGCATGCATATATAGTCATACGTATCAAGTCTTCAGTTTGACTTGTTCTAATTAAGTAACCGGCAATCAAATCTCTGACCCTGAGAGATGGTTCTGTGGCCCTCAAATTTATTCTCTCTATGTCGTTATCATCCTCTTCATCATCATCACTACTACCACCACTAGGCATAGTTTCATATCCAACATCTTCAGAAGATGGTGGATTCATATCATCTCCTTCTGGATCACCCATAGCAGTAGAACTTGTCCCAACAAAATAATCATGTTCTCTTGCTGTAATTCCAGAAGAGAAGTGATGTACCGTGCTTTGACCCATCTCGACATTCCACGCATTGTTACCTCCCTATCTCCACACGGTTCGTTAACTTTAATTAACGTAATCACACACATGCTGCATTAACTATACTGTGACTTCATCATTAATGTATGTGGCAATAAATCCAACACCAATAAAAGCGACCCACCGACAAGATATTTATTTGGATCTAGCTTCAACGACCTCATTATTCTTTTACGTAATTCATCAAAATTAATCAGTCGTGGGATTTGGACTGACGATTTTTCCCACCAACATATTGGAATGAACGCTTTACTGAAGTTCACCACCATAGTAAAGAACTATACGCAGTATCAATTCATTTTCAACTAATAATAACAAAACAAAAGTAATCCTTCGTCTCATGAATTTATATTTAAATCGATAAAGATGATTAAGCTACCTATTGAAATTTAATAATTCAAATTTTATACTCTATTTCACATCTCTAATGTGACCTTACAAACTTTTGTTGTACAAATTTAATATAATCCACAAAAAAAATAAACAGAAATACACTTTGATCTATAAACACGCAAACATATTATAATTTATACTAAAAAAATAAACATGAAATACACTTTGATCTATATATAGCATAGCTTGGTAATTCTTAAGCCATAAATCTAAGATCTCTAGTAATTCAAGGCTAATGAAATTTTCATAAAATTCCTTCAAAATTATTCACGAAAGTTCTTTCTAGCACAATTCATAAATTGTTTTTTTTTTTTTTTAAGGTGATAAGCTACTCATGTTCAAACTATTTGCAAGTCATTTGAGCATTTGTGTAATTTATCAAATTGTTTATAACATTGTAAAGTTGTTCATTATATTATTTTTTTTGTTAGATCATTTTTGTGTGAAGTAAACAATTCTTTTAGTTTTCTCTTTCTATATTGATATGGCTCTCAAAATACCACTAGTCAAAGCACAAATCTTGATGTCGAAAGCGATATGATTTTGAGTCAAAACCGATCAAGATCAAGCACTTAAAATATCATTGGAATCTTTGGGACATCAATTAAATCCCAAAATAGCTCTCATATGCGGAGTGTTTATAGTCAAATCGTGCCAACGAAATGGACGGATCTAGCCTAAGATCTCATAAATCCGACTTCATTTGGGCATCCAAATGCTCAAAATACATCAAGTGATCGAAGGAATCATCCTGAGCCGTCCGATCGAGGGGAGTGGTACGGGCCTTACATGAATTTACAAGAATGCCCCTCCTCCCATCTATAAATAAGCCTTCATTCCTCACACCAAAGGGGGACCAAGCGGGCCAAGTGAAGAGGAGCTGAAACAAGTGAAGAAGAGGAGCCACCGCCGAAGGTCCAATCACCCACCGCCGTCACCGATCATCGTCAATCCGCCACCAAGCAAGGAAGAAGAGGAAGAGTCCAAGCAAAGAAGAAGAGGAAGAGGAAAGAAGGAAGAGGAAGAAGAAGAAGGAAGAGTCGAAGCAGGAAGAAGAGGAAAAGCCCAAAGAGAAGGGAGAAGAGCTTGAAGATCCTCCAAGCAAGATCGCACCAAGCAAGACACTCCGCCGCTGCCATCAACCATCGCCACCGCCACCGCCGCCACTAATTGTCCCAGATTTAGGAAGTTACCCACATCTCCACCATCGCGAATTACAATGATCATTGTTACATTGTTATTCCTCTCTCATATGCAATGTAATCTGTTATCGAAGATTTTGTACTCAAACGATACATAGTGGAAGCTTTTCTCTGCGTGGTTTTTCCCTCTTTCGAGGTTTTCCACGTTAAAATTGGAGTGTCTCTTGTTCGCTCTTTAATAATTGCTTGTGGACTTCACAACAAGGCTAATGAAACTTTCACTCTACCGTGGACTGGTTTCTAGCACGCAACAGCTGCCTCGGAAGTCGATTCCCATTATTTCATCTTGTATGACACCAAGTTTCCCAACAAGATCAAAACCACCATCGAGGTGGAGCATTTTAAAGAGCAAGAATGAAGATTTATCAAACTTTGTTCCTTGATTCCATCGAACTGGGGCAACTCTTAATCTCAAAAGATAAGCAAGTTAAACAACGAAGGCAAAGATCAATGGTCAACTCTACAAGCTCATGCAAATATTCGACCTCTTCCATACGGGTTAACGCCATCAGTAAACACACTAACAACCTGGGATAGGTCAAAGCCCCAGGGACTTCGCGACCTCTTCCATACGGGTTAACGCCATCGAGTAAAACTTCGATAAACAACCCGGAAAGGTCAAAACATCCTTGGTGGACTTCTGCGATCCATACGCATGTCATCGAGCAAAAGCTCGACAAACAACCGAAAGGTCAAAAAAATAAAAAATAAAATAAAATATAAAATATAAAAACTTTGTACAATTATGTCGCCATGGATAACACTCGACAACCTCGGATGGGTAAAAAATCCTCATCGTCGGTTACCACCGACTACAATCATCGGTCATCGCCATTATCGCCGAATCGCGTCACATTGTCGCCGGTCATCCGCTGATCTGACGTTGTTGCCAGCTGCACTCGCCGCTAGCCGACATCACCCCGTTGCCGCTAACCCTTAGTGTCACACGCCGCCGACTACCGCCGCCGGCCATGCAACCATCGCCGGAAATTCTCCCGGTCACTCATCGGGTCATCTCGCCAACTACTGACGCCGCCGCCGTCAAAACGCCCCAGGGACTCTTTCATACGGGTTAACGTCATCGGTAAAACTCGAAATAATCCAGAAAGGTCAAACGCCCTTGGACTTCTGCGATCTCTTCCATACGGGTTAATCGGGTAAAACTCGACTAACAACCCGGTCAAAGGTCCTTGGACTTCCGGCCTCTTCCATTAGTTAATGTCATCGAAAAACTCGACAAACAACTCGTGAAAGGTCAAAAGGTCCTTGGGACTTCCACGCCTCTTCCATTGGTTAGCGCCGAATAATATTCACCAATAACCCAAAGGTCAAAACTTTGTACTCCACGTTAACGCCATAACACCGACAAACAACCTCGGATAGGTCAAAATCCTCGCCGGATTCAATTCGACCTCTTCCATCGTTAACGCCATCGGTAACACTCGACAAATAACTCGGGTCAAAATCCTCGGATTCAATTAATCTTCCACGCTTAACATATCATTCACTCGACAACAACCTGACGGGTCAAAATCTCGGATTCAATTCCTTTCTTCCATTGTTAACGCCATCGGGTAACACTCGACAACCTGACGGGTCAAAATCCTCGGATTCAATTCGACCTCTTCCATATTGCGCCATCGGGTCACACCGACAACCCTGACGGGTCAAAGATCTCGGCCAATTCAATTGAATTCTTCCATACAGTTAACGCCATCGAGTCACACTACAAACAACCTCGGATAAAAGAGATCCCGTCGGCCGCTAACCACTGCCGCATGCCGCCGACTACCTCGCCGCCAACCACTGCCGCCACCTTCCAATCGGCGACCGACGGCCAAATCGGACGAGGCCGAAACCCACCACGTATACCGCGGGCGATCGCCTTAACCGGAGCGGTGACGTCGGTAAACCGGAACCACGGTACCGAGCCTTGATCGCTCTAACCGGACGGTCCGACGCGTCGGAACCGGAACCACGACACCGTGGGCCTTGACGCCTCCCCGACCGGATGACGGCCGGTAAACCGGAACCACGACGATCAGGCCTGATCGCCTTTAACCCGGACGATACGCGCGGTGCCGGAACCATAATGCGTACGCGCCATCGCCGACCCGACGATCGCCGGTAAACCGGAACCACGACGATACCGGGCCTGATCGCCTCTAACCCGGACGACGCGGTCGGAACGGAACCACGACGCGGCCTTGATCGCCTCAACCGACGACGCGGTAAAACCGGAACCACGACGATACCGTGGGCCTTGATCGCCTCCTAACCGGACGGCGACGGTAACCGGAACCACCACGATACCGGCCTTGATCGCCTCTAACGGACGACGTGACGCGGGTCGAAACCGGAACCACGACGATCCGCGGCCTTGATCGCCTTTAACCCGACGGTCGACGGTCGAACCGGAACCACGACGATGGCCTTGATCGCCTCACCCGGACGACGACGTGGTGAAACCGAACCACGACGATACCGGGCCTTGATCGCCCTAACCCGGACGCGACGTGCGAACCGGAACCACGACGTATACCGGCCTGATTCTAACCCCGGATGGCGACGGGTCGGTAAACCGGAACACGACGACTCGTAGGCCCTTGATCGCCTCAACCGGACGGTCGACGCGGGTAAACGAACCACGACGATACCGTTTGATCGCCTCTAACCGGACGATGACGTGTGAACCGAACCACGACGATACGGCCTGATCGCCTCCTACGGTCGACGGAAACCGAACCACGACGACACCGTGGCCTTGATCGCTTCCTTGATCGCCTCAACGCCTGACGCCTTCTTGCTCCAAAGGACCTCGCCAAGAAGAGGAGAGGGAAAGGTGTGCCTCCTCTTACTCTGGGGTTTATAGCCCAGGCAAAGGGTAAAACCTCTCAAAAATGGCTCAAAAGCGGCACAACGGATCGGGCTCAAAAAACGGCAAAAAAGCGGCTCAAAACGCCAAAAGCGACAAAACGGCTCAAAAATGGCTCAAAACCCTTCAAATTCCGCCATGGGCGCTGCCATAAGGCTAGACGCTGGGTACAGACTTAGCAAGGTAGCTGGGTCCTCCGCCTACCGGCAGCTGCCCGGATCCATCTGATTCGCACAGGCCGCTTCTCCCCGCATCACTCGCCAGCCGAACTCACCGCGTCCGACCGTCCGCCTCCCGCGATCCGTCAATTCGTCACGGCCACCCACCACCGAGACGCCAGCGCCACTCGCTCCGCCATCGACCTCATGCCATCCCAAAAGCCGGCCCGTTTTCACGCGTTCAATCTATTCTAAACGCTTCCAACACCTTTCTTCATATAAAATCTTCCACTAATTTCCCGTCGCATAATCTAACCAAACCTTGTGCCACAAATGCTAAATGTCCATGGGTCGGACTCAAATTTTGGCCACACATACCTACACATATTTGTGTGCGATCTACGTAGTAATCTTGTGCTTACATGAAGATATGTTCTCTCAAATATGTGGTTAATGGACTGCATTTCGTTGAATTTTCTATTTTGAAGTACTTGACATATATTTTTTGATGATTGAGATAATATCATCCAAAATAGAACCGATATGGCTCTCAAAATACCACTAGTCAAAGCACAAATCTTGATGTCGAAAGCGATATGATTTTGAGTCAAAACCGATCAAGATCAAGCACTTAAAATATCATTGGAATCTTTGGGACATCAATTAAATCCCAAAACAGCTCTCATATGCGGAGTGTTTATAGTCAAATCGAGCGTCTCAACGAGCCGGATCTAACGAGCCTAAGATCTCATAAATCCGACTTCATTTGGGCATCCAAATGCTCAAAATACATCAAGTGATCAAGGAATCATCCCGGCCGTCCATCGAGGAGGGGTGGTACGGCCTTACATGAATTTACAAGAATGCCCCTCCTCCCATCTATAAATAAGCCTTCATTCCTCACACCAAAGGGGACCAAGCAAAGCCAAGTGAAGAGGAGTCAAAAGTGAAGAAGAGAGCCAACCGTCGTCACCACCACGGGCCACCGCCAATCATCGCCACACCGAAGCAGGAAGAAGAGGAAGAGTCCAAGCAAGAAGAGGAAGAGCCCAAAGCAAGGGAAGAAGAGGAAGAGTCAAGCAAGGAAGAAAAGGAAGAGTCCAAGCGAGGAAGGAGGAAGGAGAAGAGAGAGCTCAAGCTTGAAGATCCTCCAAGCAAGATCGCACCAAGCAAGATTGCACTCCGCCGCTGCCATCAACCATCGCCACCGGCCACCGTCACTAATTGTACCAGTATTCCAGGTTACGCATCTCCATTATCGCAATACAACGATCATTGTTACACTTGTTATTCCTCTCATATGCACTCAGTAATCTTATCGGGAAGATTTTGTACTCAAACAGATACATAGTGGAAGCTTTTTCTTGGGCTAGCCGTGATTTTTCCCTCTTCGAGGTTTTCCACGCTTAAAAGTGCAGGTGTCTCTTGCTTTTAATTACTGTGTGGACTTCACAACAAGGCTTAAGGAACTTTCACTCTACCGGTGGTTTTCAAAGACGCAACATATATCTTGACATAACTTAATAGGTTTGTTTTCATATTGTTTTGGATTTTGATTGCTCACCCATTAATTTTGTTATGCTATTACAATTTCTCCATCACTTAGTAAAGGAAGATTAAAATTATGATTTTAAACTTGAAATAATGTAATTAAATCAAAATGTTGATTAGTAGTCAAAGGCACAAGATTAAATTGTGTTTTCTCTTTTTATTACACATTTACTTAAATATACAAGATTTTTTTGTATGTTTGAAAAATATTTTAAAAATATTATTTCACCTCCCGCATGGTGTTGTATATGTTTCCTAAAGTCAATCGAGATTTTGAATAAACAACACTACAATGACTTTCATGTGGCAAACATGATGTTTTAAAATATTGATTACAATACTTCAAGGACAGCTATCAATAAACCAAGTTTTACATACAAATTTTTCATCAACAAATATCACGCACAAACTAATGAAACATTACAAGTAAATTCTCATAAACTAAATATCACGCACAAACTAATCAAACTTTGATCTTATCAAATTTTCACCACAAAAGGAATGCGCTTAATCCAACTAAAGATCATACATATTGAGCAAAAGATATGACATAAACTAATCAAACAAAAATAACCTCATTAATTCAACTAACCCTAAAAAAAATAACACATTCAAAATCAGATCTAACACATATTTTCTATAAAAATCAAACTACATAGCTTAAAAATACCAACTAAATCAGATCTAACCCATATTTCCTATAAAAACAACACATTCAAAGTAAAATCTAACATTTTTTTTCATTTCGGGGAAAATTTATCTAAATCGGTGTAAAATGTTTGAGATCCACTCCTTCACCGGGGAAACCACCAACGGCCGGCGGCGACCCTCCTAGCCGGCGGTGCGGCGCCTTGTCGGCGACAGACGGCATAACACGATCGACGGAGAAAAATAACTCAGATTCGGTTTCTCGGTTTTAGTTTCCGGCGGCCCAGGTCCATGTCGCCCTAACCTATTTTAATTTTTTTTTTTCGAATACCTAATCAATTAATTATGATTATTAATTGGCCTATTTTAAAAATTAAGCCTACCCAAGCCAAGCTCACGTCAATCCGATGCTCCAATTTGGCAAGCGCATCGGCTCCCACGGCCGCCTCGCCACCGCCGCTATCACCCCCTTCATCGTCTCCACAACAACACCCAACGCCGGCCAAAACCTTCTCCGACGGCTTCGACGACGCCGGCTTCGCTGCCGCCGCCACCATCTCAACCTACCTCACCAGCCTCGAGTCGGTCGGCTCCCAGACCCTGGACAGCCTTCTCAGCTTGCTTGCCGACCGAGGCCGGCCGGTTACCCTGCTGGTCTACGACGCCTTCGTCCCGTGGGCAGTCGATGTGGCGAGACGGCACGGGGCAGCAGCGGCGTCGTTCTTCCCGCAGTCGGTGGCTGTGGACGTCATATACTGCCACGCGTGGGAGGGGAGGCTGAAGTTTCCGGCGGGGAGGTGGTGGAGAAAGCTTGCCGAAGATGGAGGTGCAAGACCTGTCCTTTTGCGGCGCCGCAGGTGGTTTACGCGGCTTACTAGGAGATGGTGTTGAACCAGTACAGGAACCTGAATGAAGCTGACATGATGCTTATCAACTCTTTCTATGAGTTGGAAGCTGAGGTGAGTTTCAGAACCTACAATTGACCGTTGGTCAAATTAATAAAATCAAAATTGTTTTATCTAATTTTTAATTTTGGGCGGCTGTAGAGTTTTATTTTATTACCTTTTTTTATGAATTTACATATCTAATATCTAAAATTTAATATTTATAAAATATAATAATTTTTTCACATAAAAATATATATTATATTTTTAAAAAATAATAGTATAATAATGAAAATTTAAATACTATTTAAATAAATATGAATATTTAGATATTAAATATATAAATATATAATAATTGTGTGCTATCAAATTTAGAGATATGAGTCTGAAAATTAATAAGAAATTTTTAGCTAATTAAAAGTATAATAATGGCCTTAAAAAATAAAATAGTGAAAAAATTATTTCAAATGAACACTTAAAATTTTATTTGACATATTTTTTATATGTCATAATAGTAGCTCTAAAACATTATTATTCACATTTTTAGAAAATAGAAAAAATTTATAATATCATAATAACTTTTTTTTCCAATTTTAAACCTTGTTGGATAAAAATTTATTTTTTTTTTACTTTCAAATTTATTATAATATAAAGACTGAAAAATTAGATATCATTTTTTTCAAAATTTTTAAAAAAATGTTACAATATAATAACAATTCATAAAAAAAATTTATTACCATTATCCCACAACTATTTTTACATAACAAAGATAGTTACTCGGCACACGCCCTACATCTTTCGAGAAAAAAATTATTATACGAAGAGCTTAAACAATCTGACTTATCATAATATGTTATATATATACATAATTATTGTGTACTCATCCATTTATACTAAGTTAATACGTAATAAAATAATCTCTCTTACGAAAATTTATTACATACGAAATCTGGACATAAAGCTACATCCACATTATATGCACTATTTTTTTTATAGAATTTAGAGGGTATTTTAAACACTTTTAATATTAGTATATACTATATGTAAAGAAATATTTTGAGTGAAATTTAAAAAAAAAAAATGAAAAACATAGCTAAAAATTAGGTATTTTAATTTTTTTTTAATTTTTTTTAAATTATGCCTAAAATACTTATATATATACAATGTTAATTGATGTTAAAAGTAACCTTCTTGCAGGAAATGAACTGGCTAATGGCAGAACGGCGCGCGATGACAATCGGCCCAACCATACCCTCCACCTTCTTGGACAACCTCATCCCCGACGACCACGGATACGCCATCGATCTCTTTCCCCCAGAAACCTCCGCCTGCAAATCATGGACCTCTTCCCTCCCATCGGCCTCCGCCATCTTCGCCTCCTTCGGCAGTATGGCAGCCCTCTCCGCTGCCCAGACCGCCGAGCTCGCCTTCGGACTGGTTTCGACGAGCCGCCCCTTTCTCTGGGTCGTCCGCTCCTCCGAAGAAGGAAAATATACCCCCGGCTTCGCCGACGCCGCCAAGAAGAATGGCACGTTATTGGTTAGCTGGGCACCGCAGCTCGAGATTCTCGGAAGCGGCAAATTCGGGTGCTTTGTGACGCACTGCGGCTGGAATTCGACCATGGAAGGGTTAGCTTTGGGCGTGCCGATGGTGGGTTTACCGCAGTGGACGGATCAGACGACTGATGCGAAGTATATTGAGGAGGTTTGGGGGATCGGGGTGCGCGCGAGGAGAGGGGAGGAGGTGGAGAGGTGTGTGAGGGAGGTAATGGAGGGGGCAAGGAGTGAGGGGATTAGGGTTAGGGTTGGGGAGTGGAAGGAAGCGCTGCAGGCGATGTCAACCACCACCATTGATCATCATCGTATCAACCAGCCGTCGCCACAAACGCCACCATCACCACCGATGTCATCAGGCCATGACCGCCGTCCTCACCATCACCAATGTCAACAACTCTTATAAACCATGTCAATATATAGTTATTGATTCTCGATTCATCAGGATTCTCTCATATACAATTTTATAATCTCTAGGGAACTTTGTCTCAAATAGATATATAGTGGAAAATTTTCTGGGATAGCCTGATTTTTCCCCTTTATAAAATTTTTCCACTTAAAATCATGGAGTTTTGTTTCACTTTTCAAATATAGTGTGCTTGGATTTTCACAACAAAGTAAGGCGTAAATTTTATTCTATTACAACTGATTTTGTAACACTTGACATATATATATATATATATATATATATATATATATATCCCTTGAACATTTACAAACATATGACTAAATTTTTATATATTTATATATCTAATACTTAAATTTAAATATTTATTTATTTAATACTTTTTATAATTAAAAAGTTCATTTAATTTTTAAAAAGTAAGTGATAATAATATTTTTAATGTAATATTAAAATTTGAGTGTTATATATATATATATATATATATATATATATATATATATATATATATATATATTAAACCTTAGATGTTAGTTGTGTAAAATACATAAGAATTATATAATTTATATGTAAATCTTCCTTATTTTTAATAGTAACGATAACGTGGCGATGATATTTTGTGCTTTTCTGGACAAATTAATAAGTCATGTGTTTCTAATATTATATGGCCAAATGAGATTTTATTATTATTATTATTATTATTATTATTATTATTATTATTATTATTGTAGGTTTTGTATTAAATTTTTTCTGTAATTTTATCATATTTTAAACTTATTTGATCATTTATTTTATATTATTCAATATTTAAAAACTATTTTTAGAAAATTAATTAATCATCAAGAGATTTGATCAATATTTTTTAGGATTTACATACATAGCTCATAAGTATTACATATTTAAAATTTTTTATATTTATTTAAATAATACTTAAATTTTTATAATTATATTAATAATAGCATCATTATTATTTTTTAAAAGTGAATATTTTTTTATGCAATGCAAAAATTTTATTTTTATAAATATTAAATTTTAGATATTAGATATATAAATATATAAGAATTATATATTATATATGTAAATATTTTTTTTAAAATAAAATTTTGCTTATATTATCTGATCAATTGAGAAGTGTCATCACGGCTTTGCCTCTTAATTTCTCGCCGCTTTCTCTGGTCTTGGCTCAGTCGAGAAGCTTCCGTCGTATCTGATTTCTATAAGATTCAGACACGTGCCACCTGCACCCACACGTGCTGTATATATCTATTGCCTATTCTATTAAAAAAGAAAAAAAAATGCTGACACATATTTAGTATAATTAAGTTCAAATTTTATAAAATTTAGCTGAATAATAAAGAAATAAAATTAAAATGATTAAAATTTTTATTAATTTTAATTTTAATTATTTATTTTTTTTTTGCACTCACTATTTATATTTTTTTATTCATTCTTTTACATCCTTAAATAAATATTAAATTTTCTATTCTTGTATTTATTTAATTTTCATTGTCATATATTGTTATAAATTTTAATATATATATATATATATATATATATATATATATATATATATATATATATATATATATATATATATATATATATATATAAAAGCAATTAGTGGAATTCGGTGCTGTGAGCTATTTTTCTACGAGGCTTTTCTTTGAGCACATAAGTCTTATGAATTTATGTTATTTATCACTTAAATTTTGATATATATAAATATAACATTTTTTTATATATGAAAAGATACATTTTATTTTTAAAATTAATTATTATATTATTTGTGATATAATATTTAAAATTTGGATATTATTTATGTAAATATGAAAATTTAGATATTATATATATAAATATATAAAAATTATGTGTTATATATCTAAATAGATTTATCTGATTTTAATTATTTTTTTTTCAAGTATCAATGATTCAATTATTATAGTTGAATAATTGAACAAACGAACAACGTACCAACTCTTCATTAAGAAAAGAAATCTTAAACCTACATATATATAATTAAAAATATTGCAAATCCATTGAATGTAAATTTTAAATTCAATTTTTTTTATATTGTTTATAAGAATGCACATCACTATAATTTCAAAGGAATAAATTATGTTATTTTCTTAAAAAAAAATTACATGAAAATTTAATTTAAATAAAATTAAATTTTTTTATAATTGTTTATATAATTCAGGTGAAATTAATTTATTAATTATTTCAATTAAACACGCATTTCATTATTACAAAACAAATACAAAAAATAATAGGTAATAAATACAAAAAAGCCGGAGCGCATATTCTCTCTCCTCAATGAACGAATAATCATCCCTACAGTATTTATCTTCCACTTTAAAACCTCAATAATTTCAACCCTGATACAACAGAAGCATAGAGAGAGAGAGAGAGAGAGATGGAAGCTTCAGGAGAGGCTAAAGGCACGCTCTTCTCATTACCATGCACCCAAACCAAGGTCACGTCAATCCGATGCTCCATTTGGCAAGCGCATCGCCTCCCACGCCCTCGCCACCGCCGCCCATCACCCGCTTCATCGCCTCCACAACAACTCCCAGCGCGCACGGCCAGGTCGCCATTGAAACTATCTCCGACGGCTTCGACGCGGCCAGCTTCGCTGCCGCCGCCACCATCTCAACAGCCCTCCTCACCAGCCTCAGGTCGGTCGGCTCCCAGACCCTGGACAGCCTTCTCAGCTCGCTCGCCGACAGGGGCCGGCCGGTGACCCTGCTGGTCTACGACGCCGTCCTCCCGTGGGCAGTCGATGTGGCGAGACGGCACGGGGCAGCAGCGGCGTCGTTCTTCACGCAGTCGGTGGTGTGGACGTCATATACTGCCACGCGTGGGAGGGGAGGCTGAAGTTTCCGGCGGGGGAGGTGGTGGAAAGCCAGGGTTGCCGAAGATGGAGGTGCAAGACCTGCCGTCCTTTTGGCGGCGCCGCGGGTGGTTTACGCAGCTTACTTGGAGATGGTGTTGAACCAGTACAAGAACCTGAATGAAGCTGACATGATGCTTATCAACTCTTTCTATGAGTTGGAAGCAGAGGTGAGTTTCAGAACCTGCAATTGACTGTTGGTCAAATTAATAAAATCAAAATTGTTTACTCTAATTTTTAATTTCGGGCGGCTGTAGAATTTTATTTTATTAATTTTTTTTGATGCATTTATATATCTAATATTTAAAATTTAATATTTATAAAAAATAATAATTTTAATATTTTATTTTAATTATTTTTTTCATCAAGCCTAATTATCAGAGCGTGTAATCCAAAAAAATAGCAATTAACTAAGAACACATGCTATAAATAAACATTAAATTATTAAATTTTTGGGCCACAATCATAATTTATGATCAACCTAAAAGTTGTGGAGAATTTTGTTATGATTCCAATCTGCAAACGGCATTTGATTCCAAATGACGGATAGTAAATATAGAAGAAAGCTGAAAATTTAATCCGATGCTCTGAGTTTTTTCACACACATTTTGCTTTATGAGTATGATCTTAATTTCATTACGCAAAGTTTATCGAAAATTTTATTCTCGGATTCAACGATCTTAAGTTATTCAATTTGATCTGGGATGAGATAGATAGTGGCGAAATCAAAACTGCATACAATTTAAAAAAAAAAATTAAGGCGAATCAGCGTTTAGTTGACATTATCACTATTTTGTTAATTTTTTTGTAATTAAACTAATTAAATTTATAATTATATCTAATTTAAAATTTTTCTCTAATAATTTTTCTTTTAAATTTCACACATAATAATTTCTCATGTTATATCTTAGAATTGAGATCAAAATCAACAAAAATTAAAAATTAAATTCAATTGAATCAAATCATTAGCATTGATTTGATCATCTCAATCCATCTCATCAAACACAAAAGTTTGACCAGTCACCTTCTTGCAGGAAATGAAATGGCTAATGTCAGAACGGCGCGCGATAACAATCGGCCCAACCATACCCTCCACCTTCTTGGACAACCTCATCCCCGACGACCACGGATACGCCATCGATCTCTTTCCCCCAGAAACCTCCGCCTGCAAATCATGGACCTCTTCCCTTCTATCGGCCTCCGCCATCTTCGTTTCCTTCGGCAGCATGGCAGCCCTCTCCGCTGCCCAGACCACCGAGCTCGCCTTCGGACTGGTTTCGACGAGCCGCCCCTTTCCCTGGGTCTGGTCGTCCGCTCCTCCGAAGAAGGAAAATTGCCCCCCGGCTTCGCCGACGCCGCCGAGAAGAATGGCGCGTTATTGGTCAACTGGGCGCCGCAGCTCGATATTCTTGGAAGCGGCAAATTCGGGTGCTTCGTGACGCACTGCGGGTGGAATTCGACCATGGAAGGGTTAGCTTTGGGCGTGCCGATGGTGGGTTTGCCGCAGTGGACGGATCAGACGACTGATGCAGTATATTGAGGAGGTTTGGGGATCGGGGTGCGCGCGAGGAGAGGGGAGGAGGGGATTGTGGGGAGGGAGGAGGTGGAGAGGTGTGTGAGGGAGGTAATGGAGGGGAAAAGGAGTGAGGGGATTAGGGTTAGGGTTGGGGAGTGGAAGGAAGCTGCGCAACGGGCGATGACTGTGGGTGGAAGCTCTCATCGGAACATTGTTGAGTTGTTGGATGAGTTCTGTTAAGGATGCTATGTAATTACGACCATCAATAAATCTTTTCTCATACATAATAAAAAAAGAAGAGAAACTTCATATTTCAACAAAGATGATATTTTTAATAGGACAAAAATATGAAACTCTCTACCATGGCTTGAAAAACAAATGAAATCAAATTTTGTTTTCAAACTCTAACGCAACTCCACAACCACCCTTAATAGACTATAATTAATCAAATTCAAGCATGTATAAGATACCTCCATTTCTTTAATTATTATAGTCAGCCTTTCAAACAAGTGTCCTCACCATGACAAGGAGACCTTTGTTTTATATATATATATCTATCTAATTTTGTGCTTTTCTGGACAAATTAATAAGTCGTGTGTTTCTAATATTATATGGCCAAATGAAATTTTATTATTATTATTATTATTTGTAGGTTTAGAGAATTTCATTTTTATCGTCATATTAGTAAATCTGAAGTTAGTGAAGATTTAAAGAAAATGAAATGGAAAAACAGGGGATAATATTCCATAGAAGTGTGAAAATGTTTAGGAGATCAAGGAATTTAAACGAATCTTTAATGTTATTTTAAAAAACTAAAAGATCAGATGAGTGGAGAAAGAGTTTGTTAGTTCCATATTTAAGAATAAATGCAGTGTGCAAACTATAGAGGAATTAAGTTAATGTGTATATTAAAATTATGGGAGAGTAAGTGAGCATAGTTTACGATGTGATACTGAGTTTCTCACAATGTTTGGTTTCATGTGCGGGTAGATCTACTATGGATGCTATATATTTATTAAGAGGTTTGATGGAGAAGCATAGAAAATAAGAAGGATCTACATATGATATTTATTGATTTAGAAAGCTTATGATAAAGTCTCAAGATGTTCTTTGGAGAGTTCTAGAGCGAAAAGTTAATATTGGTTATATTCAAGTCATTAAGGATATGTACACTTTACTTGTGTCCAAACTCAAGGAGGATTGACAAAATATTTTCCTATTTCAGTTGGATTACATCAAGGATCAACATTAAGCCCACTTATCTTTTTACGTTAGTTATGGATGTTCTTACGAGGCATTTACAAGAAGATGTACCTTGGTGTATGCTTTTCTTTGACATTCTTCTTGTTGATAAGACTAGAGAGTCCAATGAAACTTGAATTATGGAGGTCAACATTTTAGAGTCTAAAGGTTTTCGTTTAAGTAGATCTAAGCGAATACATGGAGTGTAATTTTAGTTGTAGAAGTTTTAGTGGTAGTGTTGTAACTTTAGGTGATCAAGTCATTAATAAGAGTGAAGCGATTGATATTTTATTGTTCCAAAATGATGGTGAAATAGATGGAGATGTTATTAGTAAATTCAAGTTGGATGGTTGAAGTGGAGGAATACATCGGCTATTATGTGATAGAAAAGTTTTATTTAAACTTAAGAAAAAAATTTTATAAGATGGTGGTAAGACTTGCAATGACTTATAGTGCAAAATGTTGGTAAAAAAAAGACTAAGTTAAGTGTTACAAAGATGAGGATGCTCGGGTGGATGAGTGGCTTTACCATAGAGATAGAATGCAAAATGAATATGTTCGGGAAAAAAAGTTAGAGTAGCTCAGGTGGTAGATAAGATTAGGGAGAATTAAGCCTTAGATGGTTTGGCCACATAAAGCGTCATCAGATGACCGATTAGGAGTGTAGATGCATTAGATTTGCCTTATGTTAAGAAGGTAGAGGGTGGCGCAAAAAAGACTTGGTTAAGATATATAAAAATGATCTTGATACTTGAAAATTTAATGAAATTTGAGACATAATAGGATACAATGGAACAAGGATTCATGTCTTTAGTGGGATTAAGGCTTGTTGTTGTTGTATTATTATTGTAAGTTTTGTATTAATTTTTTTCTGTAATTTTATCCATATTTTAAACTTATTTGATCATTTATTTTATACTATTCAATATTTAAAAACTATTTTTTAGAAAATTAATTAATCATCAAGGGATTTGATCAATATTTTTTAGGATTTACATGCATAGCTCATAAGTATTACATATTTAAAATTTTTTATATTTATTTAAGTAATACTTAAATTTTTATTATTATATCAATAATAGCATATTATTATTTTTTAAAATTGAAAACTTTTTTTATGCATTATAAAAATTGTATTTTTATAAATATTAAATTTTAGATATTAGATATATAAATATATAAGAATTATATGTTATATATGTAAATATCTTTTTCATTTTTAATAAAATTTTGCTTATATTATCTGATCAATTGAGAAGTGCCATCACCGCTTTGCCTCTTAATTTCTCGCCGCCGTTATCTGGTCTTGGCTCATTCGAGAAGCTTCCGTCGTATCTGATTTCTATTAGATTCTGACACGTGCAACCTGCACGCACACTGCTGGATATATCTATTGCCTATTCTATTAAAAAGAAAAAAAATGCTGACACATATTTAGTATAATTAAGTTCAAATTTTATAAAATTTAGCTGAATAATAAAGAAATAAATAAAAATGATTAAAATTTTTATTAATTTTAATTTTTTTATTTATTTATTTTTTGCAGTCACTATTTATATTTTTGTATTCATTCTTTTACATCCTTAAATAAATATTAAATTTTCTATTCTTGTATTTATTTAATTTTCATTGTCATATATTGTTATAAATTTTAATATATATTATAAAAGCAATTAGTGGAATTCGGTGTATTTGTCACTTTCCTGTGAACTATTTTTCTACGAGACTTTTTCTTTGAGCACATAATTCTTATGAATTTATATTTATTATTAAATTTTGATATTTATAAATATAACATTCTTTCTATATATGAAAAGATGCATTTTATTTTTAAAAATTAATTATTATATTATTTGTAATATAATATTTAAAATTTGGGTATTATTTATATAAATATGAAAATTTAGATATTATATATGTAAATATATAAAAATTATGTGTTATATATGTAAATAGATTTATCTGATTTAATAATTATTATTTTTTTCTCATGTTTCAATAATTCAATTATTATAGTTGAATAATTGAACAAACGAACAACGTACCAACTCTTCATTAAGAAAAGAAATCTTAACCTATATATATATATATATATATATATATATATATATATATATATATATATATATATATATATATATATATATAATTAAAATATTGCAAATCCATTGAATGTAAATTTTAAATTCAATTGAACAAATTATGTAAATAGTAAGGAACTTTTTATATTGTTTATAAGAATGCACATGACTATAATTTCAAAGGAATAAATTATGTTATTTTCTTAAAAAAAATTTACAAGAAAATTTAATTTAAATAAAATTAAATCTTTTATAATTTATTATTTATAATTCAGGTGAAATTAATTTATTAATTATTTCAATTAAACGCATAAATAAGACATGCAATTCATATATTTTCAAAAACACACATTTCATTATTACAAAACAAATACAAAAAATAATAGGTAATAAATATAAAAAAGCTGGAGGGCATATTCTATCTCCTCAATGAACGAATATCATCCCTACACTATGAGAAAATATTACGTTCGAAGTCCGCATAACTTTACGTGACTCTAATCTGGCGACGCATGTCCGATTGATTTTTCCGTTTTAAGCGGTCACTCGGGCCGGACGACGCGCCGTTTATCCCGCTCGACCCGATCCGCGCCTCGGTGAAGCGTCGTTAGAATGTTCGGGAAGAATTTAAAAGAAATATATATCTAGATTTAGGATTTATGGGTGTATTTTTTCTTGCAAAATGAGCTGAGAGAGAGAAAGAGAAAATCTCATTTCTTTTTTACGAAAGAACCATGAAGATGGAGAATGAATTTGGAAGTTATGGCCTTGAGGAAAAAGCTGATGATGTATTAAATAAAAGTTCATCGGTAATTTTTCTCAACCGTTATATACGTACAATTTTTTTATAGTTTGTTAGTGTTATTCCTTGAAATTCTTTTATTTAGTGTATATTTCCTACACTGTTTGGAGTTCTTTGCAAAAAGACTTTGTTTATTTTGAGGGATTTTTGCATCTGTACTCTCTGTACTCTCATAAGAGTACAAATGATTTTCTGAATATTTTTGTAGTTTATTTTGTCTGGATGGAGAGAATATGGTCATTACATTCCATTAGAAATAATTTTCTTTGACCTGTTTGGAGGAAACATGTTCATTACAATCCATCACGAATAATTTGGAGGCTATTTGATTATTTTTTAGTACTATTTTGCATCTGTACTCTCTTGAACAGATGATTTTGGACATTTTCTCCAATTTCTTCAGACTAGTTGTTGAGATTATTTTTATTACATCTGTACTCTCTGTACTCTCTGTACTCTATATACTCTCTATACTCTCTGTACTCTCCAGAGTACGAGCATTTGGTCATTTTTCTGTTTTTTTTCTTTGGCTGTTTGAAATATATTTCATTAGGCATAATTTGGAGGTTTGTTTGGTTGATTTGTTAGTGTTTTCTTGCATATACTCTTTGTACTCTCATGAGTCTGAATAATTTTGACCATTTTTTTTCTTTGGCAGTTGTTGAGATTAGGTTATTAGTTTGAAGTAATTTGTTGTTTGGATGGTTTATGAGATTTTTTACGTACTATATGTACTCTCATGAGAGTACATATGATCTTATCAATATTTTTGCAGTTTATTTAGCCTGTTTATAGGAAATATGTTCATTACAATCTATTAGTAGTAATTTTGTAGGATGACTTGGTTGGTTTTTATGGTTGATTTGCATCTGTACTGTCATTTACTGACTTTTCATTTTGAAGTTTATCATGTCTGAAAAAATGATAACTTCAAGATGTAGTCCAACCACCGCTCTAACAGTGTTTGATAATACTACAACACTCTTTAGTAATGAAGTCATTGACATTTTACAGAGGTTTCATCTACATCAATTCATTAGACTCCAATTAAAGACTCATTCTATTACCTCAATCTGTCTTCTTTGGGACATAGAAGCGATTTCTTTACGGGTGCGGTATTCCTTTCACCCTCGATGAAGTTGCGGTGATAATAGAGATGCCAAATGAGGGAGAATGTCTTATGGCATAGAGAATGTCTTATCTGTACTTCCAGTGAAAGCCCTTAAAAAGTATCTTGAAGGTAAAAAATATAAAGCAAAAGAAACCTTACTGAGCAAGAAGACTGCCCCCTCTGTACTCTCTGTACTCTTTATACTCTCTCTCTCTGTCTCATTTCTGTACTCTCTTTCTCTCTGTCTCTGTACTCTTCTCAACTCATGGGTAACTTGATATAATACTATTTATATTTCATCGGTAATTTTTCTCAACCGTTGTATATGTATAATTTTTTACGGTTTGTTAGTGTTATTCCTTGAAATTCTTTTATTCAATGTATATTTCCTACACTCTTTGGAGTTTTTTGCAAGAGGACTTTGCTTGTTTTGAGGATCTGCTTTGCATGGGTATACTCTCTGTAATCTCATGAGAGTATTGACCAATTTCATATTATTTTTCATGAGTTCTAGCCATGGAGAATATGTTCATTACATTCCATTAGAAGCAACTTGGAGGCTGTTTAGGTTGATTTTAGGAGAGTTTTGCATGTGTACTCTCTGTACTCTCACGAGAGTACAATACAAAATATTTTGGGCATTTTTCTAGTTTCTATGAGAATGTTTGGAGGAAATATCTTCATTACAAATCCATTAGGAACAATTTGGAGGTTTGGTTGCTTCTTTAGTGTTATTTTGTATGTACTCTCATACTCTGTACTCTCTATACTCTGCACTCAGATTCTTTGTACTCTCTATACTCTCATAAAAGTACAGAGCATTTTGGTCATTTTTTCTATTTCCTTGACCTGTTTGGAGAAAATATGTTCATTACAATCCATCATGAATAATTTGGAGGTTGTTTTGTTAGTTTTTTAGTGTTACTTTGCATATATACTCTCTGTACTCTCTTGAGAGTATAGATAATTTTGTGGACATTTTTTTTTAGTTTCTTGGGCCCAGTTGTTCAGATTATGTTCATTACATTCCAGTGGAAGCAATTTGGTGGCTATTTGGATGGTTTATGAGAAATTTTTGCATCTATACTCTCATGAGAGTACAGAGCATTTTGGTCATTTTTTTCCTATTTTTTTGACCTGTTTGGAGAAAATATATTCATTACAATCCATCAGGAATAATTTGGAATATTAGTATTTTAGTGTTATTTTACATATGTACTCTGTACTCTGAGAGTACATTGATTAATGATTGTTTCCATTTTTTGGCTTTGGTTGTTGATTATGTTCATTACATTCAGTGGAAGTAATTTGGTCATGTTTGGATAATTTTGGGAGATTTTGCATCATGTACTCTCTGATTAGCTCATTTCTTTCACTTTCTTTGGCCTGTTTGGAGGGAATATGTTTATTTGTAGAGCTATTTTATATGTCACATTTATGTGGAGCTATCTGGGCAAATGAATGTGGTCAATGAGTAGTGCGATGACAAAGTCGTGATGTCTAATGACCCAAATTTGGGGAGACTCCTTGGCACCATTGTTCAGAATGAACGAGTATCATCGTGACTATCACACATCAAACATGTTGAGAATGACCATACTAGTTATTAGCCAAACTCCAACAAATTGAAATCAAAAGATTTTTTATGTGCAAAAGCAAGTCAAAAATAATCTGGCAGTCTAAACGGCTTAGCAAAATTCCAGAAAATTAATACAAGGACTGCTTGTCCAGCCATGATTAGATTCTCTGTTGACTTGGAGGCGGATGGTTAAAATATATAGAAAGTCATAATCATTTTTATTGGCAAACTGTAACCTACATCATCTCGGATCACGGCATTAGTGATGAAAAGGCTTGTGTTGAAGAAGACAATGTGAGGAGGTAAATTAGCGCAATTGATGCATTCAGCTATCTAAGTTAGGAAGTTGGCATCGTAGAGAATATTAGATTCACAAAAAGAGATGCTTTCGATTTTATTCAGGAAGAAAAAAGATCGACGATTGTGAATGGTGACAATAATGCATTAATATAACTGTTCAAGGAAAGGTAAGCAGTGGACGGGATATTTGCATGGGATGTACAAGTTGATGAGTCAGATTGCTTAGTAAGTTTTTTTTGGAGCAATGACATGTCTAGGATAGAATATGACTATTTTGGTGATGTGATAATTTTTGATATAAGCTATCGACTCAATAAATATAATCTTATATGTGCCCCTCTTGTTAAAGTGAATCATCACTGGCAAAATGTGTTATTTGGAGTAGCCTTTTTATCAGAAGAGATGATTGAGTCATTCTCATGGCTATTCCATACATTTCTTCGGTTGATGAGTGAATATCCCAATATTCATTGATCAAGATCGATGGCGAGAGCTATCAAATTTTATTATCACATACTCATCATAGGTTGTGCCAATGGCATATTTAGAAAGCTCCTTCAAGGTTCCTTGCTTTTAATAATAAGAGAAGGGGCTATTTTATGCATGCATGAGCAAATGTGACTCAGAGAAAGAGTTTGAAGAAGCTTGTGCATGTAGAAGAAGGCAATTTGCATGATCATGCTTGGTGCGAGCTTTATAAAATTAGATCCAAGTGGTCCACTTGCATTCGAAACTCATTCGCATGGGCATCTTGAGTGAGTCGATGAAATGTATGTCCGCAATCTCTAAACCAACAAGTTCACTCATAGATTATTTCTTAGGGTTGGAGAAGGTTATGGAGACATGGCACTAGAATGAACATGACGAAGACTTCAAGTGAAGCATCGTCATTGTTCTATTGTTAAGACCAGGTCAATTCTACAATACTATTTTTAAGAAAGCTTTATAATATGTTTGAGAAAGAATTTTTTGCATGGAGTTGGAGGCTATCGGAACTGCGGATGTGACATGGAGTATTTGGTGAGAAACTTAGAGAATAAAAATTCATCCAAAATATGGACTGTCCATTTCAATGGGTCTACCGTAGATGTAACTTGTACTTGTAAGAAATTTAAAATGATAGGATTACTTTGCGCCCATTATATCAGAGTTCTTAGTCAAGAAGATGTAGTGTGCATTTCGGATAAGTATCTTCTCATGCGATGGTCTACCAGAGCAAAGAGGGATATTTACATCGATAGTGCATATAGAAAATTAAGAGATGTGGAAGGCAGATGGAAATACTCGGCATTATTTTTGAAACCATTAATGATATGCATATCGAATAAGCGTCGAGCATAATAATAAAGTTGAGGACTATGCTTCAATCCTTAAAAAAAATTATCGATGATGTTGACTCTATAATAAATGAGAATTCTCTTCCAGCTGATAGAGAGGCTAAGAAGAAGAAGTCAACCACAGCAGATAAGGAAAAAGACATCTTAAGGGATCCAGTTAAGCAACGTCCAAAGGGTGTCTCCAACGCAAGGCTTAAGAGATATTGGGAGAGATCCAAGAAAGCTAAGAGTAATTCTTTATTTGCCTCTTAATTTTTAGTATTTAAAATATTGCTGCTAATCTTCAAACCATATTTTTTATTATTAAACCAAAGTACAAAGCGATAGTGTCATAAGCGTGTTTGCTATTGCAACACCTTTCTCGTTATGCAGTGTTTTTCGAGAATACGAGAATAGCACACATCGATCTTTGTAAAATCATTAATTGATACGATATTCTACCTCGAATTCAACTCAACAATGATCGGTCGGGTGAACTAAGTTGATGATGGATATTATTACGAAAAATATTTCAATGCATGATATCATTTAGTTATGTGTTCTTATTTGTGCAATCATTTATGCTTTAGAGTCTCGATGACTTTCTTTTACTTAGCACACGGGTCTCACCTATAGGATTAGGTTAGGAAGCCTGCCTCAGAGTTGCAGCATTAGGATGACTTTCTTCTGCCTCAATTTTTATTTGGGTTTATTAATATTGGTTAATTTTTTGAAGAAACTCAGTCTATGTCAAAATCAAACATTTGTTCGAATACACTTAGTCTATCTCATATTTGAGTTTATTGTATTGTTTAGTAATTTCTCCGTGATTCTACCCCTACTGCCCATTGTGTATAATTTATTAAATGAATCAGTACTCTCCAGCCCAAGAACTTACATCCTCCAAACAGGCTAAAGAAAGTGAAAAAAATGCCCAAAATGCTTTGTACTTGCAGGAGAGTACAAAGAGTACAAAGAGTACAGACAGTAGAGAGGGAACATAACTTGCTTGAAACCAGGAAGATCCAAATAGACTTTAATATGGGTCAATTATTTTCTGATTGGTTTTTTTCCTCAATATGCTGTTTGTTGCTCTTAAAACAGCAGTGCATAGAGTTTACCCCCTATTAAGGACTTTGTAATCCTTAGACTGTGGCAATAAAATTTCTCATATTTTATGAAATTTAGATTGATGAGTCTACCTTGCTTACGAGGATGAGTGATTTTCATTCTGGGCATTACATAGTTTGATATATACTCTATAAAGTACTCTACATTTTATGAAATAATTTTATTGCATGCATTACAATTTTTTGATAAGCTGTATTCCTATCAACAAGTTTAGTAGAGAAGAAGAAAAAAATTTTTGTGATGAAGATGATATTAGTCTTGATGATATTAGTTTAGTAATTATTTATAATATTAATTTAATTCATACATTACATTATTTGAAAAATTCCTAATCTTAAATATAGAATTTGCTCCACCTTGCCTTCAAAATTTAAATTTTGAATAAGAAGGCGTTGGTAAGCATCATCACAGTTTATTTGTCTATTTTATGCACATGTTTGTAGAAAGTAGGTTTTAAGAAACATGATTTTGACTGGTAAAAAGTAATTTTATGCATTCACAAAATTCTACCACATTTTTAAAGATCATAATTTCTTTTATTAAAGAGTTAAGTTTAATAATCATACACACTTATATTACGTTCACATACTAAGTAGTTCATATTGCTTCTCCCATACTTTTGATTGAGGCATTACGATGTGAGTATAACGTAAATTTTAGATAATGTAAATTTTAACTTCTTTTTCAGTTGATCCGAATTTAAAATATGATATAATTTGAATATCAAAATTAAGCTTATTTTCTCCAAACAAGTAAAGAAATCATCATAGAATCGTAAACAATATTATATCAACTACCCATGAGTAGAGAAGAGTACATAGAGAGTCTAAAGAGTTCAGTAGAGAGTCTGAGAGTACAGAGAGATTACAGAGAGTCTGAGAGTGAGGAGAATGAGAGGAGTATAGAGAGGGTTCACATACAAAATTGCTCAGAAAACTCATAAAAAAGCAACCCAGGAGCATCCAATTTGCTTTAAGGTTATAGTGAATAATTCCTCTCCGTCCTACAAAGCAAAAGTGGAAATGGAAAAGAATAAGCAAATACTTTGTACTTTGACGAGAATACAAAGAGTTAAGCTACATAATACCTCAAATATTCTTATAGTCAGCCTTCAAACTACTTGCAATAGTGAGTGAGAGTACAAAGTATAGAGAGTCTGGAGGGTATAGAGAACTGAGAGTCTGAGAGTACATAGAGTATAGAGGGTACAGAGAGTATAGAGAGAGTTCACATGCAAAATAACTTAGAAAACTCATTAAAAAAATAACCCAGGAGCATGCAACTTGCTTTAAGGTTATAATGAACAATTCCTCTCCATCCTGCAAAGCAAAAGTAAAAATGGAAAAAAAAATAAGCAAATAATCTATACTATGAGGAGAATACAAAGAGTTAAGCTACAAAACATCTCAAATATTCTTATAGTCAGCCTTCAAACTACCTGTAATGGAATAGAGAGTATAAAGAATACAAGAAGTATAGAAGTCTGAGAAAGTATATAGAGTCAGTATAGAGAAGAACAAGAGTCTGAGGGTGAGAGTATAGAGAGGGTTCACATGCAAAATTGCTCAAAAAACTCATAAAAAAGTAACTCATGAGCATCCAACTTATTTTAAGGTTATAGTGACCAATTCCTCTCCGTCATGCAAAGCAAAAGTGGAAATGGGAAAAAAATAAGCAAATAATATGTACTATGAGGAGAATACAAAGAGTTAAGCTATAGAACACCTCAATATTCTTATACCTTACCACAATGGAATAGAGTATAAAGAGTTCAAGAAGTCAAGAGTACAGAAAATAGAGAAAGTCTGAGAGAGTGTAGTCTGAGAGCAGAGAGTATAGAGGGTACAGAGAGTATAGAGAGGGTTCACATGCAAAACTGCTCAGAAAACTCACAAAAAATAACCTAGGAGCATCCAACTTGCTTTAAGGTTATAGTGACCAATTCCTCTCCGTCCTGCAAAGTAAAAGTGAAAATGGGAAAAAATAAGCAAATAATCTATATTATGAGGAGAATACAAAGAGTTAAGCTACAGAACACCTCAAATATTCTTATAGTCAAATTACCTATAAGGGAATAGAGTATAAAGAGTACAAAAAAGTACAGAGGATATAGAAAGTCTGAGAGAGTACAAAGAATTAGAGTAGAATACATAGCAACAGAGAGTATAGACGAAACACATTTCAGTAGAGCAGCCCAGCTTAAACCAAATTGCTGCAGATGTTCTCTGCTAATCATAATTTATCTAAAATTGCCAAGAAAAATTGAAAGAAAATTAGATTAAATACTCTGTATACTCCCTGGAGAGTATAGAGAGTACAAATGAAACACATCCCAGTAAAGCATTTCAGCTTCAACCAAATTATTGCAAGTGTTCTCTGTTAATAATAAAAGATCCAAACTGCCAAAGGATATTGAAAAAAAAAATAAAAGAAATACCCTGTACAATTATTTCCTACTTATCAAACTTTAAATGTATAGTTCTTAGCTTGGCTTTTTCATTCACATACAAAAGATAGCGTAAGCAAACTCAGCCTTAAAGCAATTCATCTTCTTTGACCAATCTTGGTGGTCAGCCCAATTAAGTGAGGATTTCCAAATTGCTGCCTCCATGTACTTGTAGACAAATATCCCGCAAACACTCTTGAGTGACCCACTCCATTTTAATTGGCCATTTTATGCTCATAAAAGGTAGCCATCTTCAACAAGTAATTTGATCGAAAAGCAAGAAGTATAGTATAAGGTGGTCCAAAAAAAAATAGTTTCTGACCAAATTGGAAATAATTGTTACAATCTAAGAATGGCCTTATGGGTTGGTTTTTAATAAGTCATAAAAAATATAGCTTAATATGCCCAACCGAGTGTCAGTGGTGATTATATATAATTAAAGTAAGAGTAGCTCAACCCCTTGACACACCTGCGATATCTTTGGATGAACATTTTGCTTTCTAGGCCTATTTAGCATAGCTCATAAGAAAAAAGAGAATATTTATAAATTGTAGTTTTCATCTATACAAACAAGGATTGAATCGTAATATCTATGGGGTAACTTACCCTGCAAGCATGAGATGTGCAAATAGGGGACATACATCCGGATGATAAAGCTAAGGTAGAAGCGTGATGCATCGAGAGATCCGATCTATCGAACTCATCGATCGCCTCTTAATAATGATATATTCCCAACCGCGAATACTGTATCACCCCTGCAAGTGAGAAATATTTTAAAGCGAGCTTAATTAAATGAATAGGTTATTTTATGTATGAAGGAGTTGATTGAAGATTGACTTACTTGTCGGGAGCACGTGTCAATAAGATGGAGCATCGGCCCAAGTGACTCTGGATGAGAAGTCAACAAACGATGCTTCTCTTGCAATGAAATTCGGATGAAAGTTAGTGATAAAGAGATTCACTATGAATTAAGGATCGATCTAGATGATGCATACCGACCGATGCTCCTCCACCACAACGATAGCAATCTATGGGTCATCGACCTTTATAGGCTCATCTTTGCCAACCTATAAAAAAATTTAGTGAAATTTATTTTTATTATCTCAAATTTAAAAGAAACTAACTTAATACCTCTTTATGACTTCTCATCTTGAGTGGTCACCACATCTTACTTCTGTGACTTCAGAGTGTGTGTGTGAAGGAACAAAGCTTTCCTCTTCCTTATCTGTCGAGCCTTCACACCAGCTCAATCTACATTAAAGGCTTAGCATCTTCATGTGGAGGCCTCCACAATAGCTTCCCCTATGGTGAACTCAACAGGGGCTTCCCCAGTGAAGGCTACCTCAGGGGCTTCCCAAGTGGGGGTATCCACACGGGCAGCAGTTGTAGTTGCCTCCACAAGAGACTCCCCTGTGCTAGCCTCCACAAAGGAAGTTCCTCTGGTAGCCTCCATAGGTGTTGCCCCTATAACTGCCTCCTCAAGAGTTCCCCCTGTGGTGACCTTCACAGGAGCTTCCCCACAGAGGAGATGGTAGGACCCGTGAGAACCTCCTCGATAGTAGTAAATCATCAATCACATCCATTCTCTCTATTATTGCTTGAAAAGAAGATACTATCTTTCAAGTCCCTAAGCAAGTATCCTCTCCAAAGCCTTACTGGGGTAGTAGAGGGCACTAAATACAGATGGGGAGAATATCGAGGAGAGACATATGGAGATTCAGTGGGGGCTAAACTCAGTGGACTTAGAATTGAATTGCTATCGGGCTCAACATATATTACATGTTAGGCAGGGAAAAATGATTCAAGGAGCCAGGTCTCCTCTTTTGATATGTCCTCGAATGGAAGGCAGACATGTGTTAAACTGATAAGAAAATGTGATGACTACAGCATAAATATATATATTTTTATATGAACTAAGTGATATTATTATATGTCACCTGGTCCTCTAAATCATTGAAGGCTTCATCTCGGAAACTTTTTTTTCGCCATCGCACATCGTGGCTTTGGAGATGACCTGTGATGCTTATGTGCTTTGTAGAGATCTACAATTAATATTTATATAAGTTAACTTCAATGCATTAAATAATACATAACCGAAGATATAGAACATACCATAAGAAGAGTGGCAAAGCCACTCATGTACTCGGGTGTCTTCTGGGTATGAATCTTTGATGTAATACCATCAAATTTTGAAACTAGGAAGGCTCAAATGGCATCTGCTCAGTTGTATTCAGCAAATTTATCTATGTCATCAACGTAGGCAATTAATTTCGATGCCACCCTATAGTTGTGATATACAAAAAAAGATTTGGCAATGAGAAAATATATATATATACAAGCACAAGCTACGAAGCTATCCGCATGCTCAAGCATAGGTAGAAATTAGAAGATCGTGGCTCTCAATTTCAATTTTGACTCGAATCGAGATTGAGTTGAAGCGAGCGACTTTCGAGCCAAAATTTTGGCTCAAATTATTTCAAGATCGCCGCGGCTCAAGTCGAACTCATGATTCGAAATGAATAACAAAAGTAGTTCCTTGCCATGATCAAATGGCAAGGATCCAGAAGATTGAGGACTCGATCGGTGATATCATGTTTATCAAGGGGTAGCGGAGGACAATGCGGTAAAACCTCGAACCGGATGGGTAGTTTTCCAACATCGACAGAGAACAAGTGGAGCTGAGAAGATGAATAGTAGCCTTAGCCGCTTGCATTTTGCCGCTCCCAACTTCTCCTCAACCAGATTGTTTGTCTTTCCAATAATAGATGCATCCTTACTGTTCTCTTTCCCATCGAATTGCTCCCAACATACAAAACTTTTTCTACACTATCTTTTGAGTGAGATTGATTGAAGAATACAATTTTTAATATAATATTATTTGATTATCCTCACAATTGTGTACAAAATTTGTAATATAAGTTAGGTGATCAAATATGAAATATCAAATGTATAACATTAGTCAGAGTTGTACAAAATTTGTTTTTATAAGAACTATTTAGTTGTAATGTGTAATTATAATTTATTATAGAAAATTTTATTTTTCAAGTCAACTGTGTAGCTTGTAGTTGTTGGATGTTTATATTATATTATTTACATATTCAAAAAATTTATGAACTCTAAGTTGAAATCAATTTTCGAGCCAATCGAGCCAGCTCATTTGGATTTCGAGCCGGCTCATTTCAATTTCGTGCCGGCTCATTTCACTTTCGAGCCGGATCAAGCTCGATCTGGAATCGATCCGACTCAGCTCAAAATCGAAATCCTCGAGCCACAACTCGAGTTCGAGCCAAATTTTTTTATTTGAGCGATTTTACCCAGTATAGTTCGAAATCGATCACCTACTCAGCATAGTCTTATAGTCCACGAACTGCGGCGGTAGGATTTCGCCATAAGACCTTCTCCCTCTTTGGCATCCCTATAATTGTAACTTCATGGGGTGAAAGGAATGCACTACCCAAAGAAAGCTTGCTTCTCCAAGCAAGAGATTGAGGTAATGGCTATTGAGTCTTCAATTAGTGGAGTCTAATGAATTGATGCAAATGAAGCCTCTTTAAAATGTCAATGACTTCATCAAAATCGTCGTCGATTATCAAACACATTACTTGTTCAGATCTCGGTTATCATTTTCCGACATGGTAAACTTCAAAATAAAAAATCTTAATGAAAGTAGATGCAAATCACCCATAAGAAATAACCAATCACCTCCAAATTATTCCCAATTGATTTGTAATGAACATATTTCCTCCAAACAAAGCCAAGAAAATTGGAAAAATGGTTAAATCGTCATACTATCAAGAGAGAGTGCAGATCTGATGCAAAATAACATAAAAAAACCAACCAAACAGAGAGTACAGCTGCAAAATAATACTAAAAAAATCAACCAAACAGCCTCCAAATTATTCCTTATGGATTGTAATGAACATATTTCCTCCAAACAGGCCAAAGAAAAAGGAAAAAATAGCAAAATGTTTCAGACTCTCATGAGAAATTACAGATCTGATCGATGTGAAATCCTCCAAATCATCCAAACAAGAGTATAGATGCAAAATAATACTAAAAAATTAAACAAACCAAAATTATTCCTAATCGACAATGAACATATTTCCTCAGCAAGAAAATAGAAAAAAATGACCAAAATGCTCTTTACTCTCATGAGAGTATAGAGAGTACCGATGCAGAAATCTCTCAGAAACCATCCAAACATCCCTCCAAATTGTTTCAATGGAATGTAATGAACATATTTTCTCCAAACAGGCCAAAGAAATCGGAAAAAATTAGCCAAAATCGTCTGTACTCTCAAGAGAGTACAGATATAAAATAATACTAAAAAATCAACCAATCAACCTCCAAATTATTCCTAATGGATTGTAATGAACATATTTTCTCCAAACAGGCTAAAGAAACAGGAAAAAAATGACCAAAATGCTCACTCTCATGAGTACAGAGTACAACAAAATTTCCTAGAAACCATCCAAATATCAAATTACTTCCAATGGAATGTAATAAACATAATCGAACAACCAGCCAAAGCGAAAAAATGCTCAAAATCATCACACTCTCAGAGAGTAGAGTATAGATACAAAATAACACTAAAAAACCAATCAAACATCCTCCAAATTGTTCCTGATGGATTGTAATGAACATATTTCCTCCAAACAGGCCAAAGAAATGGAAAAAAAATAACCAAAATGCTCTATACTCTCATGAGAGTACAGAGAGTACAGATGCAGAAATCTCTCAGAATTCATCCAAATAGAGAGTACAGATGCAAAATAACACTAAAAAACTAACCAAAAAGCCTCTAAATTGTTCCTAATGGATTGTAATGAACATATTTCCTCAGAGCAAAAAAAAGCAAAAAATGACAAAATGCTCAGACTCTCATGAGTACGAGGACAGATCATAGAAATCTCCCAGAAACCATCCAAACATCCCTCCAAATTACTTTCAATGAAATGTAATGAACATATTTCATCCAAACAGGCCAAAGAAATTGAAAAAAATTGGTCAAAATCGTCTGTACTCTCAAGAGAGTACAGAGAGTACAGATGCAAAATAACACTAAAAAACTAACCAATCAGCCTCCAAATTATTCATAATAGATTGTAATGAACATATTTCCTCCAAAAGGCCAAAGAAAAAAGAAAAAAATAGCCAAAATGCTCTGTACTCTCATGAGAGTACAGATCTGACAATTCCAGAAATCATCCACATCCATTACTTCCAAATGTAATGAACATAATCACAACCAGCCAAAAGCGAAAAAAAAATGTCCATAAAATCATCAGACTCTGAGAGTAGTACATATATAAAATAATACTAAAAACTAACCAAAATCCAAATTTTAATGGATTGTAATGAACATATTTCCTCTAAAAAGCCAAAGAAACATGAAAAAATGACCAAAATGCTATGTACTCATGAGAGCTGAGAGTATAGATGCAAAATCTCCCAAACTATCCAAACAAATTACCAAATTCACAGAATGTAATGAACATAATCTGAACAACCAGGCCAAAGAAACTAGAAAAAAAAATGTCCATAAAATCATGTGTACTCTCAAGAGAGTATAGAAAGTACAGATGTAAAATAACACTAAAAAATCATCCAAACAGCCTCCAAATTATTCCTGATAGATTGTAATGAATATATTTCCTCCAAAAAGAAGCCAAAGCAGAAAAATGACAAATGCTATGTACTCTCATCGAGTACGAGATAGATCTAAATCTCAGAAACCATCCAAACAACTCTCCTTGCTTCCAATGTAATGTAATGAACATATTTCCTCCAAGAAATTGAAAAAAAATGGCAAAATCATCGAGAGAGAGAGCAGTCTGCTAAAAAATCAACCAAACATCCTCCAAACTATTCTAATGGATTGTAATGAACATATTTCCTCCAACAGAAAGCTGGAAAAATGACAAAATGCTATATACTCTCATGAGAGTACGGAGATGTAAATCTCCTGAAACCATCCAAACATCCCTCCAAATTGCTTTCAATGGAATGTAATGAACATCTCAACAACTAGGCAAAGAAACTGAAAAAAAAATAGCCACAATTATAGAATGTAATGACCATATTCTCCATCCGGGCAAAATAAACTAAAATATTGAGAAAATCATCTATACTCTCATGAGAGAATACAGTCTGAGATATAAAAATCTCCAAAATCATCTAAACAACACCAAATTACTTCCAATGTAATGAACATAATCTGAACAACCGGGCCAAAGAAACTAAAAAATAAAATCTGTACTCTCAAGAGTACAGAGAGTAGAATCAAAATAACACTAAAAAATCAACCAATCAGCCTCCAAACTGTTCCTAATGGATTGTAATGAACATATTTTCTCTAAACAGGACAAAGAAACTCGAAAAAAGTACAAAGAGTACATATATAAAAAAACCCCTAAAAACTAAGCAATGAGCCTTCTATCTGCTTCATAAGCCATGTACTGAGCATTTTGTATCCAAACAGGGACAGAAGTATTTTAAAAAAAAAATGTCAAAATGGGTTGTACTCTTATAATAGTACAAAGAGTACATATGCAAAACTGAAGCAAATAACCAAAAATCAACATACAAATAAATTTTAATGTCATCGACTGAACATGCTATCATCCCTAATCGATTCTTGAAACATTACAAATACCCTACCATGTGATATATCTAAACATTTCACATGGCTAATCGGTCAAAATTTGAAAATAATAGTGTATCATCTTGACAAGATTATAGAGTACACATGCAAAACATCTCCAAAAACTACTAAAATACATCTCGTTCATTTAAAGAACTCAAATGTTCTAAAATATTCACATACTTGAGTGAGAAGACGAGAAAACCCTAAATTCATTAAAGTTGGAACACGGTGTAATACCTATAATCGCACAATACCTCAATAAGTTATTCGCAAGATTTGCTAAAACCTAAGCGGCCGGACGTTCGAGCGAGGCGAGCTAGAGAGAAAGCCCTAAACGTCATGCGGAGGAATGTCGAGCAGCCTGTCATTTTCTTCTTTTTGTTTTGAGCGGGCAGTCGTCAGATAAATGGCGTCATCGCCGTCCGTCTAATTACAGCGACGTTAAATGCTAAAATGGGAAAAAAATCACTGCACAGATTGGGTTTGCAAAGCATTCGGAGGCAATATTAATATTTTATCCTACACTATTTATCTTCCAGTTTAAAAACTCAATAATTTCAACCCCGATACAACAGAAGCATAGAGAGAGAGAGAGAGAGAGAGAGGAAGAGAGAGATGGAAGCTTAGAGAAGAAGACTAAAGGCCATGCTCTTCTCGTACCATACGCAAGCCAAGGTCACGTCAATCCGATGCTCTAATTTGGCAAGCGCATCGCCTCCCACGGCCGCCTCGCCACCGCCGCCATCACCCGCTTCATCGCCTCCACAACAACTGACAACGCCGGCCAGGTCGCTATTGAAACCATCTCCGACGGCTTCGACGACGCCGGCTTCGCTGCCGCCGCCACCAGCTCAACATACCTCACCAGCCTCGAGTCGGTCGGCTCCCAGACCCTGGACAGCCTTCTCAGCTCGCTCGCTGACAGGGGCCGGCCGGTGACCCTGCTGTCTACGACGCCTTCCTCCCGTGGGCAGTCGATGTGGCGAGACGGCACGGGGCAGCAGTGGCGTCGTTCTTCACGCAGTCGGTGGCTGTGGACGTCATATACTGCCACGCGTAGGAGGGGAGGCTGAAGTTTCCGGCGGGGGAGGTGGTGGAGAAGCTCCCGGGGTTGCCGAAGATGGAGGTGCAAGACCTGCCGTCCTTTTTGGCGGCGTCGCAGGTGGTTTACGCGGCTTACTTGGAGATGGTGTTGAACCAGTACAAGAACCTGAATGAAGCTGACATGATGCTTATCAACTTTTTCTATGAGTTGGAAGCTGAGGTGAGTTTCAGAACCTGCAATTGACCGTTGGTCAAATTAATAAAATTAAAATTGTTTTCTCTAATTTTTAATTTCGGGCGGCTGTAGAGTTTTATTTTATTAATTTTTTTTATGCATTTACATATCTAACATCTAAAATTTAATACTTGTAAAAAATAATAATTTTTCTTGACATAAAAAAAATATTATACTTTTAAAAAATAATAATAATACTATTGTTAGTATAATAATAAAAATTTAAATACTATTTAAATAAATATGAATATTTAGATATTAAATATATAAATATATAATAATTGTGTGCTATAAAATTTAGAGATATGAGTCTGAAAATTAATAAGAAATTTTTAGCTAATTAAAAGTATAATAATGGCCTGAAAAATAAAATAGTGAAAAAATTATTTCAGATGAACTCTTAAAATTTTATTTGACATATTTTTTTATATGTCATAATAATAGCTCTAAAAACATTATTATTCATATTTTTAGAAAATAGAAAAAATTTATAATATCATAATAACTTTTTTTTCCAATTTTAAACCTTTTTGGATAAAATTTTTTTTATTTTCAAATTTATTATAATATAAATACTCTAAAAAAATAGATATCATTTTTTTCAAAATTTTAAAAAAAAATGTTACAATATAATAACAATTCATAAAAAAAACTCTTACAATTATCCCACAACTATTTTTACATAACAAAAATAGTTCCTCGACACACAGCGTGCATCTTTCGAGAGAAAAATTATTACATGTACAGTTCAAATAATCTGATTTATCATAATATGTTATATACATATACATAATTATTGTGTACTGATCCATTTATACTAAGTTAATCCGCACTATGGACTCTGCATGAAGTAATCTCTCTTACAAAAATTTATTACATTCGAAGTCTAGACGTAAAGCTACATCCACATTATATACACTATTTTTTTTTATAGAATTTAGAGGGTATCAGCTAGTCAGCAATCCAACTAGAATTTGTGGATCATAACAAATTAACCCATTATAGATGATTTAAGGATGGACATCTTAACTTTTGGAGTAAAGATCTAGTTTTTTCTCCTTGATCTCCAATGGATCCAGCAAAGTGATCTACAATCGTTTGAATAAGATTATAGACCGCATTTTCATTTGGTGTTTGTTGTTCCTTTGGAAGATTCTTAGTGTTCAAATCGATTTCACTAAGAAGATATTTCTTTTGTTGAACAGAAAGAAAATTATCCCACCAACCTTTCAGAGTTCCAGAAAACCCTAAAACAATGGCTCGAGCAATAATGTGAGGTTTTGCTTGTTGATCTCATTGAACAACAAAGAGCAAACATATATCGATGAAGAGGTGGATAATCTGATGTTCAGAGAATCCATCGATATTTCATTCATAAAGAGAACTTCCATCATAGGAATTTCCCACGAAATGGGTATCCTCTTCGAATAATAAATCCGGAGGAGTAGGTTTTTTATAATAGTATTTTTTCAGATTTTTCTTAGAATAAGAAATCTTCTGGATATCTTGAGGAGGATGATGAGGATCTTGAAGTTCATGAAAAAGGGCATGAATTTCGTCGATATTGGTTTGATTATCAGATTCAGCTGAGGATTCATTTGAATCTTTTTCCGACTGGCTGATATCCTCAAGGGCTCCAACATATTTATCTTTTAAATTTAGGATCAAATTCTGAATGTCTTCAGAAGAAGGTTCAAACTTAAGAGAAAGTTTAGGAGGTGGTTGAATAAAAGGTCTAATAATAGAATTTGAACTGGTAGGGGCTTTTTCTGAAGCTCTACTAGTTTCGAGATCCTTTAAGCACGATCAATTTTAGATTCTAAGCTAAAAGATGATCGATTAATTTGAAGTATTACTATAATTAAGTTATTTAATTACGTAATAACTTCTTTAGAATTTGGATCGAATTGATTTTTAACGGCTAATTTAAAGGTTTATCATCCACCATTTTGGCAATGGATGGATAAGTAGCTTCAATTATTTTTTCTTACTCTGTTTGCCATTTTTTGGTTGATAAAATAGCAATTTGAGCAAATTGAGCATACTGGTTGCAGAACCAGACAACAAAAGGAATAATTGCCTTGCCTTAAACATGAAAAATCACGTCATAAAAAATGTGACAAATTCACACATAAACACAAGCACTCTCGTCCCTTTGGTTCTAAAACCAAAGAGGCAGGAGAAATAAAATGTTACAAATGTGGCTGTACAGGTCATTATGCGAATAGATGCACAATCAAGAAGAAGTTAAATGAACTTCAGATTGACGAAGGGTTAAAACAAACCCTAATTAAAATTTTGCTTACATCTTCTGATTCAGAAATAGAATCAGAAGAAGAAGAAGATCATATTCTATCTTCATCCTCATCGATTCGACAACTCGATAAATCTAATATAAAAGTCTTGTCAGATGATTATTATAAAAATAATAAATATGTAGATACCACCCACCAAAGAAAAGGACCAATTAATTAAACTTTTAGCATAAGTTGAAGATGATTCAACTCGTGATAAAATTATAGATCTTCTTAATGATAAGAAGAAAGATAAATTAGAAAATTTTAATTACAAGCTTCCTATATACTCCTTATCTGAAGTATTTAAGAAAAAATCTGAGGCAAGTTCATCATTTTCTAATTCAGCTTCTTTAGCCGAACTAAAGACTGAATTAGAGAAACTTAAATTAGAAGTTCAGCAAATTAAAGAAACAAATATGTTATCATCTCATATTGCTACTAACAGAGTGATAAGATGGAATAAGGTGGTATTTTCAGAATCATGGACCATATCATCTGCGGTCACACTAAGACCAACCATCAATCAAGATATCGATCAAATAATTCAAACGACTGATAGCGATGTTGAAGTAAGATTCAACCCTCGTCGATCTATTACACTTCCTAGGGTTTAAATCCCTTCTGAAACCTTAGTAAAGTCTAGATCGGATGGTTCCCAAACCTTGGAACCACCTGTTAAGGTACTTCGCCTAAACAGAAATAATATTTATCATTTTGAGAGAAAATCAGTCTTCCACTCCATCTAAAATGAATTTCAATCTTAATGAGCTACAAACTAGGTTCTAAGACTAGAAATGTGGTACTAAAAGAGTATCACCAATCTAAGTACGATAACTTTCGTACTTGGTATAGAAGTTTTACTTCTATAGAGCAACATTTCGAGATATCAGAGTTATATTTTAAAAGTATGAGAAAAAGAAATAGCCAGGGCAAGGCAATTATTCCTTTTGTTGTCTGGTTCTGCAACCAGTATGCTCAATCTGCTCAAATTGCTATTTTATCAACCAAAAAATGGCAAACAGAGTAAGAAAGAATAATTGAAGCTACTTATCCTTCATCCATTGCCAAAATGGTGGATGATAAACCTTTAGAATTAACCGCGTTCGGAAAAATCAATTCTGATCTGCAAATTCTAAAAGAAGTTATTACTGTAATTAAATAACTTAATTATAGTAATAGTATACTTCAAATTATTATTGATCATCTTTTTAGCTTAGAATCTAAAATTGATCAGGTGCTTAAACAAAAGGGTCTCAAAACTAGTAGAGCTAAAAAAGCCCTCAGCTCAAATTCTATTAGACCTTTTATTCAACCACCTCCTAAACTTTTTTTAAGTTTGAACCTTCTTAAGATTCGAATTTGACCAAAAAAAGATAAATATGTTGGAGCCCTTGAGGATATCAGGAAGAAGATTCAAATGAATCCGACCGATAATCAAACCAATATCGAAATTCATGCCCTTTTCATGAACTTCAAGATCCTCATCATCCTCCTCTCAAGATATCCGTAAGATTTCTTATCCCAAGAAAAATCAAAAATACTATTATAAAACCTACTCCCATTTATTATTCAAGAGGATACCCATTTCGTGGGAAATTCCTATGATGGAAGTTTTCTTTATGAATGAAATATCGATGGATTCTCTGAACATCAGATTATCCACATCTTCATCGTATGCTTATGTTTGCTACTGTTGTTCAATCTAGAGCAGCTGAAACCTCACATTATTGAGCCATTGTTGGTTTTCGAACTCGAAGGTTGGTGGGATAATTTTCTTTCTGTTCAACAAAAGAAATATCTTCTTAGTGAAATCGATTTGAACACTAAGAATCTTCCAAAGGAACAACAAACACCAATAATGTCACCAAACATTTAATCTAGTTTATCCTCTAATTTAGGATCTATGTCACACTACCTAAATTTTCTTGTATTTGGCAGTGCCTACAGTTCATCAAACACATCTCTCTCTCTCTCTGCTGGCAACCGATCCACCTTCTCTTGGACTCCCCACTAGAAGTTACGAAAAAGGCGCATCAAGATATACTAATTTTAATTTCAAATTAAATGTTCATTTATTTCCTCCTTATATTAGTATGTGCATCAATAAATCTTTTCTCATACATAATAAAAAAGAAGAGAAACTTCATATTTCAACAAAGATGATATTTTTAATAGGACAAAACTATGAAACTCTCTACCATGGCTTGAAAAACAAATGAAATCAAATTTTGTTTTCAAACTCTAACGCAACTCCACAACCACCCTTAATAGACTATAATTAATCAAATTCAAGCATGTATAAGATAACTCCATTTCTTTAATTATTATAATCAGCCTTTCAAACAAGTGTCCTCACCATGACAAGGAGACCTTTCTTTTATATATATATATATATATATATATATATATATATATATATATATATATATATATATATATATATATATATATATATATATATATATATATATATTAAATATTTACTTATTTAACACTTTTTTATAATTAAAAAGCTCATTAAATACATAAGAATTATATAATATGTATGTAAATCTCTCTTATTTTTAATAGTAACTATAACGTGTCCAACCATTAGAGGATGCGATGATATTTTGTGCTTTTCTGGACAAATTAATAAGCCATGTGTTTCTAATATTACATGGCCAAATGAGATTTTATTATTATTATTATTATTATTATTATTATTATTATTATTATTATTATTATAGGTTTTGTATTATATTTTTTTCTGTAATTTTATCCATATTTTAAACTTATTTGATCATTTATTTTATATTATTCAATATTTAAAAACTATTTTTTAGAAAATTAATTAATCATCAAGGGATTTGATCAATATTTTTTAGGATTTACATACATAGCTCATAAGTATTACATATTTAAAATTTTTTATATTTATTTAAATAATACTTAAATTTTTATTATTATATCAATAATACCATCATTATTATTTTTTAAAATTGAAATATTTTTTTATGCATTGCAAAAAATTTATTTTTATAAATATTAAATTTTAGATTTTAAATATATAAATATATAAGAATTATGTATTATATATGTAAATATCTTTTTTTTTAATAAAATTTTGCTTATATTATCTGATCAATTGAGAAGTGTCATCACCGCTTTGCCTCTTATTAATTTCTCGCCGCTTTCTCTGGTCTTGGCTCATTCGAGAAGCTTCCGTCGTATCTGATGTCTATTAGATTCAGACACGTGCCACCTGTACCCACACGTGCTGGATATATCTATTGTCTATTCTATTAAAAAAGAAAAAAAAATGCTGACACATATTTAGTATAATTAAGTTCAAATTTTATAAAATTTAGCTGAATAATAAAGAAATAAAATTAAAATGATTACAATTTTTATTGATTTTAATTTTTTTTATTTATTTATTTTTTGCACTCACTATTTATATTCTTTTATTCATTCTTTTACATCCTTAAATAAATATTAAATTTTCTATTCTTGTATTTATTTAATTTTCATTGTCATATATTGTTATAAATTTTAATATATATTATAAAAGCAATTAGTGGAATTCGGTGTATTTGTCACTTTGCTGTGAACTATTTTTCTACGAGACTTTTCTTTGAGCACATAATTCTTATGAATTTATGTTATTTATCACTTAAATTTTGATATTTATAAATATGACATTCTTTCTATATATATATATATTATGAAAATATACATTTCATTTTTATAAATTAATTATTATATTATTTGTGATATAATATTTAAAATTTAGGTATTATTTATGTAAATATGAAAATTTAGATATTATATATGTAAATATATAAAAATTATATGTTATATATGTAAATAGATTTATCTGATTTAATAATTTTTTTTTCCTCAAATTTCAATAATTCAATTATTATAGTTGAATAATTGAACAAACGAACAACGTGTCAACTCTTCATTAAGAAAAGAAATCTTAACCTACATATATATAATTAAAATATTGCAAATCCATTGAATGTAAATTTTAAATTAAATTGAACAAATTATGTAAATAGTAAGGAACCTTTTATATTGTTTATAAGAATGCACATGACTATAATTTCAAAGGAATAAATTATGTTATTTTATTAAAAAAAAATTTACATGAAAATTTAATTTAAATAAAATTAAATCTTTTATAATTTATTATTTATAATTCAGGTGAAATTAATTTATTAATTATTTCAATTAAACACAATAAGACATGCAATTCATATATTTTCAAAAACACGCATTTCATTATTACAAAACAAATACAAAAAAATAATAGGTAATAAATACAAAAGCGAGCATATTCTCTCCTCAATGAATGAATATCATCCCTACACGTTTATCTTCCGCTTTAAAACTCAATAATTTCAACGATACAACAAAGCCGAAAGTACACGTCAGTCCGCATACTTACGGGACTCCAATCCATCCGACGTCGATTTTTTCCGTTTAGCTTAACCGAAAGCAAGAATCATGATGACGTAAAAGGGATGCGTATTCACGACGCCGCTTTTCCCGGCCCGACCCAGTAAGCGTCGTTGGAATGGGCTGAGGAATTTAAAGAAATATATAGAGATTTAGGTTTATGGTTTTTCAAGCAAAACCAGTAAGAAATAGAAAATCTCATTTTTGCAAAAGAAGACAGAAAATAAGAAATACAATTTAAATTTATGAGTAAATTAAATAATTCTAATATTTCTACAATTTTATTTGTTAATGATATTCTACCGAAGAGAATATGTTCATTACATTCCATTAGAAGCAATTTGGATGCTTTTTGTTGAATTTTACTTTAGTATTATTTTGCATCAGACTCCTCATTCAGTACAGAGCATTTGTGGACTCTTTTTTCTAGTTTATTTTGTCATTTCTGAGATTATCTTGGCATTAATGGAAGCAATTTGATGCTTGATTTGGGAGTTTTTTTGTATCACATCTCACTTTGGAGGGCAAAGTTATAATACTTATTTTGCCTACTTCTTTTGATTATGATATGCATTCCAATGGAAGCATTTGAGGTTTGGATGGTTTCGGGGATATAGATCTGTACTCTATACCTCTTTGGAGGGTACGATCATTTATGATCTTTTAGTTTATTTATTGAGATTATGTTTAGGCATTCCAATGGAAGCAATTTGATGGCTGGATAGTTTATTTAGAGTATTTTACTGCATACCTCTTGGAGAGTACAGGACTCTTTCGCTTTATTTTATTACTTCTTTGATTATGTTTTGAGCATTCCAATGGAAGCATTTAGAGGTCGTTGGATGGTTTTGGGTATTTGCATTTGTACTCTATACCTCTTTGGTACGATCATTTATGATCTTTTTCCGCTTTATTTTACTTTTTATGAGATTATGTTTGTGCATTCTAATGGAAGCAATTTGATTTGGATGATTTCTGATATTTTTTTTCTCTGACTGTCCTCTTTTTAGAGCATTTGACTTCTTTTTCCAGATTTTGTCTACTTTTTTTGATTATGTTCATTATAATACAATGGAAGCAATTTGATGTCTGTTTGGATGATTTCTGGGTGATTTTTTGCATCTGTATTCTATAATATATTTTTGTATCTATTTGGCTAGATGAATGCGATCAATGACATGATGAAGTGATGTCTAATGACCCAAATTTGGAAAACTCTACCAGCTGAATGAAATGAGGCATATCAGATGTGACTATGCACATCAAATTGACTTGTTGGAAGGACCATACTAGTTATTGGCCAAACTCAAAGAAATTGAAATCAAAAGATTTTCTGTGCAAAAGCCGACGGAAGAAGTCTCAAATAAAATGGCTTAACAAAATTCCAAAAGTTGATACAAGAAGTGGTTGTCACCATGAGATTCTCTTGATTTGGAGGAGAATTGACGATTAAAACATACTAAAGTCATAATCATTCTTTGGCGAGCCTCAACCTACATCTTCTGATCACATGCATTAGCTGAGAATGCGTCTGAAATTGAAATCAATGAGAGCAATTAGCAACGATGCATTACTATCTAACGAGGAAGTTACGAGAATATCGGTTCACAAAGAGATGCTTTCAATTTTATTAAAGAGAAAAGATCGAGATCTAATGGTGACAGAATGCATAATACAAATGCTTGAAAGGCAAGCAAATGGATGGGATGTTTGCATGGATGTACAAGTTGATGAGACATTACTTAGTAGTTTTTTGAGCAATGGCATGTCTAGATAGAATATGATTATTTTGGGGATGTGATAATTTTTGATACAAGCATCGATATAAATATAATCTTGTTTTGTGCCCCTCTTGGAGTGAATCATCACCAAAGAAATGTATTATTTGGAATAACCTTTTATCGGACAATGAGTCATTCTCATGATTATTCCAAATATTTTTTGATTAGCATTATCCTATAACAATATTCACTAATCAAGATCATGACGAGCTATCGAAATCAGACAAGATACTCATCATAGGTTGTGCCAATGGCATATTTCAAAGAAAGCTCCTTCCAAGGTTCAGCTTTAATTAATAAGATAAGAGGGTTATTTTATACATGTAATGAAAGTGTGATAGAGTTTAAAAGTTGGTCCGCCATAAGAAGGCAATTTCCATGATCATGCTAGCTTTTTATAAGATTAGATCCAAGTGGTCCAATGATTGAAGGACTCATTCTGCATGGGCATCTTGTCAACGCAAACGTATGAGTCCACAAAAAAATATATGTCACGAATATCTAAACCAACAAGTTCATGATTATTGGAAAAGGTATGAGACAGATCGAATGAACATGACGAAGACTTCAAGTATACCATCGATTTGTTAAGACCATCTAAAATAAGTTATGTTTTATACAAGAAAGGTTTACACTATGTTTGAAGAGAATTTTGCATGGAGTTGGAGGCCTATCAACTAAGTCGATGACGATCATGGAGTATTTGATGAGAAACTTAGAGAATAAAAATACATCCAAAATATAGACTGTGCATTTTGATAGGACTATCCTAGAAGTAACTTGTACTTGCAAAAAATTTGAAATGATGGGATTACTGCATGTTCATAGTTCAGTCGAAGATGTTGTGCGATCGGACAAGTATCTTCTCATGCGATGGTCTACTTGAGCAAAGAGGATATTTACATTGATAGTGCATGAAAATTAAGAGATGTGATGAAAATGCTACCGGCATTATTTTTCTAATCACATAAGTCAATATGCATATCAAATAAGCCAATACGTGCAATAAGAGTAGGACTATATGTTTGGATCCCTAAAAAAACTATATGATGATGTCGACTTATAATAAGTGAGAATTCTCCTCCACCGACAATAAGAAGAAGAAGAAGTCAACCACAACAGACAAGGGAAAAGACATCTTAAAGAATCCAGTTAAGCAACGTCTAAATGGTGTTTCCAACTCAAGGCTTAAGGGATATTGGGAGAGATCCAAGAAAGTCAAGAGTAATTTTCTATTTATTATTGGTTTTAGTATTTTAAATATTCTAATCTTCAAACCCTTCTACTTTTTGTTACGTAAAACTAAAGTACCCGATAGTGTCGAACATGTTTCACACAAGTTGCATCCTTTCTCATTATGCCGAGTGTTTTCAGGTACGCAGAATATCATACATCGATGTAAAGAAATCATCAACTAATATGATATTCTACATGCGAATTTAACTCGAGCCCACAATCAATCGTAAGGGTACACTAAGTCGATGATGGATATTATTTTAGGAAAATATTTCATGACATTTATAGTTTTGTATTCTTTGATGTATAATTTTAATGCTTTAGAGTCCCTAAGATGACTTAACTTAACAATAACACACCAAGATGTTTATCAGATGCTAGAGATTTTCACTAGGATGTTTGTATCTTTACAAGAAATATGAAGTTAATCCCATTGAGGACCTTATAATCATTGTAATAAATAAATATGTGCAAGAATATGTTTTGCATCATCTCGAGGATAGATCATTTAATGGTTTTTTTCAATTTATTTTATTCTAGAAATAATATTCATTACATTCCGAAGAAAAGGTTGGATGATTGGTATTTTTTTACATCTCATCGTGTATCTCTTTGGAGGCAGACATTTAGACTTCTTTCCAATTTATTTTGTCTATTTCTTGAGATGAGGCACTCCATAAGATAATATTGAATGATTTTGGGTGTTTTTTTCATTCTCTGCACCTCGATCTGAGCATTTGTGGACTTCTTTTCCAATTTATTTTGCCTATTTCTTGAGATAATATTCATTACATTACAATGGAAGCAACTAGCCGCTTGGATGGTTTGGGGGGTATTTTTGTATCTCACTGCACTCTTTGGATATAATTTAGAACTTTTCTAATTTATTTTGGATTCTAGAGATAATATTCATTACATTCCAATGGAAGTAATGGTTTGGATGGTTTTAGTATTTTATATGTATTTGTCCTTGAGGATCTGATCATTTATGGCCTTTTTCTAGTTTCTTGGCTAATTATGAGATTATATTTTGATACAATAATCAATTTGGAGACTGTTTGGATGGTTTCGGGGTATTTTGATATGTACTCTGCACTCTTTGGATACGAGCATTTGGACTTCTTTTCCAGTTTTGCTTTCGAGATTAAGGGCATTCCAATGGAAGAATTGATTATGAGTTATTTTGATCTATATACTCTGCATTTTGGAAAGAGCATTAATGGATTTTTTTTTCCAGTTTATTTTGCCTACTTCTTTTGTTTATGTTCAGGGCATTCCAATGGAAGCATTTGGAGGCCGTTTGGATGGTTTCTGGGGGATATTTTGTATCTGTACTCTCTGTGCTTCTTTTGAAGGTATAGATCATTTATGGCTTTTTTTCCCAATTTATTTTTCCTTTTTATTGAGATTATGTTTAGGGTATTCCAATGAAAGTAATTTGATGGTCGCTGGATGATTTGGCTATTTTAGATCATCTGCACTCACTTTGAGCATTTAGTGACTTCTTTTATTTTGCTGTTGTTGAGATTATGTTTAGCATTCCAATGGAAATAATTTGATGGATGCCTAGATGATTGGTATTTTTACATCTATACTCTACCCTTTGGTAATCATTTAAGAGCTTTTTTTGTTTATTTTGCCTGCTTATTGATTTATATTGGGCATTCCAATGGAAGTAATTTGATGGTCGCTTGGATAATTTGGATATTTTTGCATCACACTCTTTGTACCTTTGGAAAGCATCATTTATGGACTATCTAGAAGATATCTATAAGAAAGGATATCTAGAATTAATTTTTTATTAGTATTAAGTTAGTTGGCAAATTTAATCTCATAATGTGGTGGCAAATTTAAAAAGCCTCTTGATCTATAATATTTACACTATTCAATACAACAACAATAACAACAACAAGCCTTAATCCCACTAGGTGGGGTCGGCTACATGAATCCTTCGTCTCCATTGTGTCCTATTATGTGTCAAATTCTCATTTAATTCAAGTATACTAAGATCATTTTTTATACATCTTAACCAAGTCTTTTTAGGTCTACCTCTACCTTTCTTAACATAAGGCAAATCTAATACATCTACTCTCTTAATCGTCATCTGACGACGCTTATGTGGCCAAACCATCTAAGGCGACTCTCCCTAATCTTATCTACCACCTGAGCTACTCCAACTTTTTCCAACATACTTTTGCATTCTATCTCTAAGGGTAAAGCCACTCATCCACTGAAAGCATCCTCATCTCTGTAACACTTAACTTAGTCTTATGTTTCTTTTATTGGCCAACATTCTCGCACCATAAGTCATTGTAGGTCTTACCACCATCTTATAAAATTTTCCCTTAAGTTTAAGTGGAAACTTTTCTATCACATAATAAAGCCGATGCATTCCTCCACTTCAACCATCCAACTTGAATTCTACTAATAATATCTCCATCTATTTCACCATCATTTTGAACAATAGAGCCTAAATATCTGAATCGCCCACTCTTATTAATGACTTGATCACCTAAAGTCACAACACTACCACTAAAACTTCTACAACTAAAATTACACTCCATATATTCGCTTTAGATCTAAACTAAAACCTTAGACTCTAAAGTTGACCTCCATAATTCAAGTTTCTGTTGGACTCCCTCTAGTCTTATCAACAAGAAGAATGTCATCAGCAAAAAGCATACACCAAGGTACATCTTCTTGTAAATGCCTCGTAAGAACATCCATAACTAAAGTAAAAAGATAAGGGCTTAATGTTGATCCTTGATGTAATCCAACCAAATAGGAAAATAGTTTGTCAATCCTCCTTGTGTTTGGACACAAGTGACTCTCTAGTATACATATCCTTAATGACTTGAATATAACCAATATTAACTTCTTTCTCGCTCTAGAACTCTCCAAAGAACATCTCTTGAGACTTTATCATAAGCTTTCTCTAAATCAATAAATATCATATGTAGATCCTTTTATTTTCTATGCTTCTCCATCAAACCTCTTAACAAATGTATAGCATCCATAGTAGATCTACCTGCATGAAACCAAACTGACAGGAGAAACTTCATCACATCGTAACCTATGCTCACTCATTTCCCATAATTTTAATGTATGACACATTAACTTAATTCCTCTATAATTTGCACACTCTTGTGCATCACCTTTTATTCTTAAATATAGAACCAACAAACTCTTTCTCCACTCATCTCCGCATCTTTTAGTCTTTAAAATAACATTAAAAGATTTGTAAGCTAAGAAATTCCTTGATCTCCTAAACATTTCCACACTTCTATTGGAATATTATCCGTCCCATCGCTTTTCCACATTTCATTTTCTTTAAAGCTTCACTAACTTCAAATTTACTAATACGAATAAAATGAAATTCTCTATTTTTGTTTAGGGTATTAAGATTGCTAAAATCAATCGTACTTTCAGATCCTTCATTAAAAAGTTTATTAAAATACCTCATCCACCTATTTTCAATATCTTTTTCTAAGAAAAGCACTTTATTATTTTCATCCTTAATACTCCTCACTTGAACTATGTCTTTACTTCTCCTATCTCTTTGGTTGGCTAACTTATACATACATCTTTCACCTTCTTTGGTATCTAATCTATTGTATAAATCACTTAAATTTTTTTGCATCATATTGCTTTCTTAGAATCTCTATGCCATTTTATATCTTTCCCAATTCTCCGAAGTTTTACATCTAAACCAAGTTTTATAACAATGCTTTTATTTTTTATCTTTTCTTGCACACTCGACTCCACCACCAACTATTCTTATTAAAAGAAGTTTTTCCTTTGATCAAGCACATCTTTAGCAACTTGTTTAATAGCACTTGATACTTTTTCCCACATAACTTTTATGAACATCCCAAACTTTAATTTCTTGTAGCTTGCTCTTAAAAATATTTTTATTTATGTTCTTTAAGTGTCTCCATCTAATCCTAGGACAATAATTAAGTTTATTTTTTCTCTTACTTTACACTATTCAGTAATTAAAAATAATTATTATATAATTAAATATTATAAGTTATCTCTTTCGGACAAGTTTCATTATAGTTATAACAGAATTAAATTTTTCATATTGCAATGAGACAAAAAAAATACTATTTTTTATAATAGATTAACTTATTTTGTTTTTGTTTCATCTAAATAAATAAAGTCAAGGTTCAAGTTAATATTGAACTTCATTTCACCCAAAGATGAGCATACTAAGAATACATATGAGTTAATTTTTTTAACTGCTTTATTTTCATAATAAAAAAATATCTAACAACAATCATAATCGTATTTTAATACATATAAGTTAAAATTAAAACTGTTAAAATATCATGATTTTATAATCAAAATTTACTTACATCAACCATAATAATTTTACAATCAATATTTTAAAAAAAAAAAGATAATCCCTAATGGTCAGTAATCCTTAATTTAATTTTATGCATTAATTTTATGCATTCTGCTGGATAACATATATTTTATGTATTCTAATAGATAATTTTATGACTCGCTCATAACAAAATGACCATACCATAAAAATGATTTTAAATGCATTTTTTTCAAGAATATAGCCCCAAAACCAAATCCATAAGATAAAAAAGATGATTGCTAGAGTAAAATATCATCCAGTAAAATATCATAAATCAAACTATATGAAATGAGAAAAAAAGTTACAAAAGTATAGTAAAATATCATCCTGCATCCATAAACCATCCATTCACTTCAACAAAAAATAAAGTCTTCAAGCCACCAAACCAATACATTATACAAAATCTTATATCAAACTAAATCCTATTGTTCTCAATTTAGATTTTAAGTCCCAAACAAAATATAGCGAACTAAATATATTCATCTTCTTTGGCCAATCTGGTCTACCCACAATGGAGGTTTGATATTTCCATGTATTTGTAGACAAACATTCCATAATGACACTATTTTGGATTGGTATCCCACTCACCATTTCAATTGGCCATTGATCGCCGCAAAAGGTCAATCATCTTCAACAAGTAATTTGATCAATAAACATAATCTCAATAAGTTGGCTAAAAAAAATAGTTAAGAGGAACCAAATTAATTATCGTTTTAATCTCGTGAAGAATGCTCTTATGGGTTGGTTTGGGTAATGAGTAAAAATATTAGGCCTACTTCATATGCTCAATAGTGTCCAGTCGATTATCTATAACTAAGATTAACTCAACCTCGACACAGCCTATAATGACATGGATAAACATTTTGCTTTCTTTTAGCCATACCGCATAACTCTGCAAGAAAAGAAGAGAACGATTATAGATTATAGCTTTTATCTAAACAAATAAGAATTGAATCATAATATCTAACATTCCTGTGGGGTAACATACCCAATGCAAGCATGAAATGTACAAATAGAGACATATATGACGAGCTAATACTTCGCCAAGAAGAAGGTATCATCAATGTGTGCATCTCGAGATATATTGATGTCAACACTCATCGATCGTAATAATGATATTCCCAACGGAATATCGTATCACCCCGCAAGTGATAAATATTTTAAAGTGATCTTAATTAAATGAATGGTTATTTTATGAAAGGAGGAAGGGATTGACTTACTTGTCCCTCAATCGAGCATGACGTGGTCAGCATTAGGCAAAATAGCTCGGATGAGAACTCAACAACATGAAGTGCCTTTGATGGCTACAAGGAAATTACTGATGATGAAAGTTAGTAATGAAGAGCTGATTCACTATAATTAAGGATCGATCTAATATTTTCATACCTCCGATTGATGCTTCACCACAACGATAAGATAGCTCCTGGTAATTACCTTAATCTAACTTATAAAAACATTTAGTGAAATCTATTTATTATCTCAAATTTAAAAGAAAGTAACTTAATACCTCTAATGGCTTTCATCTTGAGGAGGCCACCACACTTATTCTCGTGACTTTAGTGTGTGTGAAGGGGAAACTAGCTTCCTCTGAGCCACACCACCACGCCGACATGTGTTTAGCATCATCATGTGTGGCCCTTCACAAGAACTTCACACGATCAATTCCACATGGGCTTCCCTGCTGAAGTATCCAACTCCATAAGCTCAGTGGTAGCCTCCACAAGAGCTTCCTACTGCACCTCCTGGGGCTTTCTAAGTGGTAGCCTCCCAGCCTTCCACGTGGGAAGCTCTGTGGTAGCCTCCTCAAGAGTTTCCCAAACAGAACCTCCCCCACACTTGGTGGTAGGACCATCTGGCAAGAACTTTCTCGATAGCAGCAACCCGCAAATCAAGCCCATCCATCCTCTCCATCAATGTTGCATGAAAAGACGATACTATATCTTTCAAGTCTAAACGCAAGTATCCTCTCCACCGCAAAGCTGAGGAGTAGAAAAGAAAGCTACACAGGACGGGAGAATATCGAGGAGAGACATATGGAGAGTCATGCACTAATTGGACTTAAAATGGATGCCATCTAGCTCAACATGTAGATTCTGTGGGACACCGAATAAGGAGCCCCTCTAATATGTCCTCAATGACGTGATAAACTAATAAGAAAATGTGAAGACATACAACATAAATAAAGATATTCTTGCTTAATAATGTTAACTCGATATTTCAATATACCTATACTTATTTATGGCTATGATGCCTATTAATCGGCTTACATGAAGACTTCAAAAATGCGGTTAATGGACCAAATTTTGAAGAATTTACTATTTAAGTATACATATTTTTGATGATTGAGATAATATCATCCAAAAATATAAAATGATATGACCAAAATTCCTCTAGAGTAAATCTTCATGTCATCGTAAATGAAATGTGATCAAGACTTAAAATATCATTAAACTTTGAGACATCGTAAAAAAGCTTTCAAATATGGAGTGTTTATAATAAATCGATGCCTCAAGCCAACAAGCCAAAGATCTTACATTTTCGACTTTGTTTGAGCATTCAAATACACAAAATACATCATATGATCAAGGGAATCATGAGTCCCACAGATAAAGTGGTTCGATTTTGCATGTATTTACTAGACGACTCTCCATCTATAAATAAATTTCATTCATCATATGAGGAGAAGAAAGAGAGAGGAGAGAGCTCTAAAGATCCTCCAGCATCGTCGCTTATTGACGGCCGTAACCATGCATCACCGCCACCATCGATCCTCGCTGCCATACTATTATGCTCATCAAATATCATGGCCATCATCGCCAACATCATCGTAACATCGCCGTGTCATTGCTAATTATTAACAATGATTGTTTCTCATATAAATTCAGAATCCAGATCTAAAGATCTTATACTCAAATATGCATAGTAAGTTTTCTTTGCTAGATATTTAATTTTCCTGAAAAAAATTTCAGTTTATACTCTTTAAAATCTCAAAAGGATTTTTCAATGCATAAAAATTTTACTCAATAACATTTTCTAAACCAACAATATATATATATATATATATATATATATATATATATATATATATATATATATATATATATATATATATATATATATATATATATATATATATATATATATATCCCTAACTCTATATATCCCTCCTGAACTCTTACATGCATATCACTAAATTCTTATGTATTTATATATCTAGTACTTAAATTTAAATATTTACTTATTTAACACTTTTTTATAATTAAAAAGCTTATTTTATTTTTAAAAAGTGAGTGATAATAATATTTTTGATGTAATATTAAAAATTAGAGTGTTATATATATATATATATATTAAATTTTAGATGTTACATGTGTTAATACATAAGAATTATATAATATGTATGTAAATCTCTCTTATTTTTAATAGTAACTATAACGTGTCCAACCATTAGAGGATGCGATGATATTTTATGCTTTTGTGGACAAATTAATAAGCCATGTGTTTCTAATATTTTATGGCCAAATGAGATTTTATTATTATTATTATTTTATTATTATTATTATTATTATTATTATTATTATTATTATTATTATTATTGTTTGTTGTTATATATTATTATTGTACAGGTAATTAAATTTTTTTGTAATTTTATCCATATTTTAAACTTATTTGATCATTTATTTTATATTATTCAATATTTAAAACTATTTTTAGAAAATTAATTAATCATCAAGGGATTTGATCAATATTTTTAGATTTACATACATAGCTCATAAGTATTACATATTTAAAATTTTATATATTTATTTAAATAATACTTAATTTTTTATTATTATATCAATAATAGCATCATTATTATTTTTTAAAATTAAAATCTTTTTTTATGCATTGTAAAAATTTTATTTTTATAAATATTAAATTTTAGATATTAGATATATAAATATATAAGAATTATGTATTATATATATGTAAATATTTTTATTAATAAAATTTTGCTTATATTATCTGATCAATTGAGAAGTGTCATCACGGCTTTGCCTCTTAATTTCTCGCCGCTTTCTCTGGTCTTGGCTCATTCGAGAAGCTTCCGTCGTATCTGATTTCTATTAGATTCAGACATGTGCCACCTGTACCCACACGTGCTGGATATATCTATTGTCTACTCTATTAAAAGAAAAAAAAAATGCTGACACATATTTAGTATAATTAAGTTCTAATTTTATAAATTTAGCTGAATAATAAAGAAATAAAATTAAAATGATTAAAATTTTTATTAATTTTAATTTCTTTTATTTATTTATTTTTTGCACTCACTATTTATATTTTTTTATTCATTCTTTTACATCCTTAAATAAATATTAAATTTTCTATTTTTGTATTTATTTAATTTTCTTTGTCATATATTGTTATAAATTTTAATATATATTATAAAAGCAATTAGTGGAATTCGGTGTATTTGTCACTTTCCTGTGAACTATTTTTCTACGAGACTTTTCTTCGAGCACATAATTCTTATGAATTTATGTTATTTATCATTTAAATTTTGATATTTATAAATATGACATTCTTTCTATATATATATATATATATATATATGAAAAGATGCATGCATTTTATTTTTAAAAATTAATTATTATATTATTTGTGATATAATATTAAAAGTTTAGATATTATTTATGTAAATATGAAAATTTAGATAATATATATATATATATATATATATATATATATATATATATATATATATATATATATATATATATATATATATATATATATGTAAATATATATATATATGTAAATATATAAAAATTATATATTATATATGTAAATAGATTTATCTGATTTAATATTTTTTTTCCTCAAATTTCAATAATTCAATTATTATAGTTGAATAATTGAACAAACGAACAACGTGCCAACTCTTCATTAAGAAAAGAAATCTTAACCTACATATATATAATTAAAATATTACAAATCCATTGAATGTAAATTTTAAATTCAATTGAACAAGTTATGTAAATAGTAAGGAACTTTTTATATTGTTTATAAGAATGCACATGACTATAATTTCAAAGGAATAAATTATGTTATTTTCTTAAAAAAAATTTACATGAAAATTTAATTTAAATAAAATTAAATCTTTTATAATTTATTATTTATAATTCAGGTGAAATTAATTTATTAATTATTTCAATTAAACACAATAAGACATGCAATTCATATATTTTCAAAAATACGCATTTCATTATTACAAAACAAATACAAAAAATAATAGGTAATAAATACAAAAAAGCCGGAGCGCATATTCTCTCTGCTCAATGAACGGATATCATCCCTACACTATTTATCTTCCAGTTTAAAAACTCAATAATTTCAACCCTGATACAACAGAAGCATAGAGAGAGAGAGAAGAGAGAGATGGAAGCTTCAGAGAAGAAGACTAAAGGCCACGCTCTTCTCGTACCATACCCAAGCCAAGGTCACGTCAATCCGATGCTCCAATTTGGCAAGCGCATCGCCTCCCACGGCCGCCTCGCCACCGCCGCCATCACCCGCTTCATCGCCTCCACAACAACTCCCAACGCCGGCCAGGTCGCCATTGAAACGATCTCCGACGGTTTCGACGACGCAGGCTTCGCTGCCGCCGCCACCATCTCAACCTACCTCACCAGCCTCGAGTCGGTCGGCTCCCAGACCCTGGACAGCCTTCTCAGCTCGCTCGCAGACAGAGGCCGGCCGGTGACCCTGCTGATCTACGACTCCTTCCTCCCGTGGGCAGTCGATGTGGCGAGACGGCACGGGGCAGCAGCGGCGTCGTTCTTCACGCAGTCGGTGGCTGTGGACGTCCTATACTGCCACGCGTGGGAGGCTGAAGTTTCCGGCAGGGGAGGTGGTGGAGAAGCTGCCGGGGTTGCCGAAGATGGAGGTGCAAGACCTGCCGTCCTTTTTTGCGGCGCGCAGGTGGTTTACGCGGCTTACTTGGAGATGGTGCTGAACCAGTACAAGAACCTGAATGAAGCTGACATGATGCTTATCAACTCTTTCTATGAGTTGGAAGCTGAGGTGAGTTTTAGAAACTGCAAATCTGCAATTGACCGCCAAAATTGTTTTTAATTTTGGGCGGCTGTAGAGTTTTATTTTATTACTTTTTTGATGCATTTACAAATTTAATATCTAAAATTTAATATTTATAAAATATTATAATTTTTCTTCACATAAAAAATATATTATACTTTTAAAAAATAATAATAATACTATTATTAGTATAATAATGAAAATTTAAATACTATTTAAATAAATATGAATATTTAGATATTAAATATATAAATATATAATAATTGTGTACTATAAAATTTAGAGATATGAGCCTGAAAATTAAAAAGAAATTTTTAGCTAATTAAAAGTATAATAATGGCCTGAAAAATAAAATAGTGAAAAAATTATTTCAAATGAACTCTTAAAATTTTATTTGACATATTTTTTATGTCATAATAGTAGCTCTAAAAACATTATTATTCACATTTTTAGAAAATAGAAAAAAATTATAATATCATAATAACTTTTTTTTTTCAATTTTAAACCTTTTTGGATAAATTTTTTTTTTTTTCAAATTTATTATAATATAAATACTCTAAAAAAATAGATATCATTTATTTCAAAATTTTAAAAAAAATATTTCAATATAATAACAATTCATAAAAAAATTTCTTACAATTATCTCAAAACTATTTTTACATAACAAAAATAGTTTCTCGACACACCCTCCATCTTTCGAGAGAAAAATTATTACATACAGAGTTCAAATAATCTGATTTATCATAATATGTTATATACATATACATAATTATTGTATACTCATCCATTTATACTAAGTTAATCCGCACTATGAACTCCGCATTATTACATGCGAAGTCTAGACGTAAAGCTACATCCACATTATATATACTATTTTTTTTATAAAATTTAGAGGGTATTTTAAACACTTTGAATATTAGTATACAGTATATGTAAAGAAATATTTTGAGTGAAATTTTAAAAAAAAAATGAAAAACATAGCTAAAAAATAGGTATTTTAATTATTTTTAATTTTTTTAAAATTATGCCTAAAATACTTACATATATACAATGTTAATTGATGTTAAAAGTAACCTTATTGCAGGAAATGAACTGGCTAATGTCAGAACGGCGCGCGATAACAATCGGCCCAACCATACCCTCCACCTTCTTGGACAACCTCATCCCCGACGACCACGGATACGCCATCGATCTCTTTCCCCCAGAAACCTCCGCCTGCAAATCATGGGCCTCTTCCCTTCCATCGGCCTCCGCCATCTTCGTTTCCTTCGGCAGCATGGCAGCCCTCTCCGCCGCGCAGACCGCCGAGCTCGCCTTCGGACTGGTTTCGACGAGCCGCCCCTTTCTCTGGGTCGTCCGCTCCTCCGAAGAAGGAAAATTGCCCCCCGGCTTCGCCGACGCCGCCGAGAAGAATGGCGCGTTATTGGTCAGCTGGGCGCCGCAGCTCGAGATTCTCGGAAGCGGCAAATTCGGGTGCTTCGTGACGCACTGCGGGTGGAATTCGACCATGGAAGGGTTAGCTTTGGGCGTGCCGATGGTGGGTTTGCCGCAGTGGACGGATCAGACGACTGATGCGAAGTATATTGAGGAGGTTTGGGGGATCGGGGTGCGCGCGAGGAGAGGGGAGGAGGGGATTGTGGGGAGGGAGGAGGTGGAGAGGTGTGTGAGGGAGGTAATGGAGGGGGAAAGGAGTGAGGGGATTAGGGTTAGGGTTGGGGAGTGGAAGGAGGCTGCGCGACGGGCGATGACTGTGGGCGGGAGCTCTCATCGGAACATTGTTGAGTTGTTGGATGAGTTCTGTTAAGGATGCTATGTATAAATGAATAAAAAGATGAATAAATATATATATATAAATATATATATATATATATATATATATATATATATATATATATATAATTATAGTATAGTATATAAAATTTTATGTATTTATATATTTACACCTAATGTTTGATATTTACAAATATAATATTTTTTAATGTACATAAAAAGATAAATTTTATATTTAAAAAAATAATATATTATGATATTTTTTATGAAATATTAAAAATTTAAATATTATTTATGTAAATATTAATATTTTGATGTTAGTACATATACTTTAATAAATGAATGATTATTATTTTTGATGTAATATTAAAAATTTAAATATTATTAATATAAATATAAAAGTTTATATGTTAGATATAAAAATATATAAAAATTATGTATTATTTATATAAATACTTTTAAAAAGATTGATATGTAGAGAAATAATAAAAGATTAAATGGATGTCTCCTCAATTATCAACTTGCTCAATTCTTGCATGAGATCAATAATTTTATTTTTAATGATATATATTATAGTTATATTTACTTGATTGTATTTTTATTTATATAATTTTATTAATGAAAATGAAATTATGTAAAGGTTAAAAGGGGAAATATGAATTAATCATGTAAAAGTGGCCATGCAAGCAAATCTCATTATAGTCCATAAAATCAAATAAATTGTTTTTTCTCTTCAAATTCAAATGCATTCATGCATATAGAGAACTTAGCCATTATGTATGATCAAATTTGTTTTGTAATTTAATTTTATTTTTATGCAATTTTATACAATATGTTTGTTTATAGTAAGTTTTAATTATTTCTACTTTTTTATTTTTAAAATACTAAAAATAATATTTTAAATATTTTTAAAAATAATAATCACTAACAAACATATTTTATTTTAAATCAAAATATAAAAAATAAATAAAAAATAAAACAAAAAATGATGATGATCCCAAACAATCTCTAAATTACATGAAAATGAATCTTCCTTCTCTTCTATCTTCTCGTGTTAATGGAGTTGGCCAAGTAAAGCCCTTCAATTAATACAAAGAAATTCTCTTTCTTCATAAATCCTTTGAAAGTAGCCCACAATCTATCATATTACCTTTCACCTCCTTTGCATAACAATCAATGTTCAGACTATTTATTCTCACCGTTTCACCGCACACATTCTTAACCCTAAACATATCCCTTAGACATTTCTCGACCAACCTTAAAGGCGGAGTTTCACCCATATCTCTTGAACTCAATAGTTTGATTTTCATTGTGCTATGCCATAGATAAAATCATATATAGAAAAATTTATATACATATCATAATTTTATATTTATATATCTAACACTTAAACTTTAATTTTTACATATATAACACCCTAATCTTCTATATCATATCAAAAATATCACTTCATTCAATTTTTTAAAGTTAAATGCACCTTTTTAAACATAAAAAAATATAATATAAGTAAATATCTAACTTTAGATATTAGATATATAAATATATAAAAATTGTGTGATATATATATAAATCTCTCTATAATTTATAAACGCCCACATATCATTTTATATATATATATATATATATATATATATATATATATATATATATATATATATATATATATATATATATATATATATATTTTTTTAAGAAAATTACATGCATAACACCTAAAATATAACTATTTAAGAGAGAGAGAGAGGTTGTTTAGATTTACTTTTATTTGTTTATATTTTATAACTTAAAAAAGTGTTATTTTTATTTATTTATGTGGTAGTTGTGTTGCCTATGGGATACTAATAGTGGTTTGGCAGCCTATGATGATAATTATTTTTAAAAAAATTATTTAATTTATTTTTATAGATAAAAATAAATTTATTTAAATATGTTTAACAAATATTTTTTAAATAAAAAATAAAATGATTAGTAATGAGCCCTCAATTTTTTTTTTTTTTAAAGAATGGCCTTTTACAATCATAGCACACAATTCTTATATATTTATATATTTAATGTCTAAATTTTAATATTTACATAAATACTCCTAAATCTTCACTATAACATCAAAAATAACACCATCATCAATTGTTTAAATAAAATACACCTTTTCATGTACATAAGAAGAGTCTTATATTTATAATTATCTAGTGTTAGATATGTAAATGCATGAGAATTGTGTGCTATGTATGTAAAATTCCCAAATATTTTGACAAGGAATGAATTCTATATAAGCTCAAAAGAGTAAGAGCAAAATAGGAAAACATGAGAAATTCCCTCATTTCTCTTTTGAGAATAGGCCTTTCCATCCACTCAAATCATTTTAATGGCAACATAATAATAGTAATAATAATAATATTATTATTATTATTATATCTATTATTATTAGTATTATTACTATTATTATATTTATTATCATTATTATTATTATTATTATTATTATTGTTATTAATGATGATATGTTTACTAAATCAACCACATACAACAAAATTATTATATATTTACATATCAAATACCTAGAATTTGATATTTATAGATATAACACTTTTCTTTTGCAAAAGAAAAGTGTATTTCACTTTTAAAAAGTTCATGATTGTAAGCATTTTTATGTGATGTTAAAAATTAAGTTTTTAATGATAAATTTAGGTATTAGATACATAAATATTTAAAAATTGTGGGATGTATGTAAATGCTACAAGAAAGAAAGACTCACATACAATAACTAAGCTGTAGCAATGGGAAACAATTTCACAAATCCAAGAAGAAAATAGACATTTATTTCAGATGATTAAATGCTTCCAGGTGATTCGAAGCAATGAAAGAAAGCAATTTTCTGAAGTGACAGAATGGCTACGGTGGACTCAAGCCAACAACACCTGCACATAAAGCATCAGTACTGATGAGAAAACTATGCACAGTATACTGTTATGAAAGATTGAAAGGAAAGATCAGATGAGAAGCCATGGGGTCACCACATGCCAATCTTCCTCCTGCATTTCCAGTGCTCAGACTAAGCTCTTTCCCTCCTAATGGCATCCAATGAGTAAATATAGGTCATGATATTCTTCTAAGTAAATTTTTTTCCTATTTTAGAACTCACCCTTTCCTAGATCATCTTCAAGCTCATGAACTACAAAGGACCTTCCAATGACTGCAGCAGGTCCGCTCAATGGAATCTATACGTTTCAAGGATAAGATAATCAGAATTTTCTAAAAGTTAACTCTGGTAAAATTCAGGTCACAAGCTTAACTTGTGTATCAATGATTGTTGCCACAGCCACCCCTGTACTCACAAACAAGAAACAATGTATATATTTATATTTTGTAGTAATAAAGGGAGAAACTATAAGGAGCATTTCAAAGATTATACCATCAGCGTTGGCATATATGTTTCCTAGATCACCAGCATGGCGAATTTTGTCCTCAGGAGCACCATGGGTCATCTTATTAGGGTTAAAATGTGAACCTTCAAAAAAAATTAAGAGAAAAGGATGGGATAGGTTAGTCTTTTTGTTGAAGAACATCATAAATAAAGGTTTAGTTCCAAAGTATGGAAGAAAAGTTGGCAGTTCTAAACATCAAATTGCATTCCATGCACAATGAAGCAATTGCATAGTGCATCTTCCAATTTGCTCAATAAAGAAGATTGGATCAAAAGCACAAATTATACATTTATTTTCCTAACAACAGCTATAATCCTATTTGGTTATGGCTTTTTTGCTGATTTCCAAACTTTTTTATAGTGAAAAGTAACTTTTTACAACTTATGCCCACAGCAGCTAAAAATATTTTTTTAAACTATTTTACAATAACTCAATTATCTGAATAATCTTGTAATCTTTAAATTAGATACTAGACTTGGTATTACATGATTAAAGCTTTGTTTGAATAGAAAGCAAGAGAAGGAAATTAAATGAAATCTTAATAATTTATGGGTGTTGATTATAAATTTGCAGTAGCTTAAACCTTTTTCTTTTATATTTTCATTCACTCAAATTCCTAATATCCATAAAAGCTTAAGAGTTGTTCAGCTTCACCTGTGGAAATGCATCCATTTGTAATATCACCATAATCATGCTGCATGAGAGAATTCAGAAAAGTTTTTTTTTTTTTCATTAGCCAGTAATCTAAATTAATCGATGGAAGAGAGAGAGAGAGAGAGAGAGAGGGCAAGAAAAATGCATAGAACTTACAAGGTGGAAACCATGAGGTCCGGGGGTTAGTCCACTCACGCGAACCTTCACTGTTGTCGGGCCTACTAAAAAACAAAGAAATGAGTTGAAGGTAGCTTGAAAATAAGGAGTATGCATAAAAACTTATAATCACATAAATATGGAGCAATTTAAGAGTGGTTAATTGTATTGAAAATTTTGAGCAAAACCTATATGTCAAATAGTAGTTATTTTGGGCAAAGTCTTCTGTCGCCAAACCTTTTTTTTTTTTTTCTTCTCTCTTATGAAGAAGTGCTGATGGAGATAGATGATGGAAAACAAATTATACATCTCCTTACATCACTGAAATACCCCCATATTAAGGTAATAGCGTGCATGACATTAGCAAAATTTTTAGATTGGCTCAAATAATTGAAAAGTTTCTTCGATTGGCAAAATATGAATGAATACCAAATAACTGAATACCAAATAATATTTAAGGTTGGACCCTTAGGAATAATGCTTATTTTCTAGTTTTGCTTCCAAACATGTTATCTATTTCTACTTTCCTTACATATCATATCTTCCCATCTAAAAGGTATATCAAATATTAGGATTAATAAACTAACATATTTGCAAGAGACAAAGTGCACTTTTATAATTATTATTAATTGGCACGAAAGTTACATAAAATTATATATCTTAGACTACGCAATTGACGCGTATTTCTGCATTCTTCTAAAGATGTCATAACACTTATAATTTAAATTTTGAATTTGTGCAGATATATAACGAAGGATCAAAATTCATTCATCATTTAAAGCAAATTTGGGAACAAACTGTGCAATCTAGGGCCAAATTATCAATTAGCACTTAGGCGTCATTGACTGGCACCTAGGCACCCAATTGCAAGAACTAGATAGAAAAGGTAGCACCTAGTGCCAACCCTTGGCACCAAGGCACCATACTTGATTCCAACAAAAGTGCAAGACAGAAAGCCCGACACTCAAGTGCCTAATTCTGGCGCTTAAGCACCACCAGACCTAGAAATCAAAATTGCGTGCAAACCAACAACATGATGCTAGGTGCTTAACATTAACACCTAGGCACTAGCCTAGCGACTACTACAAATTACCCTAACTCTCGTCAAATTTCTTACCTATTTGAGAGGATTCAATATAACCCTATTTAAGTATTTTTTATGGATGAAAGAGAGAACTTCTCCGCCATTATTCAGCCCTTTTTCTCTAGTTTTTATAGGGTCCAAGAGAAATTTGATATGAACATCAATATCCAGAGAAATATTAGAAGCCCAAGGGAGAGAAGAAGGCGCTAAATTTCACTAACATTCCAAGCCATTATAACAAATATCTGTAAGAAGATTTACAAAAACAGAATAAATAAATAAAGTAAATAAAAAAAAATACAACAAAGACATCGCCTTTACAACAGGATCTCGATTACATACATCCGCATAATGCCAATAAATGATAAAGATAACAAGCCTTTCATAAACCTAAATCCATCTCAACAGATGATTACAAAGACATACTAAAATCAAGAAGTATAACAGAATAATCGCCAAAGACATCATATGTAATGTAAAGGATAAGTAGCCGTAAAATCAAGAAGAATCAAGATTAAAAAAGACAAACTTCCAACAAACCCTAATGTAAATTAGTTAAACTCAAGATCCAAGACCAGAAAGATATAAATAAAGAGAAGGGACAAGGATGGAAAAATTATCTCAAGAACTCCTCGTTTAGCTTCTTCTTCCTCTGCTCGAAGCTTCCTCCTTCCTCTCCGTAACATTTCCCACGGAAGTCGCGAAACCTCCATCGAACTGAGAAGTGCGGTAATCTCCTCTAATCGCTTCGTCTCGTAACCCTCTCTGAACCCTAGTTTCCTTCTCAAGAATGAATCCATAATAGAGACAATCCCTTCAAACGGGTTGCTCGACGATCGACTCTATCCAACGATCAAGATCCTCTCTATCGCATAGACGATCGACGATCCAGACATCCACAGATCCGCCTCCTTGGCCAACACCGTAATCCACTAAGATAAGAAAGGCAAGCCGCTTGATCAAAACACACATCCAAGGGACGACAGTAAATCAAACCAATCCAACGGTTCAAGATAACGCTCCAGAGTAACTCAATCCGGGTGATCAAATCCAACGGTTGAGCAAAAAGGCGCTTATCCAACGGATCAGGAAGCACCCGCAAACAGCTCTAAACTCACTCAACTCAACCGTTCACACCAGGTCAACTCAGAACGAACTGCTGCGATCACCAATTGGATTAGAACTTATCATGGTGCTTTCGCTGATTCCTACATCAACAATGGCGTATGCATAAAAACTATTGATGAATGTAAACAGTAATAAAATGATGAGCAAATGTAATCCATTACTGATACTAAATGAAAACTCATCAATTGAAGAAAAATTGAAAGTACTCAAAGAAAGAACAACAACAATCGTATGTACCCTACCGAATTTCTTTCCTCCTAGACAACAAACTCAACACAACAATAGCTCGTGAAAGTTGATATGCCAAGATTCAATGGAGAAAACCCTGAGGTTACGCTTAAAGTGCACCAATTTTTTCAATATTATAGCCTCGTAAGACCGTAAATTCTTAAAGATCTACGGACTAATCAAAGACTAAGTTGGTACCAATGGATGCATCTTAATCACCAATTACACTCATGGATACAATTTAAAGAGCAAGTTATTCGAGATTCCCCTCCTTGTATAGAGAAGGGTGAACTTGCAAAATTACAAATGTAAATCTACAAGGCGCAATTTTATAATGAATTTGAGGAATTAAGAACCGGAGATATCGTCGTATTCCACAATTCTTACAGAGTTGTTTTGAATCGGTTTAAGGCAAGATATAAAAAGGGAAGTAAGAGCATTACTAGCTCACTACAAGCCTTCCAAGCTAAATTGATGGAGGATGCTAGCAATGATATAACAATGCCAAGAAATTACTAACACCAAGCTCAACAGTAAACAAAATCAAAACTATCAACCTCCTTTACCGCCATCACCGTGAATTCCAAAGATTCAACCAAAACAATGCAATGTACAAAAACAACCCCATCTAGAAACTGACACCAACACAAATAGATGAAAGAAGAAAAAAAGGATTATGCTTTAATTGTGATGATAAGTATCACAGAGGACACATTTGCAAATCAAAACTGTTCAATCTAATAGTGATCAATGAGGATCAAGAACAGTATGTCCAGCAAGACTCTGAACCTGAATTGCAAGAGTTACATGAAGAATTCCCTGAAATCAGTCTCAATGCATTTACTGTGTCCTAACCCTAACATTAAGATTACAAGGAGTAATTGGCAACAAAAGGTGTGTACTTATTGATAGTGGCCCACAATAATTTTATCCGCCTAAACTAGCCAAGTTTAGACCATACAAGAACTCCGCCTCAGTTTAAAGTGTTAGGAAATGGAGAAACATTAAAGTGTTCGTGAATATGCTCAAATATTCCTATACAACTACAAGGATACACTTTCACTATCGATTGCTATCTTCTTCCTATGAGTGTAGTATTAGAATTCAATGGCTGAATAACAAGTGAGTGTACAACGACTATAAAAAAGCTCACCATGAAATTCTATCACAATGACAAGTTAGTAACTACAAGGAGATACCTCATCCAAAGTGGATAGCATTACATTCCACCGCTACTAAATTACAAAAAAAAGAAATAGTTTCATACTTACAAATCGAAAAATACCCGGAAGCAGAACACACCACAAAGAAATTCAACAAATTACCCAAGGCATACAACAAGTATTAACACAATACCAAGAATTATTTCATTCCAAAGAAGTTTACCTCCCAACAGAAGATAGACCATAAAATACCGCGAACTCAACCTATCAAAGTAAAAATTATAGATATCCCCATTTTCGTAAGATAGAAAAGTCGATTAAAGAAATGTTAATCGTGGATCATAAGAGAAAGGCCTTTTTCATCTCCGCCTTGTTAATCAAGAAAAGATGGCACTTGGCATTTGTGGATTATGTGGCTTTTGAACAAAGTCACTATACCGATAGTTTCCCATTCCAACTCAAGAGTCGATGGATGAGTTACATGGCTATCAGATTTTCCAAATTGATTTAAGATCCGTTATCACCAAATCAAAATGGCGAGGAAGCCATCTATAAACGGCTTTAACTCATGTCACTATGAGTTCAAGAATGCCATTTGATTAACCAATGCCCCTCAACATTCCAAGCACTAATGAATTCAAGATTTAAACCATTTTAAGGAAGTTTGCCCTAGTTTTTTTTGATGACATACTCATATACAAACATTGGAACTACACCATCTACAAGCTATTTTAACAATCAAACAACATACACTATATGTCAAACCTTCCAAATGCTATTTCATCCAAGATAATAGAATAGAGTACTGGGTCATATACTATCTCAAGACAAGGATAAGTGGATCCCTCAAAATCAAAGCAAGATAAGCATTATGCCAAAAACAAGAAAACAATTAAGAGGATTTTGTTAACAGATACTATAGAAAGTTTGTTAAAAATTATGCAAAGAATCTCCTTAACATCAATGCTAAACAACAATTCCAATTAACGTAAGAATCCATAGCAAAGATTCAAACAAGAAAGAAAAATGACCTCATTACTCAGATAGCCTTCCCAAATTTTACTATACCCTTCATTTTAGAAACAGATGCCTCGTGATAATAGAGTCAGATAGCTCAAAACAATCACCCTCTTTATTTCAAGAAAAGTTATCCTACAATGCGTAAAACATCAACATATGCCAGAACTTTATGCTATAACCGCCGTACCAAATGGAGACAATACTTATTGGGAAACAAGTTTACAATCAGAACAGATCAAAAAAGCATTAGAGAATTAATGCAACAAACCATTCAAACTTCTGAACAGCAAAGATTTCTTATTAAGCTCTTGGGATTCGACTATACTATTGAGTATAAACCAGGGACATCAAACAAGGCCATTCTCCGTAAAAGAGCCCAATACGTAAATGAAGTAAAATCAAAGCTGATCACACTTATATGCTTATACTCAACACTTTACAAATTTGCTCCAACAAATTAAAGAGGAAACAAGCCATAAGAACTCCAACAAATCAAAGAATATATAAGAAACAATCCAATGAATTTTCCCAAGCATAAAATTGCTAATGGATTGCTATACTACAAAGACAGGATAGTACTAGCCAAAAATTCAGATATCAAAAACACTCTTATCAGAGAATTACATTCAACACCAGTGGGAGGGCATGGAGGCATCCAAAAGACTTTGACCAGAATTACCCAACAATTCTACTGGAAACAGATGAAAAAGGATATAAAACATTTTGTATCAACCCCGCCTATCTTCAACAAGTCAAGTATGATACTCAAAGGCCAGGATTACAACCACCATACCAAAAGCCATATATGGGAAGAAGTATCCATGGACTTCATGCGTTACCCGTGTCTCATAATAAAACAACCATACTAGTAGTGGTGGATAGATTATCCAAATATGCTCATTTTTCACTCTACCAAATAATTTTCTCATTTATATAGCTATCTTTATCACGTATTATTATTAAACTCCATGGTATTCCACAAGGAATAGACGAGATCCAGGTTTATGAGCAATTTTGGCAAGAATTATTCAGATCAAGTAATTTAAAACACAAAGAAGGCTTACCACCCCTGCATGGACAAACAGGGTAACCAACAGATCCTAGAACAATACTTGAGAAGTTTTGTGTTGGAAACACCTAAAGTATGGTTACAATATACCCCGCGTAATTCTCATATAATAATTCCAACACATCAACAAAGATGACCCCTTTTCAAATTATATATGACTCTAATGTAATTCACAATTCCAACATCCAACACGTAAGTGGAAAGCATGTTACAACAGAGAGACCATGTTTCAACAAATGAAAACCAATCTACAACAAGCACAAAATGAATGAAACAAATCGATAAGCATAGAGAATTTCAATTACAAGTCAATGACTTGGTATTGGTCAAGATACAACCTTATAGACAGATTTCAGTGACTGGGAATCAATACACCAAATTACAAAGGAGATATTATGGGCCTTTTAAAGTCCTACAGAAAATAGGAAATGTAGCCTATAAAATTGAATTACCTATATCGAAGAATACATAATGTATTCCATCTCATTAAAACCATACAAACACGATTCTAATCTACAAAGACAATTATCAACACAATTCGGGATGGACAAATGCTTATCAAACCGATCAAAGTTCTGTAATCACGTAACTATACTAAAAAAGGAGATCAACAGATCAAAGAATTACTAATACAATGGGAAGGATTGTTAAGAATGATAACTCATGGATAACAGAGAAAGAGTTACAGGAATCCTTTCCAGAATTTGACCTTGAGGACAAGGTCAAGGTGGGGGAGGGGAGTAATGATATGAACATCAATATCCAGAGAAATATTAGAAGCCCAAGGGAGAGAAGAAGGCCAAACTGGCTAAAAGACTTCACTAACATTCCCAAGCCATTATAACAAATATCCGTAAGAAGATTTACAATAAACAGAGAATAAATAAATAAATAAATAAAAAATACAACAAAGACGCCTTTTACAAGAGGATCTCCAGATTACATGCTCAGTACACAAGCCAATAAACAGATAAAGATAACAAGGCCTTCATAAACCTAAATCCATCTCAACAGAGCCGATTACAAAGACACTAAAATCAAGAAGTATAAGAATAATCGCCAAAGACATCATATGTAAGGAGGAGGAAATCAAGAAGTCTAATCAAGACACGACAAAGCACAAACTTCCAACAAACCTAATGTAAATCAAGAAACTCAAAATCCAAGACCAACAAAAGATATAGTGAGAAGAGAAGGACAAGGATGGAAAAATTATCTCAAGAACTCCTGTTCGCTAGCTTCTTCTTCTCCTTCCCTCGAAGCTTCCTCCTTCCTCTCGTAACATTTCCGCGGAAGTCAAAACCTCCATCGAACGAGAAGTGAATTCCCCTCAATCGCTCTCTCAGAACTGAACCTAGTTTCCAAGAATGAATGAATAGAGAACTATCCCTTCAAACGAAGCTGTGATCGACTTATCGACGATCGACTATCCAACGATCAAGACCTCCTCTATCAGTTGATGATCGACGATCCAGAGACATCCGCTGCATCCGCTTCCTCCTTGGCCAACACCGTAATCCACTAAGACAAGAAAAGAAGACAAGTCGCTTGATCAAACACACCTCCAAGGAACGACAAGAATCAAACCAATCCAACTAAGATAACGCCAGTAACTCAATCCGGTGATCAAATCCGCCGAGCAAAGCTTATCCAACGGATCGTGAAGCACCCGCAAAGCTCTAAACTCACTCAACTCAACCTAGTTCCACCACTGGTCAACTCGAACTAACTCAAGCTGCCGATCAGCCAATTGAAGGATTAAGGAACCTATCAAAATTATAGAGGTTACTTCAAGGTCTTTAAAGAAGCTAAAAGGAGAGATCTTAAGAGGCCAAAGAGCCAAGACAGCAAAGAAGAATTTCTTGGCATTTTCACTTGAGTTTTTTTTTTCTTATCCTTCCATTTTCTTTTATTCTAACAGAGTTCATGTACAAATTTTCAATGTTTCTTTCTTTTCTTAATGAATTAAACTCCACTTCTAAGGTTGGATTTGCATTGTGTCATTTTTTATTTTAATAAAAATTAAAATTTTAATTACTCTCAATTATTCATTCTTGTGACGAAGTTGTGTAGCCTATATTGAGATTCAAAGAGTTTTGATAAATTTTTCTTACATGAATCTATTGCTAAGAGGTAGATAACTTTTACGACAAAAGGACCTTAAGCTTTCAAGAGAAATGTAACAACTACTTTGATCATACTTCGATAAAAATCAACTCCTTAATTAAAATTTTAACCACATAAAATAATATCAATGAAGTCTAATATCTAGGTTTAATCATATTGAGATCTCCAACACAGATTTTTATTCTAGTTAGTTAGCTTTCTCAGTAGATTTAGGAGTATATTTTAGTTTTGCCTCGATATTCTAATTTTACCATCCAAAAAATAGTTAATCAACATAATTTCAATAATTGATGTGTAATACTCATAAGATGATGCTCTACTCACTCTCTATTACTTAAGGCAAAAATATACTCTTGCACATATGATTCATCTGGCACCGTATCAATTATCATCATCAGTTATCTCAACAACTACAAATATTGTACTACAGGATGCACCTAAAGCTACTGATACTCCGCCACTAATACAAACACATGTATCACTTCACCTTTAAGTTTGCAAAATAGGGTTTATCAAGTGGAAAAAATTTGCAAGACAAACAAGGAGATCTCTCACTAAATGAATTACAAAGACTCATCATCAAACTCTAGTAAATTATAGTTGCAATTTTTATATTATTTCAAATAATTTATATGTTTTTATGTGGTCAACCAAACATGGATTTTAATGAAATTATTTAAATATAAAACTTTATTTTGAAAGCTGATCAATCGCCTCAAATTGAGGGCTTAAAATTGCAATCAAAGATTTAGGGAAATTCACATTATTGGAGTGGCTTGCAATAGTTGCTAAATGGTTTGTGCAAGCCATATACTATCGACTTGAAGAGAGTTTAATGAAGGGAATACTATTGTATTTTTTTTGTGTTTTCACCATTTTTATAACACTTCAAGAATTATTTATAACTTTATTGATTAATGAAAAATAGCTTTGATCTCATGCAAAGACTTGTATCAACAAGGAATTGGTATTGCTAGCTTTTGGATTAAATTGCAAAGCTTAATATATCATTTTATCTCTTACATTTTGTTCTCCTATATCCACACCACCTTCCCAAAGTCTTAATTCCTTTCAACTCACAAAAATCGAGCCATGCCCCTTCCATAAAACTCTAACTCTAAGGTCCACTTGCTGTAAAAAATTCATATAAAAAATCATAACTTTCTAACCACACATCCAATCTACCTAAAATCATTTCCATGGGATAACATCCCAAACATTTGATCTAGATGTTCTCATCCATTTCCATATAAGAAATCTAATCATCTATTGCGAGAATGTTTTAGCCAAAATATGTCCCAAAATTCTAAAACTAGTCACTACCTTCATTCGCCTTCCATCACTACTCAAATAACCCTTGAAACCTCTTAACAACTTCCTCATCAATTATCGTTTATCTTAAATATCGAAAACAAGGGCAGCAAAAAAACAAAAGAAATCATCAACACAAAAATAATAAAAGAGCAAATCCAAGGGTCACAACAATGCATGTTAGGAATGGGGCATGATTGACCATATGAAAAGAGAATATCCATAGGACAAGAGTGGACTTAGTTCAAATTAGGTGTGTGAATCTATGAATATTGCATGTTAAGAAATTTATAATGCACATTGTTCTAAGAAATCATGAGTCCTAAACTCAAATAAATTTTTTTCATTTAAATCCACATAAAGAATTTGTCTACTTACTCTGCAAAAGATGCAAGAAGGATCATCTTACTAATGATGAGCTTCTTAATGTTATTAGACTTAGTAAAATACAAGTCGAGACTAGCAATGAGACTTCGTGGTATCTCAAATGAACCACTTAAATTTATCTTATCAAATTTTAACTTTAATTCAACTCCTATCTTGTTAGAAGAATATCTCAATGAAGCACATAAATTTATGAGTGAGTGGCAAATTTGTTCGCAATTCCTTTCCTTGCAATCTTCTTATTGCTCGCTATAAAAGCAGCTTTCTGACAACAAAATCTCAACCTCATTATAAAAGCAAATCCCATGGAAAGAATAACTTGAATAAAGAGTTATTTTGGACAAAACAATACATTGCATCCAAGTCTTTTTTTTTTTTTCATAGATCTCAAAATAGCTTGAGTGGGTAGCTAAATAAACATTGGAATTACACAGAAAAGTTATCAGCTTTCATCCGCTCAAACACAAGGCAAGTGCATTTCGTGCGCCTATGTCACTTCCAAAATGTTACTAGGAAATGGGAACGTAATAAAATCCTATTAAAAAAACACCTATTACAGGATTTTTCAGGCAGACAGCTGTGTTAATGACCTGACCAAACGCTTGCCGATAAAATCAAGCAGCAATTAAATGCCTATTTCCGATTGTTCCATTTAGACTGAATTATATATGAAAATAAACCGAGGGCAAATGCAGAGATTTTCTCCAAGTTAAGCATCTGAAAGAGTGAGGTGAGCAAGATCAATTTATGATGAGGGCTAAGAAATCAGACCGTCGTTTTCCTGCAGGAGGATGACAACGCCTTCGACCTGAGAACTTCCCTTGAGGACGGCAATTGCCTTCTTGGTCGAGGCGGCGACGGCAAGGGGCTTCGGTACGGCAGCTGGATTTGAAGAACGGAAAAGGGAGATCCGGAGGGGCTGCTCCGCAATAAAAGTTGAAAGGAACAGGCGCGTAGAGGAGCTTGACGCAAAGGATGTGCGGGGGCGTAAGGCGGAGCAGCGGTAAGCACGGCGTGCGCGGCCATCGCTGCGAGCACTGCTTGCATTGCTTACGGCCAGAGAAGACGGTCGACGCGGGAGAGGAGGAGACACACGTGATGGATAGACGAGAACCCTCTAACTTTTGGGATTTTGATTAAAAATAAAAGATATATATATTTATTTATTTTTTTATTTTTTTCTATATTTTTTAAATATCATTAATAGAAAGATATATATATTATAGTATAGATATGTGAGAGTTATTCATTTTAAACAAAATTAAAAAATTAAGATTAAAAAAAAATAGAAAAACTTTAGTTTAAAATAAAGCTCTCTCCTTCTTTATAATTAAAAAACGTGGATTAACATATAGCTCACAATTCTTATATTTTTACAAACCTAATACTTAAGTTTTAATAATTACAAAAATGGCACATAAATTTTTCTCATATCATATAAAAAAATTATTATTATTTATTTATTTAAAAAAATAAAATGAACATTTAAAAGCATAAAAAGTGCTATATATATAAATATAAATATTTAGGTATTAGCCCTTTTGTTTCATGGCACTTAAATTCTCTGAGAAAGATTCTTCGTACCAAACTATGATGTATTTTAACAGTCATTGGAATAGTTATACCTAAAAAGATTATTTTTCGTGTTATTAGTTAGCTTATTAGTGATTGGTTATAGAATTATAACATATTTAATTGAATATAGTGAACTTTTATCAAGACTTTGTATTTTCATGCCATTTACATGTTGTTGATATTATCCTTAAAGAGGAATGCATTTGAAATAAGTAACAAGACAAAGCAAAAGACATGGGATGATGCCAATAATGGATGCTCTTACTAAGTTTAAGCTTAGGTTGCCCATCATAAGTATTATCATTATATACTATATAAAGGATGCAAATTACTTGATCTCATATATATATATATATATATATATATATATATATATATATATATATATATATATATATATATATATATATATATATATATATATATATATATATATATATATAACAAACAATTAGAGAAAAATACTTCTAGAAATATCAAACATGCCTTAAAATTGTGCAATTTTTGGATTTGGCTCTTATTCAAATAAATTGAAATTTCGTTGTTAGCTACTCAATTATTCAAAAACAAAAAATACAATAATCAAAAAATCTATAAGAGGAGGATTCAGGACCAATTTTCTGATAACACCTAACACGATCGAATAAAAGATTGTTTATGTTCGCTCATTTTAAACCGGTAAATATTTTGCTTTCGCCACTTAATTAACGAATGAAATAAAAATTAAGCTCACAAACAATAAATTTTTTTGACAGTCCTATTTAAAACATTACTTAAAAAAATTCTAATATTAGAAGTCAGCAAGATTTATATATCAAATTATTATTAAAAATACAAATATAATTAATTTATTACATCATTCCATATAAACATGCCAACTACATTCTCATCATAAAGTTAACAAGTAATGAATCATACAATCACATCTTATTTTTTTTTATTCCTAAAACAAAACATTGAAAATCAATCCCACTCCAAAAGGCCTTCACCCATAAGTGAAAACCTCACAACTTATTCTTTACTATATATATTTATATTTATTTATTTATTCAGGCGCTAGACGTGAAGTTGAAATTGGAGCAGGTGGTCTGGCGGAACAGCAAAGTGGAGCTGAACCCAACCCTCGAATACGCCAAATCAAACTCCACCAAATTATCCTCCAACTGATACCCGCCGATCACGATCGACGTCCTCGGCGCCGCCCCTCCGTCCACGAACCCGAAGCACAGCACTCCACTCTTTGCCTCCACCATGGAGTTCGCCCCGAATATCCTCCAGTACACATCCTCGCTCTGCAGAACAAGGTCCACCACCGGCACACCCGCCCCCACCCTCGTGCTCGTGAAGTTCTTCTCACCGTAACAGAGTTTGAACGGCGCCACCGCCGCCACCCTCGTCACGCTCGCCAGCGCCGCCGAAAACGCCGCCGTCAACGACTTGTATATGCTCGTCTCCAGCGTGGTGTACGGCACCGACGTGCTTATTTTCGTTCCGCCGTACCCCGTCTTCTTGTCGATGGCCAGCAGCGTTTTGTTTAGTGACAACGCGGTGTCTCCGACTTTGATGGCGGTGACGCCGATGAAATATTCGTAGGATGGTTCCCCTTCGACGTAGGTTCCGGCGGTGCTGACGGGGTTGGTGAGGAGTGGGGTGTAGAGGAGGGATTGAGAGGCGTCGATGCTAGGGAGGAAAATAAAAGGAACCAGGGGCGGGTGGAAGGGAGGCAGATGGCGAAGCGGCGGCGGAAGCTGAACCTGGCGGGGAGTTGAGATGGTGGGGCGACGCGGGTGCGCCCTAGGCCAGCGATGCCGGCTGCGCCGGCAGCGAGGCCTCGGGTGAGAAAAGCCGGGGCGCAGGAGAAGAGGAAGGATGGATCCGACACAATGGAGGAGGGAGTGAAGCCGTCGGTGGAAGCGAGGGAAAGAACGTCAACAGAGCTCCGCCGGTGCCGGCACGGCAAAAGGGTTTCAGGAGACGCAGGTGTTGTTGCAGCCGGGGGGGGGGAGAAAACCGCCGCAGCCATTGAGCCAAAGGAGGGAGCAGAGGGCGGAGCGGCAGCGGGCGGGGCGGTAAGTAGATGAGACGTAGTTGCTGTCGCAGTTGACCCAGAGGTAACGGCCGCCGAGGTCGACGACGAGGTCCAGGGGAAGGGAAGGAGTGCGCTGGTTGATGCGAGTGAGGTATTGAAGAGTCTTGGCGTCTTTGGTGAGCGGGGCGACGAGGGCGTGAGGGCGAGCTGGAGGGCGAGCTGCAGGAAGGGAGAAGAGTAAGAGGAGAGACAGGAGAAAGAAGACGGATAGGGAGGAGTCGGTACAAGATGCCATTTTTGGTAGCTTGTGATTTGTGAAAAGGGAAGAGGGAGTATCGAAATAAATACAAATCCAGAGATGAGTCGAGCTGGCACGTTGAACAGAATGCAAGTCAGAGCTTTGATTTTGACTTTTCTTCTGGATAGACATATAAATATTATACCGTATTCTGATTTTTTATTTAAATATATCCATCCAATAACTCATTCATCTTATCGATAGAGATATCATTGTCATTAATCTTCCGAAAACTTAATACTGCATTTATCACACATGTGTATTAGATCTCCCCTTACTTTCTATCGGCACTCCTCCTAGAGAGAATCAACGGGAAGTTTCTGAATTTGCCAAACTAAGAGGTGGTGGGTCACCTTATTCTGATTAAAATTTTAAATTTATTAATTACTATAATATATTTATATATTTAAAATCAAATTAAATGCTTTAATATCCTATTAATTATTTTCTAATCAGAATATATTGCCAGCTAGGGTTGATTTTGACTGAATTGGTTATACGCGACATCTTGGTGGCGTGATTCATTTTATTCTTATTTATTAATTATTTTATAATAGATGGTTTAATCTGAAACTTTGAATAAGCACGCGGCAGCGTTTTAATCTATGGATTCATTTTTATTTTTTTATTTAAATCCAGCTTTAAAGCTTATCATATCAGATTAACACGTTAACTTGCTTGTTTAAGAAAAAATTAATATAAAATATATTTAATTTATATTAAAATTCAAATTTAAATATTAATTTATTAAAAATATTAGTGTTGAAAAACGACCTCATTGAGCTTTAGGCACTAACCAAATTAGAGAATTACATGCAAGAGAAGAACAAGAATGGATGAACTATTGAGCAATTAGTGATTTGTTGTAGTATAAAATTGCCATTTGGTTTGTTAAACAATTGTTAGTAGTCATAATGTAAAGAAATATTTATGTATGATGCTCAATTTCAAGCTATGCATTAAATGTTATTTCATACTAAATTTTTAGCCATTTTTTTTCAACTCAGTGAGGTTTGTCGTCCCGACATGACACATATCACTAAATTTCATACTAAATTTAAGATAAATATTTTTTAACATTCAATAATACTTAAATTTATTATATAATGCACTCATCTTAATTTATTGCTTAGGAGTTGAAGAGGTTAGTTAGAATTACTTTAAAAAAATTATTTTTTTAAAGTTTTATTTAATTTTATTTACATTTTGATTCAAAACAAAATATATTCAATAATCAACGACAATGAAAGTGACGATGGTCTTCGATGACGATTGGTGGTGATAATTAGTGTGTGGTGGTTAAAGCATGAGATTGATAGTAATATTTATTTTTAAAAACACTCAACAAATAAAAATTTATTTTAATTATTTTTTAAAATAATTGTAAAAATACTTAAACTTACGCCAAACAAAAATATTTTTTTTAAATAATATGAAAATTGATATAGCTCTCAAAATACCACTAGTCAAAGCACAAATCTTGATGTCGAAATATGATTTGAGTCAAACCGAGATCAAGACTTAAAATATCATTAATCTTGGGACATCAATTAAATCCCAAACAAAATTCTCAAATATGGAGTGTTTATAGTCAAATCGAAGGCTCGACGAGCCGATCTAACGAGCCTAAGATCTCATAATTTCATTTGGGCATCCAAATGCTCAAAATACATCAATGATCAAAGGAATCATCCCGAGCCGTCCGATCGAGGGGAGTGGTACGGCCTTACATGAATTACAATAATGCCCTCCTCCCATCTATAAATAGGCCTTCATTCCTCACATGAAGGGGGGCCAGAAGAGGAGTCAAACAAGAAGAGAAAAGAGAAACAAGGAAGAAAAAGTCCGAAAGCGAAAAAAAGAGGAAGAGTCCAAGCAAGGAAGAAGAGGAAGAGTCCAAGCAAGGAAGAAGAGGAAGAGTCCGAGCAAGGAAGAAGAGAAAGAGTCCAAGCAAGGAAGAAAAGGAAGAGTCCAAGAAGGAAGAAGGAAAAGTCCGAAAGAGGAAGAAGAGGAAAAGCCCAAGTGAGGAGAAGAGAAGCAAGATCCTCTAAGCAAGACCTCAAGCAAGATCGATTCGCCACCATCAACCACCGCCACCGCCGTCACTAATTGTACCATTCCCACCAAGTTACCCCGATCTCCACCATCAAGAATACTACAACCCGATCATTGTTACATATTCCTCTCATATGCAATTCTATAATCCCGTTATCGAAGACTTTGTACTCAAATGATACATAGTAGAAGCTTTTATCAAGGCCGTGATTTTTCCCCTCTTTTCGAGATTTTCCACGTTAAAAATTCTGGAGTGTCTCTTGTTCGCTCTTTAATTACCTGTGTGTGTGTGCTGGACTTCACAACAAGGCTAAGGCGTAAACTTTCACTCTACCGCGATTGGTTTTCTAGCACGCAACAGTTTGGCGCCATCTGTGGGAAGTTGATTCCCATTATTTCATCTTGTATGACGACCAAGTTTCCCAACAAGATCAAAACCACCATCGAGGTGTAGCATTTCAAGCTTTTAAGCGTAGTTTAAGAATGAAGATTCATCAAACTGCTCCTTCGATTTTGTCAAATGGGGACAACCAAAAAGATTATCCAAATCGATAGATATCTAATTGATTATCGTCGAGAAGCAAGTCGCATTAAAAAGGCCGCGTTATGAGCAACTTGCTACAACCACAAATGGATGTTTTAATCGACCTCTTCTATACAGTTAACGCGAGCAAAGACTCGAACAACCTGGTCGGGTTCTTGGTGAACTTCCTACGACCTCTTCCATACGTTAACGCCATCGAAAACACTCTAACAAACAACTCCTGATAGTCAAAAATCCTTCAATTCGATTCTTCCATAACGCCATCTAACACTGACAAACAACCTAGGATGGGTAAAAGGTCCTTGGTGGACTTCCTACGACCTCTTCCATACAGTTAACGCCATCGCAACACCTGCAAAAATAACCCTGATAGGTCAAAATCCTCGCCGATTCAATTTGACCTCTTCATCTTAACATCTGCACTCTAACAAACAACCTAAGATGGGTCAAAAGGTCCTTGGTGGACCCTTCTTCTTTTCATACAAAGTTAACGCCATCGGGTAACACGACAAACAACCTGATGGGTCAAAATCTCGCCGATTCAATTCAACCTCTTCCACAAGTTAACGCCATCGAAAGCAAAGACTCGACAAACAACTTAGATATAGTCGGTCCTGGATATCCCGATCTTCTTCCATGTGTTAACGCCATCGGTAACACTCGACAAACAACCTGAGATAGTCAAAACTTTGTACCTACTTCTTAACGCCATCAGCAAACACTGACAAACAACTCTGGTCAAAGATCTCGTGATTCAATCTCTTCCATATGTTAACGCCATCGAAGTCACACTCAAAACAACTCGATAGTAAGATCCCTGCTCACGCCAACCACCGCCGCCATTGCCGCCGCCACCACCCCCGTCGGCCAACCATTTATCGCTCCATCGCTGCTGACTATATCGCTGACCATCGCCGGCATCTGGCCGGTTACACTATCGCCGTTTGGCCATCCCGGCTGATTACGACGGTTATCACTGCTGACTACTTTGCCATTATTGCCGCTGCTAACCACCTCTGCTACGCAACCGCTAGTTGGCCACTGCTACTGGCATCAGAAGCCGGCCATCGGCCACTTATCGCTGCAAATCCGGTTGGATCTCCCAATTTCATGGTCACCACTTATCGTTGTTTCCATTCCTCGCTTACGATTGCGGCTAATTGCTGACTACTGTTGGTTAGCCGCCACACTACCCGCCATCAGGTATTGGAGTTGACACTGGTCGCCGCCTCACGGCCACCAACGCCGTGAATTTCCGCTTACCACCATCGCCGCTGGCGGTTATCTCACCACCTCGGTCACTATCGCCACCAATGTCGCTCTATCCGAAACTTTCGACAACCCGCTCTCGCGGATCGCCTCAAACCGGACGAGGGTAAACGGAACCACGACGATGGTGGCCACGGGTCTTATCGCCTAACCCGGACGGTCCGATGAGGCAAAACGACGAGCGAACCGGAACCACGACGTATGATCGGCTGATCGCCTTCCTAACCTGACGGTCCGACGAGACGAAACCGACGAAACGAACCACATATGTATGCGGCCTTGATCGCCTCTTAACCCGACGGTCCGACGAGCCGCGAAACCGAGAAAGCCGGAACGCGCCGGCGAAAAACGCGAGTCCCGAAATGCTCAAAACTTCCGTGAGTATCCAAATAGATCCGTAACCTCAAAATCTCATGCCTACGGCTACACATCTACTTCCATAATCATAATTTTGTATTTTTATGATGATATATTCTCTCAAAATGTATGATTCATGGGCCCGCACGTTTCGTTGAAGAATTCGTTATTTTCGAGCATTTGACACATATATTTTTGGATGATTAAGCTAATGTCATCCAAAAATAGGGGCAACTGATATGGCTCTCAAAATACCACTAGTCAAAGCACAAATCTTGATGTCGAAAGCGATATGATTTTGAGTTAAAACCGATCGATATCAAGCACTTAAAATATTATTAGAATCTTTGGGACATCAATTAAATCCCAAAACAGCTCTCAAATATAGAGTGTTTATGGTCAAATTGAGTGTCTCGACGAGCCGGATCTAACGAGCCTAAGATCTCATAATTTCGACTTCATTTTGGCATCCAAATGCTCAAAATACATCGAATGATCAAAGGAATCATCCTGAGCCGATCGAGAGGTCTGGCCTTACATGAATTTACAAGAATGCCCTCCTCCCATCTATATAATAGCCTTCATTCCTCACATGAAGGGGGCCAAGTGAAGAAGAAGGAGGAAACAAGTGAAGAGGAGCGAACAAGGAAGAAGAAAAAGAGTCCGCAAGGAAGACCAAACAAGGAGGAAGAGTCCAAGCAAGAAGAGGAAGAGTCCAAGCAAGGAAGAAGAGGAAGAGTCCGAGCAAGGAAGAAGAGGAAGAGTCCGAGCAAGGAAGAAGAGGAAGAGTCCAAGCAAGGAAGAAAATGAAGAGTCCGAGCGAGGAAGAAGAGGAAAAGCCTAAGTGAGGAGGAAGAGAGAGCTCAAGCTCAAGATCCTCCAAGCAAGATCGCACCCCAAGTAAGATCGCCCCGCCGGGCCATCAACCACCACCGCCACCGCCGCCACTAATTGTACCAGATTCCCACCCAAGTTACATCTCCACCATCAAGAATACAACCTGATCATTTGCGTTATTCCTCTCTATGCAATTTTGTAATCCCGTATCGAAGACTTTGTACTCAAACAGATACATAGTGGAAGCTTTTATCCAGCCCGTGATTTTCCACTCTTTTTTCGAGATTTTCCACATTAAAATTGAGTATCTCGTCTTTTAATTACTGTGTGTGCTTGACTTCACAACAAGGCTAAAACTTTCACTTCCACCGCTGTTTTCTAAAGCACAAACAAAAATAAAAATTAAAAAACACAAAAAAAATTATAGTGAATTGATATTATTAAGTTCAAGATTATATATATAATATAAATTTACTATTATATTTACTTCAAAATCTAAAAAAAATATTATATGATATTATATCATCATCATATATTAATTATTTGATTCATTAATATTTTTTATTAAAAAATGAGTCATAAGATTCTAAAATATCTTCTAAGTGATTGCTAGAATTATTGTAACAATAGACCAATCACCATTATGCAGCTTCTCATTAAGCCATAAGAATCAATGAAAATATCAAATGATGCTATATTAGAGACTTCATTTAAATAATTACCTATAAAATGACATATTAAAATTATATTAATGATTTATAATAAGGGAAATAATCTTTTGACCCAAATTTTATTTTTAACCTTGAAAAATGTTTCAATGGCATATAAGGTTTATATGATAAGGTGAAAAGTATACTAAAAACAAGTAGTAAAATCATATAAATTTATATAATGTACATTAAATGATGGTGATTGGTGACCTTTTGGTAGGATTAAAAGATAAAAAAGACTATAAATATTTAGATTAATGTCTAAATATGAAATCTAAATTTTTTCGATATAATATTAAGAGTTTTAGTATAAGTCTCTTAGTAGAACTTCTAAGGATAGCCTAAATTGAGCCGATTTAAATGATCTCTTTTGAAAATGAGGATAAATGACTGAAAGTAATTATGAATAGTTAGCTTAATATATGAACAGATGTTTTGAAGTAGATGATTAGATTTGATAGAGTTTATAAGGATATTAATGGATAAAGAACAAGATTAGGTCTTAGTCTTACTAACTTTAGCCAAGAATTTTAGGTGGAACTTTAAAATTGTGATGTTTCATATGAGTGATAGTTGGTCTTGAAAGAAATTAATGATGTGGAAAGAGATCTAAAAAGGTTGAGTAAAGAAACTAAGAGAGATGCAAGGCACCTACCTTTTGTCTGAGAGCTTTGCCCAAACCAAGATATTCGGTTCAAATCCTCACACATTTGTGTGAGTTTATGATTAAATTCGCTTAAATGTCCCAAAAAAAGTGAAATAATATTAACTACTTTATCTCATTAAAAAAAAAAGCTTTAGCTACCATGCACTGTGCTATAAAAAAGAGTCGTATTATACTCCAAGTAAATCATTAAATAATTGAAGTTATAAGATATTTCAACCCATATTATAGGCATTATAGGACTTTAGGATAAAATATTTGAAATATATTAAACTAAAAATTCTTTTTTGGACTTTTGCTTGAGCTCTTATAGCTGAATCAGTCTTTATTTAGAACCCTAATTTTTATTCTAATGGTCGAATCCTAAGGTTCTAATTATTATTTGAAGTTCATTTTCTTACCTAAGGTTCTAACTTATTATTTGAATCTTTTATTTTGAACATTCCTATTGAACTAATCTCCATTTTCCTTTCTATTGCACCATCAATATTACAAGAGCTTGTAAATCCATTTATAATTCAAGCAAAGAAAATATTAAAAGGTATATCAACTTATTGGAGGCTTCAAAAGAAACTCTCTATGATGAAGTGAGTGAGCCATAAAAATAAGTAATATATATATATATATATATATATATATATATATTAATTTGAGCCAAAGGTCATTGAGATTATTTTTATTCATGATTAATTTATTTAATAAATTAGTTTAAATTTTTTAAACTTTAGCATAACTTTCTCATGCTTTTTTTTTATTACTTAAAAAAAAAATTGTGATGAGAATTTTTTTTATAAGTAGATCTACTAATGTGTTTTTCTAATCACGAGGTATGTTTTCAACTATGATATATATATATATATATAATAAAATAAAATATTTTATTATTTTGAGTTAAATTGAGTCGAACACGATCGAATAAAAAATTATTCATATTCGTTATAAATCGACTGAAATATTTGTTATCATATTTATTTAACTTAATAAATAAAGAAATGCTTTAATAACAGTTTTTGATAGTCTTAAATCTAATAATGTGTTTTTCTAGAAAAAAAAAACTAGTGGTTTTTTTTTTTTAAAAAAAAATTTATAACATTCATAAAATATTTAAAACTTTATTTTCATTATAAATTTGTAAACCATTTATATATATATATAAGACTATCCATTTTTTTAGATCGAGAACTCGAAAGGACCCGTACATTGGAGAAATTTTTTTTTAACCACGAATTAAAATTATCGCTCGTCATTTAAATAAAAAACCGTGAAGGGCTTGAGGTTTCAGCTGTTCAGGACCAAAGCGAAGAGTTCTTAACGCAGACAACTTTCCGGTGCTTAGATTCGAGCAGGAAAGCGCAGCGACCCGAGTCTCCTGCCATGGCCGCGAACCCAGCGTACGAAGCGGTGGATTTTGAGCCCGATGAGGATGATCTCATGGATGAGGACGGGGCAGTCGAGGTGGAGGCCTCGCCTGCGGCGCCGCCCGCCCCGCGTCTGAGGTCCGCTATTACGGGCGGCGCCGGAGACTCGTCCGGCCTGCCGAGGAAGACCAAGGGGCGGGGGTTTAGAGAGGCCGAGGCTGAGGCTGAGCGAAATCGTCGGTTCGCCGCCAAGGATTTCGAATCACTTGGCTCTGGCGGCGGACCTGGCCCGCAGCGATGTGAGTTTTTTTTGTTCTTACATCGATTTATTATGATTCGAGATGGATAGGATCTATGCAATGGCCAATTCCTGCGTGTTCTTTGTCTTTCTTGGTAGTTTTTGTGCTGGCGTGCTTATTGCAGGACATCCTGTTGAAGCATTTCTAGGTTTTGGGAGGACTTTAATGGGTTTTGTTGGTTTTATGCCTTGCTATTTCGAGCGTTTGTTAGGGATTCGCTTTAATCTTTGATGGGGATCCTTTGGCTGAAATGATGAGAACCACCTCATGCCATTTGATCTAAGATGTTCACAATTTATCATCCTAGGGTGGTAACCAGCATACTGTTCCACCGTGCAGTTCAAATGTGTTAATATTATCATAGCAATTTCCCCGAAGTAGCTGAATTGAATTCTGATTGGCTTTTTTTTAGTAATCTCCGAGGCTTTAGTTAGTATGTGTCAATGGCATTGACTTATACCTGAAATTATGTATCATGGTTCCTAATTATAATACTTCATTGTAACTAGAATGGTGTAACTTAGATGCTAGCCCATTTTGTCATCCTTAGTAAGCTTTAGCTTCTTTATCAATCTCAGGAAAGCTATCTGAAGTTAGTTTAGCCTTTGGATTTGTTTGAAGTTACAATTGTTGCACAAATGTCTGTGATAAACCATAGTTCTTGTGTATCATACCAATTATTCAGACAGATCAGGTTGCTCATTGCAGACTGCCAGAACTAGGTTGTATTTTTTTCTTGACTGGTTTGTGCATCTATTTCATCAACTAGTTCAAACATAAATGTACCAGTATGTTGAAAGCCATTGGTGCAAGATTTTCCTTTTGAACTGTTTGAATGTTATTTCACATTTTTCCTCTCCATAGCGGGATACCCAGAAGCATATTGATAAGCTGTATAATCTTATGTGTACTTGATATTATTCATGATGAAGTGTTTACCTTTGTCTATTAAAAATATATAATTCTTAACTGATGTAAATCAAATCATCTGTTAATGAAAAGCAACAATTTCATTATCATAGGAAGATCTGCTTTTTCTTTGTTTCAATATTTGGGATGGTGTCTGCTACATGCAAGTGAAATATTCAATTATATGTTTAAAGATCCCAACCTTCATTGTTCATTTACAAAAATCTCACATTTTTCTAGGTTGTCCTTTCAGAACTCATCAATAAACATTATTGTTTGTTTTTGGACATCATTCTCAATGTCCATGTTTTTTATGTCTTGTATACTCTTATTGTGTATTTGCACATATTTTTGCAGCCATAGAGGGTTGGATTGTGTTGGTCACTGGAGTTCATGAGGAAGCACAAGAAGAAGATCTTCACAATGCTTTTCGTGAGTTTGGCCAGGTCAAGAATTTGCATTTGAATCTTGATCGTCGTACTGGCTATGTTAAGGTTAGTTGGGCTATAGCTTTAAAATATTTAGAGTTAAATTAATTTACACTGGTTTTGTATGCAATTTGATCCTAAGAATAGTTAAAAATGATGTTACCTTTGCCTATTGTCTATCTTGGTAATCTTAGTGTTTTCATATTTTATTTGCTTATGTTTTTGTTCATTACTCAAAATAAATAGGCTTTTTCCATTTGTGTTATTGGTTACTTATAAATAGTGTGTAAAATACCCAAGCCTAGCGGAGCCAAGTATTGCATTGTTAAAGCTCTATTGCTTTTTAATTAAATTTGAGTTAGTCCTGATCATGACCATGTTCACTATTTGTGTGACTCAATTGAATTACTTTCTTAAGGTTAAAATTTCATTATAGGTCACTTTAAACATGTTTATATCTTAGATGATCTAATTAATGTGCCATTATGTTATGAAATTTAAGTTTTTCCTTGTTTGTTTGTGGTTTTTATTGACTCATTAAAGCATGATGTTGTCTTGTATCGTGTAATTAGATTATCATTTTATACCTCATGTTATGCTATAGCCTAGATACTCAAATAAATGACATTATTCATGGGGGTTTAGGGTTTATGTTACCTTAGATAAGGTTTAAAATAATTCATAACTATGACAAACTTACAATTCATGATCTTTGAAGTTTTATATGTAGGTCATTACAATATGTCTACCCGTTTGATCCATTATGTGTTTGGGGAATAGAGAGGATATTGAGATGATTTGATTTATTTATTTATTTTTTTGTTGTGGATATGAGAGTTTAAGATGAAGTTAGAGGGCCAATATTTAATAGGATTAAATTTGAGTTAAAGATGAAGTTGGAGAGAAAATTTTAATAATGGCCTTTTGAAAAATTATTAAATTGGAGTTTATGAAAGATTTTTTAAAGTATAAGGCACACAATAATGAGTTATATTATAGATTATTTCAAAAAAAGTAAACTGGAATTAGCTTGGATGACTATATTTAAAGGTAAAGCTTTTGTTATATACAAGATATCTATTGTGATTTGGAGATGTATAGGTGATATGTGAGTTATTTGGTAACACATTTGTCAATGAAATTTTAAAGACTAAGATGATGAAAAATGTTTGGAAAAGCATCCAAAGTAATGTGGGGTTGTAATAATCAGAAAGGATTCAAACTTTTGCATCATACAAGGAGGTTGTGGGAGCAAGTAATGTTGCAAATTTTTTGAATTATGTCACTATCAAAAAATCATTTTAGTTTTATGCTAGGAAGATTTACTAGTAATGCAAATTTTTTGCTAAGATAATTGCTAGAAGTATAGCGAGAAAATATAGGACTTAATATGATTTTTTATTAATTATAGGAAGGCATATTATCAAGTTTCATTAGAATTAATTTGGTTGTATCATGAAAAAATGGAGTATCTCAAAGGTATATTGAAAGTATCATATATCGATATGATGAAGAATTGTATAGTATTAAAAGTAGTTGTGGCATGTGGGGTAACTTTTCTCAATCGTGATAGATTTATATTAATGATCAGTATTAATTTCAAATACTTTTTCATTGATTATGGATAAATATACTCCTAGTGACATAATTTGCATACATTTTTGTTGAAATAATTGGAAAGCTATAAAAAGAATTTTTTTGGAAAGATCTTTGGATTATTAGAACAAAGTGGGCATATGTCATGTGATTTTATTAGGTGTGATATTACTAATTATCAAGCATATTGTCAAATATGAAATGATATCTCAATGTGATATATGATATATTGAAGTATATAAGATATATTATATCGAAAAATGAGATATAGATGAGGATATGACATTTAGAGTTAAGGGTGGGTGGTTGAAATGGGGATGTGCCTCAAGAGTACTATGTGATAATAGTATGTCATGAAATGAAGTAAATTTTATAAACATGTAATTAGATTTGTTAAAGTATTTGAGGATTTGAGCGTTGGCAGTGAAGAAATCTTTGATAGATAAGTTGAGTGTGATTGAAATAAGATTATTAAAAAGGTTGTGTGGAAAAATTATGAATAATTGTCTTATAGGAATGATGGGAGTAGCATTTATTCAAGATAATGAGTTCGAATATACTTAGGTAGTTTGGGCATGGACAATAACAAATAGAAAATGCTATAAGAAGACGAATATTTCTAATTATTATCAAATAATTAAGAAGAAAAATGGTTGACATAGATTTTATGCAAAAAATTTGTACAAATTAACATCCGTTGCAATAGCCAATAGGGATGAATGAAGAGTGAGTATCCATAGAGTCGAACCAAAATAGTTGGGATAAAGTTTTTTTAAAGTATCTATTCTCATAAAAAATATGCCATTATTTGTGAGGCATGCTAAAATTTTGAGACATAAAAATTTATCTTTTTTATATATTTTTAAAATATAACACAAGTGGAAAATATAGAAATTTTTCTGGCCTTTAACAATTTACTCGACTCAATCTTTCATTTTGTTAATAACTTTATTATTATGGTTCAGTTAAGTTATATAATTTAATAAGTTTCAAACATTAATTGAGTCATAAAAAATAAGCTACTAAATAGACAATGAATGAGCATAAATATGGATGTACTATTATGCTATAATTTTTTTGACAAATGAGCTTATTATTACATTAATGGGGATGCCAATCCAAGTTGATAGGTTGTGTTTGAGATTGACAAAAAAATGATTCAACTTAATTAGCATCAACCTCAACTTGCTTAATAAATGGGTAAAATAATATTAACCTCAACCATGAATCAATTTGCGTTGGCTTAAACCCTATGAATTTTGGAATTTAAACTCTAATACAAGAGGACATGACATGATATGGGGTAATGTCAAATGTAAAAGTTATATGCCACACTAGCATTATTTTTTTATATTAATTATTATTGAAAATGTGCTTTAAATCCATTAATATTAATATTTACAATAAATAAACATTAAACTTCAAAGTATAATATGTTATGCATCAAATAAAAAACTCAAAAGATCAATAGAAAGCTATTATTGATTTTTGTGACACTTAGAACCTAATTTTTATTCAGATACCTAAGTCATTATTAGTTATTAGACCTTGGATGTGGTTCTAAATTCTTGCTGATTTTCTTAAATTATTTTGATCATTTTATTATATGGGAATTTACATACATGCGACTAAATTCTTATATATTTACATATCTAACACTTAAAATTATATTTATATATATATACTTGTATAACATTATAATCTTTAAATAATATAAAAGATTATGTTAATATTAAAAATTTTAAAGTGAAATATAACTTTTCATTTATAAATTTTGACATCATTTAGATATTAGAATATTGCATAAATATAAAGATCTAGGTATTAGATAAGGAAATACATATAAATTATGTAGAATGTATATAAATGTCTCTTTATTATAAATTAGGCTTTAATTCAAGCATGGCCTTTTATATTTAATGAAAACAAGTGGTTGAATTATTGGGTTGCTTGTGAATTGTGAATTCTTAATATTTTTGACATATTTCAGACTTCACAGTTCATTAATTGTATTAGGAAACCTAACCCTTAAGTTATTCTACATTAACTTAGTACCATTGTTTTAAGCTACCATAAAATCAATTATAAATGACCTAATTATTATACAAAATTAACATATTATAAGAGGGATGAAATTTTAACTTCATTGGAAAATAAAGTGATTTATTATTGAACAAACAAAATGAAACTATTGATGATATTAATTTGGTTGAAACTATAATTTATAATTTGGAAGTCACTAGGATTATGGCACATAAACCTAAAATGGCTTCCAATCCGATCATAATGATGAGCCAACACTTAATATCAATATTAGTACATAAACCTGAATTGGCTCATGCATATAAAATTGAAGTGACTTCCAATCCAATCATAATGATGGGCCAATTCAATTTAATGCCAATATTAGTAAGGGACATGGAAATAGTCAAGATATATAATTTAGGATATTTATAATAACTTATGAAAATCAGAAATATTAATCTTCTTTTTTTTTTTTTTTTTTGCTTAGATGATAACACAAAAAAAAAAATGTTAAAAGTTTTGAAGTGTCTGTGATGGTAAAGGGGTGGTCCTATAGTTTTTAGTGATTAGGTATTTCTTTGAATGGCAAATAATGTTTGATGAGCAACAAGTGATATTCATAAAAAAGCAGTTAATTAGAATAAGTAAAATTTATTGGATATCATGGAAAGATGAAGGGAAAGGTTTGGAAGATAATCCTCATAGGATAAAATAAATAAAAAATTATATGAAAATAATTTTATTTATTTATCATGATCATTGCTCGATGAATTTAATTCATCATAGTGAAGAGATCAAAATTATTACTCAACATACATGAATAAATTTAAAGAATTATTGTTGCATTATGAGATTATTAAAAATCCTAGCACCACGATTTTTTTCGAGATATAATATTATCAAAAGATGATACCCACCACATTTTATCACTTAAGCATGTTTTTTAATTTGAATTAGATTTTAAGCACATTTTAAGTCGAAGATGGTTATTTTATTTTAATGTATCATGCTTCGAAATAATCAGTTTAATAAGGATACTAAGAAAAAAATAACTGCATGTGAATTATGATCTAAGATTTTTACTAATTCATGCTTTAAATGTCAACAAACTGGTCTCCATGCTAATGAGTGTTCAAGTTCAAATTTGCATATAGATGTGGAGGAAGATAATTAAATGAATGGTTTTGATGATGTTTATGAGTTTGATGAAAGATTAATATTTTGAGGAGTATTAGTTGGCATGTCTCTTTATGTCATGCATAGAATTATGACCGCCTAAGTTCAAGTTTGATTAGAAGAGAACTAAAATTTTTAATATAAGTTTTAAAAATGAGGAGCTATGCAAACTAGTAATTGATAGATAGAGCTACATGAAAGTTCGACCTAATTATGCTTTAGATCATATAAATTTGAAATATGGACCATTTTCATATCTTTTATATCCACATAAAATAGTTTGAGTAGATTATACCACCATTTAAGTGTCATAAGGATGTTTAGTTTTGATTTAATTAGTTATTTGTATTGATAGAATATGGTTTGATATGTTGCTCGTGTTATTTTATGTAAACCTTAGGGGCTGTTTGGGATCAATTTTGTTGTGTTTTTGGTTTTTGTTTTTATGCTATTTTTAAGAATGTGTTTGTTTGATGTATTTTTTATGTGTTTTTATTTTTTATTTTCAAAAACATTCAAAATATATTTTAGATGTTTTGAGTATTTTTATAAATAATAATTATCACCAAACATGTTTTACTTTGAAACAAAATATAAATAAAACAAAATAAAAATACAATCAAAAAATAAAAAATAAAAGTGATCCCAAATAGTCCCTTAGCTTTTATGATTTAGATATTACACATTTTGTGAAGTCTAACACAACTATTTTCATGATTAATGAAAGAAGAATAATTTTGAAATTATAACAAAGTCTAAATGTGAATGTGAACTTGTAAGGATTCTAGTACCATTGCTCCTAATATGTGAAGAAATTTTTGTATATTAAGAATAAACATGCATATAAGAAAAAGAGTAAACAAAGCGGTGTCATCTAGGGGAGTGAGTTGAGCTTACTCGAACTTGACTCGTTAATGTGTGCAAGTCAAGCTTATTAAGCCATGAGCTTGGCTTGAACTCGAGTTCTGGCTTGATCTGGCTCATCTCATTAGCTCATGAGTCGACTCAATTTAGGGTATTGTTTTTATAATAGAAAATGCAAGTTTGTTATGTACTTTTCTTCTTCTTCAATTGACATTAATTTGCATAGCCATTTTGGACAAGCTCCTATCATTGCTTCCCCCCTTATGTTGGTGCAGTCACTATCTCATCCAATGAGCTTCGATTGTGAGTTTCCCCATTGCAACTAGTCTAGTTTCTTCCTTCTCTAGGAAGCTCTCATTGTCACTTCCCTTTATCTTATTAATACCATCTTTGTAAACTCCTATTGCTAGACTATTGTCGTGTGACTTGCTCACTTTTCTTTGGAGATTTCTATCGATTCCATCTCTAGTAGGCTCCCATCCATACTAGCGAACTCTCATTGCAAGGGTTTCAAGATTGCTTCCAGCTTATCAGTCGAGTTCAAGCTTGCTCTTATTTCGGCAAAACTAGCTCAAGCTCACCATATGGAAATCTCAAGTTTGAGCCTGCCATTTGTAAGCTCGAGTTTCTTGTGAAATGAGCTCAACCTAGACTCGAGTTCAACTCAACTTGAGTTAATAAAGCATGCTGAATTTAAAATACATTGATTACATAAGAAGAGATTTACTGGGGAAAGCCTGAGTTCGCTTTGCTTGCACTTTAAATTTTGGGAGTTGTCTCTTATTTATGGATGATAGAGATATCCTTGCAAGCACTACTAAATATAGATTTCCTATACCTCATTTGAATGATATGCTAGATATGATAAATGTGTTTTAATAGTATCTAATTTTGGTACATGAAGTGCCTATTCTTAGGTTAGAATGAAGGAATGCGTGAATGAAAATCTGCTTGACCAAAGTGGATTATATGGCTTGTTAACATTGCACCTAATTTTTTTTTAGAATAATAAGCTGTCTTGATACTTTTTCTTAAAAAAAATTGTTATTTGCATTGATGATATTTTAGTTTATGGTAATACATTAATGATCATATGGTGAATTTGAGGAAAGCATTTGGGGTTTTTACAAGCTGAAAAGCTATTTCAGAATTTGAAATGTCATTATTTGTCTCCATTTTTTATTTTCCTAGAATTTGTTCTTTCTGAAGATGGATTATCTATTGATTCTGGAAAATTATAATGATTAATGATTATGCATGATATCTAGAGTTTTTATGGTTTGACTTTGACTACTTTTGAAGAGATTCATTAAAAGTTTTAATATTGTTATGACTCTAATTACAACTTGTTTGAAGAAAGGACCATATAAATGGACTGAATTGATTATCTTTCCTTTATTGAAACCAAAGGGAGACTTATTGATGCACTTGAATTAAAGTTGCCTGATTTTAATAAAATATTTAAGGTTTAGTGCGACATGTTTAGTGTTGTTATTGGAGAAGTGTTGAGCCAAGAAGGACGTCTTATTGCATCTTTTTAGTAAAAAAATTGAATGAATCTAAACATAACTATTCAAATTATAATATAGATTTTTATGTTGTGGTGCAAGCTCTTCAATATTATAAGCATTGCCTGTTAGCTAAAGAGACTCTCACCTTAAATCTTTGAAATATCTGAGTCCTTGAAAGAAATTAAGAGATAAGCATGTCAAGTGGTTGAATTATTATAAAAATATTCTTTTGTCTTTCAACGCTTTATTGGAATAAAAAATAAGCACGGCAAACCATATGATGACAAAACTGGTAAATAAACTGTTCATAGCAGGGAGAACAGAACAGACACCGACACAAAAAAAGGATATCCATAGAACGATATGACAATACCAATGAAGAATAGGGTAGTTACACGGACAAGCAGGACGATGATGAACTGTAAATAGAGCGCAGCATGATAAGCAGAACAAGAATGTAGCAGCAGAAGCAGGCTTGGTGGGCACATCAAACTAGAAGGAGACCACAAAATAATTGTAATAAAAACAAAAACAAGAACAAGATCTAAAATTTGTTGAAGGAAACCAAATAATACATGTTGATTAGAGGATAGTAAAGATTTCAGAAAAAGAAAAAATAGTTCTGAGAACAAACCATAAGATTCTACAACAGGTGAGTAGTGTTCATAGCACACTTGAGCCTGCAAGAATCATAGAAATGCAGATGATATTTACAGAGGGCAAGGCAACACCAATGAAGTGTAGGGGAGATAACATGAGTGAGCCACAAAGATAAGGCACGATAATTCTCAGCCATATATGACTGTCTCAGAAGTGTGTTTTTTTTTTTTAAACCTTGGAAGTTTGGATTTAGACAATGAAGTTGAGAGAGAGAAAGTGTGATAATTCTCAGCCATATATGACTGTCTCAGAAGTGTGTAAACCTTGGAAGTTTGGATTTAGACAAGTTAGAAATGAGGTGTGTGCATCTTATTGTGCTAGAGGTCTGCAAAATTACTGGTGCTTTTATGTGTTATGCCTCATAGCATGAACTGACCTGCTAGAAACAGAGTAAAAAGAAGAGTTATCACGGACTCAAATACAAGCAATATATGATCTTGACCAAAGGGAAAACAAACATTGAATCAAAACTATGGTTTCAGAAATGACTTGAAAGCTTTTTGAGAAGAAATGACCCATCGCCAAAGTTGAATTCAAATCTGAAACTTATTTTGGGTTTCCTGGTTGTATCGAACACAATCAAATGGTTTGAGCTGACTTCTCCTTCCAAGTTTGGGTTGTTTGTTTCGGATAGTGTTCTATTTTGACATCCATAGTCATTCATTTATCTTAAGCTCACAAATTACATTCAAGCTTGCAAATTTAGCTAGGTAAGTGAATTTAATAGTCATAGCTGCGCTGATTACTGAGCTGTTCATTGCATGTGGCTCTGTTTGTTCTTGACTATTTGCTTGATTCAGCCTATAAAAAAATGAAAACATTCAGAACTCTTATGAGAACCATAGTATTGACGGGAAATTTGTCAGGAAGATGCTAAGGGCCAATATTTTTCCAAGGGAAGAATCGGATACTTTCTAAATGAGGTGCCAACTTTTTAAAACTATTTTATAGACCATCTTAGGCATTTTCTATTTATTAAAACATTGACATTAAAAATATTCAAAATAAAATGCATGATATTTTGCATTTTAAAAGGTGAAAGATTTGCATTCTCAAATAATATTTTATAAAGTGGAGCTATAGATTACCCAATCTTTTTAGTCATCTTAGGCACTATCACCTCAATGAGTATAAAAATAACTAATGATATTCTAATGACTCGTGCAAAATTTAACCTTCATTCTCTCAAATATGTGGGGGAAAAGGAGGGTATGGGATAAAGATTCAAGTAAACAAAGCTAGAAGATAGAGCTAAAGGATCATAACTTAGAATCATAGATATGACCGGAGCTTATCTATATATCCTGATAACCTTATTATTTTGACAAATTGGCTAGCTTTTATTTGTTATGGATAGAAGTTTGAAATGAATTGCTAAAAAACTTTGTAATGCCTCAAATAATGCACATCATGAATGAATAGAAAGTGAGGATTGAAAAAGTCAACTCTAAATAGTAGATGAATCATTTGAGTGATATTTATTGAAGATAAGATATTTGAAAATAGATTTAGGATATATGGACATGTATTAGTAAATAATAGAAATGTGTTCTTTGGATGGGTATATAAAATTAGTGTCCAAAGATTAAAAAGTAGAAGGGTAGACTAAAATAACATGGAGATGTTTTGGTCTAAATGATTTGTGAAGAATAAATTCAATATATTTTACAACAGTCACAAAAAAAAATGAAAAATGATGATTCATAATGCCAACCCCAAATGGTTGGGAGAAGGCTAATGATGATGGATTGTAGTTTTTTGTTGTTGAAATAGCATTGTGAGCTCTCTCATTTGCTATCATTTTTATTGTTAGTTCCAATAATTTTATTTAGCATGAATGACTTTGGAGAGCTCGTTTTGTTATTAATTCCTTTACAATCTTTTTTGAAAGATGCATTTTTTAATTCCCATGTCTGTCATCTCTCATGTATCTAAACTCTATCAACTTAATTAGAACTATTTGCCTAATAGTTGTGTAGCGTTTCTTTATGGGGTTTAAGATCAAATCGATTCTATTTATAAAGACGATTTAGTCAAGCGAGGACAATTTGATCCCTTGACTGTTTGATTAGGGACCAAATTTGTCCTTCCGTGATGCAGTATGTGAATGAAAATGAGAGAGTAGGTTTATTAGTTAACTACTTATTTTTATTTTTTATTATTTTGAAAATGTCTGTAGTATTCATTATTTCTCTAAAATTTTTCATTAAATTTCAAACGGAAGGACCAAGTTGGTCCCTGATCAAATAGTTAAGGGACCAAATTAGTCCTCCTGTTTAGTCTGAGACTAAATTGGTCCTTCATAAATAGTTGAGGGACCAATTGTTCTTAAACCTTTTCTTTATGCTACTATATGCCATATTATCTTAGTGTATTTTTTGATCGTTTAACTTCAGGTTTGTTCCTAATCTATTTTTCAATACAATACTGAATCATTGCTTGTAGTTCTGTTGTTTGAACTATTTTGGATGTGTAAGCGGTCAACTTTCCATATAGTAATCTTATGGCTTACAGTAGCGATTTAGTTTAAATCTTTGAATTATTTAAAATTTTCATCAAATTTTCAATGTTTTCTTGCAGGGTTATGCTCTGATTGAATATGAAAATTTTGAGGAGGCGCAAAGTGCAATTAATGCTTTAAATGGAACTGAGCTCCTTACTCAAATTATTTATGTTGATTGGGCATTTAGCAATGGTCCTATCAAGCGCAGACCTATGAGGAGAAGGTGTGTACATATATGTATTTGTACCTTCCATATTTTATAGATATGTAACATTTTTTTAATGATATGTGGATAATATTTTCCCTTTAGCTCGATGTTCAAGTTTTATTTTTTATTTTTTTTATAACTTAGAGTGGAAATAGGAAAGAGCTGAGCATGGAAAGACCAGAGAGGGATTAGACTAAAAGTAGCTTGGCTAATGTTTTGGTATTAGACTCATGTATAACAAAGGCAACATTTAAAATAACACAACCTAAATGATTGGTGAATGCTTCATACGCATAATTGAAATGAATTTTATGATGAAATGCACAAAAAAGAAATAGGTATGAAATAATTGTCAGATGATATTTTGTAGGAAAAAAATAGTAAGAACTATTGTTAGATAATTAGTAAGGACAATGAAAAATATATATTTTGTTGACAAGCGAGGGGGGTAACAGACTCACTCATGCCTATGATCTATGATTGGTTTTTTCTTACCCTATTTGCATTACAACAAAGTCTTAGAATTTATAAAACCCTTGTTTGTAGAGAACCAGAATTTGATAACTAAGTTGGTCAACTTAAAACTAACAATGATTATTCAAATTTTTTTTCAAATTCTATGACAAACCTTTTACAATGTCTTGTAATCTGTTAAAATTCTCAATTTATATTTGATTCCTAAAACATCTCTCTCTCTCTCTCTCTCTCTCTCTCTCTCTCAAATAAATAAATAAAATTATATTTAACTTACAATATCACCCTTTGCATAATTTTTCTCTTTAAAATGATCTTCCTCTTTGAATATTCTTCTCATATTCTCAAGGATGTGAGTTGTCATCTGGAATTGGGATAGAATTGGATACAGAAGACTTTGGAACCATAAAAAATAACTAGGTCAATGAAGTATGATGGTGTTTCTAACTAAAGAAGAAAGCTTTATGGTGTCCACGAGAGAATAGAGGGATCATGGGTGAATTTTCTTGTCTACATGAATGGGGGAGGGGTAATGAGAAGATAGAGAAGGAAAGTGTCTGCTACCTTAGGAGTTTGGGATGTACCTCAAAAGGGAGAGGGCTTGGGCAGGAAGGAGTCTTGGACTAAACTAGAGAGATGGAGAGAGAATTGTAGATTATTTAGAAGAAAATTTATATTTTTATACAACATCTGATCATTCCAAATATGTGATCATCTAAAATTACATGAAGACCCATTCATAGCCATAATTGTTGAGAAAGTTCCCAAGTATTATGTGTTAATGGATAAGACTCTTTTTGTCCCGATGCTTAATATAATGAAAATTGAAGATAATAATACTTTAATTAAGAGAATATTCCCTTAGCTCTCTCAGCGGTTACCAACTTAAAAAAGGAGGGAGATTGTTTGGAAATCATCTTAGAATATTACTTGATTCCTTCTTTTTAAATTTTCTATTCTCTATCCTTGATTTTCCCTCTCTTTTTCTGAATTTAAAATTGCTAATTTTTCATTTAGTACCTCTTATTTCAATTATTGTACTCTAACCAACCACTGTTAATTTTGCAATTTCATTGAAAACTACTTTGATCATGGTTGCCATTGTAAATTGGCCATCAAATTCGTTTCTAAGAGAATGAGAGATCCTCTCATCCTATCTATTGGACTTGTTCTTTTTACCTTCTTGCAGCCAATGGCTTTTTAAGAAGGCTGGGTTGTATTAGTTGCCTTCATTGGATGCAGATTAGTAGCTACCAAATAGCCTTCTGAAGGAGCAATTGACTAAATGGCTCTATACTTTCCCCCACTTTAGAATCTCCTACTTATGTTGTCTTCTAAAGAGATTAGCATTCTTATTCTACAAATATTGATTACACATTATTATAGCGCATATATTTAGTTCTATAACTTCAAAAACTATTTTATGAAATGAAATCTTTAGGGAAAGTTAATTTAAAGGGCACATTGATTGGTGACTTGGATATTACACTTCTATAATTATCTTAGAGAAATGGTTTGGGATGTCTATTAGTGACTAGCCCAAAATTTCCCCCCAGAGTTTTTATAGATATGGTTTTATTTTTTACGCTCTGGAGTAGATTTAACAAGGATCTTAAGGTGGAAAAGTTCCCCCTTAATTTTCTCATTAGCATGTGTGTGTGTGCAACATCAGGATTAATGTGGGATTTTCTTTTGTCACCTTTCTTATCTCAATGACTCCTATGAATTAGTATATTGAAGTTTCTCATTATCCTCCATTTTATTTTGTTTTTTAGATATACATTTCACCAGACACCAATTCTTTAGTTTATTCATTTATTTTTTGTAACAACAATGTAGTGATCAGGTGTTCTGTTCCTGTGGTTGAATATTCAGTCTTCTTTTTCCTTTGAAGTGATAGGTTGAGCTTTTTGTCTAATTGAAAGTGTCGGCTGTGTGATGACCGGTTAGAAGAGTAGATACATTAGATTTGCCTTATGTTCAGGAAGGTAGAAGTAGACCTAAAAAGACTTGGGTAAGATGTATAAAAAATGACCTTAGTATACTTGAATCAAATGAGAATTTGACACATAATAGGCCACAATGGAAACAAATGATTCATGTAGCCGACCCCACTTAGTGGGATAAAGGCTTGTTGTTGTTGTTGTGTCGTCTCAAATACAATAACTTTGGTAGTAATGTCAAGACCATCAACAACTACAAGTTGCTTCGATTAAGTGTGGAAGTTTTTATGAATTCCCACAACCTATTACATGAATGCAAAGTTCTCATATGAAATTTTTAAATAAGTTGTCTGCCTTTTAAATTTCGTCGCGCATCCTGCGTTAATTTTTTCTTTTGTATTCACTTTTCTTCTGTATATTTCATGTGATTTGATTGAGCTTTTTTTTTAACACAATATTATAACAAGATAATAATATGAGTACCACAAGGATTATTAGCATGAATATCTAGAATACAGAGAAAAGTATACAAGGATAAATACAAAAAACATATAGGAAAATAATAAAGGAGAAAAAATTAACTCATGCAAAATTTATTTATGCATGATCAACTGAGATTTCATCATTTTACTAAAAAGACAAAAACTTCAGCTGATAATAAAAAAAATCTTCATAGGTTCTAATAGAATTTAGAAAGATTTACATACATACTACACAATTCTTAGGTATTTACATACCTAATATCTAAAATTTGATTTTTACATATCTAACACCTTAACCTACATTTACTTATGTTTAAAAAGATGTATTCTTTTTTAGAAAGATAATAATAGATGTGATATTAAAGATTTGAGTGCTATTATATATATAAATATTATTAACTTTTAGATGTTAAATATGAAAATATATAAGAATTATGTGTCATATATTGATTTGATCATTTTCATTCTGTCATTGCGGCCATTTGAATCTCATCAACTATGATCCATAACTTAGGTGTTAGATATGTAAATACATAAGAATTGTGTGGTATGTGTGTAAATCTCCAGGGGGATTTATATACATACCACATACTTCTTATGTATTTACATATCTAACAGTTAAACTTCAATTTTTACATATATAACACTCTAATTTTTAATATCATATCAAAAAATGATATTTATTTACTCTCACTTAGCTTTGACTTTTTTTGTGTGTGTGTGTGTGTGTGTGACAGATCTCCTCGTGCTCATCGATCAAGAAGTCCTCCCAGGAGGAGATATCCATGAGAATGGAGAGCCACAGACAACTCGGAGATGCTATGTTGGAGATGAATTATATCTTTTTGTGCTGTTTCCTTTGCCTGGAGATGAATTTACTGTTTGTTTTAACTGGCGATGAAATTACTGTTTTTTCATGGATTATTGTATCCCCTTTAGTTCCTGCTTACAATATTTCAGAATTCTCAGAGTTTTCTTTTTTTTTTTTTAGTATTTGGTTCTCCAAATGAATGTTTTCTTCTGTAATTGAGTTTTCTACCAACATTTTGAATGTTTTTTTAGCATATCAGCCCAGATTTTTGAAATCTGTTGTATGAGTGAGCGGTTATTGTTTCTCCTTTGATTTTGTGAGCTCTGTTTGTTTAATCTCTATTTTAGTATGTTGGAGCATCATAGCCTGTGTTATGTACATTTTAGGTTCTCTTGAGCCTTAGTATTCATCTTCTTTTAAATTATTGTTGGCTTTATCCCAATGTAGGGTTGGTTCTGTGAATCTTATTTGTCATTTGTTTGAGACTATTATATAATTTATTAAAATGTTGTAGATCGAATTGTAAAAGTTTAGCTTGATGAATTATGGAGCATAATTATATTGCTTCAACATATAATGGTTAGTTTGTTCATAAAAAGTTGTTAATGAAATGCAATTGTGACTGTCATTTAAGAAGTAAAGCTAGGTCAAATGTATCTCAAACAGCCTCTTTGTTTGTTTGTTAAGTGATTTAATATTATTTATATAATATTTATTTATATTCTTTTATTTATTTAATTGAATAAAATTTTAAAATTTTATTATGTAAATAAATAAGTTTAAAATTGATTTATTTTATTCATTAATGTTTTTGGAGATGCTTATTTATTATTTAGCAAGTAGCTTGTTAAAAATATAATAAAATATTCATTTGATGATGGCTTAATAATATGTTGATCAAATATTTCTATTCTTTTAAAATTTATTTTCTTCTTTTGATAAAGATAAAAAAATACAAAATATATAAATTTCGCAACAATTCTATCAACTTTTTTTTTTAGAAATAACAATTAAAAATACAAAATAAATCATACAAATGATTTGAAATCTATTACTTATTGAAAGTTTTATTCCATTAAAGGCAATTAAGAAGAATATATAAGCAAAATAAATCTTTTACAAATAATCCTTATTTATGCTTGTATAAGAGTATACTCTTTTGCAAAAATCTTCAAAATCTTTATTTGACGAAGGGATTAACTCTAAAAGTAGAAAGAATGATCATTTCAAAAAAAATATATATTGAAAAAAAAATTGATCTATTTAGTATATGTTTAGATAAACGCGCACACATCCAAAGTGTACGTCGTCTGAGTATTTTTTAGTCAGTGGTTGAAAGTTTTGAACTTCAGAAGAATCTTGAGTTGAGTTAACTGCTTGCATCTGCGAGTTTGCGATTAAATTTGCTCAAATGTCTCTCCAAAAAAAAGTGCGTACATGCATAGCACACACACAACAGAGTTAAATAGAATTGCTGATCTATGACTATAAAATAAAAGAAATAAAGAATTGTTGTTACTCAACAAAATATGATACCAAAGAAAGGAAAATTGCTAAAGCATGATAATTAGAAAAGAATGGCAATCTAATCCCAATAATAAGAGAAGGTCACCAAATAATGGTGACAAAAGATTTGATAGAAGATCACACCTAAATCTAAGCTCCACTAACAAATTCCATTTAATTATATTGGTAGTAGATATTTTATAATAATTAGATTGAGTGAATTCAATATGATATATAATAATAATCAAACTTAGCAATCTTAATTATTATATAATTTTTATGCATATATATTCAACACCTAAAATTTAATATTTATAAAAATATCTTTCTTTTCTAGGAGCATTTACATACATAGCACATCATTCTTATAAATTTATATGTCTTACACATAAACTTTCATATTTACTTAAATAGTACATGAAATGTACCTTTTTAGGCATAGGATTTTTTTTTAAAATATTAAACTTTAGGTGTTAGATATGTAAATGCATAAGAATTGTGTGCTATGTATGTAAATTTTCCTTTTAAGTGCTAAAAATTAAAAATTGATGATGCTGCTATTTTTGATATAATATTAAATATTTGAGTGTTATTAATATATATATATATATATAATTTAATTATTAGTTATATAAATATATAAGAATTATGTGTTGAGTATGTAAATGCCCCTTTACTTTCTTAAATTTAATATAAAATAATATAATATTAAAATAAATATTTTGAAGATTTAAAATATTTGAAATATTTCAATACATTTACTTTACATACAATAACAATTTTATACATTTCTTGTATATATATAAAATATAAAATTTTAAAAATAAATATTTTATTTATTAAAATATATCTAATATTTAAATATGTATGTATATATTTATATTTTTTTTAAAAAAAATACCGAGACATTACTATATCTTTAAGATATAACTCAGGATCGACAGGCAGGACCTAAGCACCAACCAGAGCGGCCGGACGATCGTATTAATATCTTTTTCCCTTTGTCCAGAAGGCAAACGCTTTCGGATTCTCCTCTGGTGGCAGAAGCGAAACTGAATCATCGACGAAGATGCACGGTTTCTCGAAGATTGAGAAAGATGTGGACTTGGAGGCCGGGACGCTCTACCCAGGGCTGAGTTCCGGTGAGAACGAGCTCCGATGGGGCTTCGTTCGCAAGGTCTACGGCATCCTCGCCGCTCAGATTGTTCTTACCACGGTCGTTTCGGCAACCACCGTTCTGTACGCTCCGGTTAACAATCTCCTCGCCGGATCTCCTTCCCTCGCCTTCGTCCTTGCCTTCTGCCTCTTCTCCGTACAATCCCTAAACTCTTTCTCCGATCTGTCTCTCTCGAACATCATTTTGTTTTGTGGTTATCTGTTTTGGTTGTACTTTTTTAATAGTAACAATTTATTAGGGTAGGCGTTGATCTTTGCTATGGATGAAGTCGATTTAAAGATGTGTGGTCCGTTACGGGGCAAGCGATGTTTGGATTTTGTTATAATCGTTCTGATCTGAGTTAAGATTTCATTGAGCATAAGTGATCATGTAAGGGAAGGTAGTTGACATTGAAACTGAAGATCACATGTAACAATTGTCTATGTGCAGTCAATTTCACCGGTAGGAATTCTACTTGTGACTAAATCATGTGCCTGCATGTTATTATAGCTAAATTTCTTAGTTATTAGAAGTCCTTGGGCTGCTTTTTATGAAGGTGAATTGGATACTTAGGGCATAAGGTACCATTTCTTTGAGAGATTCTGATACATTCTTGGATTCCTAATGACTGTCCATAGATATTGGGCCCTAGAAACTTCAATTAGATAAGCTTTTTCAATTTGTAGAAATTCAATATTTTAATTGCATTATAGAAAAGTACTTATAGCAAGAGATGTCTCTTAACTAACACAATAATTATTTTTATTATACAATTTCGTTTTTCATTTTATGAGTTGTTACAGGAGTAAAACAAAGGAATACAATGGAACCATGTTGAGGAGTACACAATCTCCTGCCCTCTTTCAGATGACCAAGATGATTGAGTTAGGTTGGGCATAGGATACAGGAATGGCATGACACGAGATGCAGTCATGCAAGACGAATCAAAAGGATCAACTCCTTTTGGAGTACTTGAATGGCTCAATCGCACATCACTTTGTATGACATAGTCCGAGCAAACACCTAAGAAGTCATTCTGAGCAGATACATGATGAGAACTACCAAGGGACACTTCCCAACAGGCCCTTGAGGGATGCTCTCAAACTGAATGATTCAATGTGGGCATCTAGGAAATGCCTTGTGATGATGGTCTATTAGGCTCATAACCTTCCCAACCTTCTAGCACAACTCACAATGATTAAAATGATGATCTAGAATAGAGCATTAAGAGTTAGACAAGACATGAACCAAAAGGACGCATGGGATGCCTTCAAGATGCTTCATGCTCCAAGACTTTTGTAACCCTTAAAGGACATGCATCATACATGCATGGGTAGACATGTCCCAAATGTGACCAATTAGGTGATAATATATCTGGAGATCTTGGATGAAATTTTGTCATCCAATATCTTTGCCCAGAAGGAAGATTTACCCTCCATACACCAAATATCTGTAAAGCAATACAACATGGACTACCATGGGAGCCTTTCTTTGACAGGAGTTTCTATTTGTTGACAGTAGTCTATGTTGAAATACCCTTCAAGCTCCCTTTGTCCCAAAGAACAATGACATAGAATTATGTCAAATTTGATTCCTATTTTGGAAAGTAGGCAACACCATGATCACGCAACTCAAAAATAAAAAAATATTTGCACTGCCAAAATATCTCTGGAATGCTCGATGATACTTCTTGAATTTAACTTTGCAACACTTTTTTCCTTATCTCTATTTGTACCATCAGGCTTTCCCTATCAACAAAACACCAAACTCAAAATGGGTTTTAATAAATTATGATTATCTATGTAATGACCATAAGTAATTTGTGAAGAAATTGCATTTAATGGGCAGGTATATCTATAACGCTATCTATTATTTATTATCTTATAGTTTTTTACTTAGGTTGGCATTTGATCTATTGTCCCTTTAGCATGCATGTATATTTTTTCTTTTAGTTAATTAGTTGAATACAATATATTTTAGGATTGATAAAATATTTTTCTATTTCAATTGGATTACATCAAGGATCGGCTTTAAGCCCTTATCTTTTTGCTTTAAGTTATGGATGTTCTTACTAGGCATTTACAGGAAGATGTACCTTGGTGTATACTTTTTACTGATGACATTCTTCTTGTTGATAAGACTAGAGAGAGAGTCCAAGAGAAACTTGAATTATGGAGGTCAACCTTAGAGTCTAAAGGTTTTCTTTTAAGTTGATCTAAAACTGAATATATGGAGTATAATTTTAGTTGTAGAAGTTATAGTGATAATGTTGTGACATTAGGTGAACAAATCATTAAAAAGAGTGAGCGATTCAGATATCTAGGCTCTATTGTTCAAAATGATGGTGAAATAGATGAAGATATTATTAGTAGAATTCAAGTTGGATGATTGAAGTGGTGGAATGCATCTGGCCTGTTGTGTGATAGAAAAGTACCGCTTAAACTTAAGAAAAAATTTTATAAGATGATGATAAGACCTGCAATGATTTATGATGCAGAATGTTGGCCAATAAAAAAAAACATAAGACTAAGTTAAGTGTTGCAGAGATGAGGATGCTCAAGTGGATGAGTGGCTTTACTCTTAGAGATAAAATGTGAAATGAGTATGTTCAGGAAAAAGTTGGAGTAGCTCGTGGCGAGATAAGATTAGAGAGATGCCTTAGATGGTTTTCACATAAAGCGTCGGTAGTCGATGACCGGTTAGGAGAGTAGATGCATTAGATTTGCCTTTTGTTAAGAAGGTAGAGTAGACTTAAAGACTTGGTTATGATGTATAAAATATGACTTTAGTATACAATTAAATGAGAATTTGACACATAATTAATGGAGATGAATTCATATTACTTAAATAAAGGCTTGTTGTTGTTGAATAGTATCACCAAAATTATTCCTGTTGGAGTGGAAGTAAAAAAATCATGAGCATTGTATGCTTTGTCATTGATAATAAAATATGAAAGTCTACTTTGAAATGCACATTTTCAAGTGTAGAAAATGTGCTATATTCGTAAATATCAAACTTTAGGTGTTATATATGTTAATGCACAAGAATTGTGTGCTATGTATGTAAATTTCCTAAAAAGTTATTGCCAGTTAAATAATTGTAATAATTTAATTAGATCCTTGTAGACTTTAGATGATGAACCCAAAGCTTTGGTTCTATTACTTTTTACCGACTTGGAGTTCAAGGATTTTTAATGACCGAAAAGCCTCAGAGTAAGATTTTCTAAGCCAAACTCTCTTGCTTTGGTGGAAATATTATACGCGTTTGGTATGACATGTTTTTATCAGTATAATCAATTAAAGTAAGCTTGGAAAATGAGTCCTTTTGATTTATGTTCCAAATTGCTAGCATGTTTTATATTTTTGTTGACCACCAAAAGGAACCATAGAAGATCAATGTAATTTTCACTGATTAAAATTTTAAAAAATTTTCTATCTACGTTATTTTTAGGGTTCATTTCCTGTGTGTTAGTTTCAATTTTGCATGTTTTCTCTCTTATTTAGATTTTTAAATACATTTTCAGTATATCATTTTGACCTTATTATTTTGTTATTATTGACCGTTTCCTGTATTCAAAAAGTTGCAGTTTGACATCAAAGAGATACTTTATCATGAATAGAATAACCAAGATAGCATCAAGTCGAAGACATTTGGAATAAAGAGTTGGATCTTAAAAAACTTTTAACATATTTTTTTATTTTTATGCTTATTATTATTTGCATGCAATGGAAGAAATGAGTGGAGAAGGATTTCTGTAATCGAAGCAGTTAAAGTAGGATTGATGGTGCAGATCATATTTTTGATTATTGTACAAATTTCTCCATACCTGCAAAAGATGGAATTTATGTGGGTTTAGAAGCATATTTTCAAGTTTTTTTAAATCCTTTGTTGGGCATGATAAATAAATAAAACTTATCGGCTTCCAAGAAAACTAAGAAAAGGAATCTAATTGGAATTTTTAACAGATGCTTAACTTTTCTCTCCCAAACAAAGTTTTACTCATCCATTTCAACTCATAGTTCAAGGCAAGGCATTAAAAGCAGGAAGCTTGCTATACTTTATGGTTTGATGGAAATGTAACATCATGATCATTGGCATTTTAGAAACCACCTCTTCTTCTCCCCTTGGAAAAAAAAAACATGCATGAGCATTTTAATTGCCGTATTGTACTAAACAGTGAATTGTTAATCTGCATGCTTAATAAGTCTTTTTTTTTCACTCGGATTAGTTTCTATGAAGTACTCTACAACTGTAGCTTCTGATTACTTACCTGTTTATCAGTTATGTGCCCACTTCACCACTACCAACAAAAGCATCCACTGAACTTTGTATTTCTTGGACTGTTCACTGTGTCCCTCAGCCTAAGTGTCGGTGTGGCGTGTGCAAATACCAAAGGTATACTTCATTGTGGTTGCAATTTAACATGCTTCTTCATACATGAGTTATGTATGATTAATGGTTTTATCTTCAATTTAATGCAGGAAGGATTGTGCTCGAGGCTTTGATTTTAACTTCTGGTGTTGTTTTATCTTTGACTGGCTATACTTTCTGGGCTTCTAGGAAAGGAAAGGATTTCAGCTATCTTGGACCAGCTTTGTTTGCTGGCCTTATGGTTCTTCTCTTGACAAGCTTTATTCAGGTAAGTAGTGTCTGTAATCAATTCGTCCTCTTCTTCAGGTGCTTCTAATCTATGTAGTGGTGATTTTTATCAAACTTATTTCTGCATTATTTATTATTTTAGGTCTAATGAATTTTGCTGTTTTGTATATTGGGAAATGTTTGGAATAAGTTTCATAGGACATGCTAGTTGTAGGAAATTTAAGTTGGTAATTTTATTTGGTACTGTCTGTTGATGTGTGACATAATTTTTCATAATCTTAATTAGGATCGTATGAAACCTAATATCTCAAATTCTTGTTTGTCATAGTTATTGATGGAGGTTCAATATGTGAATGTATGCTGTATGCTGTTATATACTTATTTTTAAGGGAAAAATATTATAGCATGGTTAACTTTTAATGTTTGTCTTGTTCTAGCTGCATGTATTTATGTGTTAAGATTCAATTAAATTACTGATAGTCAAGTTTAATACTTTAAAAATGATAATTTAATGATGAAGCTATAAATTTACGAAGAACAAAATGTTCAATGATTATGTTAGATAAGGAGGGTGTAGCAAATGATAAACCTAAGAAATAGGATATAGAAGTTATGTGATATGAGAGGGATGAAATAGAAATAGACTAAAGGTAATGATGCTACAAATTGTGCAAAATGATAATCTAGAGAGAACACCATATGTACACACCATACCTACCATTTAACAATGTTTAGTTCTAAAGAAGAATTCATTTAACTGGCCTCAAATTTTGATATGAATGTTTATGCTTCATATGATAAATTTATATGACCATTTGCTATTTGGATCTATTGTTTGTTGATACACACATGAAAATGAAAATTTGTTTCGCATTGGAAGTAAAATAAAAGTTGAGTTTGACTTATATACATTAGCTTTTGTTTTCAAGTTCATGGGTTTTCATCTACCAGTGCATTGGACTCCAATGAGGCCTTTGATGTTCCACCAGTATATTCACTTCATTTTGTAGCTTTGATCAATCTTCGTTGTTTTGGATTGAGCAAAAGTTCAAGAGTGAATGACTCCTATGTAGGCTGCTTGTGGTTGGGCAAACTCTTGATTCATGACAATTGATGCATTAAAAGGCTTCATTTGAGGAGTGATAATTGATGTAGATGACTCTCATGTGAGGGGTAGGTTTAGTAGATGATATGAGAGGAAAATAATCCTACATCATAAGTGAAATAAGAGTTGATTTCTTAATGTACTAGTAATGTGTTGTCAACTATGTATTAGGCTCAAGATGGATCGCAATGTTCACCTCCTAATATTGGTTTGACATGGTAAGTGCTACTTTAGTTATTCAAACTTTTGTGCATCTAACATATTAAATTTATTCCTTTCATAGCATATCAGCTTCAAATTGGATAACTGTTTGATGGTAACATAAATTGACTTGAAGACAAGAGTATTATTCAAACATAAAATTTGTAAAGGTGGTAACTTAAGGTGGTAGCTTTTTTGTTTTGTTTCATGAACTTTGTTCCCATGCTATTCCCTTCTTAAAAGTGGACCCATCCAAATTATGGAATAGAAAGTAAACAAGGTCCTAAACCATAACTGGATCTTTACATATATCTTGTGATGCTAGTCTACTTTTTTCGTATTTTTAGATAAATTTCCCTATTTATATATATATTTTTTCTGTAGATGATTATTTCCTACACCTCTCTTTCTCTCCCTTGCATCCCCTTTATGTGCACTTGTCCATCTGTGACTTTATTTGCTTACTGATTCTTGGACAAATAAAAATGTTCCTGAATCTCAAGCTTGTGTAGCATGCATGTTTTGGAACAACTTGATAGCTCTTGTCTAGCAGGATATCCATTTTTTGTTGTTTGATAGTTGATTTATTTGGCCAAGTAAATTTTGTTGCAAAACTTTGAACCTTTTTGTTGTTGGGTCAAAATAAGTATTGCAAACCTGTATTAGGCCATGTGGGGTTTTCATTATCCACTTATTGGCCCAAAAAAAAAATGTAATTGGGTTGAGTATGTTGATTTATGGCTTTGCCGCAACAATATTATCAGGTCAGATGAATACTTCAGTAGTGCCTATTTGGGACAAGGGAGTTCTTATGTTTAGGTTGAGACCTAAGTGGCCTATTAATGCAACTGATTCAGTAAGGACTAGTATTTGGTTTCTAATCATAGTCTTCTTCTAATGGAAATAAGTTCTTATACCATTAATCCTACAGGTTATTTTAGGATTTAATGTATAAGTTTTAGAGTTTATGTTGCACACAAGCTTGAGATTTAGGATTTCTCAGTAGAAGATCACTCCATTTTAAGTGATGGCGTCAGGGATAATGTTAATGAAAGAGGTGGAAATGATAATGAGAGTTTATGCGAGATGTCAAGCCATTTTTCTTCCTGTCGGCAGATGAGAGATAAGAAAAAAGTCTCTCGGGCAAAAATAACTAAATATTGGTGGAGGAGAGAATTGCGTTGGTGATAAAAAATAGAGGGGAGCCTTGTATCTTTCCTTGGTATATTGAAAAAAATTCACGCGTTATGAATTGGACTGTGTTGGATTGATTTGGTGTTAGATATCTATTTCTTAAAAGTTATTCACCATACTAACACGACTCCTTCCAAATCTAATCATGCGCCTTTGCATAGCCAAGTTTGCGAAGTGCTTCAAAAATCCCAACTACATCTCATGTCCATAACGCTGTGGCAAGGACTCTTATCCGGATGTCTGCTGTGAAACACAAACAAGGCTTATGCTTCAGTTAATTGAAACTTACATATCACAAGAAATATTATATATTATTAGTACTTAACAATATAAATGAAAATTATGAAACGATAAACAGCATTTTAAGTCAAATTTTAAAAAGAATATATTATTAACTATCAAGCAATAGGGCATACACTTGGTGTGATGAGCAAACACATTATAGTAACCCATTGATGAACTGATCATTTTCAGCCGGAATGTAAGATGGAGTGGAGTGTGCTTCTACACGCTTTGCGAAGAGATGATGAAGCTCACATCTTGCCACTTTGATTGCACTTTATGGTGCCTTAGTTATGGATGTTATTACTAGATATTTATAGGAGGATGTATCTTGGTGTAGGTTTTTTGATGATGATATTTCTTCTTGTTGATAAGACTAGAGAGGGAGTTCAAGAAAAACTTGAATTATGGAGGTCAATCTTAGAGTGTAAAGGCTTTCGTTTGACTAGATCTAAAAATGAAATACATAGACTGTAATTTTAGTTGTAGAAGATCTAGTTGTGGGGTTGTGACACTGGGTGATCAAGTTATTAAAAAAGAGTGAATTTTAGATTTTTGGATCTATCGTTCAAAGTGATGGTGAAATAGATGGGGATGTTATTAGTAGAATTCAAGTTGGATGGTTGAAGTGGAGGAATGCATCGGACCTATTGTGTGATAGAAAATTACTACTTAAGGGAAAATTTTATAAGATGGTGGTGAGACCTCCAATGCTTTAACGTGCATAATGTTGGCTAGTAAAAGAGAAGCATAAAATTAAGCATTACATGCTCAAGTGGATAAGTGGCTTTATACTTAAAAGACTAAAGGTGAAACAAATATATACATGAAGAGGTTGGAGTAGCTCCAATGACAGATAAGATTAGAGAGAGTCGTCTCAGATGGTTGGTTACATAAAACGTCAGCCGCTCGATGGCCTAGTGAAGAGAATATATATATTAGATTCGACTTATGTCAAGAAAGACAGTTAGACTTAAAAGCTTGATTATGAAGTATAAAAAATAATCTTATTTTATTAGAATTGAATGAGAATATGACATTTAATAGGACATGATAGAATATTATTATAGCCGACCACGTAGTGAGATAAAAATTTCTTGTTATTGTTGATTGCACTTTATGATAGGCCAACTACTTTGCGGGCAATATGCGATATTCGCTGCTCCTTTACTCATGCTTTACAAACCGCATTTATAACAAAAGCCTCTTTGCTCCTTTACTCACAACCTGCAAACAAACTTCTGCGTTTATAGCAACAAAACAGAGGGCGGTTATGTTGTGGATTGACTAAAGATTGATGTTGACCTACACACACATTCTATAATTTGAATTAAATTATAATGGCAAAATTTATAAAAAACAACGGCAAACGACACATAATTGGAAAATTAAAATTCTTAATCGCAACTATATTTGATAAAAATTTCCTCGATTTGAGAAATCAACTTCGTAATTGCGTTTAAGATATCAAAGATAATTAAAAGAAAATTATCGGATCAATTAATAAGCGATCGGTTAATTAAAATTAATTTCAAATGAAATTATGCAAAATTTAAGCCCGATTTTACTCATCCTCGTCGACGTGGTCCAAACAACCTTTGATTGCAAAATGGATCGCGCCATTGCGTTCGACACAACAAAAATACCTCATTGATATCCATATTGATAGGGTTTAGCGCAAGAAATAATTTCATATCCGGATGCAAAAAGTGGAGGGTTGCGTTAGGTAGTCGACAGCCAGCGTAAAATTTGTCGAAATAATCATGACATGAATCCTTTAAATCAGTTATCTTGGGGCGTCCCACAGGCGGCAGTTATGAAGTCTGATGAAAAAATGTCTTGCTAGTGGCGGTCTGCGGTGTTAAATAAGGGTTACATTATGGACGGATGCGGGCAAAGAAGTTAGTCCATGAAACTAGAATTAGGTTGAGATCTTGAAATATAGGTACTCTTCTGGTAAATTAATGGAATTAATAGATATTATGGTTCTAGAAAGATAAATATTTTATGTGTTCAAGAAACTAAATGGGTTGGGGAGAAAAGGAGGTTGATAGTTTAGGTTTTAAACTTTGGTATTGGTAAAAGTCGAACTAGAAATGGTGTAGGTGTGATTATAGATAAAAGTTTGAAGGATAATGTTATAAGTATTAATAGATGTGGAAATAGAATTATAAAAAGATTATTGTTGATCTTAAGATTATCGATGTTATAAGTATATACATAGTAGGTTTGGAGGTGTCAAAAGAAATATTTTGGAATGAATTAGAGGATTAATACAAGATACTTGAAGAAAAATATTTATTGGGGAAATTTAAATGGGCATGTTGGTAGAGTGGTAGAAGATTTTAAAGTATTCATGGTGGTTATGGATTTGGGTAGTAATGAAGAAGGTAGGATTATATTAGATTTTTCTTTAACATGATTTTGTAGTTCTTATCTTTATTGAAAAGAGATTTAACATATTATTACTTATAAAAAATGGATCTAGAAAAACACGTGATTGATTATTTTTGATAAGAAAAATAGATCGCTAGATTGTAGAAGATTGTGCGTCATTCCAAGTGAAATTTTAAGTACCCAACATCACTATTAGTTTTAGATTTTAAGATGAAAGGTTGTAAGAGAAAAATAAACTTAATTATTGTCCTAGATTAGATGGGGACACTTAAAGAACACAAATAAAAATATTTTAAGAGCAAGCTACAAGAAATTAAAGTTTGGGATGTTCATAAGAAGTTAACGCTATGTGGAAAAAGTATCAAGTGCTATTAAACAAGCTAAAGATGCTTGGAATCAAAAGGAAAAGTTCTTTAATAAGAATAATGGTGGAGTCAAAAGAAAAGATAAAAAATAAAGATTATAAAACTTGGTTTAGATGTAAAACCCTGGAATTGGGAAAGATATAAAATCCTAGAGATTCTAAGAAAGCAATATATGATGCAAAAATTTAAGTGATTTATACAATAGATTAGATACCAAAGAAGGTGAAAGATGTATGTATAAGTTAGCCAACCAAAGAGATAGAGAAGTAAAACATAGTGAGAAGGATGAAAATAATAAAGTGCTTTTCTTAAAAAAGATATTGAAAATAGGTGGATGAGGTATTTTAATAAACTTTTCAATGAAGGATCCGAAAGATTGATTTTAAACCTTAATACCCTAAACAAAAAAATAGAGAATTTCATTTTATCGTCAGATTAGTAACCAGTTAAGTGAAGCTTTAAAGAAAATGAAATGTGGAAAGCAAGAGACCTGATAATATTCCTGAAAATGTTTAGGAGATCAAGGAATTTCTTGGCTTACAAATCTTTTAATGTTATTTTAAAGACTAAAAGATGCCGATGAGTGAGAAAGAGTTTGTTGGTTCCTATTTAAAATAAAGGTATGCACAAGAGTGTGCAAATTATAGAGGAATTAAGTTAATGTGTCATACATTAAAATTATGGGAGAGTGTAATTGAGCATAGGTTACGATGATACGTAAGTTTCACAATCGTTTTGGTTTCATGCCGTAGATCTACTATGGATGCTATACATTTGTTAAGAGGTTTGATAGAGAAGCATAGAGAAAATAAAAAGGATCTACATATGATATTGATTTAGAGAAAGCTTATGATAAAGTCTCAAGAGATGTTCTTTGGAGAGTTCTAGAACGTAAAGAAGTTAATATTGGTTATATTCAAGTCATTAAGGATATGTATACTGAGTCGCCACTTGTGTCCAAACACAAGGAGGATTGACAAACTATTTTCCTATTTCTTTGGATTACATCAAGGATCAACATTAAGCCCTTATCTTTTACTTTAGTTATGGATGTTCTGAGGCATTTACAAGAAGATGTACCTTGGTATGTTTTTTTGTCGATGACATTCTTCTTGTTGATAAGACTAGAGGGAGTCCAACAAACTTGAATTATGGAGGTCAACTTAGAGTCTAAAGGTTTTAAGATCTAAAACCTATATATGGAGTGTAATTTTAGTTGTAGAAGTTTTAGTGGTAGTTGTGACTTTAGGTGATCAAGTCATTAATAAGAGTGAGCCATTGATATTTAAGCTCATTGTTCAAAATGATGGTGAAATAGATGGAGATATTATTAGTAGAATTCAAGTTGGATGGTTGAAGTGGAGGAATGCATCCTGCCTATTATGTGATAGAAAAGTTCCACTTAAACTTAAGGAAAATTTTATAAGATGGTGGTAAGACTGCAATGACTTATGGTAAATGCCAATAAAAGAGAAACATAAGTTAAGTTAAGTGTTACAGAGATGAGGATGCTCGTGGATGAGTGGATTTACCCTTAGAGATAGAATGCAAAATGAGTATGTTCGAGAAAAAGTTGGAGTGGTAGATAAGATTAGGGAGAGTCGCCTTAGATGGTTTGGCCACATAAAGCGTCCATGACCCGATTAGGAGAGTAGATGCATTAGATTTGCTTATGTTAAGAAAAGGTAGACCTAAAAAAGACTTGGTTAAGATGTATAAAAATGATCTTAGTATACTTGAATTAAATGAGAATTTGACACATGGGACACAAATGGAAGGATTCATTAACCCCACCTAGTGGGATTAAGGCTTGTTGTTGTTGTTGTTGTTGTTGTGGTGTCGAAATCATTAATGATAACATTATTATATTATTAACATGCAATTAGGCAGTTAACAGCTGCATAAGCCCTTAATCCTTATCCTAATCGGCCGCTTAAACTCTCCAATCAGACTCGCCACCCAAATGATTTTATTGGCCGCCGTAGCGGAAGCCAATGGGAGCATTCGGCTAACCTCCCATCACACGCAGATTTTTCCTCTCTCGTTCCGAAAGCTCTCCTTCTCTCATTCTCATGCGGTCTCCTCCCTCCCATCCATCCCGATCGGCGCAGGAAGCTTGGAATCGAGCCTCGTTTCCAAGCCATTCCTTTTACTCTCTATTCGTTGTCGTCTGAGCCTAGCCAGCCCGAGAGCATGTTGGCCAAACCCTAGCTAGCTAAAATCCCTCTTCTCCCTTTCTCCTTGCAACTGGAACCTCCAGGTTGTTTCCTTTCAACCCTTAGCGCATTTTTATATATATATGATTTCATTTTTTGTGAATAAAGTGAGATGAATGCTTCTTTTTCGTGCTTAAGATGACGCTAGGGCTTTAATCTTGAGATTTGGGATGATGTATGGCCCAAATCTCATGTCGTTTGCTATTGTCTACGGATTTCATGTTTTTATTTTGCTTAAAATGATTTCCTATGGGTGAAATGATATGTGTTATGATGTCTCTTTACTTGCCTAAAATAAAATTGGAAGCATCAAAATGAGTTTAGGAATGTTGTGTGGCTCAAACCCTAAGCTATTAGCAAGTTATCTTTTTTTTCATATTTTAATTTGCTGTTTTGGATGGATTGACACTTGCTAAATCTCTTTTATATGCCTAAAATATAATTTGAAGCATGAAAATGGGTTTAGGAATGTTGTGTGGCTCAAATCCTAAGCTATTAGCAAGTTGTCTTTTCTTTTCATGTTTCAATTTGTTGTTTGGGATGAATTGACACTTGCTAAGTTTCTTTTATATGCCTAAAATAAAATTTAAAGCATGGAAATGGGTTTAAAAATGTTGTGTGGCTCAAATCCTAAGCTATATGTAAATTCCTTTCTCTTTCCAATCTTCTATATTTCTATATGGGCGAAATTGGGTTTGCCATGTACCTTTTGCATATTTAAAATGATGTTGAAAGTGTGGAAGTGAAATTAAAAATGTTGTATGACTTCTCCCTTAAGCCATACGTGATTTTCCCTCTTTCATACTACAGATTTCTCTATCTAGGATATGAAATGGATTTGGTTTTAGTTTGCCTTGTTGGTTTGAAGCTTCTCCCTTAACTACATCTGAAATTGTAAAATCTATAAGTGAGCTTAGCGTAGCTTTATTTCTCTTACAATTATGGATCAATGATAGGCTTCATTTTTACATTACTCCATTTCATCTTTTGATTGAATGAGAAAAATCAGATTTATTCTCTACATTGTTCTCTTGGATAAAAAAAGGGGGAAGAGAAATAGGTGGTTGGGAAGTTATTCATAGTGTTCATCTTTTCTATTACATGAATTGTTACCATATAAAATGATGATTTGGGTGAGGATTAGCTTTTAGATTTTTCAGATTCATGAATTCAATTGCATATGACACTACATATCAGTTTTCTGAAGTTTTTCATCTAATCTTATGGGAACTATCTTATTTTGCTTCTTTTGATTGTTTTGGTATCATGTGAATGATGATTTGAGCAAAATTTGTTTTTAGATTTTTTTTTTTATATATATTATTTGGCAAATCCAAATGCAAGTATCATTCATATTTGATTTCATAAATGTAATTTCTACATTTTCTTCATGTGAACTTGAGTTTTATTTATACTCATTACTTTAATGCCTCCTCAAGCTTATACAAGCACAAAAGAGCGGTGAAATTTCAGATTCATAAATTTCTTTTGTAGGACTAAAAATTTCTTTCATAGATTCATAACATATTATGAAGGTTAAATGTTAACTATGTTTGGCATAAGCTCCCTATTCCATTTGCTGATTCCCTTTTACAAAAGTGAAGCATATGACTTTATTATGGAAGGATGATTGTAAACTATGTGTAGCAAGAAATGAAGCATATGCTTATTATTTAATACATGAATGCTATTTTATTCACTAAAGTTGGAAAAGGTATTTCATCCCTCATATTGAATAAAAAAAGGGAGAAATGACATGCAATAAAAATAAAATCATGTAACAATTTCTTATTTGTGATATTTTCAATGCAATGCTTAGCTAAACTTATAAATATATATGTCTTGTTTAAGTACATATATATGTATGCTTATGTGTAATTGCAAACTTGAAATTATTTTTGATAAGTATCCATTGACATTGTTCCAATGCGGCGGGAAAATTTGTTATAAGTGCATGTTCACTTGTTTTTCAATAGAAATACATATAAGTACCGCTTTATATTTTAATGCGTAAAAATTTGTTATAAGTATTGTCAGCTGTTCTAATATGAGGAAACTGTCATGAAGCACGTTATTCCGTTCCAAGAAAATACTTTCTATCTTATGTTAACCCAGCACTTTCTTTGGCGTCGTCTCATGACACCTACCATGCACGTCTTTCTTGGCGTGGTGGGAGGCGTGGTGGGAGGACCTAGTCTCCCAAAGCAGCCCCCATATGCGGGGATGAGGCCAGGAGGTTGCCGAAAATTTTGGTAAAAAAAATGTGTGTAAATGCCTAAGTTTTTTTTAAGAAGCAAAGCATGTATATTTATAAATATGTTCACAAATGCCTAGTTCAATTGTTATTTGAACCTTCATATCACGTGACAATTATAATATGTTCACTCATGTTTAGTTCAATTATTATTTGAACCTTCATATCATGTGACAATTACTTGCTTAAAATTCAGATTTTTTTTACCTAAATTGTGATAGTATTCATCTTTATATGTTACATGAACGGGTGAGAGATAGAAGTATGATACCCAATGCATTATATGTTTTAAACTTTACTTCATTATCAAGTACATCTTTATATACTATATGGGTGAGTTTTGTAAAAATAAGACATCTTATGTGTCATGTCACTTAAGTTGTCTTATTATCGAGCATATGTTTATGACATGATTGTCTCTCCTTTACCTAAGTCATGAAATAGGGTTGAGATAAAAAAATCAGCATGGATGATTACTTAATCAAGCTTAGAATTTCAGATTTGTGATTACAAATTTAGTACGGATATTTGTTCATGTTTCATTTGCTTTTCTTGCAACAATTTTTATATGCTTATGAATAGTTGAAAATAGAAAGAAAAGTATCTTATGGTTGCATGACTTAAGTCCTATTTTGTTATCAAATATTCATACATATGAGGTGATGATGGATAAATTTAAAACATCAAGTTAGATATAACTTACAAATTGATGTGATATGAATTGAAAGTAAGCCCAATTGTTGGTGTTTTTTTTCCTTTGAAAGGTGGGTGAACTCTCTTAGAAGACTTAGATTTGTAATATATCTTGTTAAGAGAATGGGAGAAATGAGAGAATAAAGCTTTCGTAAGAGAAGAATTCTCTCTTATTTATAATAAAAGCTATCCTCTTAGCATGAGACCCAAAAAAAAAATGGAAATGAGATTTATGTGATCTCATTAATTTTTATAGTTTTTCTACATGCCATTAAAATAGAGAAGAAAATCTTTCTTGCCTTTGTCATTCTCTTCTTGATTACTCATAAAATGAGCATGAATCTAAGGAAGATTTTATTTCCTTTGTCATTTCCCTCTTAATTGCTCATAAAATGGGCATGAATCTAAAGAAAATCTTTCATTTTCTTTGTCATTCTCTTCTTAATTACTCAAAATGAGCATTAATCTAAAAAAAAATTTATTTCCTTTGTCATTCCCCTCTTAATTGCTCATAAAATGAGCGTGAATCTAAGAAAAATCTTTCATTTCCTTTGTCATTCTCCTCTTAATTACTCATGAAATGAGCATGAATTTAAGGAAGAAATAAATGAGAAAAAAGAGGAGTGGAGAGGAAGGAAATCCCTTTTTTCAACCAAAGTGTGTCATGCTAATAAGGAAAATGGCAAGAAAATACAAAAAAAAAAAAAAAAAAAATAGAGTGAGAAGTGGGAGGTTTGAAGAGGAAAATTTATAAAAGAAAATTATATATTTCTCCTCTTCATTAATTCATCCATAAATGGGTGATGAATAAGAGAAAAATAAGGAAAGAGAGAGAAGAAAAGTCTTCTTTTCCTTTATGAGTCATGTCATGATAAAAGGGAGAATATGACAAATAAATTTAAGAAAAAAAACAATAATAAATGATATTATGAAATGAAAAAATGGATCATAATATCATATGTTTTCTCCTTCATACTTGGCCTATCTTAAAAATTTCTTAAATAGGCTTATAAAGGAGCAATTAGCCCATTTAGAATTACTTTCTAAAGAAGAGAAGGCCTATTAAGCTTAGTCTTATAAATAGGTTTTTGCAAAGCATGATAAAGAGAAGGCCTAATGAAGATGAACATATAAAATTTAAGAGTTGTCATGTTGCCATGAATTAAATGGTGCAAGACTTAAGATTACCTTGTTTATTTTGCCTCCTCTCATGGCTTGATCATTTACAATCATAAGAATCAATATTCGTTTAAGCAAAATTTTTAGATTTTCCTAGTCTTGTTTAATGAAGATTTCAGATTTTTTAAGTTTATCAAACTTAGTATGATTATTTAGCTTATGAAACCTAAGCTCTATGAAATTGTCATGATCCAAGAAGAGGATGAAAAGAAAACGTGAATGACTTCATACTTGAGTTAATGGGCTTTTAAAATGCCATTTGAAACGAAGTTTAGTGCGATTTTAAAGCCTTCTATTTTATTGTTTGGTAATGTTAAAGTGGCATTTTACCTAGTAAATGTTCATATTGCACCCATAAGCAAGTGTCAAATATATATCTTGAATTGGTATGAAGGTGCGACATGATCTTCCAAAATTACTTTTTTATGAAGCCTAAATTCTAGTTGATTATCATTTAAAAAAAAGAGAATGAAAAGTGAGGAGTAAGTGAGTAGCTTCATTAGCATTGTTATTATTTTTCCTTTTCTATGAATATGTGAAAGGTGTCTTGAAATAAGAATGACTATTCATTAAGCATATAACTCTCTTTCAAATTCAAAGAAGTATTGAATTCAAACTCACATACAAGTTTACATTTGAATTAATCTTTATCCGTCTAAATTCTAATATACATAAAGGAATTTGGATGTGACACAAATTTATGCGTGATTCATAACTTTTTTTAAAATCTCCCTTAAGATAGATACTACACTCGATGCTTAACAAATATTTTGAAAAGGTTAAATGCATATCTTATAAAGATATACATATTTGATTCATGACAAATCGAGAAGTGTTTAAATTTATATCATTAAGAACAAATGCTCACTTGATGGGTAAGTAGATATCATCTCTTTCAATACTGATACATGCTTGATCATCTAGAACATATATTCATTTGGTTTGTATTTGAGAATGTTGAATTCAAGAACAGATATATACTTGATCAAGAATAGATCTTTACTTGTTTTATAACAAGAAAAAATGACATATTAAATAAATATAACAGACATTTAAATGTTCATACAACATTTTAAAAGGACAAACTTGTATGTTTGTTGAAGTATCTATTAGATCAAACATTTAAGAAGTATGCAAGCCAAATGCAAAGTGAAAGAACACATATCTACATTTTTCAGTTTGGTCTTAGGACCAGGTCCGAGTTAACAAAACCTAAAAATCTAATGATATCATTATAATATTTTCAATTTAGTACAATCTGAGAAGCTAATTCTGTCATAGAATGGTAAAAGGTAAATCTATCGGCATCATTGTTAATGTGACTTTTCAAGTTCAAGTTCTCAAAAGGAAAGTCTCAAACTCGATCCTTTAGGCTCAAGCTAGAGTTGACAAGGTTTGGAGGACTATAAATTTTGAAACAATGAATTATCCCGGTTTGGTCTTAGGATTGAGTCCGGGTTAACAAAGCCCAAAATCAACACCAAAACTTATATTTGCAATTTCACATCTACACTTCAATTTAAACATCTTAATGTTCATACAATATTTTAAAAGAACAGATACTTCCATGAATGTTGAAGTGTTCACTAAGTTGGACACTTAAAAAAATATGTAAGTCATATACAAAAAATGAACAGATACTACACTTCCCGGTTTGATCTTAGGATCAGGTTCGGGTTAACAAAACTCAAAAATTCATATCAAAATTTATGCTTGCAATTTGACACATGTTATACCGAGCATAATTACTTCAACTTAGGCATCTAAATGTCCATACACCATTTTAAAAAGAAGAGATATTTGTATGTATGTTGAAGTATTCATTAGATCAAGCATCTAAAAAGATATGTAAGTCATGTGCAAAATGAAAGAAAAAATATCTACACTCCGGTTTGATCTTAGAATTAGGTTCGGGTTAACAAAACCTAAAAAATCTAATAATATTATCATAAGAATTTTAATTTAATAAAATCTGATAAGCTAATTATGTTTGATAATTACAAGAGATGGATCTATTGGCATAGTTTCTTAAGTTTAAGCTCTCAAGAGGAAAGGTCTCAAACTCGATCCTCTATGCTTAAGCTAGAGTTAACAAGATTTGAAGGACTATAATTCTTGAGGCAATGAATTTAGACCCGATCCTCTGTAAAAAAATATGCAGAGTTTATAAGGTCTATCAGCCAATAATAGTCACATGATCTAGAAAGCGATCATTATTAAAGTTCTAATAATGAATTATTACATGTTTAAATCTAAATCAATAATAAAATGATTAAATATATAAAAATGTGTATAAAATATATATATATATATATATATATATATATATTTAATAAAATTAATTATTTAAATTTAAAGTTAAAATCAATCCACCGCAATTGTTTCTAGAAATAATAAATTAAGAAGACTTTGCTCACAAAAGATAATCGAAATCAAATGCATAATTATTTTCACACTCAAATAATTTTAAGCCCGTAAGGACGTGACCTGTGTCCTCTGTCCGCATGGTTTTACCGTAAAATGACATCACATAAATGAGCTTATGAGCCCTGATGTGTCGCGATATAACACTATTAAATTACTTGGCCACGACGTATGTTTCCCAACGGGCTTCGACGTGAAATATAACGATTAGCAAAAAAGTCCTCTGTTAGTTAAGGTCGACTTATATTTATCCCCTCAGACAAATTTCATCCAAGGTCTACAAGGACACCTTGGATCACACTCAAATAATCTTAAGCCCGTAACGACGTGACCCGTGTCCTCTGTCCTCGCCTATAGCTGTTTGCGCCTATAGGAAACTTGGAACTAGATCTAAATTCCTCACCAAATGAGGACGAAATCTCTGGGTAGTGTCTTATTTATTATTCATTTGTCTTCTAAAATTTTCACCGACACTTAAAACACTCTTTTCGTCGAAGAGGTTGATGGCAAATTTTTGGATCCCACAATTGATAGAAATTGAGGCCGAGGGTCACATTAATCTCTAGAAATTATCTGGACATCCATTAACACTTTTAACTATAAAAATCTCAAAACCTGCAGAAATAATTCACTCCGTCTAAGTTAAACAGTCATCGATCAAAATCAACACTTCTTTTCTTAATCCAACACTCTTATGTTTCTTTCTTGTTTTAAAATTTTTTATTTATTATTATTATTTTTGTATAATGACGTTCAATTTGCATCATCTGTACACTCCATGTGGTATGTATGTAAATGCCCCGAGAATAATATGCAAATATTTCATGCACTCAAATGATATCGAAACAAACTGTAGGTGTTCTTCCCAATCGGACCGACATCAGTCGCCATATTCGGAGGGCTCGGCGCTCTCGTCTTCTCCGCCTTCCTCGTCTACGACACCGACAACCTGATCAAGCGGTACACCTACGACGAGTACATCTGGGCTTCGGTTGTTCTGTACCTCGACGTCCTCAACCTCTTCCTCTCCATCTTGAACCTCCTTAGAGGCATGCAGTCTGATGGCTAGTGAACATTAAAGAACAGAAGATTGCAGAGAAGTATCCGAAGAGCAAAGAGAGGTATAACTATGATTGTGTATTCAAATATTTTCCTTTTTAAGTCATTGTTTATTTTATTGCACGTTATATGACTGCTTTTTACAAAGCTGGTGTGTGAATTTCTGACTGAAAGAGAGATGTTTTATGTCTTTTATTTGTTAGTTTTTTATGTCCCAAAGGAATTAGGGCATATCTTAGAATGGCTGCCACCTTTAGTTTATTTATTGAAGTATGGACGGCTATACGGCTTTTAAAAGAGTTTTAGGGCTATTGTAGGAAAAATGGAGGGTTGCGTTAGGTAGTCGACAGCCAGCGTAAAATTTGTCGAAATAATCATGACATGAATCCTTTAAATCATTGTGTTAATGCCTAAGTTTACATACGATGACTCAATACAAAAAAAATGTGCCGTCAGATCCGCCGCAGTTAAATAAGCAAGGGTTCTCACATTATGGACGATGCGCAAAGAAGTTAGTCCATGAAACTGAATTAGGTTATGATCTTGGAATATAGGTACTCGTAAATTAATGGAATTAATAGATATTATGGTTCATAGAAAGATAAATATTTTATGTGTTCAAGAAATTAAATGGGTTTGTGAGAAAAAGGAGATTGGAGACAAATGATTCATATAACCGACCCCATCTATTGGGATTAAGGCTTGTTGTTGTTGTTGTTGTTGTTGTATAAAATTTACTCTAGATATTATATTTTTTTATATTGAAAAAAATTAAGTAATAGTTTTTTTATTGCTATCAAATTAGATCTACTTGTAGAAAGTAATTTCTCATTAAAATTTTTTTTTTAAATGATAGAAGATAATTATAGCCATTTCTAGATTTGTGATAATTTATGAAATAGTTGTACTGAATAAATTTTAAAATAATACTTACATGATTTTAAAAGTATTTTTAATATATATTTGTTATTAGAAATTTTGAATTTTAATTTTAGAGTAATTATTTTTGAGAAAGTAATAGTAATTTTATTAAAAAAAGGGAAATATATATATATAATATTTAGATTTTATTTATCATATTTAAATATCATTGAAATTAAATTTTTTAAATTTTGTGTGACATTTTAATTGCTATATATGTAAATATATAATATTAGAAATATAGAAATGATATGACATTGAATATTTTTCTAGAAGCTGCCATCAAAATCATTTATATCGTACGGTTTTCTAATAGCCATAAATTCTAGAAGCCATGGAATAAATTATTAAGAGATTAGAGCTCATGAAACATACCATCAAATGAGGCATTTTACATACATAGCATAATATATATATATATATATATATATATATATATATATATATGTATCACCTAATTTTTAATAGTACATCAAAAATAGTACTTTAATTAATTTTTTTAAGATTAAATATACTTTTTAGCATAAAAAAGTGTAATATTATAAATATTAATTTTTAAATATTAGATATATAAATATATAAAAATCTTATGCTATATATAAATTTTTATTTTCTTTAAGTCCACTTTCTTTGTAAGAAATAAAAGTGGTTGTTCGAATCACATTTATTACCTATATTTTATCAATTATATTTATTTTTTAAATTTTAAACAAATTTAATAAATTCACATAAATAATTCATATACAACCTCAAAACTCAAAAGCTCACAATAATAGGCTTAATACCTATATGTCTAGCTTTTAATACCATATTGCCCCGACATAATGAGATGTTAATAATGGATATAAGATTTACAAAATTTTATATCATATTAATAAATAATTTAATTGATAACCAATATAAAGCACAAAAAATTATATATATATATATATATATATATATATATATATATATATATATGTATATAATTCTAAAATATTGTTATAATTAATAATTATAAATTTTTTTATATGAATGCTTTAATATTTTAATATAATTATTGTCAATAATTTTGAATATAAAGAATGTTTCTTAATAAGAGCTCTTGTTGAGAACTTCAGAATTTTTTTACCCAACATATATAATATTCATTAAAAAATATCTGAATTATTTTACCCCTTATATTACAAGAAAATATTACATATAAAGTTCTAATGCAGAATCTTGATATAAAGCTACATACAAACCCTTATCTAACATATTTTATAAATCTTATTGACATATATCTTTCTGTAAAACAATTTGTACTTGTCAATTTATATCATATACATCTTATATATTGATAAAAATAATAATTAAATAATTAAATTATACATTAAATATGCACTAAACAACATCCTAATAATTCTATACTTAAATAACTTTCACCTAAAAGAATCCTAAATAAAATACATAATGTATTTCATAAAACTTAGAATGCTCACTTTCAGTACTCTAAAATATATGATAAATATTAGAGAGATTTTCATACATATTATATAATTCTTATGTATTTACATATTTAACACTTAAATTTCAATTTTATATATATAACATCTCAATCTTCAATATCACATCAAAAATATCATCATCACTCACTTTTTAAAAATAAAATTCAACTTTTTCAAACATATAAAATATTAGATAAATAAATATCTAATTTTAGGTGTTAGATATATAAATACATAAGAATTGCATGGTATGTATATAAATCTCCCTATATATATATATATATATATTCTTAATAATTATTATTATAATCATTAAGCACATGCTTTCATCCCCATTTATAAGAGTTTAAGAAAATTAAAAAAGTTATATAATTCAAATAAGATACTTTATATTACATTTTTAAAGCAATTCTTATCCAAGAAGATAACAATCATATATTTTGAATTGTAAGCTTATCCTAACAAACTTCTTCATACAATATCCTAATTTTTTTTTTCTTGACTTGATAAACTATATATTTTATAGATCCACCTAACTCTTCTCCTTCATCAAACTACATAAATGACTAGATGATTCCAAAACTTAACAAATGTTATCCACTAAAATGGATCCATTAATAATATTTCTAAATATTCATATCCCCAAAAAATGTCGCAATGATATGACTAAATGCAATGACAATATGTAACATGAGATTTATCCGCATGATTATCTCCCCCCTATCGTATATCATCTTTTGTTCCAGACTTAAACTAGAGCCATTAATAAGCTTTTTTATCGCATCCTTAAGTCATGATGTTCTAATGTAGACGGTGACAATTTCAAAATAGATTTATGTGAAGTTGCACCATTCAACCAACTCATTGAGTTTACTAGCTCTAGTGGCCCTTATGACAACCAACTACTCCCTACAAACTTTAAGGGCTTAGACAACTCTCAAAACACTATAATCTTCTAAGAGCACTCAAAGAAACAAAATGTTTCTAAATATATAGTATATGTATGTCTCCATTCAAAGTTCTAGTTGCACAAACATGCAATACTTAATTTTCATTCCCTAAAACTAACTTTCAAACCATATAAATTTTCAAATAGACATAATCAATGGCATGTGAAGTAAAAATAATAATTACCTATAAGAATACATTTAACACAATAAGCTAAACTTAAAACACATTAATCATTGCGTCAAATCTTAAATAAGTACCAAGAATATAAGTAATTGCTGACTTAACCTACTTATAATTGTCATTAACATGCATTTCATTCCTCTTCAAGGCTTGATAATCCCTTGGATGTACTCTTTCCTTTTTATCAAAAAAGCAAGATATTCTTGCATCTTCTATGAGACTTAAGGTTTGTTTGGGGCAGCTGTAACTTTTTAAAAAATAATTTTCTAACAGCCACCACACTCTAACAGCTCTGATTCTCAAAACAACTTTTACATAACAAAATTTTTAAAAAAACAAAAATTGATAAATTTAACGAAGTTTTACTTTACTTTCTCAAAAGAATATAACCGAAAGTATCCCAAACGTACTCTTGCTTCTACAATAATTAACATGTGACCTAACCATAACTAGCTTGAAGTGAACTAAGCCTAAGTGGCATTCTAAATAATAGTTTAGTAGGTCCTCTCTTGTCTGATTCGACCATTAAGGAAGCTTGAATAATTGATATTCTGCAATGAAAAGATTGACCTCAATTGACACTTGATCATCCCTCCTTGAGCCAAATTCAAAATCAAGTTAACTAGTGTTTGGCAAAATAGACAAATCAAAATTAAAAGCTAACGACATAGGTGCATCCTTGATGGATAGCATAGAATAAGGTGTTACACTTCACATACATTGTAAAGTATCATATTTATAAAAGTTTTTTTTAAAAGACACTAAAACACCTTTGCACATTAATCTTCTCTTAGTATTTATATTCCCTTTGATAGTCAAACAGATATGGGTCTACATTATTTAATTTTAATCAAAAAATCAAATCAAACTAAAATTTTTTGAACAATTTGATTCGATTTTAAACTTAATAATTTGAATTTTGATTTTTGATTTTTGAATCAATTTATTAAAAAAAAATTCATATGAAATTAAATAAATCAAATTTATTCATTACTCATATATATATATATATATATATATATATATATATATATAGCTTATTACTTGTTCATTATAAAAAAAAATTATAAAATGAATATAAATTTCACAAATAATTTTTAAATATAATAAACTTTTATTTATTCAAAATCAAATCAAAATAATCAAACTAAATTATTATTTAATTTATTTGATTTTATATTTCATTTGATCGATTTGATCCAATTTTTTTATAATATAAAACTAATTAGTTTTTAAAATTCATCATCCAAATAAACTATATGTACGCCCTTACAAACAGAAATAGTTGAAATATAAGGAGCTAAAGACTTCAAATGGACATCCATGCAAGGAAGAGGTGGAGAATTGAGAAGAGAAATGTGATAAGCAACAACAAAAATGACTAATAGTAAACAATCACGACTACAGTGGAAGCATCAATATCAGAAGCAATGGAGTCACCAACACAAGACGCAATGGCTGCAGCTACAACGCTTACATTTTTTTTTTTTTACACTTAGGATTAATTTGAGACAGCTATAACTTTTTGTAAAGTCGATTGTAAAATTACTCTGAGAAAAATTACTTTTTAAAAAGTTATTGTGTGTTAGAAATATTTTTTAATTCAAACAACAGTGACAAATACACTCCTCGAGTCTTTCTCAAAATTGCGTTTTATCGCAAAATTTTCTAAAAAATAATCAAAAAAATGATAGTCAAATGCAACTATAATTACTTTATGAAAAACAAAATAACCAGATAACTATCTCAAATGCACCATTACTCTACAATCCTTTAAGAAATGTGCTTTTTTTTATATAGTCTCTAAGGAGGATATATTATGTATTATCTTCTTGATTTTTCATCCGAAGTAATTGAATCTTCTTTAGATGTTGAATATTATCAGGGTATGATCACTATATTCAAAAAATTTCCTTAAATTGCATTATTGTAATTTCAGTCACCAATCTCAGATTTCTAAATAGTTTGCCAACAATCATTAAATACATATTTCATTAAAAAGTAGATGGCACCAAACAACCTTGAAGTTCAGCTAATCTGTAATTGATAATGTCCATGTTTTAACCCTAAAACGAACTGAAGTTGTTATACTCTGTCAAAGTTGCCAAGTTTTAACCCTAAAAAAAGCACATTTTGTTCGACCAATCAATATCGGTTATAGATTTATTTTTCCTCCATTACTTCTCTACCTAACAAATTTCATGCTTATGTGAACTATAATATGGTAATGAAGCTGTGTAGTGTTGATCTTCTAGCCACATTTTTTTTTTTTTTTTTTTTTTTTGCAATGTATTCATCAACACCCCACCCATTCATGCGTGACATCGACTAATCACGCACTCCAAGGCATTTCTTTGTTACTTTATTTCCACCCTCTGTTTTGAGATAGTGGAAATAACAAGAGCCATGCATCCTTGAATATAAAAGCATATTTTCATCAATTATATCTACATATAAATGTAACTGATGGGTGATAAAAACATCTAATAAACAAATTGAGTGTAATAGAAATGAGAATGTTGAGAATGTTAATATGAAAATACATTAAAACCATGAATTTTAGAGATAAAAAATTATATAAAAAAGAAAGGTGTGGTAGGAATGATATTTTTCTTTGGAGATAAAGAAATAGAAAATAAGTTTCAGTGATTGGATGTACAATAGAGGGTTAAACATGCACAAATAACCTAGGAGATAAATCAAAGTGAAAGAATCAAGAACGAAGTGGGATAGATCACTAGAAACATGACTTGTGAAAAAATTTTTTTTGCATGGATTAGAATACAAATTTCATGTGAAGTGATAGGAAAAAAAGAAAAAGAGAATTCATAAATTCAACCCACATAATGCCAATAGTCATCTTTGAGCATAAACATAGTACCTACAGCCGCATATAAGAAAAGAAAGTCTCAAACGTACCTTATGTGGAACTCTTCAATGCCAGACTGCAAGCATAGAACTGAACAGACTGCAGTTAGAAACAATAATGTGAAAAAAAATTCAATTTCCTGCAAGCAAAATTAGATATAAAGAACAACCAAATATTTGTCTAGCAGTAGGTTCAGAGCTGCACCAACTAAGGCCTATGGTGCACTCATGACCATGTGTCAATCACACTAAAGGGACAAAAACATGTAGTTAAGAAACCATGTTGCAAATTGAAAGGGGTCATGTGAAGCTGCAAGCACAAGCCCTAATAGAGGTGTAAGTGAGTCAAGCCAATTCATGCATTAGCTCGAGCTTGACTTGAGTATAATGCCAATTAAAGGGTGTAAGAGAGTTAAGCCAACTTGTGATCTAGCATGAGCTCGGCTTGAGTACAATGCCCCTTAAAAATGTTAATTAGAAATCATACCACTTCAGAAAAGATAACAAAATGCATCAGTAAGAAGACAAATAAACATCTAAGATGCACATACGTGTACATTTTACGTTATTTCATATACCTATAATATTCTAGCCTTCAATAAACGGCCATGATTGATGGCCTGTGCTAACCGGAGCCGTGACATGTATCGAGCAAGAATTTATGTAGGAGTATATGGTTCAAAACAAAGGGTATAGCATGTGCGACGCCAGTAACTAATTTAGCATGGTAACAAATTAACATGTCATGGAAATAGTTTAGGGGCGGCACTGAGACTCCAACAAATATTTATTCACAAATCAAGCCAAATGTTTGAGCGAGGTTCCATTTTAAATTGCAATGCATCCCATTTCCAGTAATGGCTTCCCCTAGAGTTATTAATAAAAAATTAAACAGGATGCATGATCTTATAAATAATTGAATTTCCCTGTCACTCTCAAGCAAAATAGATTAATACTTGGAATTTGGGTCATCAATGTGACTCACTGTATCAATTGGCTTGAACTAACTGGCCTTCAACAACTCATTCACAATTACCAAAATGGCCAAATAAGCCTTTTTAACACATCAATTAGCTTCAAAATCCGACAGACCTTGTTCTCCCTGGTAGCATGATCTTATGCAAACCAATAGCAATCTTTGTAAGAAATAAAAGGGGTTGTTCGAATCACATTTATTACCTATATTTTATCAATTTTATTTATTTTATAATTTTAAACAAATTTAATAAATTCACATGCATAATCCATATACAAGACCTCAAAACTCAAAAGCTCACAATAATAGGCTAAATACCTATATGTCCAACTTTTAATACCATATTGCCCCAACATAATGAGACGTTAATAATGGATATGGGATTTACAAAATTTTATATCATATTAATAAATAATTTCATTGATAACTAATATAAAGTACAAAAAATTATAATATATAATTCATAAAATATTGTTATAATTAATTATTATAAATATTTTTTTATATAAATGCTTTAATATTTTAATACAATTATTGTCAATAATTTTTGAATATTAAAGAATGTTTCTTAATAAGAGCTCTTGTTGAGAACTTCAGAATTTTTTTACCCAATATATATAATATTCATTAAAATAAAATCTGAATTATTTTACCCCTTATATTACAAGAAAATATTACATATAAAATTCTAATACAAAGTCCTGATATAAAGCTACATACAAACCCTAATCTAAACATTACACATGTTTTATAAATCTTATTGATATATATCTTTTTATAAAACAATTTGTACTCGTCAATTTATATGATATACACTTTATATTGATAAATATAAAAATAAAATAACTAAATTATATATTAAATATGCACTAAACACCATCCTAATAATTCTGAACTTAAATAACTTTTACCTAAAAAATCCTAAATAAAATACATAATGTACTTCATAAAACTTAGAATATGTAAATATATAAGAATTGTGTGGTATGTATGTAAATCTGCCTATATATATATATATATATTCTTAATAATAATTATTATAATCATTAAGCACATGCTTTCATCACCATTTATAAGAGTTTAAGAAAATTAAAAAAGTTATATAATTCAAATAGGATACTTTATATTACATTTTTAAAGCAATTCTTATCCAAGAAGATAACAATCATATATTTTGAATTGTATGCTTATCCTAACAAACTTCTTCATACAATATCCTAATTTTTTTTTCTTGACTTGATAAACTATATATTTTATATATCCACCTAACTCTTCTCCTTCATCGAACTACATAAATGACTAGATGATTCCAAAACTTAACAAATGTTATCCACTAATAATATTTCTAAATATTCATATCCCCGAAGAATGTCGCAATAATATGACTAAATGCAATGACAATATATAACATGAGATTTATCCACATGATTATCTCCCCCTAACTTATATCATCTTTTGTTCTAGACTTGAACTAGAGCCATTAATAAGCTTTTTTATCGCATCCTTAAGTCATGATGTTCTAATGTAGATGGTGACAATTTCAAAATAGATTTATGTGAAGGTGCACCATGCAACCAACTCATTGAGTTTACTAGCTCTAGTGGCCCTTATGACAACCAACTACTCCCTACAAACTTTAAGGGCTTAGGCAACTCTCAAAACACTATAATCTTCTAAGAGCACTCAAAGAAACAAAATGTTTCTAAATATATAGTATATGTATGTCTCCATTCAAAGTTCTAGTTGCACAAACATGCAATACTTAATTTTCATTCCCTAAAACTAACTTTCAAACCATATAAATTTTCAAATAGACATAATCAATGGCATATGAAGTAAAAATAATAATTACCTATAAGAATACATTTAACACAATAAGCTAAACTTAAAACACATGAATCATTGCATCAAATCTTAAATAAGTACCAAGAATATAAGCATTTTCTGACTTAACCTACTTATAATTGTCATTAACATGCATTTCATTCCTCTTCAAGGCTTGATAATCCCTTGGGTGTACTCTTTCCTTTTTATCAAAAAAGCAAGATATTCTTGCATCTTCTATGAGACTTAAGATTTGTTTGGGGCAGCTGTAACTTTTTGAAAAATAATTTTCTGACAGCCACCACACTTTAACAGCTCTGATTCTCAAAACAACTTTTTCATAACAAAATTTTTAAAAAAACAGCCAAAAAATTGATAACCTAACGAAGCTAATTTACTTTCTGATGTCTGCTTTCTGAAAAAAATAATATAACCAGAAAGCTATCCCAAATGTACTCTTGCTTCTACAATAATTAACATGTGACCTAACCATAACTAGCTTGAAGTGAACTAAGCCTAAGTGACATTCTAAATAACAGTATAGTAGGTCCTCTCTTGTCTGATTCGACCATTAAGGAAGCTTGAATAATTGATATTCTGCAATGAAAAGATTGACCTCAATTGACACTTGATCATCCCTCCTTGAGCCAAATTCAAAATCAAGTTAACTAGTGTTTGGCAAAATAGATAAATCAAAATTAAAAGCTAACGACATATGTGCATCCTTGATGGATAGCATAGAATAAGGTGTTACACTTCACATACATTGCAAAGTATTATATTTATAAAAATTTTTTTTTTAAAAGACACTAAAACACCTTGGCACATTAATCTTCTCTTAGTATTTATATTCCCTTTGATAGTCAAACAGATATGGGTGTACATTATTTAATTTTAATCAAAAAAATCAAATCAAACTAAAATTTTTTGAACAATTTAATTTGATTTTGAACTTAATAATTTGAATTTTGATTTCTGATTTTTGAATCAATTTACTAAGAAAAAATTCATATAAAATTAAATAAATTAAATTTATTCATTACTCATATCTAACTATCTATCTATCTATGTAGCTTATTACTTGTTCATTATATAAAAAAAAATTACAAAATGAATATAAATTTCACTAATAATTTTTAAATATATTAACTTTTATTTATTCAAAATTAAATCAAATAATCAAACTAAATTATTATTTAATTTATTTGATTTTATATTTCATTTAATCGATTTGATCCAATTTTTTGATAATGTAAAACTAATTAGTTTTTAAAACTCATCATCCAAATAAACTAAATGTACGCCCTTACAAACAGAAATAGTTGAAATATAAGGAGCTAACGACTTCAAATCGACACTCCATGAAAGGAAGAGGTGGAGAATTGAGAAGAGAAATGTGATAAGCAACAACAAAAATGACTAATAGTAAACAATCAAGACTACAGTGGAAGCATCAATATCAGAAGCAATGGAGTCACCAACACAAGAGGCAATGGCTGCAGCTACAACGCTTACATTTTTTTTTCACACTTAAGATTAATTTGAAGCAGCTATAACTTTTTGTAAAGTCGATTGTAAAATTACTCTGAGAAAAGTTGTTTTTAAAAAATTATTGTGTTAGAAATATTTTTTTAATTCAAACAACAGTTTTCTGACAGTCGCCACACTCTGAGTGTTTGGTTCTCAAAAGTTGCATTTTACCGTAAAATTTTCTAAAAAATAATCAAAAAAATGATAGTCAAATACAACTATAATTGCTTTATAAAAAACAAAATAACCAGATAACCATCTCAAATGCACCATTACTCTACAATCCTTTAAAAAATGTGCTTTTTTTTTTCCTCTTCTTATTTAGGCTACCTTACATGTGATAGTATTGGTGAAGTTTGTATTTGGATATATAGTCTCTAAGGAGGATATATTATGTATTATCTTCTTTAGATGTTGAATATTATCAGGGTATGATCACTATATTCAAAAAATTTCCTTAAATTGCATTATTGTAATTTCAGTCACCAATCTCAGATTTCTAAATAGTTTGCCAACAATCATGAAATACATATTTCATTAAAAAGTAGATGGCACCAAACAACCTTGAAGTTCAGCTAATCTGTAATTGATGATGTCTATGTTTTAACCCTAAAACGAACTGAAGTTGTTATACTCTGTCAAAGTTGCCAAGTTTTAACCCTAAAAAAAGCACATTTTGTTCGACCAATCAATATCGGTTATAGATTTCTTTTTCCTCCATTACTTCTCTACCTAACAAATTTCATGCTTATGTGAACTATAATATGGTAATGAAGCTGTGTAGTGTTGATCTTCTAGCCACATTTGTTTTTTTTTTTTTTTTTTTTTTTGCAATGGGTATCCAACACCCCACCCATCTTGTGGGTGATGTCAATTAATCCCACGGCCAAGATCACATTTACTTTATTTCCACCCTCCTGTTTTGAGATAGGTGGAAATAACAAGAGCCATGCAGCCTTGAATATAAAATCATATTTTCATCAATTATATCTACATATAAATGTAACTGATGGGTGATAAAAACATCTACTAAACAAATTGAGTGTAATAGAAATGAGAATGTTGGGAATGTTAATATGAAAATACATTAAAACCATGAATTTTAGAGATAAATAATTATATAAAAAAGAAAGGTGTGGTAGGAATGATATTTTTCTTTGGAGATAAAGAAATAGAAAATAAGTTTCAGTGATTGAATGTACAATAGAGGGTTAAACATGCACAAATAACCTAGGAGATAAATTAAAGTGAAAGAATCAAGAACGAAGTGGGATAGATCACTAGAAACATGACTTGTGAAAAAAAAAATTTTGCATGAATTAGAATACAAATTTCATGTGAAGTGATAGGAAAAAAAGAAAAAGAGAATTCATAAATTCAACCCACATAATGCCAATAGTCATCTTTGAGCATAAACATAGTGCATATAAGAAAAGAAAGTCTCAAACGTACCTTATGTGGAACTCTTCAATACCAGACTGCAAGCATAGAACTGAACAGACTGCAGTTAGAAACAATAATGTGAAAAAAAATTCAATTTCCTGCAAGCAAAATTAGATATAAAGAACAACCAAATATTTGTCTAGCAGTAGGTTCAGAGCTGCACCAACTAAGGCCTATGGTGCACTCATGACCATGTGTCAATCACACTAAAGGGACAAAACATGTAGTTAAGAAACCATGTTGCAAATTGAAAGGGGTCATGTGAAGCTGCAAGCACAAGCCCTAATAGAGATGTAAGTGAGTCAAGCCAATTCATGCATTAGCTCGAGCTTGACTTGAGTATAATGCCAATTAAAGGGTGTAAGAGAGTTAAGCCAACTTGTGATCTAGCATGAGCTCGGCTTGAGTACAATGGCCATTAAAAATGTTAATTAGCAATCATACCACTTCAGAAAAGATAACAAAAGGCATCAGTAAGAAGACAAATAAACATCTAAGATGCACATACGTGTACATTTTACGTTATTTCATATACCAATAATATTCTAGCCTTCAATAAACGGCCATGATTGATGGCCTGTGCTAACCGGAGCAGTGACATGTATCAAGCAAGAATTTATGTAGGAGTAAATGGTTCAAAACAAAGGGTATAGCATGTGCGACGCCAGTAACTAATTTAGCATGGTAACAGATTAACATGTCATGGAAATAGTTTAGCTGCACTGAGACTCCAACAAATATTTATTCACAACTCAAGCCAAATGTTTGAGCGAGGTTCCATGTTAAATTGCAATGCATCCCATTTCCAGTAATGGCTTCCCCTAGAGTTCTTAATAAAAAATTAAACAGGATGCATGATCTTATAAATAATTGAATTTCCCTTTCACTCTCAAGCAAAATAGATTAATACTTGGAATTTGGGTCATCAATGTGAGTCACTGTATCAATTGGCTTGAACTAACTGGCCTTCAACAACTCATTCACAATTACCAAAATGGCCAAATAAGCCTTTTTAACACATCAATTAGCTTCAAAATCCGACAGACCTTGTTCTCCCTGGTAGCATGATCTTATGCAAACCAATAGCAATCTTTTGTCACCAGCTGAAACTTTCACAATATTGACCTATAAATATAATCCATAAGTTGAAACAAACTTAAATGGTGAAATTGATGAACATAAGATGCAATGACACACAAAATAGAAGCCGAAATACCATAATTATCACCAAAATCAGTTTAAATGTCCTCCATTCACAAAACAGACTATATCAATGTGCTCAGAATATCAAAATTGTCTAAAAATGACTCATCACATCGTCTAATTATCATCCAATGAAAAAAAATAAGTCACTAATGCAGTTTCACTCCTATCCCGAATTTGTCTCAATCAACCTCGTGTTATCCAAATGACCTCTCACCGCAAAACGGCTTGCGTCGTTGTGTCCAAAGCATCAAATTTGCCTAAAAATAACACCCATATTGTGTGGAATTAATTTCAAAATGATTCACACAAATGTCAATGTGATTCGTAAAGATTAGGCCATAGAAATGGAGATGATCAAATGCTTAATCTAAATTTAATAATTTTATTATATCAAGATTAAATCAAATTTCAGGCTTATATGACAAGAAATTGATTGAGTACAATCATTTACCTGAATAGCCCTTGATTTTGATTTAGAAATTTCAAATCCCACTCAACTCATATGAAAATCAATCTACAATTATGACTCTTAATCTCTTACAAAATGTCAATTCGTCCCTCCCAGAATAGGCAAAAACCCAAATCCTGTTCTGGACCTCTTCTTCTCACGCACCACACCTCTCAATTCCCTGCCTCAAGTCATCCAAGGCCCAATCTCCACTCTCTATGTTCATCTCGTGGACCTCACGAGAAGCCCAACCGCACAACCTCTCAACCAACTCTTTTGATTAGCACATCGTCTCAATCCCGTCCACTCCTCTTCCGGGCGAAATGGCCGAAATCAGCTCCTCTCAACCTATCCCTATCTCTCCCTAATCCGGCCAACCTCACTAATCCGACTTCTGCCGTCTCTACCAAGCAGCCTGGTTTCACGCCTCACCTCAACCTTGATCTTTGAACCGAATCCCAATCCAGTCCGTCACAAAACCTAATTTCGAAACCTGAAAATCCCACTACCATCCCCGCCCTCTTCTTGAATCCCAACTCTCACTCCCCTAGCCGAATCCCAGCATCAGAAGCTCGACCCCGTCCCTGTTCAGCTTGATATACACACCAACAATCATCCGACCTCTCTTTCGTCCTTAAGCCACTGACCAACAATGCTCATTCCCAATCTCCTCAGATTCTCATCCTCTTTTGGTCCTAAAAATCGAAGCAATAGGCAACTCTTTTCACGCAACAGTATTACTCGATGACATTAACATATGTAGGATAAAATCAAATCAATACAACTATTTGAGATTGTAGCCAAAGTTATTCTTTAATCTTTATTTGATAATATAAAGATAATAATTTATCAAGCTATCTTTTTCTTAATGTTGAAATATCCTCCAACTTTGACTTGTTTCTTGGACTTGTAATCAATTAGATGCTTAGAATATTAACATGGATGATCTTTTGAGATTAAGAGTTGTCTCCCAATTTCCAACAAAAGCTAAAGGATCGGAATTTGATGAATCTTCATTCTTCTCATGTGTTCCTACAAAGTAAGATTTTCTCCACCATATAAATAGTGTTGCTCTAAATATGAAGTTAAATTGTCAACCATTGTGAATATGTAAAAAGAATGTTTCTCACAGACAACGTCAAACTGTTGTATGCCAGAAAACTTGTAGCGGTAGAATAAAATTTTACGTCTTAGTTGAAAAGAGAATAAAAAACTCCAAAAATTTAACGTGAAAAAACCCCAGAAAGAGAGAAAAAACTACGGGGTCTAACCCAATAAAAATGCTCCACTATATATCTGTTTTGGAGTACAAAGTTTAAATTTTCTCGATAATGGGATTACAAGATCGTATATAGAGAATCCTGATAATGGAATACAATTTAAATCGTATCATATGGCGATAGTTGATAATGGCGCCGGAATCGATAATAACAATTGATGACAACTTGAACTTCTAAATTTCTCCCAACTTTCTCCCAAGTTCACTTCTAATTTCTCCTCTTCATGACAAAAATGAGGTCCTATTTATAAGATTCTGAGTAGGGTATTTTGATTATTATAAAGCCAAAATTCCAAAACACACAATAGGACGGTTTATATCGATTCATTTGATCATAGATAACTTTTTGGTGATTTGACCATTCAAATGATCTTCGATTCGAGTAATCTTAGCTAGGATGCCCTCCGGTACCGTCGATTCGATTATACGCCAAATTTAGTCATTTGATTATCCAGTCAGTGTTTTGAAATTTCATATGTAGCACTTGAGCTTGATTTGAGCTCATTTGGGATCGATTTGACCAGATTCTAACATTAGTTGGACTCGTCTCACTGAGTCATTTAATTTTATCATATAAAATAACATATGTGCATTATTTTAAATTTTATGTGTGACATATCAAAGAGATTTAACTAACTTTGCATAAATTGAATTTTAAGCCTAAAATAAAAAATTTAAATTATAATTGCAAGTACTTGAAGAAGATTTTTTTTTTAGCGGTGAGATGGCTAATTAATATTTACACCACTCATATGCTTTCTTTGGCGTCAACTACTAAATAGCTCTATATGGGGATGACAATCAGATGTCAAATTTTATCTAAATTATATATTTGCATTAAAAACAACAAGACCAAATAATATCATTCAAATTATCATAATCCAATTAACTTTGAATTAACATTTGAAATTACAAAAAAAAAATGAATTTGACTTGAACATTATGTTTTAAATGAAGGGCAAACCCAAAAGTGAATTTATGAAATATGTCATGAATTTAAATTACATTAATACACGTGAATATAACTTTGCAATCTCTCACTTCAAATGATCTGAAAAGCAAATCTAATTGAATGCATAGTCAAATAATTGGAGGCTTGGGGAATGGAATTCATCCTTCAAACATAGATGTAATTCAAATAAGATTTGGCCTTGAATAAAAATAAAAATACAAAAACAAAACTTGAAGAAGATTTGGTAGTTCACAGATGAACTTGAAATGAATTTAGAGATTATATCTCATATGGAAATTGAACTTTTGACATTATACTGAATTTGAAGTTCTCTACAAACATGAATATGGCTTTTTTTAATGAACATTCAAGCAGTGTCATATCCTGCATTAAAAGGGTTGAACGAAACTTAAATTCATGCAAACAAATTTGAGGAGGATATAACAGCTTGTTTATAAAAAAGAGCAACTGTTCAATGTCATGGTTCATGATTAATATAAAGTCTATCAACAAGCTTGAAGTGAATCTCTACAAAACTTAAAAATTTCAATGAGATATGACATATCAATGAACAATCAAATCACTTTATGATTCATTGAATAAATTGAAAGAACAAAAGGAGAGATTTGCAGCATGCTTGGAAGTATGCCTATAACACAAATGAAACTCTTCATTAAGCATCTTAATAACCTAATTAAGGAAGAACTAAATGAAAGTGATTCCACATTGATTTAAATGTAAAATCAAATACTAAAACAACACCTAACACCACTGAATCTGCAACATAAATTTAAGAGCAGATAGAAGGCATTGATTTAAATTCTAAATAAGTCTTGCATGCATCATAAAACACACATTTCAGTCAACATAAGTATTTTGAAAACAATGCAAGAATTCAAATGGAACTGATTTTATGTGCGCACGTTACAAAGCAGACTCTTATCCAATTCAAGTGCTTCAAAATACGTGCAAACACTCACATTTGATAATTTACATGCATTGTGGGATGATTTCGTTATCAATCCATTCACACTAAAATGTATATAAGTGCTTTAGTAAATGATTAAAATTCTTGAAATTCTTGTATGCACTTGAATTGAAATACCGCATGTGCCCTGAGACAGTGTTAAACGACTTAATTCAATGTCTGAGGAAGCTGCATAGGTTAACAAAAAATAGACCTAAATTGTCTGCATAAGCTTTGACAAATGTGTTAAACATTCAATCACAAGATCTAAAAATGTCGTGTAGGCTAAAATCAGTACTAATCCAAATTCAATCTCATTTCGGAAGTTATGTATGTATCATGAATGATCAATAATCACTTTTTCTATAAAAATATAAGCTTTCATATCCAAAACTAAACTTAAATCCATCAATCACGTATATATTCCTAGGCAGCCTCTCTACCCATGTTATAGAAGTTGTAAGTCTCATTTGATTGGTTTAATCCTTCTTGTCACAAGAAGGGAGTTGACAAGATTGGTCTTAAGATTGAACATTCATTCGTAAACAGGAAATTTCATCTTTAGGCTTGCATACATCCATCAATGATGATAAGCTATTATGTGTCCAAACCATCTAAGGCGTAGAGATTCTAAGTGGGGTCGGCTACATGAATCCTTCGCCTCAATGTGTCCTATTATGAGTCAAATTCTCATTTAATTCAAGTATATTAAGGTCATTTTTATATATATTAAAAAGTCTTTGGTCTCTACCTTTTCTAACATAAGAACAAATCTACTCTCCTAACCTGGATCATCGAATAATGCTTTATGTGGTGCCATCTAAGGTGACTCTCTCTAATCTTATCTTCCACTAGAGCTACTCCAACTTTTTCCAGAACATACTCGATTCGCATTTTATCTCTGAAAGTAAAGCCACTCATCTACCTAAGCATCATCATCTCTACAACACTTAACTTAGTCTTTCTTTTTATTGCCAACATTCTCGCACCATAAATCATTGTAGGTCTTACCACCATCTTATAAAATTTTCCTTAAGTTCAAGCAATACTTTTTTATCACACAATGACTGATGCATTCCTCCACTTCAACCATCCAACTTGAATTCTACTAATAACATCTCCATCTCATTTTGAACACATCATTTTAATGACTTGTTTACCTAATGTCACAACACTATCACTAGAACTTCTACAACTAAAATTACACTCTATATATTCAATTTTAAATCTACTTAAACAAAAACCTTTAGATTCTAAGGTTGACCTCCATAATTCAAGTTTCTCTTGGACTCCCTCTCTAGTTTTATCAATAAGAAGAATGTCATCAGCAAAAAGCATACACCAAGGTACATCTTCCAATAAATGCCTAGTAAGAACATCCATAACTAAAGCAAAAAGATAAGGGCTTAAAGCTGATCCTTGATGTAATTCAACTGAGATAGGAAAATATTTTGTCAATCTTTCTTGTATTTGGATACCAAGTAATAGTTTTAGTATACATATCCTTAATGACTTGAATATAATCGATATTAACTCCCTTCTTTTCTAGAACTCTCCAAAAAATATCTTTTGAAATTTTATCATAAGCTTTCTCTAAATCAATAAATATCATATGTAGATCCTCCTTACTTTCTATACTTCTCCATCAAACCTCTTAACAAATGTATAGCATCCATAGTAGGTCTACGACATGAAACCAAACTTGAAACTTTTATATCACATCATAACCTATGCTCAATTACTCTCCATAATTTTAATGTATGACACATTAACTTAATTCCTCTATAATACATTGTACATCATCTTTATTCTTAAATATAAGCAACAAACACTTTTTCACTCATCTCGATCTTTTACCCTTAAAATAATATTAAAAGATTTGTAAGCCAAAAAAATTCATCTCTCTAAACATTTTCACACTTCTATTGAATATCATCGTTCTGTTTTACATATTTCATTTTCTTTAAAGTTTCTAACTTCAAATTTATTAATACGACGATAAAAATAAAATTCTCTATTTTTGTTTAAGATATTAAGGCTGCTAAAATCAATTGTATTTTTAGATCTTTCATTGAAAAGTTTATCAAAATATCTCATTCGCCTATTTTCAATATCCTTTTCTAAGAAAAACACTTTATGATTTTCATACTTAATACACCTCACTTGACTAAATCTTTACTTCTTCTATCTCTTTGGTTGCTAACTTATACATACATCTTTCACCTTCTTTAGTATCTAATATACTATATAAATCACTAAAAACTAATTTTTTTGCATAATATATTATTTTCTTAGAATCTCTACAGGTCACTTTATATCTTTCTCAATTCTACGAGATTTTATATCTAAACTAAATTTTAATAATGTTTTTTTATTTCTATTATATTCATCACCACCCAACTATTTTTATATTTTTGATTCTCCAAAGATATTTTTCAGAACTTACTTAATTTCACTTTGTTATTTTTTATAACATTAACTTCTTTATGAATATCCCAAATTATTCTATACATGCTTTTAAAATATTTTTATTAGGGTTCTTTAAGTGCCCCCATCTAATAATAAGACAATAATATATTTTATTTTTCATCTTCCAATCTTTTATCTTAAAATCTAAAAATATCAATCGATGTTGAGTACTTAAACTTTCACTTTGAATGATATTACAATCTAAACGATCTATTTTTCTTATAAAAATAATCAATTTATGTTTTACTAGATTCATTTTTATAAGTAATAATATGCTCATCTCTTTTTTAATAAAATATTAAGAACTACAAAATCAAGTTAAAATAAAATCTAATATACCTCACCTTCTTTATCACTTTAAATCCATAATCACCATTTGAATACTTTTAAAATCTTTTATCACTCTACCAATACGCCCATTTAAATCTCCTCCAATAAATATTTTTCTTGAGATATCTTTAGATTAATCTCTAATTCATTCTAAAAAATTTTCTTTAAAGCTACATCTAAACTTACAAGAAGATAAACACTTATAACATTGATAATCTTGATCAACAATAATCTTTAAAACTATAATTCTATCTCCACATCTATTAATATTTATAACATTATCATTCAAATTTTTATCTATAATCACACCTACATTATTTTTAATTTGACTTCTACTGAATTCCAAAGTTTAAAACCTAAACTATCAATCTCCTTGGTCTTCTCCCCAACCCATTTAATTTCTGGAACACAAAATATTTATCTTCCTATGTACCATAACATCTATTAATTCCATTAATTCCATTAATTTACCTGTAAGAGTACCTATATTCCAAGTTTATAACCTAATTCTAATTTCATAGACTAACTTCTTTGCCCACATCCATTCATAATGTAGGAACCCTTGCTAAACCAGAATGCAAAAAATGCATAATCCTTGAATTCCAATTAATTTAGCATTTTGCCAACACAAGAAATTTGACCATCCAAAATAACTAAGGGGTTGTTTGGTTGGATAAAAAGGAAATACAGTGCAAAAGAAATTCAATGTAAAAAGAATATAGTGTATTTGAAATATTTTTGTAATTGTTTGGATGTATATAAATCAAATTTAAGAATTTACTTTTTGGTGTTTGGTTTGAGTAAAATAAAATTGATGTAAAATTGGCGGGCGTGTGGATGATGTACGCATGCAAGAAGAAAGCGGCGGCGGCACGGCGATGGTGGGTGGCGACACCAATTGCGGCGGCAGCCAATGGCCAACGATGAGTGGTAGGCAGTGGCCGGTAGCTGTCATCCTTACTTTACAACAGTCGGTATAAAGTAAAATCGCCCAAATAAGACGAAATTATTTTTCACTAGATTTGAACTAAATGGTAAAAAAAAAATCATTGAAATTTTATATTGCATTTTTTTTCAGCCATATAAACACCAATATTTCATTTTTAAATATGGCATTCATTTTTCACCCAACCAAACATCCCCTAAAATAAACACAAAGGGTTTCCTTGGTTCATAAAGTAAAGGTCATAGCCTCATGGGTTCCAAACTAGCCTATAACATTCTTGAACAAAATATTCACTAGTTCTTTGTTTGAAATTTGATAAGTAACTAGCTCTCGTGCCACTTTATTTATAACTAGCCTCATGCCTACTTAATTGTAACTAGCCTTATTCTCTACTTTCAATTAATTAAATATTTGGATAGATTTATATCCTTTAAAAAATGAAAGCTAAACACAATGGGTCTAATTTCCATATCAGTAACCTTGTAACTTAAGAATCTAACTTAGTTGAAAAGCTAAACACAATGGATATAATTTCCATACCAATAGCCTTGTAAACTTGAGAATCTATATTAGTCCAACAATAGATGCCCAGCCAAAAAAAAAAAAACTTTTGATGTGTTGAAGTAATTCCCAAATGACAATAATTGATCTCTTACCGTTACTTCTAGATCCCATTAAACATAGGGTCGATACACAATTATTGACTTATTTTGCCCTCCACAAAACCTTCAAGCAAATAACTAACTCAAAAAGATATGCACTACAATATATATATATATATATATATATATATAAAAGAAATTACCCGTTCAGTTTACATTTTATGCATCCCTAATAAATTTAAAATAATTGAAGCCAATAGTTTTGTTGCGCTATTCAATGTGGATCAATCAAACTTACATTTCTCTAAACATAGTGTGCAAGCATTTTTATGGACTTAGGTAAGTCTTCGGCGTATTGGCTAATTCACGCTAATAGGGTCTAATGCAAAACTAGCATGCTGCACTGCATAAACCGACACAATGCCCAAATAAGCATAATTTCCTAATCCAAGACTACTGCATCATCTTAAAACAAATTATATGAAGGAATGAATAAACAAAAAATGATATACTACATTAGTCACCCAGGGCAACAACCCTTTTACATCCCATTGTAAGGTATCACTAATCCAATCAATGGACTTAAACTATATTAACCTGCTTTAATCCAAATATTTACACAAAGATTAATATCAATCTTTTCACTGGAAAAAGAGAACAATAAACCAATTTTTCTTCTCAGAAATAAGACCTCAGTAGATAAAATACTTGAACTTCAATTTATTGAGATGCAAGGATGACTATGCACATTAAAATTAACAATGTAGTTAAATAGTAATTTGTTGTACAACAACCAGAAACCTGCAGGAGACATAGGAATGGATAAAGTACTGGTAAAGATATGCTGACATCTTTCTACCTACATGCCATGGCTTCACCTTCCATCATCATCTTCAAATCAACACCTTTGTAACCTTGTTCAGGAATTGACTGCCTAATCATCATCTTCAATATCCCAAGTGAGATCCTCATCTTCTTCTAATACAGCAGGTCTCTTGTGGAGATCTACCTTAGTCGTTGTAGAACTGGTTCCAGCTACTTTATCATCATGCTCGCCCAGATCCTCAATCTCATCCCATCCAAGATCCTCTTCCTCTGGCATTGAGGTCTGGCTTGACACAATAGATATGTCACTATCTTTGCATGATTCCACAGGTTCAGGCTTTGCATCAGGGAGCTGGAGCACCTTGTCGCCTGACTTGGTGTTTGATCCATCGTTGGCTGATTCAGCATCATCTGCTGCACCAGCAGATGACGATGCTATTTTAGTATCCATCGCTGCAGTAACCTTGAAGCTCAATTCTTCGGGTACCCCATCAGGTTTCTTCTCATGTACCAATTCAATAGAATCGGTATCAACCTTCTTTTCCTCTCCTCTAAACGTTCAATCTGACTTTTTTCCTCCTTTACCTGTTTCACTTCTTCTTCTTCTTCTTTAATCTCATCATTTCTTTCTCCTTCATGATCTTTCTCTGCCTCATCCACCTCCTTTACCTCCTCTTCTTCTTCATCAACATCCCAGGATAAATCCTCCTCCTCATCCTCTCTCGAGATTGCCCTCTTAACAAGACTGGCCCTGAGATCCTCCGCCTGCTTGAGCTTATAAAGCTTGAAAAAATAACGCGTCCAGAATGTTTCATAATCCACGACAGAAGGCACGAGCTTCTCAAAAAGGCCTTCAAGAGTTTCATTGTCATAGCAAAGAGTTTCGATCTCCTCCTCCTTCCCTTCCAGCTTGAACTCAGACAACCACTTGAGGAAATCTTCTGCGTCCTCTGGCTCCTCAGAGAAAGTACTGGGATCAGATTGCATTGACAAAACCTGTGCTTCAAACCGGCTGTACCTCTTCAATGCCGAGGCAGCGACGCCCGCCGAGGCAGGATTATCAGAAGAATGGGTATCGGCGTCAGAGTCAGCAGCGAGGAGGCCATCCTTACCCCCTGAGATAATCTCCGCGGTTCCTCGCCACACGGATCCACCAAAATCGTCGATAGCCTGCCCAACAGACTCCAGAGACTCCTGCGCCACCGACGCACCAACCTCCAGCGAGGACGGTAGATCCCGGACGGCGCGTGTGGCGACCTCCCGGATCGCTTCCGTCTCCTTCTTAAGGCCGGAGCCAAACTCCTCCAGGTCGCGGCGGTAGGTCTGGATCACTGATTCGGACTTGGCAGCAAAGGTTTTGATGAGGCTTCCAAGACCAACCCATGACGTGTTCGGCTTAGAATTAGAATAATCTCCAGGCTCGGAATCGGCCCCCGTCTCTGCAGCAGTTTCCTTCTCTCCTTTCTCGTCTTTGAGTGGCTTATGGGGCGAATCGGATGGGGATTTTTCATCCGAAGAATCATCAGAAGGGTCCGGATCACTAGAGAACACTGATTTTAAGAAATTCATGATTGAGTGTTGGTTTATTAGGATTAGGGTTTCGATAAGAGAGACAGAGGTCGGAGATGGAGAGGATGACACCCTGGAGAGCAAGACGGGAGTCGGTGTTGAAGCAAAGGATGTCGAAAGGGTGCCTTGCGTACTTGCAGTACAGAAAAGCACCCAAATTAGTGACTCGAGAAGAGGCAGACGTGGCAGAAATAAAGTGGACAACGCCGACCGTCGTCACAGTAACCATTTGTCAAAATTTTTAAAATATTTTACATTATATTTTTAATTAAATAAAAAAAATAAAATCATAAATTTATAAAACCCTCAACAAAATAATTATAAAATAATTATTTTATACTATATTACTTTTATATTATATTTTTTATACTACATTTTAAATCAAACAAATTTTAAATATAAAAACAATCGTAAAATTACATTGGTGCAGATTGAATCAAATAAATATTATATATATGTGATATATATTTCAGATTTTTAATTTTAATCAAATATTGTAAAATTTAAATTTTACACATATATTATGTGATTAAATTTATTATTAAATTAACTTAAATATTCATATATATATTAATTTTAGGGGATTTACACACATAATATACAATTTTTATACATTTATATGTTTAACACTCAAATTTTAAATTATATATATATATAATATCTCAATAAAAAAAATATCATCATAACTCTTTTTAAAGAAAATACACCATTTTAAAATTACAAGAAATATCTAATTCTACAATAAATGTAAAATCAAATTATGATATCATGATGAGCATAATATTTTAATGATCTTAGAATTGAGCAATATTATGCTCATGCTGACCTCATTTTTAATGAGTTTATCCTTCCTTATTATCTCAGTACTTATGATTCTCAATCCTAGTCTAAGAATTCTTCACTTTGGCACTAAAGTCATCACCTTAATGACTATATGAAACACAAAATCTAACTTATAACATAACACCAAACCAAATAAAATGAGGTTTAGATACCAAACCTAAATCAAATGAAACCCAAACCCCAGAGATGGTCCTGGTTAGGCTAATGGGCTCTGCTAGGACTTAACTTAATTCAGTTAAATTAAATAGACCCCCAAACATTTACAAACTCAATGTAACTAAACTAAGTTCAAGATGAGGCTAATTAGGTTACTTAGTCTGAGCTAGCTCAGACCCTAATTAAACCAAAATCAAGCTAAATCAAATTATACTAGATTAAATTAAATTAAGTCACTTCAAAAGCTTAAGATTCTTTTCAAAATATAATTAAACACAATTCTAAATTCAATTGACCCATGTGGGCACTATTAAGCTCAAACTAAATTTAATCAAAATAAAATCAAAATAAATTAATCTAAGAGCTTATAATTATTATTCAAGCTTAATTAAACACAAATGTAAATCTAATTTGATCTCAATTAAGCCTATTAGGCTATTTGACTCAAATGATTCATGTGGGCCTCACTGAGCTCAAATATATAATCATAATCAAATCAATTTGAACTTACCTAAAGTCTTAAAATCATTATGTCAACTTATTCAAAATTAATCCAAGCTAAATTTAAGTCCAATTTAGCCAATATGATCATTTGACCTAAATTAACCCATGTAGGTCCTATTAAGCCCAAATCAAATCTAATCAGAATAAAATCAAACTTAACTTGTCTAAAACTTTAAAGTCATTATATCAACTCATTCAAAATTAATCAAAGCTTAATTTGGATATAATTTATCTATTGAATCCAGCTGAATATAAAGTGATCAATTGAGTCATTTAACCCAATTTGACTTATTTAGGTCAAATTGAGTCGACCTAAACTTAAGTTAAATTAAAGTAAGCTAATTAATCATATATAAATAAATAATTTAACATAATTTAAACTTACTCATAATTAATTAGACAAATAAGACTCATTTGACTCAACACAACTCAATTCGGGTATTTTTTCTTCATTTGAAAAAGCATGGAAAAATTTTTTTTTTTCTACACACCTCTTATTTTTTTTCTTATTAACACGCTAAAATCACTACACGCACATTTTCAATCATCAAAAAAAAAAAAATCTTTATGTTAAGATAAAAAAGGAATTAAGATAAAAAAACACAAATATGCTCTATATGGATCCAATAATCTTAAAATCCTTAAATTTGGTTGAATATTTTAAGAGTAATTTAAATTTTAGTAAAAATTATTTTTATTTTTTTCAATTGCTCCTAAAATACTAATTCAATCAAGTTAAAATTTTGAAGGAATGAACTTAATGTTATTCCCTACATATATAAAAAATTCAAGTCAAATAGGCTTTTGATTTAGAAGTTATTGTTTTTTAAAGTTCTTTGAATAATTTTAAATAATTAATTAATTAAAAAGTTTAAAAAATATGAATTTTTATTAAAATGGTTTAAAATATCCTAATAAATAATATGGAATCTAAGAAAAATATTTAAGCCCTCTAAATTGTTCAAAATATTAAAACTCATTAACTTATGACTTAATTAAGTTTTAATTAATTAACCTAAGTGTGCTTAACTTCAAAAATTCATAATAAATCAATCAAAAAGCCAAAAAATATGAATGGTATGATAACCCCCAAAAGTTACTAAGTATATTAGAGTTAATTAAGATTTTATTGAAAATAGTAATTCATTAATTACTCTTAAATTATATGCTTGATTAAAGTGAAATTTTTAGGGTAATAATCTTTTGTCGACATCCATCTATTAGTAAAGTTTTTAAGTTGTTCAGAGCTTTGAATTAAAAGATAAAATTTTTGAATCCTAATTAATGTAATTTGCATAAAATAATTAATATAAAATATAAAATTTATCAAAATATATGGAATTGGTTCAAACCCCTTTAATCAATGTCAAAAATCCCAAGAAAATTAATTAAGCTCAGTAATTATGGCTAAATCATAAAATCACCTTATTTAATGCTTAATAATAATTAATCAAAAATTAATTAAATAAAATAATTCAATTTGAACTTTAAAAAAGTCATTAAAAACCAATCATTTGACTAAAAATTATAAATGAATCCTCTTTGTACTCAGTTAATAGAGAGTTAATCAATGAAATCAAAAACCTCAATTCATTTGGGGTATTTTAAGAGTAACTATTTAATTAGTTAAATCATAATTAGTGTAATTAACCCTAAATTATAAGCCAAATTACTTAAAATTTCTAAGGTTTACTTTTACTATTGTTATGCATGTTAATAATTTTTCTCATAATTTGTTGGCTTATACTTTGTGAGTAATTGCATTTTTAGACTAATTGGAAAAATAATTGAATAAATTAATTAAGTGAACTCTGAAAAATCATAAAATCAAATAATTGAGCTTTTGATCATATAATGAACAGAGAGGATCATTAAAAAATATTAAATAAAATTAAAAAGTCTTTAAAGTTACCAATCACTTTAATTAGGACTTAATCAAAATTTTATTAATTACTTTAAGCTTAAATGATTATATAATCTTATGTTTGACTTTAGAATTTAATGAATGTAAGAAAAAGATTGTTCATATCATTTAAATGATTATATAATCTTATATTTTCATTAAGTATGCTTCTTTATTACATAATTGCACGAGCTTTTAAGATTAATTTATAAATTAAGTTATTTGAAATATAATCATAATTAAGTTCATGTATGCATCTTTTGTGTATATATTTTAAATTAGTAAGTCAACTTCAAGAGGTTAAATCATCATTTAAATTTCTTAGTGTGATATTGCATTATTTGATAGAATACTCGCTTAGTATTAGGATGTTAAGGAGTGTGAATCTTATCTTAAGATGAAATTCACCATCCTTTATTTTCTTTAAAACATTAAGGACAACTCAAACATTAAATAAAAATTGATCCAAAATTTTATTTTTAAGTCATTAATCACTTAAATCAAAACCACCCAATGGTGATAAATTGAACATCGCTTTCAAATCATAACATGAACATTAAAGTTTAGTTTTTGTCACACCACACTAACTCTTTTGCACAAACACTTGAATATTAAGTCACCGACTTTAAACTTAGGTTGGGTCGATGCTTTGTTTGATGCATTGCATTTATATTTTTGTGGTGTATTATTTTAGGTTGGATGCTGTGATTGCTTGTGCATGATTCTGTATGATGAGATAATATTTATTAGACTAATTCTACAAGTGACTGTGTTTAATAAAAAGGGGTCGTTGTTGTAAATAAAGATTAAATTAAATAATTTTGCTTGAAGGTGCTACTTACCCCTTAAACGTAGCACATTATGACAGGTGGACATGGCACGAGCTAGTGCTAATTTCAATTGTGTGAATTATAATTGTTTGGTATGTATGTATGTTATAGTTTATCTCTATTTAAAAACTTTATTTTAGAAGTTTTAAATATAATTTTTGTAATAAAATTAGGATTAAAGTAATGGGATTTAGGATAAGCAGGGACTATAAAGTGTTAACCTGGGAACCCTATGAAACTTGGAGTACTTATCACTTGGAGGTAAAGAGAAATGAAGACCACCATAGGCTTTCATTTATTATAATGTTTATTGTAAGTTAGGCAATAAAAGGGCGGAGCTTGATTGTCCACTTTTCTTCTTTTTTCGAGGTATATAGCAGAACATGGATGCACTGGCCTTTTAATTATTCTCTTAACTTAAATGTCAGTATGTTTATATCATTTGCTCATTATAGCTGACATGCCTTTTTTAGGTTTCTTAAAGTGTGATAATTATTGTATGGGGTATGAATTTTGATAGGTTATTTATAATTTAAATGTTCTACCTCAACTTAACAATCAAATTAATAATTAATGCAACTCACAATATTATTTTAAAGACTTAGGTTTAATCAATAATATTGATATAGATGTCATAGGTCTATGATGTGATAATCATAATTGCATATTGTCTTGCATTCTAGTTTGCATGATAAGGGGGAGAGCTAGACCATTAAAAATAGCTACCCTTGAGTGAATAATATCTCTCTCGTAAATTGGCTCATAACTTGATTTTATCATGCATATAAATATGATTGCATACCTTAGCCTTTGTCAATAAAATTTTGTTTCTAAAGTACATTAAACATAAAAAAAATATTACCATTACTATGGCATTTTCTCACCAGTTATGATCTAGAATCTATGGAGTGAGTTTAAGCTCTTATATTTTCATACTTAATAAGTAATAGCTCAATCATCTTGCATTTACACAAGACATGCCTATTGATTTTAAAGTGTATGTGGTGTTAGCTGGCATCTCTTCTAGGCATCCATAAGTTGAGAAAAGTCGGGATTGGTTCACTCTCCTCAATGGAGAGGAACCAATGCATTTCAATTTCCCCCACTTAAAATTAAGACAAGCTCTCAGCTTGTGTTAAAACACTCTAGGTTCAGGGTTTGAGGTTGTCTTTTTTTATTTTTATTTTTTTTGGCTGCGGGCATAAATCTTAATTTCTTAAGTATTTTTATAATCTTGTGTTGTTGAATAAAAATCATAACATTCTAATAAAATTATAACTTTCAATCTCAAAAACACAGAACCTAACTATAAGATAGATTGGAGTGCTTACTATGCTTCTTAGTATCAAAGCACTTCCTACTTATTCTAATTTGTAATTTATTAAGAATTGTTCCTATTTAACCTCTCTAATTTTCTCTCCTAAAATTACCAATTTTTGATCTAAGCTTTAAGATCTATATAGATATTAGCCGACTACTTTAATTGTGAATTTTTTTTTAGGAGATTCACATTTTTAGGATGTAATTAATTATAGATGATTACTCATATAGAAAACTTATGACCCAACTTAAAATAAATCTTATCTTATTTCACCCATGTAAGGTAGGGGAAATATCTCTGATACATACAGATCCATCAACCTTATGAGTTATTATTAAATGATTGGGTCCATCGTAGAATAATATTTCTATTTTTCAAGGTAATATATTTTTTCTTGACATCGTATTTAATTATTTCAATAAGTATCCCTAAGATTTGTATGATGTCTTATCCTCTCCAAATTTTAAACACCACAGCTCATTAGCTTTCTATCATTGAGTTGTTTAATTTGACTATATGTATTCTACATTTGAAGATTGTTTGACTTCAATTATTGATTTGAAGCTCCTAGTTACCCGCACAACACCTAAAACATACATTTTTACATATCTAACTCTCAAAACTTACCAAAACTTTGAATACCCCAAATATACCACTCCACTGCCAGCCATTTCCACCATCCATAACTTCGTCCTAGCATTCCTATTATCTCCATTCTCGCCACAGTTCTAAGAACCCTTTTTGCATCCCTGCCGCATAACAACCCTCTTCTCTTTGATCGTAAGGATACTTGTGGGATCAATAGATTCAAGTTTCTCCATCATCCAAGTTTTTTAAGTTTGTTTTTTAGAGAAGGAGAAAGAGGGATGAGAGAGATTTGATTATCGTTTCGTGTAAGTGGATGTTGGGATGAACTTGCCGGAGTTATTGACCAACTACTATAAGAAATGTAGAAAGTGCAGCAAAAGTTGGGTTTGAGTTGAGGGGAGTTGATGTTTGGCTTGAGATTGGCTAGCTAAGACAAATGATAAAATGACATCAGACAATAGATGACCTGTTGTATGTGAATTCGAAGAGAAGTGGGGATGTGGTGCTTGGCCTTGGTGCATTTTTTTCTTCAATTGTATTTTCTCTTTGTTAAGGCCTAGTGCTATTGTGGAACCAGACACTTGCAGTCTTGAATTGGAAGCCTAAGGTTATTCAAAATAAATTTAAACATTTTTACAAAGCATTTCTCCTAAAAGATGAAAAGGCTTGGAGATTCTATCTTTTTTTATCTTAATTCCTTTTTATGTACATGATTCATAATTGGTTTTGTATTTGTTTGAAATTTTGTTGAATTGCAACAATCAAGCTTTCATTTTTGTGATATTAGTTTCTTAATCATTACAAAATTTAAAATTTTGATTATCTTTAAATTATTCTTTTGAGTAAGTTTTATGTGTTTTATAACTTTACATAAAAAATGCACTAATATTTATCCAAATTTAGAGCTTGTGAACTATAAATTTTGATATTTGACATGCTTCTTTTTGAATCTCAACTTATGTTTGCATTAAAAATGAGTTTGTAATCCTAAGAGTTGGTGAACTATGACTTATTTTGTTTGTATTATGAAGATTTTATATTATGAGAAATGAGTTGAACAACAAAGTTGGTTTCTTGTTAGTGAGCTAAAATGTAGAAATCAGTAGCTTGTTTTAGCAAAGGAAAACTGAAATGTTGAGAGGTTCATTGAATATAGTTAAGCCGTAGTCGATAGTTCATGAGACATTGTTGATATATTGTTGTATTGTGTGTTCAACTATCATACAAATGGTATAAAAAAATTTTGAAGGCAAAGTAAGCCATAAAAAAACCATTATATAGAAAACTAACCAAGCACCACAACAGTTATTATAAGACATAATTTTATAATAGCTATCTAACCAACAGATTGGAGGTCTTATAGGTAAAGCCTGAAGCTCCTCAATAATTTTCCTCAATATAACAAAATGTTTATACAATAGTTTAATATATTTAATATTGAAATCAAGTCATATAAAAGTGTGATTATGCTAAAATAAAGTTATAAAAGAAAGATTTGCATTAAATGTATACTTTAAATATTAAAGTTTATTTAACCTTTTTTTAAGTCCTCATCAATAGTTTCCATTCTGATTGGTAACTTTTGTCTACTTTGTTATGTGAAAGATATAAGTTATAAGTAGTTGAGATTTTTTTTTAGAAGAAACAGTTTGTTCTTGACTTAGAGCGTTTTTGCTACTCTTGTGGTGCCCCTTTTATGCGCAATGACCACATTTATAATATTTTTTGTCATTCTCCAATAAAGTTTTCAATCTCCTTTTCTTAGGTCTTCCTCTAGGCCTTGTTGTGTTGGGCGTGTCAATTTGCACTCCATCATTAACTATATGTCATTGATACTTGCTAAGTAATATCGCAATAGCACCTTCATATTCCACTATATATTTGTGTCAATGTCAATATCATGACAATGATTAGTACTATATAATCACAGCAACAACAACAACAATAACAACAAGCCTTAATCCCACTAGGTAGGGTCGGCTGCATGAATCCTTCATCTCCATTGTGTCCTATTATGTGTCAAATTCTCATTTAAATCAAGCATGCTAAGATCATTTTTTATACATCTTAACCAAGTCTTTTTAGGTCTACCTCTTACCTTTCTTAACATAAGGAAAATCTAATGCATCTACTCTCTAATCGGATCATGGATGCTTTATGTGGCCAAACCATCTAAGGACTCTCCCTAATCTTATCCACCGAGCTACTCCAACTTTTTTCCGAATATACTCATTTTGCATTCTATCTCTAAGGGTAAAGCCACTCATCCACCTAAGCATCCTCATCTCTGTAACACTTAACTTAGTCTTATGTTTCTCTTTTATTGGCCAACATTCTGCACCATAAGTCATTGTAGGTCTTACCACCATCTTATAAAATTTTTCCTTAAGTTTAAGTGGAACTTTTCTATCCCATAATAGGCCAGATGCATTCCTCCACTTCAACCATCCAACTTGAATTCTACTAATAACATCTCCATCTATTTCACCATCACTTTGAACAATAGAGCCTAAATATCTGAAACACTCACTCTTATTAATGACTTGTTCACCTAATGTCACAACACTACCACTATAACTTCTAGAACAGAAAGGAGTTAATATTTGTTATATTCAAGTCATTAAGGATATGTATACTAGAGCTGTTACTTGTATCCAAACACAAGGAGGATTGACTGACTTAGTACTATACAATCCATAAAATAAATTAAAATTTAAATTGCATCCACTTACTTAGTTATATAGTAATGATTATCTACATATGTGTGCCATAATGGATGCTCTCTTATGTCAATGAATGCAACTGCATGTACACAAGGAAGTTCTGTTATCTTTCACTTTCTACAAATTCATTTTTTCACTATAATATTAACTTCTTGCCTTTCATGTCAACCCTCAACCTCAGCCCTAAATATGATCAATTGTCTTCCTATAGTTTTTTTTTTGTAGTTCTTTCTCTGATGTGATCTTCAGTATAAGGTACTAACTCCCCTGTCATCTCATAGTATTCATCTTTTTAGTTTTCCTTACACTATAAGCATCCCTCTAATAATGTCCACTAAGTCCACAACTAACTTGGTTATGGCATCGATAATCCAAGAAATAAATGATTCAAACATGTTATTTGTGTTATAATCACTCTTTATATATGTCATAAACTAACTTTTAGACCATTGTATTACAAAGAGAGCAAGTATGAATAACCTGTGGAGATAAATTAAAATTTTCAACAAGCTTATTATTGTATTCAAGTGGTGTATAAACATTACCAGCCGACCACACCAAGCTTCGGACTTTTGAGCTATCATTATAGTGGAAGTGTTTCTTTAAGTTATTTCATAAGTGTCACAACACAAACTCTATGCTCTACTTCAGGGAAGACATGTTTGATAGCCTCACAATATCCTTTCTCTATGTTAGTATCAAAGCCAATGTATATATTCTAAGTATAATTCTTTTAGCTAAGTTTTCCAAGAGAACATGGTAGTGGTTCTTGACAAGCATCTAGATTTATTAAATGTCAACATCTACACATGAATTCTTCAATGATAACTTGAATGCTAACATAAAATATCTAAAAAGAATTATCAAACTGTCATAAGCATATGTGGTAAGAGATCCTAGATTTTTATTAAGAAGCTGGCGACGGGTGAAGACTGCAGCGAATGGATGAAGAAAGAGATGCTCCAATGTTCTTCCACTCACCAAAGAGAAAGAAGTTTGAAGTTGTTCGTGGACTTTTTTATCATGATTTTTAGAACAATATTTTGCTCTTAAGAATTCTTTCATTTCTACTCAAGTCATGAGATTTCTACCATATATTTCTTCGTAAGCTAAAATGTTATTCCAATAGATTTTTGCATGACCTAACAGTTTCATTTTATCAAATGTTATTCCTTAGTAATCATCCATATGATACCAATAAAAAACTTATTAGAATCATGAACACTGTCATACATTTGAGCTTCTATTTTAACTTGTTTCATAGGCTCGTGTAATGTTTCATGGACCCTAAGATGTCTTGTCTAAGGAGGTTTCTTAAGTTTGATCTTTTCGCAATATACTCATCTCTAGAAAGTTCAATGTTTTCCCCACCTATAGGCTCTAAGTCATCTGGACTGGGTATAGTTGGTGAGGTTTGAAGCCTAATACTCAAAGTTTGAATTTGTGCGATGAGATTCAAGAGTAGGACTTCTACCCCAGTGAATTTTTCAACACTTCACATGAAAATCTCATCCACTCTTCTAGCAAAATTTAGGGCATGATGTAAATAAAAAGAATGCAATATGACACTCTGAATTAAGGTTGTCAAAAAAGCTTATTGTTCATGAATGACTCGTGTTTAGCTCATTAAATAGCATGTATTTGAATCGTTCGTTAAGCAAGAGAGCTAAACATGAACGAAAAGTTGAAGCTCAATCTATAAGCGAGCCAAACACGAACACACACACACACACACATATCAACAGTCATGGCTTGGTAGTTAATGCTATTCTCTTGCATAAAAGTGGCTTAGGTTTGAATCATAGAACTTCCACATTTTTTAGAATTTTTTTGTTTATTCGAACACCAGCCAAATACAAGCAATATCGTGTTGAACATGAACAAACTTCTTACGAGCCTTATTCAAATACGAGTCAAACATGAACACAAGTGAATGTAAACACGCCGAACATGAACATGGCTTAGCTCGCTCATGTTCAACTGGTTTACACCCCTACTCTAAATGATGATTTTAAATATGCAAAAAATGTGAACTAAACTTAACACGCAAAATGAGATACATAAAATTTAAAATTACTAGATTTTAATAAACATAAAGAAATATGTGGACACTACAAAACATTAAACATGTTTAGAAAGGAAATAAACATAAAATATTTAAGGATATGATATTGATTTTTTTATGTAAGGTTAGTATTTAAATAGGCAATTTAGTGAACTCTCCCTTACTCAAGTTGTCACTTAAGTATGATTGCTTGTGATGAAGTTAAATAGGAGAAAGGCTAGGCGTTATAAGTACAGACAACTAGTTGGTAGTAATATAAACATTCATATAATTGCCTAACATATTAATTTAACATGTATTCCCAAGCGAAATCACTAATTCTATAAGAAAATTGCTCAAAATCCAAAATACAGAACTAACCTTACTTGGATTTGATATAGATTATCTGCGAGCACTTTTTACACGCCTCCAAACCTTGGACTTTGATATAAAAAATGATGATGGACGAAGATCACAACAAATGGATGAAGAAAGAGATGGTCCAATGTTTTTTCACTCAATAAAGTGGAAGAAGCCTAAAGTTGTTCTACTCACCAAATTAGAATTGTAGCCAAAGATCACCGAATTCCTCAAATGGCTGGCCACCAAGCTCAAACCAAGAGTATTTTCACTCAAATTTCACACACAAAAGTCAAAAGTTTATTCATTAAGTCAGAAATGAAGTTTAAATAGGTATAATACTCCAAGGGATGCATCTCTTAGGAAGAAAACTACAAAAAAATCAAAAAAAAAAAAAAAGTCAAAACTATCATTTTGCAATGCCATGGCACCACATAGCAGTTCCGAGGCCCCATAAACCTAGCACTAAAGAGTCAACTTCTTAGTTCCCACACATTAAAACCTATGGAGTGCAGCTTCGAGGTGTCAAACCCACACTTATAAAAATAAATACATAAATTTAAATATTTTTAATCACAACTCTAATACAACACTTAAACATCATTAAATATATCAATTATTATATAATATAACATATAAAATATAAATTCACATATAAAGTCTATCAAAAGTTCTCCTGAGTTCATGCTTTGGCTTGTGACCTAGTGACATGCCCTTTCCTCATTAATGTGCTACATTAGAAACTCTGCTCTTAATGTAGAAATCTATTTGTAGTTTTTATCCACTGATCGAAATATAGGATTCATGTTTGCTTTATTGAACATCACAGTCTTATATAAGGTAGAGATAATTTGTAGGTTGTCTCCAACTTATGATTGATTTATTTTGGTGGAATATCTGGTTACTTCTTCAGTAGATCTTATATTTAATCGACAACCCAAGGAGATGTGGCTTGCTTAGTCTCTGCTTTATTCACAACGAGGCATGAGTATGTTCCATCCACCTTCCTCACTTCAAAAGTTTGGATGTCAACACATATTAAAGCTTGTATCCTTCACTGACAACCTCGATATGAGCATATCATTATTACTCGCTTCTTATCACTGGCTTTTATCCTAACTCCAAAATTATATAGAATGACCTAGGTTCGAAGAGCTTGCTTGAAACACAATGAATTATCAAAATACACACCAATCAATATAGTTTTATCATCTCCATATGGAGTTATTGAAAGCCCTCCACTACAAACATTGGAGCACTCCACCATGTGATGATTGTTCCTTACAACTCCATCTATATTTACATTATGTATTATAACAACAATCTCAACATGACAATTAGACTATTCAACCATCTCTCTTATGTCAAGATCATTTGCAATCAACTTGTACTCCTTCGATGACATAAATATAATCATATAATTTAAATTCATGCCCTGTTAATCATGGACAAATTCCACCAATCTCCTCTTCAATTTAAATAAATTGATAATCCTTTTCTCAAGTCTAATTGTTTTCTATTTACCATCACTATATCTCTTATTATAGTTCTTTACTTCAACCTAAAATCCTCCATATTTAATAAAGATTAAAGTCATAGATCTAGGAGATATGGAAGCAGAATAGCAGCAAATGCTATCATCCATCATTCTAAGCCAATATTTTTCTTGCGACTTCTTATATCAGAAAAGATTACCCTGTACATACTAACAAGTTCTTGACACTCTGATTCTTTTCCAGTGATGACGAAGAAAGGATAAATCTAACTCAGAGTTATAGTTACACATTCAAGGGATTCTCAGCAATGCTTATTAAACAGAAAGCCAATATTTTGTTTGGTATTGTCATTGTTTTTCACCTTTTACACCAATCACATAAAATAATCTCATTCGAAGGCCGCATCAGAGATCTAAAACTACAACGATACAGTACAAGTACTTTTTTTTAGCAAGAATTAAAGTTTCCCTAACTGAAAGTAGGACAGGACAAAGTGATATACTGCATCGGATTACAAGTATAACACTGACGCTGCCTAGAGTCCCATATCACAAGCAAAGTTTTTCAATTTTTCTGGAAGGGATACTACAAAAATAATGGAAAGATTGTTTGCATGCAACAAGAGTGCTGTAATTCCAAGCGAGATAAATAACAAAGACCAAGAGACATGCAAGAAGAAGAAGGGCAGTTAGTGAGAATTTTCTAATGGCGTGAATACAAAAATGAAGTTAAGAGGAATGAGAGAACGAAGTTACAGAGGGTGAAAACAACGGTAATGACATCGGATATTTGGGAGATTCGAAGTTTTATAATGGTATTAAAGTAATATTTAATTTTGAGATGTTAAACATATATATTTTGATACTTAAAAAAAGAAAAAAAATTGAGCATTCACTTGAGAGAAGGTTTATGGGTTGTTTGGCTGCACACATAATTTAACTTAAGTAGGATTTAGTAAATCCCGTGTAAGTTGAATCCAGAAAACTGTTTGGTATATTGATAGTTAAATCCAATTAAATCTTGTGCTACTATTTGCTTACTTATATCAGGATTTAAATTAGTTATAATAATTAATATTTACAAAATGAATAGTTAGAAGTTATTTTTTTGTATTTTTTATCACAAAATTAAACAAAATAAAAGACTAACTAAATAATTAAGTCGAAGAGATGTAAGCCAAGTTATTGAAGACATAATATTAATGTAGCTAATAATATCTAAATTATACTGAAGTTGAAACTATAAAAAAATAATATCTAATAGATATTCAAATAGAAGTTACGAAAGCACAACGAAAAAAATAATAAATGATAATGATTAACAAGAGTATCATTTTCAAAGCTACTGATTGTAGATGTGAGTTGATATTACGATTGAAGATATCAAACGGAACTATGCTTTTATGCAAAATCTTGTATTTTCAAAATGAATTGTCATAATTATGGTTGAAAACATAGCAAAAATAAAATAAACATTTAACTTCAAGACTTCAACGTGCATTTCACATATCAGTAGCAATAGCATGTTTCACTCTATCCCCTAAAACTCTCTCTCCAATTGTGGCATGTAAGTTAGGGCCTTCATCATTTATTGTCACTTCTCCTAAGTTGCTATCATGGTGCATCTAAGTTTGAAACATATTAGAGTATATATCATTGTCGTGAAAATGACCAATGAAATTGTGTACTACACATGCAATGACAATTTTTGCTTGAGCATTTAAAGGATATTATTACATACAGTGAGCACCTGAAACCTCTCTTTCCAAATACCAAATGTCCTATCCACAATGTTTCGTAGCTGGGCATGTCGATGACTGTACAACTCTTATGCAACTATGTACCTACGAGTACCGCCACGGTACTCACTCAAATGATATCGATAACCTCTAAATGGAGCCATAATTTTGTCAGTATTCGCGTAACCCGAGTCAACTAAATAGTATCTTCCCTGAGGTACCTGAAATCCACTTTGCTCCACAGACCATCACAACACCCTCATATCTGCTGCAAATCCCTCCCAACCAGAAGTAATGTAGAGAAATTATCAATCAAATGAAACCGCAACCATAACATTTTGGAAGGTAAATCTTGCAAATACTCTTTTATATTACAATACCTATTTAGCAAATCTTGGCCAACAATAGTTGGTATGTGTATTCCATCTATCACTCCAATTGCATTTTTAAGGAAATGATAGAATTATTGATATATTGCTATATGTAAGGATGTGACTTGACTTCATTTGAAGGAAGATTGATAAATTCATCTGCTAACATCACTATCATACACAACAAATTTCTAAAATGTCTACTGACTGTCTCTAATGAGTACTGGAAAATTTCACATAGCTGCCTATAATTATGTGCATAGGCGACTCCTCGAAGAAAAATCCCAAGTTGCTCAACGATATTGATGTTCTTAGTATCACAAAGCAGCCCACGACCTACCAATAATTCATGTAGTTGGTTGAATGCTTCTGGTGGTAACTTGAAGCAGTTGTATGAGCGTACAAGATGCCCATCTATAACATCATTGACATATTGCTTTCCTGTATAACATCTATCAAACATTAGCCTGGGAATGTAATCATCGTCAAATGAAGAGTTGCTATTCTCAGGTATCGATTGTGCAAGCCTACTAATCTCATCATTCACCTTTATATAGTTGTCGAGCATGTCACAAAATGGATCGGGTAGTATTCCCCTCAAATAATTAGGCATCCTATAAATTTTATAGCAAAATCAATAGAAGTAACAAGACAAGGATAATATAAATTATTTTATTTTCAAAATTTAGAACAACTGATAGCACAACAATTGAAACTAATACATTAAAAATATTACAACAAGATATACTACTAATCAATAAAGATTAACACATATATCTAAATATAATAAAATATAGTACAAATTAGTATAGCCCATATTGAAAGCTATAAACAACAACATCAATTTCTAGATCCAAACAGGATAGTCATGGTATCATGGATGTGTAGCGACAATATGTTCAATCCAAGCGTATAACATTGATTCGTCTCATGTCATAAGAGTAACTTTGTTGTTCATATTGCCCTTAATTGTGTCATGAACAGCCAAGATCGCCTCAGTTGATAGATTTTCTATATCACCCAATTTTGTTAAGCAATCAACCATTGTGATAGGAGCATGTCTATGTAACGAATCCTTTAAAGTTTGAGCACTTTAGTCTACTTATTGAGATGTTTATTCAATGCTTCTTTATCAACACGTTTTCATGTGCGTCGCGAGCCTTGCCCTTCCTCAACACTAGCTCTCTTTGACCCACTCAACCTTTTATTAATGTTCTCTATACTCCTGCACTGTGTAACGTCCACATCCACTTCTAGCAGTGTACTGTTAGGTTAAATAATGAAGCTAACACCATTGGAAGCTATGAATGCATCACCGTCATGTTCAAAAGCGTCAACTTCGGGCATTTCTTCTATTCTATTCTTGGATAATAATTTAAACTCAGATGAACATGCTTCCATGCCAATAGCAATGTTATCGGCATAAATTTTCTCAAAAATATTGTATTGATGAAATGAATTTCTGAGAAATCGAGCTAATTTTGAATTTTCCTATAAATAATGTCAAGAATTTAAGTTAAAGTCAGAAAATTAGAGTTTAAATTAAAGTCACAACACATAATGATCGTGAATCAAACCTGAATAATCTCGTCCCGGATTTCATCAGGAGCAATAAGCATGTGCAATTCCGCATCCCAACCCCATCCACTTCTATTAGATAATTGGTATAATATCCTGAAATTTGCTTTCATATTCTTAAACCTTGTCGTTATTGTCGTCTTTGTGTAGGCTGTCTCCAAACGTTGATTCAAGGTTGCAACTAACTCTCCCCAAGATTCTTTCTTTAATACTCCATTTGAAATATTTTCATACGAAAATTACTCAATTAGGATCTCGCCTAAGGCAACATTGTGTTGCTTTGGCCATCTTGGTGTCCTATTGGAACCTCTACCGTCACCACCGTAATTAGAAATATTTGTATCTTGTCGAAGACCTTTTCTTTAAAATGTTCTTAATATCTAGAGATTAAATAAATTAAACTTTAACAAAAAATGCGTGACATAAAAAAATCTAAGAAAATAAGTTAAACTCATAAGAAGGCAAGGTTGTGCTCTCGACTAAATATTGTGCATTTTCTAAATATTTACCGCGCATCTGAACAACAAAGATCGTACTTTGTTTGTCAGTGCGAGGAACACAACTAACATTAGTTGATTCCTGATCTGAAATTGTGGATGCTTCTATTTGGTGTATATTTTCTCTTTGCTTTGTCGGATACACATTGCGAGTAGTTTTTCTTTTTGTTGTGGAAATCTTTGACTCGGCCGACAAGGTAAAATTCTTTTGCCAAGTGCAATTGACGTGTCAGAGCTAGTCACTAACTATAATTTATGCATTTTTCAACTCCCTAATTATTGAAATAGGTTATTAAATAGGCACTTAATAAGCTAACCAAATATATATATTTTTTTATGGGATGTGGACATGTACATAGCATTGTGATATTAGTTTAATCAAAAGCTAATTTTTATCATCGCTTCCTCCAAAGAATGTGCATAACGGTGGCTAAAACTAATCCCAAAGTGTACAGGAACATAAATAGTTGCAAGAAAGTAGCAGATTATGGGCTTCAGATATATACAAATATGAAGCATGAGGGAAGAATATCAATAAAAAATAAAGGAGTGCTGTGTGGTAATCAAATAGTTAGCACTAACTCTAAACAACTAAAGCTTTTAATCAATATATATATATATGACAATAACTTTCTTTATGACAAACTTGCAAGTGTGTCAGGACAAACAATCGTTGCAGAAATTCTAATATGTATAAAGTTTTAAAACAATAAACACGACAATATCTTGAATTTCACGAAAAAATCTATTTTATTTTTGTGTAAAAAAGAATGCCAAACATATTTTTTTTGTTCAACTTAACATGTGTTTAATCATGACCGAAAACAATGAATAAATTTACTGCGAGGCTATCTATTTTTTACTTTAAGCTTAACAAGTGGATAGGTTTGATTTCTAAACAGTAGTTTTCTAGAAACATAATTAAACATTAGTAGTATAAATGCTCTTTTATAAACCCTAACTTTGAAATTGAGCTCATGGGAATGCTTATTTAGGGATTTATATATGATTTGATCTCTTTCCCATTCGTCGATAGTTGCTCATTTACAATTCTAAAGGGCTGTCCAAAGAAGAGTTGTTTGATGGAAGGAGGCCCAGACGGACAATTTTTTTAAACTAAGTATGGTTATAAGCTTAATTAGGTAATTAAGTATTAATAAAAAAATTTCGGTATAACACCATGATCAATGATGACTGACGCGGCACGTGTTGCGAAGTTCGGGCCGTCAATTTGACCGCATCAACACTATTATGATCGGTCTGCTTGTTTCTCGACTTGGCTCCTCCGCTCTCCGCGATTCCTCCACGATTCCTCCCCCCTCTCGAGCTCGAGCGCGCAACATCCCCATTCGATTGGCGCTCGCAACATCGAGCTTCTACACCGCCCCAGTATCTCCAACCCTCAGCATTGTGCCGCCTCCCCTGGTATTCAAAATAAACTTGTTTTTCTTGCCGCTGTTACGTGTTGACACTTTCCTCTCTCATAGCAGGTTTGAAGCCAACATTAGCTTCCTGAGCTCCATTTTGTTTGGAAGTTTCGTGGATTCGACTTTTTTTACATCTCGCCGTTATTTGTAAACTCACAAATCCCTACTTCTATCAATTTATAAAGTAATAGAGTATGTATGGTAGGAATTTGAGTATTTTTAGACTTTTGTTTGGGATTTGAGTTGTATGTATGCGTATCACATTGATGTTAAGTAGCTATATAGTTTGTTTGGCAAGAATGAACATAGAATTTGTTTTTCGATCCTTTTCTATGAGTAACTAAGTATTGATGAGCGCTCACCAAGTTACGCGGGAGGTAAAATCGCCCGCCAAGATGCATCACGACCTTACTGAATTGAAGCAATTATGAGAATCTTGCACATTGATCAGCCACGCCACTCTAATGTGTCGCTATGAAATGGTGGATTTAAAGCGTCAATATCTAACGATGTCGTTTGCAAAGTTACACTTAACGAAGCTTCCCGTCAGATGTTGGTGTTGTATGTCGAAGTGGAAGATGTTAATATTGCATCCACATTAGCTGATCCAGTAGTAAGGTCAGTAGATATACCGTTAACGCATACACAGGATTTCATCGCACAAGCACCTCCGGGGATACAACGCCTTTGATGAGTTGATTCCCGTGCAAGTATATGGTCAACATTTATCGATTATACTTGTAATAATTAATATGATAATTTGTTGCTCAACTTATAAGTTATGGCGACGATGCGTCATCGCTGGATGAACCGTATGTGCCTCGTGAGCGCAAAGATGAGTATCGACTGAGTAAGTGGCTCAAGCGAGTCGAAAGTGCGATAGTGACGATGATCGCCGTTAAAGCTTGAGAATATGATAAATCATAATCAAAAAATCACTCATTTCAATATCGACGGAGAGTCATATGTTGTCCACAAACGGTGTCCGGATGTGTAAAACTACGAGAGAGTGGGACAACGATGTTTACTTTGGCCCATCCGACTAAACCGCCTCAAAGATGAAATTGAAATTCCAAATGACCTTGTTGAAGGTATGTGTTTCGCAAATAAACGAGTCAGAATTTTCATTGGTGCATAGTAAGAATAATGTTCAATTCCAAACAATTATTCTAACCGTAAGAACTACACGGTTGTGTACAAGACAGACCCTACAAGGTCCTGTAAGTGGTGCCAGACAGAAGAAGAAGCAGACGCTTGGGAGAATATCAAGAGGTGAAAATCATGGCAATGGCCATCGCAAAGGCTCAAAATTCATAAATACTTCATCATACTATGATCGCACCGATTGATCCAAGTTTAGAGATTATAGTAATGAGTCAAATTCAATGTTAAAGTTTCGTATATGAAAGCTTGGGATGCAAGGCGCAATAAAAGCAATATTCTACCTGGAAGAGTCCCATAGACTCTCGCCTTTATATGGAATCAATTTGCAGATTTTACCTCGTACGCCTACAATCTACCAGCGCATACGCTGTGAGACTTTTGGGCCTTTGACCTTCAATAATGGGATGGAGTACCACTGTTGAGCTTAGACGCATTTTTTTGAGTAAGTATCGGTACATTATTACCGAGGAATCGACGGCAATAATGGGTTGTTTCCTCTAACTTTGCTATTGGAATCCGAGAATGTTGATTCGGTGGTTCTTCTTTGCCGCTTGCATGATGTTGCCCGTAGTATCTACTAGACGTGATTTGTGCATAATATCCGATAAACATGTTTGCATACGCGATGCAAAGAGATTTTTCCAGCGCCTCACGCATTGTTGCCATTTGCGGAAAATTTTAAAAGGTCTCGCAGTTGGGATTGGTGATGTTGAGTTTCTATGCCAAAAGATGTATATGACAGTAATACTAATGATATTCGCCAACCGCTTAATGTTATATTAAAAATGTTAAAGAAGAATAATCGACTACAATGTGAAATCCCTCAGGCACCCGATGGTGGTATGCTTTATAAATGAACAATGAATGCATCCGAGTGTTTTAATAGAATGGGCACGCCATCGATTCAGCTTTAATCACTACTATCTATTACAACTTAAATTGTTCATGAAACGTTATCCACCGCTACTCGAAGAGAAATCGCTTTGTCTATTTATACTCAAAAGGATGTCCACACCGCTACAACATAATCGAAAGGGAGGCATTTTCCCGAATAAATATCAACCCACGGAGATGTGTTTTTGACAGTCCAAAGATCATTGAGTTGATTTGCTGATAATGGCCTCGTGATTGTAATAGGCGTAATGATCATATATCATCCATGCCCACATGTGATGTTACAGATTTCAACGGTTGAACCATCTCATGTGTGTGTCACAAGATTACACTCTACAGAGCCGACATACATAAATAAATTTCATACTCTACCGTGATCGCTCGATTGACCATCTCTCGTAAAGCATGATTATTGCCACCACTAACTTTCGGGTAACGATCTAATAGATTCAAAACACAATGGATGAAAATGTGTAGCAAGTAGAACCAGAAGATAAAAAATAGGTCACTACAGTCATCGTGTCCTCATAATATTAACACGACAATACATTTTCCTTTTACTTATAGTCGTTAGATTTTACACATATAATGCTTATATTTCTCTTCCTACGCTTCTACTTAGATTTTACAATATTAACACTATTATATTTATTTTGCGTGTAATACAGAGAGACCGCCTGCTGGGATGTCATAGCCACGCTGTGGAGGCCACCCCACCCATTGGAGCCTACACCGTGAGTTCATCCTAGCATTTTCTCTCATGCGTAATCGAGCCACCCGATAATGTGATTTTATTTTTATCTACTTACCTTTTATTTCGCTGACATTATTTTTTTTTTTTGAAAAGCAGATTGAGGCGATCACACTTATGCAAGGAGTGGCCCATCACGCGTGACATTCATCAGGCTGAGTGGCTCGTGACTTAATCGCTACGCTTCATCCAGATCATCATTTGTTGATCGCCTTTAGAGATGGTCTCCGCAGAAATACCTTCCACCTTGTAGTGAGATGACTATGACGCCCGTGACGCGAGATGATCCCGGACTACGGTTGATGGGCCACCTATCATAAGCCCGACGTGATTGGCGAGGGAAGAGATGGCACACCGGCCCGATTGATGATTTGTTGGGACGACACCCCTACTTGACGTGATGTATCATGATCCATCAACCGCATATCGATCGATATTCGATAATGTCACGACACGTATTAATGCATGCCATGGCGACTTTCTACGGAGTCATACACCGCCAGCACGAGGAGTTCTTCCGCCACTCTGCTTTATTTTATTTCGATTTTACCCTGATATTTTCTGAGGTCCACCGCATTATTTACCACTCTGGATGACCTGGATTCTTTAGCATGATGTCTATTGCAGTGCTCATATCTATATAGGAGTCGTGAATCGACTAGCAATAGGCCAACATGGCTCTTTATACCTCCTTCGATTTGGGCTTGGAGCATATTCATGTGCACCGACTATACATATTCCATATCCCGCTGAGCTTGGTCTCGGTTCGATGTATATGTTGTTAATTGCACTTTCAAATTATGCCTTATATATATGTTTAAATTATTTTCTCGATGGAATGAGAAGTATGTTCACAAAGAACTAATATTTAATGCGAAATGCATAAAAGCTGATACACAAACACAGGTTGGATTTGCAGATAACACTTTAGTTTAACATAATTTTTACTATATGCTGTGATCCGGGAGCCGCATAAATGAAGAGATCATATCACATCTATCGATACATGCTCAACGCGCTTTGACATATTAAGACGCGATTCCCTCTTATCACCAAGAGGGTTGAGATTTACCGTGATAGAGTGTCGCGGCCGCCTTATTCTCAGTAGATGTATGGACCCTGGCCAAAAGGATGGTCGATGCGGGATGTCGATGGTCGACCATACCACCACACATTGCCGCTTGGGAGAAGGATTGCCTCGTCGAGGGCCTGGGAGGATGTGGACAAGAAAAGCCTATCAACCAATACATGGTTCGATCGTGAGCTCAGACACCGCCACCTCAGATCCTCCGACCACTTACTACGCCAGCACCAATGAAGCATATTTATGACATAAGTATTCATCTCAATTCAATATTTATGTGCTAATTTTACATATTATTTTTTGTGAGGAGCATATCGCGACTCGAGATATCTTTCACCATACTTGGATGATCACCCTTACGATGTGTATGATAAAATGAAGCGATATGCGAGACTGATGAGCGTACATATTGGTGACACATATTACGGATCGACGCTCTGTGAGGGTGTCGCACACCATGACGAGGCCATCTACTCGATCAGTCCTTCTACGATATCGAAGTCATTCTCACATATGAGTCAACCACCTATCTTTCGGGCCACATGATGATATGACGACGCGGCCAAGATCTTGCGTAGAGGGCCACCATCATCACGTGATCCCATCCGACCCACGCATCCTGAGTGTGATTCCACGCAGACGCAGAGAGACAGCGTCACCTAGGGTTTAGGACAGGTGCATTTTGCTTTTATTTATCTGTTTCATTAAAAACTTGAGAGTCATATACACGTTGAATTTGGTTATGTCATAATGAACGTCTTATTATTTATCCTTTTCTGAAATGAATTTGTTAACTTCATATGATTGTCATCCATTAAACTATTATCAACTTGATGCGGTCACAAACCATTTCAAGTTTAAACTACACTTTTTTTTTTCTTTTTTTTAAATAGTTTATTACTCTACTTTTAAGAACAAAAATTGAAGAATTAAGATTTGATTGATGAGTAGAACTCTATATACGGAAAATCTTGATTCTTTTCATACTCTAAACCGATGATGCTATTACTCTCACAAATCACACCTAATCACAAGCCCAATTAATGGGTGACTTCGACTTAACAGATACCACGCCACGCCGGAGTCGACGTATGCGGCCGCTTCACTAATTGACTATACTAATTCTTAATTTTTTTTATTAATACTTAATTACCTAATTAAACTTCTAACCATACTTAGTTTAAAAAAATTGCCTCCCAGACTCAAGGGAACATGTCTACATGGATCCCAGTTATATGTCAACATGCAAATTCACAAAGCAAAGTGATGTTTATAGTTTTGGCATTATACTAATTGAGCACATTACTGCCATTAATCCGTAGCAGGGCTTGATGGAGTACATAAATCTCGTTAAGTCCTCACCATTCAACTACCCTTTGTCCATCTTCCACTTATATCTTTTAATTTACATTCATTATAACATTTCATCCTATAACATTATGGGATTGTTTGGTTGCAAGATTTGAACATGATTTAAGTGGGTAATGATTAATTAGAGACCTTTTCTCTGGCCATAAAGTTCAAATAGTCACTCTAAACAACTCATCCAAAAACACCGATTAGTTGGATTTAGGCTTCATTTGGGAGAAATTTTTAACTGCTTCACATTTTTTAAAATGTGATTATATTTTTTAAAGAACTATTTGATTATACAACTTTTTTATAAGCATTTTTAACATAACTCCGTTTTTACTCTAATATGAATCGTGATCTCTATGTTACTTTTTGACACAACTTTTTAAGAAACTGCTTTAAAACAAAATTTTGTAAAAGCAAAAGTCCAATCAAACTTCTTAATGATCGGTTTATTATACCTTTTGAAAACTGATTGAAAAAGAAAAATTTTTTTTTAAAATTGTTTTATAAATTTTTTTTTTTTGAAAAAAATTTTAAAAAATAGTTTCTGATAGTTAACCACAACACTCTAATAATGTTGGTTCTCAAAATAATTTTTTCATCACAAAATTTTTTGAAAAGCGGCCAAAAAGTTAGTAACCAAATAAAACTGATTTAATTTATGACTTATTTATGAAAAAGTAAAGTAGTCAAAAAATTATCCCAAATGCATCCTAAGTTAAATCCAGCTTAAATCCTGCTTCAATCCTACCAAACTGCCGCTTAGGGGGTGTTTGCTAACGGATTTACTCGGGATTTAAGTATATAAATCCCATAAATCCTGCCAAACACATTTTCCGGATTTAATAAATCCCAGATTTCGTAAATCCTGTAAATCCTGTAAATTCCGGATTTAGTAAACCCCGTTGGAAGGTGGATTATGGGATTTACACACTCTGAAGCGCGTGAAAGAAGAGCTGGGCAGCGACAGAAGAAGGAATATGCGGCTCACGAGCCTGCTTAACTAGTGGAGACAATACTGGGAGGAGCCATTTTCGGGAATCAGGAGTCAAGGAAGGAAGGGAGAAAGTGACATGGACTGGCAAGATGCGTCTCTTTCATTAAGAGCTTTTAGAAGCTCCTTCGATTCGGACTTCAAAAAAAAAGGAGGGAGGAAGAAGAAAGGAGGAAGGAGGAAGGAGGAAGACTATCATTTGGTATGACAATGTTAGAAGATTTAGCATTAGGTATAATTAAATTTAGTTAATTTAATAGTTATCATTAAATTTTAATTATATATAACTTTCTTTTAAATAATTTAACTGAATATATTAATATGTAATTGCTATGCTATTTAATTAAAACTTATTACCTATATTATAGTTATTATAAATTTAATAATTATTAAGTTCAATTAATTATAACTTACTAAATATAATTATAGTTATAATAATTAATTATTATATTAGTTAATTATAATTTACTAATTATAATTTAGTTGTTTTGAATTTAATGTGATTATACTCACTTCAATTCTATGTGATCAAATAAATTTACATGTTAAATATGTAAATCTTCTAATGATGTTTAAATATGAGTATTATTTATTATTATTGACTTTATTTCATCTTTTATTTATTTATTTTTCTATTTCTTTAAAGAAATATTCTTTAAAATTTTAACAAACTTAAATTTTTTTATAAAAATGATGAATTTTAATTTTAATATTATATATTTTTTTATATTTTTTAAAAATTATTATTTAAATATAATAGAGTTAAATTTTATATAATTTATTAAATATTTTTTTAGATTTAATAGAATTTAATAAATTTATTATTAAATATTTTTCAAAATTTAACAGCTCAAAAAATTTTATTGAATTTTATTTGAAATAAATGATTGTTGCCAAACACCCATAGGTTGGAAATCCCGGTCTGTTGGCGACCCGCTGACCTAGCAAAATTTCTTAAACCCTAACCCTCGTTCCTGTCACTGCTTTTAAGGCTACTCTGCGTTCTCAAACTCAGTGATCCATGGCTCTAGGTCGGTTGCAGGGAATTCATCGCGTCCATCGAGCCTTCGAATCTGCTTCTCTTTCTCCATTGTATTCCCCTATATCATAAACTGTGTTTATTTATTTTTTAAATAATCGAGAATGATGTGTTATATCGAATTTGCTCTGTCTTACCTTCCTCCAGCTATGGGAGCTACTGGAGCAATCTTAGTGCGACAAGGGAAGGTAATTTCAAGTACGATAGAATATCAAAGCTTGCTATGATTATCATTCCTATGTATCCCAAAGATTTCTTAGTTTTACCTAATGTTTTTTTTTTTTTTGTACAGGAATCACTCAGTCAACTAATACACCTTACTGTTACTCAGTTAATAACATTATTGGTGTAAATGTGAGTGTTTCAGGCGTGCTTGGATAGCGAGCACATACTTTCAAGCTAACTCCTTTCGAGTAGTTTAATCATTCGAAGTAGCAGCTTCGTTAGTCATGCAATCGCCGTTATCTTTTTCTCCTAGGGATCTGAATTCACAATCCATCTAGGTGGAATACGGTGGATGTCAATGATGAAGGTTCCCCGTGGAGCACAACAGGTTAGCACATATTTCCAGTCAAGGCTTTTTCATTTTCTCAGAGTTATTTTTTTTCATCAAGAAAATGGAAGCTTTGGTTCTGTTGATTAACTGTCTGTTAAAATGCACTGTTATCTAGATTGGAATGCTATTTGAATGTTTTCAATGCATTGAATTTTGCTACCATTGTACTCGAAGTGAAATGTCACCGACATCATGAAAATTATGCTTGAAGCTATCGCAAAGGTGAAATAGAAACACACCACATGAGACATCAAGCTGTATGTATGTGACTTCAACCAATCCTGCGCTCAAGAGAGAGGTGAGAGTGGTCCTATCCACTAGCAAAGAAGTCACAATCATAATGTATGAAGTAATAGTACTCACCAACTATTTTTCAAATCTCAAGAACACCACATACAAAGAGGAAACACTAGAATTATCTCACAATCAAGATCACTTCACATAGAGACTTCTTGACACCTGCATGCAAAAAACCCTATAATCTAGAGAGTTTGTGAGGTACAAGAGAGATGTTTAATCTAGATGCAAAAACCTATCAACTTATTTTTATATGTAGTCGACAACACGTCCTCCTGAGAAGGAAAATACTTGCTAATCCAATTTCTACATGTGATGCAAATCCCAAGATAGAAGGAATGAAAAAAGGCATAAAAAATGTATCCCAATACATATATAGTAGATCACAAGGTGCTTATATGTTGATCCCGAAATCATCACAGATGTTGTTTCTATGATAGTTCAATGAATATAAGGGTATTTTGAGCATACACTTTAATTATTAATATTAGCATATTTAAATAATCAGATGACCTAAATTAATTATAATATGAATCTATGCTAGTTATTGTTATCATACTTTTTTATTATTTATGATATTTTTCTTTATTATATTTTCTATTTCCTTTTCTCTTGCTTATCTGTAGGCACATATATGCTTATACTAGAAAGACGATTGATCAAATATGTAGTCCTTTTCAATTCTATCCCTTCTGATATAGTATAGGGCCATGGTTTAGAATCCTCCTGATCTTCTCTTTATCTTGCTCTCTTGAATCAGATCTTCATTGGCCTGCTCTCACATTTCCATTAGACTACAACACTTCCGCACTTTAAGGGCTTCTCCTTCCATGAGATCATCTTTGTTGTTGACCACTAAGGTGTTTGGTCATTCCCTTACTTCTCATAGATCTATACACCTCTATGATCTATATTGTTTTCCAGCAGTGACTGCATTAGTGTCTTTTGTCCTTACAATGTCAACCTTTCCAGTGATGATCTCTTTCCAGTATTCTTGGTGAACTCTCTCAAGTTGTACCTCCATCAATGCCTTTTATTGGTACTTTTGTTTAAGATTTTACTCATGTATTCTTTGGTACAAATCTTGTTGTTGGATTTTTGAGTTCAATTCATGCTACTCTCTTTTTCCTTGTTTGGTTGTGTTTTTTTTGTGATAATTACAATATCTAGGTAATAAAATCTTGTACTGTTTCATCTTTGCCACTACTATTTTCAACTCAAGTTGATATATTCTATGCTATTTTGATTTTGTTGTGTAGTGCAATGATATCTGATTATTTATGGTTAGAATTTATTCTAATTAATATTATAATAAATTTTTATTATTGTGAATATTTTTTTATTGTTCATCTTTTTTGCTTATATATATGTTTGTTGTAAAATGACAATTGAAAGATGTAATCCTTTTCAATTATGTCCATTCTAACAATTAATTGAGTCAAATAGTAGGTACTTGGGTTAAATATTATTCTCTTTTAACCATTGGAATGATATCTATAATGATTAATGGTGATTCCAGCCCCTTATTTTTTGGGCATTAATGTGATGGTTGATTGGCATCTATATAAGTACTATCCATAGTTAATTGACATTTGAATGGATTTTAGTGAACCAAAAAAATCAACATTTGTTATTAAGATATGGTTGCTTCTCATATGCCAACGAACCAAATGGCTTTTTATCAAAACTGTGTTTTCTACTAGAGATCAGATGATAGCTGCTGTTGATGAGTAAAACTTCAAAGCATTGCAACTGGTCAAAACATTTTTAGCTCATTGACTTTTCATATTAGAAAATAAAATAAGGGAAAATGCATTAGAAACTATGATAATATTATAATATCTTTTTATTGAAGCATCAATGGGATTATCTCCATTTTATCATAAAAAAGATGACTTAGAGATAGGATGCTTGTAATTATTATTTGTAATTCTGGTTGTCTGTTTTCTACTTCAAATTAAAAGAAAAATATTATCTTGTGAGTAATATATCAAAGCATTACAATTGATCGGAAATGTTCAAAAATTTATTTTAGTGACCAATCATTAGCAAACAAATTAGGAGAAATATGTCATAAACACTGCCTTTGCCGAGCCCTAAGTCATGGATGTGAAAAGTGGAGGAGTGTTAATCGAGCGTAACGAACTTGTTGAAATAATTACATATGAATCTTTTAATACATTTAATGCGGCCCCTCAAGTGATGCGTTCATGACTTGAATACGAAAGTGTGCGGTGATCGGCGCTCGGCGAGTTAAATAAGCAAGAGCTCACATTATGACGGAGTTAGTTTGAAGTTAGAATTATGTTAAGATCTTGGAATATAGATACTCTTAAATGTAAATTAATGGAATTAATAAAAATTATGGTTCATAGGAAGATAAATATTTTATGTATTCAACAAACTAAATGGGTTGGGAGAAGGCCAAAGAGATTGATAGTTTAGGTTTTAAAGGTATTCGTGTAGAACTGAAATGAAAGAGGTGATTATAGATAAAAGTTTGAAGGATAATGTTATAATATTAATAGGATTATAGATAGAATTATAACTTTAAAGATTATTATTGATACTATGATTATTAATATTATAAGTGTTTATGCTCCTCAAGTTGATTTGAATATAAGCTCAAAAGAAAAATTTTGGAATGATATGGAGAGATTAATACAAATGATACCTCTTGAGGAAAAGGTATTTATTAGAGGAGATTTAAATGACATGTGGTAAGAAGATTTTAAAAATATTTACTATGGTTATAAAGGAATGGTGATATATTAGATTTTACTTTATCTTATAATTTTGTAGTTGTTGATATTTTATTTAAGAAAAGAGATGAATATATTATTATCTATAAAAATAGATCTAATAAAACAGAAATTGATTATTTTTCAGTATGAAAAATATATTATTTAGATTGTAAAGATTGTAAAGTTATTCCGAGTAAATGTTTAAGTACCCAATATCGACTACTTATTTTATATTTTAAGATAAATGATTGTAATCAAAAGATTGTCAAAGGATTAGATGGGGGTACTTAAATAATATTAATAAAAGTATTTTTAATAGTAAGCTACATGATTTTAAAATTTGGGATGTTCAGGATAAAACTAATGTTATGTGGTAGTAAGTGAGATTAAGCAATTTATAAAAAATGTGCTTGGAGAATCAAAAGGAAAAGCTTCTTTTAGTAAAAATGTTGGTGGTGGAATCAAAATATACAAGAAAAGATAAAAAATAATAAGCTTTATTATAAAATTTGGTTTATATGTAAAAACTTAGAGGATTATGAAAGATATAAAGTGGGCTATAGAGATTTTAAGAAAGTAATATGCGACGTAAAGAATTTAACTTTTAGTGATTTGTATAATAAATTGGATATCAAAGAAGGTGAAAGATATAGGAGAAGTAAAAATTTAGTTTAAGTATATAAGGATGAAAATCATAAAATATTTTTCTTAAAAGAAGATATTAAATATAGGTGGATAAAATATTTTGATAAAATTTTCAATGAAGGTTGTAAAAATACAAGTGACTTTAGCAATCTTAGTACCCTAAATAAAATATGGATTTTTTTTTATCGTTGTCTTAGTAAAATTGAAGTTATAGAAGCTTTAAAGAAAATGAAGTGTGGAAAGATAGTAGGACCTGATGATATTCCAATAGAAGTATGAAAATGTTTAGGAGATCAAGGAATCTCTTGAGGTGATGCATAGAAGTGTGCAAATTATAGAGGAATTAAGTTAATGTGCCATACATTAAAATTATGGAGAGAGTAATTGAGCATAGGTTATAATGTGATATAAATGTTTCTCAAAATCAATTTAGTTTCATGTCGGGTATGTCAACTATGGATGCAACACATTTGTTGAGAGGTTTGATGGAGAGTATATAGAAAGTAAGGAGGATTTACATATGATATTTGTTGATTTAGAAAAAGCATATGATAAAGTTTCAAGAGAAGTGCCTTGGAGAGTTATAGAAAAAAAAGGAGTTAATATTATTTATATCCTAGTCATTAAGAATATGTATTCCAAAACTATTACTTGTGTCCAAACACAAGGAAGATTGACAAAATATTTTCTTATTTCAGTTGGATTACATCAAGAATCAACTTTAAGCCCATATCTTTTTGCTTTAGTTATGAATGTTCTCACTAGACATTTACAAGAGGATGTACCTTGGTGTATGCTTTTTGCTGATGACATTGTTCTTGTTGATAAGACTAGAGAGGGAGTTCAAGAGAAACTTGAATTATGGAGGTCAACTTTAGTTTCTAAAGGTTTTCGTTTGAGTAGATCTAAAACTAAATATATGAAGTGTAATTTTAGTTGTAAAAGATCTAGTGGTGGGGTTGTGACATTGGGTGATCAAGTCATTAAAAAGAGTGAACATTTTAGATATCTCGAGTCTATTGTTCAAAATTATGGTGAAATAGATGTGGATGTTGTTAGCAAAATTCAAGTTGGATGGTTGAATGTATCCACATTGTGTGATATAAAATCCTTAGACTTGGAAAAATTTTATAAGATGTGGTAAGACCTCAGAATGATACAAAAATGTTGGCTGTAAAAGAGAAGCATAAAAATTAAGTTTGGTTATGGAGATGAGGATGCTCAGTGAATGAGTGATTTTACTAGAAATAAAATGAAAAATGAAAAGGTTGGAGTAGCTTCAGTGGTAGATAAGATTAGAGAGAGTTGACTTAGATGATTTGGTCACATAAAATGTCGATCATTCGATTACCCAATTTGGAGAGTAGATGTATTAAATTTACCTTATGTTAAATAAGGTAGAGGTAGACTTAAAAAGACTTGGTTAGGATGTATAAAAAAATGATCTTTATTTATTAGAATTAAAATGATAAATTGATACTTAATAGGACACAATGGAGAAAAAGGATTCATGTAGCCGACCCCACATAGTGGATAAAGGCTTGTTGTTGTTGTTATGATAAGATGTTGTAATATCTTCTTATAGATTTTCAATTTGGGAAGTTCTCTATCTCATCATCAAGAGGGCGACATCGCACATGGATAATTCAAATTGTTTTTTTGTTTGATTCTCATGTCATCATTATTCATTGATTGTTTGTAGTTAGAGTGGATGAAGTTTTGGCTAAAGTTCAATTTAGTCTAATTAATTTTTGCTAGCATTTTCACATATGATTCTTGGAAATATGACCATTACTAGTGCCTACTTGATTAGTTTCTTCCTTCGAGAAGATGATTTAATAGTTAAAGAAATATAGCTCCCAAGCATAAAGGAATCATCTTGTTTTGGGAATTATGGCCCAATCATGGCTCTGCAGAATTCACCTTAGCTATATTGTTAGTTCATTGTCTCTATTAAGTATTAAGTGCTGACTTTGATAAGAAATGAATATTCTTCTTTTCACTTTGTTGATAGATAAAAAAAATCTACATGAGTGGCCTAGTCTCCTTCTAGATTCTTTGACGCATGCAGTCATATGTCTTGTATGCTTCATTATAATAGTTGTGATAATTAGGGAATATGACTTTAAGCTTCAGCTCAAGACTATATGGAATAATGTGTACACTGGAAAAATATTTTTACGTTAATTTCAAGTCACTTCTCAGTCAAATGCCTTAAGTATTATTTGATCATTCTATTTATCAATGTTGCTGTGGATGCGCACATTCTATTTATTATATGAGCTAGTATACTTTTAAGTGCTTCCTATTAAGCTATTGTGCTCACCTTTTTCTTTGAAAAATCTTTATGATTGCTTGCAGACATCATTAAAGGTGACCATGCTTAGCCTTGGTTTTGTTTATGAGCCATATGAGCCCCGAAAACCAATTCCTTTCTGGAAAAGGTAAAGCCACTAGCCATATCTTTAGTTTATTTTGAAATTGAAAAACTATCATGGTTTGATAATGCATTATTGAATTGCTTTTAAAGAATCTGCCTACAACAATTTTGATCAGAGTGGGAAGCACATGATGAAAATCCATAGCCCGCTCAAGAAATCCATCATAGGATTCATGACATTTAGAATGTAACTGCGGTGCTACTTGTTTCATTTGATGCATTGAAGCTTTTAATTCTTTGAGTAATTCCAAACAACTATGATGCATATGTTTCATTTGCCTTCTTTGTCCATCCATGTGTATTTAACAATGACTTTATTTTATTCGGCATAATGAAAACAAAACCTAAAATAATTTGGTTCAAATTTATGTTTTATCTTTATTGGTTATATCTTCAACTCTATAAGCATATTTTGGATGCGCTTTTTTCTTTGTATTGTTACCATGTTGTTATTCAAAAATAAAGATGCTTTCCATTATTTATTGATGCTGACAACGAGGTATTCATTTTGATGAAGTAATAAATGGTTGTCTTTGCTTACTACTGTTAATATGACAGATTCATCAGGGGCAAGATGTAGCTTAACTTTATGTTCTGAAAGATAACTGAAAATGAACCTAAATATTATAAGCAATTCTTTTATAGAGAAGATGCTTGTCAGAGGTGCCTCATACTTGCATCATATATTGGCTTATTCCAACATTTTTGAAAATTTGTTGGAGGTCCTTTTCTGGTCCATGGATGTTACACTTGAAGTTTATTTTTAGTTCCATTAGATCTAATGACATTAGAGTCATTTTAGAGTTTCTCTTTAGGAAATTGAATATCTGTATTCATGATGTGGTTTGCTTGGGATTTTTTTTTTTTTTTTTTTTGAAATGGAGTGGTGGGATGGGATATGAGGTAATGATGGTTGTTGGATGGGGCTTGGTTGCAAATGAGGTTCAAGCTACGTGATGGGGAAGTAATGTCTTGTTTTTATGAAAGGACTAGATGATTCTATAAAATAGAGTGGTCAGTGTCCTAATTCATGTGGAGCAATAGTTATAAAGTTTTTCTTTTACATTTGGTCCCCATAAAATGGGAATAACTTCATGAACCGATGGAGTGTACATAATGCACTTTTGTGTTATATTCGTTTGGTGTACCTTTGATGAACTTTTCAAAATGTATGGCCAACTGGTAAGAAAAACCTTGAGGATTTGTTCAGATTGCTAACATTTATTGATGGTGCCATGAGTGAAGTATTAATAAACCTAGAAGCTTTAACAATTGTACCTTCAAGAGCATTTCTCATAATGCTTTGAGGCGGATTGAGGTGCAAACGTCAAATTGAAAAAAAAAAAAAATTCATAAAATAAAAAAATAATTTATAAATATGCTATAAATCATTGACAAATTTACTTAATTCATCATATTAAATCACATAATTACATAATAAGAAAAATAAAACAAATCTTATTCTTACATGTTTAAAATGAAAGTGTTAATAAGATTTTAGGCAAGCACTCTAAATTAATATGCAATGACGATCATGATCCACAACATCCTCTCCTTTGCTTTCAACATCTTATGAAAAATCATTATATATAATAATTCTATCATTCTCTACTATAATCTCATTACCATCTTTAAAACATTTTCAATTTCTTTTTTTTTTATTACTCTTTATACCAATTAACAATATATTTAATATAATATAATGTAACATAATTAATCAATAACACAACTAAACAATCCATTATTGTTAAATTCTCCAACTCCACTTTGTTTCTTTCTCTTGAATGATTGTGAAGTGGATACTGTTCCTAATTTAATAGCTATTTCAATATTAGTAATGATATCTTCATTCTCTTCATCGTCAAAGGAAATTCCTTGATTCCTGTCATCACTAAAATCATTCTAATTCAATAATCATCTAATATTATTGCAACTCTTGTTTTAACCTACGTATTCTTCACTTCCTCAATCATCTTTATTATTATTTTCAAAGTTTAAAATTACAATTAGGTATTAAGGCGTTTTTCGACTATGAGGTGGGGCGTAAGCGTCAAGGCATTTTGAGGCGTAAGCCTCAGAATCAATAAATTGCACAAAGCATACACACAAAGTTTAAAGTAAGAAGTAATGTATTATTATTCTAACCTATTGACATAGTAAAGTGTAATATAAACTAATAAATTATATAAAATATAAAGTAACATATTAATATCTTGACATCGAATCTTGAAATAAAAAAGTGTTATGCTAATATCAAAGTAACATAAGATATTAAATTAAGAACTAATGATATAATGACGCTTGGGTAATATTTATCTTGAGATTAGTTGCATATATATTACAACGTGTGTATTGTTTGGGTAATTTAAATTTAAATTTGATTTTTTTAACCTAAATATAAAAGTGCAAGCCTCACAAAAAATGAGGTGAGGTGGGTCTTGAGGTGGGTCTCACATTATATGAGGCGGAAGGCGGGTTTTTATTGTGCAATTTTAAACAAGATTGTTTTTACCTCCTCATCTAGCATTTATGCTTGAAGCTCTAAATATTAGGAAGATCTAATCCTTGATCATAGTTATGACAGAGCGAAGCATATTAATATAAGGAATGATACTTACCAGGTTGAATGTAATTTCATTTTCATAAAAGGTATCTTGCAATATTTAAAATACTCTATTTCTATGTTTTTTATCAATGTTAGAGAAGGAATTGTTTCAGAGTTTTTATTCTCATCTACATCCAAATTTATAATAAATTTATCCATTAGTTTCCGAGTTCTTCTATCACAAGGAAGAAAATAATTACACTACTAGAACCATCTTATTAAGAATCAAAGTAAGAGTTATTTCTAATCACTTTTCATATTTCCTTGAGCTATTTTTTTGTAGTATAAATTTTCAAATAATATTTAAATTTCCTTTTAACATCATCTGACACTGTTTTATATACTTCAACATAAAGATGTGTGTAAGCTAAGTGATCTTTCAGATGTTAAACACCTCTTTTTACAAAATTCTTATTTTATGTAAATATAACTTTTTTTTTAATATTCTCTTGGTATTTCTGTTTGAGTGTCATATTTTCAAGCTTGGTCTTTTCTTTTGGCATTACTAGCCATTATAATAAATAAAATAATAAAATAATAATAATAATAATAATAATAATAATAATAATAATAAAGAAAGTTAAGAAATAATGCCAAGTAAAATGAAACTAAAATCTAACTCTAAAAGAAAAATCACTAATATAATAAAAAATGGTAAAAAAAGATAAAAATAAAACATTTAAAGGAAAGTTAAGAAATAAAACTAAGAAAATTAAAATTAAAATTAAAATCTAAAATAAAATAAGTAAAAGGAAAAATAATTAAAATAAATAAAAAGAAGCAATCAATTAAATCAGTAAAATAAATTTAAAAACTATGAAAAATAAATAAAATTAGAAATATTAACAAAATTTAAAAAATTAATTGATCTTTTTCAAAAAAAAAAGAAAGAGAAATTATCATAATACTGTGTAGGCATGCTTGTGAGCTACTCTCTTGTGTTCATGGACTCTTTGGCCTGTTTGTTGCCTTATTTGCTCATAAGATCCCCGCTCATAGCCATAGTAGCCTGCTCTCACACCATCTTTCTCCATTTGTAGCCGCTTGCTGCACCTTAAACCCTTTTATGAGTTGACTAACCTAAAAATGAAAAGAAATCTAGGTATATTATATTTAATATTAACTATTAAATATATTATAACATAATATAACAAAATAACATTTTTATAATTGTTAATTTGTGGTATCTCTTTAAATACCTCAATCATAAAACCTCAATCACATAAGGTGTGAGTTTCACTAAGAGCCAAGAGGTGTATATCTTGAGTCATTTTTTATGTCTCATAGTGCGTACGTCTCAATTGCATTTTTATTATATGATGGCTACATTTTTATGTAACTATGTTCAACTTTGTGGCATATTTGAGCAATTTTGAAAGCTGACTGGTTGATAGAAAGATAATGTCATGCTATCAAATCTAGTGATACAACCATCTTGGTAAATATTAAACTTATTACGCTAATTTATGCGGTTAAATAAAATGGCACAGTATTTCTACTATAATAATCTAATTTTTTCCGTTGCATATTTTTTATTCAAATGAGCATCATATGGTGTTTAGTTTGGTGTGAAGTTTAGTGGTTTTTTGATTTTTCATTATGTGATATCTAAGAAATGATTTGCATAAGGCAGGTAATCAACATTTTATTTGGAAAACTGAGAATATTCGTAACTTAAATTTGCCTTACCTTTTCTTGTTGCATTCCGCTTTCTGTTTCTTATTAAAATTATTGGAGGATAGCAGCAGCTGTGACCAACTCTTATTAGCATATTTATTTTTGAAGTTTTGTGATTTAGGTGGTTCACACCAAGCGGTTGGAGGAGGACCAAGGACGATCTTATTTTGGAGGTATTTCCAATTTGGTATACTAATTCATTATTATGTCTTCCACAGTGAAGATTATTTCTACGATATTTCTTTTTTCTTAAGATAAATTTTATTTATGAACGTTTCTAAAACTTGAATTACTGTGAATGATGAAAATGATCAATCCTTTTATCAGCATTTCACATTACTCATGTTTCGATGTGAAAGTTGCTTAAAATGCAAATATTTTATGGTCTCCTTATATTAAAGCAAGGCACATAATTTAAGTTTCCTGTTTATTAGGTAGCATGATATTAGATAAATATGGCTAAAAGATAAAAAATGTAATCTTCATTTGATATGCTCAAGTACTTATAATATTATATGAATATTGCTAGAAGATCTAAAATATTTTCTAGGTTTGATATGTTTAAGTACTTTCGATCTATCATGAGAAAGAATGCATATTGGGACAAATACATAATTTGTTGAGTTAAATATTGGAGGCTTGGAGCTTCCAAAATAGTGTACAATATGAGAATAATTGTTTGCTTTTTATTTTTTATTTTTTATTTTGGAAGTTGGGGAAAGATTATGCTCATGAAAAGATAGAAATTTTATATAAAAAGTTGCATAAAAATAGAAATCAAACAAGAAAACAAAGAAAATAATGCAATATTTCTAGAAAGATCTAGAATTTTGGCTACAAATTTCAAAGCCTTTTTTCTCTAAGGTTTACTTAACCTTAATATCAAGATTAGAGTCGATCCATAAGTGCACATAGATAAATTATTGAACCAAACTTTTTTATCTTCCTTGCTAGAGTTAGAAAAACTTCTGTAGTTCCTTTCAATCCAAATGTTCTAAAAGGTCAAGAGTAGAGGATATCCAAGACATCTTTAGCTTTCTCTTTGATACAATTATTTCTCTATCATGAGACTAACAAATAGTGGTCGAAGCTTAGATATCCCAAAAAGATATAGAAAATATTTCCTAGTGCACAAACAATTTAAAATAAAGATGAGAATTGTCTTCTGGTGTGGAAGGAAACAAGACAGTCATTGGAGATTCTGATGCCTAGATGAGATGGAAAGTTTTTGGTAGGAAGCTTTTCCAAAAATGCAATTCACCTGAAGAAAGCAATTTTCAAAGTTATCGAAGTCTTTCATATCCAATTATAATAAGTATACCACCGTGCATAAGAAAATAATAAAAAGATTTGATTGAGGAAATATTGTTATAAGATAACAAACAACTACTTGGAGAGTTCTTGTTTGATTTTTTGACATATTTGATGCAGTTCATAGTAGAGGTAAGAGATAATATTCTCTTGATGAAAAACCTTTTTCCAATGAAAGATGCCAACCAAAAGAAAAAAACAAAGTATTTACCAAAGAATTTGGGATCAATTTTGTTTTGTGTATTTTATTTTATTTTTATGTTATTTTAAAAAACATGTTTATGTAGTATATTTTTTAGTATTTTTTTAAAAATAAATCACGTTATATTTAAAAACACTTAAAGCAATATTTGGATGTTTTGAATGTTTTTTAAAACAACTATCAATATTTTATTTTGAATCAAAATATAAATAAATAAAATAAAAATAAAAAACAAAAGTAATTCCAAATGACTCCTAAGTTTTTGGTTCTACAAATGGTTCTCCTACTGACCAAGTAGAAATCCCATCCATCTTCATTATCTTTCCTTAAAAAATTCTTATACTATCAATTTGCTAATGGCTCAATTTGGAATCCAAAAAAATAATAAAAGGTACAGTGGAAAAGTTGTTAATTAAAACTATTGTTATGATGGCAATTCTTACACCTTTAGATTACCTTTCCAATGAGCAAGTTTTCTCTACTTTTGCCAATAATTGAACTCAATTATCTTTTTGCATGGCTTTAGAACTCAAAGGAAAAAGGAAGTTCATTGAGAGAGAGCAACCACTAAGATAAATCATTTGAAGATTTAGGGATCATTTGGCTTGCTGAAAAAAAGAATGCAGAGTAAACTAAATATAATATAAATAGAATATAATGTATTTAAAATATTTTAGATTTTTACTGCATGTAAAATAAATGCATGAGATTATTTTTTGTGTTTTGTTTGAAGTAAAATGAATTCAGTGTAAAGCCCAGAAATGGTAGTTGGCGTCAGCTAATGACGGATTGTGGTTATGGTTGATGAGTAATAGTAGTAGCAGATAGTGGTAATCAATTACATTAAAAATTAAAATGACAGTGAATTCCAGTGAGTTACAATTCATTTGAAATGCAACCAACCAAATAATCGTATTTTGAAAACCCACACTTTTGCTTTACATTGCACCGCTAATGCTGCAAATTAAACGACCACTTAGAGGAATTGACTTTGAGTTTAGAAAGAACATGAAAGAAGAGTGGTATATTTTTGTGAATTTAAGCTTAAACACAATCAACACTACAAAAGGTGATAGTATTATCAATAAATTGAATATTATTAATGCCTGCAATGCTTTTTCAACAATTAATTCCCTTTCTCCAACCACACTTGTAGCAAATTTGAGCATTTTGCGAAAAACATCACTAATAATAATAAAATAAAGGCAGGGGTGGGGATCACTGTGCTTTAATCCTTCAAAACATTTAAATTGTTTACTGAGATATTTTTTAACAAAAATTTGAGAGTTTTCATGCACCAAGTTTTCTCAAGCCTAATGGATTATCTTAAAAGAATAAGATCCCAATTGCCATAATCAAAGACCTTTTAAAGTCAACCTTAAAAATGAAAGAATCTATCTTCTTATTTAGAATGTAATGAAGGATGATTTTGGCAAAACATTAGTTATTAACCAATTCACTTAAGGTTTTCTTAAATAATTGGATTAACCAATGCACTTAGTGTTTACTCTCCTTTTGAAAATCAATCATACTTGTCAAATTTTAAATTCCACATTGTTCCTCTCGAGTTTGCTTCTATCGTCATTGCTATTGCCAACATAGACCATCACCTACAACTCAAAATATTTAAAATATATTATATAAAAAAAATACAACAAGTTGCTTCAATATATTTGATTTGCATGTAACTAAATTGTTGCATTTTCAAATACTTGCATTTCAAACTCTATATTTTAAAGTGCATGCAGTTTGAAAAAGATTAAATCCCAAAATAATCTTCTGACTAGTCTTGTGTGGTTAAATTAGTCTTTGAATATCACATTTTTTAGATTTAGTCTCTCGATTATATAAAATTGATCTAAAACAACACCTTTTATATAAATTGTGTTGCAAAATTAATCCTAATTTTATTCCGTGATTATACAAAATTGATCATTTGGGATTATTTTGGAATAATTTTGTATAACCAAGGGACTGAGGATTAAATTGGCCACATATAAAGTTTCACATTTTGGGTTATTGTGGACCTTGATCTAGCTAATTAAAGGAGTTAATCAACTCAACTTGACTGAATAATACTTATCGGCAACCATGAGTTGCATCATCCAAGAAGATCTTATAAATGTAGGGCGGATGTTGTTTGAGGTGACAATTTTAAATTGATCTTACTTATTACAAAGTTTCATTCTCTTTTAAGTATGAAATGATTTGGGTGGTAAATTGTATATGAACTTTTTTAGATCTCACAATTTTCTTTTTATTTAAATTTTTTTATTAGGTTTAAGTATGAAATGATTTGAATTAAGATTGAAGATATTTTGATGATAATATTTACTCAAATTAAAATTTTTCATCAATACAACTAACATCAGGGTATTTAAATGATTTTATTGTTATTTTAGATCTTGTCAACTTTGCTTACTTGTAGAGAATTAGATTCATGATTTTTGCATTACTTGATTTTATTTAATTATTATTTGTATTACAAATTTTGTCAACTCTACCATCCTTGTATATAGAGGATGGAGTTCATGAGAGTTGAACTTATGGTTGTCTTACAAGCATCAAGTCAAGAGTTTGTATTTTGGATTTTTTTTAAGGTCTTAATGGTTGAAAGCAAATGGAAGATAAACTCACTCTTATGGGATTCCCATAAGAGGGTTGATTCCCGGTTTACGATGATTTGGTATTGTTAGATTAGATTTAGAGCATGAGTTTGAAGCCATGCTTTTAATTGCACTTGTTTTAAATTTGTTTCTTGGATATTTGCCATGGAACTTAAGTCTTGTTAGATTTAGTCTTTATGACATAGAGTATTATACTTAAAAAGGTGAGACTTACATCTCTACCTTGTAGGTAGGGCAACATGCTTGAGAACATCGTTAATATGTTGATGACTTTGACCTTGAAAAGAAAGTTTGCAAAATCTCGTTATGATTGTATGATTTTGTTTAAAGTAGTTGTGCGATTTTCAGGGCAAGGATTCATTTTAATTTTCATTTGTGCAACATTATCTGGATTCGACGTTTATCATGTTAGATGGAGCACATTCAGATAAGTTGATTTTTCTTAAATGTCTGTGACATCCTAATTTTAGATTTATGTATTGTGTTAATCTTATCCGGAAGCGGCGTTGTATGCGAATCTGATGAAAATGCAGCAGCTTGAGTGCGTGTTAAATAACAGGGTTCCCATTATGGATGGATGCGCAAAAGTTAGTCCAGAAACTAGAATTAGGTTATGATTTTGGAATATAGGTACTACAGAAAATTAATGAAATTAATAGATATTATGGTTTATAAAAGATAAATATTTTATGTGTTCAAGAAACTAAATGGGTTGGGGAGAAGGAGATTGATAGTTTAGGTTTTAAACTTTGGTATTTAGGTAGAAATTAGCTAGAAATGGTGTAGGTGTGATTATAGATATAAGTTTGAAGGATAATGTTATAAATATTAATAGATGTGGAAATAGAATTTAAAATTATTGATCTTAAGATTATCGATGTTATAAGTGTTTATGCCCCAGTAGGTTTGGATGTAAGCTCAAAAGAAAAATTTGGAATGAATTGAGAGATTAATATAAAAGATACCTCTTGAAGAAAAATATTTATTGGGCGAGATTTAAATGGGCGTGTTGGTAGTGATAGAAGATTTTAAAAGTATTCTGGTGGTTATGGATTTGGAGTGACTAACAAGAATGTAGGATTATATTAGATTTTGCTATAACTTATGATTTTGAGTTCTAATACTTTATTTAAGAAAAGAGATGAACATATTATTACTGTAAAAATGGATCTAGTAAACACAATTGATTATTTTATAAGAAAAAAGATCGTTTAAATTGTAAAGATTGTAAAGGTCATTCCTGAAAATCTAAAAATATCGATTGTTAGTTTTAGATTTTAAGATGAAAGATTATAAGAGGAAAAATAAATCAAATTATTGTTAGGATTAGATGGGGACACTTAAACAAATAAAAATATTTTTAAAAGAAGATTAGAATTTGGGATGTTCATGAGAAAGCTAACATTATGTGAGAAAAAAATAAAGTGAAATTAAGCAGTTCTTAAAGATGTGCTTGGAGAATCAAAGGATAAACTTCTTTTAATAAAATAGGTGTGAAGTCGAGTGTCAAAAAAGATAAAATAAGAAGCGTTGTTATAAAACTTAATTTAGATGTAAAACTTGGAGAATTGGGAAAGAGATAAAGTGACTGTAGAGATTAAGCGATAATGATGGAAAATTTAACTTTTAGTGATTTATACAATAGATTAGATATGAAGGTGAAAAATGCATGTATAAGTTAATAAAGAGATAGGAGAAGTAAAGCTAGTTCAGTGAGGTGTATTAAGGATGAAAATAATAAAGTGTTTTCTTAGAAAAGGATATTGAAAATAGGTGGATGAGGTATTTTAATAAACTTTTAAATGAAGGATCACGAAATACGATTGATTTTAGCTTAATACCTTAAACAAAAATAGAGAATTTATTTTTTATATTAGTATTAATCGAAGTTAGAGAAGCTTTAAAGAAAATGAAATGTGGAAAACAATAGGACTTGATGATATTCTAATAGAAGTGTGGAAATGTTTAGGAGATCAAGAAATTTCTTGGCTTACAAATCTTTTTAATGTTATTTTAAAGACTAAAAAGATGTCAGATGAGTGGAGAAAGAATTTGTTGGTTCTATATTTAAGAATAAAGGTGATGCACAAGAGTGTGCAAATTATAGAGGAATTAAGTTAATGTGTCATACATTAAAATTATGGGAGAGAGTAATTGAGCATAGATTACGATGTGATACAAAAGTTTCTCACAATCAATTTGGTTTCATGCTAGGTAGATCTACTATGGATGCTATACATTTGTTAAGAGGTTTGATGGAGAAGTATAATGAAAGTAAGGAGGATCTACATATGATATTTATTGATTTAGAAAATTTATGATAAAGTTTCAAGAGATGTTCTTTGGAGAGTTCCAGTGAGAAAGAGTTCATATTGGTTATATTCAAGTCATTAAGGATATATACTAGAGAGCATTGCTTTGAACACAAGGAGGATTGACAAAATATTTTCCTATTTGGTTGGATTACATCAAGGATCGACTTTAAGCCCTTATCTTTTGCTTTAGTTATGGATGTTCTTCTTAGGCATTTGAGGAAGATGTACCTTGGTGTATGCTTTGTGTTGATGACATTCTTCTTGTTGATAAGACTAGAGAGAGTCCAAGAGAAACTTGAATTATGGAGGTCAACATTAGAGTCTAAAGGTTTTTGGTTTAAGTTGATCTAAAGCGAATATATGAGTGTAATTTTAGTTCTAGAAGTTTAGTGGTAGTGTTGTGACATTAGGTGAACAAGTCATTAATAAGAGTGAAATTGTATTATTGTTCAAAATGATGGTGAAATAGATGGAGATTTTATTAGTAGAATTCAAGTTGGATTGTTGAAGTGGAGGAATCATCCTTTGTTATGTGATAAAAGTTTAAAACTTAAGGAAAATTTTATAAGATGGTGGTAAGACACGATGACTTATATGCATATTGTTGACCAATAAAGAGAAGCATAAGACTAAGTTAGAGAGAGGATGCTCGGATGAGTGGCTTTACTCTTGATATAAAATGCGAAATGAGTATGTTGGAAAAAAGTTGGAGTATTCCAAAGGGCAGATAAGATTAGAGAGAGTCGCCTTAGATGGTTTGGCCACATAAAGCACATCATATTGAGAGTAGATGCATTAGATTTTCTTTATGTTAAGACAGGTAGAGGTAGACTTAAAAAGACATGGTTAAGATGTATAAAAAATGGCCTTAGTTTACTTGAATTAAATGAGAATTTGACACATAATAGGACACAATGGAGACAAAGGATTCATGTAGCCGACCTCACTTAGTGGGATATAGGCTTGTTGTTGTTGTTGTGTATTTAACACACGTATCAGGGTACATGCATGCTAGTAAATTTTTGCAACTTGATTTTTTGGATGGCATGCACCTCTGTTAGTGCACTTGCACAGTTGTTAGTGCAATTGCACGATGCCTTTGCATGCTTTTCAATGCACTTGCATGGTGCATCTGCATGCTTTACAAGATGTATTTGAATTTGGAAGCTATTATGCATGCTAATTTGAACATATCCATATTTTGATGTAGATTTTGTTGTTTGCATGAATATCTTATCATTAGGATGTGTTCAATATATATATTTAAAATTTTTTAAAGACTATCTTCTGTTTGTTTGCATGTATTTATTGCAGATTCAGTTTTGAATGTTATGTATTGGATTTTTAGCATGTTTCAGAGCACCATAATTTTGGTCCGTGTATGATTTGTATTTCAACAAGGCAAACTTAACATAAAATCATTTTTTTGTTATAAATAGGGTCCCCTCAATTCATTTCCATTGCTCAAGTCTATTTGATTCAAGTCAATAGTGTTTTCATAGTGTTAAGAGCAGTGTGGATGTTCTTTTCTCGTTTATGAGTGAGCTGTTGAGTTCATTACAAGTCTACTATGAGTTCTTGCGTTCACATTCAATTTTTTTTCAACATTATTTTTTAACATGATTTGTATTGACACTTTAAGTGTTTAAATCTTGTTCTTGATTTGTATTTGGTTCTTTCATTTATTTGTGTGAATATTTGAAGAGGTTTTTATATGTTCTGTTCGCTATAACTCCTAGCATCGCTCTCATATAAAGGGCATCTATAAGGAATTTGGCCCTGGCTATCACGCTAAAAAAGGTTTGTATGTGTAGTGTTTAGGACTTTATGATCGGGTCTTCTACCTCACCACGTCAATAAAGATATGTTTCGGTATTTGTACTTGCACGAAAATTTTATAGTAATGAATTTTCTAGTTACATCAAGAAAGATGTGTATGAGCATTTTTTTGACGGTCTTATTTTCTTCTTCCTATTGTGCCAAAAAATGGGTATTGGTCTTTTTCCTATCATGCCAAAAAACGCATAGATGGGTTACTTGCATGAGAAAATTACGCAATAAATATAGAATTTTCTTTCCACATTGGAACGATGAACATATATACTTAATGTCAAGGCAAGTTGCTTGCTTTGCATTTTATCTTGTGCGTGGTTGTGATGGCAAAGAAGAGGTACGTGGTTGCGAGATCGAATACACTAGTTTTTTCTATTTTTTTGTTCCTTCTTTCCTTCTTTCTTCCCAAATTTTTTCTTTTTTAACCCTTTTTTCTTTTCTCCCCTTTTTTAGAGAGAAGGACATGGAGAGGAGAGAATAAGAAGAGGAATGGGCTTACTTAGTTGTAGGATTAGAGCATAATTTAAGTAGGGTTTAACTTAATATTTAGCTAAACATGAAAAATGTCAACTTTAAATTTTGCAGTAGCTTAAATTTGATTTCTTTCTATTTTACCTCAAATATCTAAGCCTCATGAATTCTTTTGATCCTTCACATGTTGGTTTTGTCGACGCCTTTTTAATGAGCTCACATCATAAGTTCCTCATCTTCTTTACATGCCATTGATCTAGATAATTGTTGGCTGTCGAAAAAAAAGAAAAAAAAAGAGAACTTTAGCCACTCCTGCCAATAGCCATCCCTGTAAGCAATAACTGCTCAAAGGGAAGAGTGGGAGCAGTTAAAGGAGTAGTTTCCTATAAAAGGGGGGAGGGTTGACTTCACACTCTCTCGACACTCTCTCCAGCCACTCTTTATCGTCGTTCCCTTGGCCGTGCCCTCATCTCGCATGAAGAATCTTCTTGCGCGAGACAACTAAAGTCAAAAGAAAAGGCTTTTGTAAATGTCGATTTTAGGTAAAATATTGAACAAAAGTTTTTTATGCAATTGATTCCTTGCCCTACAAGAAATTTCTGAAGACCTCCATCGTTGATCTTGGATATAGTGTGAGATAATAGTGCCCCTCCGTCGATCTTATAGATTCGAAGTAAGGGAGAAGAATGCAATCACCTTAATTACAAAATCTTAGGCATTGACATTTAAATTAAGATTAACTTGAAATTTAAATTACTAAATCAAAAGTTTTAAAATATGAAGAGCTCCAATATTGAACTTGATTTCGACGTTAGATGAAAATCCTCCCTCCATTGATCTTGGACTCGGAATAAGGGAGAAGAGTATGTATTGCACCAAAAAATTTTCAAAACATAGCATTGCTAAGAACCATCAAACTACGCAAGAAATTTGGCTTAGAACAATCTCTTGTCTTGTAGTGCCGCGACGCTTTTGCTTAGCGTCGAGGCGCTAAGCTCTTGAGTATTTGGACCTTTGGCGCTCCGCTTGCGGTGCCACAATGTTGTTCTCTAGCGTCGTGGCGCTGCCTTCTCGGGTCATAAGATCAAAATCTCTTTTACAGCGTCACGGCGTTGCCTCAGATTTTCAAGTCCAAATCCTGCCATCTAGCGTCGGAGTGTTGATTTTTCAGCGCCAAAGTGCTAATCTTCTGGTCGAGGCGTTGACTTCTGCCTTTTTTTTTTTAAATTAGAATTTTGATCCAATTAAATTTCTAACTTTTAATCAGATCAAAAGTGCAATTAAATCCTAGAGATAGCCAAACAACATTGGAAATGACAAAAAAGAAGAAGGAAATTCAAATTTATAAAGAAAAAAAGAGAAAACTATCTAGTAGTCATAGTCATCCTTCTCATCTTCTTCTTCTGGCTCATGCGGGGTGCTAACATAAGGGTGATAATGAGGCGCTACAGGAAAATAAACTTGACTCATGATAGCATTAAAGTTGTAATTTTCAAATATCTAAACAAGTGCTGAGTTGAACTCAACTATATAAGAAAATTATTGTTACCGCTGACCCATATGATAATCAAATTTCTTTTCCAATTCTTGTTACGTCTGGTTGCTTTCGCCAACCTTTTTTTTAATTCAAGGACTTTTCCTCCAATTTCTTGTAGTTGCTCATTTAGAATTTTGGAGGATTTGAATCTGAACCAAGAAGCATGCTAGCTTTCTCTTACTTACATTTTTGATTTAAACCCCTCAATTGCTCTCTTAGTCAAAGGAGCTTTTTGTATAAGGATTTCTTCATCTGGCTTTTTCGCCGCACCAGTCACAATACACAAACAATAAATAAGAGAATGATAACCATAACTTAGGGTAGTATTACTCTTAAGCATATTACAAATTGAATTATAAGTAATCTTTTCTATATATATATAGTAAAGCTCTTTTGAATTGCATAATTCAAAATGACTTATATCCTTTGTTATCTCATTGATATTACCACTAGTCATCAATTTTGTAAAAAAAAAAATAGTGCTAAGCTTTAGCCTCGGCAGCTACAAGAAAATTGATAATTTTTTCCTCCCGTTGTTTCTACTGAACATTTGAATTTCTAATAGTGAAAAAACTAAGAATTTCATTAAAGTCAGGATGATTAATGTAATAGAAAAAATATTTATCATATATAAAATTTTGTAAATTATAATATGCATTATTGGTAATACTATCGAAATATACTCATTTTTTTCATAGAAAAACTTTATTATCTTGGTGTTCCTTTACATTAGCGAAGAACTCCTACTTCACAGGAACAACACAAGCTTTGCTATCGTAGGTGAAGTGCTCCTAGCCTCGCTCATTAATGATCTTCTTCACGCTCCTACTTGGATTGTGGAATCTCCTCTCCGGAATGAGATGTTTGTTGATAAGAGCGTGCTAATACCTCTTCTCCGCATCAATGCTAATGAATTGATTAGCATCTCTTGAGGTCGCCCTCCCCTTGCCCTTACTTGGTACTTGGCAAGATATTTGACTCTCTCGAAAGTTGCATTTTGCATTTAAAAGAAAGTAAAGGTTACAAAAAAAAGCAAAAAAGTGCAAAACTAGAAAGGAAAAAAAGACAGTAGAATGCATGCTCACGGTCCCATATCTAAAATGCTAGAAAAAGTATGGAAGATACAAGCATCAACAGATGCCATACAAAATCGACTCGATGCAGCACGAATCCGCTAATCTGCTCCGGCCTACGATGTGGGAGAAGATCCCGTGGAACAAAGAAAGCCAATATCAGTCGTCTTTGGAAGAGCCCAAAGTCTCCCGCAGGTCTGGCAAGATAAGTGACCACCCCGTGGTTGTCGCCTTCCAAGATCAACCCCTAGCACTCATACATCCACGGCTCGAGGATGTGACCAATTGCAAGCATACCGCAACTCTACTGAGTCTATCCGTTGAAGATGTATCCCGCCAGCCTGATGAGGTTGTGATCATCTCTCGATGACGACTCCGACTGTCAGCCCGAGGAGAAGAGGGCACCATCAACATTACTTAAGCCATCCCGAGGGGGGGAGTCCAAAAGTGTGAGGAATCAGATGAGTGCTGGAACTCCCATTGCTCTCAAATGGAAAGGCGGATGTGTTGACGAATGCCTCCAAGATGTTTGCAGGAAGCACCTTGGGGGTTCCATGAGGGCTGCCGTGAATCTTGGCATTCCTAGCCCTCCAAACCTGGTATATAACATAGCAGTATGCCTTCCCCAAGTTAGATCGCCTTGGGATGTCGGCCTCAAGAGATCCCGAGAACGATAAGGAAGGTATGACAAAGCCCCAAGAGGATTCGACAAACGCCGTGGAGAGAGCATCCGTCGATGTGCTCTAAGTCCTCCTCTACCTGCGACACTGGACCTCCTCCCAACCCCGTGACGAAAGAGAGTGTTGGAAGGGCCCCTTTCAGGACACGCCACCAAAAGAACTTCTCCCATGGATGCAGCTGAAGCTTCTGAAGCCACTGGCTGATAGGTGTAGTGGGTGGAAAGAGAGCCTCATAAGCAAGTGCCGTGAGGGACTTGCTTAGAGGGAGATGTATCGCCTCGCTCATCTACAACTAACTCGTGTAACTTCACTCTGATCGATCCACCGTGTCCTTCCCAAAATGAAGCTCCAATCTTCCAATGTCCTGTGATCTCCGATCAATAAAAGAGCACACCAAGGTCTTCCAGCAAGCAATATCCAAGAATGTGGGTTTCCGGAAAGTGGGATGTCACAACCACTGGAAAGGACATGTACCTTGTTCTCGGCCGCCTTCCAGAATCGAGGTTTGAGGCTTTGAGCCCCACAATGAGATGACCATGACTTAGAGTCACCTCTCCTCGTGGAGTAATCCTGATATCATCCCAGAAGCGCCTCAAGACGGTGTAGAGGGAGTCGAGCCAGAAGAAGTCTCAGCCACCGTGCTCCAGGGGGCCGCCTGTGGCAGAGTGAAACCCAAGACCCCTAGCCAGAGTACAAATAGAGGCCCATTTCACATAATGGATGCTCTTCGGGAAGAGCTCTTGTCCCACAAGAAAGATGCACATCTTCTCAATCTCCTGACACATTCAGCAAGATAGTATGTGTCAGGTAACTAACCGGCAGGTGGCGTGGAAATAAGTGTGGCACACCCGCCAGGGAAAGGTGTGTGCCCCTGTGCAAAATCTTTTCCCCGCCCTCTAAATCACCGAGAGTGATCCGTCCAACAACCCACGATAGCCTTTGAGTTCCAAGTAGTCCATCTCCGGACCTCCCGAACCCAAGTCTGCACGGTCCTCCATCTTTTTTTGTCGAACAAGATGGATGTCTTGGCACTATTGATGCTGCCCAGAACTGTAATCATCGATAGCCTTGATTTACCATGTGCCACCAAAGCGAGAGGTAATCAAAATGTCATCAAGATAAAGTAAGTTGGAGATACGAGTACCTCTGTGTGTCACCGCCATGCCTAAGTTGGCACCCGCTGTTTGAAGGCTTGAGTACCAACATAAAATAAAGAGGTAGAGAGAGGACACCTCAAAAGCCACACCGAGCTCTAACCCACCTTCTACCATTCAAAAGAATGGAGTACTAGATGGGTGACACCTGAATGACCCATTTGAACCCGGCAGAAACCCCAAAAGAAAGAGCACCGCTCCAAGGTTTGCCAACTCATCCTATCATAGCTGCTCCATATCTACCTTGATTGCCATGAACCCAACTGAGAGGTAGAATGTTGAAATTTGTTGAAGATCTCAAGGAGACAATGGTGAGAGATGTTTATTTGAGGGACAAAGGCCCTCGCCTCCTCGAGATGAGGGTAGGTAAGAGATGCTTCAATCTGTTGACAGATTTTGGCAATCGCCTTATAGATGATGGGACATAAGCCGATTTGCACTTGGAGGGACTGGCTCCAACAACCTTGGGGGATCGTGACAATGAGGGTATCCTTCCATGAGTCATCCATTCGGAGGTACTAAAGAACTCTGGATACCAAGACATCGAAGCTTCACATCTCCAAAGCTTGTAAAGGAAGTAATCCCATCGAGACCGGGGCCGAAAAGAGCAAGTGGCCTCCCAAACTTCATCCTCACCGATGCATCAAGAAGGGAAAAAATATGAGAAGGTACCCGCTCAAGAGGCGTGGAAGGCCAATTCTCCGTGGAGACCGCTCCTCAACCCATTTCCGGAAATAAGTGGTGAAGATCTCTATAGCCTCCTATCCATTGCCTCCCATCATCCGTCATAACATAGCTAATCCTATGCGATGTCTGAGGAGGCAACAGCAGTGGAGAAATGAGTGTTACCATCCCCCTGTTGTAGCCATCTAGTCTTTGCCCTCTGCTTCCACCAAGTACTGAGCCTAGCCAATGTAGAGTGATCAACCTTGAGCTAAGCTCACCCTCTGTCTTGTAGTGAGACCGAATCAACAATCACGGTTTGAGGGTTTCAATGTCGCCCAACTCCTCCTCGAGCAAATGGAGGTTCTTCAAAGATGCTTCTACTCCAATAAGAAGAGCACGGTGCGGCCGCTTTTCAGTGAGCACATCGCCTTAGAACGAATCCTTGCTCCACTTCTGACACACTAGCCTCCACACAACAGGATAGGACGCCAAGTGTCCTCAAAGCGGATCCATCGCTGTGGTGGAGTATATGGGATAGAAGAGACTGAAAGAAGTAATGGGCAATGGTCTCAAGCAATGCGGGGTTGATGATGAACCTTAGTGTCTCCAAGTATGTTGAGAATTGACCAAAACCCGATCCAACCGTATCTATTTTGCTTCTCCCATCTGTTGTTGGTCCGTATACCTGCCCAATGAAGTCAAGATCATGTAAGTCGGTGGTCAAGCAAGCTTCCATCTCGAAACTGGGAATAGGTGAATCTCTTCCCCTTCTTATCCTCGCAGATAAGATACAATTGAAGTCACCTCCGATAAGTAAACGTAGATCAACATTATCACTAATGTCTTGCCGTACTCTCCTGTTGTGATAGGCTGGGCATACACCCAACCGGCCCACCGAGAGTTATCAACCATGCTAACCTTCCCAAAGACACCGATCGAGAGGATAAGGGGTGAAAATCAACCAGTCCGCCGCCATAAGATAATCATACCTCTCCGAATATCCCGTGACAGAGAAATTGCTATTCCCGCCAAGCATGTCCACCTCCGCCTGGTAAGCTGCTCAATCCTGGTCTCAACCAAGCCGATGATGCATAGGTCATGGCCACCAGGTGGCGTAGGTAGTGTGTGGTCTTCTTTCTGGACACCCCTACAATTCGAATGGAAGACATCCACCATGGGATCCGCCCCCACCATCGGTGGTGTGAGTGGAGCCTTCTTCCTCTTTTTAGGAAGATTTTCACCTAGCCCCAAATTTTGGAGCTCCCTCTGAAAGTGTGCCTTGGAGACCCTTGGTTTGTGAATGGTGGTCTTCCCTCCCTTATCCCGGAGAGGTTTAGCATTTTTTTCAAGATTTGTAGGGGCTTGAAAAATAGGAGGTTTTGAGATGTCAATACGAGGAGATTGAGAATGTGGTGGAGGCCCCTCGCCTCAGCCAGTAGCCGTTGACCACCTCCTGTGGTCTTCTGAGCATTCTGGGCAGGCCTAGTCTTCTTCTTATGGGTAACAAGCACCCATGGGCCATAATCAGTATCAGTGGTGCTAGAAGGTATGGTCACGGGCGGTTAAGTCAATATCGGGCATTTGCCCTTATCCATAGCCACTGGATCAGGCATGGTATGGGAAGAGCTGCTTTCACCTTTCTCAAACATTGAAGTTTGAGATTTTTCCTGTCCAGTGAAGTTGCTATTAGCTTGCCTAGGAGGGGGGTGTTTAGAATTACAGCTTGGTGCTTGGAGGTCTGTCTTGGTAGGACAAGAATCGCCTTATGGCCAACCTACCACGTGTAAAGCATAGCTGGGAAATCCCTCATACTCAGCTGGCTGGAAGAACCTTCCATTTCTTCCATTGATCCAAGCTCCTGTGGGAAGCTTACTGGAAAGGTCCATTCTGATGCATACTCTAGCATATAAGCTTTGCCCCAAAGAATTGGTGGGATGATCCACCCATAATGGCTCTCCAAAGAAGGAAGCAACCTTAGCAATGTTGATATTGTCCCAATACGTAAGGGGAGATTAGGAATCGACCCAAATAGGAGAAGACAACCCATGAAGAGATTTGGGGTTGAAGGTTGGGGTCCACTTGTCCAAGCCAATGACATTTCCCGCCACAAACCAAGGGCCATTCATAAGACAAAGATCCCTAGCTTCAACTGTGTCAAAGAGGCACACAAAAGAGAGACCATTACACCTTGAAGGCTCTGCCCCATTTTCTATAAATCACCATTTAGGAAGTAAGAAGGTCTTCTCCCAAGTATCCTGCCTACAAGGGCTTTATCCAGCTTCTGTTGGTTATCATCAATAGATCATCATCTAGTCTAATAAGTATAATCATCCTCCATTGAGAAGATTTATCCAGGTGAGCAAGCTTCACAAACTCTTTCCGTTTCCATGGGTTAGCGAATGGAGCTCCCTTGTCCTTGAGTTGGAATGAGTTTGACCTTGCACACCCAGATGGGCTATGATGCTCAAAGAGAGGGTTAGTAGTAGGATCCACCTCCCTTGGTCGGAACATGAGAAACTCCCCAAAAAATTGATTCGGGATAGCTTGGACATTTCCACAAACACCTGTTGTGTCAGAAGTAGCATCTTGATCATCCATATGGAGGTCACTTGTAGCCCCATTGCAAAGATGGGTGTCAATAAATGTCCATCCGTTGAATCATTCAAGCAGTCCAAAAAACCACTATTCATCTTGGCACAACTCGCCATGGAATCGATTACCTTGCTCTTGATCACCTCCTTGTCGACTTTGCCGCTGCTCTGCCGGGCTCTTCGCTTGCGGGCTTGCGCGTGGCAACGCCTTGCCAATCCGCGACGCCCCATGACCACTGCAATAGGCACACCCGCTGCGCGCGACGCTGCAATACCTCCGCGCTTCAGCCACGCCACCGTGCACGCCACCCGCAGGATCTACGAATCCGCAACCCGCAGACGCTTCTGAATCCGTTGTCCGCAGAGTACAAGATCTCGACATCAAGCCACCGCGCTATGAAATCCGCTATCCGCAGAGTCTGAGGCCGCTCGATCAAACTCGCCGCTCAAGAGTAGCCGCGTTCTTGAATTGATCAAGAACCGCCGGATATCGAAGTATCAGCCGGCCCGCATCAAGCGCGCCTTGTCTTCCGCCCCTGCAGAATGAACGAATCGCAGTTGCCATGGATGATCGCGCCCCACCCACCGCCCGCCAATTCCTTGCCGATCCCGCAGTATCTGATAATTCCATGGCGCGTAGTGAGCGAACGCAGGCTTGCTATCCTTTCTTGATCCTTTGTCCTGAGGAGGAGACCCATGCCAGAGAGAGAAGGTCGATTCCTCTGAGAGAGAGAGAGAGAGGAGGACGTCGGGTGGACACCTAAATTTGCTAAATATGTATGTTCCTAATTAGAACAAGTGACAAATACTTTACCAAAGCACCAAGGCAGCTCTTGTTTTCTTTGAATCTCTTAGATGTAGGCGAAGGCTAACGGGGAAGGGTTGTGAGAAATCTTAAAGAAATAAAGGCTTTAGAATGAAAAATATGAAGCCTAAGCTTCTATTTATAGACTGGATTCAATGCCGTGGTGCTACTTGTGTAGTGCCTAATCGCTGGCCTCTTGGTTCTAAGAATGTGGGACCAACAATGCCTAAGCACTAGTCAGTCAATCAAGACGGTTATTATGCTCGTCAAAAAGATGCATTTATGATATTTATCACCATCAATTATGAAACCGACATAGTACATTAAAGCGCGTCAGACATTGAAGGAGCGCCTCGACGCTCTAACACAGCGCTGCGTTCGTTGGTCAGAAGTTTCGCTCTTTCTGTTAAATGCGTTTGTCACCTACCAAGCTTTTGAATTACTTTTTGACTGACGCCACGACGCTACTTTGGCAATGCTTGGGTACTGGTCAACTAGTCAACCTGTTTTCTTTTATTTTAAGACACTGCTTAAGTGCCACATCGCTGGTTTTACAATGCGGAAGCATTGCCTTTTTTGGTTTTGAAGTCTAAATTTTTGATCTCCTAGCACTAAGGCGCTAACTTCTTAGCATCGCGGTGTAGCGGCAAGGTGTTGTCCTTTTAGCCTTTAGGCGTTGATTTCCTAGCGCCGAGGCACTGCAGAATCTATGTTTACAAATGCAAACTATTCAAATCTATATATTCACCATGTGAACAACCTAAATAACTATCTGGTATTTCAAAAGGATGTAAGTCCAATCTTTTCGATAGCTATGTGAATAATCTAAATCCTACTGATATTCTAAAGGGATGTAAGTCCAATCTTTTCATTCACTATGCAAGTATCTAAATCTACTAGCATTCCAAAGGGATGTAAGTCCAATCTTTTTGTTCGCTATACGAACATTTAAATATACTGTCATTTCAAAGGGCTGTAAGTCCAATCTTTTCGTTCACCGTGCAAACATCTAAATCTATTGACATTCCACAAGGATGTAAGTCCTATCTTTTTATTTGTTATGAACATCTAAATCCTACTTGCATTCCAAAGATATGTAAGTCCAATCTAACGGCTTTCTAATAGGTATAAGTTTGATCTATGCTTACAATGCAAGCATAACGTAAACCCAATTTATGTTTGTTATGCAAACATAACCTAAATTTAATGGCTTTCTAATATATATAAGTTCAACCTATGCTTACAATGCAAAGCATAACACAAAACCTACACCAAACTCTAGTATACTTAGGATATCTAAGACGAGACAACATAGGCTACTAATCAGACTCCCTGGACATTACGGCTAACAGCCCTCTGATGTTGGTAAACTGGAATAACAACAGTCCCGGGATGACGGAACCATGGGAGCTTGATCGGGATTACACTCTTTTTTTCTTCTAGACAGACATCCACATCACCTCACTAGAGACACTAATTTATACTAAAAATCTATATTTATTTTCAACCTTATTCGAGAGTGCTCTCTTATTGTAGTAAGAGGAGTAATTAATTATCAATGTTTGCATTCATAGAAAGTAGAACCCAGTTCTAATCAAACCCTAACATAATGTTTGGGGAAATCTAGTTGAATATACATCAATTTATCTCATGAAAAACGAACTTTCTAAACATTTCTATAAAGATGGCGGAGATTTGTAAAGATGTTTTTCCTGAGCGAACAATAATGCACACTTCAAAGAGCTCCTATGGTGATTCCCTCACTTCTTCACACATTGTAGGGGTTCGTTGATGCCTTCTCCTTGCATGCTTCTATGTATCTTCTTCACTTCAAAGGTTGATGGTTGCATTGACTCCACATGAGTCCCGTGTGACTTTCTGTAAGCACGTCTATTTCAATCATAATATTTTGTTGGATTTCTTTTTGCTAATTTTTTAACATCATTAATTTATATGAGAATGTTATAACATATCTATGGTTTAATTCATTTCATATGACATTTTTGTTCTTAGTGAGATTGTATGCCATGGTCAATTTATTGTCCCCGTAATTTTTGGTTTGACCCTATGTGCTAAATAGTGTTTATTTGTTTGTGATTTTGGCCAAATATTTTTTTAGTATAAATCCTACTCTTGAATAACCATTAATGTTTGAGATTGTTGTGGGCTCTAAAAATTTGTGCTCGTCCTTTCATAAGAGTTTTGATTTTTTTGGTCAAATTTTTAGAAGACACATTTGTTTTGTAGATAATACACTTTATAGAGATTTTGTCCTTAGATTTCTCACATGTATTAGAACCTATAGTTAATTATCCCTCTCAATGGTGAGAGAGAATTTTTAAGTCTAATCATTAAATTTCTAATAACTTAGTGTATAGTAGTAGTGGTTTATATTTTAGCATTGATAATATTCATCACCTTTTAACTTAAATCGGTTGGTGAGGGGGGATATGGCGAACCTGACCAAGATACCATTGTTTCATCATTTGGGTTGTCATGGTTCTTAATTTACTTAATTATAAGAAATAATTGACTCGACTTGATTGAGGGACCTTTGTAGGCAACCATGAGTTGCTTCGTCTAAAGAAGCTTTGTAGATGTTGTCAACTCTACTTTGAGAAAAAAATTTTTTTACTTTGAGGATCATGGTTGCCATTTACATATGATTTAAGTTAATTCTAAAATTTATTATATCATAGATCATTTCGACTCAACTCCCATAAGTAGAGGATTCTATTTGTAGATTACAAGTTGTAATTGTACTTTATAATCTTAAAATAAAGCATTTGCATTTTTAAAGTTGACATTTCTTTATTAAGTTTCTTGAAGGTTGTATGCAAATGAAGGATAAAATCAATACGACTAAGGTAAGGGTGTGAGTTAAAGTCATTTTTCAGTTGATATTTAATTGCAATCCATCTTTTGAAGCATTATTGAAAAAAAGTATCATCGAATTTAGCCTTTCTAGGGAGGAGGATTTCACCTAGAAAGTAAAAGAGAAGCATGAGACTATGTTAAGTGTTGCAGAGATGAGGATGCTTAGGTGGATGAGTGGCTTTACTATTAGAGATAAAATGCGAAGTGAGTTTGTTGGAAAAAGTTGGAGTAGCTCCACAAGATAAGATTAAAGAGACTGCCTTAGATGGTTTGGCCACATAAAGCGCCGATAATTTAGGAGAGTAGATGCATTAGATTTGCCTTATGTTAAGAAAGGTAGAGGTAGTCCTAAAAATATTTGTGTAAGATGTATAAAAAATGACCTTAGTATACTTGAATTAAATAGGAATTTGACACATAATAGGATACAATGGAGACGAAGGATTCATGTAGCCTTGTTGTTGTTGTTGTAGGGAGGAGGATTTCACCGATCTAGTGAGACTTATAATTGTACCATATAGGTGAAGTGGCCCATCGGAGAGCGTGCATATGTATTAATTTTAAATTTGAATTTTAAAAAATATTTATATTTTCAAAAGTGATTGCTAATTATTTAGAGAATCTGAATCAATTTTATTTTGGCTCGCGCAACATTCTTGGTTGTTATGCTTAAACATTTATTACATATGTCGGGCAACATACGAGTAGCTTTGACTTTTAAAATGGATTTGAATTTTGAAAATTTTGTAGGATATTAACATGTTTTGTACACTTTAAAAATGAGGTGAAATTTAGATGTTCCCTATGACCTGCATAGTATTTTTAGACATTAAGTTTATCTTTTAACATATGTGATGGGGCACATGTATGTAGTTTTGGACTTTAAAATTGGTTAGAATTTTGAAAATTTTGCAGGATTTCAATATATTTTGCACACTTATTAAAAGTGTGATGAAATTTAGGTGTATACTATTTTAACCCACGTAGCATTCTTTGATAGTAAATTTAGGAGTTTAGTATATTGGTAGGGCACATGTGGGTTTCGTTAATTTCGATGATGCACACAGAGCTTGATGCACTTGCATAATTTTTGTGTAATTGTATGATGCATTTGTAAGTCCTTCGGAACACTTGCACAACTTTTGAGGAATTATAGATAAACTTAAAAATTACCTCATAAGACATGCGAACCCTGTAATCTTTCAAAGCTTCAAATGTTTGCGTAATTGAGTAAATATTTTATTAAGTAACACTAAGTTTCATTTTACATTTTAAAATGACACCTAACCGCTTGTAGAAACATGATGCAAATCCAGTGGTATTTGTTATAAATTAGAAACTTTTAGGTGAATCAAAGTATTTTAAGTATTTTAAAGTATGATAGTTTTATCTTTATATATATATTTGAAAATTAGTGTGATGGGCTTTACAAAAGATTTCTTCTTTATCTATAAATTGAGGGGATGAGCCTTGACTCATTTTATATTGAGTTTGGGCTCTTCCATCAACTTGAGGAGATTTTGAGAGTTTTGTGTGTAAACTAGAACAAAGGTTCTACTTGTGTTTCGAGTGAGTCTTCATGGCTTCGATGAGTTCTCTGTGTGCTCTTATTTCAAGTTCAATATTCACACTTTGTGTTTATCTTATGATTTTATAATTTTATATTTGACTCATTAAAGTAGAATTTTTTTATCTAAGCTTAATTCTATATTAATTTAGAGTTTCGCGGCATTTCAACAACATCTCAGCGTCTTCCCCATGTGGGGATACATTAAGAATGCTAGATCTTTACCACATTCTTCTGAGTGTAGAAGTCAGTATCTTGTGACACCACGATCTAAGTCTTCAAACTTATCATGCACTTTTGAGTGTGGTAAGTCTTTAAATTTGTCATGCTCTTTTGAGCGTGATCGGGTTTTGGAGTACCTACATGAGAGAGAGCACAAATTTCTCCATCATATTAAGAAAGGTGCATATGAGCACTTATTTAATTTTTATATTTATCATTTTTATTGTTGACATTTTATTCTTGTATTTATTTTGATTAATCTATCATGTTCTATTAGTTTGAATTTCGATAGCCTCTCAGTTTCTTCCCCACACGAAGGGACTGCTTTTGGATTGTTTAGCCATCCCGCCAAACTTTTTTCTCAGCATAGCTATTGGTGTTTTGCGATGTCATTATTTGGGTCTTCAAATTTACGATGCTCTTCTTAGCGTAGTGTGATCTTGGAGTACATGTATGAAGGAAAATATAAGTTTTGAAGTCTTGCACACGTACATATACTTAATTTTCAAGTCTTGGAGTTATATCTTCATGATGAGGATGAATTTGTAAGGCAAGTATTGACGAGTTTAAACGCTTGTTTTCTATTTTTTAGAGAGAGAGTTTTAGATTGAGTTTTATTCTTGGGTTTCTATTTTTGAGAGAGAAAGGAGTTCTCTCTTTGTTGAAAGAAAGAAAGTTTGAGAATTTTTTTTTGTTTGCCGGTCCCAAGTCCGGATGTAAGAAGTGGAGGGTTGCGATAGGCAGTCGATAGCCAGAGTAAAACTTGTCGAAATAATCATGACATTAATCCTTTAAAACATTGTGTTAATACTGTATGTCCTCCAAGGCGCATGTAAGGTCCAATACAATGAAAAGGCGCAGTCACAGACGGTTTAAATAAGGTGGTTCCCATATTATGGACGATGCGCAAAGAAGTTAGTCCATGAAACTGAATTAGACAGATCTTGAATATGGTACTCTTAGTAAACCGATGGAATTAATAGATATTATGGTTCATAGGAAGATAAATATTTTATGTGTTCAAGAAACTAAATGGGTTGGGGAGAAAGCCAAAGAGATTGATAGTTTAGATTTTAAACTTTGATATTCAGGTAGAAGTCGAATTAGAAATGACGTAGGTGTGAGTGTAGATAAAAATTTGAAGGATAATGTTATAAATATTAATAGATGCAGAGATAAAATTATAGCTTTAAAGATTATTGTTGATACTAAGAATTATAAATGTTTATGCTCCTCAAGTAGGTTTGGATGCCAAAAAATTTTTGGAATGAATTAGATGGATTAATATAAAAGATACCTTAAAAAAAAAATATTTATTGGAGGAGATTTAAATGGACATGTTTGGTAGAGTGAAGATTTTAAAAGATTCATAGTGCATGAATTTAGATGAATTTAATGAAGAAGATAAGACTATATTAGATTTTGTTTTAAATTTATGATTTTAGAATCTAATATTTTATTTAAGAAAAGAGATGAAGATATTATTATTTATATAAAATGGATCTAAGAAAACACAAATTGATTATTTTTTGATAAAAAATATTTAGATTGTAAAGATTGTAAAGGTTATTCCAAGTGAAAGTTTAAATACCCAACATCGATTGTTACCTTAGATTTTAAGATGAAAGATTCAAGATAAAAAATAAATCAAATTATTGTCTCAGATTAGATGAGACTTAAAGAATCTTAATAAAATATTTTAAGAAGCTACAAAGAGTTTAGAATTTGATGCTCATGAAAGTTTTAATATTATGGGAGAAAGTAATAAGTGAAATTAAGCAAGCTGTTAAAAATGTTTGAAGAATCAAAAGAAAAAGTTCCTTTTAATAAAAATAATTGGTGGTGGAATAAGAATGTGTAAGAAAAGATAAAAAATAAGGGTGTTGTTATAAAACTTGGTTTAGATATATAAATTCAGAGAATTGAGAAAAATATAAAGTGACATGTAGAGATTCTAAGAAAGTATATATGACGAAAAAAATTTTAGTGATTTATATATATGACAGATACCAAAGAAGGTGAAAGATGTATGATGTTAGCTAACCAAAGAGAAGACAAGAAAAAATCTAGCTCAAAAGGAATGAAAATCATAAGTGTTTTCTTAGAAAGGATATGAAAATAAGTGGATGAAGATTTTGATAAACTTTTCAATGAAGGATGAAATACGATTGATTTTAAGAACCTTATATCCTAAACAAAAAATCGAGAATTTTGTTTTTATCTCATATTAGTAAATTTGAAGAAGCTTTAAAGAAAATGAAATGAAAAATATAGAGGACCGATGATGTGGAAATGTTTAGGAGATCAAGGAATTTCTTGGCTTATAAATCTTTTAATGTTATTTTAAAGACTAAAAGAAGATGAAAAAATGAGTTTGTATTATATTTAAGAATAAAGGTGATGCAAGTGTGCAAACATAGAGAATTAAGTTAATGTTTCATACATTAAAATTATGGGAGAGAGTAATTTAGCATGTTACGATGTGATACAAAAGTTTCTCACAGTTTGGTTTTAATGCTGGTAGATCTACTATGGATGCTATACATTTGTTAAGAGGTTTGATGGAGAAGTATAGAGAAAGCAAGGAGGATCTACATATGATATTTATTGATTCTGAGAAAGCTTATGATAAAGTTTCAAGAGATGTTCTTTGGAGAGTTCGGAAAAGAAAATAGTTAATATTGGTTATATTCAAGTCATTAAGGATATGTATACTAGAGTACATTTGTGTCCAAACACAAGGAGGATTGACAAAATATTTTCCTATTTCAGTTGGATTACATCAAGGATCAACTTTAAACCCTTATCTTTTTTTCTTTAGTTATGGATGTTCTTAGTAAGCATTTACAGGAAGATGTACCTTGGTTTATGTTTTTTGCTGATGACATTCTTCTTGTTGATAAGACTAGAGAGGGAGTCCAAGAGAAACCTGAATTATGGAGGTCAACCTTAGAGTGTAAAGGTTTTCGTTTAAGTAGATCTAAAATTGAATATATTGAGTATAATTTTAGTTGTAGAAGTTATAGTGATAGTTGTGACATTAGAACAAGTCATTAAAAGAGTGAGATTTAGATATTTAGGCTCTATTGTTCAAAATGGTGAAATAGATGGAGATGTTATTGGTAGAATTCAAGTTGGATGGTTGAAGTGGAGGAATGCATCCCTGTGTGTGATAGAAAGTACCGCTTAAACTTAAGAAAAATTTTATAAGATGGTGGTAAGACCCGCAATGATTTATAGTGCAATGTTGTCAATAAAAGAGAAGCATGAGACTAAGTTAAGTGTTGCGAGAGATGAGGTTGCTCGTGTGGATTAGTGGCTTTACTCTTGAGATAAAATGCTAAATGAGTGTTCGGGAAAAAGTTGGAGTAGCTCAGGTGATAAGATTAGAGAGGTCGCCTTAGATGGTTTACACATAAAGCGTACCGTCCAATGACCCTGCTAGAGAGTAGATGCATTAGATTGTGTTAAAAGTAAGAGAAAACCTAAAAGACATGGTTAAGATGTAAAAAGTGACCTTAGTATACTTGAATTAAATGAGACAATAATAGACACAATGGAGACAAAGGATTCATATAGCCGACCCCACTTAGTGGGATAAAGGCTTGTTGTTGTTGTAGAGAGGGAAAGTGAGAGAATATTTTTCCTATGTTAGAGAGAGATAGGGGATAAATGACTCTCTCTGTTTAGAGAGAGGACTAGAATGAGTGGGAGGTAGAGGAGGAAGAGTGGTTGTAGATTTTGTAGCGTGAGAGCAAAGAAGAGGAGAAAAGAGGCTTGTGACCAACAACAAGGTGGGCTAAAGATGAGAGGAAATGGAGGAACATAGATAGAAAGGTTGTTTGGTAGAATGTAACGACAATGAGAAAAGAGGGCTAGTGTAGCCTGCGGTTTGGTTGGAGGGGTATGTAGGAGAGTTGGGAGTGGGTTGTTTGTGAGTGCGGGAGGCAATTTTTGGTGGAAGTAGGGAGCAAGAAGAGGAAAAAGCGAGAGCAACATGTACATCTGATTGTAAAGTAAGATGTGTGCGAGTTGCATACAATCTTTGTAGTAGGGTGATGGAGAGTGGCAGGTGGTCGGTGTGAGGAGGTGCGATCCTTTTGTGTGAAGAAGATCGCGAGCTAGGGTAGAGTTGTTGCTTGCATTTGTGAGTGCCAACATGATATAAGAGAGGCGAACTAGAGAGAGGCAAAGATGGATGAAGAGAACATCATGTTGACATGCGAGAAGGAAAGAGGCAAGGGTAAATGTACCACAGGGATAGATGTGAGAGGAGAAAGCTGATTAGCGTCTTGAACGATTAAGAGGAGATTTGTGGGTTTTGTTATTTGATTGGATTTTTTTTGTTTTGTTCATTTTTATGAAAATAATAAGATGGGGATGAATCATGTGAAAAAGTGGGTACGAATCCATTATAGAGTGGTTGAGATTTGATTTTTAATATGTATATATATATTTAATAATAAATAATTTGATAGTAATATAGAATATATATATATATATATATATATATATATATATATATATATATATATATGTATATATTAAAAGAAAGCATTTTTGTAATTATTTTAGTTTGTTTTTATTTAATTTTAATTTGATTTTATTTATGGGCTGTTTGGATGCCTGAAAAAATGAATGCAGTGTAGAGTGAATGTAATGTATTTAGATTACTTTAAGGTTGTTTGATTGAGAACTCTACATATATATGAGTTTGTTTGTTTTTTTCTGTTTGGTAGAATAAATATAATGTAAAGTATTTTTGAGGTTGGAAGATGTGGCGATAATACTTTACACTGGCCGGTGTATTTGGAATTCGTCCAAATCGAGCAAATTTCAAATACACCAAAAATGACTCATTCAATGTATTCTAAATATTTCACTTTATTTTAGAATTTTACTTTGCACTATGCCAAACACAAAAAATTAAAATTCACTGCATTTACTTTACGTCACTTTACACTCAAACCAAACATCCTCTTAATATTATTATATGATATAAATTTTGGCATATATTATTATTTTTTTATTACTATCATTTTTTTCGTTAAATTTGTTGTTTCACATCTCAAATTACAAGTCGGCTTCGTGCATGCAAATAAATTGACATTTTATGTTCGTGTAGGTACTCAACCAATATGGGTGTCATTTTTAAATAATTTTAATGTTTTGGATGTGTAGGTGCAGTCTAATTTGGAAAAAGTTGCCATTTGGTTGATTTTGACAGCGGTTGAAGTGATTATGGCCCGATTTATTTTGTGTTTGTAGTTTGTAGTTATAATTGTATTTGATCAAAATGGCTGCTAAAGGTCTCATTTGATAGATTTTGACATTCCAAATGCATCAGCGCAATCCATTTCATGAACAAACGATGTTTGGGTAGTCATGGCGGTGAGTGAAGCGTCTTAATTCTAATTCACATGACATCGCATTTGTCATGCATCTTCTTTGAATCGTCCCAAGACACTATTCTTGATGGTTTATAACCCACATGCGTTCGTGAAGTCTGTTTCGTAAATAAGTGATATTTGAGCGACTTTGATCATAGTTGGAATATTTTTGAACTTGGTCTACATGATGTTGCGATCTTCTTCCATCAAATTCGTCGTGTTTGCTCAATTGAACTTATGGAATTGATATGGTGACCAACAATTCTCGTCTTAGCCTCATGTACTTTGACCATCTTTTGAGACCATCCTTTTGTACTTGTATGCATCATTTGTTTATAAAACACCTTAGCTAGTAATCATTACTGTATCTAACCGTCTTATTATTTCTCAGCTTTGGGTAATCACTCATCTTTCAATTCTATGAATTTTTTTAGCACATTTGAAAGATCAATCTGTTCCACAGCTTTATTTTCTACTGAGGAATTGCAATTTTATTTCACTACTTTTAAAAAAAGCAACTTGAACTAGCACGTACCTCACTTTGATCTTGTTGTTTTCTTTCCCTGATCTCTAGCCTTTGGAACTTAATCGTTGGGTTGTTGTCTGCTTTTAAATTCATGATCCATGCAGCATGCACTTGTGCAAATTCATGATAGTAATTTTTGTTCTCTTATGGGAAATAGTTCATGACTTTCTGAAGTGTCATTGCAGATGAAAACTGCATATGCTGTTGCAACGCTGAGGAAGAAAAAGGGATATTCAAAAAAGTTGTTTTACCAAAATGCAGTAACATTATACAAGGAGGTTTGTTTGTGGATTGGACTCTAGTATGTTGTTTATGCATTAATCTTATCTTTTGTTAATCCATTGCAACGCTAAACTCTGATAGAATATTACCATATTTTCTTCTCTGATTTTGTTACGTAAATTTTTTTTTATAAATTTCACACTTTAATCATGAACCTTGAGGGAAAAAAGTTAGGCTTGGATAGGATGTGAAACTGCAGCATCATTTTGAAAATGGATGGTAATGCTTAAAAAACTAGGTTGAAAATTAGACTAGAATTTGTGTAAAAAGATTTGTGGAAAGTGTTAACACCCATGCATCGTGTAACATCAGTTCACTTGAATTAATACAGGAATGGTTTACAAAGCTGATCCCAAATTGTTGGGATATTGTTTATTATGTTCATGGTAATGATGATTTTATTAAAGTACAGAATCAGCATTTAGTTTAACCTTTACACAGGATTTGTGATTCCCTAATTATATGCTCTTAGCATGCCTAACTTCTGAATATATTGCTACCTTTTAAAGTGTTGGTGCAGCTTGTACGGACTGATTTTGCAAACTTAACTATGCTACTGAACCGTGCTTAACCTGTGGTCATTATGTATGATCAACTGGATAATGTGATGATCATTATGATTGCCATATTGTATTCTTGTTAGTCAAATATGCCTGTATTATATTTTATGTCCGCAGTTTTCTGAGAGAAATTTGCTGTTTTTCCTCTTTCATTGCTAAAGCATCTTAATTTCATGACCTATTGATTATAATAAGGTCAGAGTTCGTACATTTTTTTTTCTATGCTAATGATGTAGGATAACTTAGGGTAAGAGATTTCTAATGTAACTAATATGAAATGTAGTTTCAAAAATTGAGAATTCATATATCAGAAATTTCCTATCAACTCAACAAATCATTTTTTTGAAATGGGAATAGGAAGTAATAGTCTCAACTATTAATAAAATGATTGAAAATATCCGAGAATTTTAACAAGAAATTTGGAAACAAATAAGATTAGTGAGCAAATGAATTAATACTTCCGACACATAATTGTTTGACTAAGATTATGAGCACAAAATAACAATAAATTATGTAGAAGAAATAGAGAAGAAAGGACCGAAGAAGTAACTAGGCCTCACACAATAATGAGACAATTTTCATGGAGTTAAGTAATTGTACTTGTACGATACTTGAATGGATTATACATCTAATTTGCACACATAATATTGAAAATCATAAAAAAATTTATTCAAGTAAAGACTTTTCATGTCTGAGTTCATGCGTTCATACTTTTAGATTAGTTTATAAAGTTTACATATAATTAGCTTAGTTTAGATAACAGAAAAATCTCAAATTTCAAGGCACTCGGTTATCTAGTTTTGAATTTTTCTCAAGCAGCAACACAACTATTGCTCCAATTTCCCATTGACACTGCAGCACCGGATAATGTTCAACATTCCATAATTCAAATTGCAAACACCCTTTCATTCGAGTAAACAGGAAAATCTCACAATCCGTCTTAATGCCACCGGCTGAAGCTAGCACTTAAAATATATATAAAAAAAAACCAATGATTAATTCTTCCATAAAATTTCAAATCTCCTCTGCAAAAAAAGAAAAAGAAAAAAGGAGAGAAATGTTTAGCTAGAGTTGCCTTCTACAAAACAGATCTCCTGGTGATAAATCCAAACACTGCCACTTAAAAGAGAGATTCTTAGCTGAAGTAGCAAAAATCACAAACCGAACAAGAATAAATAAAATACTTCAGGCTAAATCCCAAAATGATACCCAGACTATTTGCATGTGGTCATTTTAGCACCAGAGTATCACATTGTTCTAATTTAGTTCCTAATTATACAAAATTAGTCTAAAATTGTCCCTCGAGGATTAAATTGGGTGTCAATTTTGTATTACTATTTTTACGTGAAGGATCATTTTGGATCAATTTCATATAGTCAAGGGCTAAATTAGAGAAACATTATACTACAAGTCTAAATTGGTCACAGGTAAATAATTGAGGGTCCATCATGAGATTTATTTCAAAATACCTCTGGTAGGTTCAAAAATTGCTGTTGAATTTTAAAGGCAAAACAACAAAAACTACTAGGTGAATTCCAAAACAGAGTTGATGTTTCCTGTGGATTAAATATTAAAAGTTATATGAAATCATACCATCAATCTATTGATGCTAGAATCAAACCAACGTAGACAAAGAAATGAAACTAAAATCAACTTACTATGTCATTTATTCACTTAAAGCTTCCACGGTGTAGGAGTAAAAGAAACATATCTCTATCAAATTTTTTTGGCCCAAACAACTTTGGTTCTAATGAATTTAGCATTTGATATTCATCAAACATATTAGGGTCATCAAAGTAATTCACAGATCATAACAATCAGATTTGCTGTAACAGTTAATAGGATATATCTAGTATCTATCCTCAACAATGGACATAATAGCATCATTTAGAATAATCTCAAGAACAAGATAACAAACGTATTTATAGAGAATTGAATGTTGACTCACATAAATGAGGTGAAAAAAATAATAAATGGATAGTAGATACATGAAATGGGAACAAATTAGACACATTAGCAACTAGATTTATCTCATAAATTTTACAAAATTTTTAAATTGTAGGTATTAGTTCCAATGTTTTGTGAAATCTAAATGTTCATGCTTTCATTGTCTTTAATTTTTGAAAGGCTCCTAATAGAATTTTTTATAAGAATTATGCGGTATGTATGTAGATGCCCATTCTTTTAAATAATTCATTATTAACAAATTTCTTGAAATATTGATGCCATTTTGCTATCATCATAAGGGGTCATTCTATAAATTTGCACGTCACTAAATTATGAATCAAAAGCAAAGTTAACACCAATGTGATTATTGATCATAGGAAACATATCTGCAAATAACTCATCAAAAGTTTTAAGGTTATTTATTTGATTTGTTATCTGCATTAGATATGATTGGTTATATTTTACATTCATATATAGGTTCAATTTTCTTTAGAAATTCAAGTTCATATATGACATCATGTTCAGTTTTGCTTTTAAATTGTAGTTTTGACATTTTATTAATTACATATTCAAGTTTAAGAACATAATCTATGTTATCGATATACATGTAGTTTCAACAACAACATCTATAAGTTATGACATCCATGTTCAATTTTATAATCATTACTAAAAATTTTATTCTTTATTAAAAGTATATTCAAATGAATATTCATGAATTGTCATTTATTTAAAATGGATAATGAGTTCAGGTTTGAGCTTGACGAGGCTCAACTCATCATCTCGCAGGTTGTCTCAATTAATGAAAGTATTCAAACCAAGTTTGTGCCAACCATTTTAGGTTGTTTTCGATTTCTTGAACATGTATCAAGAACTCTTTCTCTTAGAGCAACATTAGTCTCATTGATGCTGCGACAACTTTTCTTCTTCTCTAGTTGTTGGTCCTATCGATGCCTTCTTTGGTGAGCTCTTGCAATGACTTACCCTTACTTTTGAATTTGTTGGTCTTTTTGATCTTACTTTGTCTGACTTCTCCTCTTCTACAGAGTCTAGTCATTGATCTCTTTGAGTCTTCTTTAGTGAGATCATATCTTGACTTCTTTTTCATTTCAAGCTATTGGTCTCGATGATCGTTCTTTGACGTGCTCCTGTTGCAACTTCGACTTGAGTTGAGCTCGAGCTTAGGAATAATAAACGGTGAGTCAAGCTCGAGCTTGGGAATAATAAACTGTGAGTCAAGCTCGAGCTTGAGAATAAATGGATGAGCTGAGCTCAAGCTCCAATTTGAGCTTTTTTTTATTGATGAGTTATGACTCAAGCTTTACTTAACTCATTTACACCCTTAAATATATATTATTATTATTTTTAGGTGGAGGAATCACATGTGTGACAGTCCAATTAATTTAATAATAGTTCTCATTCTCATTATCTAAAGTGCATGTGAAGCCTCATGCAATGTTTTTAGTGAATTGTAGTTTAGTTTGTCTATAATTTTTCATTTAAGGTCTTCAATAAAATAAATAATAATACAAAATAATCTAAATGCAAATAATATTTAACTACATGACTTATAAAGTCTTATAATACATAAACACACCATATTTATTTTATTTACAACCCTTATTGATTATGTAGTTCATCTTTATGCTAGTCAAATGATGAGTATTATTGTAAGAATATTTTTGTATCAACCCATGAAAACTTAGTAGAATTGTTGAAGCATATTATCAAAATAATTGAGCATACCTATTAATTTTGATTTGACAACTTCAACTTTTTCAAACTCAAATAAATAATATGGTTTTAAGTCTTCTGCATATTGATCCATCATACAAGTTTTCGAAGATTTTACCTTCCATCAAATGCATATATGCAAGTTTGAATTTCACGATAGTTACGTTGTAGTGGTCTAGAGCCATGACTACTTACCTGATTTTGTTTAAATTGTATCATTAATTAACTTTTTGATTGGCCTTACTATTGATGCCTTACTTTTAGTTGATATGATGGTACAATCATAAACTTTGATAGTTTAATATCAATTGTTGATGTAGGATGACTCAATGTTAAGATTTTTTTAATGTAAATAATATGATGTGTTTTATTCTTTAAGGGGTAGGAAAACTAAGTATTGACAAATCACAACTCGATAAATCCGGCGGCTCATTTAAACTTTTTTTTAAATGAGAGCAAGCAATAGTGATCTTGAAGCCCAATAAAAATGAAATGATCATAAATAATCAAGAGTTTCAGCAAGAAATTCAAAAATAAATAAAATTGGCAAGTAAAGTAATTATTAAAAAAACAGATTTTTGAGTTATCATCTTTGATTATAATTAAGATCACTAAATCAGCCAATACAAAATATTTAGAGAAGTAGACAAGGAAAGAAATTAATGAAGTCAGAAAGCATAGGGTGCATTCCAATAGATCAATTTTCTCAGAATGTGTAGTCATATTTGCATCACACTTGAAAGAATCACATATCTAAATTATACTCACAAGATTAAAAATTTAAGAGTAAAAATTTTATTGATCCAAAAAATTATAATTATATTCCTCAAATCCACTATTTATAGACTCCTAGACTTGTATGTTGGCATTAATCAGCTCTGTTTTGTAGAAATTCTTAAATTTTAAATTCTGATTTATCTGAAAACTTTTGGTTTTCCAAATCTAAATTCTCCTGAAACAGCCGCACCCTGATTTCTCCAAACCCCCCGATATACGTAGCAGCAGCCACAACCCTTTCTCAAAACAGCAAGCGATTATGCTCAACATTCCATGATTTAAACTGCATATTTGCAGCCATCAAATTTGGAACTGTAAACAACAGAAGCACCTAATCTGCATAATAGATACTCTTAATTCCACTGCTTGAAGACAACAATTACTGCCCCTTAAATCTTAAATGCGTCAACAAAGACTTATTAACTACAACACTAAGTACTCTAGAACCGTGAACCAATGAACCATTCAAAGGTACATGAAACCATACCATATTAATCCATGAATTGATGCAAGTAACACTGACACATAAATGGAACTAAAATCAACTTGCTTCATCATTTTATTCAGTCCATGCTTCTGTGTAAAACACAGACCTCCACAAGTTCATAACCAAGTAATGAAGATAGCGGCTTAATGGCTGATTTAGGAGACTCGTGTTTCTGTTCTGTCATGAAACGCTCAGATAACGCTACCTAATCATAGTGAATAGAATAGAGGAGGTAGAGACTAGGTATTATGATGGATTGATGATTATAGTGAGCTTGAAATGTCTGTTTTGGGTGAGAACAAATTAAAGTAATTAAATAAATAATTATAAGTTATAGGCTTGTTGATTTGTTCTCTCGTTGAAGTATCTAGTTTTTTGTTTGTTGATTTGTTTTATTGCGATAATTTTAAATTTGTCTTCATTGTAATTTTAGCAGAAATTATTATTTTCAGATAAATACTGTTATGGCAAACGGGGATATCACATCTTTAAGGAAAATAGTGACGGAAAAGATGTACTCTGTAAGACTTCTTTCTGTGGTTGATCATTGACTTTGAATATTACGTTACTTTTTCTTTCAGTTCCGGTTTAAAAGAATGCTGTCTTGCTGTCGAATGGATGTAGTGGATTTACATATTTTGTTGTTTTTTTTTTTGTTTTTTTTTTTTTTTGAGTAAAGGCCCTCAAGAATGAACTAAAACGGAGAGAATCTGTGTGGAATCGTGTTCACTGGGAATTGGTTGAGCCTCTTGTCAGAATTCGTACATTGAGAGCTAGAATGGTAAGTTCAGCAAATACTAGTTGGTTTCTGCTTTATATCTTTTTGTGTCATTTTAATTCGTTTACACTAAAATATATTTGTAACTCTATGAAAATATAAAACTTCATCCTATATCCCAAAAGGATGTTCCAGTGCTGCATTTCACTTCTTTGATGCAGCACACACTAGTTATATGTGCATATTGAATGGCTTCTGTTACAAAGTTATCCTTATTAGGCACTCATTTAACTTGCAGATTGCACTAGATAAAAATGATCTTAACAAAGCTTTCTTTCAACTTACAGTCGAATTTCTTGCTAAACAGGTCAGTTGTTCTCTATCAACTGTTTTTCAAATTTGTTGTTAGGTCTGTGCTACCAAATTTACCATATTTTCTTCTACCATTATCGAACATGGATATTTCATTTCTTTCAGTTTAGTTTACTGAGAATGTTATTTATCTTCTAAATAGATATCATGGCTTAATGTGTACTGTAAATCAAAGGCATACCGCAAGCTAGAAGGTAGATTGCGTGCATAGTGACACATCAGAAATCTCATTTAAAAATCTTTCCAACTCAAAGCCCTTTCAATTAGTATATAATATAGCAGCTAAATATCCAGCAGTAAAAGCAAGTGGGGTATCAAATAAATCAATGTGTGAAAATTAATAATTATAACATTAATTGAATGCATTTTTTTTACATTGTTATATTATTGTGGAGGCGTATCAAATAAATACAACAACAACAAGCCTTTATCCCACTAAGTGGGGTCGGCTACATGAATTCTTCGTCTCCATTGTGTCTATTATGTCAAATTCTCATTTAATTCAAGTATACTAAGGAACATCAAATAGATATTGTTTCTCTTTTACAATACACTAAGTAGCAGAGAAATCTCATTCATAGTCGAGTAATATGTAGAAGGATTTTTGAGATGAAGACGAACATTTCAAATTCTCTTCAAGACATATCACATGATAAGCTCACTTCTTATAATTTTTGCTTTGGTTATTTTCTTAGAAAATTCTTGGATATTTATAACCATTGATACGGTTAAAAACGTGCTCAACCAATAAATTGACATTAGGGTTATCTTAATTAATCAGTAGTAGTCACAGTGTTAAGAAATCATCGTTAATTAACTAATTTTGGACATTAGTGTTATTATAACTTTTGATTGTTGATTATATTGTATGATTGTCAATCATATTACAAGATATGGTTGTACAATCTATATCATATTGTATGATTCATATCGTAATGTATGATTGTTTAGAACTAATAAGCTATGAAATTTATGTTTTATAACACTTAATGAAATTCAATAGCCTATTTATCATATCTAATGATATTATAAAATAATTTTATCAATTTATGTAGATAAATAATTTATTGTATTTTTTTAATTTAGAAGAAAATTATTTTAGTATAATTCAATTTGTTGTGTTCATCTTCCCTTCATATTCTATATTAACATGGTCTTAAACATCTTTACGATGACAGTTGATATTTTGACACTAGACTTTGAATTAGTGATAATAAGACTTTGCACTTGAGTACTCCTTATATGTTCCTTACTAGTGTATATCTAAGTTATTTTGTGGAGCCTAATTTTATCTTTGAGCCTTGTCCTTTGCGTGTGTAGTCTCTCAGCACTAGAGAAGTAGTGCCTCGGCGGTAGAGCATGAGATCTTAGCTTTAGAGACAAAAGAGGTAGCTCTCGGATAGCTAAAACCATTAATCGATTTGCAGGGGAGATAGAAGCCAACGCTCGGTGTTGCGAAGACACTAGCTAGGATCATGGCCTGCGAATGATAGAGGTTAGCCTGCTCGAACTTGTGTAGAAAAGTTTGAGAACTGCCTTGCGCCAGCGGGCCAGAAGCTATGAGTTTTGAGACTTCATTTTAGGTAGTTTTTTTTTTTTGCAGTTTTTGATATTTTCTTCTCTTATTCTTTTGAGTGTGAGAGTGAAGTGAATGCCCTAAAGTGGCTAAAGTGTCGAGAGAGTCTAGATAAGGGTAATTTGTACAATTCTCCTTGATTTTTCTTTCATAGTGGATTTCATGGTGATGTGGCTCCGTGGTTTTTTTCTCGTCGGATTTTTTCACGTTAAATTTGGTGTCTGTTGTGTGATTGTTTTTACCTTGGTTTCATTTGTTCTGTGTATGCTCTGAAACTCTTGAATTGGTTATCTACGTGAACTTTTTGATTCTCCCAACAATTAGTATCAGAGTCGAAGTTATGAATGTTTAGTTCGAGTGGGAACAATGACCAATGATTCAAAGTTCAAGATTGAGAAGTTCAATGGAACGAACTTTGCTTTCTGGAGGATGCAAGTAGAGGATTTATTGTACAAAAAAAAAAAAAATTCCATTGGATGGAATTACTAATAAATTAGAGATTGTCTATGGAAGAATGAGAAGTACTCGATCAAATGACACTAGGTTTGATTCGACTTTCATTGTCCTCATCATTTACTTTTAATATTTTGAATGAGAAGATTACAGTGGACCTTATGACTGTACTAACAATAATGCATGAGAAGCCATCAGCTTCAAATAAAGTATTCTTGATGAAGATGGTTGACTAAAATCCAGTCGTTGAACATCTGAACATTTTTAACATGGTGACAAATCAATTGTGCTTGGTCGGCATCAAGTTCAATAATGACATAAGAGTACCGTTACTTCTTTCTTCATTGCCTGATTGTTGGGATGGACTAGTTATGGCAATAAGCAACTCTTTGGCCAACATGAAGTTAAACTTTGATGATATAGTTGGGTTGGTGTTGACTGAAGAGGTCCGTAAAAAGGCATGTTGGGAAACTTTAAATGCTTAATTGAATGTTGAAAATTGGGGAAATAGTTCAGATAGGAACTCAAGCAAGAGCAAGTCCAAGTCAAAGAGAGAAAAATTCAAGACTAAAAAAGAAAAGGGCAATGTGAAGTGCTGGAACTACGGGAAGAAATGACGCTTCAAGGAGTAAGGCTCCTAAGAAATTGGGTGGTGAAGGACAATACAGGGGCCATATTGCAAATGTCTCCACAAAAGAAGCTCAAGGTGATTCTCTATCTTATCTCTAAATAGTATTGAGTCATGGATAGTCGACTCAGGTGCCTCTTTTCATGCAAGTCCCAACAAAGGTGTTTAGAAATTATACTCAAGAAGATCTGGGGAAGATGTACTTGGAGACAACAAGGTCTACAATATCATAAGAAAAGATGATGTTGACATCAAATTGCCTAATGGATCAATCTGAAAATTATAAGATGTCATACATGTTCCATGCCTGAAGAGAAATTTGATTTCAGTGAGTTAGCTTGCACAATCAGGGTATGTGACCACTTTTACAAGATTCGTAGAAGGTGACCAAAAGTGCATTGATAATAGCTTGAGGCAAAATTGAAGGGACATTGTATCTGATCAATCAGGCATCAAAATTCATAGGAGTTGCTGGAAAAGAAGGAGATGTAGGTTTGTGGCATCGGAGGCTTGGTCATATGAGCGAAAAAGGTATGAAGTTTTTATTTTTCAAAAACAAATTTCCAAGATTTAAAATCTATAAATCTAGGTTTCTGTAAAAATTGTGTATGACAAGCAAAAGATGATGAGCTTTTCTAAAGTGATGTAAAACTAAGGCCAAAGAAATTGGAGTTAATACACACGAATGTATGGGGTCTCATTTTAATTTAATCTATTGGCGAATCGTCATATTTCATTACATTTTTCGACGATCTTATCAGGAAGGTATGTGTGTACTTCTTGAAACACAAATTTGAGGTGTTTGAAGTATTCAAGAAGTGGAAGGTTCTGGTAGAAAATGAGACAGGACTAAAGGTAAAATGTGTCAGATTAGATAATGGCAGCAAGTATCGTGACAGAAGGTTCAGAAACTATTATACCTCAAAAGGGATTAGACGTGAATTTACTATGCTAAAAAGATCGCAGCAAAATGGTGTGGCAAAATGCATAAACAAAACTATGACAGAGCGTACCAGGAGCATGAGGTTATATGCAAGGTTGCCCAAGCAGTGTGTCTGGTCAATAGAAGCCCCTCAATATCATTAATGAAAGCTTACCCTAAGAAGCATGGAGTGGCATAGAGGCAAATCTATCAGAAAAATATTTTGTTGTTCATCATATGTTCATGTTGCTATAGAGTCAAAGAGTAAGCCTGATCCGATGTCAGTTAAGTGTATATTTATTGGATACGGCTCAGATGAATTCATATACAAATTTTAGGATTATCAGAATCAGAAGTTCATCAGTAGCAGAGATGTTACATTCAATGAGAGGAAAATGTATAAAGATAAAAATGAGACTCAAGAAGATTTTTCAATCACTCCAGAAGAATCATTCAACTACATTGAGATAAGAGGTAAGATGTATAGGAGGACAATCGGGGTTGTGCTCAGGTTGAAGATGCACAATAACTATCAAAAACACTATTGTTGAAGTTAGGAGATGCAACAATCTCTCGATCGACAGAGGTACTCTCCTTCCTTGTACTTATTACTGTTGATTGATGGCAGTGAATCAGAGTGCTATGAGGAGGTCATTCTAAGTAGAAGACTCAAAGTAGTAGGAGCGTGCCATAGGATGATAAGATTTTGTCACTCATATTAAGTCAGACATGGGATTTGGCAAGACTACTTGTTGGCAAAAGAGCATTGCACAATAAGTGGGTTTACAGACTAAAGGAAGAACTGGATGGTAGCAAGCGGTACAAGGCAAGACTTGTTGTGAAGGGGTTTCAATAGAAGTAGTTGACTATATTGAGATTTTTTCTCATGTAGTCACGATGATAACCATCGATATTATCTTGAGCATAGTAGTAGTGGAGGATCTACATCTGACGTGGATGAATGTAAAGACAGTTTTCTTGCATGGGGACTTAGAAGAAGAGCTATATATGGAGCAACTATAGGGTTATGTGGTTTCAGGAAAGGAAGTCATGATGTGTAGACTAAGGAAAAGTCTATATGGCTTGAAGCAGGCACTGAGATAATGGTACATGAGGTTTGACAAGTTCATGTTAGACAGTGGATACACAATGTGTCAGGTTAATCACTGTTGCTATGTCAAGAGGTATGGCGACTGTTATATTTTATTATTCTATATATAGATAATATGCTGATTGTAGGATCTGACATTAAGAAGATTAAGGACCTAAAAGAGCAGCTTTCAAGAATGTTTGAAATGAAGGATTTAGGTCTGGCCAAAAAAATCCTCGGTATGATAATCAGCAAGGACAGTAGTGCAGACAAATTAAATTTGTCTAAAACATAATATGTTGAAAAGGTATTGCAGAGGTTCAACATAAATGAGGTAAAACTAGTGAGCACTCCTTTGGCTAGTCACTTCAGACTATCTAAGGATCAATCTCTTAAGACTGAAGCGGAGCAAAAACACATGAAGAGAATCCTGTATGCTTCAACTGTGAGAAGTTTGATGTACGTCATGATATGTACCATACCAGATATTGCACATGTAGTGATAGTGATCGGCTGATGCATGAGTAATCTTGGCAAGCATCATTAGGAGGCGATGAAGTGGATTTTCAAATATCTTAGAAGAATAGTCAACATAGCAATTTGTTTTGGAAGCCTAGAGAACACCTGCCCCCAATGTGCTTAGGTGCCATGGTCGCGCATCAGTCAAATAATGATGAGACTTCAGATATTTTTTTCTATTTTTTTATATATTTTCTTATTCTCTTGAGTGTGAGAGTGAGTGAGTTCTCTAGAGTGACTGAAGTGTGGAGAGGCTCTAGATAAGTGTAATATGCACAATTCTTCTCAATTTTTCTTTCATAGTAGATTTCTTAGTAGTGTGACTCTGTGATTTTTTTTTTTTTTTCATTCTTGGGTTTTTTATGTTAAATCTGATGTCTTCTGTGTAATTGCTTTTACTTTGGTTTCATTTTTCCGTGTATGTAACACACTTGAACTGATTTTTCACACGTACTCTGAGATTCTCCCAACATAAGTGTATAAATGTGAAAGCTAGTTTGGCAAATAATGTCATCTACATCCTGCTTGCTATAACAAGTGCAACCTATAGAAAAATTTAGCAAATCACATTAGATGATGCACCACACAGTATTAATTATGAAAGCTAGAGTGAACAGCATGAGTCAAATGGGTCTCATTGGTCAACAATTTCAATAGTTTATTAAAATGTTATATTTGGTTAAAAAATCTATCCAAAAAAAAACCCCAAAATGAAAAAAAAGAAAACAACATTACTGTTGAGGTCAACTCATTGAGATTGACAGCCGGTTTGATGCTTGGATCAGCCTCCGGCCTTTTCTATCAGTAATTTTTGGGATGCTTTTCACCTTGACCAGGTTTCTCTAATGAAGTTCTGACCATCCTAAGTTGGGAGGCTTGCTTGATTGATTCCTAAGTTTCAACATAATCTGGCAAAAATACTGCCATTAATTAGGGATCTTCAAATTACTGTGCCATGAATTTCTTTAAAAAAATTAATATTTCAATAAGCTCTTTCATTCTTACATCACAAAAGAGTCTTGTGATGCAAATCCTTAATCATATTAATAAAATCTTTTTATTGAGAATGAATATTACCGGAAACTGAATTATTATCTTTAGTTTTCTTATCTAATCAAAATTTTATCTCTTTTTCAAGGAACACCAACTCTTCCATTTATTTGTGTCAAATATGCAATTCTGGAATTAAAACTATTATTATTTTTTTTGTCTATCATTTTATGGTCTTTGATCTGTACTTTTTTTTGTTACGTAGAGATTTGAAGCTTATGATTCAAGAGGTTCTGTTGTGGCTGGTGACAAAAATAAGGAGGTACAACATTTCATTTTATCTTTTTTGTCTCACAAACACGCACATTTGTTCTATATTTAATATGGTTTTGTTAGGTACTAGTAAAGTTGGCCGTAATTAATGAAATTATTGTTGTTAAATAGATTTAAAATGTATTTAGTATATATGTTCTCCCTATATTGTGTTGGCGCTATACTAATTATCTTGTTTTGGAAGAGTTGGTGCAGTTAGGCTTATGTTGGAAGGAACTGCCTCTTAGCTATATGTATGTATGTATGTATGTATGTATATATGTATTCAACTGTTAAATGTGCGTACCTGGAATCTTTTTTTCTTCACGTTTGCTGCTGGTACCAGATTCCATATGACAATCTGAAAACAGTTTTTTGATTTGGCCAGTGTTGATTATACTTGAAAAGCAGCTCTCCTCTATGAACCTAGCTTCATGTAAACATTATTAGAGAAATGAGTTTTGGAAATGTTATGACATGTTGATTTAACGTGTCTTAGGGTGTAGAGTTGATTTAGGCAAATTTAGGATTGAGTTGCATAAAGATAAATTCAAAATCCTAACACACACACACTTCACACTCCAATCCATGCAATATAATTCTTAAATGATTTAGAGAAGAGAACAAAGAAAGAATTTATCAATTAGAAGATCTAAACCTCATGTTGGTACAAAGAGTCATTCCTTGGATGCTATCGCCAATGCATGAAAAGCGTTAATAATGAATTATCAACTGAATCTTTAGACACTCCTGGTTGATTGATGGGATGTTGATTAAATATTGTGCAGAAATTTAGTGCATTGAGATCTTATTTCAATCAATTGGAATTCATTAACTATTATTTTTCTTCTTAACACCAATGGTGGCATGCTTAAACATCCATATCATTTGATTGCTTCATCAATAGAGAAGAACCTCAAGCTATGTGGTCTTTAAAGAACATTCTAATCTGTATTGGACTCTCATATTCCCATCAATCTATATATATATATATATATATCACATAATTTCTATGTATTTACATATCTTACACCCAAAGTTTAACATTTACATTCTTATATTTTATCTATGCATAAAAAAGTGCATTCACTTTTAAGAAGTAATAATAGTGATATTTTTTATGTGATGTTAAAGCTCTGAGTGTTATGCATGTAAATATTAAAAATTAAGTATTAGTTATGTAAATATATAAGAAATATGTGGCTTTTATGTAAATGTCCCAAAAAAATGGCGTACTGGAAATGTCTGTTTAGTTTGTCAAGATTCTTTCTGAGCTGAAGTTTTACCTAACTTTGATGTTTGAAAGTTAATAGAACATTGTCCATTTGTTACGCACCTACACTAGTGGAACTTCTTGCATCTCCATTTTCATTTTTGGACTTGAATTAATTGATCAAACCAAATAATTCGTAAAGGGTCCTTTTTTTTCTTCTAATAGTAAAATAACCTCAAATAATGTGAATTCATGCAATAATGAACATTTCACATGTTACATAGCTTCCAAATTTTAATTACCTGTAGCTCTGTTCAAAGAGTTCTTCATTCATTATAATGATGTTTGTAAAGCTTCATCTGGTTTTGTTTATTTTCTTCTATAATCATTTCTTACTTCCTAAGTCAATTCTTACCAGGTTCTTGTGCGTGATATCTGGGTTTTTGAATGCTCCCTCTTTCATCCTGGATCTGATTGGCGCCTCTGTGCGCGGCTATCTCCATAGTTAGACTCAACTCGATAAGTTTATTTTGATGATTTGAAGCATTGTGGTTCCATCGGAAGATGGCTCGAGTAGTCTTAGGCATATTTTCCTGCTCCATTATGTTTCTTCTTCATAGTTCGACTCGACTCGATAAGTTCACTTCGATGATGTGGAAGCATTATGATTCGGTCTCCGGCAGAAGACGGCTGATGAAGAATCGACGAAAAATTTGTCTATGAACTCAAGATCTTGTTGAGATTTTGCCTCTCATGCAGAGTGATATGGTGAGTCTTAGGCATCTTTTACTGCTCCATTCTGTTTCTTCTCCACTTAAAAAGATTATAACCTTGTAAAGATGCAGTATGTGCATGATCTACTGAGCCTTCAGTTCTTGCTTTTCTCAATTTAATAAAGCCAATCAGTCATTTTCTACAAGTTTGTCAGATATTCATGATGATTTTTTTGTTTATTTAAGTTTTGTTCCTCAATTTGTCACACAAAAAGTCTTCTGACTTTTTCTAACAAAATTTACAGTCAATTTAGCTTGATGAAGTGTTGAGTGAGATCATGAAGAATGATTCATAGTTGCTTTATATATAATCAAAAAATTTATCTGTGGCAATTAGTTTGATTAATAAGGATCTTAGAAGTTATTATTATTATTATTATTATTTTATTTTCATGTGTTTTATTAATTGAGTTCTGAATCAATAGAGTTTTAAAAGAATTTAAAAACTTCTCATGCACACCTAGTTTATCTCTCTCGATCTGTCTAGAACATTCTATTGGTTTCATAGCTTAGTTCTTGTGATAAATATTAGATTAACATTAAGAGTAGATCCTATATAGTGCACACATCTAGTGTTGCTATATTTGGCTTCACCTTATTGATAAAGTAAATGTTAATCTTTGAAAATTTATATTTTTCAAACTTTTTATGTGAAATTTAGATTGAAAATAAATTAATGATAAAATATATAAAAAAGATTAATGAAAATATAATGAAATATGGGAGAAGAATAAAATTCTATCAAAATATCTCATAGAATAGTTATAATAGATGAAGAAGAGGATGAAACACTTATTATATCTTCAAGCATACATATTTAACTCTAAGAAATAATTAAAAAATGATTATTTTATGAAAAATTATCAAATCTTTTTAATGAATCATATTTTTCATTGCTTTGTGTATATCGCACTGCAAATTTTTTGATTCAAATCTAACATAATTCGAGTCATAAACTCTCGACAATCATCAATATCATACCACACAAGAATTCATCCTCATTATCTTCCCCTTTCTCAATTGATTGAACTTCTATTTTCCTCAATTCCAATCTACACAATACCCCAATGGCTCTACAATCAAGTTTCCATGCAAAGAAACTTTTTTTTAAGTGTGGCCTTTATATTTGAGTCTACTCAATATAAGAATACAGCTGATATGTGAAGCTCCTTTCCACCTCCCTCAACAAAATTTTTCAAAATTTCATTTTTGTAGTATTTAAATTCATTCAATGATATCATAAGCCATGGAATCAAAAGGTTAAACCTTTGCGACTATATTTCATTTATAACAAATAGTGTAAATAAAATGAGCTTGAAGAATCTTATTTTGTTCATTCGTTTGAAAATTGTTTTATTCGTGTTGTTATATTTGAAATGGCGAAATTTAATGTTGTGTTCATCGAATTATTTCAAAATAATGTACTCTAAATGACAAATGTAATGTCAATCTATAAGAGAAGATTCGAACTTGGATCAATTTTTCACATAACAAAAGCTTTAACCATTAAGTTATGCTTACATATATATTTTTTTTTTAAATCGATAAAACACGTCGAAAGATTGTTTTCATGTTGGCATATTAATAAATAAGTGACAAGTATTATGACAATGAACTTTTTTTGACAGCCCTAGTAACAGAGCAAGAAGAGATTTTAAAAAAAAACTGTAAAGAATAATAAAAATATCCCCATTAAAGGCTCTCTACATACCAGTTTACACAGGAACACCATTATATTAACTTGGACATGAAATTATGCAGAAGATTGCCAACTAAAAGCTGAGAAATAAGATCAAAAGATCAAAAACATTCAACTTTATATTGTTACAAAGTGAAGGCAGATCAAAATATTCTGATTCAACTGCACTGCAACAGAATAAGAACAATATCGTAGGGATTATTCCACTGATTCTGATTCATTAGAAATGCTTTCCCTTTTGAGTGGAAACCAAACAGTGACAGAGAACATTCAGAAAAACAGAAACTTGAAATAAAATTCACATAAATTCATCGTCTTCACTGTCATCATCATATTCTGCATCAGAGTCATCTTCATCTTCCTCCCTTGGCTCCAACAGAGATTTCATGCTAAAAGATGGCGGCTGAAGTTCCATTTCCTCAATTCCAATGGAGTCATATTTCATGCGCTCCTCAAACTTGGAATCACTGCAAGCAAGCATCCATGCCAAAGAACACTTCAATTCCCTTTTCGCAATCATCGTATGCCTTGGCTTTATCGTCGACTCGAGACTGTAAGTAAAGAAAGCAGGAAACTCCACCAGATCTTCCAAATCCCTCTCCATCTCCATCTGAAAGTACTCAAAGCTCATTCTCATCACATCAATGTCCAGAGCAAGCAACTGTGGGCATCCAATGACCATCTTCCTCACTTGCTTCAAAGATAATCCACACTGTTTCAGGTAATCAGCATGCCTCAGTATAACCTTACTGCTAAGCACAATGGCCTGAGGCATTTTCTCAATGATCCTCCCAAACTCATCATGATTTGAGCATATTTGACTCAAAAAAGCTCCTTTGATAGAGCAGCTTCTCCTTCAATTCAATCCCCAACAAATCAGGATACTGAGCGATCACTGAACTGACTGAATCTTCCCTTACACCGAACTCCATGAGAGCAGCCACATTAGGCTTCACTTGGTCTTCCAAGCTGAAACCAAGGATATGAGGCCTGTTCTCAACCAGTCTTGCCACAGCGAGCTTAGGCAATCCAAGAGACTCAAGATACTCAAAAAAAGGCTTGATAATTCTCCCCACACGCATGCCTAGAATTTCTGGATAGCGAGAAAGAACTTCTCCAAGTTTCCTTCTTGCCAATCCAATTCCAATCAAATAAGCCACAGAAGTGCTCATCGTCCCCTCCAATTTGAAGCCAAGCAGCTCGGGGTATCTTTCAAGGACCCTGGGGATGTCAGCGAGCTTTATATCCAATCCTTGGAGGTACTTAACGACGGGCATTAGATCTATGACGACGCTTGAGTGAAGAACCTGCGGGTATCGCCGGAGGAAATCGGTGAAGGTTGATTTCCGAACCCCCAATTTGCCGAGGTAATCAAGAACGGGAATCATGTTCTTCTTCACGCTGCAACCGAGAACTAAAGGGTAGTTGTTGATGTCATCAATGGTGAGGCCTAAGGAATGGAGGAAATCGACACGCTCCCTCATCACCTCGACTGTCGTCGGGAGCTCCAGGCCGTCGAGTTCGTCGGGGACAATGCCGAGATTGCGCAGAAATTCATAGGTTCTGGCTCGGTTCTCGGCTTTCTCCTTCTTCATTTCGAGCAAACTTGGGCGGGCGTAGAGGGAAGACGAAGAAGAGGATCTCCGGCCTGGAAGAGTCGACGCCGCTGCCGTCGCAGCGGAAGCAGACATTGGACGGAGATAGTTCCCTGGGGAGAAAGATAAGATTTTGGAGAATGAGTTATGCCGGATATGGCATCCGAAGCATTGAATCGGGGATTTGGAGTGCGAGAAGATGAGATAGTTGGGATTGGGCAGAACGTTGGGAAAGAGTGCCTTCATAGCTACACTGAGCTTTACAGTTAATCCTTCAGTCTGTACTGCAAGCTAATTGAAGAGAAGAACCTAAATCATCGAAGGAAAAAAAATCTCAGCTAAAGTTGAAAACTTTTGCAGGATTATCGTGAAGTCGAATAAGATCAAAGAGGAAGAAGTGCAGCAAAGTTGGTTTCTGGATTGAAAGGTGCTACTTTGCTCACAAGCGGACGCAAAAGGATAGTTTTCATCTGGCGACGAAGAACGAGGCTCGACATCTCAACCGGAACCCGAACGTCATCAGAACACATTTAGCGGCCGCTGGGTTTGAGTTAGGGTTCTGAAAAAGTTGCCGAGTTAACTAACCCTTGGGTCTGTTCGGACAGCAACGCTGCCTCAAAACACAGACTTAAAGCTTCTTTTAGCTAAGTTTTTTAATTCTGAAAAGTTAATTTAAAATTATTTCTTGAAAAATTATTTGTCTTTTACTTTTTGAAAAGGAGCTAGAACTTTTGAATAATTTAAACGTAATTTAAAAAACATTATTCGATATCAAAATTAAAATTGCTCAAAATAAATACAAAAAAAAAAAGAAGCCTAAGTCGTTAAAGGCCAGATTTTTTACTAAGAGGTTGTTTTGGCTGCAATTAGGACTTAATTTAAAAAAAATTAATAAATTGTAGAAGAATTAAATTATAAAATTATTTTTGGCATTTAAATTCAATTAAAATTTGAAAACTATTTATTTGCTTATTTTAAAATTAAGTTGATTAACTCAAATAAAATTAGGAGATTTATATTTATATTACATAATTCTTATATATTTATATATTCTAGTATCTAAATCTTAATATTTAAAATTTTAATATTACATTAAAAATATCACTATAATTAAATTTTTAAAAGTGATGCATTTTTTTCACTTACAGAAAAACATTATATATATATGTTAGATATATAAAAGCATAAAACTTATATGCTAGGTATATAATTAGTGCAAATAATATCTTTATTATTTAGTAATTAATAAATTATTAAGCTAATTAAATATAATATATGATTCATTAATCAAAATTTATATTTTATTTATTTTAAAGAAGTTTCAATAATTTATATATATATATATATATATATATATATATATATATATATCAATAAGTTGATTCAACATTCATCAACAATGATTGCAAACTTAATTAATAATAATAAAGTAGAAACAGTAATTAAACATATTAACAATGACAGGCCAAAATTGATTTAATGAGCTGATAAGTAGCCAACAATAGGCATAGGCTTGTAATTAATCATTGAAGACCAACAAGAACTAAAGTGCAAATAATCACTAAAATCATAACAAATAAATACAAACGAGAAAGCTAAGAAGAAACTGATGAGGAGAATTGTTAAATTTAGATATGTCTATAGGTGACAACTGATATGATTCTACGAGACTAATTCGAGAATTTCACTATAGCTCATGAATAATACAAATGGATCGACTTTTTAAAATGAACCTTCAACTCAAATGATAATTGCTACACTATGAATAAAATAACTAGGAGTTACAGACACCCGGGCACTCTTCATGAGACGACAGTAAATGATGAAGTTTTTGATCAAATGTGGTGAGCGAACATTTAGTTTTGGATGTTTTTACTTTTAAAAGTTTGGAAGTAGTTTTAAACGCTACTTTTAAAACGTATATAAATAAATTTTTTATAAGAGAAACAACGCTTTATAAAAAATTCAAACGGGATTTAAAATTTATAAACTCCGTTTTAAAAAACGCAACGCAAGAAAAAAGCTTAAACAAATGAGGCCTTAGTTGGGTTGCTAGAGCGGGCGAGCTCCCACGTGGAGTCATCAAGGTTAAGTGCCTTGGGCGAGAATTTTGAGTCAAGTGCTTGGGTGAGTCTTCTGAGGTGAGTTCACAATGGGATTGTAGGAGTTGAGCCTCCAGAGTGATTTTTTATATGACTGTCCAAGATGAGTATTCTGCTTGAGCAAGCCTTATGGAATCCATGATAGGCATCTTCTTTGGATTGGCAAGTTTCTTGAGGGATATGCCCCTTATGATATGTAGCATATTGAGTGGATTTCGATGAAAAAGTGAGTATCTTTTGAATTGAATTTTTTTAGCAAGTTGGTGCAGAGTTCTTCCTATTTAGTTAGGGTTGTATGGCCCTTTAGGTGAGTCTTCTCATGGCCAGATGTGCTTAACTGTATTAATTTGAGCACATCTGCCCAACCGCATGTTCTGTATAAACAAAAAATATAAATATAATTGCAACAATTATTACCATAAAATAGTGAAATGCAACCTATTGAAAAACAAAAAATAAAAATGTAGTGGATATGGCCAACCTCCTTGACATTAGCAAACAAAAAATAAAAATTTTATGATGTTAGATACATAAATATGCATGTTTGGCATGGTTTTGTGCTTAAATTCCTATATTTTTTGAATTAATTTAACAGGCATGTGTTCATCTTTATAGTACTCCAAAAACTCTTTTTTGTGCTATTATAAATTTTTTTTGTGGACTCCATTAAGCTATTTTTAGAATCATAATTTGATTTTTTTTTAGTATACTCATTTGTCATTTAAGTAATTATCTTAAGCACTTTATTTTGTTATTGAATTTTGTGCAAATGGATCTTATTTTATTAACTTATTAAAATATTATATATTATATTATATGAAAAGAAAGCTTGATATTTGATCTTCACCTATTTTGATCTTTGATTTTGGATTCTTACATCCTTCATACACTAAGATTAATGTTTAAGTAAAAGTCTTAGAAATAAGTAATGATTAATATTAATTAAAATTATTGATATGCCACTTAAAATACTACTAGTCGAAGCACGAATCTTGATGTTAAAAGCAAGATCCAAGTTGAAACCGAGATCAAGCTTAAAATATCTTTGAAAATTTTGGGATATAAATCCTAAATAGCTCTCAAATATGAATTGTTTATAGTCAAATGCCTCGACGAGCCAAATCCAACAAGTCTAATATCTTACAATTCGACTTCATTTGAGCATTCAAATACTTAAAATACATCAAATGATCAAAGAATCATTGAGCCGTCCATGAAGTGGAGTGGTTCGATTTTGCATGTATTCTGAGCGCCACCTCCTCATAAATACTCATTTTTTTCATAGGAGGAGCCAAGCAAGAGAGATAAGAGAGCCCTAAAGTTGAAGATCCTCCAAGCATAATCACCCACTGACGGTTGCCATACCGCCGGTGCCGCCATGCGCCGATCCTCTTCGCCGTCATCGACCACGCTGGCCATCATCGCCGACCACTACCTCATCATCATCGCTATCAACATCGCTATCAACATCATCGTCAACATCATCACAACATCCATCAACATTATCGCCAACATCGTCAACATCGCCGAACATCGCGTATTATTAACGTTATTCCCTTCTCACATACTATTCAGTAATCCCGCCATCGGAAGATCCTACTCAAAAGAAATACAAAGTGGAAGATTTCGGGTAGCCGCGTGATTTTTCCCTCTTTTATATTTTTTCGTAAAATTCTGAGTTTTCTTTACTCTTTAAATATCTGTGTCGGACTCCCCAAAGAAGCTAAGTAAAACTTTTACTCTACCGCAACTAGTTTTCAAGACGCTTGCGCGCCGTGGGAACATAACTCATCAATCATAATTTTGTGATATGGCAAGCGCCAATACTGGCAACGAGCCTCCACTCCATTCACTCTCAAAATCAATCAACCAAGGATGCCAAGTACTTCTCCTATAATAGACGTACCTGGTGAAGGCGACAGGATCTCTTTAAGATCGGTCCAATGGAAGAGTCTCAAAATGAGATGATCCGACTTTTGAGAAACACAAACCATTACAAACACACCCCAGATCGAGTTAGCCGCAGAGGTCAAAATCATCTCCTTAACAATGAAGTTCCTCCGCTTCGCGTGATGTCGATCTCTGACACTAGTTCTACTCATCCATCACGTAGCTCAACCGATCAGCTAATCCACCACTTTACATTTCTTCTACATTGACTCATCATGTTATAATGCGAATTACATGACACTTAATGCAAGACAATTTCACCTTCAAGACAAATCATCTTCCCCTACGCTGGAGGAATCTCACCTTTAGTTGAAGCTATTCTTAACATCCTATTCTCGTGGTTTCAAGCTTAGCATTAATTCTATGATGGGGACGACACATGAACACATCGACCATTAAAGACTATCATATATCCAACGAGCTCACACACCGCTTTGTCGTCTTTCCGCTACTCAAGGGCAAGCTCGCACTTGGTTTTACTCCCTTCCAAGGGGATCCATCTACCTTTGACGAACTAGCCAAGATTTTTGTGGAGCTCATTGCAAAACAGGAGGATCATTAAAGATTCCTCATCTCTCCATTCATTAGAATGAGGGTGAATCAAGGAATACTTCAGAGGTTCTCCTAGAAGCTCTCACCAAATACCAGAGTGATAACTATTAAGAGGAGTTTTCCTTGTGGACTCTATCCGTGGCCTTTTACTCATCACTATCAGAAACATCGGCTTCACTATTCATCGTGGAAGCACAAATCTCGAGGCTATTACATCAAAATAATTTGAGCAATCTAAAGGAAAACGTAAAAGCACCCACGGAATGCGGACCGACAGTCCTATCAAAAGAAGCAACAAGACAATCGTGATCTCCCTCCACGGCCCCCATATCAACAACGTGAACCACAGCCCGAAAAGGAATACACACCGCTGAACACATCTCGTGTTAACCTCTAATGGCTATTCGAGATGAAGAAAATATCAAGTGGTCGCATCCACTAAAATCAAATTCGAAATCGAGCAATATTGTCACTTCCATGGTAAACATACTACAGGCATGCAAACAACTCAAAGAAGAAATTGAGAGGCTCAAGAAGGATATCTACGTTGATTTGAAGAATCAATCGATCAAACATACCTCCAACGGGACAACGGATAATCATCACGTAAATAACAAAATAATCAAACAATGGAGAAATCAAAACAATCGCAGAGGACTAATACTATCTAATCAAGTTCTCATTACCATCTCTAAGTCGTTAAAGAAGTCTCGTATTAATCATTCCATCACTTTTAATGACTCGGACTTAGAAGGAGTCCATGTTCCTCATCAAGATCCACTTTTCATGAGGGATCGGTGACCCATGCTATAATGTTAAGAGAATTTTGATTGACAATGGGAGTTCGTTGATTTACTCACATTTCTTAGCATGGGCCCGGTTAGAAAAGCTTCAACTCGCAGACCATTGTACGGGTTTGATAATCGTCCGAGTAGAGGGAACAATCACCTTCTGTTGTCTTGGTGAATTTCCTCGACTCATTTAATCCAATTCATGGTCAAGTCGACATATAACACTATCTTTGGAAGGCCCCTCCAATCAATTTTCTGCAATTACTTGATCTCATCTTAAGATGAAGTTTCAACCCGTTGAGTTGGGGTGGTCTGAAAATCAAATACAAGCAATCATGTTACCTGACAAGCCCAACCACGCTTTCGTGACCTTCGACATCGAAGATTTTAATTTCAGATGAAGAAGTATCCTTAAAGCTGAAGACTTGCTCTCGTTGTATTATCGATGACCAACCACTACGAACAGTGGGATCCATGCTCTCTAAGAATAAGGAAAAATACATGACTTCTTGCGAAATCAAGACATCTTCGCTTGAGTCCGAGATATGGGTCGACCCAATGTGATCATGCACTCCCTCAAGATTGATCCAACATTCAAACCGATCATCCAAAAGAAGTTTTTGCACCCGACGCTCCAAGCTATTGAACAAGAAGTTAACAAGCTAGAAGCGGATTCATACAGAGGTACATTACTACATGGCAGAAAACAAATGGAACATGGAGAATGTGTATTGATTACACCGACCTTAACAAGGCTTGCGAAAGATAGTTTTCTCTTCCTCGAATTGATCAATTGGTTGATGCTACATCCGGACATCAAATGCTCAATTTTTTGGATGCTTACTCGTTACAACCAAATAAAATGGACCCAATGGATGAAGAAGCTACACATTTCAAACATATAAAGGTTTATATTGTTACCAAGTTATGCCATTTGGGTTAAAAATGCTGGTGCTACCTATCAACGACTTATGAATAAGGTTTTTAAAGACCTATTAGGTCGCACAATGGAGGTATATGTGGATGACATGTTAGTGAAAAGCTTGAAAGAATCACAGCATATTTCTGACTTAGAAATATGCTTTAACCTTCTTCGACGTTATAACATGTGACTTAACCCGACCAAGTGTGCTTTTGGGTTACGTCGGGAAAATTTCTTGGATTTATGGTAACCCACCGTGGGATAGAGGCCAACCCTGAGAAAATCAAAGCTCTCAAAGATATGACTCCTCCAAAGAATATCAAGGAAGTTCAACATTTGAATGGATGAATTGCTGCGTTATCCCGCTTCCTAGCCCATTCTAGGGATAAATACTTGTCATTCTTTAAAATATTAAAGGGAGCTAAAAATAATAATTTCTAGTGGGCTGATGAATGTTAGTCTGCTTTTGAGCAACTAGAAAAGTATTTAGCATCTCTACCCCTACTATCCAAGCCTATTCAAGGAGAGATGTTATACTTATATCTCACAGTCTCTTCCCATGATAAGCTCAATTTTAGTGCGAGAAGAGAATGGGATACAACAACCAATTTACTATGTCAGCAAAATTCTCTCTAATATAGAAAGTCGTTATCCACTTGCAGATAAGGTGGCTCTGGCTTTAGTTTTCTCAGCGCAAAAATTGCGCCCATACTTCCAAGCTCATACCATCTACGCTTTACACTCATTTACCATTAAAGGCCATCCTACAGAAACTAGAAGCATCTGAGAGGTTAATCAAGTGGTCTGTAGAATTGAGAGAGTTTGATATAAATTTTCTACCTCACCCTGCTATAAAGTCTTAAGTATTCGCAGACTTTATAGTGGAATGCATTGCCCCAACTCCAGAGGAGCTATCTGTTACATGCCTTCCTTCAATGGACCCTCTATGTTGATGGAGCTTGATCGTCGGGAATCTTACTTATTTCCACAACAGAATACCTTAGAGTATGGACTTCGCCTAAAATTTCCTGTAATTAATAATATGGCTAAATATGAGGCTCTCATGGTGGTTGAGACCATTGATCGAAGCTCAAGACTTAGTGATCCACACTAACTCTAAACTTGTCCCAAGTTGAGGGAAACTTTAATACTCATAATCCTCCGCACAATACCTCCACTTGGTGAAGTCTCTTCTTGCCCATTTCAAGACACATCAAATCATTCACATCGTAGAGAAGAATACTGAGTGACGCCTCGCCAAGCTTGCTACATCCGCTACTAGGATCTATTTAAGAGAAGGCATGTTGAAGAAATATATTTTCCCAAGATTCAAGTCATGGGTAATTCAAGCAATTAATGAGATAAATGAACATTCGTGGATGGACCCCATCCTCTTTTCTACAAGAAGGAACCCTTCCCAAGACCCAACAGAACTCATCTCAAGACAAGCTTCAAACTTTACTATTATCTGAGGTGAACTATACAAACGAGCTTTCTGACCGCACTCAAATGCCTCTCACCTTCGTGAGGTCGACACGCATTAAGAGAGGTTCACTCGTGGATATGTGGAGAACACCTAGGAGGAAGGGCTAGCCCCTTAAAATTATAAGGCACAAGGGTTCTATTGGCCTAATGAAACAAGACGCCTTGAGTTCACAAAAATGTGCAAGTTGTTGCACTCTAACCTCTCTCACATGTCGCATCTGAGCTCTCATCCCTTCAAAGCCCGTGGCCTTTTGTTTAGTGGGAATTGATATCATGAGACCTTTTCCAGATAGGCAACGAAAGTTTATCATTTTAGCCGTTGACTACTTCACTAAATGGGTGGAAGCGAACCACTCGCTAAAATCATGAGGCAAATGCTAAATAATTTGTTTGAAAATATATAGTATGTCGATTCGATCTTCTCGCAAAGATCATCACGACAATAAACCCAATTCTTGGAAAAGTATTTATGTCCTTTTGTAAAGATCTTCACATTCACCTGCATACACGTAGCACATCCTCAAACTAACGGGTTGAAGCTACCAACTGACTATACTCAAAGGATAAAAGCTGCGTCTTGAGAAGGCGGGGTAATGAGTTGATGAGCTTTCTAATGTTCTTTGGGCTTACCACACTACATCAGCACCCGGTGAGACACCATATAACTTGTGTTTGGCACGAAGCTATTATACAGTAGATATCGGGTTCCAAGTCCAAGAGTTCAATTATTCAATCATGATGGTAATGAAGAAAAACTCGACACCACGGACCTACTCCCTTCGTGACATGGCCCTTGGTTGCTTCTATCACCAAAGGGTAGCTCGTCAACGAAGAGTAAAACCTCGTCCATATCGGTGACTTGGTCCTACAAAGTCTCGAAGATGCAGGCAAAGGCTCTCAACGCAATAAACTCTCACCTCTTTGGGATGGCCCATATCTGGTTATAGCTGTGGTAAAGCCAAGAACATTCAAGCTCAAGGATCCAGAAGGAAAAAACTTTACCTCGAACTTGGAACACTGAGAATCTTTGAAAATATTATCAATAATTCTCTACATAAGCTGCAACTTTTATTTTTTGTCTATGTCATTTCCTCTTCATGTAGCCGACCTCACTTAGTGGGATAAAGACTTATTGTTGTCATCATCATTTCCTCTTGAAACTCATATTCGTGTTAAAATCATCTTATAATTGTATCGTTGAACTTATCAGAGTAATGAATTTATAGATTTTTCTTACAAGCTTGTTTCTTCTTCATTTAATCCTCCCACTTGAAATATACAACTCACGTTGTATCTCAATGGCATAATCAATCCCAAATGGACTTGATGGGACCTCTTCCATACGGGTAAGTCAAGTAACACTTTGGCGATACCTATGATAGTCAAAAGGTCCTTGGTGGACATCCGCCTCTTCTATAGTTAACGTCAAGTAACACTTTGGTCGATACTAGGATAGGTCAAAAGGTCCTTGGTGGACATCCGACCTCTTCCATACAGTTAACATCATCAAGTAAGACAAACAACACCAGTTGGTCAAAAATTCTGAGTGGATTGATTCAACCTCATCATATAGGTTAGCGCGTCATTGAATAATATTACGACCAATTACCGAATAGGTAAAAACAAAATAAGGCGTATCATCTAAAAAAATATTTCATTGCGCATTAACATGATGATATAAGAAAGAAAGATTACACACTTAACAAATACATATAAAAAAATACATCCTCAAGTGATGCTACATCATATCGGTTGGTGATATCAACTCCTCACCTTGGAGATGCTCCTTGGACTCACTCTCAACTCCTTCATCTCATCGATGAAGAGTCTTGAGATTGGTGGGAGATAGATCTTCAACAGCTCCGGTCTTTTGCGATGCTAATTCCTTTTAGGAACCCTCGGATGAAGCCCTCCTCTAAACATTGGTGCTCCAAGTCCTTCAACATCAAGAATATGATTACGAGCTTCGAACATGGTCTTGATTATCACGATAAGCGAGGAAAGCTTAAAGTCTTCCTTGCGCTTCAAGGAGATTTTCATTTGCTTCGACATTATATGCTCTTTCTGAAAACGATCTGTAATGCTTTCTTCCGGTTTGAGAGCTCCTTCTCCAAGTGCGAGTCTTTTCTCTTTCGGTGAGTCTTGGTCCTCACCTCTCATCCAGTGCTCACCTCCCAACACGAGAGAAGAGAAGTCGACATGTTATTAGCTTCAGTTCGCACCGGTTAGTGATCCTCCAAAGTCGCCACTTCTTTGGCCTTAGCATCATCTTCGCTCATACTTCATACTGGATATTTTACCTTCACAAATTTGTATTCCACTCATCTAAAGAGACACCCAAATGAGCCATCATGTTTGAGTTACCTATAAAAAAATCATCATAAATATTACACAAAAGAAAAGAAGGAGGAAAAGAAGAAAAGAAGAAGAAAGAATGAAAGACAACGCAATTCATTCATCCTCGTTGACACTGCATATGTGATTTAACACCTCTTCGAATGTGCGCTTGAGCGAACTCCCCATCATGAGTTGAAATTGCTAAACTCTCGATGCCAACCGGGGTGAACATCTTCTTCGGATATCGTAGTCACTTACATGTCTTCTTTTCTTTAGGAAGAAAATATTGTCGATTTTGTGGCGGGCTTCTTGAAAGAACCTTATGAATATGAGACCTTTCATCACTTTTACTTGACCTCTTTAGTGGAAAAGAATGAGATCTCCTACCGGATGGAAAGGCCAACCTTGAACATTCTATCTTCAACTATATATTTCTTGTATGGCGCAACTCTTTGTAAGCTTTCTACATCGAACATTAAGAGTTGCCAAGATCTCATTCTCTTCAATCGTAATGGATGCGGAAGGTCATTCAATCTTTCCCATCTCTGGAAGGCCCCACTCATTTTTCACAAGAATCCGAAGACCAATTTTAGGGATCCGTCTAAAATTCTATCAAATTCTTTATAGTCGATAAGAAATATGTCCAGTATCACATGTGAATCTACATTCAGTATTTGATGTTCAAAGTAACACCACGCTCTAAAGAAGATAGTCAAATAGCGATGACCACTAAAGCTCGAAATGAAAATTGTGACAAAACACCACATATTTTGAATATCTCAATTAACTTCGGAGCCAAAGGGAATGTCCCAGAAGAATCATCTCGAGCGTAAAAGTACCACGGTGGAGGTGAGCAGACTCGATCGGACTTTTTAGAACATGACCAACTCATTAGAGAAGTAAATTTTTTTGCAAAACACCATTAAACTATCTGATGTGATAGTGGATGATCTGTCGTCTATAGCCGTCATGTTATGGGTTTTCTTCTGGCCATCACCCTATTAAAATACATGATAAATAAAGAGGAAGAAATGACAAAAATTTAAAATTTTGTGACTTACTTACTTAGGCGTATCCTTTTGACTCTCTCACTCAGGATAGCTTGGGATAAAATTTTTTCTGATCTAACGAAAAGATGCATACATATGAGAAAAGAGAGAGAGAGAGAGAGAGAGAGAGAGAGAGAGAGAGAGAGAGAGGAGAGAGAAGATACTCTAATGATGCTCGAAATTACACAAACTTTGAATCGCGAGCGATGGTTCTACTAGCAACTTGCCACCTTGGCGGTTATCAACTAACCATCCATTGAAGACTCAGAAGTTCAATTTCCTGAAGAAGTAGGAACTGAGCCTTGATTGCCTCCAAACCCTCGATCCAGGAGGGGTGCCCAACACCTCTAGAGGAAAACCGGAGTCTCGCCGTATGAACTACGGGTCTTGATCGCCTCGACCTAGTCAGGCGGTTGACACCTCTTTCAGGAAAATGAGCCTTGTCGTATGAACTACTCTTGATCCTCAAACGGTCGGTCACGATTGGTTGACACACCTCTTTGAGGGAAAAACGCACTGCCGTATGAACTACGGGTCTTGATCGCCTCCAAACCCGGTCAGTTCGACGAGGTTAGTTGAAACCTCTTTCAAGGGAAAATTGGAGCTTGCCAATGACTACGGGCGCCTCCAAACCCGGTCGACGAGTCGGTTGACACCTCTTTTGAGGCGGAGCCTTCGTATGACCACCGATCACCTCTTAATGACCCTCACTCAAGAAGAGAAAAGAGCGTTGAAGAAGTGTGCCTTCTCCGCCTAGAAGGTTTTATAGACCAGGGAAAGGGTAAAATCGTCAGCCAAAATCGTAAAACCTCCCAAAACCATCAAACTCGTTTTGGGCTGCGTACCCTGCGCCCGTCTGCGTGCCGCAAAAGCCGACCACCAGCGTGTGGCTGCGCCCAGTAGAGACCGTCGCTTCGCCCGTCGCGCCAACCTCCGAGTCCGTTCGTGATCCGCTGAGCCTGCCCGCGACCCTCAAGCCACCAGCAGCGATGACCAGCCCATGCGACCCTGCTGGCACTCAGCGGCCATGGCATGGAGCCAGTGATCTGACCACCATGTATTCCGCGGCGCTACCATGCGCCAGTGATCTCAGCTGCATTCGTGCAGATGATACCTCATCGCATCACCATGCGTCGCTTAGTAGTCATAATCTTGTGCTCCATGAAGATCTGTTTCTCAAAATGTGTAGTTAATGGACACTCAAATTTCATTGAAGAATTTGCTATTTTCAAGTATTTGAATATATTTTGAATGAGAGATAATGTCATCCAAAAATAGAGCAATTGATATGACACTTAAATACTACTTAAGATAAAATCTTGATGTTAAAACAAGTTGATCCAAGTTTAAATCGAGATCAAGCTCTTAAAATATCCTTGGAAACTTTGGGATATCGCTTAAATCCCTAAAAATTCTCAAATATGAAGTGTTTATAGTCAAATTGAGCATCTCGATGAGCCGAATCCAACAAGCCCAAGATCTTACAATTCCGACTTCATTTGAGCATTCAAATATTTAAAATACATCAAATGATCAAAGGAATCATTCTGAGTCGTCCGATGAAGTGGAGTGGTTCGGATTTTGCATGTATTTACAGAGATGCCACTCCTCCAATCTATAAATAGCCTTATTCATATATGAGCCAAGAGAGAGAGAAGAGAGCCATAAAGCTTGAAGATCCTCCAAGCACAATCGTACCACCACCGACGATCGCCACCACGCGCCGCCGCCACGATCCTCGCGTTGCACCACTATTTGGCCATTATGCCGACCACTACCTGCCGGCCATCATCGTAACATCATTCAACATCGTATTACTAGATCATTGTTCCTTCTCATATACTATTCTGTAATCCCGCCATCGAAGATCCCGTACTCTAAAAGAAATAAAAGTGGAAGATTTTCGGCCAGTGATTTTTCTCTCTTTTGAGGTTTTCAGTAAAATTTTTTGTTCACTCTTTAAATACCTGTGTGTGTTGGACTCCCAAAGAAGCTAAGGTGTAAACTTTTACTCTACGAACCTGGTTTTTCTAGCAACAATATTAAAAAATATATAGGAAAAAAATTTTATTTGTTGAATTCATTAAATTTCTTAATGTTTTATTGATGTTCAATCAATTACTTAAGTTATTTATTAATAATATCTTTTACTTGATACTTTAATATTTTGGTCTTAAGTATTTGTTTATTTAATTGTTTTCATTGTATAATTAAAACAAAAACTTTTAGGGTTGTAAGAGTGAGTTTAGAAGATAAGCTTATCTTATTCACCTATAATGCTTCATAATATTTTGATTAGGATATTTTTTTTATAAAAGAAAAGAAATATAAAGAGAATACATGAGTTACATTAATCTAAAAGAAGAGCATGCCATTGTTAGCTTTTTTTGACATTAGAGAGAAAGTTTACAAAGAAAGCTCTTATTAGTATGAACCTTAGTCTCAGCGTTGTATAATTATGGATGTAGTTCTTTGGATTAGCCATATCACATAAACATTGATGTGTTTTTGATTTCTTTATAGATTGGCTTCTTCTTACATTTACTTTTATTATTTTCACTTCAATCAAGTATTTGCATTAGTAATATTTGCTACTTGATGCGATAGATGTTATAATTGTTATGGTGTTAAGTCTGTGTAGAGTTAACTAATTCACTTATACTAAAAGATTTATACTCTTATATTTAGCATTATTAGTATATCATGATAATGATGTGTTTAACATTTGTTAATTAGTATTAATGAATATACTATTTAATTAGGTGTATTAAACTTATTGTGCTTAGTCACTTAACATAATCTTATAACTACACCATTATTTCACTTATGTGAGATTTTTATAAAATTAAATTAAAATTTTATTTGTGCTTGAAATCTAATATATTTGGGTGAATTTAAACATTATGATTAAATTTGATCATTCATTTGTGTTAGTTTATATACATTATCACTCTTTTATTCTCAAATAGTAAAATATTTATTTCATGTTAATGCATAGAAGATTAGAATGCAAAATAGAATCACTTAAATCTATGTCTATTCATTTTCATATCATATTGTTATCATACCTTCTCATAATATACAAAAATTATAATTCTTTCTCAATTTTTATCTCTTGTAAACCCTAAATGACTAATTACTTTGTCTTGGGTTAGAGTGAATTTCTTCCGCTCATATGTGATCAATGGTGGCAATGGATGCTTGCATTGAAAGTCTAATGGTATAATAATTGAAAGCAGAGGAAGCGCAGGCCGCAGAGAATGAATGGGCAGTGACGGAGGGAGGAAACACGCAGCGGACGAGGGTTTGAAAATGGGAATGACGAGGGTTCCTAATCGGCTAATTCCTTAATGCATATCGCGTGTGTGGTGGGCCAGTAGGGGCACGTGCCCCCAGTGCTCCCCAGTGTGGCTCCGCCCCTGTATAATATGATCAATGTAAGTGTCTTCATATAGAAAACACACAAGAGAATTATGGACGACTGAATCCTAAAGATGGTCAATTAAGGTTCTAAATAATAATTGGAGCTCCAACATTCTCTAACCTTGAGATTTTGGGAATTTTCTTCACTAAAATTTCTCCCATATATTTATTATAACTATTTAAAATTTAGAAAATGTTTAGAAAATATTTTATATCCCAATTGGCCATAAAATATAGAAATAACTTGTTTTAATCATCTAAACTACTCATGTCGGTCCATTAATTTTAATGTGATCAATGAGTCTTTTATAATTTCATTTAAATTGGGTCAATCTTGAAACTCATTTTTTATCAAATCATCGAACTCGAATTGATTTTCAAAATATTGGTTAGAGATTTCTCAAACCTGGGTTCTTAAACGCTTGCCTTATAGTTTATGTTCGATTTCTACGAAGCTCGTATTTGATTCATTTGCTAAACAAATGAGCTATGAAAATAACATATATTATAAGCTCTTATTTTAAACGAGCTAAACACAAATAGACCTTTATTTGAACATATTCAGCTCCTTATTAGTTAAAAAATTAAATATAATATGAAATTAGTAGATAAATATAATTAGCTCAAATTTGATATTTTTTTTTCATATCCAACCTCAAATTAAACTTATTTACATCCTAATTATTGGACAATCATGCCTATATAATAAAACAATTGCACTAAAACCATTATATTATTTCTTGTCCTTCACAGATCTTGTAATAAGATATTTCATTTAAATAATATTTTTAATACTGAAAACTTATTTCATTCAAAGCAAATTATTTTTTTCTAATATAAATATTTATAATTTTTATAATATTTTATTATTAAGAAATATTATATGTTTAGAGGTACAAAATTAGCCATAATTAAAACAGCTGTTTAAATAATCTCAATTAACTCAAAAACAATTCACATAAAAATTGTCAAAAATATTGCACTGTTTTTAATTGATAAAACATTGTAATTTTTTAATCTCAAAATTATGGAGAAAAGTCAATATTAATACTTTCAATAAAATTATTATAAAAATAAATAAATTTTAAAATTATTTTAAAGCTAAGTTCAAATATTTATTTAAAATTCTAAAATAAAAATGTTAATTACTTTTTATATATAATCTTATTTTAATAATTAAATAACAAAAAATTTATACATTAAATGACATAAATTAGTTAATTAAATAATAATCAAATTTATAAATATTCAAAAAAAAAACAGTTATATATCTTCTCATATTTGCTGTTTATATAATTGAAGTAAAAAAAATTTTTTTTTCTTTCCAAAACAATCATTCAGTCTATCCAATGGGCCCAATATTTGTTAATTAATTAATTTATACCCCCGTGGCTCGCGCACAGAAGGCGGATTGGTATCCGGTGAAAACACCACCTCTCTATGCTCTGACCGATGCGGAGACGCTGTCCTGGAAAGGCGGCGAAACAAAATCGTATTACACTTACCTCGCAATTCTCGATCCGTCCATTTTAAAACGTGGGGCTTTATGCAAAGCATGGTAGAGTTAAAAAAATATATGCATATGTACTCATTTATCTATATGATTAAATAGAAATTATATGAATATATAATTTATTTACAATTTTTATATAAATTATTGAATTTGTGGTTTGAATTTGTGCTTGGATTGAGATTGAAACTTATGTTCAAATTGTATAATTCATAGATTATCGGTATGTCGATGCCTACCTCAAAGAACTCATCACTTTTTGCAAACTATTGGTACCCTAATATTTTTCGCCAGTGAATTCATCTTCGCGTTCATACACTGTCTGTCTATTCGATACTTGCCACCTTAAGCTCTTGAGACATCACAAGCTGAGGGTCCTATCCTCAATGAATCGAACTTTATCTTCACATGTCATTTATCTTATCAATGCTTGATATTTGGTGTTTAAACCAAGGTTTGAATATAGATTTGAACTAGCTTTGAACAAATGTTCGAGCAAAGATTCAAATTAGATTCACGCGCGCGGGCGCGTGCACGCAAGTGATTTACGATCCAATAAATTGTATATAAATACAAGTAGTTATCCCTCATTTGTGGTGATTTTATTTGAAATAAACTTTTGAGCATATTTCTCCAAATAAAAATATAACGAAGAAATTTAGGCAAATTATTTGTATTTTGAGTCATATAAAGACACAATTTCTCATAAAATATACATGCTATATGTATATTATGTATATAATATATATATATATATATATATATATATATATAGATGAATTAATATGATTTTGCATAATCTTCATGAAATGATTAATTAAAAAGGTCTAGCATGTTATTTTAGCTAGACAATTAGGTGGACTAGTTTATAAGAAGTAGCCTTATTCAATCAAGTATAAATAGTTTCAACCCCAACAAGCTTTACTCCTCTCTTATTCAAACAATTTCATGGGTTGAGGAATCCAAGCCAACATTTCACTTAGTATGGAACCATATAATGCAACATCAGAGAGAATGATGCCCTTATTACTCTAAAAAATTTTATTATTAGCTTTTCGAAGCTAATATTTGATGTTATTTTGATCACTTGAATGATTTAATTCAAACATTTATAAAAGATTTATTAGCACATAACTTCAAGTTACAATAAAAGATTTATTTGTGATATGTCGACATCTAATTATGTTATTTGTCTAACTACATCTTGTAGTATAGTAACCTAAATTTGTAATATAAATCAGTACTTTAAGTATTGATATGATTAAAATTTCTCTAAAGACGAATCTGATCCGAAAGTTAAACAATCGAATAAACTCCGAGATCAAACACTTAAAATATCATGAAACTTGACATCGCAAATTCCTAAAAAAGCTCCTCAAATATGGAATGTTTATAAAGCGTATGAGTCCAAAAGCTAAAAAAATCTACATTCATTTGAGCATTCAAATACACAAAATACATTATATGATGGGAATCATAAATTATTGAATTGGATTTGCATGTTATGAGATACCTCAATCTATAAATAATCATTCCTCAAATGTGGAGGCCCAGAGAGGAGAGAGCTCTAAAGATCCTCTGCACCGCAAGCCACTGACGGTAGTTAACCACCGCCACAAGCCACTATTCATCTCATTGAATAATGCTTATCATGATGACTTACCATGACATGCATTTCTACCGCTGACATGATTTTACCAGAATTGTTCAGATTTCCGCTGAGCCCAGATAAGCCATTCATTCGCACTTTCAAGAATCGTTACAATCATTGTGTCACATAGTGTTCCTTTCTCATATGCAATCTTGTAATCCCATTATTGGGAATAATTTTGTACTCAAACGACATAGTGGAAGATTTTAGCAGTGATTTTTTCCTCTTCGGTTTTATTAAAAATTCAGTTTTATTGTTCATTAAACACTATTCACAACATTTAGGCAAACTTTTACTCTACAAGAACATTTTCTAGACGCAAGTATAATTTGTGATTGAGATTTTCTTAAGGAATATTGATAGTTCTATCTACCTTACCTAAAAGACTTTAATATTAAGACCTTTTATAAACTATTTAGTAAGGTGCTTAGTCCTTAAGAAATCATGTCAAATTATGGCCATCTCATAATTGAAGGCCCATCATGTTGATCTCAAAAATTTGAATCTTTTGTGGTCTTTTCAAAAATAGTTGAGGTAATATGGACTTCCATACGCTTTTTGTGTTTTTTAGCGCTTTGAGAGTGAATTTATAATTTTGATAATTTGAATATCTTTTAAACTGCGTATCTCCATTTCATTTGAAAGCCGCTTTAGCTCTTTCAAAAGCAAAGACAATTAATTTTCTGAAATATTTTAAAGCACAATCAAAAGTAAATAAAGCTAAAAGGAAAGATTCAATGTAATTCTTAAGAGCAATCAAATCATACCAGTCCCGACCTTTTGTATTATCTTTATTACTACCATTTTGGCATGCCCTGAGAATTACTATTTCTATAAACATAAAGTTAATAGAATTGAATATTGATAAATATACTTATTCGATAGTGAACTAAGTAGTTTTAAGAATAAGATAGCCCGTGTGGTCGCAATGTCGCACATTTACACAAAGTCATGTACTCATTGTTTAAATAGTTTGAAATGTTAGATAAATATAGAAGGAATCAATTTTATTCTTCTTTTATGGAGCATGTTTTTAAGATATTGAAGCATAATCTAAAGGCACAATTAAGTTACCTCTAATTTAGACCAAAATATATAACTATAAAGTGGACAAGTTCTCCCACTCTATATGAATAAGCTAAGTAAAGATTATTAAAAATTACATTAATAATATATTAAGATAATATTAAAACTATAACATGCCATCATTTTAAAAATTACATTAATAATATATTAAGATAATATTAAAATTATGGCATCTCACACTATTTTAACCATTATTTTGACTACTACTTAAGAGAAAAAATAATTGTAGAAGAACATCTAATATAATTTCACACAAAAAAGAATTAAAATAAGTGATCTACACTTCTTAAATATAAAATAAAGTATATTATATTTTTTAATTTTTTTAAATTTCAAAATTAATTTTTTTAAATTTCAAAATTAATTTTTTTCATGAATTTTATTTCATCTTTCTAATTTATATACAACAACAACAACAACAACAACAAGCCTTAATCCCACTGGGTTTACCATGAATCCTTTGTCTTCGGTCTTTATGTGTCAAATTCATCTAATTCAAGATACAAGATCATTTTTTTTGTACATCTTAAAAGTCTTTGGTCTACCTCTATCTTTCTTAACATAAGGCAAATCTAATATCTACTTCCTAATCAAATCTGATAGACGCTTTATGTGGCCAAACCATCTCGCGACTCTCCCTAATCATCTTACCAGAGCTACTAACTTTTTTAACATACATTTTGCATTCTATCTCTGAGTAAAGCCACTATCCATAAGCATCCTCATCTCTCAGAATATTTAACTTCTTTAGTTTTTTATCACAACATTCGCACATAATGTGTACCACCATCTAAAATTTTCCTTTAAGTTTGAACTTTTCTATAATAATAGGATATTCCTCCACTTCAACCATCCAACTTGAATTCTACTAATAACATCTCCATCTATTTCACCATCATTTTGAACAATAGAGCTAAATATTAATGCCATCTTATTAATTAATTTGATATCACAACACTAATACTAAAACTTCTACAACTAAAATTACACTCCATATATTATTTAGATCTACTTAAGAGAAAAATAACTCTAAAGTTGACCTCCATAATTAATTTCACACTCCTCTCTAGTCTTATCAACAAAGAAGAAAAATATAAATAAGTACATCTTCTTGAAATTAAAGAACATCCATAACTAAAGTAAAAAGATAAGGGCTTAATGTTATAGATATAGATCTTTATTTAAATATTTTTAAATTTATATAAATAGAGCCTAATTTATATAAATATTTTTAAATTTATTATAATGATATATATCTTTATTTAAGCTTATTCTAATATATTTTGAAAATTTTGGCTTTATATGAACTATGTCTATTGTTTATTTCTTTGAAAAATAATGCCCCAAAGTTTTTTTTCCAACAAAAATACCCTACTTTTAATTGAGAGCTATCATCCATGACAAATATTATTTCAAATAAGATTCAAAAAAAAAAATGCTCAATATTAAAACCATATAAAAGAAAAATTCGAATATTATTGAAATCTTATGTGAACCTTATTGGAACCATATTTACTTTTGATCACTAGAAGAACTATGCATTTTGATTTGAAAATATGCTCTAAATATTATTTAAATAAAGGAAAATTTACATACATAGCACACAATTCTTATGCATTCACATATCTAACACCTAAAGTTTAATATTTACAAATATAACACCTTTCCTATGTTTCAAAAGATGAATTTAACTTAAAAAAAAAAGTAAGAAAAGTGTTATTTTTGTTATAATAATAAAGATTTAGGTGTTAGATATGTAAATATATAATAATTGTGTGCTATGTATGTAAATTCCCCATAAATAAAATTGAAATATAATAAAATAATTCAAATAAAATTTGTACAAGTTTTGACATGATTAAACAAGGTTCAAAGCTCATAAAAGATTCAAACAAGATTTGATCATAATAGATACAATACAATGTGTTCTAATAACTTTAATAGAGTATAAGGTTAATGCAATAAAAAATAATTACAATAGATATATCATAATTTAGAGATTTACATACATACCACATAATTTATATTTATTTATATATTTAATATGTAAATTATAATAGTTACATATATAATACTTAAATATTTATTATTATATTAAAAATATATTATATAATATACTCTTTTATATATAATAAAGAATAATATATCTAAATATGAAAATTTAAATATTAGATAGGTAAATTCATAATAATTATGGTATATATGTATATAGAATTTTTTTATTATAATCATATATTATTTTTATTTAAAAAATAAAAGAGGGCCAAAAAAGTTTTTCTAATACAAAAGAATGTCCGCCTACTCGCACCCTCGCTCCAGATGGCCACATAGCTCGGGTGCTTTCAGGGTGCCTCGGCTCCCCCTTCGTGAAAGCTCAGTTCGTGTGCCCATGTGGTGGTGGAGGGAGCTCTCATTTGAACAAGACAAAGCCCAAAATACCATGGTCTTTTCATGGTCCCATCTTCTCCTTCTCTCTCCCTCTCTCTCTCTTACTACGTTGACAGGATACCTAGGCCTCTGGCTACTTCCTGTCATTGTTTGCTGAGCTTTTGTCCCCGCTTTCTTCGGTTGAGGGTTTAATGCCGACTCAATTAGAAGCGATCCTTCTCTTTCGAAGAAAACCCTAGAGTTCAACTGTCACTTTCTCTCCCACTTACGCTTGAACAGCCTGCACTCCATCGCCTTTGATTCTCTCCTTCCGGCTTTTCACAACCCTGTTGCTTCTCACGTCTGCTTTCGAATCTGAGAATCGCCTTTGCTTCGCGCAATTCATGTTGGGATATTTCCGGCGGTTGTCTTTACTGGGAAATTGGTACGAAAGTAGCAGAAAGGCATCGAATCGCCGTCGCTGAGTTCGTCTTGATGGGCTGTGTGCAGGCGAAGTGCAACTCTAGATGTAGCCACTCTAGATGTTGCTGTTGCTGTTGTCGATACCCGTCCTCAACGTCTTGCTCTTCCGGTGGCGACGGTTCTGCTGCCGTTGATGCCGGGCCGGTTCAGAATCACGTGCTAGCTGGTAGCATGGTGGGCGTCGCCACCGTTCCCTCTCATGGCCTCTGCCTCCAGTATTCATCGCTTACACAACGCGGCTACTATCCGGACACCCTTGACCGCGAGAACCAGGATGCCATCTGCATCAGAACCAATCTCCAGGGAAATCCTAATCTCCATTTCTTTGGAGTCTTTGATGGCCACGGTCAGTTCGGCGCTCAATGCGCAAATTTTGTCCGGGATAAACTGGTCGACCTATTGTCTGCTGACACCGAGCTGGCAGATGATCCTGTGAAAGCATATAATTCAGCATTTCTTGCAGTGAATTCTCTTCTCCATAAGAGCGAGATAGATGACTCGATGAGTGGCACGACTGCTATCACTGTTCTTGTTAGTGGCGACACACTCTTTGTTGCAAATGTGGGGGACTCCAGAGCTGTTATGGGTGTTTTTGAAGATGATCGCTTGGTTGCTGAAGACCTTTCACACGATCAGACGCCTTTTCGAAAGGATGAGTACGAGAGGGTGAGACTATGTGGAGCGAGGGTTTTGACTGTTGATCAGGTGGAGGGAGTAAAGGATCCTGGAATACAGAGCTGGGGCGATGAGGAGAATGATGAAGGGGATCCGCCGAGACTGTGGATGCAGGATGCCATGTATCCTGGAACGGCGTTCACTAGAAGTGTGGGTGACTCGACTGCCGAGAGCATAGGTGTCATTGCTGTTCCCGAAGTGTCGAAGGTCAAGATCTCGCCGCGTCATTTATTCTTTGTTATAGCAAGTGATGGCATCTTCGAATTTCTCTCAAGCCAGGCTGTGGTTAATATGGTATGGCTTGTATTACTGTTTTTTCTTATACCACACACACAATATGTTAAAATTTCAGATTTACATTTTTTTTTGCTCTCTGTCCTTTTTTGTACCCTGTCTGACAGTTTAGGGTCCCTTGGGTGGCTTTAGCTTTTGCTCCCTGAAATGACAAGGGGTCCTCCCCCTGAGTTTTAATGTCTTACCCTTTAGAAAAAAGAAAATATGATTCAACTAAGTGCTGGGGTGATTTAGAAATTGTGTGGCCTTTTTTTCACAAGCACACAAATTGTGTTGGGTACTATAATTCAAATATAAATACTTGGTGATCATATTGTATTACCACTCGGGGAAATTGATATTGAATTTCTAAAATCTTGCACGACCATGTCATGTGTATTAATTAGTTTAAAGTCAAAAGGGTAGTTAACTAACTTGCATTCAAGTAAAATTTTTATTTGATCATTACCGAACTTCTTAATTGACAATCAATGCTATAAAAAGTTCATTTTAGTGGTGGCTAGCCTTGTGCATTGCTTGTTTGTGAAGTGCAAGCTTATTGCAATACTAACAAGTCACTTTGTAGCCAAGTGTGCTTGGCTTTTGATCATATCAAAATTGCAGTCCAAATTTTATGGTTTGATTTAGCACTACCGTAATGGCCGGGCATAAGCGTTCGCTTCTTCTCATTATTTCCTTAGTCATTGAGTCATTGTTCATTGATTCTCCATTCTCTTCTGTTGGAGATGTTTTTTTCTTAGTGGTTTTTTTTGTTGATTTTTCTTGTGTGTTTGTTTTCTGATATACTTTTCAGTAGTTCTTGTTGTTTGCACTAGCAACCTCTTGTGCTCAAGCTTCTTCTCAAGATTGTTGTTCAATGCTTCATAGTCACACTCTTTTTTTTTTTTTTCCTTCAAATTGCTTCAAAATCTTGGTCTCTAGTTGACCACACAAGCTCGCATCCATTCTTGATTTTTAAGTATTATTGCATTATTTTATTATTTGTCTTTGATCTCTTTTTTGTTTTCAGATAGCTGAACATTATTATTATGTAATATAAATATCTTTTGAAAATTATTACTTATTGTGGTTTAAGTTTGGTTAATTGAATGACTTATTGTATGTTTATACTATATGTATATATAATATACAATTTTTTTGAATGTTTTTATCAATAAAAGTGTTGCTTTGCATTGTATTTTGCACATTGAATAAAAAAGGAACCCTGCATTGTGCTTAATGTTTTGAAGACAATGCATCTAATTCTCCATCTTGAATTTATGTATGGCACACTCATTTGCAATCATATTAGAACATGTCATTACTACTACATGCATCATATGTTACTGCACTATTTATTATTTAGATGTAGGAGTTATTTGATGATTTCATTGGAAGCTTGTTCTTAATTATATGTTTGTGATGTCGACAAAAGATATGTGGAATTCAATGAAGGAGATAAGTTTGTTTTTCTTCGGAAGTGTTAACAAATAATCTTCTGGAAAAGTAATATCATATAAAGTCATGGAACGAAGTTGAATTGTTCATATTGTGGTATTAGTCTAAATTTAATTGTATTTGATTTGACTTCATATCATGATGCACCAACCAATTTTCTAAATATTTCTATATTTTTCACCCCTTTGTTTGGGTTTATATCCATAATGTACTCAATTTTCAAACAATGATATTAATCCTTGATAATGGTTGATGAAATTATGTTCACTACTAACAGTTGCATCGTGTTGCGATGGAGAGACGAACTTGCATGTGACGATCTTTGTATATCTTTACAAACTTTAATAATTATGTTAAGATATGCTAAATGAATATAAACTTACTAATTCATTAGATCCAAATTTTTGGGCATAGGTGAACTATTATACCTAATTAACAATTCTATACTTGTTTTTAGCTTGCATGTATATGTTTATTTATTTAGATAATTGATCAATCTTTAACATATTATAGCTTGACTTACAAATAAACAAGCTAGAATATTGGCTCATTTGTTTATGTTTGTGGCTCTACTTGTTTGTTACTTAAAAGAACCTCAATAAATACTTGATAAAATACTTATTTAATAATATTTTAGTTGCTTATATTAGAACTCATTATGCTTTTGTACAACTTTTAGGCTCTACCCACTTAAAAAATTATGTATACTACTTAGATGTTAGTATTAAGGCTATATGTTTAAATCATTTGCAATATTATGTATTTTATGGTTAGCTTGAAGTTGTTGATTATTAAAGTAAATTTTAATAGGATACTGATGATTTAAATATATAGTTATACTCAACTTTTGATGACTTGGATCATGTTCAAGTTTGACTCAAAAGTTGCAAAGAAAAAAAAAAGGAATAAACATGAACAGTGTAGTGCTTAGCTTCTTATCTTACTTAAATTCATATCCAATAATTTATGTTCAAACAAAAAGAATGTGAGTTTCAAAGTTCATAGTTTCCAAAAATGTAAAAATGTTTGTGCTATGATAATTAGTTTTAAATGTGTACTAATACAAAATTTGAAATTATTATTATTATTATTTTTGTTTTTTTGTTATAAGCATCTTTCTATGATCCTTTCTCCATCTCAGCTCGATCCAACAGAATGATAAAGCCCAATTTCTTCACCTCACACCCCCTTAAATCTATAATTGAAAACTGAGGGTGAGTTAAGAGGGGCTTGATACATGTGTGTAAGGAGGCAAGTGACCACTAAGTGTGACAGAGCATGGTTGAGCATTAGTGGCTTGTGTCTGAGTGGTTTGAGGGGGATATGTTAGCCATAAGTAGTGACAAGAAGTTTAATTTTTTATTCAAAATTTTGGAATTGAAAATAACAAGTGATGAATTGATGTCTTGCATGGAAGAAGAAAAGTTAAGTGAGCGTGAGGAGGAAATCACTAGGGTTCACATGGATTGTCTTTTTTTTTCATAGTTTTAATTGTATGAAATAAAACTTTATTCTTATTTCTTATTAGTCATGGTAACTCATAGATTTTTATGATAGTTGGGATGAAGTTGTGTTTAACACTGTTGTTGCCAGGTCTCAATCTCTGAATGAGAAAAGTGGAGGGTTGCATTAAGTAGTTGACAACTAGTCTAAAATTTACCTAAAAATCGTGACATAAATATTTTAATATATTGTATCAATGCTAGAGCGTTCCCTGAAAGCGACGTGTTGTATGGCCTGAATTTAGTAAAAGATGTGTAAAGGCCGTTGCATCAGCGCTTAGTGCTAAATAAAGTAAGGGTTCTCACATTATGAATAGATGCAAGGGTTCCCGCATTGTGAATGGATGCGGGAAAAGAAGATAGTTTATGAAACTTGAATTAGGATAAGAATTTAGAATATATGTTCTCTTATAGATAAATTAATTGAATTAATAGATATATATATATATATATATATATATATATATATATATATATATATATATATATATATATATATATATAGATTCAATAAATTAAATGGGTTGGGGAAAGGCTGAGGAGATTGATCATTTTTATTTTAAACTTTGATAGTCAGGCTAGAGTCATACTATAAATGATGCAGATGTGATTAAAGCTAAGAATTTGAAGGACAATGTTGTGAAAATTATTAGAATTAAAAATAAAATTATAGTTTTAAAGATTGTTGTTGATGTTAAAATTATTAATGTTATAAGTATTTATGCTCCTCAATAGGTTTGGATATATATTCAAAATTTTTTTTTGTATGACCCAAAAGAATTAGAAGAGATGATTTTAGAAGAGTATTTATTAGAAGAGATTTAAATGAACATATTGGTAGAGTGATAAAAGATTTTAGAAGCATTCATATTGACTTTGAGTTTGAAATGACTAATGAAAATGGTGGGATTATATTGGATTTTATTTTAGCTTATGGTTTTATAATTGCTAATATTTTATTTAAGTAAAGAGATGAGCACATTATCACTTATAGGAATGGTTCTACTAAAATATAAATTGATTATTTTCTTAGAAGAAAAATAGCTTGTTTATATTGTAAAGATTGTAAGATCATCTCGAGGGAAGTTTAAGTACCCAGTATCGACTACTAGTTTTAGATTTTAAGATGATTTGAAGATGAAAAATAAATTGATACATTGCTCTAAAATTAGATGAGGGCACTGAAAGAACACAAATCAAAATATTTTAAGAGTAAACTATAAGATCTTAGGATTTGAGAGGTTCATGAGGAAGTTAATATTATGTTGAAAAAAATAACAAATGTTATTAAGCAAATGTGCTTGTAGAATCAAAAGTAAAAACTCCTATTAGTAAAACTAGCTAGCAATGGAGTTAAAATGTGCAAGAAAAATGTCAAAAATAAGAAGTTTTATTATATAAAATGATTTAAATATAAAAAACTGAAAATTTTGAAAAAATATATAGTGGCCCATAGAGATTTTAAGAAAACAATATGTGATGTAAAAAATTAATATTTAGTGATTTATATAATAGATTGGATATTAAAGAGGGTGAAAGATGATGAATAAGTTAACTAAGTAAAGAGATGAGAGAAGTAAAGTTTTAGTTCAAGTACATTAAGGATGAAGTTTAAAATATACAATTCGGAGAAGAGGATAGTCAACATAAGTGGATGTGATATTTTGATAAATTTTTCAATGAATGTTATGAGAATATGATTGACTTTAGCGATCATAGTATCCTAAATGAAAATAGAGATTTTTATTTTTATCATCTTATTTATAAAAGGTAAAGCAATATGATCTAATGCTATTCCAATAAAAGTGTGGAGATGCTTAAGAGATCAGTTTTTCGGCTTATTAAATTTTTAATATTATTTTAAAGATTAAAAAGATGGCACATGATTGAAGAAAAAATTTATTGGTTCATATTTTTAGGAATAAAGGTGATGTACAAGTGTGCAAATTATAGAGGAATTAAGTTAATCTACCACACATTAAAATTATGAGAGAATAATTAAACATATGTTACAACGTGATACAAAAGTTTTTCAAAACCAGTTTTAGATTCATGCTTGGTAGATCTACATTGTATGCTATACATTTGTTGAGAGGTTTGATGGAGAAGTATAGAGAGGTTAAGGTGAATCTACATATGATATTTGTTGATTTAGAGAAAACATATGATAAAGTGTTAAGAGAAGTTCTTTGAAGAGTTCTAGAAAAGAAATGAGTTAATATTATTTATATTCAAGTCATTAAGGATATGCATACTAGAACTGTTACTTGTGTTCAAACAAAAGGAGGGTTGACAAAGTATTTCCTATTTTAGTTGGATTATATCAAAAATCGGCTTTAAGTTGATATCTTTTTGCTTTAGTTATAGATGTTCTTACTAGACATTTACAGGAGGATGTATCATGGTGTATGCCATTTGATGTTGATATTTTTCTTGCGGATAAAACTATTGAGGGAGTTCAAGAAAAAAACTTAAATTATGGTGGTCAACCTTAGAGTATAAAAGCTTCCATTTGAGTAGATCTAAAACCAAATACATAGAGTGTAATTTAGTTATAGAAGATTAAATGGTGGGGTTGTCATAATGGGTGATCACATCATTAAAATGAGTGAATGTTTTATATATATCTAGTTTATTATTCAAAGTGATGGTGAAATAGATGGGGATGTTATTAGTAGAATTCAATTTCGTTAGTTGAAGTGAAGGAATGCTTCAAGCCAATTGTGTGATAGAAAAGTACCGCTTAAACTTAAGGGAAAATTTTATAAGATGATGGTGAGATCTCCAATGCTTTATGACATAGAATGTTGGCCAGTAAAAGAGAAGCATAAAACTTAAGTGTTGAGGGATGATGATGCTTAGGTGGATGAGTGATTTTACACTTAGGGACAAAATGCTAAACAAATATATATGTAAAAAGGTTGGAGTAGCTTTAGTGGCAAATAAGATTAGTGAGATTTGCTTTAGATGATTTGGTCACATAAAACATCGACCGTCCGATGACCCAATTAGGAGAGTAGATGTATTAAGTTCGACCTATGCTAAAAAAGGTAGAGGTAGATCTAAAAAGACATGAAGTTTGAATAATGATCTAATTTTATTAGAATTAAATTAGAATATGACTATTTATAGACACAATGGAGAAAAATGATTCATGTAGTTGACCCCACAAGTGGGATAAAGGCTTAGTGTAGTTGGGATGAAGTTGTGTTGTGCAAAGAAACCGTTATATATATTGATATGGATAGATAAATGAATATTGTGAACAAATCATGCATAAAAATTTTATGAGCTGTAAATAGAGCAAAATATAAATGAAATGAACAAAAGAAAACACCAACTCATGTGAACTTGTGCAAGCTCATTGCAAAATGAAAATATAATTAAGTTATAGTCGAGGTTGAACAAAACTCCCCCTTTATCCACCCCATAGTTACAATAACATTTGGATATTAAAAAAATATGTTTAATCATCTCTTTCTATTTCCATCTTCATTTTATTTCAAGCACTTGCTTAGTGACAACTCCTTAATAGTGGCTGATAAACAAGATACTTTTGTGGTGATACAATTACACTCACTCGGTCATGATATCTTATTTATCTTAATTTTGGCTTATATGAGATGAATAGTTTTTTATTTAACTCATTAATCATTTGATTTGCAACATATGTTAGGGTCCTTAACCAAATGTTCATCTTGATGACATAGTGATTTGCTTTTGCCTACCACCCAGCTTGTGGTATGTTGTGGGTGCATCTGAGCAAATTGAGAAGTTTAAATAAGGCCCCTAGTTTTTTTTAAAGTACAAAGCGCACAAAGAAAATATTCATGAAGTTAAAAAGTTGGGAAAAAGAATATAAAAAAAATATTAATAGTCCCATGAAAAAAGTTCAAAAGTAAAATAATAAGGAAATGAACATATAAATTTTTTTATAAAACTTAATAAAATTTTATGAAAAAGAAAATTTAAATGCACAGAACTTTTTCAATTTTTTTGAGTCTTGTAATCCTTAATCTCCATCCAAGAAAACATTCATAAATTCAAAAAATTCAAAAAAATTTAAAAATATGTATAAATGTTGAGGAAAGTGTGTGACCCACTCATATTTATGTGTTTGTCTTTTAAAGATAGAGTTGACATTTTATTGCTTGACAACTATTCTAGATACTAAAATTTAACCACCCTGAAATTTAGTTTAGTCCATTTTTTCACTAAGGAGATGAACTACAACTTATCATTGTTGATTGGATTATGCATGCTAGGTTTTTAGGTCTTCTTTTGTTGTTTAATGGATATTAGAGACCACAAATACTAGGAAAGAAACTTTGAAGAAAAATGTCAATTGATGATGAGCCAACGCAGGTGGTTATTGTTTCAATCTGTGTCTACAGGCCAGCTTCCATCTGATTAAAAATACGGTAAATCTAAATCTCAAACTTTTTTATCCACAACCACAACTCATCATAAGGTCAACTCTTTGAGCTGAAATCCTCTTGCCAATTATTTACAAATTTTACTTTGAAATCTCTAACATTGATCCCATGTTTCAAAATATGGTAAAATCTGTAAGTAGTTGGGTGCCCAAAATTTTCAATTGAGCATCTCATTATGATGATGGGTGTTATTGAAATTTAATTAGAGAGTTATTAATATTTCTTATGCTATCAATCTTTTCCACTCAAAGTTCATCTCATTAATGATGTTGCAATTACTAAAGATTATAAATAAAATCCCAAATTTAAAAGGTAACTTCTATAAGACTTCATCTCTCGGTGATGAGAAAACTAAGATCTATCCATATTAAAGGGATTATGCAACAGAAAAGGGTAAAATTTAAAACACAAGTAATTTAGGAGGCTTGCTTTCTCAATGATAGTTGTAATCAATTTTATCATAGCTAGAGGGAACAATACCATAATCCTTACTACCCATTTTGAAATTCAACTACAAGATCTTGCCTTTCATTTATTTCTTACACCAAGAGGCAAATCATCAAGCACTCCTCATTATTGATGATGTCAATGATTACTAAAGGCCATAATAAGAGAGATGACACTCATCATTATTGCTTCTTAAGTCCAAATGAGAAAAAAAATCTGGTTTAAGTTTTTCACCAATCAGCTAGTTGCTTTTTGATGATGGGCTGTTGGCTTTGGAAGATGTCTTATAGGAGAAGAGGAAATGTAGAATTGGTAACATATAATATGTGTATTTGTGCTATATTAGGTTCTTGAAAAAAAGTCAAAAAGACAAAATGAGTCTCTTTAGAACAGTATGAAATTTATCTCAAAATGAAATAGAATGGTGAGATGTGTCTAAGAACCAAGTATGATAGGCACAAAGGTTGAAACACAATTCTTGGAGTCTTACAACTTCATAATTTCTAGAGGGAGATGTCCAAATACCTTATAAGTATATATATATATATATATATATATATTTTGAGAGATAGGGGACATGCATCCTAAGCTAAGTTATTGGGGTCTTATGACTCCATAATCTTTAGTGGGAGATGCTTATATTGAACTCATGTGCTCACACAAGCACTTGCTTTGGCATACAACACCCATGGGACTTGTGCTCCACAACTTTGGAGTGAGCTTGCCTATATTATGCTCATGATGCCCACAAAAGCATCTACATTGGTAGGCATTGGGGGACTTACGCTCCACAGAAACTAGAAGTTATCCAGATTGGAATCATAATATACTTAGAAAGAGTACATGCCTTTAATTTGTAATCAAACCTAGACTATAAGGCCAAAAGGGTTGTGTGGAACTATTCTTCCACCCACTTGGGAAGTACCTCCCATGTGATTTACTACGTTCAAGAAGCTTGACAACTTGTCTTATATTTTGCTAGGGTCAGGAATGCCACTAGATCCACTTATGCATATTTTAGAAAGTGATGTTTAGGTCTACATGATGTAGGGAGACTAACATAAGGGATTTACTCTTATGTAGCTAAGATGCATTTGAAGGACACAATGCAATGATATTTATATGGTTATATACCATAATGTGAATCTTAACTATATGTGGACTCACAAGATTGAGATATGATGTGAATTAATTAGTCTTCTCTAATTGGCCACTCATTTATATTTATGATGATAAGTGTAATGCTTAATCACTATATCTAGCATATGTCCTTAGGTAGCTCTAACTTCTCTGGTGAGAGTAAGATAGGATGTTCTTATTTAGTTTTGTAAAATTAATTAAGAAAATGGTCATACTTTTTTTTAAAAAAAATTCTGAAAAGCTTTAGATTGATTTTAATGGTATAGAGTTTAAGTAGAAAATTTAGCTCTATGAGTCTACTCATCATCATAGAACACCCACACCATCATCGAGTAGTTATATATACAAAGCAATGAAATATTAAGAAAGCAATATAACATACAAAAGTAAAGATAGTGAACATCTTATAACTACCAATTCTTTGTGAATTGTAATTTTATGGTCTTACAAAACAGAAGGTTAGTATAACCACATCATAGAGCTAAGCCATTATAATATTATATTATCATATTTACATGATAATATTTACATCACAAATTTAAATACTAATTATTATTTCAATTTGTAATGAATTATATGAAATCCTAGGTTTTTATACATTAACAAAGGGATACTACCGTGCATAGGTAGGAATTACCTAATTAATATGTTATTAGACTAATTTAATAAATACATATAGTCAATTCATGTTTAGCTAAATTTGTGCCATGCACAAGGAATGCTAGTTTTAACCCCTTATTGCATGAACATGAGAACCCATGAGGTAAATAATTAGGATCAAATTTTATTTCATGGGGCCAATGCTAGGCTTTTAGTGGTACATTTATGCGTACTAGTAAATATTAAATTAATAATTTATGCAAGAAAATATTATAACTTTTCATTAATTTAAAATAAATTGCAAAAGAATAAATGCCTTTTTAATAATCTGAAAGTAAACATAGAAAAATTATTAGTGTTGTGAAATACGTTCCCTTATTTAAAAATAAAATTAAAATAACAAGGACAATATTTAAAAGATTTTTTTTAATATTTGGTATTTGAAATAATTTTTGAAGGAGACTATTAATGCATGAATGAAGAAGAATAAATGCCCATAAATTCTAAAATAAATTGCAAAAGTAGTTTCAAATTATCTAAAATAATGTCTTAATGTTCTGGAAATTTTTTAAAAATTTTAGGAAATATGCATAAAAATAAGAAAGATGCATTATTAAGAAATTTCAAAAATACCAAAAATGATTTCTATAGGTCAAGAATAGTGTCCCTACATCATAGATTTTTATTAAAATTTTAGAAAATTTATTTATTTTAACTGAATTTAAATTTCTTGAAAAATAATAACAAGTATATTTAAATATCCTTACATTTTGAAAATGCATGAAATTAAAGCCACATTTATAGATTGATGTGAACGCGTTATATAATTAATCCAAAAATTTAATAATTATTGAGTTATAATACTATATATTTAAATTATTAAATTATTATGTTAAATATATAAAACATATTTAATAGTTTATTAGATAAAATGTAGTTATTAATCTATAAAATAGTTTGTAATTTACTAGATTTGATGAAATTATTTTCAGAGTTTTTGGATGATGTATAGCTTATTATAAATTAAAAAATAATCAAACATTTAAATATTCCCAAAATTGAATTACATAGCTGCCAACTATGTGCTAGTATAGTAAAATGTGGGTTGTCCATCAAAAATGTAATATAAGCGAAAGCGCGTTGTAAAGATTGACTATCAGTCATGTTATGTGATGGACATTGAATGGCATGTTGAAGGATTATGAGACAAGAAGGATCTTATATAGATTCGGTGTAAAGAAACTAGTGAAATCAACAAGCATTTGATTCGCTATGGAGCTTTATTAACACAGTCCTAGGATTTAATAGCGTTTGAGGCTTTTGCTTAGGTATTTGGAGTTGCTTGATGTTGGTCATTTAATGTAATTCCTTAGTTTTGATGATCCTAAGGTCATCCCTCAGGTAGAGTATCAAGGTTAGGGTTTCATGCAATCTTAGAGCTTGTTAGAACTCCCATGGCAAATAAAGGTCATTAATATCTGAACTTCCAAGAGAGTTTGGTGGAGTTTGGGTTGGGGTTAGCTCAATTTTAGGGTTAAGCTAGTTTACTTAATTTAGGATAGGGTTGTTGAACAAGAGTGTTTACGATAATTAATTGGGTCCTTAAGGTATAGTGGGTTATGCAGAGTATAAGTTTTTATATTATGAAGTTGTATCTTCTAGGTAGGACAGGTATCACATGCTCAATTAGATTAGGTTTAATCACAAGATGAATTAGTATGGATTGTTGACCAAGTTTGATTAGGTGAGTCAATTTGGATTCCCCTAAGATCTAATGGGCAAAGGTGGTGTTTCTTGAGATGGATGAATGGTAGCTAGGTTATAAGACAAATTTAATATATTTGGGTTGAATGAGTCATAGTATAACCATGAGTCAAAAGTTGATAAGGTGAGCCTTAAGTTAGTCGAGGTCAAGCTACCTAGGGCTAAGAATGTGGTGCAAGTTCAACCACATTGAGTGCTTAAGCCGTAAGTGAATTAAATTATATAGGATTGAGTGTAATTAGAATTTAGCCCAAGTTTATCTAGTGTTAGAGCGAAATTGATTTGACCCACCCAAAGATGTTAAAATTAGTTAGGCCGGTCAATACAAAAATCACCATGATGATTTTAAGTAGAATGCTATGGTGTACTTAAGGAGATATTAGATTTAGCTCAAAATGGTAGTTGGCAAGTTAAGTCAATCTATGCCTAATTTATGAGATCTAGAATATGTAGGCCTCCTTGGTGGTTTAGGCATATTTTTCTTAGGAAAGGCATGTGCGTAGGCTTGCTAGTCTCTTTTGGTATTATTGAGGGTTAAACAAGGTTAGGTGGGTGGACCAGGCTAAAAGTTCTAGCTTAAGCTAACTTTAAAATGATATAGAGTCTTATAGGCAATCTAGGTCTCTAATAAGGTCCAAACATTTGACAAATCATTTGATTGTTGGGTATTTATGGAGATAGCATCTTAAGACTAAGTGGAACCACAAGCTTTATTTCAAGATATGTGCATCAAGAGTGAGGTCAACATGGTTACAATTGAAAACAAATCTCAATTAGAGAGAATTCTCGACACTTACTTTCAAATTTTTGCAGACTTGAGTTTTCCATCAAAATGTAAAAAAAAAAAAAGCCTCCCAACAACCAAAAAGTAAAACTTCCCTATATTTTAAGAAACTACTATGCCTTCCATTGTAAGTTTACAAAGGGCATTCAATTCATTATCTGATTAAAGATAACAAAGAAGCTAATATCATAACAATTTGACCATTGAATTTAAACTCAAAATTCTACGCCAATAGATTTGTTAAGTTCTCAAATCAAGTAACAAGGCCCAAAAGGGAAGCTCAGAAGCTCATTTGTTTTCTATTATCCATGTCTGTAAGTTGGTAAGATGTGCGACACATTATGAATAGAATTTATTAAAAGATATTAAAGAATAGATTTAACATCTCAATCAACACTCAACATGAATGATTGAAAAAGGAGAATTCATGAAGTTGATCCAAAATTATTGAGATAATGCTAACCATGATGGTGAAGATGCTCTAAACAAAATGATTAATATCATCTAGTTTAAGTTGTATTCCTTCTTTGTTTGTTAATTTTAAATTATTGATATTCAATGACAATTATGATTTAGAGATGATTCGATTAGCTTTAATAGAATCTTGAATTATTTTGTGCTACTAAATGAAGTCTATCTATTAAGTGCATTGTTTTAAAAAGTCCTTTTCAAAGCTTTTTTTATTTAAACTCTCCGAACTTGAATTGAAGCCATGGACTAGAAGGTTTTATTCATTTGAAGCTTATATTTCTTGGTTCTCTCCCAATCAACAAAACTTGAAGCTCATTATGTCTGATGCATAGTGAATGCATCACTTGGTTCAATTGGTAAGGGGTTGTCTTGAGTTCAAGTCTCACCTACATCATAAATAAACTCCCACTTTATGGACTTGGGTGTGCAATATATATATATATATATATATATCCTTAGGATTAATTTTTTTATATTCATTATGAAGATGTTATTCAAAGTATGATAGCTGTGTGTATACTATTTGCAGATGATATGGCTCTTATTTATCTTAGTGAAATAAGTGCAAAGTAATTATTGTGGATGAAACTCTTAGAAGAAAAACAAGTGAGAATATAATTAGTAGAATAATGTGGGAATATATAGTATGCTATTTTAGTGGTGTGGGATGGATAATTATCTTTCAATAATATTAAAAAATCAATTTTTTTCTTAAGGATAGAAACCTATCTTAATATTTTTTGTGAAATTGGAACAATAACGTAGGTGTGGCATATTTAAATATTTTATATCTATTAGAAAGTAATGAAGATCTCTGGAAAAAAAAATAAAAACTTCAACCATTAAGATGGGGGTTGGGGGCGGGATGGGTGCAGAGTGCCTTAAGAGCAGTAGTTGATAAGAGAATATCTTGGAGTTTTAAAAGCTAATTTTAAAATGCATTAGACTAGCTATGCTATGTTTATTTTAGTTTTAGTGATCATGAAATCACTTAATATGTTGACCCATTCACATAAGCGAGCTGAAGTCGAGTGAATTGACGAGCGACGCGAACTCCTGAAAATGCACTCGACGACGCCAAGAATTAGTCAAAATGATCTTTGATCGACCAACGGACTCCGCCATCGCTTTCAGAACATCAAAATTGATCCGAATATACATCTTGCATAGTTCGATGGTCGACCGATCAAGGAGGGCCATTGATGCGCTGACATGCATATCGAGGTCGGGAAGCTGCGACGATGCCCAAACGATCTTTGTCGTAAAATTAATCACGTCGTTAGCGTCGAAATATCAAAACTTATTAAATGACTATTCAACCAATTGACGAAGATGAGTATCGGCACCTGATGCAACATAATGTAAATCGAGTTGAAATACACTCGACGCGATAAAATCGCCAAATGACCTCGATCGAACGACTGCCATCGTGTTCGAACGCCGAAATTGATCGAATATGCATCTTGCATAATTCGACCGTCGATCGATCAGGAGGCCGACGCGACACATATATCGGGTCGGTGCGCGACGACGCCAAACGATCTTCGCTCAAACTTTTATCGACGAAGCTTAAATTGCTTAATAAAAATTCAACTATAAAATTAAAATTAATGTTTTAACTTGACATTGCAAGTATATAAGTACTTGTACACGCCTTTCTTAGCGTGGAGGGAAAATCTGTGTTACATGTAGGTGTTTTAGAGACCCACATGCCTTTCGTATGGTGGTGACGATTGGTGGTGTTTACACCACTTATACATGCCTTTTCTGCATGGTGGATGCCACTTTGTAGTTTCAGGAAATCGGAGAGGTAAATCTCAAAATTTTATCTAAAATTCTATACTGGAATGAAATTCACCAAAACACGTAATATTATACAAATTTTAGCTTAAATTAATGATGAATTAAATACATTGCCTCGACTATTTTAACGCTTAAACTTAAAGTTCGAGGATGTTGCGGGTTTATTCGTCTTAGGATCGCGCCCGTTAACAAACCTAAAAATCTAATGTTGCTATTATAATATCTTCAACTTAATAAAACATATGAGAAGTTAGTTCTCTCACATGATAGAAGATCTGATCCTCTATTATTAAATTAATAGAGTCGATAGGATCTGAAACACCGAAACAAGACGCCACCTTGATAATGCGTTGAATAGAGATTTTAATCGGAGGGGATACTTTCATCAAAATGTGATTGAAATTTCAAATCAAATTAACTCAAATTAAGTCAATGTAAGTGTAAAATTTAATATGTCATTAAGTATTAAATGCTTAAATAAAATTGAATCTTTAAAGAACTTAAAGCTAAAATTTAATCCACATTTCGCAATTATTTGTTGAATGTGACAAATTAAGAAAACTCTAGCTCACAAAAGAGTCAAAGCCAAGTGTATTTTTATATTCACTCTCAATCAATCTCACGAGACGGACGTGGTCCTCGACCGTTGCGTGGTTTGCCAAGCGCGTAGCATTTACCAAAGTTCGACGCCGCTTAAACGACACCATTATATTACGATCACGATCAGAATTTCATATGTTCCCTTCTGCCTTTGAGTGAATCATGTATACTTGATAAAAAAATTCTCTGTTAAAGAGACTTAAGCTGCTCCTGACAACACCACCCGTGATCTATGGATTTCTTGACGACGAACCCATGTTCGATAAGGATCCTTCTAGGGGTCACTTACTCTTGACAAGTAGATTAGACAGAACCACGACAACCATGGATCTAGATCGACGGGCCATCATTCCCCAACCATCCGCTTTAAGTTAAATATAATGAATTTTATAAATCTAAATTCCAAACTCCACATGTACTACTATATGCCACGACTTTCATGATCTAACGACTTTAATCGAAAGTTCTCAAAGATTGAGTAATTAACTATAGGTCCTTGTACTTATAAAAACCTGGAACCAGATATAAAGTCCTCACAAAATGAGGGCGAAATCTCTAGGTAGTGTCTTATCTACTATTCCATCTGTCTTCTGAAAATTTCACCGACATTTATCTACTCTCTTCAATGTACGAGATCGATGGCGAATTTTTGGAGCCCATAGTCAGGTTCAATGCGGTGAGAATTAGATTATTAGGATGGATGTGAAAAAGCAAATGATGGGTGAGTTGTGTTGATGTGATCAGCCTAGGGTTTATGTTTTGGAAAACCAAAAATGGCCGAGAGCAACAATTTGGAGAGGGAGGCAAAAACAAATACACAACACAAGGATAACATTAAGCCCCTTATAATATCAGGATAAGTTAAAGGAAACAAAATGACATACTGAAGGTGTTGTCAAATATAGGTAAAGAGAGAAGTCACCAAGCCACTCCAAACACATGAAAACAAACAAAAAAAGGTTTATTTCCCAAACTATTCTTCATCTTTGCATAGCACTTTAATATATAGATAATTACATATATTAGCAAGGAAATAGCCTAAGCAAGGAAAGTAGTTGCCATGACTATTATGAATGGTTCAAAATAATTATATAATATAATATCTTTGTTCTAATAAAAGGAGAGCCAGCCAGAACCTAAATAGGAAAGTGAGTGGTATTAGAACTTGAGAACATACTGATTCAATAAATTGATCGGTTGACTCCCTAAAAGGCCATTTGTACTCGAAAGATTCTCCACTTGTTGATTTGAATTTAGGGGAGGCCAACCATGCTTGATTGAAACTTATTTGAAGCTTTAGTTTTCATTCATCTTGATCATCAAGCACTTGTCATATGATGGAGGTCGGTCTTGCAAGAATAGAATAGAAATCCAACATTCCATTATCTCAACATACTTGATCTTTGAACAATTAACCATCACATCCATGCTTGAGATTGGATTGTTTTGTTGCATTAATGTGCAAAAAATTTAAAGTAAATAACGAAATGATTTTATAAACATTTGGAGGGAGTAGCTTCATGTTGAAGATAATGTAGTGAAAAGTAAATTTATTGAATTGAAGTCTTGGATATGTATAAAGGAGATAAAAGATGTATCAATAAGATAGATAAAATTAATGTAGAATTATGAACTCAATTTAAATGAATGGAGATTGAGGATTCCTTAAGCTTGGCAAATATTCATAAATGATGATGATGATGATGATGATGATTGTGATTTTTGTTTTTTCTAATTTTCTCTTTGACTTGGTGTCTGACTTGTGAGTGTTGAACTTTCTTCATATTATGGGATTTGTTTCATGTTGGGCTAAATCTACAAATATTTTCTTGTCATTATTCTCCAATTTTGTCCCTGATTATATAAATTGATTCAAAATGATGCTTAGACTTTTCATGTCAAACGACTTTGCTTCAATTTGCTAGTGGAGACGTGATTCAAATTTCTCTCATTATCTTAAACATTGATTAGGGGTTTAGAATCGACGTGTATTGCAGTTATATCATGTTTTTGGGATTCGAATGCTTACCCTGAATGTGGATGCTTTTCTTGAGACAACCCTTCAGTAAATTCTATTCAATCAGATCTTAACCTCACTGTAGTTTCCACCAGCTATTGAAATCATTTGTTCATTTAATCTGGATGTCTCCTTATTAACGTATTATGAAAAATAAATCACCCTTATAAAGTTATTTTCCAGCCAGGTGATTATGTAGTTAAAAACGATTAAATTCCTAATTTACTCTCCAAATTTTGGGAGAATAACTTCATTTTTTATAAACAAAATCGCCTATTATTGTTTCCCATGTGCTTTCCAGTTTCTGCTATTTTACTTGCTAATTGCCCATCTCTGATAGTTCAGCTGATGAATGCCATTTGGGATCCATTTATAGCTTCATTTAAACTTTTTACTTCTTTCCTTTAAATATTTAATTCACAGGAGCCATGTTAGTCTGTCTGATATAGTTTTGTTACATGGATATGATGAGAGGGTTAAAGTCGAAGAAGGGTTTGATATTGAACCCTGATTTCAGGTCCCTTAATTATTATATATTTTTCCAATAACACGATAACATCTGACGATAGATAATTAAATTTTCTCTAGGTGGGTGGTTTCAAGGATCCACGGGACGCATGCTCCACACTCGCCGAATCATACAAGATATGGTTGGAGCATGAAAGCCGAACCGATGATATCACAGTTATTGTTGTGCACATCAGAGATTTGTGTAATGTACAGAATCAATTTCTTCACCTCACTGCATCTTTACTTTGAGTATTCATTATACTAAGCAGTTGATTTACAGTTTACTCTCCTAATTTCTAAATCATGCAGCCTGATACTGAGGCTTCTAATGAAACTGCACAAATGGTGATGAAAACCTCTGTTTATTCTGAGAAAGCGAGAGCTGAGAGATATTTGTCTACTGGGACAGAAGTTCTTCATCCAAATTTAGAGAATTCTTCGGAGTTGCAGTCTTCTCGTGATGCTGCAGGTGAAAGGTGTCCCGCTTGTGTTGATCCTTCTCCAGAGAGCAGATGCCCTTAGCAGCTAGCAGTATGTATTCTTCTCTTTTTTTGGGAGAAAACTTTGCAGGGAGGTGCTGTTGTATTTTTGCATATAGTATGAAATTTAATAAAAAATATACAATTATTTTGGAAAGAAAAATGGGTCATTTCATTAAGATAATATTAAAAAGTTGACGTATCAATTTATTTAATAGTTATTTTGTTGATTATAGATTAAAAATAAATTTTAGATTATAAATATTGTAAGGTCATTCCAAGTGATAACCAAGATTCAACATCGATTAGTTAGATTTTAAGATTTAAATGTCAGAAGAGAAAAAAATAAACTAAATTATTGTCTGTAATTAGACATTTAAAGAACACAAATAAAAATATTTTAAGAACAAGCTACAAGAGATTATAATTTGGGATGTTCAGAAGTTAACATTATTATGTAAAAATAACAAAGTGAAATTAAGCAGTTCTAAAGAAAAGATTTGGAGAATCAAAAAAAAAACTTCTTAATAGAATAGTTGGTGAGTCGAGCGCTGATAAAAGATAAAAAATAAAGTATTGTTATATAAAACTTGATTTAGATGTAAAAACCCTGGAGAATCGGAAAGATATAAAGTGAGTAGAGATTCAAGAAAGAATATATGATCTGAAAAAATTTAAATTTTTAATGATACAATAGATTAGATACCAAAGAAGGTGAAAGATATGTATGTTTAGCCAACCGAGATAGGAGAAGAAAAGACATACCAAATGGGATATTAAAGATAAAAAATAATAAAATGCTTTTTTTAGAAAAGGATATTGAAAATAGGTGAATGAGGTATTTTGATAAACTTTTCAACGAAAGATCCGAAAGACGATTGATTTTAGCAACCTTAATACAAACAAAAATAGAGAATTTTATTTTATCGAGATTAGTAATCAAGTGCTTTAAAGAAAATGAAATGTGGAAAATTAGTAGACCGGATAATATTCCAATAGAAGTGTGAAATGTTTAGGAGATCAAGAATTTACAAAATCTTTTAATGTCATTTTAAAGACTAAAAGAGATGAGTGGAGAAAGAGTTTGTTGGTTCTATATTTAAGAATAAAGGTGATGCACAAGAGTGTGTAAATAGAGGAATTAAGTTAATGTCCATACATTAAAATTATGGGAGAGAGTAATTGAGCATAGTTATGATGTGATGAAGTTTCTCACAATCAGTTTGGTTTCATGCGTACATCTACTATGGATGCTATACATTTGTTCGGTTTGATGGAGAAGCATAGAGAAAGTAATGAGGATCTACATATGATATTTATTGATTTAGAAAGCTTATAATAAAATTTCAAGAGATGTTCTTTGGAGAGTTCTAGAACGAAAAGGAGTTAATATTGGTTATATTCAAGTTATTAAGGATATGTATACTAGAGTCATTACGTGTGTCCAAACACAAGGAGGATTGACAAAATATTTTCCTATTTCAGTTGGATTACATCAAGGATCGACTTTAAGCCCTTATCTTTTACTTTAGTTATGGATGTTCTTGCTAGGCATTTACAAGAAGATGTACCTTGGTGTATGCTTTTTTTCGATGACATTTTTCTTGTTGATAAGACTAGAGGAGTCCAAGAGAAACTTGAATTATGGAGGTCAACTTTAGAGTCAAAGGTTTTCTTAAGTAGATATAAAATTGTATATATGGAGTGTAATTTTAGTTGAAGAAGTTCTAGTGGTAGTGACATTAGGTGAACAAGTCATTAATAAGAGTGAGCGTTTGATATTTAGGCTCTCTTGTTCAAAATGATGGTGAAATAGATGGAGATGTTATTAGTAGAATTCTAGTTGGATGGTTGAAGTGGAGGAATGCATCTGACCTATTATGTGATAAGAAAAGTTTCACTTAAATTTAAGAGAAAATTTTATAAGATGGTGGTAAGACCTGCAATTACTTATGGTGCAGAATGTTGGCTAATAAAAGAGAAGCATAACACTAAGTGTTACAGAGATGAGAATGCTTAGGTGGATGAGTGGCTTTACTCTTAGAGATAGAATGCAAAATGAGTATATTAAAAAAGTTGGAGTAGCTCCAGTAGATAAGATTAGGGAGAGTCGCTTAGATGGTTTGGCCACATAAAGCGTAGTCAGATGTCGATTAGGAGAGTAGATCATTAGATTTGCCATGTTAAAGGTAGAGGTAGACCTAAAAAGACTTGGTTAAGATGTATAAAAAATGATTTTAGTATACTTGATTTAAATGAGAATTTGACACATAATAATAATAAATATGAGGATTAAAATGTACCACAAGGGGATTAAGGCTTGTTGTTGTTGTATTTTATTGCATATATTACAACAAATGTGTTCATTATGTTTGAATTTCTTTGTGAATTAAAATCATATAATTTTATTTTATTTAAATATAATGGAAATGTCATTTGTTAAATTTTTTTAGTTTAGGCTAAGGAGATTGATAGTTTAGGTTTTAAATTTTAATTTTTATGTAGAAGTCATAATAGAAATGATGTATGTGAGATAAAAATTTAAAAATAATGTTGAGAAATTAAAAGGATTAAAAATAGAATTATAGCTTTAAAGATTATTATTGATGTTAAATTATTTATGTTTTAACTATTTATGTCTCTTGTGGGCTCCAAAAATTCGCCACTAACCTCTCTATGAAGAGAGTATGATTTATGCCAGTTAAATTTTCAGAAGGCAAATGAAACAGTAAATAATACACTATCTAGAGATTTTTCTCTCATTTTATGAGAACTTTAGATTTGTTTTCAAGTTTGTTATAGGTGTAAGCATCTATAGTTAATTATCTTTCCCAATATTGAGAGAGAATTTTCGACAAAGCTTTTAGATCGCTAAACGTGCGTATAAGAAGAAAGATGGAGTTTGAATTTAAATTTATCGATTCATCATCCATTAACTTAAAAGGTTGGGAAGAATGATGACGCCTCATCAAGATCCCATGATTTTGCCATCTCGTGTCTGGGCCTACTTTGGAAGGAGGAATGACCCAACCCGACCGGCGATCCAAGAGCCTATAGCACGTCGGAGACCTTGTAGACCGGGGTGATGCTTAGATAAATTTGAGTCCCTTAGCTAACATTTTTTTTTTGCCTTATCAAGTCCCCTATACCACAACTCAAAGGACAAAGTCATCGTGAGCATACACGTTACAATCTGATCGTAATATAATGCTATTTGGTGATTATCCGTAAGACTGGATCGATCAGATCATGAGTCTACCTGCTAAATCATATAATAAAGGACACGACACGCCTTATCGACATGATTGAGATAACATATACAGATTGACTCGACATCAATTTTGGTTTTTTTTTGTTTTCATCTCCAAAAAATGGTGAATGTATTATTTTACTTTAAGTATTTGATGATAAATTTTTTTTAAGTATTTATAATTGGATGACATATTAAATCTTGCATTTGAATTGATATTTGATTTAAGTTAATTTGATCTAAATTTATGAATACATTTTGAAGGAAGTATCCCCTCTGGTTGAAATCTCTATTCAACACAGTCATCATCGGGGTTATATGAGATAGTCATCTTACTCATATTACGTAAAATTCTGATTTTCTGGAGAAAGTTTATAACATCATTAGATTATAACCCTAATCAATCCAAATTCAACCAATCAACTCGCAAAGATTCTTGATACTAGATTCTTGCATTCAGTATAGTATTGGAGCCCATGCAAGTGATTAAATTCAAGTGTTTACATAGATTTTCAAAGAATTTATTATTTCTAAACCACTAACATACACTTTAATACCAATAGATTGATATAGATTTTGAAGTATTTGAATTCAATCATAAGTTTGTCTTATGATGTATTGCATATGAAATATAAATTTATTCGGATATTCATATGAATTTCGAGGATATCCAAATTGAATTTAACAAACACCTTATGAAGTATACAAGGTGATCACTTACAATTGTCATAAGGTAATTGAACTATCGATTGAAAAGTTTAGCTTATATCCATTAACAAGCATTTTGGTCGTTTGTAGACAGATAATTAAATATTATGCAAGCCTTCATGTGCTTACTAATAATTTACCAAGTTCGATATAGCTTTTGTTTCAAATTGCATTTGTGTTTAAAAGATAGCTTTTAAGCCTATCACTAATCCTTTATGTATATATAATAACTCTCTTTCAATTCATTTAAGGTGATGTGTTGTAGAGAGTTACTTTCACACTCGTCATCAAATTATAAAATTCTTTGCAAATTTTATTTAAGTTCTTTCAACTCTCTTTAACATATTCAAAGTGAGTTAGAGCATAGCTTGTTTGATCATTGAACTCTATGTTCATAGTCATTTTGTGAGTTGTCAACTACAATATGAACCTCTTTTATAGGTCTCATTTGCATTAAGTTTATACACTTAGAAGTTATGTTTCAATCTCACTATAAGTCTTCAATTATTCAATCAAATATGTCTATCGAAATAACTTGAAGTAGGACATTACAAGGTTAAATTCATGTTGTTCAGATTCACTTCAAATTCCATGATTGAATTTGAATTTAATTTCTCTTTCTTAATTTCAAATATAATATTCAAATCCATTTGTAAGCCACAAAATTTCCAAAATTCATTAGCATTTGTGATCTCAAATTCAATTAGATATTTATTGAGCTTTGATACTTTAAATAGTGCTATTTATCCTGTTTGAGTGTGGTATAAGTGTAGAATTTAAATAAAATTTTGGCAGGATCCTAACATCGTCCCCACATAGGGGGCTACTTCGGGTATGTTGGGCATGTCCATCATGCCAAGAAAAACATGTGAGTGATGTAAACTCCACGGCCGAATGCGTCATTCCATAATGTTAAGAAAGATATATATGAGTCTCTGAAGCACCTGCATATAACACAGATTTTCCCATTATTCCAAGAAAGGCGTGTACGTGTATTTATGTACCTGCAATGTCAGTTTAATCAATTAATTTTAGCTTTGTACTTGAATTTATATTATGTTGTTTAGGCCCTCTTGTCGGTATGAGATTGACAGTCGTCCCCGCATAAAGGGTTATCTCGGTATATTGGGCCTCCCCATTATACCAAGAAAGACATGTATGGGTGATTTAAATCGCAGCTGAATGCTTCATCCCACTATGCCAAAAAAGACATAGAGCCTTTGAACCTACTAGGAAAATTGTAGATTTCCCCACCATGCCAAGAAAGACGTGTATGACCACTATGTATCTGCAAGTAAATACAAATTTTCCTGTCACATCAAAAGAGACGTGTATATGTACTTATTTTGTCAACTTAATAGCCTATTGAGGTATTAACATCTTATGAGAAGTGAGATCGACATCAATGAGGTGACAAATTTTAGAAGGATAAAGCAATATGTTGATTTTAGATAAGAGAATGGTTGGACAATAGACTTTAAATACAAATTAGACAGATTTCAACTTAGGCCAGGTAATCATAATAGCTTTAAAATTTGTAGAATCTGAAATTTTAATAATACACCCTCTACATTTCAAAGCTATTGATTTAGTAGCATATTTCAAGTTGGGATCTTACTCAAATTATGCTATACAGTAAAAGAGTCATACTAAACTTTGAAGGATCTGAAAATCTTTTACCCTTCATAAATCATTTAAATCTAGTAAGAATACTATTGTTCAATGGCTGGAAATAATCAAGATTTCTCCACTTAAACAAGCAACAAATGAGAACATAAAATTCCATAAAGTTTGAAATTCCAGATCTTTGTTTTACCTTAAGTGTAGCTGGAGAGTTAAATGTTATGCTCATAAGGAAACTAATATTATATGAGAAAAAGTAGCAAGTGAAATTAAGCAAGTTGTTAAAAATATATTTGAAGAATCAAAAAGAAAATTTTTTTTTAATAAAATAGTGAGAAATGAAAAAAGATAAAAAATAAGAAGATATTATAAAATTTGGTTTAGATATAAAACCCTGAGAATGAAAAATATAACGTAGAGATTCTAAGAAAGAATATATGACGAAAAAATTTAAATTTTAGTGATTTATACAATAGATTAGATAAAGAAGGTGAAAGATGTATGTATAAGTTAGTTAACCAAAGAGATAGGAGAAGTAAAGATTTAGCTCAAATGAGGCGTATTAAGGATGAAAATCATAAATTACTTTTCTTACAAAATGATATTGAAAATAGGTTGATGAGGTATTTTGATAAACTTTTCAATGAAAAATCTAAAAATACGATTGATTTTAGCAACCTTAATACCCTAAACAAAAATAGAATTTTAATTTTATCATCGATTAATAAATATGAAGTTAGAAGGAAAAGAAAATGAAATGGAAAACGAGACGATGATATTTCAGAAGTGTGAAAATGTTTAGGAGATCGGGATTTCTTGGCTTACAAATCTTTTAATGTTATTTTAAAGACAAAAAATGATGAGTGGAGAAAGAGTTTGTTGGTTCATATTTAAGAATAAAGGTGATGCACAAGAGTATGCAAATTATAGAGAATTAAGTTAATGTCATACATTAAAATTATGGGAGAGAGTAATTGAGATTACGATGATACAAAAGTTTCTCAATCCTTTGGTTTCATGCCGTAGATCTACTATGGATGTTATACGTTGTTACAGGTTTGATGAAGAAGTATAGAGAAAGTAAGGAGGATATATATATATATATATATATATATATATATATATATATATATATATATATGATATTTATTGATTTAGAGAAATCTTATGATAATGTTTCAAGAGATGTTTTTTGGAGAGTTCAAGAAAAGAAAGGAGTTAATATTGGTTATATTCAAGTCATTATATGTATATAGAGTCATACTTGTGTCCAAACACATGGAGGATTGACAAAATATTTTCCCATTTAAGTTAGATTACATCAAGGATTAGCTTTAAGGCCTTATCTTTTTGCTTTATTTATGGATGTTCTTACTAGGCATTTACAGGAAGATGTCCCTTGGTGTATGCTTTTTGCTGATGACATTCTTCTTGTTGATAAGACTATAGAGGGATTCGAAGAGAAACTTGAATTATGGAGGTCAATCTTAGAGTCTAAAGGTTTTTGTTTAAGTAGATCTAAAATTGAATATATGAAGTGTAATTTTAGTTTAGAAGTTATAGATGCGGACATTAGGTGAACAAGTAATTAAAAAAGAGTGAGTGATTTAGATTTAGGCTCTATCGTTCAAAATATGATGGTGAAATGGATGGAGATGTTATCAGGAGAATTGAAGTTGGATGGTTGAACTGGAGGAATGCATCTGACCTGTTGTGTGATAGAAAAATACCGCTTAAACTTAAGAAAAAATTTTATAAGATGGTGGTAAGACCTGTAATGATTTATGGTGCAAAATATTGGCCAATAAAAGAGAAGCACGAGACTAAGTGTTGCAGAGATGATGCTGTGTGGATGAGTGACTTTACTCTTAGAGATAAAATGCAAAATGAGTATGTTGAAAAGTCCTGAGTTTCCAGTAGATAAGATTAGAGAGTCGCCATTTGACCACATAAAGCGTCCGTCCAATGACTTGGAGAGTAGATACATTAGATTTGCCTTATGTTAAAAAAGAGAGTAGATCTAAAAAGACATGGTTAAGATGTAAAAAATGACCTTAGTATACTTGAGTTAAATGAGAATTTGCACACATAATATGACACAATGGAGATGAAGGATTCATGTAGCCGACCCCACTTAGTGGGATAAAGGCTTGTTGTTATTGTTGTTGTTGTAGCTAGAGAGTTAAATGACAAGATATAGGGATGCAGGAAGAGAAATGAATTTGATGCAATCGATTAACTAAGAAGGCAAGAAGCGTAAGAGAGAGAGAGAGAGATCCTTGGCGGGAGGGACAAGAGACGAACAGGGAAGATCCTAACTACATGCTCATTCCCGACGGACTAGAAGAGAGCGGCTGGAGGTCGGTGGATTGATTGGAAAGATTCGGTATTGCAGCCGATGAGGAATTTCAGTTCTGCCAAAAGAGGAGCACTGGTGGGGGATGGTTTTGTCTATCCTTCGAACAGAGAGGGACAAACTGAATGAGAGGATGAGGGAGGTTCACTTTACAGGAACATGAGAGAGAGAGAGAGAGAAGTGGAAGAAGAGAAATACCTGGAGTCGAGACGAGTCGGTTGGAGCGATTGGAGAGAGGGCTTCGACTCTCTGTGTGGAGTTTGGCCGACTTTGGCTAAAAGGGGAAGAAACGAATGGACATGTAAGGAGGTTGGCTGCTTTGCTCGATTGGGTTTGCATCCGTCAGACAAGGAATTGAAACCGTGATATCGAGAGGGAGAGTGAGGGCTCGTTCGGCCTTCGATCCAAAGAGAGTAAGAGGACTTCAAACGTTCGACTGAGAGGGATTCCTTTGCGGTGCGTGGGTAGGGGTATCAGATCATGAATAGTATTCTTAGGGTTAGGTACTAGTATATACTTATATAGTGCTCCTGTTTTGTGAATTTTAAATAATTAAATCAACTCTAATTGAACTTTTCACGGCATCATCATTATATAGTTAATATCATATATATATATATATATATATATATATATATATATATATATCAATTTTAGGTTATTTTGATGTTCGAATCAATGTTCGCTTTAATCAAGCTGTTGCCGTTATATCAATCATCATTCGTTCAAATGACGCTTCCAACCGCTCGACATTTGTGCAGACTTGTCCGAATCGAGCTTCAACGGGTTCATTTGATAGGTTTTGATGTTTCGGGCGCGATCATTTTGGCGCCGTTTGCATCTTCTCGACTGATTAAGAAGGCCGACGACTCTCCTTGATTCGTCAACCGTCAGATTATGCAATATGTATATTTCAGTTAATTTTGAGGTTCTGAACGCAATGACGAAATCCATTCGTCGATCAGAGATCATTTTGACTAGTTTCGGCGACATCCAGTGTATTTCAGCTTCGATTTGCGTGATATTGCAGTCTAAACTCATCGAATTTGTCTTGTGAGCTTGACTTATGTAATATGCATGGATATCAACATCTCTCAAGTAGGTTTGACTTTATGCTCAAATGAAAATTTTGGAATTATCTAAATATTAATACAAAAAATACCTCTTGAAGAAAAAGAATATTTATAAGAGGAGATTTAAATGAACATATTGGTTGAGAAGATTTTAAAGATTTACTATGAATTTGTAGAGTAATTAAAAAGAAGATGTATTAGATTTTAATTGTGTTTATGATTTTGTAATTATTAATACTTTATTTAGGAAATTGATGAGTATATTATTACTTATAAGAATAAATCTAGTATAACGCAGATTGATTATATTTTGACAAAAAAAAAGATTGTCTAGATAGTAAATGTTGTAAGGTCATTTTGAGTGAGTTTAAGTACCCAACATCTACTACTTATTTTTTATTTTAAAATGAAGGATAAATTGACATTGTCTAGGATTAGATCTGGGTGCATAAATAATGCTAATAATAATATTTTTTTGTAATTTATAAGATTTCAGAATTTGGGATGTTCATGAAGTTAATATTATGTGAAAAAAAAAAGAACTGAGATTAAGAAAATTGCAAAAATATACTTAGAAATTAGAAGTAAAGTTCTATTAATAAAAGCAGAGTTGGTGGTGTCAAAACATGCAAAATAATAATAATAATAAGTTTTGTTATAAAAATTATTTTATGTGTAAAAACTTGGTGATGCACAAGAGTGTGCAAATTATAGAGGAATTAAATTAATGTGTCATACGATAGAATTATGGGAGAGAATTATTGAGCAAGCCACGATGTGATACAAAATTCTCATAATTCAGCAGTCTACATGGATGCTATATACATTTGTTAAGAGGTTTGATGGAGAAGTATAGAGAAAGTAAGGAGGATCTATATATGATAAAGTTTCAAGAGATTTTCTTTAGAGAGTTCTAGAAAATAGTGGAGTTAATATTGGTTATATTCAAGTCATTAAGGATATGTATGCTAGAGCTATTACTTGTGTCCAAAATACAAGGAGGATTGACAAAATATTTTCCTATTTCAGTTGGATTACATCTAGGATCAGCTTTAAGCCCTTATCTTTTTTGCTTTAGTTATGGATGTTCTTACTAGGCATTTATAGGAAGATGTACCTTGGTGTATGCTTTTTGCTGACGATATTCTTTTTATTGATAAGACTAGAGAGGGAGTCTAAGAGAAACTTTAATTATGGAGGTCAACCTTAGACTATAAAAGTTTTTGTTTAAGTAGATCTAAAACTAAATATATGGAGTGTAATTTTAGTTGTAGAAGTTTTAGTGGCAGTGTTGTGACATTAGGTGAACAAGTCATTAAAAAAAGTGAACGATTTAGATATTTAGGCTCTATTGTTCAAAATGATGGTGAAATAGATGGAGATGTTATTAGTAGAATTCAAGTTTGATGGTTGAAGTGGAGGAATTCATCTGGCTTGTTATGTGATAGGAAAGTACTGCTTAAACTTAAAGAAAAATTTTAAAAGATGGTGATAAGACCTGCAATGATTTATGGTGCATAATATTGGCCAATAAAAGAGAAGCATAAGACTAAATGTTGCAATGAGGATGCTCAAGTGGATGAGTGGCTTTACTCTTAGAGTTAAAATGCCAAATGAATATATTCAGGAAAAGTTGAGTAGCTCCAAAGGGCGATAAGATTGAGTCTCCTTAGATGGTTTGGCCACATAAAGCATCGACCATCGATGATGACAGGAGAGTAGAATTTGTCTTATGTTAAGAAAGGTAGGCAGACCTAAAAGACTTGGTTAAGATGTATAAAAATGACCTTTGTATACTTGAATTAAATGAGAAGTTGACACATAATAGGACACAATGGAGACAAAGGATTCATGTAAGGCCCCATTTAGTGGGATAAAGGCTTGTTGTTGTTGTAAAAACTTGGAGAATTTGGAATGATATACAGTGGATGTTGGGATTGTAAGAGAGCAAAAAGAAATCAACATTAAGTTATATAATAGATTGAATACTAAAAAAAGGTGAAAAATGTACATATAAATTAGCTATAAGCAAAGAGATAAGAGAAAAAAAAGATTTAATTCAAGTAAAGTATATTAAAGATGATCAAAAAGTATTTTTTTCTTAGAAGGGGATATTTAATATTGGTGGATGAGATATTTTGATAATTTTTTTGATTAAGATTGTGAGAACATGATTGACTTTAATGACCTTAGTACCTTAAATGTAAATAGAGATTTTTATTTTTATCATCATATTTTAATAAAATTGAAGTTGAAGAGTCTTCAAAGAAAATGAAGTGTGGAAATGTTTAGGGGATCAAGAAATTTCTTGACTTATTAATCTTTTTAATATTATTTAAAGATTAAAAAGATGTCAAGTGAGTGGAGAAAGAGTTTTGTAGTTTTTATTTTTAATTTTAAAGGCGATGCAAGAGAGTGTGTAAATTATAGCGGAATTAAGTTAATGTGTCATATATTAAAATTATGAGAGAGTAATTGAGTATAGGTTACAATGTGATATAAAAGTTTCTCAAAATCATTTTGGTTTCATGCTAGATAGATCTACTATAGATTCTATATATTTGTTGAGAGATTTGATGGAGAAGTATATAGAGATTAAAGGATGATTTACTTATGATATTTATTGATTTAGAAAAAGCATATGATAAAGTACCAAGAGATGTGCTTTAGAGAGTTCTAGAAAAAAAAAAAACAAGAAGGTTTGACCAAGTATTTTTTTATTTTAGTGAGATTACATCAAGAATCCGTTTTAAGCCCCCTTTTTTTTGCTTTAATTATGAATGTTCTTACTATATATTTATAAGAGGATGTACCTTGGTGTATGCTTTTTGCTAATGATATTTTTCTTGATGATAAGACTAGAAAGCGGGTTCAAGAAAAAACTTGAATTATGGAGGTCAACAATATGCTCTAAAGGCTTTTATTTGAGTATATTTAAAATCAAATATATTGAGTGTAATTTTAGTTGTAAAAGATCCAGTGGTGGAGTTGTGATAATGAGTGATTATGTCTTTAAAAAGAGTGAATGTTTTTGTACACTTAGATACAAAATGTGAAATGAGTATATTCGTGAAAAGATTGGAGTAGCTCTAGTGGAAGATGTTTAGAGAGTCGTTTTAGATATGCTATAAAGGATCATTTGATATAGTTAGAGAATATATGTATTAGACTTATGTTAAGAAAGTAGGGTAGATCTAGACTTGAAAGCATTAAAAATGACCTTAATTTATTACAATTAAATAATAATTTGATACTTAATAGAACACAATGAGTTATTATTGTGGTATATCCTAATCCAGATTAAGTCCAATATTCTGTCTCAAAATTTTTCAGTTATTTAGGGTATTATTAAATGACATTTTAGAAAATTTATCGTAAAGTTAAAATCCCAAATCTGTTATGTAAAGCTTATTTTCATGGCTCAATACTTTTGTTTTCATGCAGACATTACCAGGCCTGCCTGCATTACACTTGTACCGGCCATTCAATGCACCCCTTCAGGTAACATTCGTCCAGAAACACCAACTGATTTCCTTCCTATAGAAGTTTCTAGATGTTTCTTTTTCCTTTCTTCTCGCCCCTCCCCTAACTTTTGAAATTTTGTATAATAGACCACTGCATGAATCTGGGCCAGAAAGCAAATCATTAATGTTCAATAATTCACAAAAGAAAGCTTTACCTGTTCGGTCTCTTTACTCCGTTTCAGTTTGATCTTCCATTCAAAGCAATGTATTATTACAGAGCTGCTTTCAGTCCAGTGGCAAAGGTCTGGACATGGCTGCTTCCTCTCCTGTCTTAAGAAGATCGATCAATGCTTTCAGTGACTAAGGTTTGACTCTGAATAATATTGTAATTAGTTCGTTGTACTGATTATTAGATCGACAATAAATTGTAAATTTTATTCCAACAAATTAGTGAATATCTGATCGTCAATTTCTATGCCAAACAAAATTCAAGAAAATTATCAGTTTATATTATATTCATTTTTAAAGTAAATTTAATGATTTCGGGATTCATTCTGATCAATATTTTTTATCAGAATAGTCTTACATAAGTTTATCCAGCTGCAGATGTTGTAGCCCCTCACAATTTTTTTTATATATATTTAATATCTAAATTTTAATATTTACATGTATTACATAAAAAATTTCATATCATATCAAAAATATTATAATCATATACTTTTTAAAAATAAAAATATAAATATGATATTCGAGATATTATATTTATAAATACGTAAGAATTTTGTGCTGGAGAGAAGAAATAAAGGCAAAATACTATATTTATAACGAAGTCTTTCTAATACGGCCAAAAGTAAAGTTGATCAATGGACTTAATTGGATTGGCTAAAGGGTCCATGGCTCAAATTAGGCCCTAAAGATTTAAGATTCTCATTGATCACCATAAGAGTACCCAATGGGCCTTGGGTGGGCCGTGAGTTATTTTAGACTTAAATATGAGTCCTCTGAGGGTCCGTTATGGGTCAAAAATAAAATTAATATAATAATTATTTTAAGAGATGTGATGAAATTGGCCTTTGTAAATCTACTGAAATTTCTATCAAATAACACTTTCTTGATAAGACATCAAATCTAAAAAAAAAAATCATAAAAAAAAAATTAAATTCATTTTGCTAATATTATAATCACTAGTAATATTAATCTCCTATCAACTTGTATATTTTTTAGCTTGCTTCAAGCATCCAATCTTATCGAAACAAGATAATTGAGACATTCAATAACAAAAGCTTACTTCAAAATTGATAAAAATACTAATCCAAATTCAAAACCATGTTCCACTTCACATGACTTCAAAAAATTCAAAATAATAATAATAATAAATAAATAAGATGAGGAGAGATTTACATACATACCACACAAGTCATATATTTTCATATTTAACACCTAAATATTAAAATTTACAAAAATAATAGGTAAATCTTCAATATCACATCAAAAATAAAACTATCAGTTCAACCAGTAAGTACAAGGATCCTATCCTATAATTCATGAAAATAATAAAAATATCTTGGCAAGCACAAATCTTTCATTCCAAGCTTTTCTCATTTCATTTGTCACCACCAAAATAAAAAAAATAAAAAAAAAAAAAAAAAAAAAAAGAGAAGGCATTCTGTCACATTACAAGCCAATGAGATTTCCAAGCGTTTACAAACGCACCCAATAAAATAAAAGGAAAAAAAAAGCGTTTGCAAACGCACAACAGATCCATCTGTACAGAACAGCTACAAATACTTTAGCTGATTCTGCTCGTAGTCAACTGAGTGTCAGAAAGCCAGTGGGAAGGGTGGTGGATTTTATTTTATTTATATATATTTTTTTCATAAAAGAGAAAGCTGCTTGGTTGGAAGATAATGACTAAAACCAGGGATGCCAGGTAGGGTCCATCATGCACAGGTTCTTTGGGTTCAAGGCGGCTTCGACCAGTTCTGTGACTCCTCTTTGCACAGACTGGGGTGGGTCAGCTGTATTTTCCTCCTGAAAATTATTATTTTTTTATAAATTTCAGTGTTAAAAATCAATTTTGTTTGGATTTTTCAATTGTTATTGCATGCATTGGAGGCAATTATAAATCTTTATTTGTTGGAAGATTTGCATTATCCAACACCTAAAGTTAAATATTTATAAATATAGTACTATTCCTATGCTTGAAAAAGTGAATGAAGACACTGTTTTTTATGTAAATATTAAAATTTAGATGTTAGATATATAAATATATATGAATTGAGTGCTATGTATGTAAATGCTCTTATTTCTTTCTAATTATATTTTAATAAAAGGGCTGAATATAGCAAAGAGGAAAATGATTTCTTATATGAACACCCAAATGAGTCAAGTAAAGATTTTAAAAGATGAAACCATTTATCAACTATTGCAGTTTCAGTAAGGCAGCTTTAACACAGTAGCCGCACTACATACCAGACAATAATAAACAGTATGTTTATTTCTTTCATTTGCATCTCGATAGGGTCAACAATAAATGTATCGAGTAATTAGATTGAAGTACCATATTTTAATGAGTCTTAGTAGTTTATAGGTGCTTAGTAGGTATAGATAATGTGTTCTTTATAATCCTTCAAAATGTGTTATAAATAACATCCTTTGGGAGTATGATATGAAAGAAGAAATGAACTAAAACCCTGATGCTCTGAGATCCTCCTCATCCCTTTTTTTGGCACTCAACATTCTCAAATCACTATAATTTTTTTCTACACTAGTCTAGATATCGCACTTCTTTGTGAGATCCTAAAATTCGCCAGACCCTTTTTGAGAAAAGAATTATTTTAGCGAAAAATTTCGTAAGGATAAAAGTAGATAAGACACTACCCAAAGATTTCGTCCTCATTTTGATGAATACTTTTTATATATGATTCTAGATTTCCTATAGGTGCAAGCCCCTATAATTAATTATCCCTCTCAATACAGAAGACTTTCGATTAAAGCAATGTAATCATTAAATAACGAAGATATAATAACATGAGTGGAGTTTAAGATGAAATTTATTATTTTTATTTAAAACTTTTGGAAATGACGCCGATCAGATCCCATGATTCCATCATCCTCGTCATGCCTTCCTCATTTAATGAGAGATAATCAACCCAACGACCAAAAGATCCTTTTCAAAGAACACACGCATTATGCCGTCAAGGTTTTGTAGAATTGAGGTGAAGTTTTATCTATGACAAATATAAGTCAACGCTAACATACGACTTTTTTAACCAAATACATTCTATATTTCATACCAAAGAGAAAGTGTGAACATCTGAAGTTGCCATGACAAGTAATTTAGTGGTGTCATATCAGCGAACCACCCGAGGCTCAGAAACCGCTATTTATATAGCCAAGAAAACCACGCGACAGAGGATATGGATCACGCATGACAGGATTTGACAAGATACATGATTTGATTTGACATCGCTCTCGTGAAAAATTTATCACCCCTGCATAAATAATCATGGAGGATTGATTTTTAAGTTTTAATTTAAATAATTCATTTCATTTCATTTATATTTTATTTTATTTTTATTTAAATTTTTGATCATTTTATGATTGATTTAGATTTGAATATATGATCTGAATTGTAATAGTAATCACCTTTCTCAATCATAGAATTAATATCGATTAACTCTTTACTCGCTGCTTTTCTAAGAGACGGCCTAAATTCATTATCTCAAGATAAATCCTTCAAATCTAACGAACATGGATCAGACTTTCTTCTGGCGCTAACTTCGTGTTTTACGTCGATTCATATATCAGTAATTATATAACATAATTAGCTTCTCAGATATTATTAGCTTAAAATTCTTATAATATCATAATTAGATTTTTTAGGTTTTATTAACCCGGACCCGGTCTTAAGACCAAACCGGAAAATATAGCATCTATTCTTTTGTTTTATATCTAACTTGCATATGTTCCTAAATGTCTGAACATTTTAACGCACATACGAGTATCTGTTCTCTTTTTTTTTTTTATTGTACGAATATATGAATGTCTAGGTTGAAATGTATGTATCAATTTTCAAGTTTGATTTTTGATATGACATTTTTAAGTTTTGTTAACCCGACCTGGTCCTAAGACCAAACCGGGAAATGTAGAATCTGTTCTTTCATTTTGCATTTGGGAAGCATATTTTCCCTAAATGTTTGATCTAATAGATATTTCAACATACATACGTCATCTGCTCTTTTAAAATATCAGACATGTGAATGTCAAGTTGAAATAACGACGCTTAATATGACATGTCACCTTTAGTACATGTTACAAAACAAGTAGCAATCTATTTTTGATCAAACATGTATCTGCTCTTTTTTTTTTGTATTTAACATTCCCAAATGCAGACCGAACGAATATATGTTCTAGATGGTTAAGCCTACATCTATTCAAAAGAGATATGAAGGCTTTAACCTTTTAAAGCATTCACTAAGCATTAAGTGCAATATTTGTCTTAAGAGAAATTTGAGAATTAAGAATGTCGTATAAATTTGCACATCATGACCAAATCCCATTATGCGTATTAGGGCTTGGATGGTTGAAGGGTAATTCAACATAAGCGTGTATATAGATTTTCATTCGTGCCTCTACGAATTTGAAAGAGAGCTTTATGTAACACCTTTCATATACTCATAAATAGGAAAGAGTGATACTTAGAAAGAGTGATACTTATGTTAATGAAGCTACTCACTTACTTCCATTTTTTATTCTCTCATTCTTTTACATGAAAATCGTCTAGGACTTAAGCTTCATGTAAAGCAAGTAATCTTAGAGGATCATATCCTACTTTCATATTAATGGAAGCTATAAATTTAACACTTTCTTAAGGATGTAATATGAATATTTATGAGATAAAGTGTAATTTGAACGTTACCAATCAGCCAACTAAAAAGGGTTTAAAATTGCATTCAAGGTGATATTTTAAAAGCCCATTGACTCAAGTATAAGGCTATTTATGCAAGATATAAGTTTGACATTTATCTATGGATGTGATATGAACATTTCTTAGGTAAAATACCCTTTTTATATGACCAATCAACAAACAAAAGATGGCTGAAATTTATTTAGAAGTGGTATTTTAAAAGCCCATTTGTACAAGTATAAAGCCCAATAGGTCTTTCATATAAAGACAAAGTTCATCAATTCTAGATGAGCCATTTTTTGTAAAGGCCTAAGAGAGAAAAATAAAGTAGCATAAGTATTATATTCAATTCTATTTAAGATAATGTTCCTCTTTTTCATATATGTACTCATTAATGAGGGAAGAGAAATGATAAAAGGAGTAAAGATTTCCTCCTTAGACCCATGTACATTTTATGGAGACATTAGGAGATGACAAAGGGGGTAAAAAGTTTCTCTTAAATCTATGTTTATGTCATGGGAGCATTAAGAGAAAAATGACAAAATGAGTTAAAATCTCCCCTTAGATTTATGTTCTTGTCATGTAACATTTAAAAGAAAATGACAAATCAAGTTAAAGATCTTCTTGCATGCATGTACATGTGGTATGACATTGAAAAGACAATGACAAAAATGAAGTTAATCTTCCCTTAAACTCATATTTTTATCATATAACATTAAAGGGAAAATGATAAAGCATAGGGACGTGTCATATACCATTAGAGATAAGTGATAAACTAAGTTAATCTCCTTACATACTTATGACAAAACACAAGTATGTGTCAAATGTCATTAAAAAAATAACAAAAAAAGAAGTTAAAGGGCTTATAAATAAGAGAGATCCCCTCTATACTTTACTCTCCATTTCTCTCTTTCTCACAAGATATATTGCAAACCTAAGTCCTTTAAAGAGTTTACCCAACTTGCAAAGGAAGGATTCTAATTCATATCACATTGACTTGTAAGTTATGCCTAACTTAGTGCTTTAGAATTATACATCATTATCTCATGTAAATGGACATTTGATAGTAAAACAAGATTTAAATCATGCAACAATAAGAACATCTCTTTCCCTTTCTATTTTCAACTATTCATAAGCATGCAAAGATTATTGTCAAATGAACAAATCTCATTTCATGACTTAGGCAAAAGGGAAGCAATTATGTCATAAACATATGTTTACTAATAAGACTCATAAACATAAGCATGAAGCGTTTTATTTTCAAATGACTCATGTAGCATAATCACCATTTTAGCCAAAGTAGATTTGAATTTTAAACAAGATTTGCCCATAATGACAATTCAAATAGATTGAGCTAAGCATTAATAAACACATAATTTTCACATAGGGATAGTTTGCATGATACTAAGTTAAGCATAAATACACATATGTATTTATAATGAAAATTCAAATAATAACTTAAGATTAGATTTACTTTTTTTATCAAATTTTCGCCTCCGATCATCCCGATATGCCCGAGAGACTTTCCCACCACGCCAAGCAGACACCGCTGACCTAAAATTTATTCGCCACCACACCAAGCATGAAAAGTCGTGCGTAGGGTTAATATAACATAAAGATTTCATATTATCGAGACAACGCAGCAAAAGTATTTATATCATAACAGATTTTCGCCACGTTGAGAAAACGTAACAGACTTCATAAGAACAAATTCTCCACGACAGAAAGAATGTGAACGAAAATTTATAAATATATTTACACATAAACATGCATGTATATGTATTTAAACAAGACATGACATTTGCAAGTTTAGCTAAGCATTGCATTGAAATATCATTAATAAGAAATCATCATATAACTTTTTATTACATGCCATTTCTCCCACTTTTTTTTGTTTCAATATGAGGGATGAAATAGCTTTTCCATTTTCAATGAACAAGATTCTATATGTTAAACTATAAACATATGCTTTTTTTTTAATACACATAGTTAATATTCAACCTCCCACATTAACATTATATACTTCATTCATTTTGCAAGAGAAAATCGACAAGTAAAATAATGGTTTATACCAAGTATAGCTAGCATTCAACATTCCAGAATGTGTCATGAAATCTAAAGAAGAAATTTCTAATCTCACAAAAGAAATTTGAAAATATGAAATTTTACCAAAATCATGCTTATATAAAAACAATATAGAAATTTCATTCATTTTGGTTTATCTCTAACCTCCCTTTCATCTCTTATTATGATAGTCATAAGAGTTTAAGCCATAAAACCAAAAAATGAATAGCCACATTAAGCATGACATTACATAAATCCAAAAGAAAAGAGAGGTTCGATTTAGTAAAGCATTGGCAAAACCCATGAAATTGAAAGGAGTTTAATATTGAATCTTACTAGAAGATCTCAAATTTAACAATCATATTCAAAATCTTAAGAGATGAGGCAAAGATAGTAAATCCCACATATAAAGATCTCACAATTCATTTCAAAGATTTATCGCTTAGATGATAATAGCAATTAGAAAGAAGGTAAGCAATGTTAATAAAACAAGATCATGCTTTTTAATCTTCTTTCCTTTAGCAAGAATACTTGCATTTGGATTTGTCAAATCAAGAAAAGAAATCTAAAAACAAACTCTGCTCAAATCCTCCTCCCCATATCAGCAAACAACTAAGTAAGCAAAGTAGGATAAACTTCATAAGGTAAATCTAGAAAAGAACACTTTTCTTTTAATGGGGAAAGATGAGAATAGGGCTTATTATTAATCAATAATTACAAGAAAGTCAAAGTGCTATGCTCATTCATAAGCTTTGAATTTTCAGATTCTAGTTAAAGGCATGCTTGTATATCAAAGAAACTTGCTAAGAATAAAATTCATCACCAATATGCATAAGCCACTTCCCTTCATTTCTAACCATCTCAAATCATAGAATAATCATTCACATTTGTTGTTTTATCATTTCTAACCTCATTTTCAGATTTTCAATTTTATTTTAAGCATGTAAGAGAAGCTTAATGAACATCATTCCATTCAAACAGAAATTTGAAGTATGAAAGTAAAGGAAACTTGCATACAACTTAGAATTTGAGCCATACATTATCTCAAATCATATTTCCACACTTTTTATTGCATTTTAAATATGTAAAAGAGGTTTAGCAAGCATCAACCCTTCCAAACAGCAAAACTGAAGTATAAAAGAGAAGGAACCTTGCATATAACTTAGGGTTTAAGCTACATATTATCTCAAATCATATTTCCACACTTTTGATTTCATTTTAAACAATATGAAAGAGGTTTAGCAAGCATCAACCTTCCAAACAGCAAAATGAAGCATCAAAAGAAACAAGAAATTTTGCACATAATCTATGATTTAAGCCATGCAATACTTCAAACCCCTTTTTTAATTTCAAATTTCAACCTAGCATGTGAAAGAGACTTAAAACTTTGCACATAATCTAGGATTTAAGCCATGCAATACTTCAAACCCCTCTTTCAATTTCAGATTTCAACCTAGCATGTGAAAGGGACTTAAAACTTTGCACATAATCTAGGATTTAAGCCATGCAATACTTCAAACCCCTCTTTCAATTTCAAATTTCAACCTAGCATGTGAAAGGGACTTAAAACTTTGTACATAATCTAGATTTAAGCATACTTCAAACCCCTCTTTCAATTTCAGATTTCAACGCAGTTTGTAAGGAAAAAAGAAAGGGGTTTCGGTTTGGGAAGAGTAGTCGGGTTCGATGCGGCTCACTAGAAGGACGAACGGCTTGATGCGCAAGAGAGGGACGGACTGGGAGACGAGCCTCAATTGAGCTCGCCAATGAATATGGGAGAGAAAAAATGAGAGAGAGGAGGAACCGAAGGAAGGGAGCTGCACGAGAGAGGGAAGACCGAGAAAGGAAGGAGAGATCGGGCGTGAATAGCATCAACATGGGGATAGCCTCGTTCGGTGCAAGATTTAGGTTAAACATCGCGATTCAATTGGTTGCCTAAACGCATCCAATAAGAATTATTAGGCGGCTGATTAGAATAAAGGTTAATCAAGTTAATTGATCATTAGCTTAATAATTGATCATTCTTCTTGTTGATAAGACTAGAGAGGAGTCCAAGAGAAACTTGAATTATGGAGGTCAACATTAGAGTCTAAAGGTTTTCATTTAAGTAGATCTAAAACTATATTAAGTGTAATAAGTTCTGATAAATAGTTGGACATTAGGAACAAGTCATTAATAAGAGTGAACGATTCAAAATATTTAGGCTCTATTGTTCAAAATGATGGTAAAATAGATGAAGATGTTATTAGTAGAATTCAAGTTGGATGGTTGAAGTGGAGGAATGCATCCGCTTCTTGTGATAGAAAAATTCCACTTAAACTTAAGGAAAATTTTATAAGATGGTGATAAGACCCGCAATGATTGCGAATGTTACCAATAAAAGAGAAGCATAAGACTAAGAAGTGTTACGAGATGAGGATGCTCGTGGATGAGTGGCTTTACTCTAGAGATAAAATGCTAAATGAGTATGTTTGGGAAAAGTTGGAGTAGGTTTGGTAGATAAGATTAGAGAGAATTATTTTTGGCCACATAAAGCGCCGTCCGTGGACCATCGAGAGGATGCATTAGATTTACGTGTTAAGAAAGGTAGATAGACCTAAAAGACTTGGTTAAGATGTATAAAATGACCCAAGATATACTTGAATTAAATGAGAATTTGACACATAATAGACACAATGGAGACAAAAGATACCACCCCACTTAGTGGGATAAAGGCTTGTTGTTGTTGTAGCCCTAATTGCATAAATTTTGACAAATCATCCCAATAATAAGCCCTAGCAATATGGGTGTCAATTTTAGATATTTCTGCTGACACACAATAAGCAAATGATTTCTGATCGGCGCTTGGATGTACTTCCCGACTGATATGTGTGATTTCATTAAAATTGATTTTAATTATTTAATTGGTTATTAATTGATTCGATATTTTTTCATTTAATTAATTTTAATATTTTCGACACATTATGAAACTGAATTTTCTAATCAAAGCGAGTTTGATCAACCCATCGCGATTAGGGGGTTTTAATCTCAATTTATATGATAGTTTATCTCATTAATCATTTATTTTAACCTCCATAGCTTATTTGACTTGTGAACCATATGTGGAGGTCAACAGTTTGCAGTGATTGGTGCTCCGTCGAGCCTTGTCAGCGTTAGGTACCCAATCCCACTGGATCTCCATCGCTACCGGCCTCTCAATTCCACATCAGACAACAACCACAAAAATAAGCCGAGTACGATCGAATCGACAAAATTGCAAGACACATGAACAAGTGGATGAATGGCTGCCACGTCTATAATCACAAACAGATCATCAAAAGGAAGTATGGCTGGACAGTTTGCCTACCTCAAGCAGTTTTGCTAACCTTACAACCTACATTCGATTTCCTACAAAGTTTTTCCAGAAGTTCAAACTTTTAAGAGAAGTATCATTTTATAAGTTGTGGAAATAATAAGGTCAGGAAGTATAATGGATAATTAGGTACAATTCATTGATTACAATAGATCTAAGAACTTCATATATTAACAACAACCAATAAGATTTTATCTCGCTATGTGGGGTCAGCTACATGAATGCTTCTTCTCCATTATATTCTTATTAAGTGTTAAATTCTCATTTAATTTTAATGAAATAAGACAAATTTTTATACTTCCTAATCAAGTCTTTCTGGGTCTACCTCTGCCTTTCTTAACATAGATTGAATCTAAATCATCTAATCTCGACCAACATTTCATGCGACTAAACCATCTAAGGCAACTCTCTCCAACTTACCCACCATTGGAGCTACTCTAACTATTTCACGTATATATTCATTTCGTATTTTGTCTCTAAGTGTAAAACCACTCATTCACCTGACCATCCTCATCTCTGCAACACTTAATGATGGGTATTAATTTTTATAGGTAAATAATATTTTCTTAAGAGTTTTTGTAAATATTATAAATACTTTCTTTTTGGAGTTTTGGGGTATGAAAGTAGAAATGAACTAATATATATTCCATGCTTTACTACTAAATAAACTGCTCCATAATTGTCCTAGAGCGTACCTATTGGAGGCTAACCAATTGGCCAACATATCCAGTCACGGTAAGAACAGGAACTACTTTACAATGATCCACGATTCATGCAATCGTCTCAAGCAGAATAAAAGCAGTAATATATTGGGCTCAAGTGCGTACCTCATCTGAAGATGGCAGTGGTGCTATCCCTTTGATACGTTCGATGACATGCTCCACATTACTCGTAATCTTCAGCTCAAAGTCCAAAGGATTGATTCCTCCAGAAGCAACGGGAGCCGAATTCAAGCCAAGAGGCCTTCTCCAAGACCAAGAAAGAAGTTCGTCGCGGAAAAACATGGCAAGCTGATACCAAATGTGCTGGCTTTGCTACAGTAGAACGAAACAAACACACTTCAGCTTGATTGCGATAACTGAGTACATAAGTATATAAACACTATTACACTAACAAAGAATTTGGTCAGCTTAAACATTTCAGAGTGCAACAAAAAGGAATTGGATGTATTTCCTATTTTGAGATGCCAGGATCAGATAAAAGTAACAATTAAAAGAACCAAATGCGGTGATAAAGTACTTGAGACCTAGACCACCTGAAAGTTTTCACAAAACGCAAGGTTCCACCAACAGGGTAACCAGTTTTCTTGCATAAGGAAGCTTTCATAGCTCACTAAATTTGGCAAAACTGTGCTCATAAACCAAAGCAAAACAAAAAGCTGCTAACCTTGGGTGAAGAAACAGATTGTGCAGCGGAACACATAGCAGATACAATGAGACCTTCAACACCAAAATTTGAGAAGAAAGACTGCATGTTGCGAGTCAACCGAAAAGGTACTGGCTCATTGAATTCAATCATGCCATTTGAATCATAAGCTGTAGAATTAATGAGAAAAGGATCTCAGCAAATAACACTATTTGCATTTCATTTCAGTACATAATAAAAAAAAAATTACATATTACCAGGGTGAAAATCAGTTTGGAAAATCTTTCCAGTGTTCTTTGCAAATAGAGTCTTATTCGGGGAGCGACCCCCAATTTGCAACATATATGACATAAAGCATGAAAGTGCCAGCTGGACGGCAAATTGCTTCTTGAATTGCCAAAGATGGTTGCCATTTGGGATTGTCTTGTACATGTACTGTGAAAAGATGTTATCATTCACTGAAGTTCTTGTGATATCATTATATGCCTGTAAACGTAGTTCCATTACTCCTTCAGGTGATATCTGTCCAGAGATAGCTTGATTGAGTTGTTCCTTGAAGTTAGTTATTGGCATATCTGCCTCACGATTGTTCCGTGCACAGTTGATCTCATAGACCTCAAGAAATGTGCTATACATAAGGTCATCCTCTACCATTCGAACCTTAAGGAAAAAAGTAATGTTGATGGTAAACAAACAATGAAAAATTTTACAGCTTCTAATGATGGAGAACAGCTGAAAGCTATGCAAAGAGATTGCTAAAAAATAGAGGAAGGATGATTTTCACCTGTGACCAAACAGGTATTATAATTGGCGTATGAATTGTTAGATGGCGCCGCCTTGATTCTTTATTCTTGTCAAACATCTTATTCAACACTCGGAAGAGCTGGAGTATGCGTTCATCACTCCTAGCGTTAGGAGTAAGAGATGTCTGCACAATGAAATGGCGCTGGGAACCATCAGACCCAATAAGTGTAAGGCGCCGAAAACTGCTACCATGTCTCCGAACAATAGGAATGTCGGCTCCAATTCTGTCCAACTTTATTGTATGATCAGGTGCAACTTCCTAGATTTTATTTTTTTTCCCCAAAAAATGAATTGAAAATGTTTAGATACAAGAAGCAAGAACTATCAAATGAAAGTAGAATGTCCGGTCAGATATTTGAGTCATTAGAACTACAAACCAACCTGATCGGTAAAATACTGTCCTGGAACCTCCACTTCTACAACATGAAAATCCCGCAATACTTTACTCTCTTCCTCCAATTTTAAAACAGCTGGAAACCTATCCTCAAGATTGCTCTGAAGAATATTTTTCCAGTGCTTCAGTCTATCAGTTAATTCTAAAAGGGTAGCCGGAAATGTGTTTGTGCTCTCAGGATCCAGATCACGTTCAAAGTCCTGTTTATATTCCCTCACAAAATCAACATGCTTGTTCACAGCATCTGCAGAGAAACAAGCCCTACAAACTCCAGATAACTCCTTTTTAAGAGATTGTGGAACCTCAGCAGTGGTAGCAGTTGGATATTTGTAGCAACGATGAAGTAATGCATTAACAACAGCAAGAAGCCGCTCCTCAGGAAGAGTAACAAATCTTGACCCTATTTCAGATAGTAAAGCCTGAAAAATTCAATAACTCATTTAATATTAGAATGGTATATGATTTAATTAAGACAAACATCATACATAATCATCTCATTGACACTTATCATCAATTTAGCATTTTAGTGCCTAAAATAATGCATATTTAGCTCATGTTCCTTAAGAATGAAAATGAGCCTGAACTCTATATCAGTAATTCTCAAACATAGTGGTAGGACAGGAATAGAACAGAGAAAAACACATCAAAATACATTCTAATGAGTTTTACTTCAACTTTTCACATCTACAGGTGGTGGAATGGTTTCCATGTGTGGGTGTGCGGAAAAGGAGCTGTTGGTTCTGGCAGTGGTTATATTTTACCTCAAGCTCACTAGCCAAGTTAGGGTGCTTATTCCTAAGAGCTTCCATTATGTCCTTTGCAGCATCAAATGCACTAGCAGCAGAAGCAGCCCAACCATTTGCATTATTACGCCTAAATGCATGCTGGTTATTTTCTTGAACTGCGGAAACTTGTGGGGGCTGCTCATGCCCTGAATTAACTGCAGCTTCTGCATTAGATGGTCTTTCAGAATCCTGCCCTTGAGTACCTCCACCATCATGAGAAACAGAAGTACTGCCATTTTGGGGACCTGGATGAACATGGCTTTCAGAAGGCAAAGCTCCATTAACATGATTCAAACCTCTTCCATTTCCATCAGACATTCCATTGGGTCCTGAAACCGTTTGTTGCATGCGTTGTTGAGCTAATGCAATATTCCTTCCAAATTCAGATTTATTAGCGACATCCCTTCGTTCCATGAGATATGTGCGTAGCCAATAGTATAAAGCCTGCACAAGATCCAGCAAAATTTGAATTTGCTGAACAGAGAGTGATATAGCCTTGTCAATTTCATGAAAAGTAGGAAATGCATATGTACCTGAGGATATACAGTAGCAATTTTTAACAGAACTAGCTTTGAATGTGGTGCCTCACTCCTTTGCAAAGAAAGTAGCAGCTGAGGTATCCATGAAAGCCAGACCCAATGAGGTAACTGGTCCATGTATTTATCAAAAGCTTTTCCAACAGGTTCATTTGTTGTGTCAAAGCTAAGATGGTAGAGTATCCGAGCTAAATGACTCCTTGAATTTGAAACACCATATTTAATTCCCTGAAAGAAGCAACTCACAGCGTATTCTAACCACATTTCATCATGTGTTTCCTTATAAACCTGCCAATATATATGCATTGAGCTCTCAAGAATAAATGAAAAATAATTAGAAGGGTGTGAACATTACATACCATATCACAATAATTTCCCCAACTTATCCATCCCTTAGGCAAATGTTTGAAAAGACTTATAGCATTGGAATATGCAAGATTAGCATTCTCACAGTCATTCATCTTTAGCAAGAAGTCTCCTTTGATGCGAAATATTTCTGCTTGGTTTTTCACTGGGAAGTACTCAAGATTAGTGTTGTTGATCAAGTTGAGACCACTTGTTAGTTCACCTTTCATTTCAAGATATGCTTTTGCCTGTTCTCTTATTTTCACAAAAGCTTCCTGCAAAATGGCAGGGATTTTAGATATCAAAAGAGACATAAAAAATTGAAATGTAATGTCAAAAAAATATATATATATATATATATATATATATATATATATATATGGACTTTTCTAGCCTTAGAAGAATGTTCATTCTTCTCAATTACAACTTCATTAATTTTAAGCTCATTTGGTCATCTATTACATGCATCAAAAAATTTCTAGCAGGATAACTCCGAACAGAAAAATGTATGATTCACGGGTAGTCTCACAAATGACTTGGCACTTTAGTACATAAATTGTTCATTATATTCATAACACATTGAATGATTGGATTGGTGAAATACATGAATAAATTAAATTTTCTAGTTGGACTTCTGCGTGCCATTTGATCAACCAGATTCTTTTAACATGCATGATGAATGATGATATCAATATGAAACCTAGTGAAGCTCAACAAAAAAAAGTAGCTTTCCTATTGTAGCTGAATATAAAAAAGTGTGATTATATGTTTAAAGATCACAAAGCAGAACTAAAACAAGAGCTTGAAAAAAACCTACATTTTTCCACTTGGGGTGAGAAAAGTTCATCGCATATAAATATAAATATATAGAGATGCACAAACACAGTAAAAAAGTACCATTCATGTACATTTAAGTTCTACCAAAAAAATATAAAAAGTGGAACTAGTACCTGCACTTCCATGGTAGAATGACCATACATCTTGTCAAGAATTGTTACACAGACATCATAGAGGCCATGCTTACGGGCAATATGGGCAAGTTTATTCACATTCCAAGCTTTATCTGGTAACCAAGATGATGGAGCTGTGGATTTGTTGATGCGAAGTCCTTGAATGCATCAATTACAGCATTGTATATCTCATTTCTCCACTGAAGTAAATCGCACCAAACAGTCATGTTATCCCATTCATTAGGAGTTCTAAGACGCCATGTCTCAAAGATATCTTTGAGTTCTGCATATCCACTGTGAACTCCAGAACTAGAATTTCCAGATGCTTGCTTGTTTCCATTGGCAATGTCAAGTATAATTCTAGCTGATTCTTGGACCTCAACAAGCTGCTGAAACTGCTGCAAAAGTGGTGTGCGGGACTGAACAGACATTTCAGGCAATTGCCACCAGTGTTCTAGTGCCAGTTCAATACCTTTGGACACAGTACCTTCAGCATCTCCAACACCACCTGTATTTCTATCGTGAAGAGAAAAAAATGCTTGAACAATACGAAGTTTTGGTGTCTCTTCCAATTGAGCCTTCGGAATTACATTATCCTTAAGATAAGCCCAATCTGGAACCTTCCAAAGGCAGTCATAAAGAATTTCATAGTTCTCCACGCTCTTTCCAAAGTCTGCCAATGCATCCCACTGACTTAGCTGGCTAGCACAATAAAGCCACTGCTCTTCCCAAAGACACATTTCAGCCTTGGGAACCGTATTGTTGTAAGTACCCTGTGTGGCCTTGATCATAGCCTGATAAAAGAGGCTTTGAGCATGCTGCCAGTAACCATGCTGGACAAGGGATAGGCCGGTTCTTGTTTCTGTAATATTTGACCTTTTCTTCCACAAACCGCATCTTATATCTTCTTCATTGAGCAATCGATAAAGCTCAGCAAGTGATTCAGAACATTTTGGCTCATTCATGAACAGCATGACATGACTTTCAAGTAAGGCCAAAGAGATATGCCAGGCATTGTAAGTCTTCCCAATATATTTGATTAGCTCACTTGGCATTCGAGGCTGGGGGTGACACAAATGTATACCTTCTAGAAGTGCTTGCACAACATTAGGTCTGCTTGCTTGTTGCTTCTTGTGGTAGTCTTTCGAAAGAAGTGATATAATAGGTTTAGCAAGAGAAACTTGTTCTTCTTTCTGAAGGGTGACCCAAACTATTGGGAAAATCAATACCCACAAATGATATGCAACATTAGCATCCGCATACGCTAATTCCCGTAAAGGCATCACGAGATCAGCAACCTAGACGAGAAAAGTAACATGAAGTTATTACCACATTCTCAGAACAGGTGCACAACGCAGTGATACATCACACTACAAACTAACCGAACAAAATATTTAAATGTACTGGAATGGAACAGTGGAAAAATGGGAACAGTGGAACAAAGACATTTACCTGAAGTTTACTCATTTCATTCAGAAACTGCGCATGCTTGTTCAAAAGAATTTCAAATGTAAGTGGAGCACTCTCAGGGCCATCTTGAGCTTCTGACACCTGAGGCAAAACAGCTGAACGGTCCAGAAATACCATAAGTGGTGGTGCACGTGCAGAATTTGGAGCAAGATTGATTGGCTCATTTTCAACCAGGACTGCCAAAAGAAGATCAAGACCCTGCTTCAACCAAAAAACATCACTCACTGCTTCCCAATCCTGAAATTGGATGATATATTGAAGCCTGATGAATAGCGTTTTCTCAAAAGAATTATGGTAAAGTAAGAAGAACCGCTGTCTAATTTCTGGATCCTTTGCCCTTAAGCCCAGCATATATTGCCTCTCCACCTTCTGAAATACCTCTTGGCGAAGTGCCAATGGATGCCTAGTAGCCATAAAGTGAAAACTCAAAATATATGCTAAAAAGAAAAAAATAGGAAACAAATAACGATGACCAAGTATTTAAGTTGTAACTTATACTTGCTTGAATCTGCACATAAGCCATATAAAAGCTCAAGATATTTTTTGTCCCATTCGTCCAATGCAGTTGGAGAGAAGTCCCTCCTATCAACTAGTGACAGTTTCTGCAGATAGGAAACAATATCCTTCGATGCAAGAGAACTACTTGAAGTTCCCGATGAAACATGTTTGAAATCTTCCTCGATCCAGAATTTTATTGCATCAAGTATGCACAGCAACACAGTTGAATCCGTTCCTTTTTCAGAGAGTAATACATGCAACGTCTGAGTTATCAGTCTTTTACAATCAGAAAACTGCATGACCCTTTCACGGATTAGATTTATGATGCACTTCATATGTGAGATGACAGATCCAGAATCATTAGTGCTACGCATGCTAGCAGATGAATCCAAGTCAGATTTCTGTCCCTGTCAAAAACATTCTTCATATTAAGAACAAGATGGTAACATTGATAAAAATTCCACAATCTAAGCACTAAAAGTAAATTATCTCCAAAAACCAAACAATGCAGATGGGCACAAAACAGCAAGATAATTAAGTTAAATTTTGACAAGATATAACAATTAAATTTGAGCAGAAAATCAGACAATATTTGGGAAGGAAATAGCACAAATACAAAAATTACTGGGAGGATAGTCATCCAGAAGGCTCTGAAAACCTTAATGTAGCCAAATTAAGAATGAAATTATCAAATTGACAATTTCAAGACTTAACCATGTCAAATCAAGGTCAATAGGTTCACATCAGGCTTAATTTAAATTATCTATTGGAAGATTTTGACAAGAATTATCATTATACTTATTTGCTGTCATAGGAATATTCAAGACGGCAAGAAAATTTTGATTCCTGATATTAAGTTTGATATTCGAATTAAAATATCACATTATCTCCTTACTTTTTCTCTTGATTTCACTGGTTACAGCCTTCTCAAAATTACATTTTTTTCTATTCCTCTCGCTATTGTGATATCTGCAGGCTATAATAGGAAGGATTGATGGCTTTTTATTTCTCAGTCACTAGCTGATTTGAAAGTGCTGATTGTTCAAATTTTTAATTGTTTTTTTCTTCTTTGTTGCAATCATGAAAGAGATTATATATATATATATATATATGAGAGAGAAATAAAGAGAAAAAAGAATATGATAACAAAGTTTTTATTCTAGCTTGTGTTTGTTCATGGTATAAGAGACAATTCCTGGTCACATCTACCATATAAAAAATAAACCATAGCTAGAGAGAAACTAGAGAATCATCCGCTACCAAAGGAATGGCACACACATGCAATGCCTAAGAGCCCTCGTCATACATGCATGAAGGTCGATCCCTGAGAATTACACAACATAGCAGTTTAACAAAATCAATTTTTGTGAGTGGTTGCAATTAATAATACTTGTGATCAATTACAAAAGAAAGGTTGGTTTCTTGACAGGATCTACAACTTAAATATCAAAAGGCACACCAAATTACAACATTTGAAAATGAGAAAATTTCATCAACATGGCTTAGCAATTTCATGGAGCAAATGAAAGAACATAATCTATAAGACCATCAAAGTTCACGAGATCAATTATGACCTGAAAAACACAACTCAATGTTTTGAGATCAAATTGAAAACCAAAACCACTCAACAAGGCAACATTATCACTAATTATGATAATTCCCTAATAAAGTTAAGAAAGGATTGGCCTGTTCAATGATATAATATGGAGTTGCCACATTGATGTTGAAAAATATAAGATGCTTGAAAGAGAACATTTTTTTTAACACCTTTAAAAGCCCTAGTATGGCCTACATGAAGTTAGAGGGAGATTACTCAAGAAGAAAATCACTACTATTAGTTAATCATTTGCGAAACTAAGAAGAGAGGAAAGGAAAAAGAAATGAGTAATAATAAATCCTGTAAAAACCATATTAAGCCCATCTGATTCTCATGGCTTCAATATTGTAGCCATCAAAAAGAATGGTTATGACAGTCAAATCAAAGAGAGTTTCATGTGATAATTGTTGCAAGACTCATAATGCACATGACCATTGCTAAGACATAAGAGAAATTAACAAATTGAAAAAAAAAATATATAGGGACTTAACCATAAAAACAAGTTCGCAGCATCAAATTCAACTAAGAAACTAGGTCTGTCAACCAAGTGAAAATGCTTCGTAAACTCATTCAACCAAAGACTCCCACCAAAGTTGATGCTCAAGAATCAAAGAAATCTATGGTTATAGAGATGCTCAAAATCCATGCTATACTGAACTACACCATCAAAATTCTTGCATTTATACTCAATAAAATATTTGGATACATATCAACTATCTACTATCCAAAACACTTCAGTATAAACCCCTTAAAAGTACTTCTTGAATAATACCCACACATAAGAATCCTCAAGTCCTCCACCCAAAAATATTCAAGTATTGTCAATATGTAGTAAACTTGATCCCAAAGCCATAAAATGGGTTTTTTGTTGGATATTCTTAATGCAATGCATCTTAGGCCTATCATAAGGTCTATGACGCATATTTAAGAAGAAGATCCAAGTATAACTTTATGTGAGCATGTCACAATTTAAGACAATTTGTACTGTACAAGTATGTCTGTTGGATCTAAGACTCTCTATATGTTATAATGCTAGTAAAAGGTGTATACATGTGTATAATCACCTCAATATATCAATATGTCTGTTGGATCTAAGACTCTCTATATGTTATAATGCTAGTAAAAGGTGTATACATATGTGTATAATCACCTCAATATGTCAAAGACATCAAAGGATCATAACATTCAAGGAGACAATTCAAGACTAGCTGCTGGCATAAATCAACCTAGTATTAAGCCTTTCGTACTCATAAACTGGAAAAAATGACATGAAAGCCAATATGAGTCAAGTCCAACAAGAAGGGGCAGCCACGAAAGACTTTAAATTAATCCAAGTCAAAAGTTGCCAAATTAGCCCACTCTGCTCCAGAGAGAAAAAAAAAAGCCTCGACATCACTAAGCAAACACTCAACCACCTCCTATGTTCAACCACTTCAAATCCTCAAGGATTCTAACTTTTAACTGGAAAACTGTATATGATGGGCTTTAAAAATGTCTCTTTGCTATAAGAAATATTTAATAATGGTTTGGATGAATTCTGAAAGTGGCTAACAAAATAATTCCCTCATCTTTGGCTAGGTAGTTGAAGCCTTTGGTGAGAGTTGTTTAGCATGTTTTTCCATCTATATGCGCAGAAAAAATTCGTCCCTAATCTTCTCCTACATCCCTTCTATCATCCCATGGCCTAAGACTACCTTCTCTTTTGAAAAATTTGGAAGATACGTTGAGTTTTGAAAAGTTGGCCTACGATCTAGTATCCAGTTATCCCTTTTTTACACAATCAAAAGTTCTTTGGAAAATCAAAACAAATTCAATAACTAAACTACAAACATCCTCAAACCTCTTCCAAGAGTTTCCAGCCATCTTACATAAGAAAATTTTAAAACAATTAAGTCATATGTCAAATCTGCCAGATAGGATTTTGCATTGAGTAGTCATGCTATTGCTTGTAATTTCCTAACTTAAAACTCCTACAAAAAATCTTTAAAACTTAAAACCAATGCATTAAACATTCCTCCATCTTAAAGTAGTTTTAAGATCATTGGACTGTCAATTTATAAACCATGGTTGTCTAAATTTAAGCATACATCTCATGGTTTGGAATATCACATCAAATTTCATAAAGAGGCAATTTCCAAGACATCTGGGTCAAACTAGAGGCAACATCTTCCAATCACAAAAGTTTGCAACATCTCTTAGCACGGCTATGTAGCCATCTATGTTATAGTCCACATTCATGTTGTGCGCATGCCCTCAATTATTGACTCTAATGTTTGGTATTGTTTTCCGTACAGACATCACACTTGAAGGTATGCATTTGCATTAATGAAATAAAAAGCAACAGAGAAAAAAAAAACTAAGAAAATACAGCACAAATCATCCTCCAAAATGACAAAAAACTAAGGATGAATATTATCCCTATTTCTATCATACCAAAAAGAGTCAAAGTGTAAAATTGTGGCTGCACAAAAATCAGCTAATGTTTTTGTCCCTCTGTGTACAAACATCACCTAGTGCAACATGTCTCACATGCGGTCTTGCAGCCCTCTGAAGCGCTAGTCTTCAACGTCTTATCTTATGCAACAGAGTCTAAGACTGTCCATGGATGCAATCTGCAAGTGAGGTTTTCACTACTTTTTTCTTCAGTCTCGCCATGGGACTTATTCACCACTAACAAGGGCTTTCTTGCATTTTTACTCTTGGGTCTCTAGGAAATCATTGATATTGATGCTTCCTCAAAGTGTCAGCATCTTGTCTACTCTTAGTCCCATTGACAGCTGGTGCTACCCTCGTCGCTTCATCCTCTTCTATTCTCTCATCGATGACAAATTTTTGCTCCTCTCATTTTCATGATTGTGCTCATTCTCATCCTTAATCATTGCTAGGATATCTTATATATTTTTTGTTTCAACAATTTTCTTCAAATCCCACCTCCTCATGCGATAACTTCTCTTAGGGTCTTGGTTGACCCCTTATTCAATTGCCACTTACTTCCCAAGTGGCCACTCTCTTAACGAGGTTCCTCTTATTTCTCACCAATAGTTGTGCCTTCTTCACCTCAACATTCAAGCTCATTTGCAAATGTTATTTATGATTTTAGTGTTGTAGAAATTTTCCCTTCTCTACACAAAATTCTTCACTTCTCTTCCACCAACTTTGATAACTCAAACAAAGAAGCAGCCCTCACCTTTTAAAGGTAAACCTACTCTCTTCTTTTCTAATGAGGAGCTTTTGGTACTTGCAAGGTCTCTTGCCTCTTCTCACTTGTTAACAAATTCTCACATGGAAGTAATTTAGAAGTTCATGCCCGCTAATAACTATTCTATTGGGATCATCAACCTTCAACATGTTATCATAAGGCTTTCGTAAAAAGCGGATTACACCAAACTCATCTCAGAGCATTCATATTATATCAATGGCCTCTCAAAGTGCATGTTAAAATGATTCACTCTTTCTGATTGTTATATTGAACCTCTCATCACACCTATTTAGATTTCCATAAATTCAATCACACTATTTTAAACAGACCATCATATTCTCTTTAGCTTATATTTTTGGCAAGTCTTTATAGTAGATGTTGTGATAGCTCGTTTTACTGTTCCCTATGGCTGGAGTCATGGTGAAATTGGATCTTACAACCATTTCTTATAAAGTGTGAATTGAGTCTCCATCATTTGGATATTGGCAAAAGGAGGGTTCCATCATACTACTACTACAACATTTTTACAAATCTTTTGTTGAAAATTTTTAAATTTCAAGTGCAAAACCTTCTACTTAACCCATTGGTTCAAGATCTTTTATTTTATGGAGCCCGATTGTGTTGATCGATCAGTAATGTACTATCAACTCAGCCATCAATCCCATGAATATTGTCAATTCAGCCCTAAATTTTTTTCTGGTGTATAGCATTATGATGCTGTGAAATGAAAGATTTGTTTCAATGATATAAAAGTTAGCACCTCGACACTAGAAATTCATCAGGAGTCAAGATTCATGAGATTTCATTAAAAAGACAAGAACCGACGCCATGGTGCAGAAGTAGCAATGCCGCAATGTTAGAACCCATGCAAAAGAGCATGAAAAAAAGTAAACTAACAAAGCGGTTAACATCTAAGTACTACTTTTACGGCGACGATGCTACAAAGTGGTAAAATCCGTTTTAAAGAAATTTACTACAATTTTAAGTGTTGTTTTCTTCATTGTCTCTTAAGTAAGTGAAAAGAGAGTGTACTAAATTGAGAGAAGTGTGAAAATTGCTAAAGAATCTTGAGTGAAGAGTGATTTGTACAATTCTCAATTTTTCTTCATGGTAGACCTAAAAAGACTTGGTTAAGATGTATAAAAAATGATCTTAGCATACTTGAATTAAATGAGAATTTGACACATATCATGAGACGAAGGATTCATGTAGCCAACCCCACCTAGTGGGATTAAGTGTTGTTGTTGTTGTTGTTATAGATTTGTTGATGCGCTGTGGCTCTGTAATTTTTCCTGTTCTCGAATTTTTTATGTAAATTTTGGTGTTCTTCTTGCTTTTTTTTTGATTTTGTTTGTATAGTTCTAAATTTATTTTAGTTTTCTCAATTCTACTCCCAATAAGATCTCCCCTCACCAACTCAAATCTGTTCCCAAAACTTGAAGCGAGAATCAAACTCTCTCTTGGAGATATTACCTAATGCTCTTATCCCTATTAGCCCTTCGGTTCCGGTAATTTCATCAACTGCTTATCACTAGGAATACTTCATATTTTCTTGAAACACCTCAAAATTATCCAAGTTGTGAATACAACGACAATAATTCATCATAATAAGTTTTAAATTATGATTGGAGCATTCATAATGCTGACTTTATTGTGGATAAGAGATTTCATGTTATTTATACTAGAATGTGCAAAAATCAAAAGAAATCATCTCTGCTCACATTTTTTCACTAGTCTTCAAGCTAAATGATCCAAATAAATATTTTGCATTTTTTATTATGTTGTATTTTTTCTTTCTATTTCCATGCTTTTTTAAATACCCTTATGTACTCATATCTTCGTATAGTTAACAAATTTTGGTTTAAAAAAAAATTTCATGGTTTGGCCAATCACTCCACCAAATCTCTCAACTCCTCAAAAATAATTTCTAGGGGATATTAGAAAACTACAACAACAAGCACAAATCTTGAGTAATTTATTTCAAGGCTACATTAAGTAATATCAGATCCAAATAATGTAAGGAGAGAGAGAGAGAGCCGAAACAGAGAGAGACAATTTAGTAAAGTGCATTAACAAAACAAAATAAAAAATATGGTATAAAAATTATGTTTAGATTTATTATCGAATCTTTATATTTGCATCTGACCAATCACCTTTTCTTCCTATTCCTCCTTACAATTTGTTGGAATCATAAAGTCTCACTTTGATTATATTTCATCTTTGATGATGAAAACACACAAAAATTAGTCCATTAAGTCAACTAACAACTATATAAGAATTGGAGAAAATTAAAAAATAATTTACCACCTTAAGGAACCAAAGGTCTAATGACACTCTTATAATACAATTGAAAATAATAATAATTTTAAGCTATAAGAAACAAACTCTGAATCACCTATTAAAATTACTACAGTCGTCAATCACCTTAAGTCATGCAACTCCAAATATTTCTAAAAGTATTCCAACTATTTTAATAAAATTATAATACTTTTAACTGGTCAATATGCTGAAATGATTATTCCAAAAATAGTAACTATTAACAAATATTTTTAGGCTAACCCATTTGTAGGAAGAAAAACTCTCTATACATGGAACCACATCATGATCTGCCCACTCCAACAAACACTCCAGTAGAATGTTCGTGGCTTCATGCTACATAAACTCTAAAGAGTAGGGTTCTTTTTAATGTGGGTGAGTTAATGAATCACATTATAATCCTATCAAAATCTAAGACACAAAACATAAGAACAATAGCCGAGTATAAATAGATGCATAATTATTTATGTGAATATATTATAACTTAAAAAATCTTGGATCATATAAATGTATGTGTTGGGCCTAACACTTCCAACCTATTATTTTACATGCAAAGGTGTAAATTTATGTGTAGAATCACTTTCATATGCTAAAGAGATGAAAGAGTCATCATATGCAAGAAAAAGGTGGAGATAATTTATGACTACCCGCTTTAGTAAATTGACATAGACTTAGCCCTTTTAGACTCATAAGTTGATAGAAGGCACAAGAATGCTATTATGAGTCAACTTCATATGACGGGGTAGCCACAAAAGTTATAAATTAATCTAAGTCAACAAAATCGCTATATCAGCCGCCCACTCTCCTCAAAAGAAGAGGTATGCCTCCACATCACCAAGCAATCACTCAACCATCTCCTACATTCAAGGAATCACACTGATTTCTTAATTTTTAATGGAAAAATTGCAAATGGAATAATACAAAAAATATCATTTTGCAATTTGAAATGAATGATGATAATTTGAATGAACTTTGAAAGTTGTTGGTTAAAAAATTCACTTCTATTTTGCTTGGTCATTGAGACACTTTCTTTTGATAAGGATATTACTTTTACAAGCTTTTTTCTACAAAAAGCCTAAATAACTTGTTCCCAAATCTTCTCCTACATTCTCTCTATCATCTCATGATCGAAACTTACCTTTCTTTTGAAAACTTTGTAAGACACGGAGGTTTCTAAAATTAGCCTAGTCTAGGTTTTAGGAAAAAAACAAAATCAATTTAGCCCACATTTGACCCACAAAAAATTCCTTGAAAAATTACAAAAAGTTCTATAAACACCACAACACCACAACCAAGTGTCTCCCACCATCTTACAAAAGAAAATTTTAAAGAAATAAAGCCAAATGTCAAACCGGCTTTATTGCTTGTGATTTCCTAGCTTAAAATAATTGGAAATATCCCAAAAACTCCAAATTAATACTTTAAAATTCCCCCATCACCTCGAAACCATTTTTAAACCCTAATTACACAAATTCAAGAACACAAGAAATCAGCTAAGACAACAAGCACAAGTCTTGGAATAATTTACTTCAGGCCAATTCCTTGATACAAAAGCTATAAATACTACTCTCCAACTAAAAAAAAAATCGTAGTTTCTAATGTTGTTGCCTTCTTTAAAATCAATCTTTATACCCCAACAAGAAAAAAAAATTTCAAAGAAGAAAATCATTGGGACCCTACTATCACCCTATATATTTGTCAACATGTCTCAAACCTTTTCATCTCAAATTCTAATTTCCAACTTAGTCCACAAAATATCTCTCAAATTGCTAAAGTGACTAGTGTAGAAGGAGAACTAATCACCGAGAATCCTATCATGGTGTGCTCAATGAAACCTAAAACTTCTAACATCACACACCATAACAATCTCTCATTGTCAAATATAAGGCGTAATAGCTTTAAGATGACTCAATAAGCTAAATCTATCACCAACACCTTCTAAAACTCTACCACTTAAAATAAAGCTTTAGGTTAATCACTTGAACAACCCAAATTTATCATAAAACATAATTTATAACTCATATCTATAAAGATTAACATGAATAATTGAGCAAAAGCATATCAAAATATTTCATTCATTCAACTATAGAGTGTCTAATAAACATTCAAGTTCATTGGTATATCATCAATATATATATATATATATATATATATATATATATATATATATATATATATATATATATATATATATATATATATATATATATACATATAAAATATAAATGTTGAGTAGCTACTTCAAAATTTGATCCTCAACCAAGATCAACCTTATCACTCTCTATTTGAAACAATAATTAAAGTAACATTTGGTGAGAAAAAAAACTCAAAAAAGATAAATCATTCTAATATAAGATTTACATATTTTAAAAAAATAAAACAATATGATCTACTAATCATTAATAAAATATAAGCATTAGGATAAAATATAGACTAGTATATGCATTACATGTAATTATTATAAAGTAGACTTTCCTAAATAAATAATAATATGATAATAAGTGAGATCTTACTGAAGAAAACTTTAAAAAGATGCTTAATGTTCAAGTATAATATGTACTATGCTAGATAATCTTATAGCAATTAAGACTTAGTTTAGCTCCAAAATCGAAGATCACTCAAAACCGAATAGAAATTTGGATCGAATCGAGATCAATTCAAATATATTGAGTCGAAGCTATGAGCCAAGGGTTTGGATCGAATCTTTTTCGAGCCGGTCAAAAAGATCAGATCAAAGCAACTCGAAATCAAATTTAGTTAATTTATTATTAAAAAATTTAATTTAAATATAATCCTTGTAAGTTTGTAATAACAAAAACATTTCTAAAATTAAATATATTGAGTTGTAACTTGTAATCTTTTAAAATAAATATAATAAATATAAATATTATCTCTTTGAAAATCTTTTTGTTTATTTCATGTACTCAATTCAATTTAAAAAAAAAAAATTTAATAATCACTTTTTATTAAATTAGAGCTAGCTCGATCAAAATGAGCCAACTCTATTCAATTTCAAGCCAAAAATAGATAAAAAAGATAAAAAAAAGTTCAATTTGAATAAGGTCGAAATCAAAATGAACTAGTTCGAAATTGATAGAAACTGATTTGAGCCACAAGTCAATCACAAACTGCTTAAAAATCTTTCGAGTCGACATTAGATAGACTCGTGAACAACCATAATAGTAATATTAAATAGTAATATTTTCATATTATTTATTTACTTTTTAAAATAAAATATCATATTTAACCTTGAAATATGTTATGTATTTATGTAGGCTTAAATTTATTGGCTATCATATGATGGTAGATTATATTAGATTTACACCACATATCATAGGGTTGAAAACCTTGCATGAAGGTTATATATTAAGAACCATTGTACCTCCATAAGAGCTTACTTTTATCATTGTATGTATACGCATCATCATAAACAAACTAACCATTTACATATGTAATGGCTTATCTATGTCCCCCAACTTGTATAATTTATCAAAAATATATCATTGCCAACTAATCCCATATAATATAACCTTTCTTAAGCTCAATATATTTTTATAGTTGAATAATTAAATACATATATCATTCATTTTGAACAGATAAATCAACACAGCGAATCAATAAATAACTTATTAGTCATTGTTGCCCTACGTTGAAAATATATCATTTTAATAAAATGTTAACACATTTCCAATACTTCAAATTTATGCTTTCATGAATTTAGATGATGCACAATTATTTAATCATGAGTAATAGAACATAAAGAGAAAACTTTCTTTTTGATAGCTTACATACAAATCAAACTTACTTTTGCTCCTTCAATTAAAAATTGAATATTTTAATCAATGATGATAAAAGGACAAGCTGCTCAATGAAATCTCACCCTTCTAAAAACAAAATACAAAATACAGATTTCTCAATATAATAATTTCTTAACTCCAAACTCAATTTTAAACCAAAAATATACTCAAAATAAGTTTTCACAATATTATCACTCATATAATCATCAAAACCTATACCCTCAATTTGCAGCCTTTTTTGAAAGAAAAAAAAATCAAAATCAAAATTTTACCTCAAAAGCCTACATTTTCTTTCTTTTTCTTCCCTAGCCCCTATGCTTGCTAACAATCTATGCTTGTAGATTTCGACTTGAAGTTAGAGGAATGATAATTAAGGGGAAACACTTTAGTGGCAAAACTTTTCATTTATACAAGTTATTGTATAACTTTACTATTCATAGCTACATCTTAACAGTCCACCACTACATTGATGCATGCATAAATAGAATTAAGGGTGTAAGTGAAGCAATCTAGCTTGCATCAAATTCGGCTCCATAAAAAGCTCACAAGCTGAGCTTATCGAGCCACGAGCTCAAGCTGAGATTACGAGCTTGTATATTATAAGAACTAGAACACGAGTTTAACCAGGCTTGGCTCGCTGACTCATCTAACCAGCTCGATATCTATGTGTGTGTAAATGTATATATATATATATATATATATATATATATATATATATATATATATATATATATATATATATATATATATATATATAATGTAATATTTATAATAAAAATATATTAATGTTCAATAATAATATAATAAATATCTCCTAACCTCGAAATAACTATTGATAGCTAATCTCATCTAATTTTTAATAAAATTATTTAACTAAAAGCTGACGTCTGGTTATAACTACCTTCTTTTTCTTTCTAGAAAAGCTTGTTGGAAGCTACAATTTTCTTTTTTTTTTGTTTAGAAGAAGCCCATTGAATCCTTGTGGTCTTTGCCCATTACTGACTTCCCTTGCTGAGAAATCATCATATCTACACCTTCTGATTTCAAAATCATCATATATAAGTAGCATTTTAATATTTTTTTCATCTATCATTAAATTTTCACTCCAAAATTTTATTTCCTCGTGAACCTTCGTGTGAGTTCTATGGCCACGGGACTCACTTCATCATCTTCTTCCATAATTCGCCTCACTGGCACCAACAACTCCAAATAGCAAAAAGCCTGCAAGCTTATCATTATTATTATGAGTCAAGCTTGAGCTTGACTTTTGAGCTCAACTAAAGCTCAAATTTGAGCGAACAAGCAAAGGGGCAAGCTGAGCTCCAATTAGACCTGACTCAAGCTTGGCTCAACTCATTGACACCCCTAAGTGAAATTGGAAATAAAAAACACTAAAATGCACTAGTATAAGCAACAATAATATTTAATAAAACTCAAATTTAATTATTAAAAGTTAACATATATATGCACACACCTTTATATATACATATTTATATTAGAATGATCATAAAAATTAATTTTATAAAAAAATTATTTATCATTTCTATAAAATATGTAAATTAGGCATAAAATTTTTAAGGCTTTTGAATTCTCACCTTTGCAAAAAAGAAAAAAAAATATAACTCTCCACTCATTAGAATTTTGTCCTCAGAATTTTCTTTCCTGATAATCACATAGGAAAATTTCTATTTGACATGTAGCTCTTTTTCTTGAATGATCTTTTTCTATTTTGTGTCTCCATTTCACCATTCATTATAAGAGATATATCTATTCTTCAACTTTTAAACATCAAAGTCTTATATCTTTGTAGTTCTCAACATTTATTAAATTGTTCAGTATCTCAATTTCATTTTATTGCTCCCTTCCATATTCATTGATAGCCCATTCTTTAAGCATTGAAATATAAAAAACAATGTGTACATCAAACAAATTTGTAAACAATGATAATCTGTAGGCACCTTTTTTATTCTTTCATTTATTTCAAATGATCCTATAATATGGGACACAACTTACCTCTTTGGCCAAATCCAAATATACCTTTCATGGCTCTAATATTAAAGAAAAAAAACTCAGCAACATTAAATTTCACCATTTTATGCCTTTGGTCATAATACATATGCTGACAATCTTCAGCAGCTTTCGGGCTATGCTGATCAACCTAATTTTCTCAATAGCTTAATGAACTAAGTGCAAACACACAAATTATCTCTCTTTATCTTCAACCAAACTCAATGAAGTTTTGCATTTCCTGACATTCAGTGTTTCATATGATGTCTTCTTAATATCTGATTGGTAGCTATTGTTATAAGTAAATTCTATTAATAAAATATCATCATCACAACTATCTACAAAATCTAAAAAACACAACCTTAACAAATTCTATAACACTTAAATAGCTCTTTTTTTATTGGACGTTTATTTCTGATGACTTCCATTGGGTGCTCCCTCTTTCTCATTTAAAACATGTTCATTAATTCGATTAATTCGTTTGATTATTTCAAACATGCCAACCTTGAACGTAGATAAAATTAAGTAAGCCAAATTTGAACATCTATGTAAAGCTCGGTTCGAATTTGAGCTGAACATAAACAATTTTTATTTTTTTCAAGCCAAGTCCATTTCGATAAATACTCAACTCCGCTGAACACAATTACACCACTAGCCTAGAGCAACATAGGGAGAAAAGCCTACTTTGAACCAACATTGAAAGAAAAAGAAGAATCACATGGAGCCAATACTAGCATGAGTGTTTGCTTCGACATTTTAGGAAGCCAAGAAATCTATAGAGAGCATGAAAAATATGATTAGTAGTTTTAGTATAATTTATGGAGTTCCTTTTAGCTTTGAAATTTCATATTCTTATTTGTTTGAGTTATTCTTTATTCTGACATGTAAAACCTACCCACTTTACCCATGATTTGCATATTATAATATCCATTGTTGAGAATATGTTTGCTACTGCTTTATGTTCTATTGATATAATGATAGCTGATCAAATATTTTTGTTTGATTTGATTTTGCTATCTTTGATTCTATTTGACATGATTTTAGCATGATTGGTTGCCCAATGATTAAATATTTACATCTTTGAAATTCAAGATATTGAGCTGATTTAAGAGATTCCACATGAAGCTCATCATTCGGATTATTAAATTCCAGGTAATATCAATATGTATAAGGATTTAAGGTGTTATTTTGGTGTCCTATGATAATGTAGTTGATGTGGCAAAAGATGAATTATGTCAAGTGGTAAAAGCTGAACACCAGAAGCATAATGGAATGTTACAGGCATTGTCAATAGCATAGTAAAAGTGTGAAGATATAATGATGAATTTTTTCAATAGATTTTTCAAATCAAAACAAGGGTGTGATTGTAGTTAGATTGTAGTTGATAGACTATAGATTAATAAAATCAACACACATTCTATCCATTCATTAGAGTGACTTAGTGGAGAAATTAGCAAAGATATTTGTGAAAAAATTATCAAATTACATGGAATTCTTAAGGTATTTATATCAAGCAATGATGGTAGTTTCACATCTTGATCGTGGAAGGGTATGAATAGAAGTTTGGACACTAAATTGGATTTTAGTACGAGATCAAATGAAGGAATGGCTGGCGGAAGTCGAAGAGAAAGAGGAGTTGAGGGCTTCGAGGGATGAAGTCGGTTTATGGGTTCAGGGATGAATGCGAGAACCGTCTTTATAGGGCAAAGCCGTGATACTAAGGCTACTGAGCCATATCACCTTATTATAGACTTATAATTATAAGGCTATTTTTATAAATAATTCTTTACACTTCGTAAAAATGCAATTATGAAGAGTTGAATTAAAGTTTTCTATAGCCCATATGTAAGTTTCTTATTTTTCTATTTTGAGGATTCAAATTATAATCTTGATTAAGATATATATATATATATATAATATTTTCATAGATTATATTTCTAAATTATAATATATTTTTATTAAATATAAAATTAAATAAATTATTGGCTATAATTTATCATTATTTTTTAGATAATATATGAAGTATCACAAAGCTTAATATCAAGTATTTAATAAGTTACTTATTGAACAACAAACGAGTTTGAACAAAAACAAAAAGTTTGACAATGTTCATATTCGGTTCATTTAACCTTTAAGTTTTCAAAACCCGTTCAAGCATATTTATTTATTAATGTAAACAAATATGAACAAGTACTAATTAAACTGAATTCGAGTTATTCAATGAGTACATCGATTCATTTACAGTCCAAGCTTCTAAACTCCTCTTTGCCCTCAATCACCTTGACCATGTTTATGTAATTTATCTTTATAAGATCTTACTCCTTATATAGATAGCATTTTCCAAAATTCATCAAGCATTTACATATGGAATACATAGGAGTAACATGTGAACCTTCTTCCTACTACCATTACTGTTGCCCATAAACAAACTTTTACTTTCATTAACTGACCACCTCCTCTATTGTCTACTGGTCTCTTCATATTATCATTTTCCCATTTCTATCTTATTATGGTTATATCATTCTCCAATAATTTTGCGCTCTCCACTAGTACTAAAAAGAATTAATGAATAGCACATTTGATCCATCAACCCTCTTAAAAATCTATACCATTTATCACTTAAGATACTAATTAACTATGGATCATAACTCAATAGTCGTGTAAATTCTATCTTATAATGTATCCAGATTTTTAATAATTGAGTCGATTTTATGAAACTCTTCTACATTGTCCATCTCATCTCATAGAAAGAACAAATCAATCTCTAAAAATTTGCTCCATTCATACTAAGTAGTCTGCCCCTTAGATCTAGCTTCAAACTTCTCAAAGTGTTGACATCTCCACCTATGCTCTACCTTTCCTTTTAGGATAATGATAACCATGGATATATGCCTTCTAGCAGGAAATGTTATGCCATTCAAGATCTTTTCTATCTTGATTATCCAATCCTCTACAACTCTAACATCCATTCCATTAAACATAAGTGATGTCTAGCTTTGAAATAACTTCAAGTATTTATCAATCTCCACACTAACACTTGTACTTGCACTAAGACTTGGAATGACAGGTGTTATTGATGGTGCTGCAATAAGAATAGGTACTACAAGTTCAAAAAAGGCTGCATCGTTTCTATCATTTACATCATCATTGCATTTGCAACATACATTGCAACATTATAATGATAGGATTTAACATAATTGATACATTTTTGCTCTACGTGTATTGCCTTCCCACGGTGCAACTATCTCAGGTACTAAATCGTAATATTAAGTTGGACTGACTAACAATTAGTTCTTTCAAGTACTCTTTTGCCATGTCATATGCATCTTATTATTGTCATTGAATGCATATTCATATATTCATATTTATCATTCATGAATAAGATAATTATATAACACAAGAATATGGATTTGTCCCACCACTTGTTTAACAAGACCACACCAACCTATACTCTATGGTGATCATATTATATTTAATTTCCTTTCTTTTATTCTTAAAGTTCAACTTTTTTGATATCATGTTTGGCCACAGCTCCCCACTCAATCAAACATAAGGCATAACAAAGATGATTACAACTCAGTATATTGAATTTATCACCAACATCTATTTTGAAATTCTACCCATTATAATAAATGAGTGATAAAGACAATTACCATGATGACTCGAACATATCATACAACATAATCTCTAATTGATAGAGATTTAAAGATTATTACAATCAATTAAGTAAAAACATATTAGAATATTTCATTCATTCAACTACAGAGCTTCTAATTAATATCAAAGTTCATTTGCATACCATCTATCTTTTGTATATACATACCTTCATATGCTTGAATCTTATATCAAAACATAAAGCAGTTATTTCAAAATTGGATCCTCACTTAATATATTAACCTTATTATTTCCTCTACCTAAACCAACAAAATAATATTTGGTGAGCTTAAAAGCTCCTCAATACAAATATTTTAAACACAAGATTCAAAATTTTGAAGAATTAAAATAATATGATATGCAAATCATGAACCAAATATAATAAATAAAATAAAATATAAATGAATTTAGTTTATTTCCTGTAATCATTATAAAGTGATCTTTCCTAAGTAACTAGCATAATAATAAGTGAGATAATCTTTCTAAGAAAATTTAAAATGAGATGCTCAATGTTCAATCATAATATGCACAATGCTAGGCAAGCTTATATGTGTCAACATCAAGACTAATGTTTTCATATTATTCATTTACTTTCTAATTATTTAGTAATATGAAATATCCTATTTTTACCTTAAAATATATCATGTATATTATTTTAAGTTCATTACCTTTCATAAAATAGTGCAGAGTATTAGTCCCACACCACATCTTTGAAAGTCAAGCCCAAAGGTTATATATTGAGGACCCTTTCGCATCTGTAAGAGCTCACTTATATCACCTTATATATTTATAGATAATCATAAATAATATTAACACGATGACCTTTTCGCTTGTATATGGGTTCACCTTTGTCATTCTATCTGTACAAGTTATCAAAAAAATATTACCATCAACCTATCCCACATAACATGACCTCTTTATGCTTAAAATATTTTGATTGAACAAGCAAATGCACATACCATTAACTTTGGACAAATTATTCATCATTGTGCATTAATAAGTAACTTACATGTCCTATTTTAGAAATACATCATTTTAATAAACTACTATCATACTTCTAATACTTCAAATTTATACTTTTCATAATTTAAAATAAAGCACATTGATTCAATCATGAGAGAAAGATATATCAAAATAAGATATTCATGCACTATGCAATATGAAGAACTTTCTAATATATTATATTTATATATAAATTGCATACAAAAACTAAAGAAAATTTTGCTACTTGAATAACAAATTGTTATCATAATTGACAATTGACAATATGATAAATATGATAGCGACAATCACTATGAAATCTCGTTCTTCTATAAACAATCCATGAAATATATATTTCTCAAATCAACAATTTCTTATCTTCCCAACTCAATTTTTAACAAAAAATAACCTCATAATTACTACTTGTACAAACATTAAAGGCTACAACTTCACTTCATAATTGTTTCATCAAAGAAATTATTTTAAGAAAACAACTTTTTACCTTAAAATCATAGATTTTTTTTCTTTCCTTCTCTAGCCCTTCGACCTGCTTAGTGCCTACACCAAAAACTTTGCCTGAAGTTACGAGAAAAGAGAATTAAGCGAGAGTGCTTAGTTCGTAAACATTTTATTTATAAATAAAAAAGTTAGTATATTACTACACTATTCCAAGTTACGCCATCTAATAGTCAACTACAATGTCAACCAATGATCCATGCTGAAGGTATGAATAGAAATAAGAAAAGCAACAATATATTAGTTTCAGGCTACAATAATAATATTTAAATTTAACTAACATAAGTTAACAGATTTATAAAAATTAATATGTATATAGTTTTGGGCACATTGCATCTGATTATCCAAAGAAGAGAGTTATATCTTTTACTGAGTAGGAAGCAATGAAAGGGGACTTTAGTGAAGAGCCTGTGGTACAACTAACAGAAGAAGTGTATCACTTAGCTGCTATGAAAAAGAAATGTTAGCCATACAGTGTTTCCTTTAGTTCGAACATGCAAAAGAGGAATCTTGGCTCAGACCCAACAATTTTAACACTAGAGATATAGTGAAAGAAAAGATGTGTGGCATCATTATTAATAGAGATAGTTGTGATAATGTAGTGGTTGCACCAGTGGTAGAGAAGTTAAATCTCTCCACTCAAATACATCCACAACCGTACTGATGTGGCTAGAGAAGAGAAACAAAAATAATGTTTACAAGCAATATCCAATAGAGTTCTCTATCGAATCCAAACTTCAGGATCAGGTGTAGTGTGATGTAGTGTCGATGTATGCTTGTCACCTACTGCTAGGAATACCATGACAGTATGATAGAAAGGCCTACACTTTCACAGAGGATGTGAAAAATAGTGTGTTGCTACCTTGGAAAGGCCTTGAACAAACTATAGTTATCATACTACTATGCTATAAAATAGAAAGAAAACATCAATGAGATTATCACTGCTAGGATTATCTGAAAAAGGCTCACATTATGATATTATACATATCTAGAACACAAATACTCAAAGTGTTGATTTGTCTTTACTATTGTCATTTCAAGGAGAAGAGTTGAAGAATCAAATGAAGATGCGTTCTCCCATTGTTCCACAATGCAAACACAACTTCATAGTAAAAACTACTTTCATCTCTCAATGAAGATATACTTTAGACCTTCTTAAGGAGACTAGAAAGCTACTATACAAACTAGTGCAAACACCACTTTTAAAGAACTAGAAATGGAGAGGAAATGAAGATGACCCACTATTAACATCATTTCAAACTATGTTTGGATTAGCCCTATTCTAGCCTAGATTAGTCAAATCCCTTTGGATAGCATAAGACCCTATGATGCACAGATACTTTCAAAAATAAGTTGTGCAATGTCTGACATATGTCGGACATGAGTCTGACACGCCTCCAACACGTGTCGGACACGACAGAGAAGAATCTAATTAAAATAATATTAAAAAATTAAAGGGGCATACATATCCTAAATAATTGAATTAAATTATATAAAAAATATTTTAAATGTAATTTGTTGTAGTTTAAATTATTGTAGAGAATTTTGGAAATTAAGAGAATGAGATTTGAGCTAAAAAGAGGGAATAATAAGATATGTTTATTATAAATAATTAAAATTAAATTTATAAATTCAAAATTGATAATAAATTTTATTCATTAAAATTATAAAGTACAATAAAATAAATTACTTAAGTAATATATATATATATATATATATATATATTACTTAAGTGATTAATTTAAATTTTATAATTAAATGACTTATTTTTTATTATTTTTATTATTTTACCTATTTAATTTATACATATTATTCTTAATTATTATTATAATGACGTGCCAACGATAATGCATATTTTTAAAAATAAGTGTCCGTATTGCTCATGTGGGTTCGTATCCTCATGTCCATATGCGTGGTATAGATAAGACCTTAAGTGTCTCATCATTACACCTTAGATCTCTTAAAGCTTATACCCCATATTGATTCAATGCCCCCAATAGAACATAAGTGGAGTCTTAGACTCTTAATATATCCCGATAGATCCTAATAGAGTTAGGCTACTACTAAAATCCTTTACACACCTAAACTTCTTTCAAATTCAACACCCCAATATTAACACATTTTTTACCCAATAGATCCTAGATAGTTCTTAGCTCATAAATTAATTATCAAATCTATTAAACCACAGGTGGCTCCTATGACTTTGATTGACCCACAAGTGTAACTAATAGAATATAGGTTATTAATAGCCACTCAAAACTCATAGATCATAATTAGACTCCCGTGGACCCTTAGGACCACTTATGATCTAAAATAGGTGTGTGATTATACCTTAGATTGACTTATCTCGATTGAAGCAATTAATCTTAACCCTTAAAATTAATTTCAATTAGAATCAAATTTCATCCATTAGACCATAAACTTAAACCCTAAATGCACATACCCATAGACTCTAGATGATATGCATTTAAAACTCCACCTCACCTAACTTAATCCATTGGATCCTAATGAATTCAATGTGTTTAATCTTAAATTATATTCACCTTAATTGACATTTAGACTAATTGGCCTAGATTTTAAACCAAGCCTTAAAATTTTTTAACTCGACTATAGCCCCATAAAATTAGATTTAAGCTAGCCTAGCTGCACCCATTTTCAAGACCTAAACCATTATAAGTTAAATTTATTAAATTAACAATAAATTGATCTCCAAAACCCTTTTATTAAAGTCAAGGCTTAAGCTTCCCTATGCCAACCTAATCAAGAACATTAGTAGCTAGCTTTATTTTAGTTAAGAGCCAATTATCCATGAATTCCCTAACGTCCAACAAGAAGCTTTAGTTCTTTTGATCATTTCCTTCAAAACTAACAACCCCTCAAAGGTAAAACTTTAACTAAATTAGAGATAAATTTTCCTTCACACCTAATGACCAACCCACTCATACACCCTTCTATGCTACTATATTATTAACTTCAATCAATAAAAAATAAATTATCTTCTAAAACTATTAAAATCCAATTCTTATTCTAGTACTAATAATGGTTTTATTGCACAAATATGTCATTTTGATATAAAAATTTATTCTACAGCCATCATTAATTAAGAGGCATCTGACCATATAATCTATTTTCATTCATTGTTTGACAATTACTCACATTATTTTGAAGGTAAATTATGGATGGTACATTTTCATCTATTGAAGGAAAAAGTATAATCATCAACACTAACAAAAATCTTCCATTTTAATCTAACCTATAATTTTACGTTCAGTTAGCAAACTATCCAAAGATTGTAATTGTTATGTTATTTTCATTAACTCTTGATGTGAACTTCAAAACAAAAACTTGAAGAGAATGATTAGCAATGTTGGAATGATTAATGGTCTTTCAGTTAGCAAACTATCCAGCAATAAAAATGGCTCAAAGCTTGCTAACAATAAATTAAATGATTAAAATGCTCCATATAATTTTAGGTATGTCCATTTTAGTACCAAATCTTTTCAAATATTCAATTTAGACCATCACTTCATCAAATTTGAACCAATTTAATCCTACCATCAATTTTGTCATTTCTCCGGACAATAGTTACAGAAGAGCTTTCTATTAGAGGAAATTAAACTTTTTATAGTCAATCCCAAAACTTAATAATGCTCAAACTATTGGATTGACTCTAAAAAGTCAAAAATACTCTCATGAAAAGTTTCGCTTCACCAAATTATGTCCAAATAAATGTAGAAATTGATGGTAGGATTAAATTGGCTCAAATTTGGTGAGTTGAGAGACTAAATTAAACACATAAAACATATAGGACTAAAATGAATACACCTAAAAATTTTAGAGATTACTTTAATCATCTATTCTGATCAAATAACACTTTGGCATCTTTAGAATAAGACATCGTGATTTTCCATATCTTAAACACTTATTTTCAAATCTTAATAAGTAGTCATTTATTTGAGATTCTTAGTGCCACTTATTTTACAAAGCCATCATGTTTGGTAAACCTTCTTTTATGATTCAAAATGATGTGTGGACCATCATTGCTTAAAAAAATGATTTGTAACTTTAATAGATGATCATACAAAGCTCTTTTGGGTTCATTTGAAAAGTTCTACAAGATGGTCGAAAAGAAATTTAATTAAAGAATTAACATATATAGCTTGGATAATGAAAAAGAATATGTTAATGAATATATAGAACATCTCTTGAAAAAAATGGAGGTTTTACACTAATCCACTTGCATAAAAGCCCTCAACTAAATAATATTGCCAAAAGTTAAAAAAATAGATATCTATTAAAAATTTTTAATCTATTTCTTTTGTTCAAATGCCTAGCCAATGTCAATCTAAGCTTAATGCTTGAGCTAAAAATATGTATTTGCATAGGACATGCTCTAAACAAAAGTGGTCACATATGTTATAATCCTTAAAAAAAATACACATTAGTATGGATATCCATTTCCATGAAAATCAAACGTCTTTTTCATTAAAATTCGTTAAGGGAGAATTGAAAGCAAGAAAGAAAATTTATGGGAGACAATTCCAGATCCCTTACCAAAACTTATTCTCAATCCCCAACACATTTTGCAATATATTGAAAATGAAGGACATCCTAGTCAAATTAATCCAATCATGAATCACAAGCATGAGAAAACACGACAAGCTAGACAACAAGTTCATACACCTAATCTACAGGATTAAATCAGAGAATTAAAAAAAAAATTAAAGCCTGAGAAATTATTCTAACACAAAGTAATCAGAATCTTCGAAAGGTCCCCTGAATTATTGAGATTATGATATTCCTAAAGATATTCTAAAATAAGTTTGAACATGCATCCAACATCCCACCCTAAAACATTTATCAAACAATGGACTCTCCAGTGCCCACAAAGCATTCACTTCACAAATATCAAATGTATTTGTTCCTAAAACTATTAAGGAGACCTCAGATGATTTGAATTAGAAATGGATGAATTAAAAACTCTGAAAAAAATGGTACTTGGTTAGTAAAAACAAAAGGTTATGGGTAGCAAGGGCAAGTGGGAATTTACATTTAAATGCAAGACTGATGGCAATATAGAGAGGTATAAGGCTTGCAAAAGATTTACACAAACTTTTGAGGTTATCTACCAAGAAACTTATGCTTTCGTTGACCAGATCAACTCTATTTATTCTCTTTTAATAATAACCACAAATTACAATTGGCTTCTTTATCAATGGGATGTAAGAAATTCATTTCTTGATGGAGATTTAGAGGAATAAGTCTATATGAGCCTAACAGTTGGGTTTGTGAAAAAGTTTGATGAAGATTAAAGTCTGCAAGTAAAACAAGTATTGATGTCATCTCAAGCAATCCTCAAGCACGAGCAATTTAAGAATATTGAGAAGAACTGTGAATACAATTAGAGCCAAGATGGCCAAAATAAGTTCTGCAAATACTCAAAAGAAAGTAAAAAAGCTGTATTGATTATTTATATTAATGGTATAATGTTAACATGTGATGATATCGATGAAGAAGAAAAGTCTTATCATGGATTTTCAAATAAAAGGACTTGGAACATTAAAATATTTCTTAAGAATGGCTTTGCTAGATCCAAGAAAAGCATCTACTACACATGCAAACACACTCTTGACTTAATGAAACTGGATTGCCGGGTCCGATGAAAGTAAACCCAAAATGAAATTACAGCATGCTGAAATAAGGACATAGTAAATGCAGATCAATTTCAAAGACTTCTTCAAAGGCTTATCTACCTATCTCACACTTGTCCTGGCATTGCATTTGTTATAAGCAAAGTAAGTCAATTCAAGCACTCATTAGAAAAAGAACATTTTACAAAATCAATGACTTTAGTCATCAAAAATCACCCCAAACATAAGCTTTCTTAAATTATTTATCATTCATCAATTCATAATAAATATTGAACAATATAATCATAAAACATAACAAATTTGCACTATAAGATATTTCTAATACACTAATTTTAATTAATGAAATTGACATTCATGTAAGAGTCTCTTGGAACAAAATCTAACGGAGAAAGAAAATTGGCATTTTTTATGGATGATCAAAAAATTTTCTTAAAAAAGACTTCCACAGAACATCTTCTAAAGTAGGAAGTACCATTTCCTCTCACTTCAACAGCCAAACATGCCCTTAGTTGTTTGGCTTCTTATCACCAAAATCATTACATGTTGAACATCCTATCAATGATAAAGCCTACCCAAGTTTGCTAAGGGGCCGCTTGGGGTGACGATGGTGCGGTCTTTTGTCATTGGAACGTTGGGCTGCATTTTAGCTGTATTTTGAGAAATCTGCGATTGAAAAATTATGTTTGTCAACCTGACCTAGTTACTTGCAATGGAAGTCGGAAAGCTGATGTTTGAAATTGAAAATAAAATAAAAAAATTTATATACCCAGCGGTTCATGCAGCATTTATTTTTTCCTGCTGCAGGTTGTCCCCAGCAGTACAAAATTGATGAGATTTAAGATGGTCAGAGTTTCAGATTGATCTGAAAGATCATATCAGATTATCAGTTCAGATCAACTTGGTTAGAAAATGAATCAAACTTATATAGATGCCAATTTTGAAAGATTAATTTGGTTGATAATTAAGACCCATATCATATGCTGTTCCTCTAGGACATGGTTCAAATCTTACCAACCTCAAACCTTTTTTATTTGCAACCATCTAAGCATTTATCATATAGTAATTAGGTTATAGTTATTCAATTCTCTAGACTGGAAACAAGAATTTGAACCCAATTTCACTAATACAAAGAGAACATAACCCCATCAAAGACTCCTCCTAAACCCATTTCCCTACCAAGTAACATATCTATCAGCTCACCACCCTGCCTCTCCATTATACTCGCAAATGGAATTTTTTCCAATTTATTCACTCCCTGGTTCAACTCAATCCTTTCGCTACAGTTCAGAGTCTCTGCCCAATCCCTTATCAAGTCATCCCTTTCCTCCCTTTCCCTATCTTCAATGCTTTTTGATAATTGTGTAGAGAGATTCAACCATTCAATGAGATTTTTTACTAGAGAACTTAACAACCATAGTAAGTTTTTGTATACCTTTCAATGCAATAATTTATTTTATCTATTGTTTCAATTTTTCTGTCATTGGAGTGATGAGACTATTGGACATGGCCACATGGAAATATGTTCTTGTAATACCCCTCCAAAAATACTGAAACCTCATAAGGTTTAGTTAGCTGCATATGTTATGACAGAGATCTGTAGATATTCTACTTTTCCTCTAAAAACCATGAAGTTAGATGGATATCATTATCATCATTGTAGCATGGCAGGAGCACATATAATGCACACATAAAATGCAAAATAAATTGCTGGACCGAACATTTAAGCACCCTGCACTCATTCCAATGCAGCAAGAAAATTCTATATATTTTGCATAATTTTTCATCCTTGAAAGCATGCATTTGTATTAATAAAAATAAGAGTGCAAAAGTTACAAACCCTAAGTGTGTATAGTGTGAGCTAAATTCTCATTAAGAATCTAAACAAAAAACAACCTATAATCATAATTAATATCTTTATCACCCTCCAAAAAGATGGATGCAGAGGAACTAATATTTATATGATGAGAATTGTTTCAAACAAAACTCCTATCTAAAGCTATATTAGTACAAAGATAAGCATTATTTTTCATCCAAGTGACTCAGACACGCCTTTCTATGTTGTGGAGAGAGGGACCCATGCGTGCCTTTTTCTTAACATGGTGGGAGTTGAAGATATAAGCTATTAAAAGTACTCATGTGTTTGCGAGATGATATAATATAAATTTGTGTGTAGCTACGAAGACTTATACATGCTTTTTTAGCATTGTGGGAGCCAAAAGACATTATTGGTATCTTAAAAATCATTCATGTACGTCTTCCTTGGCATAGAGAGCACACCCTAACTCTTTATAGATGTCGCCTATGTGAGGACAATATCTTCAGACTTACAATGAACTTGAAAGCATGCTAATGAGTACAAAACTCCCTAACTACACTTAGAACTCTCTCAAATATTCAGAAACCTCAAACACACTGCACGATCTAAACTTGTAGTAAAAAATAACTATGAATGCTTCTATTTATCAGTGGAAAAGAGATTCTTTGTGAGAACCACTTTAATAAAACAGATTCAATTACAAGTCACTCGTAATTCTTTAAACATTCAATAAGGATTAAAGTTCCTGCCCATTATAATAGAAACTATAATATGCAAGCGAACAAATATGATTAATAATGAACTGAAAATGTAATGTCATGAGCATATTTTAATGACAATGAATTCTTGTGAATGTCCGCCAAGATCCCCATGTACTTTTCAATTAGTAGTGGGTTAATTTGAATGATTTTCATACAATATAATCTAATATACTACGCATCTCGGGTTGCTAAGTGCTTTAGACGATGTGTACATCATCACCTGAAGATAACCCATACATGCCTTGAATGGCAAAACACCCCATGAATGATTTTTTTCAATTGAGATAAGTTGTTCAATGTTGTGCCATAGGTTGCACGGGTATTTTAAAAAATGTACCTGACATGTCAAATCATTAAAAATAAATTTGTTTACATGTGCTCCGACAAATATATTAAAAGATCAAACTTAATATTTAAGAATGTTGTGGGCTAAAAAGAGCTAAATAAACTCGAAGCTGCATTGCATTGAGAAGCATATAACTACTAAAGAAAGAAAGAAATGATGATTTTTAGAGAAGGTCAAATGTATGCAAGCTTTCTTTTGTACACAAATTTATCAAAATATTGTATTGATTAATGCTGTTGAGCTAGTCGCCCTTTTATTAGATAGGGTTGTATGTCCTACTTAACAAAGTTTAATTGATCATCATCTCTACAAGGACAAGAATTGATGAGAATGATACTTTTAGCAATATTCGAATAATAAATCTTAGCCAAATTGTGAATGAAAAATTAGCTTAATTAATGTGCTCCTTAATTGAACAGATGAACGTAGTTGTAGATGGAATCTAACACATGTGACCAATGCTTTTTTCAAATAAAATTCACTCTTCAAATGAAAGCACTTGAGATACTCATAGGGTAAGGTTGTAAGTCTCATCTCTTGAAATCCTATCATCCATGTCCCTATGATGAGAGGAGGAAATACTTCCACTTATTGATTAACCATTGTGACACCATTCAAAAGTAAGTTCTATGGTCAAGCTAATTGGAAATCGAATACTTCATCATAAAACATCCAAAAATCATTTTAGTCTTCCATTTTGGAATGATCTAGAAGATTAATACAAAGAGTACCTCTTGAAAAAAAAGTATTTATTAGAAGAGATTTAAATGGACATATTCATAGAATGGTAGAAAATTATAAAAGCAATCATGATCGCCATGAGTATGGAGTGACCAATGAAGAAGTTAAGATCATATTAAATTTTGTTTTAGCTAATGATATTGTAAATGCTAACATTTTATTTTTAAAAAAAATGAGCATACTACTACTTAAAAGAATGAAATTAAGAAAACACATATTAATTATTTTCTCATATATAAAATAAATCGTTTAAATTATAAAGATTATAAGATCATTCCAAGCGAAATTTAAGCACTCAGCATCAATTACTGGTTTTGAATTTTAAGATAAATGTTTGGAACATGAAAAATAAATTCAAGCATTGTCCTATAATCAGATGATAGTACTTAAAGAGAGTAATAAAAATATTTTAAAAGTAAGCTATAAGATTTTAGAATTTGAGATGTTCATGAGAACGCCAATATTATGTAAAAAATATAACAAGTGATATTAAGCAAGTTACAAAAAATATACTTGGAGAATCAAAATAAAAAGCTCCTATTAAAAACTAATTGGTGGTGGAATCAAAATATATAAAAAAAATTAAAAATAAAAAAAATCTTATTATAATAATTGGTTTAGATGTAAAGCTTAGAGAGTTGTGAATGATATAGAGTGACTTAGAGAGGTTCTTAGAAAGTAATATGTGATGTAAATGATTCAATATTTAGTGATTTACATAATATATCAGGAGCTAAAGAGGACGAAAGATGTGTGTATAAGTTAGTCAAATGAAGACATAGGAGAAGTAAAGATTTAGTTCGAGCGAAATGCATAAAAGATGAAGATCATAAAGTGTTTTTGTTAGAAGAGGATATTCAATATAGGTGGATGAGATATTTTGTTAAACTTTTTAATTAATGTTGTGAGAATACAACAGACTTTACTAATTTTAGTACCCTAAATAAAAATAAAGATTTTTAACTTTATTGTGATAGTAAAACTGAAGTTGAAGAGGCTTTAAAGAAAATAAAGTATGAAAAAATAGTAGGACATGATGGTAATACAAAACATCAGCCATCTGATGACCCAGTTAGAAGGGTAGAAGTACTAGATTTGGCCTAATGTTAATTAAGGTAAAAGTATACCTAAAAAGAGTTGGTTATGAATTATATAAATGATCTTATTTTATTAGAATTAAATGAGAATATGACACTTAATAGGACGTGTAGTGGGATAAAAGATTGTTGTTGTATTTACATACATCCTTTAAGGCCTCTTACTAAGAAAATTCAAAATAAAAATTATAAGTATAATTATACTTGTAAAACATAATAATGGGTTTTCCATGGAGATCCAAGTCTCTCTATAGATAGAGTTAACAAAAGTTTGTAGCATGGCAAGTATATGCAAATCATCTCTATATATAGAGATAGAGTTAACAAAGTTTGTAGCATGGTAAGTACATGTAAGACATTTAATCTTTTATAAGTAAACGAACAAAGTTGACAAGGTTCAAGAAAAAATTTCAATAATTCAAAAACCAATATAGCCTAATAATGGTCATGTTGAAAAAAAAATCTCAACCATAAAGGTCTCTACATTTGAAATGAGTCAAATTCTAGGATAAATCATTTTGAATTTAAATCAAGATAAAAAAATATATAAAATACTTTAAGAAAGGTTAGTAAAATCTAAAAATAATTAAACAAAAAATTTACCACCTATATAAAGAGCATTAATCAATTCACCCTCCGCATCTATTTGATGAGAATTACAAATTTCAACTTAACCTAAATAAAAAAAGCAAATATTGTATCAAGTGTATCTCTATGATCACTCTAAAAAATTTATACCAACGATGATGTGGTACGGGTTCTTTGACTATGTAATTTTTGCCGTCAAATGACTTCAATCATGACTGAGACCCTCTAATCAGGTGGTTCCTCATGAAATAACATCAATAAAATATGATCATGATCGATGCCTATATGTTTCTCAACAACCTAAATCCCCCAAACAATGAATCATAAAGAGCACCAAATTAAACATAAAGTTCTTTGTTGGTTAAGGTTAACTTAAGATTATCCCTCTAGACTAACTATAAACTCCAGATCTACAAAGTACCCAACACAACTCATGGCTACTAACATTGACCATTTTATCAAGTTGGATCAATTATCTCCTCTTATTAAGTAAACTATGAATCATAACAACCTAGAATGATGGAATAATAGGATCTTGATTGAGTTAGTCATCATTCTTCCCACCATCTGGTCTTAAGCTAAAGGCAATGAATTTTTGTTAATGTTACTATACACTGATTATTTAATGCTAAACAACTAGCTATATTCGAAAGATATCTCTCATTAATAAGAGAGAACAATTAATCATAGGGTATCAAACCTATGAAAACACTAAAATCGAATCATAAAGTTCTTGAAAAAGGAGGGTAAAATCTTTGAGCATATTATTATCTAAAAATTAAATGTTTTTTAAAAATTCGATTTGAAACACCAAAACTCTTAGGTGGACCAAATGTGAATCTTCGAAGACAATAACATACAGCCACATTATCCACCAAGTAGTATCTACGGTAAAACAAAAAAAAAAAATCAGCACTTTGAGACAGCACCAATCATCCCCACAAAAGGGTGACGAGTTTTAGGACATCATACATCCAAAACATGATGATTGATGGACTGCATGTCCTACATGTCAGCTGTAATAAAGAAAAAAAAAATCTTCAACTATCAACAAAACTTTAGACTGAATAAGTTCAACCAACAATCATCAAGATAATCTGAAAAATGTTTTGCAATACCAGCAGGTACAACAAACAGAGTACCATACTTGTTTGATTTGAGTTCCAGTGGAAGAGCTTGAATCCCTTGCCAGGCGTTGAAGGACGCGAACCATTGGACCTATAAATGGGTCAATCAACGTCCTTTGAACTTCTGTTAAGGTTTTAACTATGACGAGTGAAAAGCTGATCATTGAATTATTAGAGCCTGCATCAATTGATATCTGCGGAGCTGTAGCAGCAAGATTCTTCTGAATGAGATCCGCAACCCTTTGATGTAATAACTTCACATCATGAGGTGTATTGGCTACATCCAGAGGGTAAGTATTGAAAACCATCTTCAACAAGGAGCAAAGGGACTTGCCAGCATCTAACATCTTGCTACGGATGCAAGGTTCAAGAATCTAGATTAAAAAAAGAAAATATTACTATTTTCCAAGGGCTCGTTAAAGTAAATACAAAAAAATGCCCACAATCACCTGAGAAATATGATTAATATTGTTTCTAATAAAGATGCGTGGCTGTTTTTCCAAAACTTTGTTCATCACATCAAGACCCTGTGCAAGAGCAATTGCAGGATCTTTGGGCTGAGAAGGCTGCATGTTTCCCAACAGCTTCTCGAGATAATTGAACTTCACATTAGCATTTGGCCAGACCTCCAAGGCCTGTGTAAGTAACTCCAGCGCTTGCTTGTACATAGAGCTTGACTCCTTGTCCTTAGGTTCGATCACCAGTGCAACCTGCATTGAAATGAAGTTGTCAGAACCTCACAAAAAAAAGTACAAAATAAAAAAGAACTAGACAACAGCACTACGCTGTTCTCATGATAACTTGAAATATATCTTAGTTATCTAAAAATAATATCACAGAACACCATCAATCTAAACAAGAGACAGCTGTTCTAACCCTTCCCCCATCACAAACCATGAATCAATACAGTAGATAGAGGTTTTGCATTTTCAGATTATGCATGTCCATAATCAAACCTTCCACAAGATCATCAATATATTTATTTTAGTCATTTCCTAGTTATCTACAATGGTGCATGAAGAACATTTTAGACCATCTGTATTTTTTTCACACATCTTCACACACTTTTAGTCACTCTTCAATATCCAACGAGAGAAATTTTTCACTGCTATATGGACCACATTATAATCGAGAATTTTTCTATTTTTTTTCACTGGTATATTTTTAACATTGTCTTTGCTAGGTCCCAAGTCCCATATGTGAAAAGAGGAGGGTTGCGATAGACAGTCGACAACAATTGTAAAACTTGTCGAAATAATCATGACATGAATCATTTAAAATATTGTGTTAATGCTAGGGCTTTCCCTAGAAGCGATATCTTTGTATAACCTAAATCTGATAAAAGTGTGCGAGCAACGCGGCACGGATGATGATAAATAAGCAACGGTTCCCACATTATGGACGGATGTAAGCAAATAAATTAGTCTATAAAATTAGAATTATGTTAGGAACTTAGAATATAGGCACTCTTATAGATAAATTAATAAAATTAATATATATTATGGTTCATAGGAAAATAAATATTTTATATATTCAAGAAACTAAATGGGTTGAGGACAAGACCAAGGAGATTGATAGTTTAAATTTTAAATTTTGGTATTCAAGTAGAAGTCGAATTAAAAATAATGTAGGTGTGATTATAGATAAAAATTTGAAGAATAATATTATAAATATTAATAAGATGGGAGATAGAATTGTAGCTTTAAAGATTATTATTGATACTAAGATTATCAATATTAAATGTGTTTATGCTCCTCAAATAAATTTGGATGTAGGCTCAAAAAATTTTTTTGAATGATTTAGAAGGATTAATACAAAAGATACCTCTTGAAGAAAATGTATTTATTAGAGGAGATTTAAATGGACATGTTGGTAGAATAATAAAAGATTTTAAAAATATTCATGGTGGCTATAAATTTAGAGTGTCTAATGAAGAAGTATGATTATATTAGATTTTGTTTTAGCCTATGATTTTTTAATTACTAATACTTTATTTAAGAAAAAAGATAGATATATTATTACTTATAAAAATGGATCTAATAAAACACGGATTGATTATTTTTTGATAAAAAATAGATCATTTAGATTGTAATGATTGTAAGATATTCTAAGTGAAATTTTTATCCATCTGTATTTTTTTCACACATCTTCACACACTTTTAGTCACTCTTCAATATCCAACGAGAGAAATTTTTCACTGCTATATGGACCACATTATAATCGAGAATTTTTCTATTTTTTTTCTATATTTTTAACATTGTCTTTCTTGGTCCCAAGTCCCATATGTGAAAAGAGGAGGGTTGCGATAGACAGTCGACAACAATTGTAAAACTTGTCAAAATAATCATGATATGAATCATTTAAAATATTGTGTTAATGCTAGGGCTTTCCCTAGAAGCGATATGCTGTATAACTTATCTGATGAAAAGTGTCAGAAATGCGTCGGCAGATGCATGATAAATAAGCAACGGTTCCCACATTATGGACGGATGTAGGCAAATAAATTAGTCTATAAAATTAGAATTAGGTTAGGAACTTAGAATATAGGCACTCTTATAGATAAATTAATAAAATTAATATATATTATGGTTCATAGGAAAATAAATATTTTATATATTCAAGAAACTAAATGGGTTGAGGACAAGACCAAGGAGATTGATAGTTTAAATTTTAAATTTTGGTATTCAAGTAGAAGTCGAATTAGAAATGATGTAGGTGTGATTATAGATAAAAATTTGAAGAATAATATTATAAATATTAATAGGATTGGAGATAGAATTGTAGCTTTAAAGATTATTATTGATACTAAGATTATCAATATTAAATGTGTTTATGCTCCTCAAATAAATTTGGATGTAGGCTCAAAAAAAATTTTTGAATGATTTAGAAGGATTAATACAAAAGATACCTCTTGAAGAAAATGTATTTATTAGAGGAGATTTAAATGGACATGTTGGTAGAATAATAAAAGATTTTAAAAATATTCATGGTGGTATAAATTTAGAGTGTAATGAATGAAAAGTATGTATATTAGATTTTGTTTTTTCATGATTTTTAATTACTAATACTTTATTTAAGAAGAAAGATAGATATATTATTACTTATAAAATGGATAGTAAAACGATTGATTATTTTTTGATAAAAAATAGATCATTTAGATTGTAATGATTGTAAGATATTCTAAGTGAAAGTTTAGGTGCATCATTATGTTAATTTTAAAATGAAGGAATAAAATTAAAATAAATCAATTATTATCAAGATTAAAATGATAAAAAATATTTTTAATAAACTTTAAAATTTTGGATTTTCATAAAGAATATTATATGAAAAGCAGGTTAATAAAAAATATGTTTAAAAATTTCATAATAAAAAATATGCAAGAAAATATAAAAAATAAAAAGCATTGTTATAAAACTTAGTTTAGATGAAAAAACTCAGAAAATTGAAAAGATATAAAGTAGCCTGTAAATATTCTAAAAAAAGTAATATATGATGCAAAAAATTTGGCATTTAGCAATTTATACAATAGATTGGATACCAAGTTAGTCAAGCAAAGAGATAGAAGAAGTAAAGACCTAGATCAAGTAGTAAGACCTGCAATGATTTATGGTGCAGAATATTAGCCAATAAAAGAGAAGCATAAGACCAAGTTAAGTGTTGCAGAGATGAAGATGCTCCGGTGGATGAGTGACTTACTCTTAGAAATAAAATACAAAATAAGTATGTTCGAGAAAAAGTTGGAATAACTCCAGTGACAAATAAGATTAGAGAGAGTCGCCTTAAATGGTTTGGCCACATAAAGCGTCACCGTCCTATGACCCGATTAGAAGAGTAGATGTATTAGATTTGTCTTATGTTAAGAAAGATAGAGGTAAACCTAAAAAGACTTGGTTAAGATGTATAAAAAATTACCTTAATTTATTAGAATTAAATGAGAATTTGACACATAATAGGACACAATGGAGAAGGAGAATTCATGTAGCCGACCTCACATAGTGGGATAAAGGCTTCTTGTTATTGTTGTTGTTGTTGACATCTAATCGTCATCATCATTAGGCTAATCCTAACTATTTGAGATCATTCTAATTCATATGTAAGCATGAAATTCTCTCATTGCAAGGATTCATTTAGAATAAAGCAAGCAAACACAATCTCAAGATGTAATATTATAAACAATAACACAGTTTCATGAATCTGTAGGATTTTTGTACCCATCAAGAGTTAATAGTTAACCTCTTGGAAAAACTTCAACATGCATATACAAGAAAGGTTGAATGCATAAATCCCTCCCTATACTCCACATTGATGAGAGCCTTTTTCTATTGGCTGTGCCTTTTATGCATAAAAGTGGAAGAACAATAAACACAATTTGACATCTGGCTAACACACAATAATTATCCATATGTCCATTATTTGGAATTCGATGTCTAAATCCTTTTATGCAATAAGTGCTTTTGATTGAAGGTGCGGGATTAATCCTAATCAAACTAAATATCCTTGAACTTCAAACCATATTTAGGCATCTTATTATTTATTAAAAATAATCAAGTTCAATTTAAATATATGCAAGAAATTGACAATGCCCACATTTAAAGCAAACTTCATTACATACTTAGACCAACTGGAGGAATCTTGAGCCAAGTAAGATGCAGAACAACAAAAGACCAACAAATCACTAAAAATTCTCTTTGAGAAGACCATATCATCAAACCTTCAGCATTAGATAATGAAAGAATATGACAAAATTTACCAATATAAAAAATAGAGCATAAGATTTCTTTTAAAGAAACATTTTCATTTCACAAGCTTTCAAAAACATACAAGACAATCATGTGAGGAGATATCCAACAACTGAATTTTATTGTCATACAAAAACTTAAGCATATAAGCCATTGCTATGCGAACAATAGAGTAACTTGGAAATTTATATTTAATCAAATATTCACAAACAACAAATTCAACAGTAAACATGTTTAATGAAAAACGAATTCAATAAACATTCATAATGAATCCAATATTTTCCAAGATGTAACTGCAAAAGCAGAAAAAAAACAGAACATGTATGGACAAAAAAAGAGTTATCAGGATATATATATTCTCAAAATGAAAAATAGAATGGTGGATACTCTTATTAAAAAAGTGATGATCATCTCCTCCATTGCAGCATTAGGTTTATACTCCTCATCAGCTTGACCAGCAGATCCAGGTGTATCAATACATGAGATAGAAGCGCCACCAGGTGACATAACACAAAGGGACTGAAGGCCTGGTTCAACCTTGACCCTCTTACTCAGGTCATCAGAAAAAGCAGAAGTATCTACTGGACGCTTTAAATCACCAGTAACAGGATTAGGAATAAAAGCATCATTAGCCTGGCCATGATCATCTGTTTCTAGCACAACTCTCATTTCTTTTTGCCTTTGCCTCTCCCAGGAAACAACTAAACCAGCAAGTTCAATGGCAAGGCGCCTGTTTTCAACAGTAGTGTTGTAAGGCAATCCTAATCGGCTGAGAGAGTTTACCATCTGAGGGACAAATTGTGCTCTGCAACTATAAAATAAGTCTGAGTGCCTTACAATTAGCTGAAAAATATGGATCATATTTGGAATCGAATGGCCCTCTTCAACAAGTATTTTCTTGGTATAACGAATCCATATTGGCACTCTACTCTCACCAGGAGGAAGTCGTCGTGGGAGAGCAGGCATCAGTATATCAAGAGCCTGTTTAACTAGCAACTTATTCTCAGGCTGACAAGTTCTTAGTAGAGCAATAAAAACCTGCACAACCCATTTTCATTCATAAAATGGTACCCTGTACAAAAACTTAATAGAAAATTTCAAAAAGAAATCAAATCACAAATGATAAATAAGCATCAAACGTCAGGATGATACAGTGTTGCCAAATCTATTGATATATCCCATTATAATTGACAAACAACGGTTTTGAAAAAAAGCTAATTAAACTGACCAACTTAATCAGTTATACTACAAAAGAGTTTTGGGATCATTTTCAAAGCAGGACTTCATAAACAACTACCATAACAAATGATCAAACCAGAATAATAGATCCCATGGAGTTTTTCATGACCTGCCATTTCCAAAGCAGGACTTCATAAACAACGGCTCCCTCCAACCTAAAACCTTCATCTCTGATGAAGAACAAGAAGGCCCAAATATAAAGATTTTATGTTAACATTAAAAAATTGTATTTTCATTATTTTATAATGATAAAATTTATGTAAGAATAAATGTGAACCATATATGTAAACTGCTTACAAATGTATTATTATTTTAAATTATGTAAATATAAAAGCTCCCTACCTCTTTTGATATATATATAGGAGGTTTAGGGATCATTTTTTAGATTGATGGCAAATGCTGAATAAAAATGTAGTTCTCACTTTATATGACTGGCACCCTTAACTCCCTAATGCACTGTTCTTTCCACTCTTTATAAGTGTAGTGAGTAATGATACAAACGATCAAGAAGATCTCTTGCTGTGTGATCTTCTATCTATATAGAAAAGCTTTTACGAAAAAGTCCAAAATAATCTCAAATATTAAAAAGGGGCCAATTTAGTCCTAGAGTTTCGCAATAATTCAATTTGGTCCCCAGACTACTGAAAATTGATCTCAATTAATCACTAGGCTGAATTTTAACATTAAAATTAACCCAACAATTAAATGTGAGGGCATTTAGAAATAACAAGTGTACATGAAATTATAATTTTTATATTGCTCTATTTTTATATGTAATGAATTAATTTTGATATTTAATTAAGAAAAGGCAAATCATAATTTATGTATTCATGCATGGGAGATCTTTTAAACTAAATTTCAACTCATTGTAACCTGAGTATTTTAAAAATAATAAGTACACATGAAATTATATTTTTTATATCCATTTTCACATGTAATGAATTAATTTAATAGTTAATTAATGAGGGACAAATCATAACTTATACTATATGGATAAGTAATTATGATTTATCTCTTATTAAATAAATATCAAATTAATTCATTACATGTGAAAATAGAACAGTCTGAAATATATAAATTCATATACAGTTGTTATTCCTAAAATACCCTCCATTTAATGGTTAAAGTTAACTTTAACAATAAAATGCAACCTAGGAACCAATTGGGATCATTTTTCACTAGTTAGGGACCAAATTGAATCAATGCAAAACTTTAAGGCTAAATTGGCCACATGCTAATAGTTGGTGGACTATTTTGAGCTTTTTTTTAAAGCTTTTCTATCCATTTAACTCTTTCATTTTCATGTTTTTTTTGGGTTTGTCCTCACAATCTTATTTTCAATTCACCATTCATCAATTGATAACCAATAAGGATTTGATCCCTATATTAGAGGTTGCTTCATGGTGAATTTTCTTTCATCCCACATGTTTTCCTAGTTTTTGAATCATTGCTTGCATTTGTTTCCCTAGCAAACTTATTCATAATTTCATTAAATTTGGATATGTATTTCCCAACATCAGTTAAAATTTCATTGAATTTTCATTTTTTATAAAAAATAGTAATGAACTTCCTAATACTTTCTTCTCAATTTTTATCTTGTTATTTTTTAGTAGCTTGTGGTTTATATTATTTCTCTTGAATTCCTCCTTTTCTTTACTTTGGATCACATTTCTAAATTCCTATTAAAACTTTTTCATAAACCCTCAAATCAGAGACAAATCTCATCTTAGCATTATTAACTCAATTTAGCCAACTTCCGAAACTTGATTAACTCACATATATATTCAATTTAATTAATATTTAATAATTAAGTTATCTAACTATTATATTAATTAAACAGTTAACAGCAGTGAAACCAATTTGAAGGAAATATTTTTCAAGGGAGAATTGAGATAATTTAATTAATATATTTATGCATAGATTAGTGTTTAACATATCTCTTCCAAAGTTACATTGTTGTAAGTCTGAAAGTTGAAGATATAGTAAGAACATTGAGAAATTTTATAATTTAAAAGAACTATCATTTGATTATATGATTATGATATACAGAATTGTAAATTTAGTAAACCAATATGAATTTCAGGTAGGCATTATAATGAAATTATGATAGTTAAAATGTTAAATGAAATGTTATTTATGTAAATACAATAAATTTTATTAACTTTATGTTAATTTAATCAAAAAAATCAGTGTTTGGCATTAATTCAAATTGTTTTGGACTAGTGTGACTATTTATTAGTAATAATTGAATGTAGCGAGGTCGAATTCAAGTAAAAATGTATATCAAGTTTATGAAAGTGATAAGTTAAACTTAATTAGAGAATTTTAAACATTAATAAGAAAATTTTGATTGTTAGGGTGTATATTCAAGGAAACGTCGAGTACGTTAGAAAACAAGCCCAAATACTGATGTGAGACATGTAATTGCTAAATTAAGTTCAATTTCTCTATAGGACTGATGTTTATCATTATCAACTTACTGTGATTATATTATTAATTACATTTAGAAAATTTATTTCATATTTTGTATAAATAGAACTAATTATCTACACAGCCCTATTAATCATACTTCACTGACTTACATTGATTTTGTATAGGTTAACTTTCTTATTGTCATGCAATATTATTATGCATAATGATAATTGATTCGGTGCAGGTGTATGTGAATGTGTAAATAAAATTAATATTTATGATAAGCATAAAATGTCATAAAAATTGTTATAGATTGACTACTTTATAATAACCAGGTAAGCAAAAGTGACAAGATGAGTCTTTGAAAGGACCCATTGGGGTCAAAGAGGTTGTTGATAAGTAATGTTGTGATGGCCAACTTTAACAGCTGATTTAGCCGATGGGTTAGGTGACAACCCTCACGATATGATAGGAGTGAAGCCTATATAAGTATAAATAATATTTCTAACAAAATAACTAGACTTAGAACTGAGCTAGGATTTTATGAAATGTATTGCATACATGCATATTATTACTCTTGATTCATGTTTATATTTCACAACATTGCATATTATTGTTTAGTGTCTACACATAAAATCATATTTTTCTTACTGTTATATTCATACAAGCTTCAATCTTACATGCACATAGTTTCTTCTATCGTGTATTGAATTCACTTTAGCATTGATCGTCACATTGCGCTATTAGCTTATGATATTATGCGTTATTTCAGGTAAGGATAAGGACGGTAATAACTAGATAGATCTTTTGACTTACACAACTTTTAGGTGTACAATTTTAGAAGATTAACAATTTTTTTGGAGTACATAAAATTTATATTTAAGTGCTTTTAAATGCTCTGTATTTCTATTAGAATTTGATTTTACATGCTTTAAAGTTATGTCATTTAAATATGAAAAGATTGTTAAAAGAATTTAAAATATAAGAATTTGCTCGTGATAACTTGGTGAGGTTCAATTTTTACCTACTTATCCCAAATCCATACATGTCGGGATAAGTTGGTAGAAACTACATATGACTAGGTCGTCCTCTTTTGTTACACCACAGGCTGGCCTAGAAAATAAAGTCATTTGGGATGTGGCATATTTTGATCAAAATTTACCTCAAGGCCCCTCTTACTACTCCCCACACTTCTAATTCATATGCAAATATTATAGGTCAGTTGTCGAGTTTAGCATTGCATCCCTCTCCTTCCACTTCCTTTTATATTTTCATTAAGACTCCATTTCACTTCTATATAAGCAAACTGCTACACTTTAAAGCAAACCGGCACTAATCTTCTCTAATGATGAGATTTTTGAGCTAGTTAGTTCACTTTTTTTTCTCTTATAAGCATATTCTTCTTGGGCTACCCCAAATGAATATTATTCGCAAAGTTATGTTAGATTTTCACTTAACTAATAAATATTTGGATTGTCATTGATCATCACATCATTGCAATAATTTCATTAAAATCATATTACACTAAATTCTTCTCTCAATAGATCTATTATGATAGTAGCTATCCAGTTCATATACTAAAATGATCTCATTTTGATATTTTGATGAACCATTTATCATATGAAAAGCTTTTCCTAGGTTCTATTTATATTATTTAAATCAATACACTTTATACCTCTTACGATCTATATTTGATAAAACTTTGAAAGTGAATATTGCTATTACTTGTTTTCTGGGCCATCAGTGATCAAAGTTCTAATAGAAATGGGTGTTACAACTCGTCTTGAAAGGAGACATGGATTAGCTCATCATCTTATTAATATTAAAAATATAGAAATCAAAAGCATCCCCCTATTACTCCAGTTGAATTTTTAGGCACAATTCTTAAAACTTATTCAAGGCACATTCAAAGACAAGGAAATCAAACATTCAAATATGAGAAATACATTAAAATGCTCAGATCCTTCCTTTTCCCACAATATTCATTACTCCATTAGTTTGAGTTTGCACACATAATTTAGAACAAATAGACTTTCCCTTGAATTTTGAGCTCGATATGTCTGAGTTGCTACAACTACAAATAAGATTTCTACAGCATTTACAAACAACATCTTTGAAACTAGCTCTCCTATTCTTGAAATTCCTCATCTATTTGTGAAGACGTCGATGATCAAGATTCAAAGCAACCTTTTGTTTTAACTGGAGCATTTTCACTGATAATGCTCTAGTGGATAAAAGATTTCAAATTTTGTTTCTCAGATAAAGCCAAAATAAGAAAAAAATAAACTATTGTCTCCCCTACTTCTATTAGGCTTCAAGTCATTCTAGTAAATGATTTTCATATTCTGATAAACCTTTAAGTATCATGCAACTGTTTTTTTTTTTTTTGGCAATACTTGGCAATACACTTGTTGTATTCATATTATGTCTATTTAAAAAGTTGTGGTTCAAAAAAAAAGAAAAAAAAATCACCTTCCCATTTATCTCTTAAGCTTGTGCTGCAATTCTTTACATTTGTCATTGTATATGTCACCCTCTTATCCACCCAGTCAAACTTTGTGTTAATGTTTTTTTTTCTTTGTTGATTTAACTGAAAAAAGACAGTTCATCTTTTCATTATCTAAAAACTTTTGACCATCATTAAATTTAATAATTTTATTTTAAGACAAGTTTAAACAACTAAATTATTGCAGAAATTATTTGTAGGTTGATAACTATAGATGATTACATTGATGAATGACATCATTGCCCTTATCAAGGGGTACAATTTCACCAATCCTACTCAATGTGGATCACAAATCCTACTTCCCCTTGCACATTTTTAGAACTGCAGGAGGTGTTATAATATCTAATTTATGCAAGCCTTTTTACTTAAATTTTAACCACTTCATCTATGGCATATCATTACTACCACATCCTTCCACATTAACCCCAATGATTGGTGCATATTTTGCCCTCTATGTTATATGCTTTCCATTAATTAATAAATGGTGACTAAAGTTTTGAAATTAAAATGACTACAGAAGAAGTCCTCCAAAAAACATGAAACCAATTTGTACCAAATGTGAGATTTTGTCGTGACAAGTCTAAACTCTACAAAATACTAGCATTGTTTTTTAACTTAATATTAGTATCAATGGTGGAAACAAGTTTGATTTTTCCTTGGCAAATAAATTTATTTAACATATTAACAATATCTACTTTTCTAAGAATTATAAAAATTCTAGTAGTTTTGACCAATAATCCTGTTGGCGGTGAATCAAACATAGAATGACAGCTTAATGATATTTTGAAAGCCAAGGATGGTAGGTTTATTGTGATATTCTTGACTAGTAACTCAGTCATACAGGTGATTCTTTTCATTTATTTTTAAAATTTTTACAAGTACTATTACATACTTTAAATTTCTTACTTCATCATTCTTTTTGTTACCATGGCACAACATCAGTTAAACCGCAGTCAACAATTAAACAATGAAACCTCGCTTGTTGCTATGGTCTTGTTTGGTTCCTAAAACATTTTCTGGACTGCACGGCGCCAGGGGTGAGAACAACACATACAGTTGATGCAAGTGAAGGAGTGAGATGGATATAATGCTGGACATGCTCAGCAAGTAGAAATGTGGTGCTGAAGATCATCATGCCACCATTTCATGTCAAACAAGAATTTTGTATGGTGTCTAAACACATATGTTAACCATTTGCCATGTCCTTCCACCACCAACAATACCTATGTCACAGAAAGACTTGTCCCTAGTCAATTAGCACACTTGCTACACCACTAGTTCAGGTTCAAAGGACTATTTTTAGTTCTGTGTAGGATCACAAGGGCTTATGTTAAAAAGATACCTGATACAGATGCTCTATTTATGAAAAAGAAATTTTTACCCTAGGCTAATACGTAACTCTATCAATTTCAAGAAGGAACAATAGTGCTTCAGTAATCCACATAAGGTACACACATGCAGCAGCATGCAAAAGAGATCATTTAACCATCTAGTGGTTTTATCCACTCAAGTTCACTAAAAGGACACAAAATCCATCTTTGATGACACAAATATAAATCTTAAAGCCAAATCAAGTAGAAACTGGCTACATACATGGATGCATGGCATCTTGGAGAAGACAATTTTAAATGTCCGTTATGATGAGGAAACATTAAACAAATCTCAAATAAATTGGTGTCAATAAACATAACTGTTACATATTAATGCTCAACTTACAACTGAATGGTTCACACACACATCTACCAAGTATTACTGCATCGTGATGCTTCACCTATTGCTGCTCCAACTTTAGAGCTTCCTGCAGTATGGAATCAATTTGGGGGAATAAGGGTCCTAGCCCTCTATCTGGCTTCCTTTGTTTCACCAAATTTTCATCTAATCATAAGCTGTCATCCTCCTTTCAAGATAAACGAACTCTCATTTTTGTCTAACAATAAATTTTATGCGTTGGCATTGTTTTTTTCTTTATCCCTGTTGGCAAGTTTTTTAAATTTTCTTTCTCCATTATTGAGAAGTTTTCTCAGGCATCAAATTACAAAGATAGTTCGCAGATTCATTGACAATATGAGTTTGGCCGAGTGTTATCAAGTTGAACTTATGCGATTTCATCATACTCTTATTAAGTTATCACAAGAATCGAATTACTCAACAATGTTCTTTTGGAGATCATAATATATGGATGGGTTCCAAAGCTTGTGATTAAGTGGTTGAATCACTTTGACTGTTCCGAGAAACCTCCTATCACTATAGTGTTCTTTTTTTTTCCACATCATCAGATTCACTACTTTATTTTAGGGGTGTAAATGACTTGAGTCAAGCTCAAGTCACAACTAACTTTTGCTCAGCTCATAGGTGAAAAAAATTGGCTTAAACTTAAACTCAAGCTCAAATAAAGCTCATACATTGAGCTTAAGCTCAATTCAAGAGCATGAGATCACTGGAGAAGAAGAGGAAGTCATAATGAGAGCTCATTAGAGAGGATCAACAAAACCTACAATTGTGAAAAAGGGAAGTCGTGGCAAGAACTTGATGAACTATGAATAAAAAACTTTTTTATAATTCAACATTTTAGAAAATAAATAGTGGCTTAAACTGTCTAATTCAGTATGGTCACCATTGATTAATCAATACGTCCAGATTGGACTTACACTCACGACAAGATGATTGCCTCAAAATTATGAAGTCTCAAATAAATATAAAAACAATCTCAAATGGAATTACATTGCATGCATCTTCTCCTATTGATCTTATTGAAAGGTGTACATGATATAGAGAGATTGTTCGAAAAGAATTGGATCATAGTGAAAAAATTAGTAGTCGTTAAAAAAGCAGAAACAAATAAGCTAAAACAAAATGAGAGATACAAAGAATGGAATTCTTGGTTATCTATAGCTTAAAAAAAAAAGGAAGTATATGGAAAAAACTGGTTTTTTAATGATTTTGACAGTCACATTAATTAAAAAATCATGGAAAAGTATCTTGGTTCTTGTACCAGGATGGATCACATCACAAAATACATAAATTCATCCACAATGCCCCAAACATATAGCAAGCCAATCTTACATGCATTCATGATGAATCTATATGATCAGTTGATAAATACCTGAAGAATAATTTTCTCAGGAGCCTGATAAGCCTCCAAGAAGTGACAAACATTTACAAAAGCCCATTGTTTACTAGAATTATCTTCACGCTTCAGATGGTTCCAACCAAATTTTATGAGCTCCTTACGGTGATGTACAAGATCACCTTGCAGATATTTCAGAAGTAATGTAGCCAGCTGTAGAAGTTCAATTCTCAAGGGCTCATCATATTCTGCACTAACCTACAACGAAAGATAATAAATATTTTTATTCAGAAAAAAATAAGTGTTTTTAATGATAAAGAAAGTATTACGTCACAATATTATACAAGCAACTAAACATTATTCAAGCACCAACCTCTTCAGGAGGATCAAGAAGTTTTTCAACAATTGTTTTAATTACAGCAGCGTCAACAACTTCCCAACTTTGTTCATTTTGAAATGTATGTGCTAACATGGGTAAAATCAAAATCTGCATGGCAATGACCAAGTGATCTTGTCCATATTGTTTTGACTGGAAGACATTCAGGAAATGTAAAAGAATTTCTTTCTTCAAGTTTGGTGCATATCCTTCAGCAACCTGGAACCCAATACTACCAATTAACTCCTTAAGAAAGAAAATGTTGATACAGAAAATGGAAGAAAAAGAATAAAAATGAGACTACGATTTGTATAAGATGTCTTTATAAAAGATCTGAAAGTAAACTTACCTCGATAATATAAAATTCCTTTAGGAAAGTGTAGTCTATGCGACTATGGAATAAGAAAATTGATAGCATTTCAAACAGAGCTCCAACTTCTGACTTTTTATGCCTCAAATAATTAAGAAAACATTTGACAAGCCATTTACTCTCCTTGACCTGCTTGTTTAAAAAAAGCAAAATTAGCTGATAATTTGATGAATCTTATCAGCAAGGATCTTAAATGGTTTACAGTCAACTGCATATCCCCCACTCATGGACAACAAAGCATTTGTAAAAGCCTTCTCGTTCAAAAATCATAAAGTGAATCTCAAAAGGTTTCAAATTGAATCACCAATTTTGAGAAAGATATAAAAAAATACTTTGCAGGTAAAGAAATTGCATTCAAAAGTTGATAGGCAAAAAATAAAAATAGAGAGGTTATATGTACTGCCAGATTACCTCAAGTAAACTTAATTCTTGCTCATTTTGCAACCTCACAACCCTAGCTGGTGACTTCCAAGCTCGCAGTAAAGTTTCAAACACAGTTCTATTGGTATAAAGCCAAGCTGGCATGAGTTTAACCAAAGTTGAGATAATATAAAGTCCATGAAAATAGCCATCAGAGCTTGGTCCCAAGTTTGGTTGATGAAGTAGGAAAACTTTCTGATATGGGATTATTAAAGCCTTCTTCAGCCATAGAACATTTTTCACTAGAAGATCCTTCCGTTGGTGAAGAAAATTGCGGAAAAGCATTGGAGATTATTTTTTGTGGTGACCTTGCTAGCTCTTCTCTCAAGGGTTGACCAGCATCTAAACAAATTATATACATGAACCTGAAAGAATCAAAAAATGTGGATCACTAGAATTTCATGCTCTGGTGTTTTCTATTTCCTATGTAATGTCATATGCTTACCGCCTAAAATATTTTGGGCGATCCAATCGTGCAAGAAAGTAATCTACAGCATCTGATGCATAACGATTCAAAAATTTTGCAAGTGGAATTCGATATGGACTGTTAATTTCACTATAAAACTGGCCCTGAGGAAGTGCACCCTCCAAGTCAATTATTATTGTGACAAGATCATCAAGAAACTTCCCAGCAGCTGGTGGAAGTAGATGAAAAAGATCAATCATGGCTGCAGCAACCTTTGGTTCATCCCCAGCTTTCCAAGACTTCTGAGTTTGAGCAAGCTTTTCAGGTTCTAACCATTTTTTCAAATGATCCAATAGCTTGATGCCCAAAGTAACATTGAACCAGTTTGATAGAAGCTCAAGCAAACGGGCTAATCCTTGGAGCAAAGGCATGGTAAGTGATCTTGTGTGTGCCAAGTTAACCAAAATAGGCCTTAGACTACTTTGCAAAAGATCTTTTGGCATCTTCTGTTGCTGGATTACCTGAAAGTGTTGGATAACTACATATATAATGATTCAAAATAGATCAATGTGTGCATGTATTTATGCAGCATAAATTTACATTAATTATACTTCAGCAACTCATGTATGTGATTGAACTGCAGGTTTGTTATGATTGCAGAGAAACAAATAAACGATGAAAAAATGTGCAAGAACCTGACGAAGCCCTTCTTTAGCAACAGCAACAATTTCTGGGGTACGACAAGTTAGAGATTTGAAAAACATTGAAATGATCTTTGCACGTAGTTCAGCATGGTTTGGTGTTTTAAGATCCGTCCAAGCCATTGCAGTGCAAAGTAACTCAATGCATGCGGTACGTAGCTTGTTTAATGTAGAAACCACTTTTGGGTTCATAAGCTTTGCAACCCATACAGTTTCATCAGCTTCAGCAATTTGCAGAGCATCTTGCAAGAAATTGACAAGCTCAGGAGTCAGCTTAAGTAGAGGTGGTCTTAAGGCAAGACAGAAGTTCAAAGCTGTAACTGTCCCAACCTGTGTGTAATAAGTAGGAATATAAATTGTAATTAGAAAAATATGTTTACCCAAAATTGCATTAGTTTTAAGCTTGCATACCTGCTGTTCAACATTTTTAGAACGTAATGGCCTCATCAATGGCTGAAGTAAGGGGGGATAAAGAGGCTCAAGCAACTCAGAGACCTCACTGCCAGTTCTACTAGCCAAAAGAGCTAAGCATGACTGCACAGTTCTCCTCACAACAATAGATGCATTAGGATTGAAAAGTTCACAAGAAAGAAATTCAATAACTCCCTGAAAACTCTGCTTGCGAGGCTCACTGTTTGCTTCATCAACATTGTTAACAACACGAAGGACCTGTGTAAGCACCTGACTAGTCTCCTCCTGCTCTTTGTTAGCGTGCATTGGCAACCTCTTAAGTACAAATACGAGGCCACGAACAATCCTCACTTGGAATATGCATAAAGTCTCAACTGAAACCTTGCCGACTAAAGCACCAAGCCCCATGACACCACCCATTTGTGCTTGCCAAGTACTTCCATAACAACAATGCAATAGGCGAGGCAAAAGCTGTTCAAAGACCAGGATTCGAACACCTGGAGGCGGTGAATACACTGGGTTCAGAGATGGACTGGATACCATCATTGGAGTAGCAGGGCCACTCCTAGAACTCTGCAGACATGCATGTTTAGCTCGAGAAAGAAATAGAAGTGCATCAGCAAAGATATTCAAGACTTTAAGAGCAGCCTTAGCATGTAATCTATTTTCATCAGCAAGAACTTCCACCAATGCATCCAAAAAAATAAGTGGATCCAATTCTTTCAAGCTGGAAGTGCTATTTCTTGACCTGGAATTTAGATTGGCATGTGCTGAAAACATGGAACTAATCTGCTGTCCAACTGCAACAGAAGAATTGAAAGGATGGTCGACATGAAAAAGCATAGCAAAGTGGCGACAAATATTGACAACATATTCATCATTCAAATCTTGGAGGTCAGGATCTGCACTTGCAGCAATGGTGGTCATAATGAGCGTTTTAAAAATAGATTTCTCAGCCATGAGCTGAGTCTTTGTCTTAACTCCCAAATCAACCTGATAACCAAAGCCATAAAAAAACTAAGGAATGCCTTAATTAAAACAAGCAGAATGTAAAAAAAAATGCCCTCAGTTACATTGTGATATTATGTTGCAACTTTTTCTGACCAAAAATAAGCTTTGTATAGCAGTGTAAAAAGATCAATATGAGTATCAAAGGCCTACTGTGCAAGAAGAAGAGCGTGATTTGAATATGAGGCCAACTTCATACACAGAACACATCATCACACCTTTGAACGCACAAATGCACATGGAAGTCTGCACAATCACACAAGCAAACACACATGCAGTGTAAGTATCAGCAAGCACAAACCTATCATGCAATCACGCCCACAGGAACACATGCACTTGAATAAAATAAAAATGCACAATTTTCACTTAAATTATAGCACAATACTGTGGTTTGAGAAAATGAAGGCATAGGAACATGGTAAGTGCAACTAAAATAAGAACTGTGGCAAGGTGGAAGGGAAACAGTACACTTGTATTAGGGATAGCAAACAAGGGTTGATAAAAAAGCACAGAATTCTATCAACCTTCATATCTGATGTATCCATACGCCGCAACGAGGGATCCACTGAAGAAACCAATAAAGTTCCTAGAAGAGTGGAAGTCACACCTTCAACCATTATGTTACCCCGAAGATTTAACAGAGACGCCAAGCATACCCTAAGAAACTTAAGCGCCTGTCTTCGGTAAAAAGAATCCATTCCACTACCATGATGCATAACGGCAGCTACAGCAAGGTAGATGCACCTATCAAGGGGTACTAAAAATGGGGTTGAAGGTTCAAATGTCAGAATAAGACGGAGACCATGCTCTGGATTCTCTTTGCACTCAAGCATAAGCGGCTCCTTGAGGAATCGTCTGTTTCGACCACCTAACTTTCCGAGTAGTTGCAAAGCTTTTGTTCCCCATGGGTATGGAAGAGGCTTTAAGTGGGACCATAAAGCAAGTATAACATCAGACATAACACTCGCCATACTAGGCTCCAAGAAGTCTGGATTCAAACTGTCGATCCAGAACTCTAGCGTCCGGAGTCCCAAACTCACAAGGTCATCACTGCCTTTTAGTGCAAGAACAAGAGGCTTCATGAGACGAGGAAGGTGTGGAAGCAGTGAACTTAAACGAGCAGGTAAGGTCAGGCAAAGCTCCAATACAAGATCCCTCATGTCTTCACCACTGGGTCCCTCAATCATAGCTAGCAGCATATTGAGGCATGGTTGCAGAGATGGTATCAGATCTCTCAATAGTGTATCAAACTTTCCACCATTTAGTGATCTGAACATACTTCGAAGTAGGTGCATATAACCAAGAGGCTTTTCAACTTCAATGGCATTCTTCATGCAAATCTCAAATATAGCAGGAATATGGGGCTGTAGCATGCGTTCACATTCTGCTGGTGACTTGGCAACAGATACGAATAAGTATCTAAAAAGTTGCAAAACAAGTTTTCCAGCAGGGGAATCGGGATTCTTAAGAGTATCAAGTTTGCTACTAACAAGATAATTCACCAAAACATCTGCCAAAGGACGGAGAACTTTTGGATTTTGAATTAGGTTGGCAAATACATGAAGCAACTGTATATTAGTAACCATGCAATCAAAAAGTTCAGGCATTCGCAATGCGAACATGTCCATAAGGTCCCGAGCTTCCATTATAGCTAAAGCCTGTGAAAAACATTGCAGCATTTCCCTTTCCTCCTCTTTCTCTTTAAAAAGAGCTAAGCAGTGGACACCACTTTTCAAAATACCAGATGCTTTTCGTACCTAATAAAATTGAATTCAGATGAGCAGCAAAAATTACAAATATGAAATATTAATAAGTCAGATAGTTCCTACCTCATCTTCTCTCATTCCTTTAAATCCTTGCGGAAGTAAGGAATTAGAAGATGGTGACATTTGCACTTGCTGAAGTGTCCCCTGTGCAGGTGAGACCTGATGAAATAACATGAGAAAAGTTTTGTAATAAAAAGGCAACATCCTATCAATGTGTACAACTCACCTGAACTTGAGGGCGAGGTAAATGAGCATTGGTGATGCTCCAAATTATGGTCTTCATTCCTGCAATACAAGCCAATCATGAAGCAGTGGCTAGCAAATGAATGAAGTCTAAGGTCTTGAAGGCCTAGCAGAATTGTGGTGAAGCATAGAGTAAACATAGAGAAGGTTTTCATAATATAATTTGAAGTAATGCAGGTATTTGGTGGTGGATTTTTTAAGTTTTCATTTTAGTTTTGAGTCAAACATGAACAGAAACTACAAAATGAGGATTCTGGATTGATGCATGATTTGGTGAAATTCTGACTGTTCAATAATCATTTCAAAACCTAATTAATGGTGGCATTCAAAAGATCTCGAAAAAATGGTATTAATTGCCAAAACCTTCAAAAACGAAATGCATAAATGACACATAGGAATTGATCAGAGAAAGCTTGACCAGTGAGATGGCATAGTGTACCTGCTCTACCACCAAAGCACATGATACCATGTACTCAGGGAGATGGGCCTTTTCCATCAATACAAGTAGCACGCGCAAGGAAATCTCAAACAAAGATTTAGTTAATGCAACTTTCAAGGTAGCATTCTCAATTCATTTTTCTTTCTATCTTAAACAGTAAATTTTCTTGATACAATGAGTTATGGAAAACTATCAAGATTGATTAGACAAGTGAAAGACCTTTTGTCCAAAATCCCATTAATATGAGGTAATGATGTCCCCATAACTGTGGCCCTGCTAGTTTTACATATGTTTCATCCCAGCTTCAATTCTTCAATTAGTAACAACATGCATTTCTTCAATTATTTCCATTAAATGCAGTTGATGACAAATTTAACAGACAGAAGCAATGAAAAAAATTATGCATTAGCAAGGGCGGCATTCTGCATAAAATACAGCACTAAAATGTAGTGGACAGTAATGACAGCATAAAAACTACTGTGATACTCAACAGACTTTACAAAGCACCAGTATTGCCTTGTGAGAGAAGAATACAATTGTGGAACTTTATAACTAACAGCTGCAAATCCCAAAAAAGGAATACCAACTGCCAAAAAAGAGTGTATCAAAAACAAGAAAAACAAAATATCAAAGAACCTAAATTGTAGCAAATTATACCACATATTACTTAAAAGTGGTACCATTCTTCTACATTAATAGATGCTTCTAGGCTCTGAGCCCACAAACCAATCTCTCCAAAAATAAACATAAAAAAAGAATGAACAGAAACATATAGCAGAGTATGTTAAATAACCACAATATGTAGTCAAAATAAGAACCAGCTATAGAAAATAGTCAGTAAAGGTATAGAACAAAGAAAGAAAATCAATAAAACTACACTACTAGATATGAAAAAAGGCCAAAAAAACACATTTTCTATCAGCATTATCCAAGAACACACATACCAACATAATAAAGCCCTCTTAAAGCATATTGTTAGAAAAACCCAAGCAAAATCTGATAAACATTATATAGTTTTCTATGGAAATTCTGAAAGCAGACAATTAGACAGCCCACAAGCATCTACGTCCACACTAAGCTCCCCCCAGCCAGGCAGCAGCTCTCCTAACAATAAAGTCGGCGACAATGCTAATTGCACCAACTCTCGCCAGTCTATTACCCGCATGCAAGCACCAGCTTGCTCGCCATCCTATTCCAGCCCTCCACTAGGCTACAGGGCTCCTGCTTACAAGCACCAGTTATTGTCCTCCCTGCAGTTTGCCTTCCAACTAGTATATGCCCTAGAACCACGCCAGTCCTACTTTCCTAATATAAATAGATTTATTTCTTACATTGCACCATGCGTTATTGCATATTGATTAGGTAAATTTATTCCAAATTTCTTCCCTCATTTATGCGACTGAGTATGGTCTCATCTAATTACCTTGTTGTCTTTATATTCTAGTAGGGTTGTATCTCCCATAAATTGTATACCCTTTCAACCTTTTATCAATAAGAAAAATGCAGTATTCTTCTTATATAATTTTTCAACATGACATCATAGACAAGTTTCACTAACTTTTCCAAGCTTCTCCATTCTATCAGATTTCTAATCTTTTCTGTATTCCATTAGAGCTTTTGATTAAACCGTGAAGGTGGATTAACACAAAATGGTAAATGTAAAGAAACTCCTATGATACTACTTCCTAACGTAAATCAAGTTCCCATGGAAATTCTGGTATTCTAGAAACCTTCTCCAAGTCACTGATTATCCAGCTTAAACAAAATTCCTCAACAATAGTGATCAATATTGGGGTGGTTACTCAAAAAGGTATGGTCTGGAATTCTTTAATGTCCATGATAGAAATCCATAATCTTCAATCATAAATTATGAAGCCTCTGATCATATGCCAAAGAATGCCTCCATATTTCAAACTATTCATCCCTGTTAAAAAACTATATAATTAAAATTATTGTAGGATAGACATCAGAAGTAAATGGTATTACGTCACCAGCTCACTGTTTTTACCTCAGTTCTCTTGGTTCCTAAGCTTTCTTACAACTTTTTATAAATCTTCAAAATTATCAAAAGGACAAATTGTAGTACTAAATTTCTTCCGACTCGTTGTGAATTTTAGAATTGGGTCTTGGGAAGAATAATTGGCAATGTGAAATAAAAATAACGATCTTTACCTTCTAAAAGAAGGAGATCGTGAAAAAGTAATGCAAATACGCCATGTTGTAACATTTTCAGTTATCAAAATTTCATGTAACTCATAAAATCGATTCCCTCCATTTACATCAACATAAATTCTAAAGTATTTTAAAATGAAACTTGTTAGATATCTAAACACATTTAAACTGCATACCTTAGTTAACCTTATAAAGCAACACAACGTTCTGCAATCATCCAAAGTGACATTCGAAAATCATCTCAGATGAACAATATTTCTTATAAAAGATAAACCTAAAAAACAATTTCATTTTTCAAAAAAAAAAATAACTGTTTTATACAAATCCATTTTAAAATCCAAATTAAAAGCTTTATAATTGATAACGGAAAAGAAAATTTGCATTTCATTTTCAAGAATATATCCCAAAATAATGAATTATTCACCAAAAATTATTATAAATGTGCTTCTAAATAAAAATGTATAGTAGAAAGAAAAAAAGACAACTTCTTCTAGTTTTATGATCAATTTGATCACAAGTGATGCCCAAAATACTATTAGTAGATGGTTATTCTTATTGTTATATATCTCATTAATCGAATGACATCAAAAATCCTAAAATTTCAGTTCCTTGCCAAACTCTCACCCAAGAGTGTCCCAGTAATAGACTTGTCTCCACCATTATCTAAAAGTATTCAACTGGTCTTCCTTTGTGTATATTCCTCATCATTAAAGAAGCAAACTAGACCCACAAGCCATAAAATATGTTTTTATTGGGTACTCTTACAGGTAAATTAATGGAATTAATAGATATTATGGTTCATAGAAAGATAAATATTTTATGTGCTCAAGAAACTAAATGGGTTGGGGAGAAGGCCAAGGAGATTGATAGTTGATTTTAAACTTTGGTATTGAAAGTCAACTAAATGGTGTAGGTGTGATTATAGATAAAGTTTGAAAGATAATGTTATAAATATTATAAATGTGGAGATAGAATTATACTTTAAAGATTATTATTGATACTAAAATTATCAATGTTATAAGTTATACTCCTCAAGTAGGGGGAGTAAGCAGAAAAATTTTGGAATTTAGTGGACACAAAGATAAAAAGAAAAATTTATTGGAGGAGATTTAACACGTGTTGGTAGAGAAAGATTTTAAAAGTATTCACGTGGTTATGGATTTGGAGTGAAGAAGTGGATTATATATTAGATTTTATTTTAAATTTTACGATTTTGTAATTACTAACACTTTATATAAGAAAAGAGATGAATATTATTACTTATAAAATAGATCTAGTAAAATATAGATTGATTATTTTTGATAAGAAAAATAGATCGTTTAGATTGTAAAATTGAAGTCATTCCAAGTAAAATCTAAGTCCAACATCGATTGTTATTTTTAGATTTTAAAGAGAGAAAAAATAAACCAAATTATCATAGAATTATTCTTAAAGAACACAAAAAAATATTTTTAAGAGAAACCATTAGAAGATTCATTATGGGAAGCTAACATTAAAAAAATAAGAAGTGAAATTAAGCAGTTCTAAAGATGTTGAGAATCAAAAGGAAAAGCTTCTTAATAAGAATAATTGGTGATGGAGTCGATGCGAAAAGATAAAAATAATAAGTATTGTTATAAACTTGGTTTAGATGTAAAATGAGAGAAAGATATAAAGTGACTGTAGATTCTAAGCGGATACGCGAAAAAATTTAGTGATTTATACATAGATTAGATACCAAATAAGATGAAAGATGTATGTTAAGTTAACCAAAGAGATAGGAGAAAAAAAACATAAGTGTGTATGAAAATAATAAAATATTTTTTTTAGAAAAAATTGAAAATATGATGAGATTTTGATAAACTTTTCAAAGGGATCTGAAAGACGATTGATTTTAGAACCTTAATACCTAAACAAAAAATAGAGAATTTTATTTTATCGTCAGATTAGTAAATCGAAGTTAGTGAAGCTTTAAAGAAAATGAAATGTGGAAAAGCAAGAGGATCTGGATAATATTCCAATAGTAGAAAAATGTTTAGGAGATCAAGGAATTTCTTTACAAATTTTTTTTTAATGTCATTTTAAAGGCTAAAAGATGTCGATGAGTGGAGAGTTTGTTGGTTCTTATATTTAAGAATAAAGGTGATGCACAAGAGTGTGCAAATTATAGAGGAATTAAGTTAATGTGTCATAAATTAAAATTATGGGAGAGAGTAATTGAGCATAGGTTATGATGATACAAATTTCTCAATCAGTTTGGTTTCATGCCGGTAGATCTACTATGGATGTTATACATTTGTTAAGGGGTTTGATGGAAGCAGATAGAAAGTAAGGAGGATCTACATATGATATTTATTGATTTAGAGAAAGCTTATGATAAAGTTTCAAGAGATGCTCTTTGGAGAGTTCTAGAAACGAAAGGAGTTAATATTGGTTATATTCAATTCAATAAGGATATGTATACTAGTCACATTTGTATCCAAACACAAGGAGGATTGACAAAATATTTTTCTATTTCGGATTACATCAAGGATCGACTTTAAGCCCTTATCTTTTACTTTAGTTATGGATGTTCTTACTAGGCATTTACAAGAAGATGTACCTTGGTGTATGCTTTTCTGAATTCTTCTTGTTGATAAGACTGAGAGGAGTCCAACAAACTTGAATTATGAGGTCAACTCAGAGTCTAAAGGTTTTCATTTAAGTAGATCTAAAGCGAATATATGGAATGTAATTTTAGAAGTTCTAGTGTGATATTAGGTGAACAAGTCATTAATAAGAGTGGCGTTTGATATTTAGGCTCATTGTTCAAAATGATGGTGAAATAGATGGAGATGTTATTAGTAGAATTCAAGTTGGATGGTTGAAGTGGAGGAATGCATCCGCCTATTATGTGATAGAAAAGTTCCACTTAAACATAAGGAAAATTTTATAAGATGGTGGTAAGACCTACAATGACTTATGGAGAATGTTGGCCAATAAAAGAGAAGCATAAACTAAGTTAAGTGTTACCGAGATGAGGATGCTTAGGTGGATGAGTGGCTTTTTACTCTTAGAGATAGAATGCAAAATGAGTATATTCGGGAAAAAGTTGGAGTAGTGATAGATAAGATTAGGGATCGCTTTAGATGGTTTGGCCACATAAAGCCGACCGTCCATGAACCATTAGGAGAGTAGATGAGATTTTCCTTATGTTAAGAAAGGTAGAGGTAGACCTAAAAAGACTTGGTTAAATGTAAAAAATGATATTAATACATACATAATGGACACATAATGGAGACCGATTCATGTGAAATAATTTTACCCTGTGGGATTACTTGTTGTTGTTGTTGTACTCTCCACATCAACAAGGATAAAATATTAATCTCTAATACTATAAAATATTACAACACCATAGATGTAACTTCCTTCAAAAAAATCAAATCATGCTTCCCCAAAACTCACATTCAAAGGCTCACTATATAAATGAACTTTCCAAAAATATCAAAACTACTTTATTAGATATCTCAACCTACATCTCTTAAAACATACTTAAATCTCACTCTAGCTTTGAAGATCACATATAACTAGGGTACAAAACAAAATTATTTATTCAAAACAACACAAAAATTCAATCGACAAAGTAAAACAAAACACTTCTCTTGACAAAACACAATGTTTGACCCAAGCCCTAACACCACTTCATAATAATAAGTTAAATACTAATTTTGGGGATGATCTAAACATTCTCATCGCTGCTCTCACAATGAACATAACAGCTTTGCTCCAATCATCAACTTAGTCATTCTATTTCTTATCACAAACTATCACATAAGTTCTATGGTTTTATAACATATGTTTCGAGGATGAAATATTCAAATAATATTAAAAAATCTTAAAAAACCTGTACAAAAAAATGTTGTTACTGAAGACATTAAGGCCCTAGAAGGAAATATATATGGCATCTTTAAAAAATTCTCAAAGAAAAGAAACCAGTTAAGTGCAAAAGGAAATTCAATGTGACATAAAGCAAATGAAAAGTGTCAACTGATTCAAAATAAGAATAGTTGCAGAAGATATCACGTAAATGAAAACTATACATAGCTTAAAACAATCACCAAATACTTGCTTTGACAAATTCACCATGGTAATTAAAAGATATGAATATTCTCAGGAATAACATGACCATATTTTATTCACCAAAAAAATCATTGGAAAGTAAAACTAATATCCTAATTGTATACGTCGATGATATCATCTAGATTTTTGATATGGAATCATAAAGATAAGAAACAAGCTAAAAGGTGCTCTAGTCAATGAATTTGTAATCAAGAATCTTAATTTATTAAAATATTTTCTTGACATGGAAATAATAAGATCAGGCATAGGAATATCTGTCACACATCAAAAAACACCTTGTAAAACAACAAACATACCAAAAGATCTACTAAACAAAATTAGACCTAAAAAAGATCCTACCCTAGTTGATAAAGGAAGGTACCAATGGCTAGCAAAGAAACTTATCTACATATCTCACTTCATATTTGATATATACTTTGTTATTAGAGTTGTTAGTTTATGAATAACCCCTCAAAGGAGCACATTGATGTTGTCAGTAGGATATAGAGATATCTTTAAAAAGTTATTCTTCAAAAATGGGACTAATACTATTATAGAAATCTTCACTGATATTTGCTGGGTAAGATCTGTCGGATCATAAATCCACAACTAATTATTACTATTTTTTATAAAAAAATTAGTTACTTAGAGAGGTAAACATAATTTCTTAGCTCGAAGCAGTGCTAAAGCGGAAATCAAGTTCATAGCCCATAAAATTTGTTAAAGTAGATGAGTTAACTTTTTTCTCAATGATTTAAAAGTTCCCAACACATGACCAATGATAATGAGGTGTGACAATCAAGTCACTTCTACCATTGCTAAAATCCCATCCACGATAATAAGATGAAGCATATCGAGATTGATAGACACCATAAAAAAAAACTAAAAAAGAAATTATCGAAGTTAATTATACTAGAACAGAACTTCAAAGTATTGATAAATTTATTAATCTCTTAATCAATCATAATTTGACAATATTACTTCTAAGATAGAGATGATTATCATATATACCTAGCTTAAAATAAAGTTCAAAAATCTCAAAATCAATTCCTCAATTCCTACTGCTAAGCTGAAGACCTCTTTGCTGACAGTGTACCAACTATTATCCTATACAGTCACATCTTTAAGCTATTATACTTCCTAGCTGTTGTTTGTCAGCCCTTGTTTTCTAATGTGAATGGATTTACTTCTCGATTTGTTGCATTTTTTTATTGTAATTTAGTTAAGAAATTTCTTCACTATTTCTTCCCACATGTATGTGGCCAACTATGATCTTATGTGATACCATTGTTGTCTCTCTATACTAGGAGAGCATGCAATCCCCATAAATTGTGTATCCTATGTATCTTTTTTGAATAAGAATAATATAGTATACTTCCCCTATATTTTTCAAGACTTTCTAAATAATACGTAGTGCAACATCAAACACTCAAAGGCAATAAACAATTTGGTATGAACACTTTTTTTTTAATTGTTTAGATTGCATGAAATAGGAAAATATTAGGGTTTTTAAAAATTTTAAAACTACAGAAATTTAAAAAAAACATTTTGCAAAAGAGAAAAACATAGATTTAGCTTAAGAATGGCTGATAAAGATACCCAGTTAAATCCACAAAATGTATCACCTGTATAAAAAAATTTGCTAAAATTTATCAGAGAGATACCTTGATCATAATTATTACCAGTAAAAGCACCACAATGTTAAGTGTAATAAAGTTAAAAGTTCTAATAGCCATAATTCTGGCATCTAACGGACAGCAACTACGCAATAGCTTTAGCAAATACTAAGAAAGGAGTGAATCTTTTTCTGTTAATGCTAGAGAACAAACCAGAGGAATAACAAAACTTGAATGTCTTGGATCATTCTAAACCAATGAATTAATAAGTAATTATTTCAAGCCAAAAAAAAATTTTATCCAATAATTGAAATACAATTTTCACTGTAAAAAATTTTAAAAATAATGATAATACTTTGATTGTGCTTTGTGCATAAGAGTGAAATGCCATGAAGCCTGTAAATTACTCTAATGCCTGGGTTGCAAATGGTTTGTCCTACACTTCACTTTGGTGAGCTTCAGGGACCTTTAGATTTTCAGTCCAACAACTCAAGCAGTAATCATTACAGAAGAGTCTCTAAAATCATAAAATGGTAATATGAAACATCTCCTTTATCCCACAAGATGAACGTTAGTTTCAAAAAAATATAACCAACTGATGGCTACAGTTAATAACATACACAAAAATAAAATATAAAGTGAAACTCATGATAGAGAACAAGCAATTACGCATGTTATACTTAATCCTTGTGTAGACTGCTTCAATGGTAATTGCCTTAATAGTAAGTTTGACTGCAATAACATCATATTACCCATAATCAAAGTCTTGATTAAGTTTTTGTAATCATTGACTTCTTTCGAGTACTCAAGTGGGGGTTGTAAATTGAGAACAGCCTGTGAAAAGGTATCAACCAATCAGATGATCAGATTTTAAGAAAACAGATAATTAATAAATGAAAAGAATGCAGCAAAGTAAATCAAAACTGGCGTTCCAAACATAAACTCAATGAGGAGAAGAGCTTGAGGCTGTGGGTGTATTTAGCGGTGAGGGCAAATGAGAATTGTGTATGTCAAAAAAGTACTTGACCACTAAATAAAAAGGTTAGCACTTTGTCATAAAGATGATTTATGTGGAAATAAAGGATAAATTTCTTGGAGGTTCATACAGCTCGGGTCCAGAACAAAACCACAAGTTTTCATCATTCACATCTAGTTCACAATCACACTTTAATGTTACATGCATATTGCAGAGTTTAGTTGAAGGCCAACCATTAGGTTCCTAGAGAATAACAACGTTTAGCATCAGATAACCTGGTGTGCCCTTCATAAGACTACAACTACATACCTTTATTTTTTTTTCATAAAAAATACAAAAGAGGGCCTGAATGTGAGGTATAGAGGGAAAAAGGTGGGTAAGGGATGTTAGAGAGATAGATAATATAAAGACTATCAAACATGGATACTTCATGTGACCTACTATATTCGAATCTGCAGCATTTGAAATATCATAATTTTGGGTGTCAGCTATATATTTGGGCATATAAATAGTACATGAATGATCAAGGGTACAACGCATATGCTAAAAACCAACAAATTTAGCCCTCAAAAGCATAAAACGTTACTCTGTCATTTAATTTAAACATTACATTCCAATTTAAAGATTGTTTTATTGATTGGAATATATCCCGCTTGAACTAACAAATCTTGCCCTGATTGACATGGTGGTCAACTTAAAGAGGAAAGCAAATTATATTGATTGCTAAAAAAAACAAAAAACACAAATCCCTCTTTTAACATAGAAGATCATTTTTATAAGGTAAACTAGATTTCATTTAATTAGATTTACTCTAAATTGTGCCAGAACTTATTTAAATCTGGGGTTGTAATTTCTTAAGGATGTAAGCTCTCATAGTCAATTAGTTCTTCTGCTCATGAAAGATCACTCTCACTTAAGGAGGGTTACATAAGTTTAATTTTAGGCTCAATAATAATGTTAAAGTTTCAATTAAATTGATAAGAGATTGTTAGAGAAATGGATTAAGCCTTGCCAAAATCTCATGATTTCATTATCTAAGGCATACCAACACTAGTTTACTATTGCAACAGGTAATAAATTTAAGGATTACCTCATCTCAAGTATTCCATGCAAACCAAGGTGAATGCATGTGAGTTTTGATTTTAATTAATTAATGAGCTTGTTAACATAGGAGTAGGATTGAATACGGAGAGAGTTAGACTTATATCTATTGAAAGACCTAAATTAATTGGGATGGAGCTTACTTCCATTGGAAAGTCTAAGTTTTGATTCAACAGATTAATTGGCTTTGTGTTAACCAAAATCAATTAGAATGGGGACAACATCTATCAAAAGGCCTCTTAGTATAACTAAAGGTCTGTTTGGCACAGCTTGTATGAAGAAGCAGTTGTATTAAAAAGCAACTGTGAAGCAACTATAGGGAAAAGTGCTAACAGAAAGATAGTTATGATGAAATAGTTTAGTTGTTTGGGAAATTGAGTTGTGCATGTGCTGTGTTGCAGCTGTTTCCAGAAAAAAATACAAAACTACTCTTATAATCATGTATACTCATAAGATAACATCAACAAAATAAAAAAATTAGATTTTTGAAAGTTCATAAATACTCATAAGTCTAGTATTTGACATCTGAATTTAACACATCACATTACACTAAATAACATGAAAATTAGGATAATATTTGCGACTACTAATGCCAACATAATATTAAGCTTTATATCCAATTGGTCAAGCCTTTTAGAAAATCACAGAAGATGAACTAAATAAAAAATCGAATCCATTCGAAATTCATCAATTGAGAATGATAGTTGTATCCGGCAACACATGCAATTGTACATTCATGAAAAGTGGAAACCGAGAGAATGTAGACAAATCAAGGAAAACCGAGAGAATGAAAAGTGGAAACAGATGCAATTGTACATTCATTCACAATTTGAACATAAAAGAACAGATTATCAAGGGAAACAAAGAGAATGCAGACAAATCAGGAATAGAAAGAAGTAATTGCAAATCAAGGAAAACAGAGAGAAATAGGTATTACAACTTGTAAATCACAATAAATCAGAAACACTTTTTCACTTCATTCACATAAATTGAACGATTACAAAAGACTCAAGAAATACATTTATCGGCTCGTTGATAGGACATACCTTTGTTCGTTGTTGGAGTCACGACCAACGGGACAGACGGGAGATAGTGCTCATCAACACAGGGGAAAGGAATAGCCGGTGGAGGAATCGAAGCTCCTTTATCGTTCGATGCTCAGATCAGTGAAGCCATAGCTCCAATAACTTCACGGTTCACTGGTTGGAGAAAAGGGAAGAGCAAATGCGAAAATGCCAAACACGGGAGACGGAAGGGTATGATCGTGATTTTCATTCATTATACCGAATTAATAACGGGGGTAATTTCGGAAGAAAATTTTATGTGAAGGCGGAATGGGATTTCGGACTCCGACCGAGCATCAACTCCCTCGTTACGAAAAAGCAAAATGCGGCTGGGATTTCTTACGAAACGGTAATATGAAATAGCTCCTAAACAATCCAGTCAGCTTTTCCAAAATGGAAAGCAGATAAAAAGTTACGCCAAACGGGGGGTTTTTGTCTATTAGAAGTACCAAATTTAATTGATTGATATAGGACTTTTATCCATAAAAGTACCAAATTTAATTGAGATAGGACTTACATCCATTAAAAGTCCCATAAAAAAACCCAAGGAAGAAGAAAGCCCAATTACAACCTTGCAACTTTACACTATTAATAAGATGGCCAGAGTTTAAATAAAGAATGATTAACTTTATGGCTTTAAGTCGGCTTAAATAAAGGGAATGAGACTCATTTATTAGATGACTTTTTATAAATCATTTAATTTCTTGACTTTGTTTAAATTTTGTTCAAAATGGACCCTAGACTATTTACATGAGGCAGGTTTGATCAATTTATTCCATTGACTCCTTCAATATTATCCATAATAATCCTCTATTGGAATATTTTAAATCAATTTTAAGAAATCAAAGACTTATTTTAGATTAGATTTGAAGAATCAAAAGATTGAATTAAACATATTAAATAATTGCAAACTTAAATCGCCCCACACAAATAGTCCAAAGACCCAGCTATAGAAAATAGGTTGAGGCTTACATTCACTGCTTTGTAATTAAATTAATTTAAAGTTTTAGGAACGCCCCTATTTATGAGTTGTTCAAAGGGTTGAGGCTTACATTCTAGCCTTTGGCATATTTGCAAATGAGATTTACAATTCAGATATTGAAATTGACCCAATAGTGTGCCGTATGGCCTTGCCTTATAAGCAAAGTGTCTTGGTTGATTTAGTTTGTTTGATTTTAATTTCTTTAATTCTTTAAGTAAGCATATTTTTAATGCACATATTGAGATGGCAATTTACTAAGACCAAAAGATAAATTAAAATTCAACAAAATCAACATAAGTCCATGGCATATTTACTTGATCAACCAAATAAACTTTATTTACAATAGATATTACGACTTAATCCTCTTAATAATCCATATCATCCTAAGGATGCTAATATAACCAACTTGGATCCATCCATGATCTACTAGATATTTTTATGTAAACCTAGATATATTTGATAGCCAGAGATGTACTTGCATACTCTACTTTTATGTTATGGATGCTAGCATAAATGTTAAGACTTGATTAGTCCTTCATGACTATAATTTTTTTTTTCTTTTTTGTTTTTTACCTCTAGGAGCAATTCGTAACTCATTAGCACATCCATAATTATTGTTAGAAGTCAAACCAAATTTCTCGGGGAAATTTTTAATAACACTTAATGATATTTCTATGATTTTGAGAACATTAATTTTTGGTCATAGGTGCTTCAACAAGATTAAAAAAAAAAAGCCAATGTTCGACATTCTAGGTCATGTAGTTACAACTATCAAGCTCCACCCACACACACGGCTTGGCCCAACTTGATGATGTTAAAGAACACATCAATTTTTTTTCTCCTAAACACTACATTTATCAATCCCAAGTCCGGATGTGAAAAGTGGAGTTATACGCAATGACCATAAACTTGTCAAATAATCATGACATGAATCCTTTAAAACATTGATAATGCTAGGGTGTCCCCTAGTTTAAGCGATGTATAGCCTAAATACAAGAAAGAGAGTGTCGCCGCTACATCTGCAGTGCGATGTTAGAAGGGTTCCCACATTTTGGACGGATGTGGGCAAAAAAGTTAATCCATGAAACTAGAATTATGTTAGGAACTTAGAATATAAGTACTATTATAGGTAAATTAATGAAATTAATATATATTATGGTTCATAGGAAGATAAATATTTTATGTGTTTAAGAAACTAAATGGGTTGGGGAGAAGGCCAAGGAGATCGATAGTTTAGATTTTAAACTTTGATATTCAGGCAGAAGTTGAATTAGAAATGACGTAGTGTGATTATAGATAAAAATTTGAAAGATAATGTTATAAATATTAATAAATGTGGAGATAGAATTATAGCTTCAAAAATTATTGTAGATACTATGATTATCAATATTATAAGTGTTTATGCTCCTCAAGTAGTTTGGATGTAAGCTCGAAAGAAAAAAATTTGGAATGAATTAAAGAGATTAATACAAAGATATCTCTAAAGAAAATACTTATCGGAGATTTAAATGAACACGTTAGAGTGGTAGAAGATTTTAAAGATTCATGATTTATAGATTTGGAAATGAACAAGAATATAGATTATATTAGATTTTATTTTAACCTATGATTTATAGTTGTTACTTTATTTAAAAAAGAGATGAAGATAATATTACTTATAAAATGGATCTAAGAAAACACTGATTGATTATTTTCTAATAAGAAAAATATATCTTTTAGATTGTAAAGATTGTAAGGTCATTCCAATTGAAAGTTTAAGTACCCAACATCGATTGTTAGTTTTAAATTTTAAAATGAAAGATTGAAAGATGAAAAATAAATCAAATTATTATCCTAAGATTAGATGAGAGCACTTAAAGAACAATAATAAAAATATTTTTAAATGCAAGCTACAAGAGCTTAGAATTTGAGATGTTCATAAGAAAACTAATATTATGAGAAAAAAAGTAACAAGTGAAATTAAGCAAGATTTTAAAAATATGCTTGGAGAATCAAAAGGATAAGCTTCTATTAATAAAAATAGTTGATGAGTCGAATGCAAGAAAAGATAAGAAATAAGAAGATTATTATAAAACTTGTTTTAGAAAAAAACTGGAGAATTGGGAAAAAAATAAAATGACATGAGATTCTAAAAAGTAATATATGAAAAAAATTTAGCTTTTGTGATTTATATAATATATTAGATACCAAAGAAGATGAAAAATGTATATATAGTTAGCCAACCAAAGAGATAGGAGAAATAAAGATTTAGTTCAAGTGAATTACATTAACGATGAAAATCATAAAATGCTTTTCTTAGAAAAGGATATTAAAAATAGGTGGATGAGGTATTTTGATAAGCTTTTCAATGAAATATCTGAAAATATGATTAATTTTAGCAACCTTAATACCCTAAATAAAAATAGAAAATTTTATTTTTATCATCGTATTAGTAAATCTGAAGTTAGAGAAGCTTTAAAGAAAATGAAATGTGAAGCAACAGTAGGACTTGATGATATTCCAATAGAAGTGTGAAAATATTTAGGAGATTAAAGAATTTATTGCTTACAAATCTTTTTAATGTTATTTTAAAGACTAAATAGATGCCACATTAGTGGAGAAAGAGTTTGGTGGTTCCTATATTTAAGAAAAAAGGTGATGTACATGAGTGTGCAAATTATAGAGGAATTAAGTTAATGTTTCATACATTAAAATTATGGGAGAGAGTAATTCAGCATAGGTTACGATGTGATACAAAAGTTTTTCACAATCAAGTTTGTTTCATGCCAGGAAGATCTACTATGGATGTTATACATTCGTTAAGAGGTTTGATGTTGAAATATTGAGAAAGTAAGGAGGATCTACATATGATATTTATTGATTTAGAGAAAGCTTATGATAAAATTTCAAGAGATGTTCTTTGAAGAGTTCTAGAAAAGAAATGAGTTAATATTAATTATATTCAAGTCATTAAGAATATGTATACTAGAGTTGTTACTTGTGTCCAAATACAAGGGAGACAATATTTTTTCTATTTGGTTGGATTACATCAAGGATCAACTTTAAGTCCTTATTGTAGTTATGGATGTTCTTACTAGGCATTTACAGGAAAATATACCTTGGTGTATGCTTTTTGCTGATGACATTCTTCTTGTTGATAAGACTAGAGAGGGAGTAGAAGAAAAACTTGAATTATGGAGGCCAACCTTGGAGTCTAAAGGTTTTCATTTAAGTAGATCTAAAACTAAATATATGGGGGTGTAATTTTAGTTGTAGAAATTCTAGTGATAGTGTTGTGACATTAGTTGAACAAGTCATTAAAAGAGAGTGATTCAGATTTAGGTTTATGTTCAAAATGATGGTGTAAAAGATGGAGATGTTATTAGCAGAATTCAAGTTGGATGGTTGAAGTGGAGGAATGCATCTGGCCTGTTGTGTGATAGAAAAGTATTACTTCAACTTAAGAGAAAATTTTATAAAATGGTGGTAAGACCTACAATGATTTATAGTGCAGAATGTTGGCCAATAAAAGAGAAGCATAAGACTAAGTGTTGAGATGAGGCCAAGTGGATGAGTTTATTCTTAAAGATAAAATGCTAAAATAAGTATGTTAGGGAAAAAGTTGAGTAAATGGAAGATTAGAGAGCCTTATGGTTTGGCCACATAAAGCCTAGTAGACCCAGAGAGTAAATGCATTAGATTTGTCTTATGTTAAGAAAGTTAGAGATAGACCTAAAAAGACTTGGTTAAGATGTATAAAAAATGGCATACTTGAATTAAATGAGAATTTGACACATAATAAGACACAAGAGACAAGATTCATGTAGCCGACCCCACTTAGTGGGATAAAGGCTTCTTCTGGTTACTGTTGTTATCTCCTCCTAAATGATGTCCAAGATCCAGATGGTCCTAGTATATTTTTATGAGAATAGTACAATATGTATAAAATAACAATAGAACATTATACTATCCATCTAAAGAGTCAACAGCTTCTTTCCTAGATGGATGGGTTTAAAGTTAAAACCCCTGCATGTTGTGCAGTTTTCTTATTTTGTTTTATTTGGATTAACATATATCTAAAAAATCCTCTCCAAACCTATCTAAGGGTTGCCCAGTAATAACTTTTTCAACCAAAGACTGTTCTTGTAGTTTCCCATCTCATAAGTTATAATCGATAAAAAATGTTCAGCGAGCAATCAATATATATAAAATTAGCATCTTCCACAATCTAATGCAGTTGCATAAGGGGAACTTTCCAGCAAGACTCTTTAACAAAGCAAAAAAGTAGAAGGGAGGTGCAAGTTCTAGTTGGCCTTATACCGCCCAATCAATTGTCATTATTTTTTTCTTATTTATTATTTGCTTATAGTTTATCTATTTGTTCAATTGCAAAAAATTCTTTAATAGGTCACGTCATTGAACCTTGATAATACACTTCTAAACAAATTTAGTTTAAACATTTTTTATCTAACAGTAGTATATTCTCTTAAACAAAACAAATAGTTTCTAAAAATTAACAAGATTATGCAGCTAACAAATAGTTTCTAAAAATTAACAAGATTATGCAGCTAACAAATAGTTCAAAAGTAGAATAGCCACAACAAAGATCTATGAGATGCCACTCTATAGTCTAGCTCAATTAAAAGCATCAAAATTTTGATTGATGATAGATGAAAAAGGGCTTATTTGTATTTGGCTTGTTAAGAAAATAAGCTCAAATTTACTATTCAAGATCAATTCATTTAATCAACAAATCTAGCACAAGCTTCTTAACAAACTAAAACATAAGTTGTTCACAAATATATACAGATAGATATTCTAATTTTTAATAATTAGTAGATGAGTAAATTGATTCTACTGTGCTCAACCTTGTTATTGTTTTTTTATGTTCATTTGTTTGAAATTAGGTCATGTACAGCTCAAAATTGAATGAGTCAAACACAATATTCACGAATAATTTTAAACATAAACCATATTCAAATAAACGAAAATTCTAAGGAGCCATACACAAATAGATAGAAGTTCGCTTAAGCTTAGCATATTTACACCCTTAGTCCCTCGTCTCGAAACAAAGATCAATAGAAAGAAGGCAAATTTCTAGCTATGAAGAAATAATAGACATTAAGGGTGGACTTTTTTAGGCCCAATCAAATATGCAACAATAAAGCATCAAATGATAACTTCTCACCTGAAAGTTATCGTTTCCCTTAAATAATCTCCTCTTCCTATCATAGTTCATATAGCCATTATGAAATTTACAAAAATAGATGCAAATGAAGTAGTGTTGTGTATTCGATTCCTAGCCTCAAGAAAGCAAGGAGGCTTCACATGATATGGCAACATGGATAAAATTATAAGGACTTGTCACATCCCACGATGAACCCTCTCAATCGAACAAAAGATATTGTAAAACAAGTACAATTCAGTTAATTGAATCTACCATAAACACATTTTAGAAATTTATCCACAAAAATAGACTAATAACTCAATCAAATGAACAACCCAAACATATCATGATAAATAATTCCTAACTTAAGGGATCCAATAAATTAAAACAATTCAAATACAAATATACATCTAAAAATATCATTCATTCAACTACAAAAGTTCAAATAAACATCAAAGCTTGCATACATAACAATAAGATTTCATCATATATATTATCTCATTCTATGCATGCTTCATATCTGACAATCAAACTAACGATCAAAATATAAGATTCTTGATTCAAAACTCGATCCTCACTTAGACTCAATATTTTCTTTCCCTCATCATAAAACAACATCCAGAGTAATATATAGTAGATCAATAAAATAAACAAATTTAACACAAAACTCAAATATTGAAGAAAAAGAAATAACATGATATGGTAATTATATATTGACATAAGAATTGAAATCACATATTGACAAATAATTATTATAGAGTAAAATTGCTTAAATAATAACACAGCATAACAATAAGATAATAGAATTGAAGTAAATTATAAAAGAAATATTAAATGTCCATTCATAATATGCAATATGCTAAACAACTGCATAGTTATCAATATAATAGATGAATCACATCATAGCATTCATTGCTTATATTATTTATTGTCTAACATAAAATATATTATCATATCCTTAGTCATATATAGACGTCTAGATTTATTGGTCTTGATAAAGTACTAAATTATATTAAACCCACACTATATATCTTCAGTGTTATCAAAGTGCAAAGCATAATATGAGTGCAAAGGTTTCCTTGTCACTTCAATTCACATAGTGCAAACCAGAGCAACACTTTTACTAACTCAAGCACTCATACCTTGAATATCATGTATATAAATCATATCAAGTAATAATTTAAATAAATACAATGGCACATTAATAATTATAATAAATTAGAGAGTGTTTAATGAATGACTTAAACCTTGATAAAAAAATTTTGAAAAATGTGTTGTGCATGCTTAATTTGAAGGCAAACTTCAAAAGTAAATACGTAACTTGAAATTTCTAGAGATTTTTATCATGCATAGAAATTAACAAACAATTAAAAGTTAGACGCTAGTGTAGTTCATTGATGTAAAAATTTAAAGATTGCACAAAATATATTTAATTTATAGAAAAAGCTAAATTTAAATGTAAAAATTCTCAAGTTTCATCAAAGCAAGCTAAAGGAAATTCATTAGTCATAAATCATAATCCTCTCTTTCATTTACATAATTTTTTCCCTTGAAGTAGAATGTCTTCACATCTTCAAAATATTCTTCTTCTTCTTTGTCAATCTCATATTCTCTTTCTTGAATATCAATAGAAGTGGAAACCAGTCCAATTGAACTATTATTACAGATGATTATCCTCTTAATTTTATCCACAAAATCTTATAAACAATCCTCAAACAATTTCTCATGGCGCCTCTTCAATTTACATCCATGTTAAATTTTCATTGCCAAAACATCGCTCACCAACATCCTCTATTTTCCAATTAATCAATCATAACTTTCATCAATACAATCCAAACTTATTAAATCAATAACATATCTCAAAATAAATCTTTTTTCAAAACTTGATTGTACTTGATAAACACTAAATCATTTAAATGCATTTTATTGAGTAAATCTGTAACAAAAAAATCATAATGAAATGCATATGGCATATGAATTATCTAGTTTAGAAAATTAAAAATTAATGAACTATTCAGCTTTTCAAAGACACTTCATTTTCCCTAGCACCTCGCACCACTGTAAATCAATCATAAAATCTTAATATTTAATTTTTGTAGAGTTGGAACTGATGTACCATACTTAATATTTAATTTTTGTAGAGTTGGAACTGATGTACCATATATCTCCCACAACTTTAATGTATTAAAATTATAATATCAAGTTTAGAAAAATTAATCAATAAATAAGTTCAAAATTATATAGAAGTTGTAATTAATTATAACTAGAGTTTCCTTATCTTTATTGTGAATGACAAACTTAATTGCAGAAAACAACCATTATGATTATAAATAGAGAATGATTAATCAATGGCCATTCTCTCACTTAAGTCTCTCACCAACCTTCCCATAATTGCATATAAGCATTCCATCAATTATCAATCTGATTGTATTATAAGCTTAACTAGCCTAAAGCAATAGTTGTCAGAATTTATACCTACATCTCTCATCAAAGATAGCAATTATTAATTAATATAAAAGTATAAATGAATATTTAAATATAACAATAATTATTAATTAATTAATCATTTTAATATTTTGAGTATTTCTATAATTATACTTATCCACTTCCCAGCTCGGGCCTCCTACATTTATTAATAAATCTCCAAAAGTCAATAATTAATACTTTGCCGCCAGTCCCGAAAGTTTTTTATATTGGTAACTACTAAAACATTCACGTATTTGTTACAAAATTTGACATCCTATTTAAACTTTTGAAATCTGAAAACTGCCGAAACTTTCGTTCGATCATCTTGATCTTGTCCGATTTTCGGATGACGAAGTGTCTCCATGTCAACATCTTCTTGCGCATCGAAGCTAAACTGTTTCCACCATACCGCCGCCCCCAGGCTCAGGTTCTCGTGTCAACCTTTCGTCTTCGGCGCATTCTGAGAGGTCTTGGGCGATCTCATTGTGGAGCGTAGGCCATCTCCAACTCCGTTGGATAGTCAATGAGGTTGCAGATGTCCATTGAGAGCTTTACAATACAAGATTGCTTGGGAACCTTGCATCCCTTTACTTTGTTATTGCTTTTCTTGGTTCCAAATGAGGGGTGAGGTCCCCTCCTCCCCTATCCCTAGAACAATCTAGAAAAGAATGTTGAATACTGATAATATATGTGATTCTAGATCATTCCACTACTCCTACCATATACAAGAATTAGAGTATTCCACTATCCAGAGTTCTCAGTTCTCTCCTCCAAAGACCCCTGGAATATGGTGGAACCTGAGTCTCGAGGTTTTCTCTCATCTTTCTATAATTCTAAGCTTCCTCTAGAGCTAAGCGTGGTGATCTCCTTTATTTAGCTTCATGAACATCGGAATTGTAGAATATCCGCCTCCTAATGAAAATTAATTAATTAAATGACACTCTTTATTAATATTCCTTTAAGTTAATCTGATGCGTCCCTAAGTATCAATTTAGCGGGTTATACTATATATATATTAAAAAAATTGTATTGATCTGAAAAATTATGATGGTTGTTACATACCACAGCTTTCAAATAATAACTTCTATTGCAATAATTTTATCATTATTTTTTCAGATAGTTATAAGTTTTTTTTTTTTTGAGAAATGTAGGCGAATTTAATAGTAAACTCACACATAAAATATATATATAAGAACTTGAACTTAAAATTTTTTAATTGTTAAAATTCCCGATCAGTAGATTAAGATGTTTTCCACAATTGTAAACTTTTGGACAAAGAAACAATGGCGTCAGGTAAGTCCAAAATCCAAAAAATTCAGAATAAGGCTTAATTAATAAAATTAACATTTCTAATTTTCCAACAAGAAAAACATGAATCGCCCAATTAATGCGACAATAAATCACCTGAAATCACCTTGTCTTGTCAATAAACCGAGCAAAAAATTAATTACTTGGGACAATAAAGTAGATGAGGAATTAGTTCTTGACCTAATAAATGAAATATTTATTTAATCGACCATTTCCATATTTCCGTATGTTTGATGATGGAGAAATCGATAGGTAAATAAATAAATAAGAAAAGATAATGAAAATGGTCGCCATTGTGTTCTGACGAAGAAATCACTATTTAAGTTAAGAAGCCTGTTTTAGAATAGCTATAATTTTTTAAAAAATTAATTGTAAACTTACTATAAAAAAAACTATTTCTTGAAAAAAGTTATTATATGTGTTACAAATATTTTTTTTAAAAAAAAAATTCAAAAGATAGCTTTCTGATAGTCACCACACTCTAATAGTTATGTGTGACGAAATTCGACTTTATAGATAATTTTGATATTAAAGAGAGTATTTTAAAGTTTGATTTTCGTAAGGGATGAAATAGATAAGATACTCGATTTTGCCTCATTTGGTGAGAACTTTAGTCGGTTCCAGATTTCTATAGCAGCCATAATTACCACTCCGAGTGAGAGAACTTTCGATTAAAATTTGTCGTTAGATCAAAATACATAGTGTATAAGACATGTGGACTTTAAAATTTAAGATATGAAATTCATCGCTTTAGCTTAAAGCTGGATGGTTGGGGAATGATGGCGTCATTTAGATCAGCGTATTAGTCAAAGATCGACCTACTTAGTCGGAGGAGGTGTCGGCCCGAAAAGGATCCTCATCAACAACATATGTTACGTTGTCCAATCCTCAGAACGGGATGGTGTTTGTCTAGAGATATCTAAAGTCTACCTTGGACAGAGGGTTGTTCTATCAAGTATCTATAATTCACAAAAAGCGAGCCATTAGGAAGCATCACGGGTTCTGATCGTGATATAATATAATGTAGACAAAGAAAGAAGACAAGAGTTTAAACAAGGAGAAAGTGGAGAAGACAAAAAAGAAAGGGAGAAATGGATAGAGAAATCAAGAGGAGGAGAATAAGAGAAAGAAAAAGGTAAAAAGTTAGGACTTCAAGTAAAAAATCTAATTTTTCTCTTTTCTTTCAAAAATTGAATTGATTTTGTAGGTAGAAATCCAATTTTTCATAATTTCTATTTAAAACAATTTGATTTTGAGTTGGTAAGTTTTAAAAACTTGAATAAGGTAAAATTTTGAGGTTAGATTTAATTTTAAATTATAATCTAGAGATTAATAATAAATTGAGAAAATCATTATTTTTAGATTGCTTATAAAAGAATAAGACGTTAGGGAGATAGGAATAAGAAAGTTCATCCTGAAAAAAATCTTATAATTAAAGTGAGATATTCAATCTCAAATAAGGAACCAAATAACTCATAAGCCTTAAATTTATTAATTTTTTTCATATTAAGCATGTAATATTTGTTAGTAAAATTTGTTGTGTTTTTATACAATCACCAATTTTAAATAATATTATTATATTTTATTGAAGAATTAAAAATATTTTAGAAGATGCATAGTAAAACATCCTAATGTAAATTTTTACAAATCATGTTTCCTTCATACATATTGATGCTAGATGATTATTAACAAGCGCAATATTATAAAAAAACTTAAGATAAATTATTTTAAAAAAAGAAGTTTCCAAAAAGTCATGTCATATGATTTGATTTGCTCAATAACAATGACCTACACAAAAAGAGGTGAATGATCTGATAAGATAAGCCTCAATAGAGGCCAAAAAGAGCATTCTTAGCTCTCTTTACTAAAAGTTGATATGTTATATTCCAACATTGAAGTTCAAAACCCTTAATAAATGGTTAATTGACAGGCTAGGTGACGACCTAATATTATGAATGTTAGACCTATAGACATCACATGACATTTCTAAAACTATGAATAATAAAAATAAGAAAGAAATGAATGAAAAAAATAAAAAATTTCATACAATAACTGAATATCATTATACATTAAATGTTTGACATATAAATGATGCAATTTATTTATTTACAGATAAATACACTTACTGCTTATGATTGTCATTTACTCATGAAACTTATATATTTTTAATATTAATGCGCTACATTTGTCATTCCAATGATATTTCATGCTAGTTCTGAAGACATGCATGCATAGTATTACTTATTCTTATATTTTGAATCCTATATGAGAATTATTTATTCCACTGGACTTTTAGCTCACTAAATACAATGAAGACTATTATTTTAAGTAAGATAAAAGAGCAAGTGGGCCCATAATCAAGTGACCAAATGCCATCATGTATCATATAGTTTGATGTACAATTTTGAAAGTCATATAAAAGAAAAGATATTCATGATGAAAATTAAAGACTACGTCTAATACACATAAATATTTATAAAATTTATTAGAAACTCTAAAATCCATTTTGATTAGTTAAATTATACACATTTTTGTATTAATGACTGATAAATCTATTTTGATGATCATGAAAATGTAGAAAACATATTATAATGATCTAGACAGACTAATTTTCTAACAATTTGATCATGATTAGTGACATCAAGATAAGTGATTGAAGGAAATATGTCTAACTAGATTGTTCACCTCTACTACTCTTTAAATTGACTGGAGGTGATCAAATAAAATGTGGCATGTTTTATATCATCTTTCTTTAGGAATACAAGTCATATGAAATCATTACCTAAACGAATTTTGGAAAATGTAGTTGAGAAATTTATAAAGAATTGAAGGTTAAAAAAAAGGCTTTAAAAAATTAAGAGGACCAAATGGAAGACACGAGCTAAAAATATCTCACCCGCAGAGAAATCAGTTTTCATTTGGAATAAGTATCCCTACATATGTCCTCAAGGATCACGAGATTGCATTTTATTGTTCTAAAAACTTTTTTTCCAGTAAACACTAGCATTAATGAAGATTTAGGACATTGGCAATTGCCTCTACTACAAACATTACTTGATCCTAAACACCCCTTTAGTGATTGTCATCCAACTCTATCAACTTTACTAGCTTAATATTTTCTCCATGTAGATGAATAATTAAACCCAATTGAATTTACAATGCCTGTTTGATATAAGAAACTTCAAAGGGTGTTCTTCATGTGAGGTGTGTATTCAAAAAGCTTTTGATTTACTGATTTGTATTCCCTTTGGCTTCTTGATGGAGACCTACAAATCTACAATTGTTGAAAACATCAAGTAGATTGATGATCTAAACAATGCATTTTTTTAGTTACTTTTTAGTTTAAGTTCAGTATAAATTCGGAACATATCTATGTTGATGCTTATGAGAAACGAAGTCTTCTCTTAATATTTGTTATTCTCTAGTTTAATTGTTGTGTTTGTTGGTTCGGCCATTGGGGTCAATGGTTGGTTTTCTGTGGTGTTAGTTGGGCTTAAGAGTAAATTAAATTCAACCTTAATGTATCTGATTTGAGAAGTGATGATCTACATAGAGCCTGGACATGAAAGTTATTCCCCTACTTATAACCAATTTCAGTATAATGTCACATTAAACCTGTTAACGCATCATTTTTATTCGATGTTTCCAATATCATAATATCTTCATAGAAAAGTAGTAGACGTTGTCATAGACTCCCCACCCAGTTAATTTTGGTTTGGGTGGGCAGAAAGTGAGAGTGATGGTGAGTATTGATAAAGAGAGATGAATGGAAAATGATGCGGTTGTCACAGAGAGGAATAATTAAACAGTGACTAACGATAGAGAGGTTAACACCCACTTTCAAGAGTGTATGTGACGTTGAAAGGAAGAAAGCTAAGAGATGAAAAGGGGTTATTGATGGCTGCAACAACCCTCTTGATCAGTGAGAAAATTTTATTGAATTATTATGGGTTTTTATGTATTTGTATATTTAATTAATGCTAAGTTCTAATTTATTCACATATTCTTTAGTATTTTTGGCACTAATTTCTCATTTAAGACAAAAATTAAAAAATCAACATTTTCAAGGGCAGCGCCTAAGCATTGTGCAATGCAACGCCTTGGCAAAATATAATACAATACCGTGGCTCCAATGTTGTTGCGGTGATCACTGGCGCCGTGGCATTACAATTAGCAAAGATTTGGACCTCAAGTGAGCTTAGTGCATTGGCACTAACAAGACTATTGTTGAAACGCTCAAAGAAGCCAGAATAAGCCTTCCTGTGCAAGAACTAGAGTTGCGATGCTAGATTCCTTCCATTCCAAGCAGAAAGATAGATAATCCAGTACATGGTGCTACAATCCAGCACCGCGGTGCTATGACCCAACAGATTCAGTTTTGAGTAGTTTCAACCGTCAGTTTGGGGAGTTACAATGGCAATTTTGGAACTAATTTTGAAAGGATGTGTTCATTGACAAAGAGGACGCATCCAGCAGTATAAAAACATATTTATGTTGTATTTGGGAGGATTTTTCATATTCTTTTTTGTGTCTTGAGTGAGAATTCAAGTAAGTGAGGAGTGTGAAGAAGAATACACTAAGAAGATCAAGGAGAAGGAGACAACAAATTCAGGAGAGTAATTTACTGGTGCATTCATTCCTTTTCTTTATATTTTCTAGTGTATCTTTCACATGTTCATGTATTATTATTGTGTTTTGTTTTTTTTTAAGATGTTGAATTAAGTGTTTGAATTATGGATTTATGATGGCTGAGTTGATGATGGGATGATCATATGTTATGATTTTTATGTTAGTTTGTTTACTCTACATGTTTAATTTAGTTGTAATGACCAATTACTTAAAATCAAGTGTGATCTAGAAATATTAGAAGAGTCATAAAAAAATAATTAGGAAGATACAAACAAGTCTTTCAAATATACTACGCATATGATATTTAAAGATTTTCAATCATTTAGGGAGATAATTAAAAATTCAATCACTCTATTCTAATTAGCATAAAAATATAAGTAATTAAAGGTTGAGATTAAGACTTATAGTTGTCGATGGAGGCGAACCTATATTATTACTTCTGATTGACAACTTCCTAGAAAAAAACATATCAACACAAGATTTTTAAATAATAGGCTTAGAGAATCCATAGATTCAGAGTATTGCCTTCACATTGAATTTAGAATTAAAACTTCAGAGCATTTTATAAATTTTCTATAGTATCAAATTTTCTTAATTTTTAGTTGGATAAATCTTAAATGAACATAAAATTACTAATTGACTTATAAAATTTTCTATCAAATCCCGGTGGAAATGATTCTAATCTCATTAGTGTTATTTTAATAGCACTTGTCTACACCATTTTAGCTGGTCACCTTGCTCTTTAAGAATGCACTGATTGAAAAATGGAGTAAGATAAAGGTATAAAGAGAAAAAGAAAGAGAACGGATGAAGTGATAGAGAAAGCTCGAACCATATGAAATAATACAAAACCTGGCTAAGAGAGTTAGTATATAGAAATGTATCGAGGTCTATTACAATATATTGACTAAAATGACAATTTTAAGAACAGATGTGATTAAATACAAAAAATCCAATACCCAAACGAGTAAAATGAAAAGTTGAAGACCTATAAACCTAAACAGCGAACAAGAAGTCACCCTTAAATAACTATTCAAATAAACAAGTAAAATACTTTACTTTTTCTCGAAGGCGTGCAACATTGATGTTGCAATTCCAAACCATTGAAACTTTTGGACGGATCAAGCTATGTCTGCACTATCTTAATCCCTAAATTTAGTAACCCATAAACGGAATGAAAAAAACAAACACTGAGTAATAGCATGTTATGCCCTCGTTTTATCTTTTCCATGTTGCTCAAGTAAAAATTCTTCCAATCAACATGACAATAATTTTTTTAAGTTGTACATTAAACTTTTTAATCTTTGTCCTCCAAAAAAGCCTTCCCTGCAGTGAGCAAATGATGATCCCAGTCCCAACAAATACTGATTCAAGAATTTCATGTATCCTTCTATGAAGTAAAGTATAAACTATACAAACAGGGACTGAATGCAGGCAGGGGGAAACGAATCAAAGACCCAAAAAAAATTGTTTGACAAGTAATTTAAAAAATATAAAACATCATAGAATAGCCACATTCTACTTCTTCCTACTTGGCATTACTGTAAAGTGTAAAAATCAGCCACTCCATAAATATATTTATTAAAAGAACTAGTTAAAGACTAATTGGAACACAGAAATGTTAAATGTATGAAAAAAAGATAGGGGCAAGTGTATGTAAATTTTATGTTGTAGTAATAAAAGAATATTTATCTCAATGAAAGAAAATTGTTATTTTTACTTGACATTCATTTCATGCTGAGTTCATTTAACTCTTTGTTTGGTTATGATAAACTTGTTAAAAGCTTTGTCGCATTCAAGATTTTTGTGAGATTTGGCAATGATGTTCTCCATGCAACAGAAGCTAACAGTAGTGATAATTCCTTTTTTTTTCATTTAAAACATTGGCTTAGACATTCCACTTGGTTCCAACTCCAGGGATAATCTTTTTGAAGAGCACCTAAAATTTCAAATGATTGAGCAAATGGTATCAATTTTCTTAAGAATATTTAGTTGGCAGACCCACAAACCGATTGATCCTGAGTAAGATCCCCAATCTATAAAATTGATTTGAACATATAATTTTATTTTTTAAATGGAAAGTTATGTGAACCCTTAACATTAACGAGAAAGAATGATTGCAAAGTTGATTACAAATTGAAAGAGGAAACAGGAAAAAAAAACAATTATATAAGAAAAGCTATGAAGCAATAAAGACATGAGAAAAATGTAGAAATGTGTTGTCCAAAAGGAAGAAAGAATTTCACATCAATCCTGATTCTACTAACACCTTCTTCATGGCCCCGTGCACATATTATTGGCATAGGCCATTGCCTGGTCATTCTATAGCGAAGGAAACATAATGGCACATGGCTGCCCAAAATCTCAAGCAACTTTCATATTGACACCTACTTGCCAAAGGCACGCACCAGTTTCCGTGATGACCCATCCCAAAACAGTAATAAAAGGACACATCAGATGCACTTTCGAAGGTAGAATGCCTTAAACATCCATCACCCACCAAGTTCTGCTCTAACTTCCGAACCAGTACCTCATGATGTATCATTAGTTACAAGTCACCAGGGAACACTCAAGAGAGAAAGCATTGCTATGCACTAAACTTTGGTCATGCTGGACTGCAGGTCTTGGAACAAAAAGGTGATCAAGGTTTTAGGTGACATTCAAATAGATCATCAGACTTCGCTTGAACTTGTTGATAAATCCTATTCTCTGCTACCTTATTGCACCAAATTCTATTCTAATTTTAACATCTTAGGTAAAAACTGCTTTTCCTCCAATACTATTAAATGTTTGTTGAATGAATTAATCATCATCACCATTTTCCTATTCATTAATCCCAAGTACATAGCAATTCAAGTAATTCAACTGCCAGAAAGAGTTAACCAAAGTGCGATATCAAGATATGAGATAGATCATGACTAGGTTAACTTGCAGCCCATTTCCATCATATTTCCTTGAAATCGGCTTCACTAAGAATTTCCAGTCCATCCTATATGACTACTTTTCAACATTAAAATCAGTAAGTTTCCATACTCCTGTATGTTATAATCAGAAATGAAATCACAAAAGCAATAATAATGTGAATACTTTTTAAAAAATAAGATAAAACATCTAAAACCAAATGCGGTTTTAAGAAGTAGCAAAAGTAGCAAAGATATCTTCAAAGTATCAAGAAGAACACATGGTTACCTGCATTGGAACTTCAAGTTTCAACCTTAAGATGGAGCGCTCTTTGCCTTCCTCACCTTCTTCTACTAGCTATTCAACGGAGAATTTAAACAAATGTCAGTGCATAAAGAGTTGTCACGGCAAACTTCAGAAAGAACCAAAATTGAAACTATTTTCTCTTGGCAGAAGCAATGTAGCCAATCGGATTAAGTGAAATAATTTCTTGTCTTATCCATCTTTTGTCAAATGTTAATTATTCCATTAAAATTAAATCCAATTGCAAAAAATTATTTTTAATGACTTGAATTTAGCATAAAATAAGTTTAGAAAATCTAAAAGCCTCTGACTAAATTAATATTAAAGCTTAACTATTAAAGCAAAAACTAATTTGCAAGGTCATTCATATCATAGTGCTTAAGAAAAGATGACTCTTAACTGTTTAATACAGTAGTTCAATGATGACATTTTCTGTGTAAATGGGACATATACATAAGAAATAATCTACCTAAAAAAGGCTAATGTTATCGAAAGTGATAAGGAAAAAGGACAAGATAGCACATTACTAGATATTGTTAGTTCCAACTTCATAAAGATTCATCATTATAAGAACCATCCCAGCTATTTAAGGCCAGCTTTGTCAACCCTCCTCATTCATTCTTGTTGAGCACTACATGAGATATTATTTGTATTTTGTAAAACCCTTTTTACACATACTTTAGTCATATTATCATGAGCTTAAAATCCTAATTAAACAGTTCACATTTATTCCATTTACACACCTTGTTAATTCTTTAGTCCTTGTTATACATCCCCAAACAACTTCATTCTATTTTATAATCTTCATCACCCATATTGTCTTCCCCATCATTAGATTTGTGGCCCTCCATCTAACAATATTATTACATGTACTTTTAAAAAAATAAAAAAGAATTGCATCATACAGATGAACATCTAGGTGCCTGGCACTTTATAAGAAAGCAAGAAGGCAGTGCCAGAGTGATGGTGCTACTTGAGAAGTATTTGAAATGTCAAGCCTTGCCTTGCCTTGCTCAAGCACCCAAACGAGTATCTACTTCATCTTTGACAACACTAATCCATCCCTTCACTATTTGCTTCCACTATTTGGCAAAAGCATAAAGAACTTGTCGCCAAAATATATCTTTTAATTACATCCTTCTCTACAAAATGTACATTCTTAGTTGATGGTAGATTCTACGGTCCTTAGTATTGCAACTACTATACTGATGATTCTCCAAAGCTTCCAACTCTTGCCACTGTTTTGACCACTGGTGGTTAAATCATGATTATGCTAGCAGTTCTAGCATTGAGCAAGAAGTCACAACCAAAATATCTTTTCAGCCTAACCTCATTGTAGACCCAACAACCATCATCCTAAACATTGCTGGAAGAAATTCAATTATTTTTTCACTGCTCAATATAATTCTACAGTAAATACAACCATGCCTACTCCCTTCAATACCTTGTCCTCTAGATAGGTTCTTCCCTCGAGAAGAATATGATTGTTTGATTTATCAGTCTCAACCAACTCTCATAGTGTCTCTTCCTCTAGTCCCATTGCAACAATCTTTACTAGTATGTCTTTGCATTTAGATTTAAATGCTTCTTCCCATATGATAGGTAATCTCAAACTCTCATCTCTACACAAGACCTCCCATTTTACCCTTGTTGTTGGTGGGTATCCCCTCCTCTTCCCTAAAAAATGGTATGCATTCTTCAAAAACGCTATCACTCTCATATGTTTTATATGTCCACAGCTTTCTATCAACTTATTATCTATTTATAATCTTAGAAAAGCACATACTTGTTACATAATCATATATTTTTTAGGATTTTTGTATAAATTTAATCACAATACATGCGCACCAATGTTGGGAAAATCGCAGATCATAGTGGAGGAGTTGAAGTTCCCCAACCACTAAGCCATAAATTGGGCAACTATGTAATCATTTATCTATCTCATTATGCCATGTAGTATTTCAAGTCAAAGAAAATAATTTGTAAAGACATTAAAGCCAATGTAATGTATTACTACCTACCATAAATGCTCCATCTACCCTCTACTCACTTTCACTAGCATTGCTGGTTGGATCATTTTCTTCTCAACATTCTTCAGAATTATGTCTTGTTTCTTCATCGCTAGCAACATTTAATTGGTATGCCTATGAGTTGGTTAAATATCATGGTAATCCTTTCTATCCTCTATCAGAAGTCATCTTCCTCTTCCCTTTTGAGTTTTTTTGCTTGAATATTTACCCATCCTTGCTCCCCTCTCCTCTTCTAAATAATAACACACTCATCTTCACTCGCCATCTTGAATAAGCAATCTTTTTTTCCTTTATATCAAAAAAAGATGGCTGAATTGGCTTTGTAAATGTTTTTTCTTGCATGACTATCCTCATAATAGTAAGTATAACTTTCTTGGATATTCTCACATTCAAAGATTATTGGTATTATGATCCCCTTGATTATTATGGACTTCATTTGATGTAACTTTTTATGAAACTACACTTATCTTTTCTCCTTCCTCTATCTCAAAGGTGTCTTCACTGAATGTTCCCCTTCCTCGATAAACACCTATACCTACCCTTACACCTATACAAATCTACTCTTGATGACTTTAACCTCCCTCCCCCAACAAATACTTATAGGCATATTACTAGATTCAACTGAGCATCTGCCAACAAATGAGTTATTGACAAACATTTACCAATTAACTTAGGAAACAAATTAAAGGTAATATATTACTACCTCATTCACTATTTGATCATTTATCAAATTCCTTTTTGTACATTTATCTTGCCTCTATCATTTGCATTTATTCCCAAGACATATCAAGAAACCTACAAAATACAGTAAAAAATAAGTTATTAATGATGAACTATGTGCATATCTTAATCATCATAAATGGGATTTAGTTATTCCCTCTCCGGGGATTAAACCTTCAAGTTTCATCATACAAATTTTTTATATTGATAACATTTTTCACATTGAAAATGATCAAAAAAATTTCATATAAACAACACTTGCAAAAATGCTTAGTCGCAAAAAATCTGAGACAACCAAATCCTTTTTTTAAATGATTTTTTCCTTGAAAAAAAAAGATATTGTACATCAAAAGAAATATAATATTAATCTTCTTGAAGAAAAGGATCTTCTTAGTTGCAAGCTAATTGATACCTATATGGAGACTCAAAACACATCTCATAACAAAGAACTACTTGATCCATCTCAATATCAATGGTTAGTCAGTAAGTTGATTTAGTTGGCATTTACTAAGGCTAACATTTCATTCATCATTGAAGTAGTTGTCAACAAATGCAAAGTCCAACATACAAGCATTCATCATTCTATAAATGCTTAAGTATACAAACAAGCTCTAGAAAAGAGTTATTTTATGCTAAAACTGACGACCTAACTAATTAAACATTGTGAAATAATAAATATGTTGACTCAATTAAAGACAGAAAATCAACAGATAAAAATCGAACTAGAAATGGTGTAGGTGTGATTATAGATAAAAGTTTGAAGGATAATGTTATAAGTATTAATAGATGTGGAGATAGAATTATACTTTAAAGATTATTGTTGATATTCAATGTTATAAGTAATGCTCTCAGTAGGTTTGGAGATAAGCCTTGAGAAATTTTGGAATGAATTAGAGGGATTATCTCAATCTTGAAGAAAAAGTATTTATTGGAGGAGATTTAAATGGGCGTGTTGGTAGAGTAGTAGAAGATTTTAAAAGATTCATGGGGTTATGGATTTGGGTCAATGAAGAAGGTAAACTATATTCTTTAAACATGATTTTAGTTCTTATCTTTTTTAAGAAAAGATCATATTATTACTTATAAAATAGATCTAAGAAAACACGATTGATTATTTTCGATAAGAAAAATAGATCGTTTAAATATGTAAATAGTAAGTCATACTAAGTGAAATTTTAAGTACAACATCGATTAGTTTTAGATTTTAAGATGAAAGATGTAAACTAAATTATTGTCCAGGATTAGGGGACAAAGAAACACAAATAAAATATTTTTTCATACAAGATATTAGAATTTGTGTTCATAAAGAAATAGTTATGTGGGAAAAAATATCAGTGAAATTAGAGTTCTTGAAGAATCAAAAGGAAAACTCAATAAGAATGGTTGGTGGAGTCAAAGAAAAGATAAGAAATAAGAAGCGTTGTTATAAAACTTGGTTTAGATGTAAAAATTAGGAGAATGGGAAAGATATAAAGTGGCTAGAGATTAAGCGATATATGATCTGAAAAATTTTTTAGTGATTTTGATAGATTAGATCAAGAAGGTGAAAGATGTATGTATAAGTTAAACAAAGAGATATAAGAGAAAAAAACATGTTCAGTGAGGATTAAAGATGAAAATAATAAAGTCTTTTTTCTTAGAAAAGATATTGAAAATAAGTGGATGAGATATTTTGATAAAACTATGAAGGATCCGAAACGATTGATTTTAGACTTATCTAAAATAGAGAATTTCATTTTATCGTCATTATTAGTAAATCACTGAAGCTTTAAAGAAAATGAAATGTGGAAAAGATAGGGCGGATAATATTCCAATAGATGTGTGGAAATGTTTAGGAGATCAGAATTTCTTCTACAAATCTTTTAATGTTATTTTAAAGACTAAAAGATGCATGAGTGGAGAAAGAGTCTATGGTTCATATTTAAGAATAAAGGTGCACAAGAGTGTGCAAATTATAGAGGAATTAAGTTAATGTGCCATACATTAAAATTATGGAGAGAGTAATTGAGCATATTGATGATTTCTCGATTTGGTTTCATGCGTAGATCTACATGGATGCTATACATTTGTTAAGAGGTTTAATAGAGAAGCATAGAAAGTAAGAAGGTTCTACATATGATATTTATTGATTTAGAGAAAGCATGATAAGTCTCAAGAGATGTTCTTTGAGTTCTAGAGCGAAAGAGTTAATATTGGTTATATATTCAAGTCATTAAGGATATGTATACTAAAGCATTACTGTGTCCAAACACAAGGAGGATTGACAAAATATTTTCCTATTTGGATTACATCAGGATCAACATTAAGCCCTTATCTTTTACTTTAGTTATGGATGTTCTTACGAGGCATTTACAAGAAGATGTACCTTGGTGTATGCTTTTCGATGACATTCTTCTTGTTGATAAAGGTAGAGAGAGTCTAACGAAACTTGAATTATGGAGGTCAACTTTAGAGTCTGGTTTTGTTTAAGTAGATCTAAACCAATATATGGAGTGTAATTTTAATTGTAGAAGTTTTAGTGATAGTGTTGTGACTTTTGTGATCAAGTCATTAATAAGAGTATTGATATTTAGGCTCTTTTGTTCAAAATGATGAAATAGATGGAGATGTTATTAGTAGAATTCAAGTTGGATGGTTGAAGTGGAGGAATGCATCGGCCTATTATGTGATAGAAAAGTTCCAAATTTAAGGAAAATTTTATAAGATGGTGGTAAGACCTCAATGACTTATGGTGTAGAATGTTGGATAAAAGAGAAGCATAAGATTAAGTTAAGTGTTACAGAGATGAGGATGCTCGTGGATGAGTGGCTTTACTCGAGATAGAATGCAAAATGAGTATGTTTGGGAAAAAGTTGGAGTAGCTCATGGTAGATAAGATTAGGGAGTCGCTTAGATGGTTTGGCCACATAAAGCGTCGGGTCAGATGGATTAGGAGAGTAGATTTTTAAATTTATGTTAAGAAAAGGAGTAGACCTAAAAGACTTGGTTAAGATGTATAAAAATGATCTTAGTATACTTGAATTAGATGAGAATTTGACATAATGACACTGATACAAGGATTCATGTAATTAAGGCTATTGTTGTTGTTATTGTAATCCAACATCTACAAAAGTAAGAAACAAATTACTGTATATAGATTCAGTGTTAAAACTGAATACAAAACCATAACTCATTATGCATGCAAAACAATACGAGTAAAAACTCTTTTAGGAGAGCTTTTTTTTCAACCCATTGCATTTTATTGTGATAATCAAATCGTTTTCTACATTCTCAACAATCATATTTTACATAATCAAACTTAAACATATAAAAAATAGCTTGTCACTTCCTATGAAATTTTGTTCTTTTCAAGAAAATTATTACTCATATTTTCATGTGGAGAATCTTCCCAATGAGTCAACTAAATCTAATACTACAAGTAAAAACTCTTTTAGTAGACCTTTTTTTGTTGCTCAACCCATTGCATTTTATTGTAATAATTAAATCATTATCTACATTATCAGCAATCTTATTTTACATAACCAACTTAAACATATAGAAAACTGATTGTCACTTCAGATGAAATTTTGTTCTTTTCAAGAAAATTATTACTTGTATTTTCATGTTAGTATGTTTCATGTTAGAATAAATGGAGGATATCTTCCGAATGCGTCACCTAAATCTAATACTAGGAAGTGTTACACAGAAGAGATACTTTACATCTTTACAATTAAAGATATTCTTCCTTTGCTAGATTCCTTTTTATATTCTTCTATATGTCAACATATAGGCCACAATAGTCAATCAATAATACAATAAAGAGATTTTTCCCAAACACTATGCATTGTAAAATGCACAACACATACATAAACAACAAATAAAACTGAATAAATTAAAACATATGAATAGACATGAAACAAACACAACGTAATAATAATAATAATATAGCACTTAAATTCAGAAGAGTAGCATTACAAATGAAAATAAAACATCTTAACAAAAATTCTCTAAAGAAAAATTAAAAGAAAATAACACACCTGAGGAACAATGCGCTTCAATGTGCCAAATTTCCCTACAAAAGCATCCAAAATGCGGCCCTGGAAATGAAGAAATGCCTTAATGAGTAATTGATGTCTGGTACTGGAAACCATAAATAGGATCTGGTACAAGAATGTGATCCAAAAATAGTAAACCATTAATAACTATACCAGTAGAACACGAGCATCATCCATAGTTTGTTGGTCAACTCCTTTTTCATATATAGGCTCCACCTAAGGAAAACAACCATCAAATTGTCAAACGACAGCAGCTGAATGCCAATAAATAACATATAAATAATCATTTTCATTTGTGTAGTTCCTATCAACGCAGTAGTATTTCCATAATATACATTCAAGTAAATGAGCAAGACGGTAAAATAGCACAAAAAACACTACAACAATACGGACATATATCTAAAATATCAAATACTAGCAAAATGTTAAATAATAACCGGCACATAACAAAAGACAAGGTCCTAAAATCAAGAACTACTCCGATTTGCCTCCAGATAATGAATATTATGTGAATTCATGTAAATGCCTCAGCCTAAAAGAATTCATTAAATCACCATGTAGTATAATTCTTGGACAGCAACATCAAACTATGCTGTATGAAAAGAACTACAGCCTCACCAGATTCAACATCAGACGAGCACAGGTTGTATGTACAACGATGGTCAAGGAAGAATCGTGCATGTTTCTTGAGAATAAGTAGATGATACAGGACAGCTGCATGAGACGAACGTGCAAAAGGTTAAGACACAAAGTGTGCAAAATAATATTACGTAAAACTTGAAGGCCATAAATAAAATTGTAAACAAAAGAAAAGCAAAAACATGAACAGGATGAGTTTCTCAAAGTTGCTATCTAAAAAGGGAAAACTAGAAGTGACTGAAACGAGCACATAACAACTTCACTAAAGCAGATATCCAAATGATATGTGCAAAATAGATCAATTAAAACTACCATTGATATGAAACTACAAGCCACACTAGAATATGATACAAAACATAATTTTTTATTACATAATAAGAGGATTTTTAATTTGTGCACCCGTACAGTCATCAAGCAAATCAAGAATTCGTATCCACAGATTTACCATGCAAATCAGAACTCCATATTCAACAAAAAAAAAAAAAAAAATCCCACCAGCCATGATACAAATATTCTCAGCTTGGATACATTCATACACAAAAAATAGTAGCATGAGATAATGCTAGGAATTGTTGGAAAATATAAAGCATGATGCTTAACGCACCTTCTTCGTAAATGTTATTGGACAAAGTAAGATGTCTTTCAAATTGATTAATAAATGCCTTAAATTAGTTCCGATATAAACTTAAAGAAGGAAATATCTTTGACATGAAAATCAAGAACTCGGTAGTACAGGACAATAAATATATTTAACACAGGAAAGTATTGAGTAATATAATGACAGTCACAAGCTAATATGAGTATAATTATCTGGCCAAGGGGCAGTTCAGATTTTTTATTAATTCAAATGGTTTCATATTGTGCTCAAGGGAAATCTAATAGCAATGATGAAAAACGTAAAATGGTCTCTAGAGACAACATTTTAGTTGCAAACTAATTGAAGCTGACCAGTTTGGTCCCTTAACTGCTCCAATTTGAATTAAATTAGTTCCACCATTAGAACTGTTGTGTAAATAGACAGGAAGTTCACATATCACTTAGAGGTTAAATCTATCAAAGTTTATACTACTTTATATATATATATATAAATATAATTTATTTATTTATTAAATACAACCCTTCATCGAAGTGAGCATACCCATAAACTAGATTAAGATCAACATGCAAATGCCACCAGCAAGGTTGACAAGCAACTAAACATGTATCATGACAAGATATTGACTAAGGATAAAGTTTGTGTCTCAGCCGAGGATAATTCTTGTGTAAGGCGATGGAGACAGATATTAATCCTCCAACAATGGAATTGGAGATAGATTTGAAATATTTTTTTTTTTTTAAGAACAAACCATCTTTATAGTCCTTTCTTCTCTATACCAACTTAGCGTCCTCTAGCGAGCTAAGGTCCTCACAGCAGGTGGCCACAGCAATCTTATTCTCAATGTAATGCCCCAGACAAAAAATTTAATGTCAATGATGAAAAAAAACCAAACTGGTCCCTATACCTTTTTCCAAAGCATCATAGAAGAGGGAGGGGGATAGTCTTAGAATATTAATGATGTCTCATTTAGCCCCTTAACTCTTCAAATTTGATCCAAATTAATTCCACTATTAGAACTAGTGTGTAAATGATCAAAAGTTCACACAAGAGAGATTAGTTAGATCTATGAAGCAGCTTTATCCTATTTCATATGACATTATAATTTCTTTCTATTATTGAATCCAGTCCTTCATTTAAGCAAGGTTGCCCAACAACTTAGTTGTGATAGAAAAGCAACTACCGTCAACGAGATTAACAAGCAATGAATGTATATCATGATTGGTTGCTAATTTGAGGGCAAGGTTTATGTCTTGCCCACATCTTGCCTAGGGATTCCTATGTAAGGCGACAGAGATGGACACTAATTAGTGACAAAGATAAGCATTAATCCTGTAGCGATGAAGACAAACTTCAAAAGTTTATGTTTCTAAAAACAAATTGTTGCGTATTCCTTTCTTCTTTATATTAGTTTTGACATCCATAGGTGAGGTGCAGTCTTCATGATAATTAGCCTCATCAATCCCATTCTCAATGTATTGCTCGTCGTGATCTTCACTCTCCATCTACAGGTCATCACAATCTCTAATATCCATTCTTCGAATGCTACTTGATGACGATCTCTGATTTCCCCTCTCCGTTGGGAATTTTTTTCGGCAATGGAGATCAAGTAAGAAATGAAATTAGAAATTACAATAATGAAAAAGAAAGAAGATATAAAGAAACACAAAAAAATAGCTATACTTTCTAATTCTACACCCTGCATAAACTTTATGTCCACATATATAATAATTTTAATGGTGGGACTAGTTTGGATCAATTTTGAAAGAGTTAGGAGACAAAATTAGGCATATTTAATAATCTCATACTAAAATGACTAGCAATATAAAGTCTAAATTAGGCATATCTAGGTCTTTTTTTCTCTCTATAAAAGTTCTAAAACTATAACTCTTCACTAACACTAACATAAAGCATGTAAAAATCTTCTTTCTAATCATAGAAAAATATTGTTAACAAATTGCCAATATCACTAAAATGCGTGACACTTTAATATTTTTAAGTGGCTCAAAAACCTCATAAGTATGTGATTGATAGATTCTTTAAAGCACGAAGCTTTCTTTCCATTTATGGCAAAGCTTGAGGCAAAGAATTTCTCATCAATACAACAAAGTACATACTACAATTCACAATAGCTAAATCCTAAAATAGCCATCATACATAAAAGAATACTCTGATTAGCATTAAATTGAGATTTCCAAAGTAAAACAACAAATCATAATGATACATAAAAATCAAATAAAAATTCCAAATCCCAAGTACAAAAAATGAATAAAGTGGTCATATTACATTAAATAAAACTACTTAGCTATCATCATAACAACAAAACTCTTCCATTGCAGAAAAAACAAGATAGATTTTCTGAATATCACAATATATGATGGGAAGCATAATCCAACAATAATAGTTAAAATCCAAGAATGAAATAGAAACCAAGAAGAATAAAACCTGTGATAATGAAAGCTCATTTCGAACATAATGCACAATCTCTGCAAGAAGGCTATAAGCCAATGGCCTTAGCGTCTCAATGCAGACCCGGCCTGTTCCAATCAAAACTCTAATAAAAAATAAGACAACAATTTAGTCAGCACTACTCATAGAGGATGGGCAAAATGATCTTACATGTTTGCAAATATATGGGGGTAGGCACATTAACTACATATCTTTGTAAAGATTACAATGAATAACCTTAATAGTGTAATTCTAGAGTTAAAACTAGAGACAAAAACTTACACAAATTTTCATGGAGTAGCAATAGCAACATAATTATAGTCTTTAACAAACTGAAAAGACAGAATATAAAGCAAAAAATGTTATGTTAACCTCCTCTGATGCAGTGCATGATATAGTTAGCAATATAAGAACATAAGCTATTATAAATCAAACAATAAAAAGAGTTTAACCAAAACTTTAAACAATCACTATGATGTATGAAATTTTTTACATTTAGAATTTCTTCATATCCAATAAGTTATAGAAATACATGTTTTGGACTTTTGTCATAGAAACATATTCAGTATATTTAAGTTATCTAGGATAACAATGGAAGTTTAAATAAAATGAATTTAAAAGCATGTGATTGTCTAGTCCTAAACTCTTTCAACATCTTTATATGCTCTCACTTTAACCCCTTCTCAATCTTACTATATCATCTTTCTCCATTCCACATCCCCCTCCCTCCATATAATCCAAACCTCTCCCTTTCACCTCTCTATATGACAATCTAATCTCTCTCAAACTCTCAATAAATCACCCCCCATTTTTCCTTATCCCCTTTCCTCTTACTACAAGCATCAAATTCTCATATAAACTTAACCTTCCCTCTCATTCTTTGAAAAAACAACTTTCCCCCTCTAACATACACTTTATAGCACAACAGTCACTCTAAGAAAACATAAACTCTCTCCAATACTTTCCTATCAAATTTTCTCCCAACAAATTGAGATACATAAAAGAAACTCCTCGCCAATGTGATGGTAGAATTTAGTATAAGAGAAAAAAGATCCAACCATTGAGCAGATTAAAAATAATGGAAAAAAACAGCTATGCCACAAACATGATAAAGCTTAATTCAACAATCTACCATATTCTTTTCCCCATTTTTATTATTAATGCAAAAGCAGATTGTTTCCTAAGTGGATATTAACAAAATGGATGAACACTGACTAAATGAAATTAGACCACTACCAAGTCCCCTCCTCTTTCACTGAGACCACTCCCAACCTCCTTCCCTCCACCATTACTTCCAACCATGTGCTGCACCAAAGAGTTTTTCTCCATGGTGAGCATTTCTGCAAGGCACCCACCCACTGCCCTAGAATAAGTCAATCACTATAGCCTGTATCAATTGGTAGAGCTAAAGGATCCCAGAGCTCCTTTTTGTTACAACAGAAATACAAGTTCTAATGTCTACTAACCTAAGGTATTTATCTGAAATCTTCATTGCATAGATTCTCTAGAGTGAACAACTCTATCTTTGTGCTTAGGAATCCAAATTAGTCATATCACATGAACCTTCACCCATGATACTGCATCCCCTTAAACCTTTTTTCATGAATTTCCATTTATTAAACTATCTATTTGCTGAAATTCTACTGTTGCCACCTAACACCTTTCCAGAGTCTTAGCTGTTACAGAAATACCCTGACTACCACAAATAATGTCAAGGACGGGCATAATGAACGAGCAAATTAGTATGAAGTCATACCTCTCCTCAAGAAGCGTGTCAATCAAAGGAAAAAGGCCTCTTTTGAGGTCTGTAGTTAGAACATGCTTCAAGGCTATCAGTAACTCCTGGAACAAAAAAAAAAAAAAACAGTGAAGAAAGACGTATTAGATCATTCAGCATAATTGTATAAAATAAAGTTTAGTAAGTTCTTACTTTTCTGATGGAAACTGAATCAGGACATGTTACGAGTAAATTCACAATACTCTTGCAGATGCTTTCTTCGTGGCTCCTTATATAATCAGCAAAGGACCTCAACAGGTAGGTCAAGAATGAAAGTGTCTACATAATAATGCCAAAAGGATTAATAAGCAAAAAACCAGCAGGAAATCTTCGGAGAAAAGGAAAAAGAAGCCAGAAACAGCCTACCTTAACCTGGGCACCTTTGAGCTCAACAAATTGCGTCTTAAGGTGGGGAGGGACCTTCTCAGGCCCTGGTATCGATATGGCTGAAACCATAAGTGGTAGAAGGCAGGGAATATTGGTCTGCACGAGCTTGCTATAAAGCTGAAACAGGAACATTACCACAAGAGGGCTCTCGGTCACGATCTTAAATGACCGAGTACTCGGATTAAGCTGTCCTGCGCCAACAAAGGGAATCGACGCATGGGAAGCATCGAGTAGGATAGTTCCATCTTCCGCTCCAGGACCACCTCCACCAATAATGCTGCTGCTTCCAGCATTGGCGGCAGCAACTGGGTTGGAGGCCACCGTCGCGCTGGAAAGAGGTTGTTCGAAGAAATACTTAACGGTAGAAGGGAAGCTTTGATAGATGGCGCAGACGAAGTCAATAAAAGGCTGGACCTCAGACTCAACGGTAGGTCTGAAGTTGCGGAGAAGGTCAAAAATAATGCGGATAGAGATAAGGGCGTTGTCCTCGTTGTCCTGGGTGAGGACCTGAAGAGATAACTTGAGAAGATCCTGTACAAAGGGGCGAAGGACTTCGCTGTGTGGTAATCGGTTCAGGATCTCCACCACCACGTTGCGAAGTTTGTGTTCCACGTTGTCCGTCATTTGAGGTGTGGTGATCTGCGTAAGTATCACCGAGAAAGCCCGGAAGTAGCACTTGAGGAAATTGAGGTATTCGGAAGTGTGAGCAATCTCCAGAGAGTCCCTCACCTCCATGACCATTTGCAGCCTCGTTTGCACGGCTGCCACACCGAAACCACAGCAATATTAGAGAAATTGATTGCAGGAGAACGAGGAAGAGAAAAAAAAAAACCAAAAAGGACGGCGCGATTACATAGGTCAGGTTCTATAAGGCGTTGTGCATGCTGGTCGTAGTTAGGGATAGGTCCCATGGCGGCAGACCAGTGACGAGCTGGGCCTAGGGTTCCGGCGAACTCTTAAACCTCTTTCGTTTCTTCGGCCTTTGGCCCGGGGGCCAACTTCAGGCCAGAACAGGCGGGGTTGCTGGCTTTGGAGACGTTTTCTGAGGGTTTAAAGCATGAACACTGCCAACTAGCAAGTGGCGCATAAACTCCCGACGAGAACTCAGCAGACTGTGCAGTCATTACTTTTAGAACGGCCCGGGTATATTTATAGTCAAAGTCGAGTGGGCTGGTGAAAGCAGCAGTAAATTGTATTTCTGATAAAAATATATTTTTTAATTATTATAAAATTTTAACTTTATAGAACAAATGATGCATATGACTTAAATAATAAATTCATCATTTTTTATAAAAAAATATTTTCCAAATTTTATCTCAAAGGAAATCACCCACTATTATATACACAAATTGCTAATTAAAATTTTGCACGAATGAAATTAATTTGAATTTGATTCAAAAGAAGTTCATACTCTTTGCTTTTTCCTAATGGGCTTATTGCACATTATCAATCTTGAGTTGTCCCACAAAGAGCCTTCTCTTATTGTTATATGTAGCCAATCATATAATTGCATTCCTTAATGAGCTCTTATTGTGAAATATATATTTTTTTCGCACAATTTATCCTATTAAAATCTACCCTAACAAAGCTTCTATCACAAGATCCTCTTCTCCTCTCAGGTTGTCGATCCCTTTGAACCTCCCAAGAAGCTGCTATCGAAAAATCCCCTTTTCTTACACACTATCGATTTCATTAACGACAGCCTTGAAGAAGCTCTATTGCAAAATCCTCTTCTCTTCGCATGCCTCCAATCTTATCAAAGTTTGTTCTCACTAAACTCCCGGATACCATCATGAAATTTTCTTCTCCTCACAAGCTATTGATCCCATTAAAGCTACAATCACCAAGCTCCTAATATGAACATTTCGAACCAATTCAAATGCATTTTGAACTAATTCCAATATGGTTAGAACCTACTTCAAATAAGGTTTAATTTGAAGCTCCAATTGATGTTTAAATGAGAATCAAAGTTGAACTAGTTTAAATCGATTACAAATGACTTATAGTCCATGCAATAGTCTATGAATATAATAGTGTATCTATCATGTAATTTTATCAAAAAGAACATTCATGCATATTTCTCTAGAAAAATGAACAAAGAATTTTCTCCAATTACAAGTATTATAAGACATACAAACAACAAAACTTCATCCCATTATGTGGGGTTAGCTACATGAATCATTCTTCTCCATTGTGCCCTATTATGTGTCAAATTCTCATTTGATTCAAATATACTAAGGTCATTTCTTATACATCGTAACCAAATCTTTTTAGGTCAGCCTCTACATTTCTTAACATAAGGCAAATCTAATGCATCTACTCTGGCTTACGACGACGCTTTATGTGGCCAAAACCATCTCTCTAATCTTCTCACTGAACTACTCCAACTTTTTCCCGAACATACTCATTTCGCATTTTATCTCTAAGAGTAAAGCCACTCATCCACCTAAGCATCCTCATCTCTACAACGCTTAACTTAGCCTTATGCTTCTCTTTTATTGGCCACCATTTTGCACTATAAATTATTGCAGGTCTTACCACCATCTTATAAAATTTTTTCTTAAGTTTAAGCGATACTTTTCTATCACACAATAGGCTAAATGCATTCCTCCACTTCAACCACCTAACTTGAACTCTACTGATATCATCTCCATCTATTTCACCATCATCTTGGACAATAGAGCCTAGATATCTGAATCGCTTGCTCTTTTTAATGACTTGTTCACCCAATATCACAACACTATCACTAGAATTTTTATAACTAAAATTGCACTCTATATATTCAATTTTAGATCTACTTAAACGAAAATCTTTAGACTCTAAGGTTGACCTCCATAATTCAAGTTTCTCTTGGACTCCCTCTCTAGTCTAATCAACAAGAAGAATATCATCACCAAAAAGTATACATAAGGATACACCTTCCTGTAAATGCCTAGTAAGAATATCCATAACAGGGTACATGTATTATAAATTTATAAGACATGTAAAGTTAAAATTTTCAATTATTATAAGCATTATTGTTTAGATCATATAATTTTTTTATTGCAACCATCACATTCTAAGCATAACTTATTATAAAAGTTTATTCTTATCATAAAAAAATTTTAAAATCAAGCAAATAGTTGTGGTAAAACAAAATGGCAAAATTTTAAATGCAACAAAAATTACTCCTCCAAAGGGACCTTAATTTTTTTTAAAAAAAATGTAGATCATAGCAAATCCTAATTTATATAGAAATATTATATTAACTTATAAACTAAAATCAAAAATAATAATAAAAATAATGTGATATATATAAAATATGATTAATTCAATATAATAATTTAATTGTTTATTTAAATACAAATATATGCATAAATAAGAACAAAAAGATTACTAATCACTTCAAAATAAAAATAATGAGAAAACTACAAATTTCAAAATAAAATAATTGGAAGTAGGCAATTCAAATACTACCTTCTCAAAAATGTACTTCAACAAGATCATTAATATCTTAGATTTTTGCTAATATATTTTGCCTAAATTAAATAAATAAAAATCTTCTTTAAAAATTAGTTTTAAAAAGATAAAAAATGTATTGTCTCATGCTCTCTTTGGCTGCTCACACACATCTTTTAATGAGATATCACATCATATGAATCAAACAAATAAAGCTGAAGATATAATTATAAGAGTTCAAATAATAACAAAGAAGATATCCAAGCAATAGCCTAATCAAAGCTTTTCACAATTGCAAAATTTAAAAAAAATAATTAAATTTTGAGTTTTATTATTTCAATTTTAGACATAGGTTCTACAAATTAAATTTTTTGAATTTGAAAAGATACAATTTAGTTATTAATAAAATACTATAAAATAAAATGAATTAATAAAAGTGATTGACCTTTTTCTATATTAATGATCATCCAATTTCTTTCCTTTCAAAAAAAAAAATTTATTATTATTTTTTGAATGATGGTCATTATAATCCCTATAAATATAATTGATATATAATCAAATTCTCTAGCTTTTAAAATAAAAAATTATCCTAAAGAATTTATTTCTCTTTATTTAAGTGCTTTGTGGTTGTAATTAGTTATTTATAGTATAAAATTTTCTAATATTCTCAAAATATCATCTCAATAACTATCACACCTTCCCCTAAATCCCAATATCAAAGCTTAATCATCTACCAACCAAGCTTTCAAATCTACTTTAAAATCTCTCTTAAAGCTTGCAAACAAAACTTGGTGGAGGGCCATATGGTCATTTTTCAAGCGATTACATGGTCTTAAATATCACCAAACTTTATCAAACTTGAAATAGTTATCCCCCATATAATCTAAGTCATTAATTAATATACTAAGTATTCATGTATCATAAATTCCAAAAATTTATACTAATTAAAATTAGTTTTTTCATCTAAATTAATATTTAAATCAATCCAAACTAGTTTAAGCTAAACTAATCTTAGCATTTCACTCAACAAACTCCTATAAACTTCTCATCTTTTTATCTCGAACTCTAGATCATATCCTAAGATATTTTACTAAACCATCATATTCATTTCTATTCATTAATGTCACTAGAAAAGGCCTCTCACTACTTCCATATTTAGTATCAGAGAATGCCTAAAAAGAGTAATTTTAGTTATTCTTCTATAAGAAGAGATCTTCTTATGGTGAATTTATCTTCTAGTTTTTAAATTCTTCTAAAACTTTTGATATAGATTAATTAATTTATTATGATAATTCAAATTTTTATTCTTATCCTAGAAAAGATATGTATTGTTTACAAGCATATAGTGATAAGAAAAAATTCCAGCTAGTAAGTTCTATTGTATGACCTAACCTTTTTATCCCTGTGATGAACTTACCCATCTCCCATCATTAAATTTCAAAGGCTCACTACTGGACCCACATATCCCACTAGCCTAACTTATTTACTCAAAGCTCCTACTAAAGGGAGCACAAAGAAGACTAAAAAAATAATTTATTTCAAATATCACAAAAAGGATCATATATTGAATTAATGTAAATCCCAAAATTTATTTTTAAAAGAAATCTAGGATCGAATAAAAGATAACCTAGAAGAAGTTTATGATCATGTCTCACTATTTGATAAAGAAATATAAGTTATTGATACTTAAGTTAATGTACTGAGATACCATAGTATACTAAAAAGGACAAAGAAGATTGCAAAAGAAAAAAATCTTTAGCATGTATACTGTGTGCCATAAAAAAGGTGTATATTAGTTATAAATGGGGCAAGTGCAATGAATGTTATTTTAACACACATCCTAATTAAGATTGACTTAAAAATTAAACTTCACTAAGAACTATTTTATGTTAACTAAGTAATTCATGCATCTCTTCTCATTACTAGTAAATGCCTAGTTCATATCAAAAAAGATTGCTAAAAGAATTAAATTTAGCATGATGTCTTCCTTATATACATTACTTGCATTCTTTTAAGAAGATCTTGGATTTATGATATGAGTGTTCCTCATCTTATACAATAAAGAAGACATTTATGCCTTCAAATATAATAATAAAATTATTAAAATCTTACCACTAAAACTTATTGAGATGGCATCGTTCATAACAACCCACAAGATAACCTCTGATTTACAATTCATGCTTATTTTGAAAGGGGTTGTCATAAGAAACCTTACTTCTTGGGATAATATTGTATTTATAATCATTGGTTCAAAACATTTATTTTGTTGTCTTCTTTGACCTACAATAGAAATAATAGATTTTAGAACCTACAAAAGAAATTTCAAATCCAATCCTTCTTTGCTTGTTATATGTTAAAGAGATAATATTAGATTCATATTATATTTATTCATCTGTTGTAATCTCTTTTGTTCCCTCTAATTTTAATGATATTACACCTAATGAGCTTCTTGATGAATTACATTCTCTTAAAGATGTTCAATATATGATTAACTTTATACTTTGTTCACAACTTTGTAAACTTTTTTTATTATAAGATGAATCTCACTCAGCATACTAAAATTAAGAGATAAGTTGGAGAATTATCGAAAAGGGTTTCATTGAAGAAAGTCATAGCCTTTGTGTAGTTTTAGACCTATTAACCTCTAAGAAAGATAGAACATGATAATTTTGTATTAATAATTAGAAGAATCATTATCAAATAGAAGTTTTTAATTCCCTGATTGTGGGCTCTAAAAATTCGCCACCAACCTCTCTACAATTATTTGAATTGTTGAAGAGAGTGTGATTTGAAGTGTCGGTGTAATTTTCAGAAGACAGATGAGATAGTAGATAAGACACTACCTAGAGATTTCGTCCTTATTTAGTGAGAACTTTAGATCTGGTTCTAGGATTCCTATAGGTGCAAACCCCTATAATTAATTATCCCTCTCAGTAAGTGAGAGAGAACTTTCGATTAAGGCTAGTCGTTAGATTGTATAATGCATAGCGTATAGTAGCAGCATGTCGAGTTTTAAAATTTAAGATTATGAAATTCATCATTTTAGCTTAAACCGGATGGTTGGGGGAATGATGACGTGCCTGATCTAGATCCCATGGTTCTGTCATCCCGGACAATTCGTCTATTTAGTCAGTCATAGAGGTAGTTTGACGATAGAAGAATCTCATCAACAACACATGGGTTATGTCGTCTAAGAAATTCTTATAGACTTTAGGTGGTGTTTGTCTAAGGAGATAATTTTATGTATATCTTAATTGATAAAGGGTTGTTTGCCCTATCAAGTATACCCTATGATTCACAACTCAAAGGGTAGAGCCATTGGGGAGCATACCAGCTACGGTGATCATAATATAATGGAGCCAGGTGGCCAAAGCTACTTCATTTGTAGAGCCTATTGCCACCGTGAGAGGACATGGACCACATTCTTACTTAGCGGAGATTGAGTGAACATAGAGCACTCATTTGACACTCCTTTTAAGTTTTCTTAATTTGTCACCCCCCCGACAAACAGTTACGAAAGGTAGATAGATTGAGTTTGATTGAAATTTTTAATGATAGAATTCCATTTAAGTAGTTTCAGATTGCTACTTAATTTGATTTCAAAAATTGATTAATTTGAATATATTTAAGAGCTTTAAATCCTGTCAACTCCGTTTAGATGTAATAGAGGATTATATCTACTATCACTTGACATAATCAGTGTCTCAATATTTCATTGATTTGAAACTCTTATTATAGGTTTTTAGGTTTTGTTAACCTGGACCCAGTCCTAAGACTAAATCAAGAAACAACCTCACAGCATTCTCAGATACTTGAATTTAAGCATTCAGCGTAGTGTCGGGCCCCATGCGGGTGTATAATAATTTCAAGTAATTTTATGTTTGAATTATGAGATTGATTTCAGATTTTCATTTAATTCTAACTTTAGCCTGCACAGCCTTTTCAGACATTAAAATTTGTACTTGAAATCTCTGTGTCCGAGCACATACAGGTGTTTATAGCTTAGCTAATTTCATCTAATTAATGAAATCATTGATTTTGAAAATCATAATTAGAATGAAATTCCTTAATTTTTGTATTGAAGGAAAGCTTTTTGATTTTTATTGATTTTGGTTTAGCATTGCTTTCTGTCTGTTTGTATAAATAATTGTGGATCCGGTGGCGAAGAAGACATTTTAATTTAGCTTATAGTTTAAAATACTACTGGCACTTAGTTTACTTGTTATGTTTTTCATAATTTTCCCAACTTAATTATACTCAATTTACATCAATTTTGATAAGTTATCTTGATTTGATTTATTACTTATTTACTCACTCATATTGTGAGATCACCTTATTATATAAGCTATTAAACCCAATTTGGATTCATCCTTAGATTTTAAGTCTATTGAGTTTGTTATGAGTTTAATATTAGTCCCCAAAAAAAAAAATTTCAATTAAAGCTTATTTAATTTTGAGAAATTTACAAGAAAGGAGAATTCACTTTACCACTTTAATTCAAGCTGTAAAGAATTATAATTAAAGTTTGTGAGTTTAATATTAGCCTCCCCAAAATTTGTGAGTTTAATATTAGCTTCCCCCAAATTTCACTTATATTTTAAATGAATGTTCTATTACTTCCAAAATTTTCTTTAAAGGCTCGCCCCATTTTTTCTTGTTTGAAGATTTTAGTTTAAAATTAGCTATAGGTTTTCCTACGTAGTGTTCTTAAGTTAGTTCATTTCACTCTCCCATTTTTTATAAGTCAAAAGATTTGACACAATTTTGGCGACCTCCGTCATCCCAGGTGAGGTCATCAGGAATATTTTACGCTTCGGTCGCCTCTTGAGCGAGTGGTATCTTAACATAGTGAGTTTTTTATCTCGTCGCTCTCTTGAGCATGGCGAGACTAAGACCGAAAGAAGATATACAATCTGATATATATTCATACCCCATTTTTTAAGCCAGAAATTAGACAAAATTTTGGCGATTTCGTCAGGAGCGACATCTAACAAGTGTTACTTACTCGGCCTGAGGAGTGTAGCAAGTGTCTCCGACTCATATTTTTTCATCTCGTTGCGCCCTCTTGAGCATAACAATGTCTTCAAACCTGTAAATAAACACCAACATGTATATATATTCACATTCATATATCTCATATGTTCACATTCTCGATCTTTGTAATACTGATAAGGAACAAGGTTGTGTATCGATTGAATGTAAAGCTGATAAACATGCAAAAATTGAAAGAAGAATTTGCCTCTAGATAACATTCTTCCCCGGTTTGCGGTGAAGTGAAGGTGGGAAGGCTAAAACGAGAAATGCGACACCAGAAATCGAAAGAAGAATTCGCCACTTGACGATGTTGTTCCCTGGTTTGTGGTGAAAGCTGGAAATTAAAGCGAGAATCACGATAAAATCAAATTAATACTCTTGATGATGTTCTTGATGGGTTATCTGAGAATCGTAGAAAATCGAAAGAATTCAGCCTCTTGCGATGTTCTTCCGATTGTGTAGCAAAGTGGGAAAATTTAAAATGAGGCGATCTGCAATCAAAGAATTACTTAACGATGTTCTTCCCCCGATTGCGGCGAATCAAAAACGGGACGGGAAAAGGTTGCGACGGGTTGTGGAATTGGGTTGGCTTGGATTGCGGGCTGGTGGGCTAAGGGGAAGGAGGTTTGTTGGTTGATAGGCCGTGGACTGGAGGGAAGAAGGTTGGCTTGGCTGGTGGGATGTGGGCTAGAAGGAAGAAGGCTAGTGGGCCGTGGGATGCAGCAGCTTGCGTGTGGAATGGGGCGGCAGTAGGCCTGCGCGGGCTTGGTGCGCGGGTCTGGAGCGGTCGATGACAGGATCACAATTTTGCGCGTGGCAGGAATGATGGATGCGCGTATGCCGACAGCGAGGTGAGTTCGGCCGGATTAGCAAGGGCTAGACGCGGGTGCGGGCCTGTGTTGCAGGGATCAGACGCGGAACGGGCTCGGGTGCAGGGTTGCGGAGTGGGTCGGGTCTGGCTGGAAGCGAGTGCAGTGCGGGTCGTGGAGCGGGCTTGCGCGGAACGGTGAGTTGCGCTGGTGGCGGGAAAAGTGTCACCGGGCCAATTTTGCAGTTGCGGGAGACGCGCCGACGACGGAGGCTGGACGAGCTATGGAAGGGGCCGAAATTGGGCTGGAAAAATGAGGTTTGGCCTGAGGCGGGTGCGGGTTTCCGACGGGAGCAGTGGGATTGCCTGGCGGGAGCAGTGTGCGGGCATGGGAAGGCGCAACAGCGGGTGTGGCGATTCGGTTGGCACGAAGGCGCGAGCTACGATCGACGGGAAACGTGGAGGAAATGTGACGGCGGGTGCAGCGCGGGATGGTAGCGGACGCATGGCTGTGGTTTTGCAGAGAAACAGCAGTCTGCAGTTGCAGGAGACACGCAACATGCAGGGCGAGTGGGTGAGCGCGCAGCGCAGATGCGCGGCAACGGCCTGTGGAATGGGCCAGCGGATGCGAGTTTGATGGCACACGGGATTAGCGTGCACTAGCGGGTCGCAGCGGGACGACCGGAGTGGAAATGTGGGAGGAAAAAGAAAATTACCTTTTGTTTTTTTTTCGATGAGGGAGAGGTTGCAGGGGAGAGAGGATGGACGTGGGAATGATGGGAGGGAAAATGGGAGTTTTTTTCAATTTTTTTTCCTTTTTTTTTTGAGGAGTTGGCAAAAAAAATTGAGAAATAAGAAATGGGGGGAATGGTTAAGTATGAGGGGTAATTTAGGAATTTTTAAATTAAATTTAAATTTATTAAATGATTTTAATATAGATTTCGCATGAGTAAACGCACATAGTCAATATATATATCAATTGAAGGTAATTTCATTATGAATGTAATGGCATCTAGTTTAGCGATTGGATGCGTTTGGTTAGTCCGTCAATGGGTCAATTTCAATCGCTCTCGACAGCTCGATTTTTGCATAAACTTGTCTGAATTGAGTGCGAATAATCTTACTTGATAGATTTCAGCGTTTAAAAGCCAACAAAGTGATCAATTTTGTTAACAGAGATCGTCTGATTCTCGTCGGTGCCTCTTGAGCTTGATATGCGTGTAGGTTGATGACTCGCTTGATCGATTAATCATCAAGTCAATATTTATATTACGTCGGTTTCGATATTTTGAATCTGATGATAAAGTTTGTTCATTGGCGGGTGAGTTGATTTTGGTGGCGTCGCATGCATTTTAAGATTTGTGTCTTTCACAAATCGACATTTGCAGACTCATCGAATTGAGCGCAGATAATCTCATTTGATAGATTTTGATGTTTTGAAAAGCAATAACCAATTTTATGAGCAGTCGTTTAGTCGCCGTAGCTTCCCGACTCGATATCGCGTCGGCCTTTGATAGCTCGAGCGCTTAATCAATTGCGCCTTAGATTTTTTTTAATATTTATGTTTCGATCAATTTTGACATTTTGAACACGACGGTGAAGTCTGTTTGTCGATTGGAGGTCGTTTCAACCATTTCCAGTGACATCCAATGCATTTTGAGCCTCAATTTGCACACTGTCACCTCCGAAGTTCGTCGAATTCGATTTGTAGGCTTGACTTTGACTTATCGCACACATATGATAGTCAACAAATGCCTCCCAACAAATGTGATTTGCGTATGAAGCGAGTCACATTTGTTTAAAACTAGTTGACCTTTTGGGCTTTCTTCTTTCTACCCCGCCTTATTTTTTTTTTACTTCTTGTTATTGCGTCTTGAGAACTGGTGGACATACTTGATTACACTGTTGCTTAAATTTTTATGTAACATTTCTTTTATCGCTTGGCGGTGATGTTGGGAGGCGATGATCTATCACGATGAGCTGCTTGAGGAGTATCTGCCGGAGATTGATGGGCACGATCCTTGTGGAGATGTTGATATCAGAGATAGGATTGAGCACCACACTGATATGCTACAAGGGCGTGATTTTTACCAGGGCTTCTTTGCATGCTCTTCCTTACTCCCTAATAGTACTTCAGATTCCTTTACTTTTAAGGATCATTGGTGGGTACGTTAAGTGAAGTGACTACAATCCGGATACTGAGAAGATTAGTTATGGATATTGTGATGTTTTATAGCCTGCTTTTGATAGCATTGAGTAGGCGAGGCAGTGGACTCCGAGCCCGTCTATAATGCTCACTAGACCTACTTCTAGATTCCTCTATTGGCAAGATTCCTGCTCTTCCCCATGGATATGTCACATGGGCTAGGTATAATCTACAGGCTCATAGAGATACTTTACGGACAGCCGGCATTTATGAGGCAATATATGTATCTTTATTTGACTTTGGGGGTATGCCTTCTTTTTGGGCTCGTGGAGTAGTGGAGTTCTGGGATCCTAGTAGTAACACTTGTTGGATTAGCCTGGAGGAGTTGATAGTCACTCTTTTGGACTTACAGGATGTGTCGGGTATTCCCGTATTTGGTTAGTGCTATGAGGAGTGTGTTTCACCTGATGAGGAGTTATTTCGTATGAGATGATTGATCGACAAGATAAATTTATATGCCTTATTTATATTGATCTCCTGGATCACTAACACCATACCTTCAGGGTCTCAGGTAGTTCTATACGATTACGAGTGGCATTACCTATGAGTATATGGATTTAGAGCTTCTTGCAGGATTATGCCCTATGAGGGAGGCTAGCACTACGACCCTTTTGATTAGGTGTGTCTGAAGGTAGTTGCTTATCCGAGGAGGCTGAGCTTATTTTATTAGCAGGAGCAACTTCTCCAGCACTACCGGGATTAGGCGAGGATCTATTCTTAGCCGATTTTATAGCGACAAGATACTGTATTTTTGTGCTCCCCATTATAGAGAGCTTAGTTCGCCCAAGGGCTTTATTAGCAGCTAGCAAGATCTCTCGAGGTGAGCGAGTTTCTCTTGCCTCAGCAGTATTAGCCAGTATATATAGGATATTGGGAGTGATTTATACGGTAGGTTCTCTAGAGCTGCGAGATGTGATTCTACCTTGGCAGTACTTATATGCTTGGGTCCATCTCCACATACACAGTGCCTTTGCTTGTTTTGAGTTTCCAACATTTTTTTAGAGCAAGGATATCCTACAATTTTACAGTTATATCGAGCATCCTCTACTTTGGAGATGGAGAGGACTCACATGCTTTTCTTTGCTCCCCATTTGGTTATAGATCGATTTTTGTTGGTTCACCAGCCGGATATTCTTGGCTTACCCTCTAACTCGATAGGGATTGATCTTATTGACAGTCTTGATGAAAATGACAGACATTCTTTGCTTAATGGCCATCGAACATTGAGAGTAGCTGACTACCTTTTCAGTATACGTCCAGGATGGTTATGTTATCGATTTGGGCAATCAGTTATTATAGAGGGCTATTAGCCTAACCGGGTTGCACGACAGTTTGGTTTCTTCCAGTCAACTACTCATGATGGCAGGCCACTCATCCCTGGTGTAGTGGATCTTAGGAGGATCAGGACGATTCCCCTTGAGGCACGTTACTTTGCTGCTTCAGCCATTTGGCTATATTTATTGAGGCTTGGTATTGATGCTCATTTTCTGATAGCCTCTCCACAGGGTTAGTTATACTTACCTCACCCGGGTACGGCTATCTTTTGGCCCTTTCCTAGAGCGTCGTTCCAGGAGATATGAATGCAGGATGAGGTCTTTGGGCGTTCCTCGAGATCAGATGACCCATCGTCAATTACCATCAGTAGGAGATTATAGCACTAGTGGTATAATCACTATTCTCCTCTCTTTCAATACTTTTGTCCTCTCTCAAAATATGCTTAGTGCGTCTGATACTCTAATTTGATTCTTGGGATGCACCCGGTTGGCAGGGTTAGAATACCACTTCTCATGATAGAGTTAGGGCTAGGGATTACGCTCCTTCTGCGATGTTTCTTCACCAGAAGTAGGTGTAGCCAACCCAAAGAGCCTATGCTGGTTTTAGTTGATTGTTCCACGAGTCTGCCTACATAGCCATTTATGACTTCTGATGAAGTGCCTCAGGTGTTAGGTAGCACTGGAGATGTTATTGAGGACTCCGGAGTTGGGCTGTTACTCATGCTGACCTTTGATACTGTTACTTTCGATGTTATTACCCCTTCCGTGGGGCCACTTTCCTTTACTAAGCCTGACTATGCCCCTTGTTCTAGGGAGACTTCTGAGGTGAGAGACCTTACTGAGCTTATGTTGAGGCCATATACAGAGTTTATCAGATAGTGAGGGTCCCCGAGGATTAAATCGCTAACGATACTCCAGTTCAGTCGAATTCATCATGCTCTAGTTCTTTCTCCCTCTCTTTATTTATTTATTTTTATTAACTGCACTTCTTTACATCTGCTCCATGTTGATTGTTTGCATTTGTTCCCTGCAGTGCCTGATGTAGGTTATGAGTCTGAGATTTACCATCGACACCCTTATAGGCCGAATCCACTTGATAGGAGCATGCAGGATTGTGGCTTGGTGTTTTTTAGGGACGTGGTTTCTCGGATTGCCTTGGACTCACCAGAGTCACTGTCAGTTTCATGTTTTATGCGACACCACTTTGGACCTTTTAGCTCGTACTGGCCTGGAGGAACAGGCTCTTAGGTATCTGGAGACTCTTTGTAGAGATATAGAGTTCTCAATCCACTGGATGAGATCGCTCAGTATTATCCGTTCTAACACTTGTGAGCTTGGCGGTCGGGCTTCATAGGAGGCGGTGACCTGGCGTGATGAGTTTGAAGAGAGTGAGGTTCTGACATGACCGTCGAGTTCGCTAGATGCTTCTTGAGTTATCTGATTAGCTTAGAGAGTCAAGTTGAGCATGATAGAAGAGCTCAGCTATAGAAAGTGCATTATACGTCACAGAGTATAGATCTTGAGGCTACTTTGATTAGAGTTACTGATGCTTTTGCAATTGGTTGAGAGTGAGCAACCATCTTTAGTAGCTTATTTAGCATAGCTTCAGGAGTTACAGTCTAGGCTCCCATGATGTACTTTACTTTTCTCTCTCTTTTTTTTAGTCATGTATCATCTATCCTCTTATTGTATTAGTGTATGTCAACATTCCTCTGTTGCTTCTGCACTATCATGCTTTTGTGGATTTGATGAGAAGATCAACTTTGTGATTTGTGTTATGGGCCTAATTTGTATGCTTTGTTCTTTGGGTTTAATTTGTGTGCTAGCTATGAAACTTAGATCATTTCAGCTTTGAACCATTTACTTTCTACTTCAATGGCTTTGCTGAAGGTCTCTTTCTTTTATATCCTTGTGGATTTGAGCCTCCTCCGACCCTAGCTTCATGCTTGGTTAGGTTTGATAGAGGCATTGATTTATTTGTTTTGATGAATGATTCCGCTGGGGAATTTGTTTATCCGTACTTGATCGGATTTGAAATTCCTTCTATCTTAGCTTTGAGCTTGACAAACTTGATGAAGGACTGACCTGATTTGTCCTTATTGACTTGTCAGGAAGTGTATGCACTCCATGAATCTTGTGCTTGTTGCTTTGACAGATTCGTTGAAGGATACATACAGGTGACCCAGCCTTCCGGCTTATATAGAGTCAATGTTGAGTTATTAGTCTAGCAACATGTGCTTTAACAGACTGAATGACCACAAATTCCTTTAGTTTGGCCATCGACTTTGTATGGACTATAGAATTGCTTCCTCGGTCCTATGCTTTCTGCTTTGACGAACTTTATGAGGAGATATTCTTTGATCTATGCTTTGAGCTTGATCAGATCATTTGAAAATAGATTGAAATATCACCTTGCAGATAATATGTAGATTGATTTGAGGTAACCCTGAATCGAGTGTTTCCTCAGATTGCCTTGATCTATCGATCAAGTAGAAAGATCTCTTAGATCCTGGTTGCTTGTAATCACTAAGTTGAATCTGGTTTGAGATTGAACAACTATCATCATTGGATTGATGAGCGGGGGCTCTTTCACTACGACCTTTTCTTGCGGCTTGTTGAGTGAGGAGAGCGTCAGCAACTCGACCATATTTGGGCTTGTTGAGTTCTACCTTTAGAACCTACTCAGTCCTCGACTTGAGATGTAGTGGGTTGGTGGTTTTGTCATCAGACTGACGAATGAGAGCTCTTTCACTGTGGCCTTTTCTTGCGGCTTGTTTAGTGAAGAGAGCGTCAACAACTCGGCCATTTATGGGCTTGTTGAGTCTGACCTTTAGAACCCATCTGTGTCCTAGTCTTTAGAATGTAGAGGTTGATGTTTCTCCAGCTCAGTTAATTAAAGCTTCCAAAATCAGAAGTTCTTCTGACTTGACCTCCATAATTTAGCAAATTGGGGAGATAAATTTCTTATCATTTAGGGTTGTCTTTTCATGTGTAGAAATAATTTTTTTTTTTCTGCAAAACTCTGCAACTTAATAATGATAATTATAGAATATTCAGAGATTTTGGCGTAACACTCGATGTCAACCTGAATTAGAATATATTTGAGGATCTCGTTTTATGGCACGATGTCAACTCAAATAAACTTAATATAAACTAAAAAAATTTCCCATGTCTTGCAGGAGAATTCTAAAGTACATTTAGGAGAATTTTTAAGATGAAAATATATAAATATATCCATATTTGAATTGATATACTCTAAAGGGGATTTTAACATACAATATTGATTTTATCTATATATAAAAATATAAAAATGCCCCCTTGTAACAGGAGAATTTTCACGGAAAAGTTTTTCCATATAGAGTGGTATATTTATTTAGGGATCTCGGCATGAAGCGCGATATCGACCTAAATAGATATACTAAAAAAAATGCTCTGTCTTGAGGATTTATTGTACCCGAGAATGTGGTGGTCAAGTATAGTACTTTTCAACTATTGACCATTAATTGGCGGCATTGGTCTTTCACCCTTTAGGTCGATGAGTTGGTATGCCCCTCCTTGATATACTTTTTCAATGACAAAAGGGCCTTTCTAGTTATGCTCAAATTTTCACCAAATTTTTAATTAGGAATAATTGGTCTTCTCAGCACCGGGACAAATTCTCCTTTTCAGAATGTTCGAGGCCACACCGTATGGTCAAAAGCTTTGGATATCCTTGCTCGATAGACTTCTAAATTTTGCTGAGCTTGGAGCCTGACATCATCAAGCGCATCAAGCTCTTCTATCCGCAGACAGACATTCTCATCTTGAGTGAGATTGTGTTGAATGGCTACTCAAAGTAAAGGTAATTCAACTTCAAGTGATAGAACTGCTTCAGCCCTTAATACTTACATAAAGAGTGAATTTTGTGAGAGTACAATTCAGATGCCATGTTGTTGTCTTTCTGTAAGGCAACTTTACTTCGAGATTTTGGCCTCCAAATTTGCTTAACTTTTTGCGAGGACCTTTAGACGATGGATTCTTGGACCTGTGGTCCAAGTGTCACACCTTGATGCTCACCGTGTGAGACTTGAATTAGTTGACGGGTTGTAGGATGTCTTCTTGAAGGAGCAACTCTAGCCTCCTTGATGATAGGACCTTGATATTTTCTTTGTATCAGTCATTTCTCCTTAACAACTTTGAGGACTCGATGCACTCTTGCATATACAGTTTCAAGTTTCCTCACTAGAGAAGCTGGAATTTGACATTGTCGGGTTTATAATGATTGTTTGATTTCACAAGTAGAGATGTTCCTCTTTGACCATCCTAGGCTATCAAACATGTTATGGGTTGGAACCACTTCTGGTTCCATAGCCGGTTGTACAATTTTTTGCTTGAACAATGGCCATTGAGCATGCAGTTCAGCATTTCTCTTTCTCATTGTCTCTAGTAGGGGTGTGCATTTGGTTGATTTGGATGGATTGGATGATAAATTTTTAAAATCGATTGGTTTTGAATTCCTAAAAATATTGAACCAAATCGACCAAATAAAATGCAAAAACCAAATAAACTGAATAATAATTTGGTTCGGTTATTTTGGTTTTGTTTTGGATAAACCAAAGTTGGCTACATTTAAAATTTATTTGCATAATTTTTTATTGTATGATGAACAAGCAATAAGCAAAATAACATAAATATAATAAAAAATATAATTAACTACTTCATGAGCTAAAAAAATATTTAAAACTAATTTTTACTTACCTGAATAATATTTTGAACTTAGAAATTGATGAAACCATATTAGCATATTATGAGACCAAAATATTTTGGAAAATTGGATAATGGTCCTCCAAAAAAATACCTACAAAGTATTCAAAAATAAATAAAAATAAATATATAATAGATAAGCCTATCATACATAAATTAATAATACTATATTATATATAATTACTTTGGTTTATTTGGTTCCATCCAAAATTTTATTTAACAAACCAATCCAAAAACAAAAAAACCAAAGTTTTCATTAATTAAATCCAAAATCCAAATTACTAAGTTCAAAATCGAACCAAATTACTCAAAAACTTTGGTTCGGTTTGGTTTTTTGGTTAAAACCAAATAATGCCACCCTATACTCTAGGTTAACTTGCTTCCAGATGAAGAAGCTTCTCTGTCACAATTTCTTCTTGAGACCTTCAGCGGTGGATTCCTGGATATACGGTTCTGGTGTCATGCCCTAATGTTCACTGTATAGGAATTACTTAGAACAGTCTTGAGATCTTACTACCATTGATTGTAGCTTTTATAGTGGAGCATTTTTGGCTTCTTTGATAATTAACATTTGATACATGTTCTTGATAAGACATTTTTCCTTAACAACCTTCAAACCTCTATGTGCTCAAGTATATAGAGTTTCATATTGTTTCTTCAGAAAGGGTGCTCGAGTAGATAGAGTTTCATGTTATTTCTTTAGAAAGGTTAAAATTGACTGCTGTTGAGCCCAAAAAAAATACCATTTAACATCACTAGTAGAGCTATTCCTATTCACCAATCTCAAAATTTTCAAATTTATTTTGGGGTAGAAATACTTGCTTCTGGTTGTATGGTTGGTTGTATGACTTGCGATTCAGACAGCAGCTACTGAGCTCATAGTTTAATGTTTCTTCTCCTTTTCCTTCTACTTAATTTTCCTCCAAAAGATGAGGCTTCAGTATCATACATTCCTAGTGCAAAAGATTCAACTGGCAGTGTTATCACATTCACAAATATGACTAGAACTTTCTGCCCAGTGAAGGTTCTCTTCATGTATGGTGCCTCAAAATGAATCAATCTTTTAAGTACAAAGGCTCTCTTTTGAAGAACCTTAGTAGCAGTAATGCCCATTCCAATTTTCTCTTCCATTACACAGGTTGGTGTGTACAATATGCAGATGCTTCAAGTGGAGGATTATTTGCAACAGTGATGGCTGGGAAGTCTACACTATCAAATTGAATAGTAGCTCCAATATCTTGAGTATTGATTGCAGTGTTAGCCAGACGGATATTGGCTCTGCAACTTAGCTGCATGATGAACAGTGTGTTCTAAAGATCCATCGATATAAAGAACAAGCAAATTAGTAATAATGTCATAATTAGCTTAGTTTTAGTTTCATTGATAAGTAATTTTACATTTCAAATTTTTATCATATTTTGTTGCTACTATAGCTCAAATTCGATAAGCCAAAGATGGAAAGAGAATCCTATCCCCAGCAGAGTCACCAGAAACCCGCGGGCTCTAAAAATTTGTCACCGACCTCTCAATAATTATTTGAATTGTTGAAGAGAGTGTGATTTAAAGTGTCGGTGTAAGTGAGATGAGATAGTAGATAAGACACTACCCAGAGATTTCATCTACATTTGGTGAGAACTTTAGATCTGGTTCCATGTTTCCTATAGGCGCAAGCCCCTATAGTTAATTACCCCTCTCAGTAAGTGAGAGAGAACTTTTGATTAAGGCTAGTCGTTAGATCGCATCATGATAACGTATAATAGCAGCATGTAGAGTTTTAAAATTTAAGATAATGAAATTCATTATTTTAGCTTAAACCAGATGGTTGGGAGAATGATGTCGTGCCCGATCTAGATCTCATGGTTCCGTCATCCCGGGCAATCGCTTGGAGGTAGTCGACACAACCTGACAAAAGGATCCTCATCAGAAACACATGGGTTACGTCATCCAAGAAATCCTTGTAGACTTGGGGTGGTGTTTATCTAAGGAGACAATCTTAAGTCTATCTTAGCTGACAGAGGGTTGTTTGTCCTATCAAGTATACCATATGATTCACAACTCAAAGGGCAGAGCCATTGAGGAGCATACGGGCTATGGTTGTGATCGTAATATAATGAAGTCGGGTTTGCCAAACCATCCAATCACGACTCACGGTCGTGCTAACTTCATCATGGAGCCAGCTGTCGAGAGAACATGGGCCACATCCTTACTGGCGTGAGATTGATTGAGAGTGAATATAGCAGAATACTTGATTTGACATTGGCTCCTTTATGAGCTAGAGTTTTCTTAATTTGACACCCCCGACAAACAGTTACGAAAGGTGGATAGATTGAGCTTGATTAAAGTTTTTAATGATAAAATTTCATTTAAGTAGTTTCAGATTGCTACTTAATTTGATTTAAAAAATTGATTAATTTGAGTATGTTTAAGAGCTTTAGATCCTGTCAATTCTGTTTAGCTGCTAATAGAGGATTAGATCTACTGCGGAGAATCAGTTTCTGATATTTCCGATTTGAAACTCTTATTATAGGTTTTAGGTTTTGTTAACGACCTCCAGAGACTAAGCGGAAACAACCTATTATTCTCAAATACTTGAATTTAAGCATTCAGCGTAGTGTCGGGGCCCATGCGGGTGTATAGTAATTTTAGGTAATTTTATGTTTGAATTAAGAGATTGAATTCATTTTCATTTAATTCCAACTTTAGCCTATGCAGCTTTTTCAGACATTAAAAATTGCACTTGAAATCTTTGTGTCCGAGCACATGCAGGTGTTTATAGCTTAGCTAATTTTATCTAATTAATAAAATCATTGATTTTGAAAATCATAGTTAGAATGAAATTCCTTAATTTTTGTATTGAAGGAAAGCTTCTTGATTTTTGTAGATTTTTGTTTAGCATCACTTTCTGTCTGCTTGTACAAAGAATTGCAGATCCTGTGGCGAAGAAGGAATTTTGATTTAGCTTGTAGTTTAAAACACTACTGACACTTAGTTTACTTGTTGAGTTTTTTGTAATTTTTCCAACTTGATTATGTCAATTTATATTAATTTTGATAAGTTATACTGATTTCAGTGTTTATTGCTTTAGCCATACTCATGCTTACTAGCTAGCATAGTAATCACCTCCATATTCATATAAGAGCTATTAAACCCAATTTGGATTCATCCTTAGATTTTAAGTTTTTTGCAAGTTTGTTAAAAGTTTAATATTAGTCTCCCCCCTGCAAATTCCAATTAAAGTTTATTTAATTTTGAAGAATTTACAAGAAAAGAGAACTCACTTTACCGCTTTAATTTAAGCCGTAAAGAATTATAATTAAAGTTTGTGAGTTTAATATTAGCTTCCTCCAAATTTCACTTAGATTTTAAATAAATGTTCTATTACTACTAAATTTTCTTTAAAAGCTCCCCCCTTTTTCTTGTTTGATGCTTTTAGTTTAAAATTAGCTGCAGGCTTCTCTACTTAGCATTCTTAAGTCAGTTCATTTCACTCTCCCATTTTTTCTAAGTCAGATTTGGCCTTAATTTTGTGATCTTCCAAATCATCCCGTGTAGGTCATCGGGTGTTTTGGCTTTTCGGTGTTGTTAAGCGTGGCAGTGGTGTCTTCTGCATAGCCAATTTTATCTCATCGTGCCCTCTTGAGCCCAGAGGCTAAGACCTAAGACATACTGATCAATATATATTAATCTCTCTTTTTTTAAGACTAGAAATTAGATAAAATTTTGACATTTCGTCCCAGGGAAGCGACATCTAAGTGTTGACTCTACACCTCTTGAGTGTGGCGGCGTGTCTTGTGACACCACAACATATTTTTTCATCTCATCGCGCCCTCTTGAGCACAACGAGGTCTTCAAACCTACAAATAAACACAAACATATATATATATATTCACATTCACAGATCCCACATGTTCTGACACATTTTCGACACACTGTAATGCTTGGCAAGGCAACAAGATTGGGTATGCAAATGAGAATGTAAAGTAAGGAGTGTCACGCCGAAAATCGAAAGAAGAATTCACCTCTTGATGATGTTTTTCTCTGATTTGGTGCGAAGTGAAGGTGTGAAGGCTAAAGCAAGGAATGCGACGCCGAAGATCAAAAGAAGAATTTGCCTCTTGATGATGTTCTTCCCTCGATTGCAGTGAAATGAAAATGAAAAGAAGTAGAGGGTCGGCAAAAAATCAAGAAGAATTTCTTATTAATGTTCTTCCCGATTCTGGCGAAAATCTGACAGGAAAAAGGTTCTGACGGCTGGAATTGGCTGGCTTGGGTGGTGGGCTGAAGGGAAGGAGGTTTGCTTATGGCCTGGGCTGGAGGGAAGAAAGCTGGCTGGCAATAGGAAAAGGCTTCTGGCTGGCAGGTGGGATGGAGGGAAGAAGGCTTTTGGTGGTGGGCCGTCAGAAGAAAGTTATTGATCAGACAGTCCAATAAGCAGGTCTATATGTGAAACGAGGAATGAATGAAGTCGATGGTGGGATCATAATTGTGTGCAGTGGGAATGACGGATGCATGCACCGGATTAGCATAAACTGACGTTGGTGCGGGATGTGCAGTCGCAAGCCAGTCAGTCTGTGGGTGTAGCGTGGGTCCCAGGCTTATACAGAACAGCAGGTTGCAGCGGCAGAGCACCAGCAGGTTGTTTTGTTGCGTAGACAGCTGGCGGAGGCTGGACTAATGGAAGGCGCACACCGTGGAAGGGGCCAAAATTGGGATGAAAAAAGGGGGTTTGACTGGAGACAGGTGCGGGTTTTTGGTGGGAGCAGCGCGTGGGCCGTGGGAAGGCTCAGCAGCAGGCTAGTAGTGGTGCGGCGGTTCGATTAGGAAGGCGCGGGCTATGGCCGACGGGAGACGCGCGGGCTACGATCAATGGGAGACGCGTGGGCTACGACCTACAGGAGATCGCGGCCTCTGACGAAAGAGCCGCCGGTGGGTGCAGCCTGGGATGTCAGAGGAGCGTGGCGCTTTTTGCAGCCGAAAAAAGCGGTGGGTTGCGATTGCGGGAGACGCGTGGGCAAGCGTGTGTGGCGCGTGGCTACGGCACGGATGCGTGAGTGCGACGGGCCCGTGGAGTGGGCCGACAGATGCGGGTTTGAAGGCGCACAGGATTAGCGCATGCGGAGTCCTGGAGGGATGGCCGAGCAAATCAGGAGGAAAATTACTGCATTTTTTTGTTTTTTCCAATGAGGGAGAGGCTGCAGGGGAGAGAGGATGGACATGGGAATGATGGGAGGGAAAATAGGAGTTTTTCAATTTTTTTTCTTTTTTTTGAGCAGTTGGCAAAAAAAACTGAAAAATAGGAAATGAGGGGAACGGTTAAGTATGGGGTGTAATTTAGGGATTTTTAAATTAATTTTAAATTTATTAAATGATTTTAATGTGAATTTCACGCCAGTAAACACACATAGTCAATATATATATCAATTTAAGATAATTCTGTTATTTTGAACGCAATGACATTGTCCGTTTCATAATTTGAGGCCGTTTGGTTCAAGTCAACGTCAAATTGGTTAAATTTCAGCTCAAAATGCGTGTTTCTTTTCGACCGCTCAATTTTCACATAAACTCATCTAAATTGAGTGCGAACAATCTTACTTGATATATTTTAGCGTTTTGAAGCCAATTACATAATCAATTTCATGAACGGAAGTCATTTGATCCTCGTTGGTGCCTCCTGACCTCAATATGCGTGTAGGCGCGTTGACGTTTTGAGCGCTTGATCGGTTAATCATCAAGTCATGCAATATTTATATTTTGATCAGTTTCAATGTTCTGAACGTGATGAAGAAGTCCGTTTGTCAATTGGAGGTCATTTGAGTTGATTTTGGTGACGTCCTGTGCATTTTAGCCTCGATTTATGCTCTATTATTTCAGATCAGTCGACATTTGCACAGACTCGTCCGAATTGAGTACGAACAGTCTCATTAGATAGATTTTGATGTTTTGAAGCTAATGACGTAATTAATTTCATGAACAGAGATCGTTTGGTCTTCATCGCAGCTTCCAGACTCCGATATGTGCGTCGATGCTTTGATAGCTTGAGCGCTTAATTAATTGCTCGTTAGATTTTTCAATATTTATATTTCGATCAATTTCGACGTTTTGAATGCGACGGCGAAGTCCGTTCGTCGATCAGAGGTCATTTCGACCATATCTAGTGACGTCCAGTGCATTTTGAGCCTCAATTTGCGCACTCTCATCTCCGAAGTCCGTCGAATTCGATTTGTAGGCTTGACTTTGACTTATGACATATATATGGAGGTCAACACCGATTAAATTATATATTGGATCTAATATCTTGGAAATTTTTAAAAAATTAATCTTAAAAAGTAGTTATCATCATATTCAAATTATATTAGGAGATGAGTGAATAACTACCTTTAAAATCTTTAATGGACTTTATAATATCATTATATGCCCTTTGGACTTTTAAATAATCCTAACATATTTATGAGATTGGTGACTACTATTCTTAAATCATATATATGTACATTTTTAACAAAAAATTTTGATGATTTTTTGACTTTTAATTTCATTGAAAGTAAACACTTATAACGCCTTTAACAAGTCTTTAAAATACTTAAAAAACTATACATCAATTTAAGAAAGTATTTATTTTTATAAATTATGGTGATTTTTTAAAGATTTATTTTGTTTGCTTCTAGACTCAATTTTGATTTCTCTAAAATCAGATCAACATTAAATTGACTATCACAAAAAAAAATTACTAAGATTAGAAGCTTCCATAATTTAACAACTTTTTATAAAAAAAAACTCATCAAGAATTTTAGCATTATTATTGCCTTAATTATTGATTTGATAAAATTGAACAAATTTTATTGGATCTTTATTATACAAAAAGCCATAAACTAATATTAAAATTCTAATTTCTTAGGCTTCATTCAGGAAAGTCATAGCCTTTATGTAGTTTATAGTAAATTGTGATATTTTAAGTATTGAAATTGAAGGAATTAAGTCAAGAGAACAGTCTATAATATTTTTTAGTGAAAATCTAAATAATGTTAAATACAAGTATTCCACTCATGATAAAAAATTTTAAGTTATGATTCAATCTTTTAGATATTATCATCAATATATTTTACATAAAATTTTTTTTCTCAACTATGACCATCATTCTTTAATATACATTATTTCACAATAAAGTTTAAATGATAAACATACAAAGTGGTTTGAATTTTCATAAGAATATTCATTTAATCTTAAACATAAGCGTACAAGTGAAATTAAATTGCTTTTCCGTATATAACTACATTATATGATATAATTAGCCAAAACATCCAACTTATTGTGGGCTCCAAAAATTTGTCACCGACGTCTCGATGGAGAGAGTATGATTTAATGTCGGTCAAATTTTCAGAAGACAAATGTAATAGTAGATAAGATACTACCACATATTTCATCCTCATTTTATGAGGACTTTAGATCTGGTTTCAGGTTTCCTATAGGCACAAACACTTATAGTTAATTACCCCTCCCAATGCTGAGAGCGAACTTTTGATTAAGACTAGTCGTTAGATTGCTAAATGCGTAGCATATAGTAGAAGCATGTGGAGTTTTAGAATTTAGATTTGTGAAATTCATCATCCTTTAACTTGAAGCGGATGGTTGGGGGAATGATGATGTGCCCGATCAAGATCCCATGGTTCTGTCATCCTGGGCTGCGTGGTTCCTGTGGTGTTTATTTTTGGATGTGGGTGGACACCACACAAATCGTAGCGGGTACTTATTGAAGTGATTTGGTACGACATTGAGGTATGATGTACTATCTCAAAAGATAGATGCATCACCCTACAATGGACATAATTACCAAATAAGGACTCATAAGGCATGATGGGTCTTCGAATATACTAGAAAATTTTCCTCTACTTTACATAAAAAAATAAAACATGGTTTATATTAAGTCGGGTTCTTAAGTTTCCTATGGAGGCAAGCCTCCATAATTAATTACATCATAAAAAATATAGATCTCTTAAGAATACTCTCGATTAAAGTAGATAATTATTATCTCTAAATATTTCAAGGTTAAAACTATCAAAGGATTGGTTATTTTGGAAAAATCAAGTGGGATTGTTCAAGGAGAAGACTTATTTTTGGAATCCAAAAGGAGAAAGTAGAAAATGCTCTTGATACAGGAAAACTTAGTGAGCATTTCAATCTATCCTTGTTGACCTCACTTTTGGAATGAGTTCTCATCTCACTCTTCTTAGATTTGAGAGTCTTATAGACACTAAGACTTTCTTAGTCATAAGACACTTCTAGCACTTAGATGAACACTTAACTTGAGCATGGAGATTTAAAAGGGTTAATCATAGGATTAGACTATGCCTTACGGATTAAGGGATTCACCTACCCTGTAACCCAAATCCAATCCATGTTCACCTTCTCAAATCAAACCTCACATTCAATTCAATCATCAAATTCAAATTTAATGATTTGATGATCCTTTCCTAAGTCCTTTGAATTAATTTCATGAACTTAGCCAAAATTCCATCAAATTCAACCCAAACTCAATTGATTTTCTCATAAACTAGCCACATCTTCAATCGACTTCCCAAATATAAATCAAACATACATCCAAATGATCAAATCTAAATCAAATTAAATCAAGATCTAAGCTTAAGCTTTTGAACCAAATCCATGGACTTAGCCAAATTCCTTCATTCCAAAACCCAAATTCAATTGATTTTCTCATGAATCAATCATACCTTCAATCATATTCACAAATATAAATAAAATCTACAGTCATCAAACTAAATCAAAGTCAACCCAAGTAAAACCAAACATAACCTAGTTGACTTGAAATTCTCAAATGAACCAAAACTCATTCAAGCCCAAATCAGTTGCAACCATATTTATATATCAATCCCAAATCCATGTATAAACCCAACTAAATCAAACTCAACCTAAAATCAAACCAACTAAGCCCAATTGATCTACTTAACCCAAAATGACCAATTTGACCTATTTGAGCCAAGTTCTAATCCTTCCCAAATTGGATTGAACCAAGCCCATAAAAACCTCTCATCATGATTGATGATCACCTTAAGATGATTAATTATCATAAATTGGGTCATACTAAGTCAACTTGGACATTTGGCCTAGTCAACCCCTTAACCCATATGAAACCAAACTAGCCAAAATTCATCATAAAGCAAATCAATTGGAACCATTGATTCACACCAAACTATTATCAATAATTGAACATGACTTGACCACCAATTGAGTCAAATTCAACTTAATTGGCCCTTTGATCCAAGTTGACCCAATTTGACCTAAAAGTCCAAAATATATCAAATCATGATTCATCCCAAATTGATAGCAATCAATGGCTCAAGTTTATTCTAAATTGATCATTGAACTTGACCAAAGTCATAATTGAGTCCAGTTTGACCAATTGGACCCAATTGACCAACTTAGCCCAAATTGACATAAAGGGTCAAATTGGCCTAAATCCATATCAAATTTAAATCAACTCAAACCAAAGCCTACAATCATCTTCAATTAACCAATTGAACATGAATCTGAACCTAACCCAAGCCAATTTGGCCAATTTGGTCAATTTGATCAACTTGACCCATTTGACCTACATGAATCTAAATGAAATAAAATCAAACCTAAGCCAAATTGATTGAAACCAATTAAACCAAAATAATTCAAATCATCATTTGAACTTGACCTAAGCTTTAGTTTGACTTAATTTGACCAATTGGTCAACTTAACTTAACCTAGGCTAATTTGTTCTATAAAGGTCAAATTGAGTCAAACCCCTTTGAACCAAGCCATGACCAGTTAGAATCTAATCCAACCTGACTTAAACCCATCTTGGGTCAACCCAAACCCAAATTGAGCTCAACCCAAGGCAAATCCCCCTTGGATTCTCATCCCACATGGTTTTTTTTGCCAAATATAGCAAAATCCACTCTCCCTTTCCATGTGATAGCCCTCACACACCCCAAATGAGGTCTGATCTAGCCACCTAGCCTGACCCATGTGGGCTAGGTCGGCCTTAGACCAAAGGAGGTGAGTTAACTCACCTCCCTCACAAGATAAAATCCAATGGATCCCAACTTGAGGGCTGCTGCCTTGAGCCACCTCCCAAGCCTTCCACCAACCCAATCGAGCCACGTGGAGGTGACACCGGCCCCTCCGGTGTCTTGGCGGTGGCTGACCGGCCAAAATCAAGGAGCTCGATCAGTTCATCTGATCCAAGTGAGGGGGGATATACCCCCCCCCCTCCTCCATTTAAATTTGAATTAAACACAGACACCCTCAAAATTACCCTAGTGCCCGAAATGAAACTCCCGAAGCCTCTAAAGAGCACTCCAAGCTTCCCTAAGCTTGGATTCCATCAAGCTGAAACATGCACTTCTGTTCTTAATCAAACCCCCCTCAAATCTCAACCAAATCCTAATTACTCTTTCACACACCTTCTTCTTGTCTCATCAAGGGGAATGAAGCATCCCCAAGCTCTACGATCGCTGGACATGTAACTTCGATCAAAGCTGAGCTCCATAGTGACGGGCCTTGGTCTTCCGAGTGAATGAGGGAAAATTGCCTTACATGCTTCTCAACAGGGTATTATCTCTACTAGATGAAGCTTTCTTAATCGAATTTGCCTCTCGTCTTGAGCTCCGGTGAGGTAATTCCATTAAAATTGACATTTTGAAAAAATTCGTTGGAGTTTTTCGAAGAAAAGTTGAATGTCACGTGATCTTAGATGTTAGATCCCTTTGGATCCTTCATGCAAAGGTGTGGGATCCTTTTAGAGTTGATCCAAACTCGGGTGAGCTCAGATAGCGCGAGCAATGGCAAACTCTATCTCTCGTCGCTCGTGATATGATAGATCACGCGTCATCCGTTCCACGTGATTGGAATGGACGGTCATATTAAATCTCGTTAGATCATCTGATTTATTCCCTTAAGAGCCGCAGGTTTAATCCTGCCCATTCGATCTTAGATCGGATGGCAGAGATTAAAATCGCATCAGCCATCGCCACATATGCTTTGAGTCAGACCCAAGTTAATATCCAATCTCGGTGCGTGGAAGACGCCGCGTCGGCTACGTAATTGCAGCTCTGATTAATTAGCTATTTTTTATGGCTAAAACTTCAAATATTTATAACAAATCATAGAAAAATTATAAAAGTACAAATAAATACTCATTTTAAATGTTTATCAGAGAAGAATGATTTTGAATAGTAATTAAGGCTTAATTTGAGTTTAATTGAAAACTTAATTAGCTTAATTACTCCATAACTACTCAAGTAATTAATTCTAAACTTTCTGAGATTGTTTAATGGGATGACACTTGGGATTTATTGCTTAGGTAATTAGGGAAATTGCTCATTCTAGCCTTAATTACTCTCTTAATCAATTAAATGATTAATTAATCCCTAATTAGCAAACAAATTTACTAATTGGGCATGTTAATCGCTATTGAACAATGAATGGACTAATGGGATAGGGTTGGGACCACTTTCCTAGCCCCTTTCCCAAAGTTTATTTCATGTCAAAAATCAAATCAATTAAAAGTTTAATTAATTAAGTAAATAGTTTAATTAACTAAATTCAAATCATAATCACATTAGATCATAATTAATTAAATCATGGGTAGATCTTTAAGTGTTTAATAACCTAAAGGAGTTTAATGAAATTCCATATGCGCTTGGGAACCATAAGAGTAATTAATTAAGCCCCTTAATATAATTAACTATTAATCATGAGCTAATTGCATTATGCCCTTTTTTTCTTAGGATCATTGCAAGTTTATTTTCTATGCATACCATGTTAGCTCATAATTATTTGGTTAATTACTTTAAGGTGGCATAGGTAAAGGTAATTAATTGATTTGATTAGGAATTTAACTTAATTATTTTATAAAATCATATTACTAATGTGGGAATATTAGATAACAAATGAGTACTCTCCTCCTCTTTAAATTAAATCAAAACCCAAAAACTAAATTAATAAAGAATTAAATGATTTATTTTATGTTTTCCTTAATTAATTAGATTGAATGAATCACATGCTTGTATTTGATTATTCCTCTCCAATCAAGCTAAGTATTGTATGTCGTTTGATTTCCTACATCCATCTCTTTCTAAAAATTAATTGAATTAAATGACATTTCTTTTATGTAAGCTTGCATATGTTAACTTAACTTAATATATGTGTGGCTATTATCAATACTGAATCCAAATGTATTTTCTAAAAGTTTACAAATGAATAATAACATGTGTAATGATGATAGTTATAAATACATAAAAGATGTATGTGCATATGGTTTAAAGTGTAGGAAGTAAAGTCTTTTTTCTTTATTCACATGTTGATTTACATAAGTTTGAATTGTAATGGGTATATAGTCTGGACATCCCAGGAATACGAGGCTTTAAGTAGCCCCAATGAGGTCATTTGATTGCCTCACTTCCATGGTTTAACAATGACACATACCCATTTGATTTCATTTTTATGTGGTTTAACATTAGAATTTAAATAGAGCTTTAATTCATATAAATAAATAATTCATTTAAACAAAATACAAGTTTAGCATGATTTTTATTCTCTTAGTTATTTATACATTCATATGTATTTAAACAAACAAATATATAGTCTGGACATCCCAAAAATATGAGGCTTTAAGTATCCCCAAGGAGGTCATTTGATTACCTCATTTCATTGGTTAACAAATGCACGTACTTGTTTATGTCTTTTATACATGCATGTATATATTTAATTAGAGAATGATAATCCCTTTTTCTATTAAAAAAACACATATATTCATAATTATTTTGATGGTTGAATTATTTAATCATGTGATTGGGAGCTCTCTTTCTTATATTAATGTATGCAAATTTACATATGTTTGAATGCAATGGGTATATAGTGCGACATCTGAATAGAGAAAAGTAGGAGGTCATTTGATTATCTCACTTTCCTAGTTTAAAAATGACATGTACCTATTTAATTTCACTATTATATATTTTTGTATAAGAATCTAGATAGAGCTTTAAATTAAATCAAATGAAAAGATAAACTTAAAAAAAATACATGCATTCATCATTTAATTATGTTGTATGTATAGATACAAATAAGATTAAATCATATGCATGATATTTATAATAGAAAATAATGAGTTAATATATGTCATGTCATAGTAATTCAATTAGATTAATCTTAAGATATCTTTCATATTGAATATAGTTATTTAAAGTGAACCTAAACTTAGCATTAATTTAAATATATAATAATCCATTCACTAAATAAAACTAAATCAAATTAACATGTTTTAGATGTGGCTTAAGGTAGGGATGAAAGAGGGATATCCCCTTCCTTCTCTATATAACACTTAGTTATTAAGTGTATATCATTTGAAACAAAGAAATACATAAATTAAAATTCTCAAATCAATTAAAAAAGATCAAGAGAAATTAACCCTTTTATGATAATTGGAATGTTCTCTACACTTAGAAAATACAACTCTAATGCTTTAGTAGGACACACCACACAAGCCTTAGCATACACATTAGAACTAAGTCACCACTTCTAGTCCTAAGTTAGGATGGTGCATGATGTGATGCATATTTTGTTTTGTGATGTATTATTTTAGACTGGATGTTAGGGTGTATGGTTCATAGACTGAACGTTAGGCCGTTCTTAGCCTAATCACATTTTTTGTAGGGGATTGTGCTTAAGAAGATGCTTAAAATAAATATAAGTGCTATATTTGCAAGTTACTTAAATCCCTAAGCATAATCCAAATTAAGATAGGTGGACTTGGTTACCCATGTGTAGGGTGATAAGTCCAAATCATGTATATAACTGCTTGGGTGGTGTGTATGTTTAGCTAACACTTATTTTGCAGGTATAGTTAGATTTACTTTTTCTATGTAAATGTAATTTTGCATTAGAAATTATAATTAGTGCTATGGGGGATTAGGATGAATAGTAGCCAGAAGGCTTTATCCTGGGGTGCCCTATGATGCTTTTGAAGCAAGTACATCCAAACCAAAGAAGGAGTGAATCAAATCAAGAAGATATGAAGAAATGTAAGAAAGAAGATCCCATAACATTTGATAAAATTGTAATTATTCTTTGATATCCCATATTGTATAAGAGTAGAACAAGACTACCCATTTTTTCTTTTTCAGGTTATACGACGATACCCGACTACACCGACCTCTTATTGTTTCATAATAATTATAGAATTTGAATGATGATTTGTTTAGATTGTGCATTAGAAATTACATCTTCTTCATAGTTTCTTAAAATGTTTGATGCTTTAATGTTTGGTCTGGATGCGATTAGGCTCTTAGGATAAAAAATAAATTTTTTATCCAATTAATCACTCATAATTAAATCTAAACAACTCATAACTTCACAATAAAGCTTAGGTCTTAAATAAGATAATTAAAAGATTTAGCAACCCCTTAGCTGTATGATTATATGTTCCACATCATGCATGCATCTTGAATCACTCTTGTGAAATGAGGGCCTCTGTCTTTACATGCATAAGGACTGCTTGACCTGTGAGAGCAACCCCTAATAATGGAGCTTCACCCTCTCTCTTTTAATTTGGCCAATAATCTACATCATCATGCATTTAGGCATATAAAAAATCCTAAAGCCATGGTCTAAATTATGTATCAAAAATGAAATAAAAATTGAAAATATTTTATATTTATGGATTAAGTCATATGCTCATCCCACTCATGCTCTAGTCTCTTAGGAAGTGAGTTTAAGGAATTTAGTCTCCTTCTAAATGAATAATAAGCCCAACTATCTTGTAAATCCATATGACTAGACTACAAGATTTTAAAATCATAGGAGGAGTTAGCTGGAGGCTACTCCAGGCAGTTATAAGTCCAGAAGTCAGGCTATTTAGTCTCTCTTGTGGAGGTAAACCCTTACATCCACTTGTCGCTTAGATTTTGGTCATGCTTTAGCTCGTACTAAAGCTCCCTAGATTTAAGATCCATGGTAGCTATTTTCTTCGAGCTACAAGCATTAATTCTCACCTCTTAGGCATTTTCATAACCTTGTGTTGATGAATTATAAGCCCTAACAATCTAATAAAATTTTAACTCAAAACATGTAAATCTCTTCAACTTCAAAATTATAAAGCCCAACCATATGATAGATTGACATGCTCACTAGGCATCCTAGTATCATGAGCATTTCTTATTTATTCCCTTTGGCTTCCAAAAATAAGTCTTCTACTTGAACTTTCTCAATTGATTTTCCAAACATAATTAATCCTTTGTTTGTTTAACCTTGAAATCTTTGGAGATGATAATTGTCTACTTTAATTGAGAGTATTCTTAGGTAATTTCATTCTCTAAGATGTAATTAACTATAGAGGCTTGCCTCCATAAAAACTTTAGAACTTAATTTAATATAAACCCTATTTTATTCATCCATGTAAAACAAGAGAAAAATCTCTGGTATATTCGAAGACCCATCATGCTTTAGGAGTCATTATTAGGTGATTAGGTCCATTGAAGAGTGGTGCTTCTATCTTTCAAGATAATACATCATACCTCATTATCATACCAGATCACTTCAATAAGTATCCCCTATGATCTGCGTGGTGTCCCCCCATACATCCAAAAATAAACACCACAATCCTATGGTTGGGATTTATGTATTTGAAAGTGAAGAGATTTATTTACTTGAGTTAGAGTTTTATTACATTATTAGGGCTTATAATCCATCAACACAAGATTATAGAAATGCCTAAGAGATGAGGATTTATGCTCGTAGCCCGGAGGAAACTAGCTACCTTGGATTCTAAATCTAAGGAGCTTTAGCACAAGCTAAAACACAGCTTAAATCTAAGCAGTAGATGGACATAAGGGTTCATCTCCACGAGAGAGGATAAACCTATCCGACCTTTGAACTTATAACCGTCTAGAGTGGTTGCCAGCTAACACCTCCTATATTTTAAATCCATGTAGTCCAGTCTTATGAAATTGCAAGATAGCTAGGGTAGTTATTTAATTGGAAAGGGACTAAACTCATAAACTCACTCCCTAAGAGACTTGAGTGTGAGTGGTACAAGCATATGACTTAATCTAGAAATGCAAAATCTTTTTAACTTTTATTACATTTTGACACATTCATTTAGTCAAAGGCTTTGGGATTCATGTATACTTAAATGCATGATAAAATGAATTGTTGGCTAAATAACTGAGAAGAGGGTGTTCACCACCACAAGGGATTCCCTCATAGGTCAAGCATTCTCTTATCGTACAAGGATGGAGATTTCCCATATTCAAGAAAGAAGGAATATGTATGCATGATGTGAGACATACAATATTCAGCTAAGGGGTTACTAAATTTTTTAATTATTTTATTTAACTTTTAGATTTATGGTGAGGTAATGAATTATTTTAAGACTTGGTTATGAGTTATTAGTTAGGTAGAAAAATTAATTTTATCCTAACAGCATACCAGATCCAGACCACACATTCAATCACCAAACATAAGAAAGTAGGAAAAGCTTATTATTTTTGATGCACAATCTAAACAAAACATCAAATATTTTATGGACTACCACAAAAGAATAGGAGGCCGATGCGGCTGGGTACCGTACACCCCGGAAAAAAGAAAATATTGGTAGCCGAGTTTTACCATTACACAATCCGGAATATAAAAGAATAATTACAATTGAAATTGAATACATGCTATGAGGATCTTCTTTTCTCCATTTTTTCATGTCCTCCTTCTCTTTCATTTGATTTGATTTGCTTCTTCTTTGATTTGGTTATATTTGCTTCAAAAGTATCATAAGACACCCCAAGACTAAACCTTCTAGCCATTCTCATCCAATACCCCATAGCACTAATCCTAATTTCTATTGTAATATTACACTTTTATGGGAAAAGTAAATCTAACTTGCAAAATAGAGGTAAGTTAAATATACATACAAGCCCAAGTAATTATATTTATAATTCAGACTTAGCACCCTACACGTAGGTAACCAAGCCTACATGTCCTAACTTGAATTATTCTTAGGGGTTTAAGCAACCTATAAAGAGAGCATTTATATTTATTTTTAAGTAAACCCTCAAGCATAACCCCTTGTAGAAAACAAGATTAGGCTAAGAGCGACCTAACATCCAGTCTACGAAAGATACACCCTAAAATCCAGTCTAAAATATTACATCATAAAATAAAATATACATCACACAGACATCATCCTAACTTAGAACTAGAAGTGATAGCTTAATTCTAATGTGTGTGCTAAGATTTTGTGCAATATGTCTTAACTAAGCATTAAATTTATGATTTTCTAAGTGTGAAAGAATTTAATTTAACATAAAGGTTGTTTTCATTTCAAGTTGTTTAATTGAATTGTGAATTTTAATTTATGCTTTACTTAGTTTCATTTGATTTACACTAAACTTCTAAGTGTTATAAAGAGAGGAAAGAGGATTACCCTCCTTCATACCTACCTTAAGCCACTTTCTAAAGCATATTTTGATTACTTAATTCTCTTTAGTGAAAAGCTTATTAAATATTTTTATTAATTCTAAGTTTGGTTAACTTTAAATAACCCTATTTAACATGAAAGGAATCTTAAGATTAATGTAGTTGAATTACTAGCACATGAAATATATTAAGCCATTCCTTTCCATCACATGTAACATGCACATGATTTGACACTTAACATACCTATACATACAACACATTTTAGCACACTCGAATGATGAATGCATACATTTAGAACTTATGTTTTATTTGGTTGAATTATTTAACACATGTAAATTAAAGCTCTATCCAATTTCTCATACAAAAGTACATAGGAATGAAATCAAATAAGTACGTGTTGTTGTTAAACCAGGGAAGTGAGATAGTCAAATGACCTCATTGGGCTACTTAATGCCTCGTGTTCCCAAGATGTCAAGACTAAATACTTTTTAACATTCAAACACATGTAAATTCATATATGATTCATGAGAAAGAGGGCACCATCTTTACATGTAATATAGTTTAGTGGCTTAGATGATTTTGGATGCATGTTTTTTTTAGTAAAAAGAGGGGATTGCCATTCTCTAATCGAATACACATACACATATATAAAAGATGTAAGCAAGTGCGTGTCGTTGTTAAACCACAAAAGTCAGGTAATCAAATGATCTTCTTAGGGCTACTTAAAGCCTCCTATTATCGGGATGTCTAGATTAAACACTTGCTATCTTAAATACATATGGATGTATAAATAACTATAAGAATAGAAAATCATGCAAAATTGTATTTTCATTTAGTTGAATGATTTATGTGTGTGAATTAAAGTTCTATCCAAATTTTAATACAAAAATATATAGAAAGGAAATCAAATAAGTACGTGTCATTGTTAAACCATTGAAGTGAGGTAATCAAGTGACCTCCTTGGGGCTACTTAAGGCCCCGTATTCCCGGGATATCTAAACCATATACTTATTAACATTCAAATCTATGTAAATTTATATATAAACATAGGAAAGAGGGCCTCATTTCACATACTTATGCTACAAACACATAAAAATCCTATATGTATTCATAACTATTATCAGTTCATATATTATTATCAACTTATAAACTTTGAAAAACAGATTTGAATTTATTAGTGATAATAACCACACATATAATTAAGTTAAGTCAACACATGCAAGCTTACATAAATAACTTTCATTTGATTCATTTAAATTTGAAAACATGAATGCATGGATTCATATGACATACAACATTTAGAAGTGATTGGAAAGGAATAACTAAATATAAGCACATGGTTCATTCAACTAAATTAATTACTAAGGATAATCACGTCAAATAAAGTCATTTAAAGAAAATTAAAGCTTTTTATTAATTTAATTTTTAATTTGGATTAACTTCAAAGATGAGAGATTATCATTTGCTATTTTAATCACATTCCCAAGTTGGTGATCTTAATTGGTTTAAGGAAAGATAATTAAGTGACTTTTATAATTTAATTAAGTTGAATCATTAAACAATCCATTTAATTACCCTTACTTATGCATCTTTAATTTGATTAATCATTTAATTATGAACCACAAATGATATGAACATGTGAGGAAATAAAATTGCAATGCTTCAAAAGGATCTATTTCATTTGGCTCATAATTAAGGATTAATTAAGTCAAAAAATCTAATTAAGTACTTTTATGATTTTCCCACACTTATGGGTTAATCATAATTTCTTTAAAAGTCTTTATATTTTTCTTAAACACATAAAGAAAAATCCTTAATTTTATTTTTAATTATTTGATATGATTTGCATTCCAATTTTATTTAATTTAGTCACTTAATTAATCAATTAATCACTTAATTAACTTCTACCTTAATTAACCCTCTTAAAATAAAATAAATTTAGGAAATGGATTGGGAAAGGGGTCTTCATCCAACTCTCTCATCCATTCACTGTTAAATAGTGATAAAGAAACCTCAAGAATTAAGGTCTTCATCCAACTCTCTCATCCATTCACTGTTAAATAGTGATAAAGAAACCTCAAGAATTAAATATTGATATTTTGAAAGTTAATTAATCACCTAATTAATTAAAAAAGATAATTAAGGTTTGAATCATTAATTTTCCCTAATTATTAGGTAATAAATTCCAATAAAATCATGGGAGGTAGAAGTCATTCCACTAAACCAATACACAAAGTTTGGATTTAATTACCCAAGTAATTATGGCTTAATTAAGCTAATTAAGTTTATGATTAAACCCTAATTAAGCCTTAATTACTATTCAAAATTAATTAGAATTATTTTTAATCAATTCTCCTCTGAATTACTTTTAAAATGTGCATTTGTAGCACTGACGTGGCTGGCAGTGGACGCGGTTTCATTCCCGCCGTTCGATCTAAGATTGGATGATGAAGATTAAACATGTGGTTTCTTAAGGGATTAAATTGAAATTAACTAGCGGATTAATCTCTATCGTAATTTGAAGATTTAATAAACAATCCATTTAATTACTCTTTCCTATGCTTCTTTAATTTGATTAATCATTTAATTATGAGCCACAAATGATATGAACATGTGAGGAAATAAAATTACAATGCTCCAAAAGGACCTAATGCAATTGGCTCATAATTAAAGATTAATTAAGTCAAAGAAGCTAATTAAGTACTTATATGATCTTCCCACACTTATGGGTTAATCATAATTTCATTAAAGGTCCTTATATATTTTTTAAACACATAAAGAGGAATCCTCAATTTCATTTTTAATTATCTGATATGATTTGCATTCCAATTTAATTTAATTTAGTCACTTAATTAACTCCTACCCTAATTAACCCTTTTAAAATGAAATAGATTTAGGAAAGGGATTAGGAAAGGGGTCCTAATCCCACTCTCTCATCCATTCACTATTAAACAATGATAAAAAACCTTAATTAATTAAATCTTGATGTTTTGAAAGTTAATTAATCACATAATTAATTAAAGAAGGTAATTAAGGTTTGAACCATTAATTTCCCTAATTACTATGCAATAAATTCCAATAAAATCATGGGAGGCAGAAGTTATCTCGCTAAACCAACTCACAAAGTTTGGATTTAATTTTTCAAGTAATTAGGGCTTAATTAAGCTAATTAAATTTATGATTAAGCCTTAATTAAGCCTTAGTTACTGTTCAAAATTAATTAGAATTATTTTTATTTAATTCTCCTACGAATTTCCTTTAAAATGAGTATTTATTTATATATTTTTTATTTTCTATGATTTGTTATGATTTTTCAAAGTTTCAATCATTAAGTGGATTAATTAAGCCTAATCCCATCTGTGTCACGCAGACTGCTGATGCGGCTTGCTTTTTTCACGTAGCATCACGGGATTGGTCACTTAAATGCGTCCAGTCGCGCATTGGCGTAATGGCGGTGAGGTTTCATCATCCCGTCGGACAGTGGAGATTAAACCCATAGTTTCTTAAGGGATTAAATCAGAATTAATTAGTGGATTAATCTCCGCCGTGATCTGTCATCCCCTGAGTTAATTTGGATTTAATTTAATATTTATAAAATGAAATTTAATTCAATATTGATTTAAGCTTAAGGGATTTGAATAATGTTATTTATTTTGATTGAGTTTCATTGCAAGTTTTGGATTTTAGATAAAATTTTAACAAGATTTGGTAGCCTCGTCATGTATATATGAGGCTAGAGCGGTCGAAGCCTACCATGCCAAGAAAGGCATGTATGGGTGGGGTAAATATTACGACCAAATGCGTCATCCCACCATGCCAAGAAAGGCATGTATGAGTAGTGTAAACACTATGGTTGAATGTGTCATCTCACCATGCCAAGAAAGGCATGTATGGGTCTCTGAAGCGCCTGCATGTAACGCAAATTTTCCCGCCATGCTAAGAAAGGCGTGTACGGGTACTTATATACTTACAATATCAATTTAAACAATTAATTTTAGCTTGGAGGTTGACTTTATATCAGTTTAGGTCTCTATCGTGTGAAAATTTGGCGATATTTGGACATCGCGTTATTCCGTGTTGGGGCCTCGTATCTTAGGCACATCCACCATGCCAAGAAAGACATGTATGGGTGGTGTAAATACCACGGTTGAATGCGCCATCCCACCATGCCAAGAAAGGAATGTATGGGGCTCTAAAGTACCTACATGAAACACAAATTTTTCCGCCACACCAAGAAAGACGTGTACAAGTACTTATATACCCGCAAATAGCCTATATTTTAAACATCCTTTTCTTGTTGTTCCTTGACACTGTGGATTCTGACAAAATTTCAATAGCATCACCCTTAGCTGGGAGATTTTTACCAAAACTAAGCCTGCTCACCCGTTTAAAAAGATGCATATGGGTGGTGTTTTGCAACACCCTAGCCATAAGTCTCTCAACCTACCCATCTAAAAAGATGTGCATAGGCTCTTCAGGTACCTATCAGAAAACTCAAATTCTTTCACCACACCAAGAAAAGCATATATCAGTACTTATAAATAATCAATTTTATATATGTGGAAAAGGAACGGGCGTGCGTGCATGGACGCATAGGGGCACTACACGCGGGACTGCGCATGGGAATGAGGGAGGCGGCGAGTGGTGCCAAAGCTGCTCGCACACGAGAGATGGACACTCATGCGATTCACTGCTAGATGGAGCAGGATGGACAGGAGTTTGACTTTCATCCATGAGGGAGCTCAGGAGAATGGGATTTAGGGCCGTCTATGGGATTTTTGGGGTTGTGGGGACTGCAGATTATGGTTAGGTAATAAGAGGGGTATTTATAGAATTTTTTATTTAAGTGAAAATTAGCCATAATCAAGATTTTTGTGCCAACATTATGACATGGACAATATATATATCAATCGTAGGTTATTCTGATGTTCTGGATGCAACAACGTGTGTTTCACGATCGGAGGCTGTTTGGTTCAAATCTATATTTAATCGGATCAATTTCAGTTTAAAATTATGCGTTGTCATTTCTGATCACTTGATACTCGCACAAACTCATTCGAATTGAGCATAAATAATCTCATTTAATAGGTTTTGACATTTTAACACTAAGAACATATTCAATTTCACGAACGGAGATCATCTGGGCATCATCGTAGTCTCCCGATCTTGATATACACGTAGATGCGTTGATAGATTTTCTTGTTGATCGGTCAACCATTGAATTATATAATATCTATATATTATGATCAATATCAATATTATGAACGTGATGGCAAAGTCCATTTATCAATCAAAGGTCATTTCGATTGATTTTGGTGATGCCTAGTGCATTTCAGCTCCAATTTATGCGATGTTGTATCCGATCGTTCAATATTCTCGTAGACTTGTCTGAATTGAACAATGATAGTCAGATTTGATAGGTTTCAATATTTTGATTCTAACGACATAATCAATTTTATGAATGGATGTTATTTGGGCATCATCGCAGTCTCCCAACTTCGATATGCACATACCCATATTGATGGATTTTCTTTTTGATTGGTCGACCATCAAATTGTGCAATATTTATATTCTGATAAATTTTGACATTTTGAATGTGATGGTGAAGTCCAATCATCAATCAGAGATCATTTTGACCAATTTTGATGATGTCTAGCGCATTTCAGCTCTGATTTGCGCATTATTGTACTCAAAATTTGTCGAATTTGGCTCGTGAGCTTGACTTGACTGATGGAGCATGCATGGAGATCAACAAATGTCCCCCAACAAATATGATTCATGCATAAAGTGAGTCATGTTTATTGAAGAATGGTTGACCTTTCATGTCAACCATGAATCTCAAATTACTTCAACTTCAATTTCAATGGGTTTGCTGAAGATCTCTTTCTTCCATGTCATTTGTAGATTTGAATTTCCTTTGACCCTAGCTTCATGCTTTGATGGAGGAATTTATTTATTTGCTTTGTGATTTAAAATTCCTTCGGTCATAGCTTTAAGCTTGATAGACTTGATGAAGGACTGACTTGATTTGTCCATATTGACTTATCAGAAAATGTCTTTAGTCCTATGCTTCCTATTTTAACAGACTGGTCGAACGATACATACTGATGACCTAGCCCTCCAGCTTAGAGTTGGTCTATAATGCTAAGTTATTAATCGAGCAGTGAGTGCTCTAACTGACTAAATAACCATGAGATCTCTTTTATTCAACCATTGGCTTCGTATGTACTATAGAATTGCTTTCTCGGTCCTGTGCTTTCTGCTTTGGCAAACTTCATGAGAAAATTTGCTTTGATCTAGGCTCTATACTTGATCAGACTATTTGAAAAGAGATTGAAATATTACATTACAGGCAATATAGAGATTGATTTGTGGCTGCTCTGAATTGAGAGTTATTTCCTCAGATTATCTTAGTCCATCGATCAAGTTGAAAGATCTTTTGGATTCTATCTGCTTGTCACTAAGCTGGATCTAGTTTGAGATTGAACAGCTATCATCATTGTACTAACGAGCAGGGGCTCTTTCACTATGACATTTTCTTGAGTAAGAAGAGCGTCAACGACTTAGCCATTTATGGGCTTATTGAGTCTGACCTTTAGAACCTACTCTAATCTTCGACTTAAGCTGTGATGGGTTGATGGTTTGATCATTAGACTAATGAACGAGGGCTCTTTCACTGTAACCTTTTCTTATGGCTTGTTGAGTGAGGGGAGCATCATCAACTCAGCCATTTATGAGCTTATTGAGTTTGACCTTATGAACCCATCCACGTCCTAGACTTGAAGATGTAGAGGTTGATATTTTTTTCACTTAGTTGATTAAAGCTTCCAAAATTTGGAGTTCTTCTAACTTGATCTTCAGAATTTGACAAATCTGTGTGATAAACTTTTAATATTTAGGGTTGTCTTTTCACACATGGAAGTGAATTCTTTTTATTCTTATGAGAGTCTACAACTTTAATAATAATAATTATAGATATATTCAGGGATCTCGACATGAAGCTCAATGTCAACTTGAACATATGTGCAAGGAGACCTCCTATTTTATAAAAGAGTATTGAACAACTTTAATCATAAAAAAAGGCCACCTGTCTAACAGGGGGATTGCAGATGAGTTCAAAATACATTACCAAGTTTTGTTTCCTTTAACGCAAAATATATGTGACATATTTTCTATCATAATATGTATCCATCTAAAGATCTCGGCTTAAAGCACGATATCAACTTAGATAAATATATAAAATGCCCCCTATCTAATAGGGGAGCTTTCACAGTAACTATTGAGAAAATTTGGAAAGTCTTTGGTCTTATATTTTATGTTCTCAGACTTGTTGAAGACTTCCTCCTGAGAATTTGAAATTTATATTTTTCTCCTGTCCTGGCTTTATACCTTGGTGGACTTAATGGAATTGATGATTTTTTGCTGAGATGAGAATGTTTTTGGTCTCATGCTTTGTGCTGGACTTATTGAAGATTCAATCTCAAAATTTAAAATTTATATTTTTCTCTTGTCTTGGCTTCATTCCTTAGTAGACTTGGTAGAGTTGATGACTTGTTGGCGAGATCAGAACATCTTCGGTCTTGTGCTTTGTGCTTTGACGGACTTGTTGAAGATTTAATCTCAAGATTTTATGGTTCATATTTCCTTCTATCATGGCCTTATGCTTTGACAGATTTGGTGAATAAATTTCCTGGATTATCTTGTAGACATGTCATGTGATATGAACATACCTTCTGCCCTAGATTTTTGCTATTGTGGGCTTATAGAAGGATGCCAATAGACGACCTGGCCTTCAAAGCATATGTTGGTTCAATGACAAAGAGTCATCAGTCCTATGCTTTGCGTGTAATGGACATGTTGATGATATAACTCCCTTAGTTCAGCATTTGGCTTTGTATGAACATTGGGATGACTTCTTTAGTCCTTTCTTTCTGCTTGATTAGACATGCTAAAAAAGGGTTTCCTTTAGTATTTGCTTTTTTGCTTAATAAACTTGTTGAAGGAGTTAAGATTTCATATTTAATATTGATACTAAACTTCACTTAGTGCCTTCACGAGTGAAGATATTTTTTGTTGGATTTTGGAAAATGACCTTACGACCATTAGGGATGATCTCCCAGTCTGGGCCACTTGAACTCATAAAGTTGGAGGGATTTGAAGATTTAGATGCTCCTGTCTTTGAACTAATGAAGTAGGAAGATCCCTCACCATGGCCTTTATGGCATGTTGAGTAAGCAGACCTGTCAGTGACTTGACCATATTTGGGCATGTTGAGTGTAACCTTATGCACCTACTTGAGTCTTAGACTTGAGCAATTAATGGAGGAATTTATCATCGGGCTGATGAGATGGGGGATCTCTTACTGTGGCCTTTGTGTCATGTTGAGTAAGCAGACTTATCAACGACTCGAGCATATTTGGGCTTGTTGAGTCTGACCTTATGCACCAACTCGAGCCCTATATTTGATGTATGGAGTGATGATGTGTTTCCAACTTGATTTGTTAAAGTTTTTATACTTGAAAATTTCTCTTTTTTGGTTAGTAAGACTTTGAGACTTGAGAACTCTGAATACATAATTTGAACATGTATATTTGGATCTCGGCCTTAGGCGCGATATCAACCCATAGCCCTCTGTCTTATAGGGAAAGCCTAATATTTTGCTATAAAATTTAAAAAATGCCTCATGTCTAATAGGGGGATTTCTATTTTATTTCAAAAAGACATTCTTGTATCACAAAATAATTTCCATGTAAAACTTGCGAAAGCTTTAAGTACGATATTCATTTGATTATACTTTCATGTATAATACTTATTTAGATATCGACCATTGAATGACAACATTGGTCTTTCACTTTTGAAATCAACAAGGTGGTAGGCTCCTCCCTGATATACTTTCTCAATAACGAAGGGTCCTTCTCAATTAGGCTCAAATTTATCACCAATTTTATAGTGATAAATAATTGGTCTTCTCACCACTAGGATGAATTCCTCTTCTTGAAAAGCTCAAGGACGTACTGCAAGATCGAATGTTTTGGACATCCTCACTCAGTAGACTTCTAAATTTTGCTGAGCTTGGAGCCTAACTTCATCAAGCACATCAAGCTCTTCCATTCGTAGACGGGCATTCTCATCTTAGGTAAGATCGTGTTGATTGGCTACTCGGAGCGAAGGTAGGTCAACTTCGAGTGGTAGAACTGCTTCAGCCCCTAATACTAATGCATAAGGAATGGATTATGTGGAAGTCTTGTAGGTAATGCAGTGAGCCCATAAAACTTCCACAAGGTTGGTATGTCTCTCCCTTTTCTTTCTTGTGAGAATCTTTCTGAGTAGCTTGACTAGTGCTTTATTGAAAGCCTCGGCCAAGCCATTTGCTCTCGGATTATAAATCGACGAGTATCACCAATCAATCTTATGTTGATTCGCAAGTGTGGTGTTTATTTTTGGATGTGTATGGGGGGACACCATATAGATCGTATGGGGTACTTATTAAAGTGATCGGGTATGAAATTAAGATATGATGTATCATCTCGAAAGATAGAGGCATCACCCTTCAATGGACCTAATCACCTAATAATGACTCCTAAGGTATGATGAGTCTTCAAATGTACCAGAGATTTTTCCCCTACTTTACATGGATGAATAAAGTAGGGTTTATATTAAATTGGGTTCAAAAGTTTCCTATGGAGGCAAGCCTCCATAGTTAATTACATTCTAAGAAAGGTGAATTTCTTAGAAATACTCTCGATTAAAGTAGGAAATTATTGTCTCCAAAAATTTTAAAGTTAAGGCTATCAAAGGATTGGTTATGTTTAAAAAATCAAATGGGAAAGATTAAGGAGAAGACTTATTTTTGGAAGCCAAAGGGGATGAGTAAGGAATGCTCATGATATTAGGAAGCCTAGTGAGCATCCCAATATATCATATAGTTGAGCTTTATATATTTGAAGTCGAAGAGATTTATTTATTAGAGTTGAATTTTATTAGATTGTTAGGGCTTATAATCTACCAACACAAGATTATGAAAATGCCTAAGAGGTGAGGATTTAGTATCCCAAAGGAAACAATAACTTCAGATCCTAAATCTAAGGTGCTTTAGCATAAGCTAAAGTATGACCTAAATCTAAGCTAAGATGGGCATAAGGTTTACCTCCTCAAGAGAGGATAAACCACCTGACTGTTGGGCTTACAGTGGCCTAGAGTGGCTGCTAGCTAACTTCTCTTATGCTTTAAATCCATGAGCCAAGTCTTATAAAATTGCAAGATAGTTGAGCTATTATTTATTTAGAAAGAGGCTAAAATCCTTAAACCCACTCCCTAAGAGACTAGAGCATGAGTGGCATGAACAATGACTTAATCTAATGCAAAAATCTTTTCAAATTTCATTCCAATTTTGACACTTAATTTTGACAAACGCTTTAGGATTTTGATGCCTATATGCATGATGAAAATGGATTATGGGCTAAATCAAAGAGAAAGATGTGTTTTCCAACATAGAGGAGGCCCTTAAAGGTCAAGCCTTCCCCTATTATGCAAGAATAGAAATTCTCTATTTTCAAGAGCGAAACAATATGCATGCATGATGTGAGACATTCAACCATTCAGCTAAGGGGTTGCTAAATCTTTTAATTATCTTTATTTACATCCTAGGCTTTATGGTGAGGTTATGAGTTGTAAAAAATTTTAGTTATGAATTATAGTTGGGTAGAAAGATTAATTTTTTCCTAAGAGTCTAATCGCATCCATACCACAGATTAAAGCATCAATCATTTAAGAAACTATGAAAAGCATGCCATCCTAATGCACAAACTAAACATAACATCAAATAATTTTATAACTATCGTGAAAGAATAACGGGCTGGTGCGGTCGGGTACCATCATACAACCTGAAAATAAAAGATGGGTAGTCGAGCTCTACCTTTGTACAACCCAGAATATGAAAGAATAATTACAATTTATAAATGAATAAGTGTTATGGGGGATCTTCAAGTTTTCATGTCTCCTTCATTTCTTTTTTCTTTTTGATTTTGTAGGTTTCAAGGCATCACATGGAACCCCAGGACAAAGCCTTCTAACCAATGCTCATTCTAAACCCCCATAGCACTAATCATAATTTCTAATGTAAAATTACATTAAAAATAAGAAAAGTAAATCTAACTACACCTGCAAAATAGATGTTAGCTAAACACACATACAACCCAAGTAGTTATATTTATAATTTAGACTTAGCACCCTGCACATGGGTAGCCAAGCCTACCTGTCCTAGCTTGGATTATGCTTAGGGGTTTAAGCAACCTGCAAAAAAGAGCATTCATAATTATTTTTTTAAGCAACCCCTTAAGCACAATACCCTACAGAAAATAACATTAGGCTAACAACGACCTAACATCCAGTCTACGATGCATTCACCATAACATCCAGTCTAAAATAATACATCACAAAATAAAATATGCACCATAGATACATCGTCCAAACTCAGGACTAGAAGTGGTGACTTAATTCTAATGTATGTATTAAGGCTTGTGTGGTATGTTTCAACTAAGCATTAGTGTTATATTTTCTAAGTGTGGAAAGATTCAATTTAACATGAAAGGTTGGTTTCACTTGAAGTTGTTTAATTTATTTGAGAATTTTAATTTGTGTTTTCTTTTGTTTCGTATGATTACACTTAGCAACTAAGTTTTATAAAGAGAAAAAAATAGGATTGTCCGCTTTCATCCCTACCTTAAGCCACTTTCTAAAGCATGTTAATATGATTTAGTTCTCCTTAGTCAATGGCTTATTAAATATTTTAGTTAATCCTAAGTTTAAGTTCACTCCAACTAATTCTATTCAATGTGAAAGGCATTTTAAGATTAATCTAATTAAATTACTATCACATGACACATGTTAAATTATTCATTTCCATCACATGTAACATGCATATGATTTAATCCTAAGCATATCTATACATTCAATATGTTTTGGCACACTTATATGATGAATGTAAATATGTATTTGAAGTTTATATTTTTCATTTGATTGAATTATTTAATCACATTGATTTAAAGCTCTATCTAAATTCTTATATAAAAGTACATATGAATGAAATTAAGTAGGTACGTGTCATTGTTAAACAAGGGAAGTGAGATAATCAAATGACCTCCTTGGGGCTACTTAAAGCCTCGTGTTCCCTGAATTTTGAGACTATATACCCATTTGCATTCAAATATATGCAAATTTATATGCATGAAAGTAAGACAGAAAGCTCCAAATCACATGACCAACTAATTCAAACACTTAGTCAATTATGAATGCATGTATCCTTAATAAAATAAAATGGGTTTTAATTCCATAATTAAATACACACACACACACACATGTATAAGAGACATAATCTAGTACATGCCATTATTAACTAGGGAAGTGAGGTAATCAAATGACCTCCTTGGGGTTACTTAAAGCCTCATATTCCTAGGATGTCCAGACTAAACACTTGCTTTCCTCAAATACATATGGATGTGTACATAAATAAAGGAAGGAAAATCATGCAAAGGTTGTATTTTTTATTGAAATATTTATGCATATGGAGTAAAATTCTATCCAAATTCTAATGTAGGAACACATATAAATGAAATCAAATAAGTGTGTGTAATTGTTAACCAGGGAAGTGAGGTAATCAAATGATCTCATTGAGGCTAACAAAAGCCTCATGTTCCCAAGATGTCCATACTTTATACTCATTAATATTTAAATACATGCAAAACTACATATGAATTAAGGAAAAGAAAGCTTTACTTCACATGTCTAAGCTATAAGCATATACAAACCTATATATGTTCAGAACTACTATCACTTTAATCAATGTAATTGATTTATAAACTTTAAAAAAATAATTTGAATTTATTAGTGATAATAGCAATACATATTATAAATTAATCCAACACATGCAAGCTTACATAAAGGAAAATCATTTGATTCAATTAACTTTGAAAAGATGAATGCATTTTCAAATGACATACAACATTTAACATGATTGTAATGGAATAAATAAACATAAACACATGATTTCATTAAATCAAATTCATTTTTGAAGACAATCATATCAAATAAAATCATTTAAGGTAAACTAAAGTTTTTTAATGTCATTTTTAATTTCATGTTTTGATTTTATTTAAGGATGTGAGAGGAGGTTAGCTGATCTTTACCCATTCTCATGTTTGTTAACTGATTTAGTTTAATGAAAAATAATTAAGTTGATTATATAGGTTAATTAAGTTGTAATATGCATTAAATTTATTAATTAACCCTTTCATATTTTGCCTTCGCATAATTAACCAAACAATTATGAGCCAACATGATATGCACATACATGGGAAATTAAATCAATAATGATCCTAAGAAATGAAAGGGCCTATTGCAATTGACTCATAATTAATAATTAATTAAGTTAAGGAACTTAATTAAGTACTTTTATAATTCCCCACACATGTGGGTTAACTATAATTTCCTTAGGATTTCTTTAATTTTTTGAACACCTAAGGGTCTACTCCATATTTAATTAACCAAGTTCTAATATGATTATGATTTTAATTTAATTAATTAGGCTATTTGATTAATTAATTGAAAAAGAGAAATGAACTTAGGGAAATAAATTAGGGAGGAGGCCTCAATCCCATTCCATAAATTCATTCACTATTAGATGATGATTAACCACTTAATTAATTGATATTATACTGTTCATGCGATTAAGTATTGGCTAATTAACTTAAGAGGGTAATTAAAGCTTAATTAGTCAATTTTCCCAATTAATTAAGCAATAAATCCCAAAAAAATTATGGGAGGCAGAGATCATCCCATTAAATTAACCCACAAAGTTTGGGATTAATTACTTAAGTAATTAAAGAGGAATTAAGCTAATTAATTTCTCAATTAAACCTTAATTAAGCTCTAATTACTATTAAAAATTAATTAGAAGTATTTTTAATGAATTCTCATCTAAAATACCTTTAAAATGAGTATTTATTTATATTTTTATAATTTTTATATTGTTAGTTATGATTTTAGAAAGTTTCATCCATTAAAATAAATTAATTAGGCCTAATTAAACTTCTAATCCCATCGACGCCATGTGGCACGCTTTCCATGTGGCACTGCAGGATTGGTTATTTAAGTTATCGCTATCAACGCTAAGTTAGATGATGGCGGGACGCGCTTTCTCGTGCCCCATCTGATCCAAGATCGGACGGCCATGATTAATCCCGCGATGTAAAGAAGATTTAATCGGTTCAATCTAACGGATCTAATCACGATCATTCATTTCGATCACGCGAAATGGACGATGCGTGATCTATCATCCATGACCAGTGTTAAATGGCATACCTTACCATAGCTCAAGACCAGTGTTAAATCCGATTGAGGAAGCTTCATCTAGTAGAGCGAGGCTGATCGCGACAAGCTCTAATTTGAGGTCGAAGGGCTCAAGGCGAAGGCATGGGTGGTGTTGATTAAAGTCCACCCTCTAGCCATCAGGAAACTCAAGAAGTAATTCGTTCTTGCTCGACTACCTCCAAAGATGGTGTGTACAAAGTTAATTGCACTTTGGCAGAGAAATGAGCAAATTGGAATCAATGGGATGCTCCCCTGTTTCGACTTGAAGAAAATCGAGAATGAGAAAATGAGGAATGGGCTTGGGAGCTTGGGGAAGGTCTCTGGTGACTCTTCTTGGGTAGTTCGGGCTCTAAGGAATGTAAGTGTGCGAGCTTGAGTGGAAATGAGGGGAATATACCCCCCCCTTCTCTTAGATCGAATGGCTTGGGCTAGTTTGGCTTTTTCTTGATCATTTGGCCACCTCAGAAGGTTGTGGAAGTCCTTGAGTGGATGAGGTGGCTCAGTTTGGTTGGGTGAGGGTGTGGAGGTGGCTGCCAAAAAAGGTAGTGGATGTCCTTGGTGGTTTCAAATGCTCTAATGGGGGAGGTGAGGTGATTTCACCACCCCATGGGTCATGGCCAACCCAACCACCCTTGGGTAAGGTTGAGTAGTGTCCTAGGAGTCTAAGTGGACCAATGGTAGAGTGTCAAGTCATCAAGGAATGGAAATGATCACTTACATGGGTGATTAGCCTCATGTGATACCCTTAGCCTAAGGGTAGGATGGTCGTTTGGCATTGGATTTGATTTTGATAGATTTGAGATGAGTCAAAAGGGGTTAGCCCAAATTTTAAGTAATTTGGAATTTATTTGGTTTGATTTGGCTCAATTTGACCTATTTAGGTCAAATTGGATCAAACTAAGGGTTGGGACAAGTTCATATGACCAATTGGGATGTATTAGTGTCACTAGTTTGACTCAAATTAGTTTAGATTTAGTTTTAGTTTATTTGAGTTCATTTAGGTCAAATGGGTCAAATTGACCAATTTGACCCAATTGACCAAATTGGCTTAGGTCATGGCTTGGTTTGGGTTTGGTTGATCATTTGGAATATGTTGTGAGCTTTGGTTGGGTTTAATTTGGATTTGATTGAGTTTTAGGTTGGTTTGACCCTCTAGGTCAAGTTGGGTTCAATAGGTCATTTTGGTCTAGTGAGTCAATTTGGGCTCAATTGAGACTTTGGTCAAGTTCAATAGTCAATTTGGAATAAACTTAAGCTATTGGTTGCAATTAATTTGTTTTAGATTTTGATTTGACCCATTTTTGTCATTTATGTCAAATTGGGTCAACTTGGGCCAAGAGGGTCAATTGGGTTAGGTTTGGCTTAATTGAAGGTCAAGTCATGTTCAAGTATTGATTTTGAGTTGATATGAATCATTGGTTTCAATGAATTTGACATAGGTTGAAATTTGGCTAGTTTAGGTTCATATGGGTTAAAGGGTTGACTTGGTCAAAGGGATAGGTTGACTTGGTTTGACCTAATTTATGATAATTGATCAACCTAGGATGATCAACAATCATGCCATGAAGTTTGGATTGGCTTAATTCACTTTGTTTGGCTTGAATTAGATTTTGGTTCAAATAGGTCAAATTGGTCACTTTAGGCCAAGTGAACCAATTGGGTTTAGTTGGCTTGATTTTAGGTTGAGTTTGATTTAGTTGAGTTTATATATGGATTTGGGATTGATATATAAATCCAATTGTAATTGGTTTGAGTTCAAATGCATTTTGGTTCATTTTAATATCTCAAGTCAAATGGGCTTAGTTGGGTTTAACTTGGGTTGATTTTGATTTGGCTTGATGATTGTAGATTTCAGTTATATTTGGAATAGTGATTATTGAAATGATTGATTTATGAGAAAATCAATTGAATTTGGCTAAGTCCATGAAATTAGTTTAAAAGGTTTAGAATTGATTTAGTTTTGATGATTTAAATGTATATTTTATTTATATTTGTGAAGATGATTGAAAATATGATTGATTCATGAGAAAATCAATTGAATTTGAAGTGATTTGAGCAAGATTTGGCTAAGCTCGTGAAGGTTGACTCATATGGCTTAGGAAGGGTTTTGATTTGACTTGGTTTAGTTTGATTTAATTTTGATTATTTGAATGTATATTTGATTTATATTCAGGAGGATAATTGAATATATAAATTGATTATAAGAAAATCAATTGATTTTGGATTGATTTAGATGAGATTTTGGCTATGTTCATGAAATTGATTCAAATGACTTAGGAAAGATTTCAAGTTTGGATTTGATCATGGGCTTGAATCAATTGACTTGGAATTTGAATTTGGATTTGGATTCAAATTTGAAATTGAGTTTGATTGTAGGTTTGATTGGGTGAACATGGATTGAATTTAGGTTGTAGGGTAGGGGGTTATCTCAATCCATAAGGCATAGCCTAACCATATGATTAACCCTTTTAAGTCTCTAGGCTTAGGTTAAGTGTTCACCTAAGTGCTAGAAGTGTCTTATGACTATAGAAGTCTTAGTGTCTAGAAGATCTTAAGTCTAAGATGGGGAGGTTGAGGACTCAATCCAAAAGTGAGGTCAACAACAACTTAATAGATTTTAGTGCTCTTGAAAGCTGGACCATTATCTGAGATAATTTTGCGCGGCACACCAAATCTATAAAAATATTATGGGTGAAGAAGTTGGTCACAAGCTCGGCTATGACTTTCTTGAATGGGGCGGCTTCAGCCCACTTGGAGAAATAATCAGTGGCTACTAGGATGAAGCGATGGCCAGCTGATGATGGTGGATCAACTGGTCCAATTAGATCCCTTCCCTAACACTCAAATGGCCAAGATGCTATCGTTGGGTGCAACAAATTTGGAGGCTAATGAATGATGTTACCATGGCCTTGACATTCATGGCATCTATTGGCATGATCGATACAATCTTTTACCATAGATGGTCAGTAGTATCCCATTCTTTTGATTTTAAAAGCCATTTTGGGACCTGGTTAGTGTGTGCCACAGAGTTCTTTGTGGATCTCTGCAATCACCTTATTGGCATCTTCTATTCCCAAGCATCGTAGCCTCATCTACTTGAAGGATCTATGATATAGGGTATTGCCAACATAAGCTTATAATCAAAGCCTTTTCATGAGTTGTGAGGCCATCAACTTATTGCTTGATAGTTTGTCTTCCTTAAAATAATCGACGAAGGGTTGTCTCCAATCTTCCTTTTCTTCTATGTTAAGGATTTCATTTTCAAAGATTGGCTTCCTCGATTGAGGTCTTTTCTAACTGAGGCTCGTCTTGTTGACTTTGAGAAGTATCTGGTAAGAGAGTGTGAGGAGCAACGTGAGTTGCATCTTGCTGACTTGCATTTGATGACCCCTCTTCTAGCCGAGATTTTAGGTTTACAGGCTCTAGGACCTGACGAGTACAAACTCTAATTAGCACATAATCATCATCATCCATACTTATCATTTCTTTAGCTAGCTTAGCCAGACAATTAGCTTTATTATTTCTGGCTCGAGAGACCCGAGTTATAATGATGTTTGGAATTTGCTTCATAGGCTCAAGGGCTCGCTTATAGTAGTGAGTCGATTCAAGCTTGTTGATTTTATAAATACTCATCACTTGATTAATCACGAGCTGAGAATCACCATAAATTAGTAGATTTTGAACTCCCATGGAGATGGCTTCCTCCAGACCTGCTACAATGCTTTGTATTCTGCTTCATTGTTGGTTTGTGGCTCAGTCAGCCAGTATGAGTGCCTCATTATACCACCTTCTAGCATGGTCAAGATGAGGCCAATGTTAGCTCGAGCTTTTGGGAGATTTAATGGCTGAGTGTATTTGATGGATGAAGCTCCATCAAAATAAAATTTTCACATTTGCTACATTTTCTTTTCATATATGCATGATCTGCTCATCAAGAAGATCATCATTGAATGGTGAATCTGCCATGATAGGGTGTGTAGCAAGAAAGTCTGCCAGAATTTATCCCTTCATTGCTTTCTAGGGAACATATATGATATAAAATTGTAGCAGAAGACCAACACATCGTGCCAAGCAACCTGTCAACGCTAGTCTTATCATCAAGAACTTCAACGGATTGATCTTTGAGATGAGAGTAATTTTATGAGATAACTTGTAATGACGAAACTTCTAAATAACAAAAATCAGAGCCGAACAATGCTTCTCGATTGGAGAGTATTGCATTTTTGCTTATATTAGCCTTCGATTGATGTAGTATAGAGTGTTATCCTTTCCCTCTTCATTATGTTGTGTAAGCAATGCACTTAGAGATTCTTCCAGTTCTACTATGTATAAGATGAGGGGCTTTTCTTGAATTGGTGCTGCGAGAATGGGCGGGTTCAACAAATACTTCTTGATCTTGTCAAAAACCACTTGACAATCTTTATCCTATTTGAAAGGAGTATCCTTCTTCATCAACTTATTCCTCTTGGATGCGAATCTCTGATTGACACCTCCGATGAATTTCTATCTCAGAGTGTGGAATATGTATTTCTTCAATTAGAGGACTGTGATCGAAGTTGACCTCCTCTCAAAGATATGGAGTTGGTTGGCGACAAGATCTGATGGATGACTCTACAAGGTGTCGACCGTCAGAAATTTCATCACATATGATCTTTTTCTTAGATACTCATTCTTGATGAGTTTTATTTATGGCGGATCTCTAGGTGTATAGTCCAAATGTCATGTCGCTATCTTTCTTTAAGACAGTTTCATTTTAAAGCTTTAGCCTCCAAATTTGTTTTTGCTGGGACCTTTTGATGGCAAATTCTTAGACCTGTGGTCCAAATGTCACATCTCGATGCTCATTGTACAGAACTTATTTAGAATGATCTTTAGTTCTTACTACCACTTATGGTAGTTTTTGTAGTAGAGCATTCTTGGCTTCTCTGATAATTGGCCTTTGATACCTCTTCTTCATAAGGTCTTCTTTCTTGACAACCTTCAGGACTCTATGTACTCGAGCAGATAGAGTTTCAAGTTATTTCTTTTGAAGGGTTGGAACTGACTGCTGTTAAGCCTAAAATGATTGCTTAACATCACTAGTAGAGCTATTCCTTTTCACCCATCTCAAAATTTTTAAATTTATTATGGGCTAGGGATACTCGCTTCTGTTTGTAAGGCTGGTTGTGTAACAGTTGGCCCAAGTGAGAGCTAATGAGCTTGCAGCTCAACATTCCTTCTTCTCCTATGCCTTCTAGTTAGTTTTCCTTTAGAAGAGGAGGCTTTAACATCATGTCTTCCTAATGCAAAAGGTTCAACTGGTAGAGTGGTCGCATTCATAAGCATGACTGAAACTTTTTGCCCACTGATGGTTCCTTACATGACTGTTGCCTCAAAATAACCCAATCTTTTGAATACAAAGGCTCTCTTTCGAGGAACCTCAATAGCAGTAGCGACCATTCCAGTCATTCTCCTCCCCTACACAGGTTGGTGTGTACAATATGTAGTTGCTTCACAAAGAGGATTATTTGTAGTAGCGATAGATGGGAAGTTTACACTACCAAATTGGATGATAGCTCCAGCATCTCTAGTATTGACTACGACATTAGCTAGATGGATGTTGACTCTGTGACCTAGCTACATGATGAATGGTGTGCTATGAAAATCCATCTTTGTAAATGAAAGATGGGGATTAGTAGTCAATAATTGATGTATCACCCCACACTTTCATAATGCAGATATACAATAGAGCGAACTAATATGGAGAACAAACATATTAGTCATAAGAATATGGTTGTTTCATTGATGATTGATTTTAAATTTTAATTTTTATTGTACTCCACTGCTACTATAGCTCAAATTTGACTAGCCAAAGATGGAAAGAGAAACCTATCCCCAGTGAGTCTCCAAAAATTTGTGGGCTCCAAAAATTTATCACCGACCTCTCGATGAAGAGAGTATGATTTAATGTCGATGAAATTTTCAGAAGGTAGATGGAATAGTAGATAAGACACTACCCAGAGATTTTGCTCTCATTTTGTGAGGACTTTATATATGATTCCAAGTTTTCTATAGGCACAAGAATCTATAGTTAATTACCCATTTCGATGCTGAGAAAGAACTTTTGATTAAGGCTAGTCGTTAGATTGCTAAATGCATAGCGTATAGTTACAGTTGTGGAGTTTTGGAATTTAGATTTATAAAATTCATCATCCTTTAACTTGAAGCCGATGGTTGTGGGAATGATGACGCGCCCGATCATGATCCCATGATTTCATCATCCTGGGCTATTGTGGTCCCTAGTCTACTTAGTCAGAGGAGGCAGTTGACCTAACTAGATTGAAAGATCATGCATGCATTGTCCAAGTAATCCTCGAGGTGGTGTTTGTGGACAACTTCAACATCTTGATAGATGGCTTTTTACCCTATCAATTACACCATATGGTTCACAACTCAAAGAACATAGCTATTGGGAAACATACAGGCTACAGTCGTGACCACAATATAATGGTGTCATTTGGCAATAGCCACCCGATCAGATGACTCTGGTTGTAACCGCATCATATGTGAAGCTTACTAGCCAAACTATGCGGACAGAGAAATGTGCCATGTCCTTATTGATATGAGATTATTTGAGTGTGAATATAGATGTACACTTGACTTGACATTTACTCCTTTATGAGCAAGAGCTTTCTTAATTTGTCACCTTCTATAAACGATTGCGAAAGGTGGATGTATTATTTTTTGCTTTAAGTTTTTTTTTAAGATTAGATTTCATTTAAGCATTTATAGCTTAATGACATATTAGATTTTGCATTTGAGTTGACACTTGATTTAAGTTAATTTGATCTGAGATTGTGATTATAATTTAATGAAGTATCCTCTCTTGTTGAAATCTCCATTCAACATAACTATCATCGGGGTGGATGTATTATTTTTCTATTCCAGATATTGTCGACTTTATTAATTTGATAATAGATGATTGGATTTATTGTCATATGATAGAATTAACTTCTTAGATATTTTACTATGTTGAAATTTGTATAATAATATTATTATATTTTTAGGTTTTGTTAACCCGAACCCGGTCCTAAGACCCAATTGGGAATCAACCGTATCCTATACAAGATAGTTGGGGCCCATGTGGGTTATTCAATTCAATATTTATTTAAGTTTAAGGGATTTGAATAGTGTTATTTAGTTTGATTGAGTTTCATTGCAAGTTTAAAATTTTAGATAAAATTTTGAAAGTATTTCGGTAGCCTCCCGACGTCGTTCCCATATATTGGGCTACAATGGGGGCTGGGCCTGCCACCATGCCAAAAAATGCATGTATGGGTGGTGTAAATATCACAGCTAAATACGTCATCCCACCATGCCAAGAAAGGCATGCATGAGTCTCTTAAGCACCTACATGTAACACAAATTTCCCCGCTACGCTAAGAAAGGCGTGTACGGGTAGTTATATACTTGCAATGTCAGTTTAAACAATTGATTTTAGCTTAGAGGTTAACTTTATATCAGGCTACTTTGGTCTCCTATCAGTGTGAAATTTTGATAGCATTTTGGCGCATCCCAACGTTGTCCCCATGTCCGCCTCAATGCTTCTACATGTATGGATGGTGTAAATACCACGGTCGAATGGACCATCCCACCGTGCCAAGAAAGGCATGTATGGGATCTGAAGTACCTGCATGAAACACAGATTTCCCTGCCATGCCAAGAAAGGCATATACGGATACTTATATACCTGCAAGCAACCTACATTTCAAACACCCTTTCCTTGTTGTTCCTTGACACTCTGGATTCTGACAAAATTTTGGCAGTATCTCCCATAGCTGGAGGATTTCTACCAAACCTGCCCACCTATCTAAAAATACGAGCATAGGTGGTGTTTTGCAACACCGCGGTCGTAAGTCTCCCAACCTACTCGTCTAAAAAGACACGCATATGCTCCTTAGGTACCTGTCAGAAAATTCAGATTTCTCCATCACGCCAAGAAAAGCATGTATGAGTACCTATATGCCCACAAGCAAGCAATTTTATACTTGTGGGAAAGGAACCATAGTCGATAGGGGAGTGAGGGTGCTACACGATGGATGGACGTCGCCTTTGTGTGGGAACGCTGAGGCAAGGTGCTGAGTTTGTGCATGGGAGAGATGCATGTGATTCACCGACGAGCGACAAGACAAGTTTGACTTCCGTCTGTGAGGGAGCTCGGAAGAACAGGATTTAGGATTAGTTGTGGGATTTTTATGGTTGTGGGGAGTAGAAATTATGGTTAGTAATAAGAGGGGTATTTATAGGATTGTCTATTTAAGTGAAAATTAACCCTAATCAAGATTTTTATGCCAACATTGTTACATAGATAATATATATGTTGATCTGATTATGTGTTACACGATAATTATATATATGTGATGAATGACATTTAGTTCATATTAAATCAATTAGTTCAAAATCGTGCGTTGTCATTTCCAATCACTCGATACTCGCACAAACTCATCTGAATTGAACAAAATTTTATTTGATAGATTTTAATGTTTTGACACAAATGTCATGTTCAATTTCATGAACAGAACAATTTTGAAATGTAGCAACCCAATCTTTTGAGCATCGTTGCAGCCTCCCGCCCTCAATATGCGTGTAAGCACATCGACGTATTTTATTCTTGATCAGCCGATCATCAAATTGTGTAATATGTATATTCTGATCAATTTCAATGTTCTGAACATGATGGATAAGTCTGCTCACGGTCGGTCATTTTGACATGATTTTAATGCTAAGATTTATCTATACGCTGACGTGCGCATTGAATTGAGTGCCTCATTTGATTTGATGTTTTAATATTTTAACGCTAACAACATGATCAATTTCATGAACGGAGGTCGTTTAGGCATCGTCACAACTTTCCGGCTTCAATATGCTCGTAGCCACGTCGATGAATTTTGTTCTTGATCGGTCAACCGTAGAATTGTGCTATATATATATATATATATATATATATATATATATATATATATATATATATATATATATCAATTTCAATGTTTTGAACGCGATGGAGAAGTCTGTTCATCGATTGGAGATTTTTTTGTCCAATTTCGACGATGTCCAGTGCATTTCAGCTCTGATTTGCGCACTGTTATACTCAAAGTCCGTCGAATTCGGCTCATGAGCTCAACTTGACTGATGGAGCATGCATGGAGGTTAACACTTATATAATATATGCATGATAGTAAATATGTCTTATACTATTATACTTAATGACATAAGTTTTAAGAACTACTTCTAATTTGACATGATACCATACACAACATATGATGTTGAGAAGATGTGATATATTCATAGTTTATTTTTGTATATGATACCTATACATGAGTGTTATAATCAATATTTACAAACTCTGCAAATATTTAATGTTCATAATATGACGGTTATTACGATAATTATTAGCATATATCTTTTTTTTTCTTTGATAAATTTACATGCATAGCACACAATTCTTATGCATTTACATGTCTAACACCTTTAGTTTGATATTTATAAATAAATCACTTTTCCTATGCATGAAAAGGTGCATATCACTTTAAAAAATTAATGATTGTTTATTTTTGTTTATGTAATATTAATGATTTGGATGCTATTTATATAAATATAAAATTTTAAAAATTAGATATATAAACATATAAGAACTCTGTGCTATGTATGCAAATGCCCATGTTTCTTGTGTGCATTTAATATTAATATAGCTTTCCTTTTATCTATTAAACAATTTCTCATGTTTTCATATTTGATTATTTTCTGGAAAAGATAAGACTTCAGTAGAGTGATATCTCATTATTGCAAAATGAGTGTATTTCAATAAACATGTTGGCAAACATTCTGGTGAAAAAATTAGTTGAAATTTTATGTTGATTTTTTGTTTGCTTATTGGCCACTTAGTTTGTGGTCTATAAGCCACAAAAACACTACATAGCAAAAATTTCCAATGGATCATCACTTAGAAATGTTGTTGGATATAATAACAAGATTTTTAATGGATGATCAATCAAAATTTTTACAAAACATAAGTAACAAAATTTTTTTACTAATCATTTGCTAAAAATTTCTATCCGTTCGGTTACGCATTATTGCTCATATTAACATTCTTCCTCTTTCAAACTTCCAAGCCTAGGTTGCAAACGTCTTAGTCACTGCCACACTATTGCCTTCATTTCACACCTTATTTGGAACCATTTCTTACAATTTATTTATGGACTTGATGGTAAATCTTATTATTTACCTTGCATTAAGTTAAATTTAAGAGTTTGTCATATTTTTGGTCTATTTTCTTGGTTAAAATTTAAGGCTTGTTTTTAAATTTTATCATTGCTTTTGCTTTAAGAGTTTAGAGTTAGCTTCAACATATTTGTTTATGCTTGAATTAGCATATTATTATATATATACACACGCTGATCTCATTTTTGGTGTAAGGAATATTCATTCCAATTCTGGGTCTAGGATTATCTAGACACTTGGGTTTACTTAGTGTTAGAACACTTATAGTGACTAAGAGAACACAAAACCCATTTCTAGAGACCTGTAGGATATAACTTTAGGTCTAGAGACTTGTAGGGCATAACCTTAGTCCTAGAGCTTATTTTAGGATGAGGGGGCTCCGCTTACCTTAAGGCCTAAACCGACACTCGTACCCATCAATCACTTTAAACTTGAAGTAAATGATTGAAATCTAAACCTCAAGTCAATTAATTAACCATGATTGAATTTGATTTCCAATCTAAGCTCCAAGCCAATTTGGCTTATTAACTCAAGTTAATCTACATCAACCCTATAACTCCATTCAAACCAACTCAAGCAAACTAAGCTCAATTCAAATCTCTCAATTGTCCTAATCATCCAAGGGATCATTTCAAACCATTCCAACACTTCCAATCAAGTCAACTAAATCAATCAGACTTATGTGACCCAAGTTAGCCTGTTTGACCTAAAATGTTCAAATGAGTCAAAACTCAATTAAACCCAAATCAATTGTAGCCACAGTCACCAATCAACTTCAAAATTATCATTGAATACACTCCAACCATCTATAGGCTCAATTAGTCCAAATTGAAGTCACCAAATCACTTAACCCAAAGTAACCTAAAGGCCAAATTAGGCCAAATCATGTTCTAAGCCAAATAAAATGTAATCAATGATTCTCATCAACCGCAAATTGTGTATTGAACATGACTCGACCACGAATTGAACCTAACCAAGCCAATTTGGCCACTTGACCCAAGTTTACCTAATTTGACCTAAAGGGTCAAGTTGAGCTAAATCAAATTCCAAACCAAATTGATTGAAACCAATACTTCAAATCAATCACCAATTGAATGTTGAACATGATTCAAACTTCAATTAGACCTAATTTGATCAACCGAACCCAATTAGCCTACTTAGCCCAATTTGACCTAAAGGATTAAATTGAACTAAATCACTTCATAATTCAAATCAATTCAAATCAACTATTTTAATCAGTTACAAATGACCAATTGAACATAGACCTAACCCATGCTCAACCCAATTTGGCCAATTTGGTTAAATTGGTCAACATGACCAATTTGACACAAATTAAGCCATGAACCAAATCCAAATCTAACTCAAATTGAACCAAATCAATTATACTAATTCATTCCAAATGACCAGTTGAACTTAACCAAACTCACACTTTGACCCAATTTGTTCAAAATAATCAACTTAGCCCAACATGATTCATTTTTACCTACATCAATCAAATTGAGCCAAACACAATTAAAACAAGTTCAAACCTAACTAAACTTGGCATGACTCATCTTTGAGTCACCATGGCCATGGGCCTTCCCAAGTGGGCCCAACCCATAGTGAACTCGGGTTGAGTCAAACCCATTGAACTAAGCCCTCCAAATGGGACAAAATCTACATTTGGATGGATTCTCCAACTCCCCACCCCTTGGCAACCACCTTTGTCCTTTCTTGGACAAAGTACCATTGGCCCAACCTAACCCAAGGTTGTTTGGTTCAGCCTTTGGCCAAGAGAGGGTGACCTCACCCATGGGCAACTATTGGTCCAATGTTGACCTCACTTTTGGAGTGAGTTCTCAACTTCCTCATCATAGATCTAGGACTCTTGCAGACACTAAGAGCTCTTTAGTCTTAAGATACTTTTAGTGATTAGGTGAACAATTAACCTAAGCCTAGAGACTTAGAAGGGTTAGTCATAGTAATAAGTTATGCCTTAGGGACTTAGAAAAATTTGCCTACCCTATAGCCTAAACCCAATCCATGCTTTCTTCCCCAAACCAAACCTCAAATCCAGCTCAAATACCATATATAAATCCAAATTTCAAACCGAATCATTGAAATTCATGATCAAATCCAAGATCAACATTCTTCCTAATCCCTTTGATTTCATTCTACGGACTTAGCCTTAACCAAATTCAAATCAATCCTAATTCAATTGATTTTTTTCAAAGATCAATTCAATCTCTCAATTATTTACCAAATCCAAATCCAAATTAAAATTCCAAAAATAATTCAACCCTAAGATAGAATTTGAAATCAAAAATTCTCTTTGAGCCTTATGACCCACTCTCATAAGCTTAGCCAAATCTCCACCTAAATTATCCCAAACTTGATTGATTTCTTTATAAATCAATTATTCCTTCATTTATATTCACAAATATAAATGAAATCCATACCCAAATGACTAAAACTAAATCAAACTAAACCAAACCAAGCCAAATCCCCTCTTAAGCCCTATGGACCTACCTCCATAAGCTTAGCCAAATCTCATACAAATTATCTCAAACTTCTTTGATTTCTTTATAAATCAATTATTCCTTCATTTATATTCATAAATATAAATGAAACCCACCCTCCAATGACCAAAAATAAATCAATTCTCTACTTAATCCTTTTTGACCTACATCCTTAAGCTTGGTCAAATTTGCTTCCAAATCACTCCAAACTCAAGTGATTTTCTCATGGATCTTTTATATCTTCATTTATATTCCCAAATACAAAAGAAATATAAATTCAAATAGCCAAAATAAAATCCAAAATTAAACCAAAACCTAATTCAAGCCCTTTTAGACAATTTCTTGGACTTGGCCAAATCCTATCCAATTCAAGCCAAAACCAGTGGATTTTTTCATGAATCAATCATTCCTTCAATCAATTAGCCAAATATAAACATAAACTATAATTACCAAATCAAACTCAAGTCAACCCAAGTCAAGCCCAAGTTAGCCTTTTTTACTTGAAAATTTCAAATGAGCCAACATCCATTAGACTCTAAATTATTTGTAGTTAGATTTGTATTTCAATTCTAGGCTCATATATAAGTTCAACTAAATTTGAATCAAACAAAAACCAAACCAATTGACCCATTTGGGTCCACTTGACCCAAAGTGACCTAAAGAACCCTTTTCGAACCAAGTTCTAATCCAACCCAAATTAGATTAAACCAAGGTCATCCAAGCCTCATATCATGATCAATAATCACCCTAGGATGATTAATCATGTCAATTGGGTCAAACCAAGCAAACTTGGTCCTTTGACCAAGTCAACCTTTATCCCAAATGAAACCTAAACTAGCCAAAACTCACCATATGCTAAATTGAATAAAACCATTGATCCAAATTAACTCATAATCAATGATTGAATATGACCAAACCCTCAATTGAGCCAAACTAAGTCTAATTGGCCATTTGACCCAAGTTGACCCAAATTGGCCTAAAAGTAAAATGAGTCAAATTATAATCTAACCCAAATTGATTGCAACCAATGGCTCAAGTTCATTCCAAATCAATTATTGAACTTGACCAAAGCCATAATCAAGCCCAATTTGACCAATTGGTCAACTTGATTAACTTGCAGATTGACCTAAAAGGTCAAATTGGCCAAAATTCAAATTAAATCCAAATTGATTCAAACTAAAACCTACAATTATTTTCAATTAACCAATTGAACTTGAACTAACACCTAACCCAACCCAATTTGGTCAAATTGGTCAACTTAGCCCATTTGACCTATTTGAATCCAAGTGAGCCAAAATCAAACCTAGGACAAATTGATTGAAACCACTTAAACTAAACCTCTCTAAATCATCATTTGAACCTAACGCAAGCCTTGGTTTGACCTAATTTGACCAATTAGTCAACCCAACCCAACATGAACCCATATAAACTCATTTGACCAAATAAAACCAAAACTCATAAAACCAACCCATGGGACTTTGGTGGCTGACCAAACCGGACCAAAATTGACCCTAGGTCAGCCCAAAGTCATCCTAAAAGCAAAGTGGACCCCACCCAAGCCATAATTCATTGGTTAAGCTCTCTTTACATTGGATTTCCCCATAAATAGCAAAGTCCACTCTCCCATCACCTTGATAGCCATCCAACTTCCAAATGAGGGTGCACCTAACCCACCTAGGCCACCTAACCCAAGCTAGGCCCTCCATGTAGCAAGGGGAGGTGAGTTGACTCACCTCACATGCAAGATGAGCACCCCATGGACAAAGAAAAGGAAATCTCCCCATATCAGACCTTGAGCCACCTCCCAAGCCTTCCCACCCTCAGAGCCATGTGGACTGATGGAGAAAATTCAGCTTTGGCCGGTTGCGAGAAAATGGGATTGAATCCCGTCCATTCACCTCAGCAATTAAGGGGGTATACCCCCTCAATTTGAATAGGAATTTGAGGATTCATCTTTGTTTGAGCTAGAGATGGCGAAGGAGAGTCTACCACAACCATTCCCTAAGCTCCTAAGCTCTCCCATTCTTCTCCCTTCTCGATTTTACATCAAACTGAAATAGGGGAGGTTGATTTTGATTCAAACTTTCTCATTGCACCACCAAACTTCAATTCCTTGTTCTCACACCTTCCATGCATGATATCGAAGCCATCCAAATCATTCCCTAAGCTCCAAAGCCATCAGAAACTCGAGTTCGATCAAGACCGAAGCTCTAAAGTGCATGGATTAGTTGTCTAAGAGATCTACTCCAAATTGAGCCCCAAGCTTCTTAATAGGGCTTCGTCTCTACTAGAAAAATCTATCTCCATTGATCCCACAACCGGTCTTGAGCTTTGACGAGGTAATTCTTCAAAAATGTAGCCTAGGTGATTTTCGAGTTGGTCTTTTGTGAAAGAAATGTGTATGTCATGAAATCTTAGCCATTTGATGTGTTCCTCTCCTTTCCTTGATGGTCTGAGATCATTTTGGAATCAATCCAAGCTTTAGTGAGCTTGGATCGGACAGAGAAAGATAGACGACATCCATCTTTTGCCTCTCGCAAAGGAGAAAGATCACAGGTCATCCGTTCCGTGTGATCAGAACGGATGACCATGATTAAATCATGCTTAGATCCCTTGATTATTCTGTCTAAACTGTGAGATTAATTGTGGTCATACAATCTTAGATCGGACGGTCCACGAGAAAGCGCATCTGTCGCCGGCTGACTCAGCCACACAATGTGATAACTTCAATACCTAATCCCATCGTGCCACGTGAAAAGTGCGTCGCGTCAACACGCCAAGTGGCACAGATAGGATTGGGGCTTTAATTAGAGTTAATTAATCCATTTTTAATGCTAAAACTTTTAAAATTCATAACTAATTGTAGAAAATTTCAAAAAAATGCAAATGAGGGTTTGCTTTAAAGGTATTTTAGAGATTAATCAATTAAAATTATCCTTAATTAATTTTAAACAATAATTTTGACTTAATTAAGGTTTGATTAAAAACTTAATTAGTTTAATTACTCATTAATTAATTATCCAATTGATTTCAAACTTTAGAGGATGTTTAGGGGATGACCTCTGCCTACCCTATTTTTCTTGGAATTTATTGGTTGCTTAATTTAGAAAATTGATTGATTAAACTCTAATTACCTTTTTAATTTAATTAAGTGATAATTAAGTATATGAACAATAATTAATTAATTATTTGGACTCCTTAATTATTGTTGAACAGTAAGGTGGCTTAGGGAATTATATTAGAGCTTTTCCCCTAATCCTTTCCCTTTGCCTCTCTTTTCAACCAAAAATGCTAATTAATGATTAATTAATTAATCAATGACATAATTGGATAAATTAAAACTCAAATTATATAAATTCATGCTTGATTAAATGGATGGCTTATGGAATTAGGTTGGGACCTCTTTTCCAACCTTTTTCCCTTAAGTCCATCTCATTTTCAAAAGATAATCTTTGATAATTAAGAAAGAGAAAATGAATTAATGGATTAATCCTTTGATTAATTTAATTAAAAATTTAATTAAATCTGATCTCCCTAATTAATCCTTGGGTAGTTCTTTGGGTGTTAAGTAACTTAAAGAGAGTTAATGAAATTATGGTTATCTCACATGTGTGAGAAAATTATAAAAGTAATTAAGTGAGTTCCTTAAGCTTAATTAATTAATGATTGTGAGCTAATTGCATTAGGCCCCTTTCATTTCATAGGAGCATTGCTATTTACTTTTTAATTTATTTGCATATCATATTAGCTCATAATTGTTTAATCAATTCTCTTATGGTAACATAGGTAAGAGTTAATTAATTTATTTAATTCATGCCTAACTTAATCAATCCATAAAAATCATTTAATTGCTTCTTATTAAATCAAATTAATTTACACATAAGGGGAATGGGATTAGGATTGATTAGAACCTCTTTCTCACATCTCTCTTAAATCAAGTTAAACATAAAATCAAAAGTGACTTTAAGAAACTTTGGTTTATCTTAAATAAGCTTATTTAATGTGATTGTCCTCATGAATTAGTTGGATTGAATGAAATTACATGCTTTTGTTTCTTTATTTCTTTCTAATCATATTAAAATGTTGTATGCCACTTGTAGACATGCATTCATTTTTTTCAAAAATCAATTAAAATAAATGATTTTATTTATGTCAAATTTACATGTGTTGACCTAATTAAAAATGTGTGGCTATTATTACTATTAAATAGAAAATTATTATATAAATCAACTATAACACATAGAGTAATGATAATTATAAGTATTTATAAGCTTGTATGTGCTTACACTTTAGAACATAAGATATGAAGCTCTCTTTTCTTTAATCATTATGAATTTACATAAGGATATGAATATTAACAAGTGTATAGTTCATTTGAAATGGACACAACACTTGCTTGGGTCTATTCTTACGTATATCCATGTTAGAATTTTGATAAAATTTTAGCTCACATGTATGATTTCCATTCTTACATTTGTTTGTACACTCATGAGTATTTAAGGATGGCGGATATATCTAGTCTGGACACCCGAGGATGCACGGCTTTATGTAGCCCCAATGAGGTTTCTACCTCGATCCCTTTGTCAAATAATGGCGAAGTACTTGTTTATAACTTTTATGCACTTATGTGCGCATTTGGCTAATAAATGAAAATCTCACCTTATTCCATATGTATAATTCAAAATAAAAATAAAATTTTTGCAAGATTATCTATTCTTATAGTTGTTTATACATCCATATGTATTTAAGAATAGTGGGTACAACTAGTCTGGATACCCGGGGACGCACAACTTTAAGTAGCCCTAAGTAGGTTCCTACCTCGTTCTCCTGGTCAAACAATGGTGAAGTACTTGCTTAGAACTTTCATACATTTGAATGCGTATTTAGCTAATGAATGAGAATCCTCTTTTTCTATAAAAATTATTTATGCATCCTGCATTTAAGTGTGCTAAAGAAGCATATTACATGTATATGTATGTTTAGGACTTAATCATATGCATGTTATATATGATGGAAAGAAATCAACAAACATGTGTTATGTGATAGTAATTAACTCCAATTAATCTTAAGATGCATTTCTTATTGAATGAGACTATTTGGAGTGAACCTAAACTTAGGACTAATTAAAACATGTAATAAGCCATTCATTAAAGAGAATTCATTTAATTAATTTGCTTTAGATATGGCTTAATATGGGGATAAAAGAGAGTGATCCTCTCTTTTCTTCTCTTTATAACACTTAGTTGTTAAGTGTAAGCTAAATGAAATAAAAGAAAATATTAAGTAAAATTTTCTAAATTAATTAAATCATTTAAAGTGAAACCATCCTTCAAATTAAATCCTTTCTTATTTAGAAAATTATAACAAAGCCTAGTTAAGGCATACCACACAAGCCTTAACACACACACCTTAGATTAAGTCTCCACTTTTAGCCTTATGTTAGGGCGGTGCATGGCTTGATGTATGTTTGATTTTATGATGTATTGTTGTAGACTGGATGTTAGGGTGAATGCTTCGTAGACTAGATGTTAGGCCATGATTAGCCTAATCATATTTTTTTGTAGAAGATTATACTTAAGGAGTGCTTAAAATAAATATAAATACTCTCTTTTGCAGGTTGCTTAACCCTTAAGAAAAATCTAAATTATGACAGGTGAACTTGGTTGCCCATATGTAGGGTGCTAAGTCCAGGTTATACATATAACTGTTTGGGTTATATGGTATTTTTAGCTAACACTTATTTTGCAGCTGTAGTTAGATTTTTTTATTTTTAATGTAATTGTGTATTAGGAATTAGGATTAGTGTTATGGGGAGATTAGGATGAGCGGAGGCTAGAAGACTTTATCCTGGGAAGCCCCCGTGATGCCTTTGGAGTAAGCAAACCAAATAGAGAAATGGAGGAGATATGAAAGAGGAATATAAGAAGACCCCCCATAACATTTATTAATTTGTAAAAATTATAATTATTCTTTCATATACCGGGTTGTATAAGGGTAGAGCTCGGCTACACATTTCTCTTTTCGGGTTGTACGGTAGTACTCGATCGCACTGACCTATTATTCTTTTAATTAGATTTATAAATTATTTGATATTTTGTTTATAATTGTGCAATAAAAATTGCATATCTTTTTATAGTTTCATCATGTGTGGTGATTTAATGTGTGGCTTGGATCCGATTAGGCTATATGGTGTTTATTTTTGATTATGTGTATGGAGACACCACGTAGATTTGAGGGTGTATTTATTGAGGTGATCGGGTATGACATCAAGGAATGGTGCACTATCTTGAAAGATAGAAATCACCACCCTATAATGGACGTAATCACCTAATAAGACTCCTAAGGCATGATGGGTCTTTAAATATACTAGAGATTTTTTCCCTACTTTACATGGATGAATAAAGTAGAATTTATTTAAACTTGGTTCTAAAGTTGCCTATGGGGGCAAGCCCCCATAGTTAATTACATCCTAAGGAAGGTGAGTTCCTTAAGACTACTCTCGATTAAAGTAAACAATTATTGTCTCCAAAGATTTCAAAGATAGGACCATCAATAAATTGGTTATGTTTGAAAAATTAATAGGGATATATAAAAAAAAAGAGACTTACTATCAAAGCTAAAGGGAGATGAATAGGGAATGCTCATGATACTAAAAAATCTAGTAAGCATTCTAATCTATCATATGGTTGAGCTTTATATGTTTGAAATTGAAGAGATTAATTTTATTAAAATTAGCATTTTATTAGAGAGCTGGGACTTATAATCCCACAATACAAAGTTATGGAAATGCCTAAGAGGTGATGATTTATGCTTGTAGCCCGAAGGAAATAGCTACCTCGGATCCTAAATCTAGGGAGCTTTGGCATAAGCCAAAGCACGTCCTAAATCTAAGTGAAGATGGCTATATAGTTTACCTCCATAAGAGAGGATAAATCACCCGATTGCTGGGCTTACAACCGCCTGGAGTGGCAGCCGGCTAACTCCTCCTACATTTTAAAACCATGTAGCAAGTCTTATGTTCTATAAGATAGTTAGGTTATTATTATTTAGAAAGAGACTAACGTCCTTAAACCCACTCCCTAAAGAGACTAGAGCATGAGTGGTATGAGTAATGACCTAGTCTAATGCAAATCTTTTCAAAATTTATTTGTATTTGACACTTCATTTTGACATAGGGCATAGGATTTTCATTTGCATAAATGTATGATGAAGTAGGTTATGGGCTAAATCAAGAAAGAAGAGGGTGAAACACTGTCAGTAGGAGTTGTTCTCATAGGTTAAGCGGTTCCCATGCGTGCAAGAATGGGGACTCTCATTTTATAAGAGTGGTAGAAGATGCATGTATGATATTAGATATACAACATTAAGCTAAGGGGTTACTAAATTTTTTAATTATCTTGATTTAATTCCTAGGCTTTATGTGAGGTTATGAGTTATTTATAAAATTTAGTTATGAGTTATAGTTGGGGTATAAAATATATTTTTTTCTAAGAGTCTAATCGCATCTAGGCCATACAACAAACACCAATCATAAAAAGAACTATGAAGAGGCATGCCATTTCTAATGCATAATCTAAACATAACATCAAACATTTTATAGCTACAATAAAAGAATAAAATGCCAGTGCAATCGGGTACCATCGTACAACTTGAAAAGAAAAATGGGTAGCCGAGCTCTACCCTTATACATCCTGAATTACAAAATAATAATTATAATTAAGGGTGAATACATGCTATGGGGGTCTTCATCTTTTTCAAATCTTCATGTCTTCTTTCCTCCTCTTTGCTTCTTTGATTTGGCTTAGATATGCTTGCTTTAAAGGCATCACAGGGCCTCCTAGGATAAAGCCTTCTAGCCACCGCTCATCCTAATCCCCCATAACACTAATCATAATTCTTAATGCAAAATTACATTAAAATTAAGGAAAGTAAATCTAAATATACCTGCAAAATAAATGTTAGCTAAACACACCATACAACCCAAGTAGTTATATGTATGATTTGTACTTAGCACCCTACACATGGGTAACCAAGCCCACATGTCCTAACTTGGATTATGCTTAGGGGATTAAGCAACCTACAAAGAGAATATTTATATTTATTTTTGAGCTATTATTTTAAGCACAACCTCCTATAAAAGACATAATTAGGCTAATAACGGCTTAACATCCATTCTACAAAATGTACACCCTAACACTAGTTTAAAATAATACATCACAAAACAAAACATACATCAAATAATGCACTATCCTAACATAAAACTAGAAGTGGTGACTTAATCTAATGTGTGTGTATTAAGACTTGTCTGGTATGTCCTAACTAAGCTTTAGAGTTATAGTTTTCTAAGTGTAGAAAGAGTCAATTTAAATGCTGGTTTAACTTTAAGTTGTTTAGTTAATTTACAAGCTTTTACTTAATATTTTTTTTATTTCATTTGACCTACACATAACAACTAAGTGTTATAAAGAGAAGGAAAGAGAGGATCACTCTCTTTTATCCCTATCTTAAGTCATTTCTAAGGCCAATTAATTAAATAATTCTCTTTAGTGAATGGCTTGTTATATGTTTTAATTAGTCCTAGATTTAGGTTCAATTTAAATAAACTCATTCAATAAGAAAGGCATCTTAAGATTAATTGAGATGAATTACTATCACATAGCATATGTTTGTTTATTTTTTTCCATCATATATAACATGCATATGGTTAAGTCCTAAACATACCTATACATGTAATTTATATTTTAGCATACTTGAATGATGAATGTGAGCAAATGTATTTGGAATTGATACTTCATTTGGTTGAATTATTTTGTCATATTATTTTAAAGCGCTATCTAAATTCTTATACAGAAGCATAAAGAAATAACTTGAAATTATATGATTAATCAATCCAAACACTTGAACAAAGTATGAATGCATGTTTCTTTTTAATAGAAAAGGGAATTTTCATTCATTAGCCAAATGTACACACAAATGTATAAGAGTTTTAAGCAAGTATGTCACCATTGTTCTACACCAAGGGAGTGAGGTTGGAACCTCCTTAGGGCTACTCAAAGTCGTGCGTCCCTGTGGTGTCCAAACTAATATATCGGCTATCCTCAGATACATATGGATGTATAAGCATCTATAAGAATGAGAATCATGAAAAAGTAGAATTGACTTGATTAAATTATGGTTTTCATCCACTAGTTGTATCATATATATATATATATATATATATATATATATATATATATATATATATATATATATATATATATATATATATATATATATATATATATATATATATATATAAGAATTTTAAGTAGGTACGGTGCCATTATTTCGCACCAAGGGAGTGAGGTAGGAACCTCCTTAGGGCTACTTAAAGTCGTACGTCCCTGGGATATCCAGATTAATATACCCATTATTCTAATATGTATGTGAATGTGCAAGCAACTATAGAAATGTAAACTATACAAAAGTTAAATTCAATTTGATTGATTTATTTATGTGAATGAATTAAAGCTCTATCTAAATTCTAACGTCAAAAATGCATAAGAATGAAATCAACTAAGTACGTTGCCATTATTCTACACCAAGGGAGTGAGGTAGGAACCTCCTTAGGGCTACTTAAAGCCATGTGTCCTTGGGATGTCCAGAGTAATATACCCGCTAACATTTTTATTTATGAAAATCAACCTATGAATATAAGAAAGAAACTACACTTCATACACTAAGTTTATATTCACATGCACTTCCTATATAAACATAACTAAAGTCACAACACATTCTTATTCATTAAGAAGCTTTTGAAAATATATTTGAGATTTAGTAGTGATAATAGCCACACATATTCTTAATTAAGTCAACACATGCAAATTTGAAAACAATGAATACATGACTACAAGTGGCATACAACACTTTAATATGATTGAAAAGAAATAAAGAAACACAAGCATGCAATCTCATTCAATATAACTAATTCCTAAGGACAATCACATTAAACAAGCTTATTTAAAATAAACCATAGTTTGTTAAAGCCATTTTTGATTTTAAATTTGATTTGATTTATGAAATGTGAAAGAGGTTTGTTGGTCCTAATCCCATCCCCATATATGTGAGTTAATTTGATTCAATAAAAAGCAAATAGGTTGACTTTATGGATTGATTAAGTTAAGCATGGATTAAATCAATTAATTAACCCTTATCTATGTCACTTTAAGGTAATCAATTAAACAATTATGAGCTAATATGATATACAACCACATGGAAAGTACATAACAATGATCCTATGAAATGAAAGGGGCATAATGCAATCATATCATAATTATTAATTAATTAAGCTTAAGGAGCTCACTTAATTACTCTTATGATTTTCTCATACATGTGAGCTAACCATAATTTCATTAGCTCTCCCTTTAGGTTATTGAACACCTAAAGAGCTACCCAAGAGTTAATTAGAGAAAAAAGATTCAATCTAATTAATTAAGTTCATTAATTATCTAAATAAATCTTAATTATCCTTAATCAACAATATGAAATGGACTTTGGGAAAGAGATAAAGAAGGGAGCCTAAGTCTCAATCCCTACTTCCTTTCAATTAGTTAATTAAAGTTCAGGTATGATTTGGATTTTGATTAATTTTGTTAATTAATTAATTAAAGGAATTTAACTAATTAATTATTTAAGAGGGAATGGAGAATACCTAAGGAAAAGATTGGAAGAGGAGGGTCCCAATCCATTTCCTTAAACTTCATCACCATTAACAAAGGTTAATAAGCTTGATTGATTAATTTACTATTCATTTACTTAATTATCATTAATTAAGATATGAGAGTAATTAAGGTTTAATCTATTAATTTTCCCAATTAATTATCCAACAAATCCCAAGAAAAATAGGGGAGGCAGAGGTCATCCCCCTAAACATCTCTGAAAAGTTTGAAATTAATTAGATAATTAATCAAGAGTAATTAAGCAAATTAAAATTTTAATTAAACATTAATTAAGCAAAAATTACTATTTAAAATTAATTAATAATAATTTTAATGATTCTTCTTTGAAATATCTTTAAAATAAGCCATCATCTGTATATTTTGGAATTTTTCTACAATTAGTTAGGAATTTTGGAAGTTTCAGCATTAAAAATAGATTAATTAACCTAATTAACCCTCTAATCCCGTCAGCACCATGTGGTAGCTGACACGGCGCGCTTTTCATGTGGCGCAATGAAATTGGTTATTTATGTTATCACGTCGAATGCTAACGCGGACGGTGGCAGAACACACTTTCTGCGTGGGTTGTCCAATCTAAGATCAGATGGTCACGATTAAACACATGGTTCTGAAGAAGAAAAGAGGGGTTTTACATGTGATTAGATCAGGACCATCCATTTGATCACGGAGCGGGCGATTGTGATATGTCGCTTAAGAGGTGAGCGGATACCATCCGTCGATGTGCTGATCCAAGCTCACCCAAGCTCGGATGGAGATTAAATTGATCCCACACCTTAGGGGAAGCACAGCAAACACATCCAATGGTGGAGATCGTATGAGTTTCCTTCACAAAGGACTAACCAATTTTAACCTAAGGATCAGTTTTAATGGCATACCTCATCGGAGCTTATGACCGATAGTTTCAACGATTGAGGAAACTTCATTTGGTAGAAATAAAGCCCTGTTGAGCCGCATGAGCTTTGGTTTGGTGTGGTTTTCTCGGAAGACCAACCCATGGCATGTAAGCAATCGACATTGATCGAACTACACCCTTCAGCCGTCGGGAAGCTTGGGAAATGATTCGTTTCAGCTCGTTTAAGTCCAAGGATGGTGTGTGCAAAATTAATTGCACTTTGGTGGAGGTTTGAACAAATGGAAATTGGAGGTGGCCTCCCTTATTTTGATTTTGTATAAAATCGAGAATGGGGAATTTGAGGAGCTTGAGAAATGCAAGGGGAAGCTCTAGGATGTCTCTTATTGGCTGTTAGGGTTGAATCGAGTGTGAGTGCCTATGTTTAAGTGAGAATGAGGGGGGTATACCCCCTTCTTCCTTGGCTTGGACGGTGATAATGACTTTAGATTTTTGATCAAATGGTTGTCATGGGGAGCTCGGTTTAGGCAGAGAATCACCTCACTTGGCCTCTCATAAGTGGAGGAAGGGTAGGATGTGGTTGCCATGGGAGTAGTGGGTGTCCTTGGTGGTTTGAAATGCTCCAATTGGAATGGGGGAGGTGATTTCACCTCCCCATGAGTCATGGCAGACCCAACCACCCTTAGGTCAGGTCAACCAAAGTATTTAGTGCCTAAGTGGACCTATGAATTGGTGCTAAGTGGCCAAGGGGAGGAAATGACCAAAAGTGCAAGTGTCTTATCTCATCGGATGCCCTAGACCTAAGGGTAAAGTAGTCATTTGGATATGAGCTTGATTTAAACAAATTTAAAATGGGTCAAAAGTGGGTTAGCCAAAATTTAAAGTGGTTTGGAGTTTATTTGATTTGATTTGGCTTGATTTGACCTATTTAGGTCAAATTGGGCTAGGTTGGGTCAACGTTAATCACTTGGTCAAATTGGGTCAAACTAAGAGTTGGGTCAAGTTTACATGACTATTTGGAGTGTATTGGTGTCATTGGTTTGGTTCGATTTGCTTTGGATTTGATTATAACTCATTTGGGTTCATATAGGTCAAATGGTTCAAGTTGACCAATTTGACCAATTTGATCAAATTGGCTTGGGTTGGGTGTTCAGTCAGGTTCTTGGCTAATTAAAAATGATTGTAGGCTTTGGTTTGAATCAATTTGGATTTAATTTGGATTTAATTTGGATTTTGGCCAACTTGATCCTTTAGACTAATTTGGGCTAAGTTGGGTTAGGTTGACCAATTGGTCAAATTGGGCTCAATCATGGCTTTGGTCATATTCAATAATCAATTTGGAATGAACTTGAGCCATTGGTCATAATCAATTTGGGTTGGATTGTGATTTGACCTAATTTGGCTTTTTAGGCCAATTTAGGTCAACTTGGGTCAAATGACTAATTGGACTTGGTTTAGCTCAATTGAGGGTCTGGACATGTTCAATCATTGATTATAAATTATTTTGAATCAAAGGTTTAGTCAATTTAGCATATGGTGTGTTTTCGCTAGTTTAGGTTTCATTTGGCCTAAAGGTTGACTTGGCCAATGAGCTAGGTTGACTTAGTTTGACCTAATTCAAGATAATTGATTAACCTAGAATGATTGTTGATCATGATATGAAGTTTGGATGGGATTAGTTCAATCCAATTTGAGTTGGATTAAAACTTGGCTCAAAAAAGTCTTTTAGGTCATTTTGAGTCAAGTGCAGCTAAATGGGTCAATTGGCTTGATCATGTAGTGAGTCAAGTTTAGTTGTATTGATAAATGGGTTTGAGATGGAAATATAAATCCAATTTCAAACGGTTTGAAGCCATGTGGATTTTGGTTCATACGATAATTTCAAGCCAAAAGAGCTAACTTGGGTTTGACTTAGCTTAGCTTGATTTGATTTGATAATTATAGTTTATGTCTATATTTGGAACAATGATTGAAGGAATGATTGAATCATGAAGAAATCCATAAGTTTTAAATTGATTTGGGTATCATTTAGCCAAGTTCAAGAAATTGGATAAAAAAGGCTAAAATTGGAAATTTGATTTGATTTGAGTTTGATTTTGTCTATTTGGATTCATATTTTATTTATATTTGAGAATATAAATGAAAATATAAATGGTTCATGAGAAAATCACTTGAGTTTGGATTGATTTGGAAGCAAATTTGACCAAGCTTATGGGGTTGATTTGAATTTAGTTAAAGCTAAGTCCATAAGATGAAATCAAAGGGCTTATGCATTTGGATTTGATCAAGGGATTGAATCATTTAACTTGGAATTTGATTTATGATTTGGAGTTTGAATTGATATTTGAATTTGATGTTTGGTTTAAGAAGGAAAGCATGGGTTGGGTTTAGGTCATAGGGTAGGCAAGTTTTCCTAAGTCCCTAAGCCATAATTAATTCTTATGGCTAAACCTTCTAAGTCTCTAGGCTTAAGTTAAGTGATCATCTAATCATTATAAGTGTCTTAAGATTAAGGAGCTCTTAGTGTCTACAAGAGTCCTAGATCTATGATGAAGAAGTTGAGAACTCACTCCAAAAGTGCGGTCAACAGGTTCTTAAGGGAAAAAAAATTTTCTACCCCAACTATAACTCATAACTAAATTCTCTAAATAACTCATAACCTCACATAAAGCCTAAGCATTAAATCAAGATTATTAAAAAAAATTTAGCAACCTCTTAGCTAAATGTTGTATGCTTAATATCATGCATATCATCTTGAATCACTCTTGTAAAATGAGGGCCTTCGTTCTTGCACATATGAGAACTGCTTGACCTATGAGAGCAACTCCTACTAACAGAGCTTCACCCTCTTCTCTCTTGATCTAACCCATAACTCATTTCAACATGCATTTAGACATAAAAATTCCACGGCCTTCGTCAAAATGAAGAGTCAAAATTAAATAAAATTTGATAAAATTTGCATTAGACTAAGTCATTACTCATGCCACTCATGCTCTAGTCTCTTAGGGAGTGGGTTTAAGGACTCTAATATCTTTCTAAATAAAAATAACCTAATCATCTTGCAAAATCATATGACGACCACATGATTTTAAAGCGTAGGAGGAGTTAGTTGGCTACCACTCCAGGCGGTTATAAGTCCAGCAGTCGAGTGGTTTACCCTCTCTTGTGGAGATAAACCATATACCCATCTTCGCTTAGTTTATGATGTGCTTTGGCCCTCGCTAAAGCTCCATAGATTTAGGATTTGAGATTGTTGTTTACCCTCAGGCTACAAGCATAAGTCCTCACCTCTTAGGCATTTCCACAATCTTGTATTGTGGGATTATAAGTTCTAGCCTTCTAATAAATTTCAACTCAAATACATAATTCTTTTCAATTTGAAACATATAAAGCCCAACCATAGGATAGATTAGAATGCTCACTAAGTTTCCTAGTATCATGAGCATTCCCTACTTATCTCCCTTTGGCTTGATAATAAGTCTCTCCTTTTTTATCTATCCAGATTGATCTTTCAAACATAGCCAATTTATTGATAGTCTATCTTTGAAATCTTTGGAGACAATAATTGCCTATTTTAATCGAGAGTATTCCTAAAGAACTCACATTCCTTAAGATGTAATTAACTATGGGGGCTTACCCCCATAGAGAACTTTAGAACATGATTTAAATAAACCCTACTTTATTCATCCATGTAAAGTAGGGGAAAAATCTCTGGTATATTCGAAGATCTATCATGCCTTAAGAGTCCTTATTAGGTGATTAGGTCCATTGTAGGGTGGTGATTTCTATCTTTCAAGATAGTGCACCATTCCTTGATGTCGTACCCGATCAACTCAATAAGTATATCCTTAGATCTACATGGTGTCCCCCATACATATAATCAAAAATAAGCACCACATCCACCTAAGAAAGAGTGTACACTCGATGGTAGTCCACTATACTCTCTCAGCCTCTCACACACATCCACCTCAGCAGTCCCTTGCCATCTCTTGCCACCCACACTGGCGACTACTAAAGGTTGAGCCAATCTCAGTCATTGGTTCAATTAGGGATGATAGTATACTCCTCTCCATCCATTCAAACTTAAGAGACACCTTCCTTAGATCATTCCTCGAGGCCCCCATTCACCCCATCGTAGGACAAACCAAACTCCCTTCAAGCCCAAGAGCTCCGTCCATCCAACCTCACCAAACTTCCACCAAAGCCAAATTAACTTTCCTCTTATCTTCACCACCCTCAAGCGACCCAAATCGAATTGATTCCCGATTGATTCAACCACCAAAAGGTGTCCCTAGACTAATTTCTGTGACTTTCATGGCGATATTTGGTCCACAAATTGATCGGTGGGGAGGCAATTCGAGATCTTCTCAACGGGGCTTTATCTCTTTAAGATGAAGTTACCTCTATCAATGGACCGTTAGTCTTTAGCTTCGAGCGAGGTAAAATCTGGAAACTATAGTTCAGGCCTCTAGGTGTTGGTTTTTTGTGAAATAAATTATGTTTTCATACAATTTCTACCCCCTTACAAATCTCCCTTGATAATTTTGGACTTGATTTTGTCGCCAAACGAGCTCCGTCGAGCTCAGATTGAGCAACGAAAGGCAGACGGTGTCCGCTTCTGGTGCTCGCGAGATAACGAATCACCAACCATCCATTTCTCTTGATTAGAATGAATGACCATGATTAATAATGCTAAAAATCTTGATTTAATCCTTTCTTAATCTTAGGATTAATCTCGACGATCAATCGAGATCGACATGATGAAATGCGTTATTTGTGACTCAGATTTACATAAGATGCTTTAAATAGACAATTTTGTGGTGCCACGTGGAAAGCGTTGTCATGCCAACATCCATGTGGCATCGATAGTTTAAAATGAATATTTAGGCTTAAAATTTTAATTTCATTAGCCAGAACTTCAAAAAATCATAACTAATTATAGACAAATCTAAAAAAAAGCGAATAAACCCATTTTGGAAAGCTTAGATAGAGGAGAATTTAATAAAAATAAAATCTCAATTAATGCCTAATGAATAATACTTAATTAAGATTTAAAGCTTAGGCAAATTATTATAATTAGGCTAAATTACTTTGCTAATTAATTTCAATTTCGCATGTTGATTCTATGGGATATCCTCTGACTCCCATATTTTTCTTGGAATTATTTATCAAGTGGCTTAAAAATGTTTAGATTTTTTAACCCTAGTTACTTCTTTTAATTGATTTAATAATTATTTAAACCAATGATTAGTAACATTAAGTAATTAAAGATAATTAATTAATAAAACTAGTGAAGATAATAGGGGAATTAATTAAGATCTCCTCTCCTATTTATTTTCAAATGCAATCCCTTAATGAATTTAACTGATATGTTTAGTAATTAAGTATGAATTAATGAAATTAATAATGAAATTTAAATGAAATTAATTTAAGAAATTCAAGTGCAACCCATAAAACCCTTTATGTGTTTAATAATATAAAGTCATCTAAGAAATTATTTGGTGTGGGGAACCCATAAGAGTATTTGGCTTAAATATTTTTCCTTCTTTAATTTAATTAACTCTTAAGTAAGGGCCTAATTGTATTAGATCTATATAGGTGCATTGTTAATGTTATTTTTCTAAAATATATCACTGAAGGCTCATGCTTAAGTGATTAATTAAATTAAAGAAGTTTGGAAAGGGTAATTAAATTGGTGTATTTAATGGATTGAACCTAATTAATTCATAAAATGTATTTAACTTCTTTTCTTCGACATATTAAACAATCAATATGGGATAGAGTGAGTTCTAAGTATCATTTCTCCTATTTAGGTTTTAATAAATTGAACATTAAAATTAAACCTTAAAGAAGCTTTGATTAAGCTTAATGGATGTTTATTTAACTTGATAGTCTTTAGGGTTTAATGAAATCAAGTATGTTGTGTGGTGATATTTAGTTACTTCCTTTCAATTATCATAAATGTGTATGTCATGTGCTTTATATATCATGTTTTAAAATTAAAAGAATATAGTTGCATTCAAATTGCATGAGTTCAAAAAATATTATTATATGGTATGGCTATTATCATTAGTAAATCTCAAACTATTTTAAAATTATATGTTAATTATGAATCAAATGATTTGAAACTTAAATCAATGCTCATTATGAATAATTAATGAAATGTTCATTTATTTGTAATTAAAATATGGCAAATGATGGTTTTATCCCCATGTTCTATGCTTATGCTTACATGTATTTGAATTAGCAAGTATATAGTATGGACATCCCGAGATTACAAGGCTTTAAGTAGCCCTATGAGGTCTTAGATAATCTCACTTCCTTGGTTTAACAATGACTTGTACTTTCTTAATTTTATTTATATGTTTGCATATTTTAAATATAAAGTGAAAAGCCTTTATTTATGTCATTTAGCTTTACATAAATAAAGGATATTTATACACAACCTTTTCATGATTTTGTTTCTATGCTTACGTATATGTTTATGTGTATTTGGCTTGACAAGTATATAGTCTAGACATCCCGGGAATATGATGCTTTAAGTAGCCCTAAGGAGGTCTTAGATAATCTCACTTCCCTGGTTTAACAACGGCATGTACTTGCCTAAATTCCTAATACATATTTACATATGTTTAAATATGAGATGAAATCTCCCTTTTCTATTAAATTCATGCATTAACATTCATTAAGTGTGTGAAAATATGGGTATATTGCATGTATGTATATATATATATATATATATATATATATATATATATACACACACACACACCTTAATATTAGGTTTGACCGGTGTATGTTTTAGTAATATGTTTTGTTTTATGATATAATATTTTTTTAGACTGGATGTTAGGATTATTTTGTGCGTAGACTAGATGTTAGAACATTATTAGCCTAATGATATTTTATGCAGGGGATTGTGCTCGAGGGGCCGCTGTGATAATAAATGAATATAAATGTTCTTACTTCCAGGTGCTACTTATACACCTAAGCATAATCCAATTAGGACAAGTGGGCTTGGTTACCCAAGTGTAGGGTGCTAAGTCCAAAATATGTGAAATATAATTGCTTGGCTTGTGTGTGCATTTAGCTAACATCTATTTTGCAGATGTAGTTATACTTCGTTTTTCAAGAAAATATAATTTTTGTAATAGGATTAGAATTAGTGCTATGGGGTTTAGGATGAGTAGTGTCTAGAAGGAAAAGACTTGGGAGGCCCTGTGAATCATAGAGCAAATTAATCTAAGGAAAAAAGAACAATATTAAAGGCCTCTATAACATTTATTTTAATTGCAACATTTGATTATAATTCGGGCTGTATAAGGGTAGAGCTTGGCTACTCAACTCTTTATCTTTTTCGAAGTGTACGGTGGTACCCGGTCACATCGACTTTTTTATAAAATTCAAATGTTTGATTATTGTATTTAGATTGTACAATATAAATGACATGCTTTTCATAGGTTTCTTAAAGTGTGATGATTTGATGTGTGACCTGGATATGGTAGACTCTTTAAGACAAAATTAAATTTATATCCTCACTAATAACTTCAACTAAGTCCTAATGCAATTCATAACATCATTCTAAAGCCTGGGCTATTAATCAAGATAATAAAAGATTTAGCAAACCCTTAGCTGAATGATTATATGTTATAACAACATGCATGTCATATTATTTTACTCTTGAATAAAAAGGATCTCCTCTCTTGCATGATAGGAGACATGCTTGACCTTTAAGAGTAGTCCCTTGTAGTGAAGAACACATATTTCTCGCTAATTTAACCCATAACTCAATTTCATCATGCATGTAGGCATAATTATCCCAAGCCTTGGTCCAAAATAAATGTGTCAAAAATTATCCCAAGCATTGGTCCAAAATAAATGTGTCAAAAATGACCTTAAAAAAACTTGTAAAATTTTAAATTTAGTTTAAGCCATGTTTACATACCAAACATTATCTAATCTCTTATGAATGAATTTAGGATTATAATTTTCTTCTTAATTAAATAATAGCCCAACTATCTAGCTTCTACATGAGACCAACCTACATGGTTTTAAAGCATATGAGGTGTTAGCTGGTGGCTACTCCAAGCGGTTGCTAGCCCAGAAGAGTCGGGATGTGTTCACCCTCCCTTATGGAGCTGAACCATTATATCCCATTCTTCACGATTAAACTTAGGTTGGGTTTCTAGCTTATGCTAGAGCACCACAGATCTAGGTTCTAATGTGGCTTATTTCTCTTTTACTACTAGTATAAGTCCTCACTTATTAAGCATCTCCATAATATTGTGTTATTGAAATATAAGTCCTAGCACTTTAATAAAGTTTCAACTTAAACTCAAATAAAAATAACTCTCTTCCAAAAATATAAAGCTTCGTCATGGGGTAGATTGGAGCATTCACTAGGCTTCCTAGTATCTTGGATGCTCCTGACTTATCTTCATGTGAAATCCATAAATAAGTATTCCTATTTGATCTCTTCCCATTTGATTTCCAATAACAACTAATCCTTTGATAGTCTACCTTTGAAATATTTAGAGATATTAATTGACTACTTTAATCGGGAGTGTTCTCAATAAATTACCATTTTCTAGGATGTAGTTAACTATGGAAGCTTGCTTCTATAGGGAACTAAAGAACCTGACATAAAATAACCCTACTTTACTTATCCATGTAAAGTAGGGGAAATATATCTGGTATATATACGTAGACTCATCTGCCTTAAGAGCCCTTATTAGGTGATTGGTTCATTATAAGTTGGTGTTTCTATCTTTCGAGATAGTACATTGTCCTTTAATGTCACACCCCATCTCTTCAATAAGTACCCCATAAGATCTATGTGGTATCCTTAAGATTCCAAATTAAAACATGGCAATACATATTTTTTTAGATATATATTATATGTAAAATCCACTATTTTTTTTAAAAAAATCCAAGATATGTTTATTTTTAAATTTTAATTGTAAAAAAATAAATTTTGAGAACCATTCTAAAAAATGTCACAGTTTTATATTTTTGTATAGTTTTAATTATGTTTATTATTAATTAATTAATTAAGAAAATAATTAGTTAGGTTAAAACTTAAATTTATTTAGCTTGGGGATGTCAAATTAAAAAAAAAACATATAATGTTCGTGTTTGACCTAAATTTAATCCCATCAGAATATATATAATATGATCTTTTTATGTTTATTAAATTAGTTAAAATCTATGATCCAGTCTCAGCTTACCTTCATTTTGACTAACCCGAACACAACCTCAATAGCCCATTCAAATATGCATTTTAAGTTTGGGGGCCAAAATCATGTCGAATTTGATTGTGGACTAAAATTAAATGAATCAGACTTTCAGACCTAAATTCAATCTTAAATTTAAGTTAATCGGGTAAACTATAACCAAGATTTTTTATGAGTTGAGTCTACTTTTAATTGTTGTATCGAATCAATTATTGATATCTCTAATACGAGTGATGTATATATAACCATCATATAGAACATGCATAAATATATATTAAAGTTATCTTAGTTTATAGCAATTTTTGTACGCCATTGAACTTAAATTTTAATTATATTACATATAGTAAATATATATCAGAGGATAAATGTCATGGATGTATAATAGACATATTTTTTGATGAAAATAATTAACTATAAAATTCATTGAAGGGGTCAAATATTTTATCTCTATTGCTTGTCAACAAGCATCCTTTAACTATAAGGAAAAGTTTAGATTGCACATGTAAAAAAAATTAATAATACATGAAGTTAGAAGTGATTTATATCGAAGGGGACTTTAACCAAATTATTAGATTTGGTCATCATATGGTAAGTGCATTCCACCTATTAACACTTGTTATGTTGAGTAAACTAATTACACACCATCAAATTAGAATCAAATAAAAAAAATATAGAGAAATAATTTTTTTATTTGATTGGCCCACAACTTTGTGAAACTACTAGGGAGGCTTATAACACTAAAGTTCAAAAATTTATAATTTTTTTAGTGTAGTATAACAATCACTATAGCATGAATGTTCAAATCTCTCTAAGTTATTTATAGCAAATAGATTATTTATCATCCAAACATGTTATTTCTATAGATTTGAGCATTGGATGTTAGTTATACATGTTGGGTAGAGCAATAGTGCATTCTTGAATTGTTCTTTGATGGTCCATAGTATTACCTGCCTCCAACCAAAGAATGTACACTTAAAGAAGTAAAAAATGTGTGTTTCTGTGTGTGAGAGAGAGGTGATAAGGCAAAGGATGCTGAATAGTATAACATTATTTTGAATTATAAATATGTACTTAATTGCTTTTTTCATATTTTATACATAATTTTATTATTTATGAATTGTTGTTTATTATTTATACTACTTATTGTTGATAGTACCGACAATATAGTTATGTCATTTTACTTTTTTTGATAATGCTTAACATCCTAGAGATTAATTAAGATTTAAATAAGGGGTTTTTTTTGGGGGGGCGTGGGGGAGATAAAGAAATTACTTGAACACAAATCTAAATCTTTTATTCATTCCAATAATAACAAGCAAATTTGTTAACTTAACTAGATAAGAATCTTCAAATAAATGTCTTGTATAAGCTTAAGGCATCAAGTTTATTTTTCTAGGATAAAATAATTTTTGTTAATGAATCATGCACCTTAATTCAAATCAACTAATAATCTTTCAAACATAAAAGTTTAAATAAAAAATAATTTTAAGGGAATATAATCAAGCATAAATTACTTTTAAGTTTCAACATCTTTTAATAATAAAAAAAATGTGAATTATATCATAAAAGTGCCACTTATACCAAATAACAATTAGATTCTAATTTTTACCTAGTATGTGCTAGATTCTAATCATTTCCTAACAAAAGTTAGATTATAGTACTCAGGCCTTGATGGGAGTGTCTGATTAAAAATTTTGAATATAGGAGTCGCCTTTCAAAATCTATTGGTAGAAAGAAAAAGAGGAGACCTATAGAAATTCATCTTTTTAGGATGTCACGCAGATCCACAGATGTACTTATTCAGGTGATCGAGTATGTCATCAAGGAATAATGTACTATCTCGAAAGATAGAAGTCACTACCCTTTAATGGACATAATCACCTCAATAAGAACTCTTAAAGATGATGGGTTTGCATATGTACCAAAGATTCTTCCCCTACTTTATATGAAAAAGTAAAACAATTTATTTTAAATTAGGTTCATTAAGTTCCCTACAGGAGCAAGCCCCCATAGTTAATTACATCATAAGGAATGGGGATTCCTTAGAAAAACTCTCGATTAAGGCAAATGATCGTTGTCTCTAACGATTTCAATAGGAAAGGACTATCAATCGATTGTCTTATTTTTTTTAAGATCAAATGGGATTGATCAAAGAGAGATTTATTATCGAATCCAAATGGGAATAGGTAGGAGATGCTCACGATGCTAGGAAACCTAGCGAGCATCCCAAACTATCATATGGTTGGGCTTTATATTTTTGAATTTAATTTAGTTTGTTTAAGTTGCATTTTTCATTAGAATGCTAGGGCTTACAATTCTATAATACAAGATTATAAAAATGCTTAAGAGGTGAGGAATTATACTTATAACCCACAAAAGGGAGAATCAACTTCAAAACTAAATCTAGGGAGCTTTGGCGAGAACCAAAAGCATAACCTAAATCTAAGGTGATAATGGGTAATTGGTTTGCCTCTACAAGAGAGACTAAACCACCCGATAGCTTGGACTTACAACCGCCTGGGGGTGGCTGCCAACTAACTCCTCTTATGATTTTAAACACATGTGGCAGGTCATATGCTTAATGTAAGATAACTAGGCTATTTTTATTTAGAAAGAGACTAAGTCCTTAAAGTCACTCCTTAAAGAGACTAGATCATGTAAATGTATGCTTCAAATGACCTAAATCTAATGCAATTCATATTTTATTTTATTTTCATTTTGGATAATCATTTTGACTCAAGCTAATAGGATTTTTATGCCTAATTCATGAGAAATAGAGTTATTGGCTAAAATCAGCGAGAAAGGAAGAGGTGAGTTTCCACCATGGCTCTCACAGGTCAAGCCAAGTTTCTCTGACAAAAGTGAAAGCCCTCCAAATCAAGAGTGAAATAAGATGCATTTGTGCATGATATTATAAAAGAAATGCTCATCCAACTAAAGGGTTGCTAATTATTTTATCTTGATTTTAAACCTAAGCTTTAGGTGAGGTTATGAGTTATTAAGTTTGGTAAAAGATTTATTTTCTCTAAAGAGCCTAATCCTCATCCAGGCCATACATAAAGCAAGGAAAAAAACTAGAAAAAGCATGCCACTTAATGCACAAGCTAAATAAATCATCAATCAATTTATAAAGCTAAGCACAAAAAGAATAAAAGACCGTTGTGGTCGGGCACCACCGCACAAACCCGAAAAATATCAAATTGGGTAGCTTAGCTCTACCCTTATACAATTTGGATTACAAATGAATTAAATTACAATTAAGCAAGTAACTCATTGTTATGGGGCTCATCAAGCTTTCTTTCTTCTTTTCTTCTTTCTTTTTTTCTTTTCTTCTTTCTTCTTTTAGTTCTTCCTTTTAGATGGTTGGAAGGTTGATGCTCCAAGGCTTCACATGGTGCATAAGATAGAATCTTATGACCAATGTTCATCCTAATCCCCATAACAATCATTCCAAAATCTTAATTGCATAAATTTACATGACAAGGAAAAGGTAAATCTAGCTAACACCTGCAAAATAAAGATTAGCTAAAATAAACCACACAAATCCCAAGCATGTATATTGGACTTATCACTCCACACATGGGTGACTAAGTCCACTTAGCCTATGAATTATGCTTAGGGGTATAAGCACCTGCAAGCAAAAATATTTTATATTTTTATTTATGATGGTGCCCCTTAAGCACAATCCCCTACAGAAAAGAATAATTAGATTAAGAGCATCCTACCATTTATTCTACGAGCATACACTCTAACATCCTATATAAAACATATATCACAAAATAAAATAAAGCTTCAAACCATGCACTGACCTAACTTAAAGCTAGAAGTGGTGACTTAGGCTAATGCCCGTGCTTTGGAGGTTTGTGTGGTATGCTTAGCTATGGATTTAGGTTTAAATTTTCTAAGTGTGAAGAACATGTTCAACTTAGAGGAGGGTTTCATTTAAGTTTTTTAATTGTTTGGGTTGATTTTATTCCATATTTTGATTTGGTTTAAGTGGATCTTACAATTAATTACTAAGTTATAAAGAGAGGGAAAGAGAAGAAGACTTCTCTTTCCTTCCCTAACTTAAGTAATTTTCTAAAGTAGATTCGCATTTTAATTTCATTTAGGTGAATGTTTTGATTACATCTTTTGAGTAATCATAAGTTTAGATAAACTTTAAACAAACCTATCCAAAAAGAAAGGCATTTTAAGATTAAATAAAATGAATCAAAATTCACATAACGCACATTACTTCACTTTTTTCCCTAACATATATAACATGCATATGGATGGATCCTAAGCATATATATACATGCATATGAGAGTATTTAACACACTTTATGATGTATGCTAAGTAATACTTTTAATAAAATTTAGAATTTGAGTATGCATGATGTTTCTTAAGTAGAAAATGTTTTTCTTATCCAAATTGTCACATACACATATGAAAGTAAGAAAGGCATAGAGTAAGTACTTGGTTGAGGCACTTTCCTTAAAACATATGTATAAAAGAAATGAAATGGAAAAGGAGAATGCAAAAAATTGTTTAATGAATTCATTTTCTTTTATGCAATTTATTCATGCAAGTATAGACAACCTTCTTAAGTGATAGCATAGGGATGAATGGGGTATGGAATTAAGTAAGTGTTGGATTCTTTTTAAATGAATCCTACATCTTACCAACTCCTATTCAAGACTATGCTAACATAAGAAAGAAAGGAAACCTATGCTAAGCATACTTTTTATAATCTATCACATGCAAGCTTATAATTAAAATATAAGTAGCACACTTTCAGATTTGATATTTGATTTATTTATTTTGAAAATAATTTGGATTTAGTAGTGATAATAGCCATTCATATTTTCACTTTAGCCAACACATGTAAATTTGACATAAAGTAAACAATTTCATTTTTAAATTTGAATTTCAAAACCATGAATGCATGATATCACATGACATACAACTTAATATGTTGGGGAAAGATCCAAAGTAATGAAATCATATAAATAAACTCACTTCATTTAAATCCTAAAGACATTCTTATATAATAAGAAAATTTAGAATAAATCAAGTGAATTTCAAAGTGAATTTCAAAGTGATTTTTGTTTAGTTTAAAGTTTGATTCAATTGTAAAAGTTGAGATGAGTTTGTTGTTCCTAACCCATTCCTACATGTGTTTAATTTTTTTTAATTTTAGGTAATTAGATCCATTTTTAAGCATTGATTAGGTTAAGGTATGAATTAAGTAACTTAATTAACCCTTACCTACACCACCTTAAAATAATTAACTAAATAATTATGAGTCAATGAGATGACATAAAATTCACAAGGAATTTAAATTTTCAATGCACCTAATAATGAAAAGGACCTAATGCAATTTGGCTCATAATTAAAAGTTAATTAAGCTAAGGGGTTTAGCTTAAGTAATTTCAAAACACTCTTTCACACTTATGAATGGGGTTTTGATTTCCTTAATTGAACTTAGGCTATTAAACACCTAAGCATCTACCCAAGGTAGATTAATTAAGTTCTAAAACTTTTTAGAATTTTTAAAAATTGATTAAGAGGATAATTAATGAATTAACTCTTAATTAAGAAGAGATTAAAGAGAGAAGAGGGAGTTTAGGGAATAGCTTGGGGGAAATGCCACAAAATTATTTTATAAACCTCCTACTTACTGGATCTAACCTTAATCAACCCTAATCAGAGGGTAAGACCACTAATCATATCCTAATTATGCTTAATTATATGAGAAGGGTAATTAAGAAAACCATATGCAATTACTCTAATCAAGCCTTCAATAAATCCCAAGAAAATTAGGAGAGACAGAGGTCATCCTATAAAACTTACCCAAGAAATTTGGGATTAATTAGAGGCCTAATCAAAGAGTAATTAATAAAATACACTTTCCAATAAAACAAAAATTCAGAGAAAATCATAATTTAAGACTCATAAAAATTAATTTTAAAATGTTCTAGGTTTAATTATCTATCCATAGGATTTTATTTCATAATTTTCTGAATTTTTTATAAAGAGTTATGAATTTTTGAAGTTCTCTAGGTTAAATAGGAATTAATTAAAGCACATAACTAATCTCTGGCTCACGGCGCGACGCGTAGCAACGGCGTTCAGTCAGCGCGCTTTACACACGTTGTGCTGTGAGGGGGTAACTTAGGTTGTCATGTTACGGGAGCGGCTGGCGGCGCACACGCTTTAATTCTCTACCGTCAGATCAAAGATCGAACGACTAAGGATCCCCCCCCCCCACCGCATTTTAAAATGGGTAAATAGATTTTTAAATGTGCTGAATAATCTCAGCCTTCCGTCTAAAATGTGTAGATGGACTGTTGAGATGATCTATGTTCTTCCCCTTGAACAACAGAGACCGTCTATGATCAAGGAGAAGATCCAAGCTAGATCTAGCATGGAATCAAACTAAATTCAACCCACACCATCTAAAGATAGAGAGCGACAAATCCAACAGTCAAAAATTGATGAGGTGAAAATTTGTTTCACAAAGCTTCACACCACATTGAGTTTAATGATTAAAAAATATCATACCTCGCTAGAGGCGATCACCGGCGCTCGATTCCCTTGAAGAAGCTTCATCTGGTTGAGACGAAGCCTTGCTGAAGTTTGGATTTATATGTGAGCTCATGATTGTAAGGTTGATTGAATCATGAGAGAAAATCAAGAGTTTGTCTTGATTTAGAGTTGATTTGGCTAAGCTTAAGATTTTGGCTTGAAAGGCTTAGATTAGATTTTGAGTTGATTTGAGTTTGATTTTTGGAATTGGTTTTGATTGTTTGAATTTATATTTCATTTATATATGTGAATATAAATGAGAATATAAATGAATTATGAGAAAATTTCAAGGATTTGAAGTGATTTAATCATGATTTAAGCTAAATCCATTAAAAGGGAATTTAAAGGATTTAAGGAAATTTTTAAATTGGAATTTAATTTTTGGATTGGATTTGATTGATTTATATTTATAATTCATTTGTATATGAGAATATGAATATAAATAAGTTTTGAAAAAATCTCATGAATTTGAATAGGTTTGATCATGATTTGGGTTAAATCAATTAAAGGGAATTTAAAGGATTTAAGAAAATTTTAAATTAGAATTTAATTTTTTGGATTTGATTTGATTGATTTATATTTATATTTTATTTATTTATGAGAATATAAATGTGAATATAAATAATTTTTGAGAAAATCCCATGAGTTTGAATAGGTTTGGTCATGATTTGGGTTAAATCCATTAAAGGGAATTTAAAGGATTTAAGGAAAATTTCATGAATTGATTTGGAATTTTGAGTTTGATTTGATTGGTTTGAATTTATATATTATTTATATATGTGCATATAAATGAATCATGAGAAAATCTCAAAGGTTTGAATTGTTTTTGATTATGATTTTGCCTTAAGGGAAGATTAAGGACTTAGGCAAAATTTGGACTTAGTAATTTTCGATGGATTTTGATCATGGGTTTCAATCATAGATTTCAATCATGGATTTCAATCCTAGAGCTGATTTGGATTTAGAGAAAATTAATTAAGATTGATTTGGTATTTGACTTGAAGGAAGGAAGGTGAGGAGTGGTTCAAGCTAAGGGTAGGCAAATTTTCTAACACCCCTAAGGCATGACATATTCCTATGGCTAAACATTCTAAGTCTTCTAGGGCTAGGTTGAGTGTCCACCTAATCACTAGATATGTCTTAAGACTAAGGAACTCTTAAAGCTTAAGAGGAATCTTATGTCTAAGAAGGAAGTGTTGAGAGATCATTCTAAAAAGGAGGTCAACATGGAGCTCTTCACCGGAGGGGAAGCCTTCAACCTTGATGTTGACAGAAAATCACTAGATTTACTAATCTAAGTTTTTAGAAGACATTTCTCGAGTATCAAACTTTTGCACATTGTAATAAGGAGAGGCATGCTAACTATGCAACTTCATATTTAAGTTAAGGTTAGTCAGCTTAGCTCCCAATAAAAGAGGGAGGGGCAAAGAGTTAGAGAGAGGAGTGTTATTTTGTAGAGCATGATTTTGCCAGTCAACCTGAGAAATACTGTCAACTTAGCCCTATCATTTGCGTTGGACGAGCTTGATAGTGAGCTCGTTGGAGGGTGGCATGGGGCAAGTGCACCCCCTGCTCAGGGGTTTGGGGCCAACTCAATGCTAAGATGTGAAGATTTTTGTTTCAGAAATATAGAAGGTAGTGCAGTGGCATTAGGACCCGAGCACCAAGTAAAGAAAAGTTATAGAGGCTAGCGCCACATCACTAGAAAAGTTTAAAGGACAGCGACAACAACCCCTAGGTGCCAGGTTAGCAGTGCTGCCATATTTAGGCAGTTTTTTGTAATTTTTTCTAGACTTTTCTCTATTCTCTTGCTAGTGATAGTGAAGTGAAGTATCATAGAGTGACTGAAGTAAGGAGTGTTTTGAGTGAAGCGTGATTCGTATAACTCTCCTCAATTTTTCTTTCATGGCAGATTTCTTGGTGGCGTGACTCTATGGTTTTTTTATTCTCGGGTTTTTCCATGTTAAATTTAGTGTCCTCTGAATTTTTTTTGTGATTTTGTGTTGTGGTAACTTTTGTTCAACATTTTACTCTGAATATATTAATTAATTTCTATGTTAAATCTCTCAAAATGGACGAAAAGGGGAAGGTTCTGAGAAGGTGAAGGTCATAGGAGCTGGCAAGAGGTTGGAAAGGTGAATAATGCTTTATTAAGTTTGAAATATGAGAAAATTCAGTGAAAGAAGAGTGGGGGAGTGGAGATAGACATAATGCCTTCAGACAACAAAAGGAGATCATTTTAAAGGGGGAGAGTGATAGCATATTTTACCATAGTAGAGCAACAACTTATGACTTTTTAGATTATGTGTTGACTTTATGTCAATTTTTTAAGTGAATAGGACATCAATTTTTTATTTCATTGCAAATCTTTATTGTTGTATACTATAGATTTGGTGAGATCATGACGTCTTATCAGAGGGTGGCCTCAATGATGTGCAAGTATGGCTTTCTTTATCACACAAATGCTTCCCTTTCTTAGTTGTCTTGGAGACTATTAATGGAGATATTCAAGTTTGCATTTAGAGAACAACCCATCTTCTAAGTTTTTGAGATTATCATTCTGTAAGTTTCTCTTACATAGTTTTAGCATGCATATATTTGTATATTGTAATTTCATCTATTACAATCATGTATAATGCATTTATTCTACTATTTCATTCTTCATATCCTTTAAATGTCTATTCCATTTGATATTGGTTGTTTTATTATGTAGATTTATGGAGTGTTAAACTTTGGGTGCGGATCCTCTATGGTTCATATTAGTAAATTTAGTGTGGTTCAATTACTTCATCCCAATTGTTCAATCAACTTTGGATGTTTTGATTCAATCTATTCTAATTTTTCAAAATTACATATCAGTGATTTGATGGTTATGGCATAATAACTAAATGGGAGATTTACATACATTCCACACAATTCTTATGTATTTACATATTTAATACTTAAATTTTAATTTTTTCATATATAACATAATCTTTGATATCACATCAAAAATATCTTCATCAGTCACTTTTTAAAAGTGAAATACATCTTTTAAATCATAGGAAAGTATTAAATTTGTAAATATCTAACTTTAGGAGTTAGATATGTATAACTTCAGGAGTTAGATATGTAAATATATAAGAATTATATGGTATGTATGTAAATCTTCCTAAATAAATCTCTAAAGCTATGTTGGAGACTATAGAGGATTTGCATCTGCAAAACACTATGATCGTTTTCTTACTTGATTCAGTTTCTATAAAGCAGATATCCCACAAAAAAAAGTTTTATATTTTTGTTGGCTATGAGCAGGGGCGAATCTGCCCCCACCTTGAAAAAAAAAATCTTATGAGGGCATTTTAGTAATTTTTCTTAAAACCTCCCGAATAACCCCTTGATGGCCCGATCTTGCATTCGCTATCCGCCTGTTCCAAATTATGAACTCGCATGTCGAGCCTCGACACTTGAAGAGGTCGTCGACGCCGTCACGCCGGTCCACTGCGAGTCCAAACTTCCACCTTAAGAGGTAACCTCTAAACTTGTTCTTATTTTACCTACTTCTTGCACATATTTAAATTCCTCAGTTCTGAGGTAACCTCGAAAAAATCCTTGTTTTGATTTTTTTCCCATCTCTTCTTATTCCTCAATTTTTTCTCACCTTCCCTAACTCCCAAATTCTACCACAAACTTTCATTTCCTCCTCAAATCACTCATCAACAGATCTACACTTTGCTTTATATCCTTGGACCTAGTTGAAATCAAATGCAGGTTGTTTCTAAAACATGCTGCATAATTTTGCATGTTGAATTTTTTTTCTAAGGTTTGATGCTTCCTACTATCATCCAAAGCCCGTTTCTGCAATTTTTTTTTTGCATCCAACTGCACTCTTCTTATGTCTAACTCAATAAAAATCTTATTTTTATGATAATTTATGCATGCTAAATTTTATTTTGCATCACTCTTTCTATTGTCCTACTTTTATGTTTTACATGTTTGATCTATGCTGGAAGAAATAAAATTTGCTAAAATTCTTATAATCAAATTGGTTATTTAGAGTGATATTGAATATGATGGTCTATGATTAAGGCAATCCAATTTACTCGTTATCTTCAATGAAATTCAATGCCATTATTATCTTCTAGGATTGCAAGAGAACCATTGTGCTTGATAATTAGTTAACACTTATTTATGTTATTTGTTTCTAATTGATATTTATGTTATGTAATAGACCATTGTGATTGATAACATGTGATTTGATTGTGATTATTCTTTTGTCTTCATATATTTTACTTGTCATTATTTTGTCTTAATAACTTTCATAAGAGTTTTTAGTTAAAAATATTCTTAGATTCAATGAAAGATAAAAAGATCAAGGTAGTAAATTTGATGACCAAAATTATCCTTGATGAGTTTATATAGAATATATTGAGAATTTTCACATGAACACTAAGTCACTTAAGGTAGTGCCCACCATTACAAATTCTCATTTGTGTGATATTTTTTACATATGCTCTTAGCATTGGTAGTCACATTTATAGAAGAAGGTATTTGTAGTCATTTAAAACTTTTATTTCACATATGAGTTGCTTTTAATTTATCTTATTTAATGTATGTATAGTATCTTTATATAATTATAAGATGATATCTTCATACAATGCTTAGAGTTTAAACTCTTTTGATTATCATAATTTTTTTACATGTAGTTTGTTAGTTTCATTGTATCTATTTGAAGTAATTATAAGTTGGGGGTAACACTTCTTATAACTTTGAAATGTAGTTCACACCAACATTCTAAGCACAATTATAAAAATGTAATTCTTTTTTTTATAACTATTGATTTTATATTAGAGGTTAAAATGGTCTTAATATCAATTTCTCCGGAATGGTTATAGTGGGGACTCCTTTTATAATCCTATGGTTTATCAATTATGTAAGAAGTAAGTTAGCATTAAGGGGCGTTTTATTTGAAAGTATTTTTTAGCCATCCTTTTATAATCCTAGTTCAAAAGCTTCTAAGACAATTAGCCATCCTTTCAAATGAAGGGTATGTTGGATTTTGTATGTGGATTAAGGGGAACTTTGAATTTTTTATGTGGATTAAGGGGAACTTTGAATTTTGTATGTGGATTTGTTTAAGAAGTGTAGCATCTTTCTCTTGCTTGAATGTTTATTGAATGCAAGATAAATAAATTTCATATGGCTTATCTTTTATTTATTGTATATTTATTGATGTTTTATTATTTTCTTACTCTTTACTTGTACTATAAATAATATTTAACATAGTTTAATTTTTATATTATATGCTCTTTGTTGAAAGGTGATCTTTAAGAATTGGTGTTATCAAAATATTCTTCATTGAAAAGATCTTGACAATTAATATAGGTACGTGATTAGTTTTTTTTATTCTAAACAAAGGCGACGGTGTGCCTTTGATTTAGAAATATTTTATTATATATTTATGTTTAAAAAAATGGCTGAATGTGTGCCTTTGTTTTTAAAAAATTATTATTATTTTTTTGTTGTAAAAGGCAGACGGTGCGCCTTTATTTTGAAAATAATTGATAGTGTGTCTTTCTTTTAAAGGAAAAGGCCGATAGTGTGCATTTATTTTAAAAATAGTTTATAAAATGATTTTGTTTTAAAAAATGGCCGAAGGTGTGCCTTTGTTTTAAAAGTATTGTGTTTTTTTTTTTTAAAATAATGTGCCTTTATTTGCATTCATTTACATATTAATTTGTCTTTAAAAAATGCCGAAAGTATGATTGTAAAATATTACTTATACATAATAATACAACTTTTTTCATTTTTAAATGGATCGTTCTTGAAGAAGAAACAACGAGTAGAGTTGGACATTGCCAATCTTCTGACTGACCCTGGACTTTGTCCTTCAATTTAGAGTTATGATGTTAATGGTATTGAACAAGTATGAAGAACATATTTGTTGAAGGGATCTCATTAGCCTAAAAGTTTTAATTTTCCTCAAACAATGATAGAAATATTGCACAAAGATTTAATGCTAAATGGTTTGAAGAATATCCAGATTGGTTGGAGTATAGTATTCAAATGCATGCTGCATTTTGTCTTTATTATTATATTTTCAAGCCACAAGAACAAACTAGCACAAGCCAAGGTGGTGGAGACTCATTCATTATTGAGAGTTTAGAAATTGAAAGAGAAAAGATAAGCTTCTAACTCATGTTGGAGATCATAATAGTGTTCATAATAAGGCAATACAAAAATGTTAAGATTTAATGAAGTTCGTGAACAAAGTATTCCTGTTATGTTTTTGAGTAAGGAGAAGAAAAATAGAAAAGATTATCGTATCATGTTGATTGCAGTCGTTGATTTTATTCAATTCCTTCGATGATAAGGGCTATCATTTTGTGGTCATGATGAGTCTTCTGAATCAACCAATCAAGGGAATTACTTAAAATTATTTTATTTTCTAGTTGATTATAATGAAGAAATAAAAAAAAAGTTACATTTAAAAATGAAAATACAAAGTTGAAATTAATTTCACCAAAAGTTTAAAAGAAAATTTATTGTGTAGTTGTAGCTGAGATCTTACATTCTATCATAGTTGATATTGGTGATGCATATTTTTTTATAATTATAGACGAGTCTCGTGATGCATTAACAAAAGAGCAATTGACTGTTGCAGTGATGTATGCTGACAAAAAAGAATAAGTTATTGACAGATTTCTTGTGATCAAACATATTTCTTCTACTACTGCAATAATATTGAAAGAAACACTTGAAGCTATTTTTGCTAAACATTCATTAAATTTACATAAAATACGCGATCAAGGCTATGATATAGCATCTAATATGTGTGAAGAGTTCAATGATTTGAAAGCACTTATCTTAAGAGATAACCTTAAGCATTTTATGTTCATTATTTTGCTCATCAACTCTAATTATATTTAGTAGTTGTAGCAAAAAAATCATTTACAAGTAAAACATTTATTTGAAATTACTACAAGAATTGTAAATAATGCTGGAGCATCTTATAAGAGAAATGACACTCTCGAAAACATTCAACATGAAAAAATTCTCTTACATCTTAAAAGTAAAAGTTAATTAGTGGTCGTGGTTTGAATCAAAAGATTGAATTACAACGACCTGGTGACACTCATTTTAGCTCATATTTTTATACATTAATTAGTCTCATGAAAATGTATGTTTTTGTAATTGAAGTTCTTGAGATTGCCAAGAAGGGCGGGGTTCATGATCAATAGTCAGTTAAAGTAGGTATATTAATTGATGCAATGAAATATTTTGATTTTATTTTTCAATGCATTTAATGATTAATATTTTAGGATCAACAAATCAATTATCACAATCACTACAAAGGAAATATCGAGACATTGAGAATGCAATGAGATTGGTTTAAATATCAAAACAATAATTGCAAATGATGAGGGATGATGGATGAAGTTCTTTATTGGAGGAAGTGTCACATTTTTGTAGTGTTTTTGATATTGTTGTACTAGATATGAATTCTATGTACATGTCTCATCGACGATCAATAAGAAGAGCTGAAGAAATCACAAACTTACATCATTATCGTGTTGAGTTATTTTACACCATAATTGATATGCAACTTCAAGAGCTTAATAATCATTTTTCGGAAGCTAGTACTAAGTTACTTCTTTGTGTGACATGCTTAAATCCAAGTGACTCTTCTCTGTATTTGATAAGAGAAAATTAATTCGTCTAGTAGAGTCATATTCAAATGATTTCTCTACAATTGATCTTGTGGCTCTTGAATATCAGTTATCTACTTACATTATTGATATGTGTTTTTGTGATGAATTTTCTTTCTTAAGAGGGATTGTTGATCTTGCAAAAGCATTCGTTAAAATGAAGAAGAATGATGTGTATCCCTTAGTTTACAGATTTATCACTTTAGCATTAACTTTACCGGTTCTTTATCGTTCTGAGAAAGAGTATTTTCAATGAGGATTGTCGCGTCATTACGTAACATAATGAAAGATGAATGACTTAATTAATAGTGCCTTACATTGAAAAAGAAGTGTTTGATTTGATTCATAATGAAGTTATTATACAACATTATCAAAAAATGCAAAATAGATTGCAAAGCTTGTAATTAATATTTAACGCTTTGATCATATTAGAAAGCAAGACTTTGATTTGAATTTTATATTATCTTTTTTAAAACACTTTTAATATTATTTTATTTACATGATAAGTTTGCTCATCCTCAAAATAGAGGCTGGTTCCGCCTCTAGCTATGAGCATGGAGAAAAATGCTCAACTTGTTTTGGCAATTTGTAGGGTGTCAAACATGGAAACTATGCGCCATGTAACTGATTGGACCAGAGGTTTCTTCGATGAAATGATTGTGTAAACTGAAATTTAGAATAAAATGTTGTTGAATTTCTATCAGGTAGAGTTGACTTGAATGGAACATGTATTTTTTCTGCTGTTTTTATGATGAACTTGTAAAGGCATGAAGTTGGTTCAGCTGGATCTTTTTCATAAGGTGCTGTTAGTAAGCTGCTTTATGGAGCAATTTTGAATATTTATTCTAAATGTATTTTTTTTTTCAAAGAATTATTTTTTGTTTCAAAATGTAGATCAATCTTCATTATCTAAATAAGTTGTGCTTGCTTTGGGGTCACGTTTTGCTAACACAACTTGAAAGCTGAACCAAGCAATCCATATGCGTTCAATTTTCTATCATCTTGTAGTGGTGGAGGTTTGATCTGGGAATCATTTGTTGTTGTGGTCTTTTTTTGATTCAAACATTAGCAACTATAATCTTAATGAGTTAAAATTAATGTAGACATCGAAGCACTCAATCCTAATGTTTTTATTTTTTATTTTTTTAGTTCAATTAATGCAATGGTCTTTGTAAGAGGGGAAAACTTTTTTGTGTGTTATTCATTAAAGGGCCCCATAAGTACAGTGATTAAGGTATAATCAAATAAACACCACTACTCATCAAATATAGAGTAATAGTGGCAACTAAGTTGGAGAATCGAAACAGAGAATGAAGGGAAGCATTTACAGAAGAGTAGGAGGAATGTTTTCATTTTAATTTATTCCTGTGATACAGTGCTTTCATTATATAATAAGTACTCGTGATAATAATCTTTACATCTACTTGATTTGCTTGTAGATGAAGGGTTGAAATTGCTGTGTTGTTATCAATGAGTGGTTGCAGGTTTCATGTAGTGCTCCTACTCTTATCAATGTAGTGGTGTGCTTTGATATGGTTATCACCCTCGTCAAGTTGAGGTTCTTAATGGGAGAAGCAACATATCTCATAAAAGACTGAAGCGAGTGGTTAGATGCCCTATGGTGAAAATATCTATTAGTTATTCTTGAAATGCTGTTTGTGGAACTGTGATGGCCTTACTTTGATGCACTCTTATATGCAGTGATAATCAATCTCAATGTATTTTGCATGAAGATGGAATAAAGGATTGTTGGCCAAAGCTAAGGTCAAGCTAATGTCATAGTGCAATTGGGTTGGGGAAGTAAGGGAGATTCCGTATTCATTTAGAAGTCGACAGAGCCATATTATATCTGTGGAAACTGTGGCTACTGCACCATACTTTGCTCTAGCTGTGGAGTAAACCACTTTAGATTGCTTTTAAACACACCATGAGATGAGAATTTGTCCAAGGAAGGCACAATATTTTGTTGTGGATTCTCTATCATTGTTGGTGTATGCATACTAGGAGTCTGAATAGGTTATGAGGTGTAGATGTCCCCTGTGAATTGGGGGGCTGTAACCGATGTTGCCATTGAGGCTACGTAATAGCTATTTGAGATGCTGGAATATCAAATAGAGTTAACTTTGGAACAATATGTTTTTTCTACTGTTTTTTTGTTGGATTAGTGGAGACGTGGTTGCTTTGGATGGCTATTTTTCATAAAAGTAGTGTAGTAGATGCCATGGAAAACTATTTAAGTTTCATTCTAAATGCAAAATTTTCAAAGAAAATTTCTCAAAATTTAGATCAATCTTTATTATCTAAATAAGGTATTCCTGCATTTTGCTATCACTAAGAAACTTGAAAGTCTAACCAAACGAGCTATTGGAGTTCATTTTTTGTCAACTTATAGCGGTGTTTTTTTCGATTCTAACATTATTAATTATAATCTTATAATGACTTTCAAATTAATGTAGACATCAAAGTACTCAATGCTTAAGTTTTTTTTTATGTAAATAATAATAATAATAATAATAATAATAATAATAATAATAAAATAATGGCCTTTGTATAAGGGAAAGTTTTTTTCTGTGTTATTCACTAGAGGACTCCTATAAACAGAGGAGTGACTATTATATTCTAAGATACAATCAAATAAACACACACCAATCACAAAATGTAGATTACTTTCCAATTTTTATATATTTTTATGCTAATATTAGTTAGCTCTGCCTTGCTATATAGTTATGAGGTAAAGGGCTTGAAACTTATGTAAAAATATTGATTACTTATTCTGAGTTAGTGAGACAACAACAATAACAACAACAACAACAAGCCTTAATCCCACTAGGTGGGGTCGGCTGCATGAATACTTCGTCTCCATTGTGTCCTATTATGTGTCCTATTCTGAGTTAGTGAGACGATGGATAAAAATCTTCTTAGAAGTACAACATCTCATATAAAATCATAATCAACTTCAATATATTGGGTTCTTCATAGAATATAAGGTTACTAGTGTTGCAGAAAACATTTTAATTGTTACAGTACAAAATCATAAGCTGACTAATAGGTAAATTAAAGTCTCCTAAGAAAGATCATTTCACATGCAGAATAGGCTATAGATCTTTATTCAGCCTCGACACTCTATAATATAATTGACTCTATATTTATAATCAAACTTAGTATTAAATGATAACTCAAGTTTACAAAGTTATAACAAAGCTGAGCTAAATTTTTAACACTTTACATCGGTAGACAACTCACAAGTATATTTTAATTAGAGCACTTAAAAGAGTTTCTACTCTTGGTGTATAATGCCCACCAAATTAGGCCAGCCTTGTATTGCACTCACAAATGTATGTAGATTATGACATATGATTGAGCTGCAGTTTAAATTTCAAAATTTGGATGCCATCAGGAATTATGACATTAGGAGTTTTTGAAAGCCTTATATTTTGAGTTCCTTTGTCTCAATGGTTTCAAGCTTAAGGTTTTCTTCTTAGGAAGCACATCTCAGTCTTGGGAAGGGGTTTCTCATATGGAATAGGTGACAATGAAATTGGAGATCTGTCTTTGTTCCTTGCATTCTGTTTCAACTTCTAGAGAATTGGTGGTTTCTAGCAGTACATGTGTGAAGAAGGTTTTTTTGTTAGGTAGTATTTTTCAGGTAAGATTCTAAGCTATTCTTCTTCTTCTTCTTCGTTTCTTCCTTTGAGGATAAATGTATTTGGAAATTGGAGAAAGAAAACAGGTGCTCTTGCTTTATATACTATGATTATGGTTTATTTTAAATTTTTTTATCTTTTTGGTTAATATTTTCTGTTCACTCATGTGGAAGTATGTTTTGTTAATGATGAATTATGCAAGCAAAGCTTGATATCTTCGGTTGTGTTTTTTTTATTTAATTTTTATGATAATTTCTGGAATATCATTCTTGAATTTGATTGATGCTATTGCATCGCCATTTGACAAAGTTGTTGTTTTATTTTGTTCAATTGGCTCTATATCATTTATTCACCCTTCTAAATAGACCTTGTGCTCAAGGTCTGGGAGCCATTGCAAAATTTGAATATGAAGTTCATGAAACATCTTCTAGTTGAAGTCCTTCCCAAAGCAACAGCAATGGGGTCTCTGTGTAGAATCTGTTATTATTGCAAGATTACAAATGGTTTGACTAATGGATGCCCTTCAAATGTATCTGCAAGTGAAGCAACAGGATGAAATAAGGTATTCTCATGATAATGTTTTAACAAAGAGACATGAAAATTTATATGTATTTGTGCAGTGGCTGGCAAATCCAGTTTGTAAGCCAAATTTCCAATGCATTTAAGGTCAATAACAGGTCTGAAATATTATTTGGCAAGTTTAGAATATTGTTGTCGATTAAGTGAAATCTATTGGTAAGGTTGTAATCAGATACAAAGAAGGTCTTCAATTTGAAAATTAAGTTCTCGATGCCTTTTATCTGTATGAGTTGTTTCATGCTATTGTGTGTAGCACAAAGATTATTGCTTAGTTGCCAAAAAAACCTTTATTTTGTTTCATGAATGCAGCCTCTATGACTTCAACAGAAGAAGTTTAGGCAATAATCAGATAGTAAAGTAGGTGAGGGGTGACCATAAATGATTCGAAATGGTGTAAATTTTGATGAAGAATGTAATGCTGTATGATATGGAAATTTGGCCTATGGTAAATAAGCAACCTATTATGAAAGTTTTTCCATTGCAAAATAATGAAGATATTGTTCAATTCCATGATTCATTACTTTGGATTGACGTTCCATTTGAGGATAATAAGAGCTGCTAGATTTCAAGTGTGTACAACTTAGGTGAAATAGTTCATCTAAAATGAGTTGAGAAAAATAGGATCATGGTATCTAACTTCAGTTTTTGGATGATATTTTGCACGAAAACTTCAACTATTTATTGGTTTTTGGATGATATATTTAAGTGGATTTGCTAAAACATTGGTCGGTAATAATTATATATTTGTATTTTATTGGTTTCTAATCGTAGTTTATCTAGCAAAGTACAAGATGTTGAAAAATCCATGCATGCCCAAGGGGTTTTTAGAGTGGCTCCTTTCTAAGGAAAGATCGAGATGTTTTGCATTGTCAACAACTGGGATTTCATCCTCTTATTAGAAGTACAAATCTATTTATGGATTCAAGATTATATTCAATATCGAAATCAAAGTCAAGAAGTTTTATTAGAAAACACTACTATTTTGGTGTTTGCACAACCTACTACATTAAATTTTTAGTACTTTTTGGTCAGCGTGAATGCTAAGAAGATATTAATGTCATTTTAATACAACTTTGGTTAATTTTATGGTGTATAATTCATGAACGTAAGGTGAAATTTGTTGTATTCTTGTGCATAATTTCTTACTGGAAAAGGAGAAATTTTGATTTTTGTATTAAGACAATTTCAATGTCGACACTTGAAAATTTAAAAGATGTAAAACAAGGGTTGATATTAACGCTTTTTCAATATATGAAAATTCTTATATGCCTCATCTTTCCAAAGAAAAGCATGATGCTTTAGAAGATATATTAAAGATGAAACAATAATAGGATAATTGTGTATATGTTGTCTATAGTAGTGGATAAGCTCAAAAAAATGTGTAGTTTTTAATGTTTTAGGTAAAGTCTAGGATGAAATTGCATTAAGTTTTGTTGGATTTACATACATACCACAATTTTTATGTATTTACACATCTAACATCTAAAGTTCAATTTATATATATATAACACCCCAATCTTCAACATCACTTCAAAAATACCATAATCACTCACTTTTTAAAAGTAAAATATACCTTTTTAAGCATACGAAAGTATTAGATAATTGAATATCTAACTTTAGGTATTAGATATGTAAATGCATAAGAATTGTGTGGTATGCATGTAAATATTTCTTAATTTTTTGATTGGTCTGGTGTAACATCGTTTGTTGTGACAATATGTTCTACAAATTCAATTTATGATAAGCAAAAAAACATTTTGATAATTTTACAAAAAATTGATGTGTTTGAACTTCGAAGACGATCAATAATTGTTTTTAAGTACATCATATAATTAGAGTGAGACTTTCTATTTATAAGAATATCATAAATAAATAAGGCAAAATGCCATAGTAGGGAATTTATAGTGTCCTTGGTGAGTACAAGAAGCTGTTTCAGGAATATCTGTGTCATTCATGAGGATTTGATGAAATTCTATGCATAAATCTAATTTTGGATAAATGGTGGTATAAAAGAGTTCATCTAAGAGCTCATTTACTATGGCTATCAAAAAATAGTGTATGATGGTGAGTTGATCTAAAGTTTGATAGTTAATATAAGAACACTAAGTACCATTTTTTTTAATGAGTAACATAAGAGAAAAATAGACTATGACTTGGTCCAATGATATTGGAATGAGCATTTCTTGGATTAACTTTTTTATCTCAATTTTGTAAAAATAGGGATGGTGATATGGTCAAATATTTGTTGGTTTGGAGTTGGGTTGTAAGGTGACATGGTCAAATATTTATTGATTTGGAGTTGGGTTGTAAGGTGATATGGTGGTCAATAGCACATCATGGAGCTATGGATGTTGGTGTGACAAAGATGCCATAATATTCATTTAAGAGTTGTTGAATCGACGAGTCATGAATAACAGGAATATGTGAAATATTGAAAGTGGCATGTTGTATAAATAGAAATGAGCTTCAACAGAATGGGATGGAAGTGATCTTTTTTTTTTTTTTTTCAGTTGATGGAAATGGATTGGAGCAGATAACGAGGTTTTTAGGCCTTGTAAACTTTTATATTTGCCATTCCCATCAAATTTCATGTGAGGTCTAGATGGTCAGAGATAATACTGCTCAAAAGCTCAAGTTTCTTTTCATGAGATAACAGTCGGAGAAGTGCCTGCATCTTAGCCTTATAAATATTATTGCGATGAAATCGTTCATTGCGATTATAACAACATTTATTTTCATGATTGTCGATCATCTTAGCTTTGATGATTTTCTTGAATGGGATGGGTGATTTAGTATGGAGGGATGTTTGGGGTTGTGTGGGCAGTACACCTAGTAAAGGGCATCAAAATTGTTGGAATCAATTTTTGGAGGTCTCAACAGGTTTATCTTCCATTAAATTGACAACATTTGTGCCTTGCACTAAAAAAGAATGTTGAAATGCTAGATTTCACAATGTATATAAAGACATAGGCTTGATTCAAAGCAACTTTGTAGTAATTATTTGGAAGCATTGATGACTTGATTGGATAAAGATTCAAAGCCATGAAAATAATCAACTGTGGAAGTTGATTTGGTGAGATTGGACAACTTGTGTTGCAAATCTAGATATTGGGAGGTATTGACCCGACGGAAAAGTGCTTGGATACAATCCTCCCATATTGATGATGTTTTTTGAGCCATCAGAACTAAGAAAGGCTTGGTCCATCCATATAAAAAGAAGAGATTGAAATGCTTTATGCATCAAAATCATCATGAAAGTTAAGATATTAGTTTGCTTTGTAGATCTAGCCTTGATTTTTGGTGCCATCAAAATGAGGTAAAGTGAGCTTAATAGCTTTAAGTGAAATTAGATTCTAAAGATGGTAAAAGACTTGGTTGTGTGTGACTAGAAAAGCTTATCGCAGTTGGGGTAGGCGGTGGAGGTGTGTTGCGAAGTAGTTGTCCCACTTGGGTCTCAGGACTCTACATCTTGAGGCATAGTTTTGTCATCTTGTAGAAGACTAAAAAATTTAGTCCTCAAGTTGTTTGACACTGTTGAGACATAAACTTCCACAATATATGCATTTAGATATGTATTCTTGATCATATGTGTAAAATAGAAAACAAACAAAAGAAGGGGTTATCTAAGACGCTGTCTTGAAGGTGTGAGAGGATGTAAGGTATTAATAAGAGCAAGAAAATTGATATGTTCCTAAAAGTGGAAGTTTAGAACAAGTTTTTTTTAAAGAGAAGAATTGAATCATGGTAATGTCGTGGAGCTTGAGAGAACTCATAAGAAGAAGAAGGAATAGGGAAAATGATAAAATATCTTAGAAAGACTTCATTCATTCTCCTCTTGTATACATTTTATTCCATTTCTTATTTACGCGTAGATTTTAGGAGTTTTTATTTAAATGATCGAATACAACATCAAGGAATAATATTTTCAGAGATGAAAATATCACCTAACATTTGATTCAATCACTTAATAAGGACTCTTAAGACTGATAGGTCTATGTGTACTATGATTTTTCCCCGACCATATATAAATGAATAGAATATGGTTTATTTTAGTCTAAGTTACATATTCCTTATAGAGGCAAGCCTTTACAATTTATTACAACTTAATAGAATTAAAATCTCATAAGAAAACTCTTGATTAAATAAATTAACTTTTATTTTTATAGATTTCAAAGTTTGATTTCAAGATTTTAAATATAAAAGTCAAATGAGATAGATCAAGTAAATAATGTATTTTAACATTAATTAAGCACAAAATATTAATTTAAATACAAAAATTCACTAAAATTTTGTACTTATCATTAATTGAAATATAATTTATATAATTTATATAATTGTATAAATTTATTAAATTTAAGATTACATGATCACATCACTTATATATATAGCTCACATTTATATATTATTTATATTTCATTATATATAATATAATTTATTTTGTTGATATGCATTATATCTCTCTTATGCTCATTAGTAGTATTGATTGGGTAAATTTCAAAAATAATTTATGACATGGAAGAAAGTGCATGCACAATTCACCTCCTTTTTGTGTCTTAAATGAACAAACCAATTTCAAAAAGAAAGTCGCACATTTTTTAAACTAGGCTCCTAAGCTTTGCTTTGGTTAATAGATGGCTTTCTTAAGTGAACATGCCATTTTCTTTTCTTAAGCAGTATAGTTAGTTGGCTGCACCATATAGATTGTCTCCTTAAGATTTTCATAGAGAGAAACGTTTTTCATATTAATTTGCATCATAGGTTCTTCATAATTGATTAACATGGTAATTAAATTATTGATGTTTCTTAGACTTAATAATATGTTGTTGCCTAGAGGTGGAGCATTAAGGTGTTGGAGTTTGCCATTAGAACTACAAAGGAAGTGAAAGCATTATAATTACGAAAGATAATTAATATCATTTAATTTATTTATATACTAATAATAAAAAAGAGTTTATATTCATTAAGAAGAGGTTGAGACTAGGGGTGTAAGTGAGTCTAGCTGGCTCGCGAGCTGACTCGAGCTCACGAGCCAAGCTTATCGAGCCACGAGCTCGAGCCTGGTTTGACTCAGCTAGGTAGCTTATCGAGTCAGCTTGTTTACAAAATGACAAACTGTAATTATCGTGTATCACATTATCGGTTCAATAATTTATCGAGCTTTTTAAACGAGCATTGGTCGAGCTCGAAGCGACTTTCTTTAAATTGAGTCAAGCTCGATCCTGGTAATTAAGCTCGAGTCGAGCTCGAGCTTGAGCTCAAGCTCAACTAGGTTTAAACAAGCTTAGCTCGATTAAGTCAAAACTTGACTTGACTCGACTCATTTACAGTCGTAGTTGAGACACCATGATACTACTAAGATATTAAGTAAGAAGAGTTGGGGTTTTACTTAGGTCACACTAGAATTTATAGTTCCATGGTAATGTCGTGGAGCTTGAGAGAACTCATAAGAAGAAGGAATAGGGAAAATGATAAAATATCTTAGAAAGACTTCATTCATTCTCCTCTTGTATACATTTTATTCCATTTCTTTTTTAAAGACTGTGATGTTAAGTCTTAAATTGGATCATCACGTAGATTTTAGGAGTTTTTATTTAAATGATCGAATATAACATCAAGGAATAATATCTTCAGAGATAAAAATATCACCCAACATTTGATTCAATCACTTAATGGACTCTTTGATAGATTACAGCGTGCTTTGATTTTTTTCCGACCATATATAAATGAATAGAATATGGTTTATTTTAGTCTAAGTTACATATTCCCTATAGAGGCGAGCCTCTACAATTAATTACAACTTAATAGAATTAAAATCTCATAAGAAAACTCTTGATTAAATAAATTAACTTTTATTTTTATAGATTTCAAAGTTTGATTTCAAGATTTTTAAATATAAAAGTCAAATGAGATAGATCAAGTAAATAATGTATTTTAACATTAATTAACCATAAAATACTAATTTAAATACAAAAAATTCACTAAAATTTTGTACTTATCATTAATTGAAATATAATTTATATAATTTATATAATTGTATAAATTTATTAAATTTAAGATTACATGATTACATCACTTATATGTAGCTCACATTTATATATTATTTATATTTCATTATATATAATATAATTTATTTTGTTGATATGCATTATATCTCTTATGCTCATTTGTAGTATTGATTGGGTAAATTTCAAAAATAATTTATGACATGGAAGAAAGTGCATGCACAATTCACCTCCTTTTTGTGTCTTAAATGAGCAAACCAATTTCAAAAAGAAAGTTGCACATTGACGTTAACCTGTGTGGAAGAGGTTGAATTGAATCGTTGGGATCTTTTGACCCATCCGGGTTGTTTGTCGAGTGTTAGATGGCGTTAACGTGTGGAAGGGGTAGTAGGAAGTCCAAGGACCTTTTGACTATCCTGGTTGTTTCTCGAGTCTTTGCCGATGGCGTTAACTATCGAAGGTCGTGAGTCCACCAAGGACCTTTTGACCCATCCTAGGTTGTTTGTCGAGTCTTTCGATGGCGTTAACGTATGGAAGAGGTGAAGTAAGTCCATGAGATCTTTTGACTATCTAGTTGTTTGTCGTCTTTTCGATGTTAACTGTATGGAAGAGGTCGAAGTCCAGGACCTTTGATATCTGGGTTGTTTTATTAATTATTAGATGACATTAACTATATGGAAGGGTAATTAAAACATCGCTGGTTGTAGCAAGTTGCTCCTTAACCTTGGTCTCATTTTTCCATGAGTATGAGTGGAAAAACATAATTTGCAAAGCTATATCTCTTCTCAATATTGAAATATCCTCCAACTTTGACTTGTTTCTTGGGATGGAAATCGATTAGATGCTTAACATGGGTAATCTTCTGAGATTAAGAGTTGCCCCGGTTCGTATCGAAGGAACAAAGTTTGATGAATCTTCATTCTTTGCTTAGCTCTTTAAAAGCTTAAAATGCTCCACCTCGATGGTGGTTTTGATCTGTTGGAAACTTTAACAGATGAAATGAGAATCAATTTTTCAGCAAAGCTGATGCGTCAAATCGATTCGGTAGAGTAAAGTTTATCTTCTTTGGAAAGTCCAAAGACAAACACATGTATTTAAAGAGCGAACAATAAAACTCGAGTTTTACGTGAAAACCTCAAAAGAGGAAAACCACGGGCTAGCCGGAAAGCTTCCACTATGTCATTTGAGTACAAGATCTTCCGACAGGGATTACAGTGTATATGAAATGAGCGATTCTTAGTAATAGACATATGGCAAAGTTTGACGATGTTGGCGATAGTGGCCGTATATTGGTGATGATATACAATAATGGTCGGCGGTGAGGATGGGTGTGGTGAGCGGCGGCCGTGGCGGTGGTTGGACGATCAGTGGCGACTTCGATTGCTTGGAGGATCTTTAGAGCTCTCCTCTCTCTCTTTCTTCCTTCTCCTTCTTGGCCTCCCCTCATATAATGCTATTTATATGGAGTGGCGTCTCTGTAAATACATGCAAAATAACTCCTCTCCATATACTCATGATGATTCCTGATCATATGATGTATTTTGTGTATTTGAATGCTCAAATAAAATCAATTGTAAGATCTTTGGCTTGTTGGAACCCTCGTTGACGCTCGATTTATTATATGTTTATTTGAGCTTTTAGGAATTTAATTGATGTCTCAAAGTTTCCAATGATATTTTAAGTGCTTGATCTCTATTTGATTTGATTGCTTTCAAGATTCGTGCTTCGACTAGAGGAATTTTCAGGGTCATATCAATATTCATTAAGAAGAGGTTGAGATTAGGGGTGTAAGTGAGTCTAGGCGGCTCCGACTCACTCCAGCCAAACTTATCGAACCACGATCGAGCACGGTTTGACTCATTAGGTATTGTTTATTTCGTTTACAAAATGACATATATTATCGTATCACATTATCGGTTCAATAATTTATCGAGCTTTTTAAACGAGCTTGAGCATTCGAGTCGAGCTCGAGCTTGACTTTCTTTAAATCGAGTCGAGCTCGATCCTGGTAATTAAGCTCGAGTCGAGCTCAAGCTCAACAGGGTTTAAACAAGCTAAGCTTGATTAAGTCAAAACTCGACTATTTCATTTACACTCTAGTTGAGACACCATATCTCTTAAGATATTAAAGTTTGGTACGTCATTTGAATGTGCGCATTCAAATCATCTTTTAATTCAGCGTTTGGTTAAGTAAAGTAAAATTATCATTTCAAATACACAGAAAGGTCTTCGTGTATTTGAATTACTTCCATAATTCACATATCAAGAAAGTGATCTGGCAATGTGCCGCGCCGCTATGGCACCTCGCGTCTTGCGTCGCCGCCGATCGCCATGCGTGGCACCATCGTCGCCGCCGTGCCGCACCGTCGGTCAGCCGGCCAGCTGCCATTGCGGTCATACACCGCACCCCACCGCCGCCGGTATGGCCAGCCGACAGCGCCAGCTGCGCGCCATACGGTGAAGACCCTCGTGATTCTTTACATTATTTTGTCACAAAAAAAAAAATCTGAAGTCGTGAATTTGTAAAGCTCTCAACCAAACAACTATAAAGTAATATTTTCTCAATTTCTTTTATCTGCGTTCTTTTCTGTGCGTTCGAATTCAACAACGAGTAAGAAGAGTCGGGGTTTAACTTAGGTCACACTGGAATTGATAGTTCCCTAGGACAACAATTAAGATGGTGGGGATGAGGGCACTGGTGGCACGATTGCTAGAGCAGGGATGCTTGGATGCTTTAAGTAGCTAGTGTGTAGACCGGTGTTGAGACCACATAAGATGTCTCGAGTGTGAGAGTTGCAAGAATTACATGAGACATGAATATGTTTTTGGTAGTGGTAATTGTGATTACATAGGAATGGTGCATTTGGGATTACATGTGAGGGCTTAAGTGTGAGAGCAAGAGAAGGGGATTGCATGCTTGTTATTTGATGGAATGAGTTGTGTTCAAAGTAGGCATATGGTTGAGATGGTTCGCATGCTAGCATGAGAGCGATAGCATGCGAGATTGGCTCAAGCAGTTAGCATTGCATTGAGATTATGATAAGAAATGATAGACTTTTGTGTCTTATATACTTAAGAACTCCCCTTTACTTTGTAAATCCTCATTTATTAATATTTCACAATATTTTCAACTTTTTTTAAAAAAATTAAGTCATAATTACTTTTGAAACATGCAATGAAAAACATTGCATTTTTTTTATAATTCTACAATCATTTGAAGCAAAAATGCATAATTGTTTGTCAATTTGCAGCTACAGTTATTTTATGAATTATTCACAAATGTATATATATATATGTAGTAAATGAAGTCTTAACTGCCTTTTCAATTAAAAGCCATATACTTAAAAATAATTTAAATTTTTAGACAAGTCATTATATAAGTGAGACCAATGGAAAATAATCATAACTTAATTATTACCAACTAATTAATACATTTTATCTTATATTATAAGTCTGGCAGTTCCAACAAGTCTTTTTCATAATATAACAAGTTTCTCATAAAAAAGTAGATATTATTATTGTTGTTGTTGTTGTTGTTAATAATAATAATAATACTATTAATATTAATAATAATATTATTATTTGTTCTTCTCATATTTCTCTCCATTTGCCTTAATACCTAACTTTGAAGACCACTATGTACAAATGTTGGAGTTATTAGCTTAAAAATAAAACCTTTTTTTTATTTTTTTTGGGGATCATTTCAAGTTGCTATTGGACTTAAGAGGGCTTTGTCATATATATATATATATATATATATATATATATATATATATAAAATTGATTTAAATCAATTTTAAGTCATAAGTGAGTTTAAGACCAATTGAATTGTGCACATCATTTTTTTTATTGATCTACCATTTAAATTACTTTGCTAATTTTTTTTTAACAAATCTATGATGTGGCTTGCATATAGAGATGTCATAAAGTCTTATTGAGAGATAAAATTACTTTCCATAATTTTCATCTCATTCAAGGGATTATGGCAAATGAGCCAATTAATGGCAATAAGTTAGATGGTGAAAGGGTTAGATAGTTTGAATGTGGGATTGTAAATTCAAGTGGCAGGGTGGGTCAAAACTAATTGCTCTATATACCTCAGGCATATATTATGTACTTCACAAGGCTATTCCATATGGAGATTTTATTGCATTCTCTACATATTGGAAGTAATTGTAGATGAACTAATAGTAATCATCATTTAGTCAAGTTTCACACTAAGTTCTCTTCTTAAGTGAACATGACAAGTTCTCTTCTTAAGCAGTATAGTTAGGTGGCTGCAACATATAAATTAGGGCTGCAAACAATCCGAGCTGAGCTGAATATATGCGTTTTCGAGTTCAAGTTTGTTTATCATAATCGAGCTCGAGCTCGATTCAAGCTTTTTAGGATCGTGTTCAAGCTTGAGCTTGTTTATCATTATCAAGCTCGAGCTTGATTTGAGTTTGTTCACGAGCTCGGTTCAAATTAGATTATCGAGCTCATTAGCAAGCAGCTTGTTTATTGAAATAAATGAGCTTTAATCGAGCTTGCTCGTGAGCAACTTGTTGAGAACTATATATATGAGCTACATAAATTAAAGCATATTAAGCTTGAAAAAAATAAAAAATTAAATAATATTGTTTACAAATAAGCCTTATCGGAGCCATAATTGAGCTCCTTAATGAGCTTGTTCATGAGCTTTTAATGATATTGTTCATGAGCATAAATGAACCAAACTACGTCGCTTCGTTCATTTATAATCGAAGATTTACAAGTTGCTACGTTCAAAATAGTTAATCAAACGATCATGAATGAGCTCTAATCAAGTCGAGCCACGAGTGGCTTGTCGAATGCTCTGTTCATTCGCAGCCCTAATATAAATTGCCTCATTAAGATTTCATAGAGAAAAATATTATTCATATTCATTTGCATCATAGGTCATTCATAATTGATTAACATGAAAAAAGAGAATTTAGATTAATTTATGTTTCTTAACTTCAAAGGAGTCAAAATAGCTTATCTTAGTAGAATATAAAGCACATAATTTAGATTTGCATAAATTCTAGAACATTATCATTGTGCAAAATTTTGATTAAAAAAATGAAAATTTTATTTTTATTTTTGGATAAAAGGTTTGAAAAAATATGATGCACTTTAAAGCAAAATTTTAAGCAAACATATTTAAGTGTTTCCAAAACAATTATTAATGGATGTGACAAAAATATTTGGCATTCAAAGATATAATTTGTAATGGAGTAACTCCTCTAGCTCAAATGAGGCCATTTAAGGCATCCAATCTAGCTCAAATTGCTGTTCCTTCTTTATGCTTTTATACTTTACGAAACAAACATTGATTCTAGGCTAATCAATCATGTGATAGAAATTTTTGGCCTCTGAGATAGTTTTTAGTTTCTTATATTCGAGAAATCCCCATTAGACTGCTTAGATCACAGGCCCAAAATGAATGTTCTCTATCTCGATCTAGAGGTTTAAGATGATCTCTCAACCATCCATTCTATTTGTTTAAAACGAATGCCTGAGATTAAGTTGAGTCAATAATGTATCGATCTCTCTTTAACTATTGCGAGTTTAATCTTGATTAGGGGTGTAAACGAGTTGAGTTCTGACTGAATCGAGCTAAGCTTATTTAAACCCTGTTAAGCTTGAGCTCGACTCTAATGCTTGGACTCATTTCATAAGCTCGAGCTCGTTTAAAAAGCTCGATAAATTATTGAATTGATAATGTAAAATATGATAATTACAGTTCGCCATTATATAAACGAGCCGGCTGGATAAGCTACCGAACCGAGTCAAACAAGGCTCGAACTCGAGCTCGAAATTTTTTCGAGCTTGTTTATGAGCTGGAGCTCATGGCTCAATAAGTTTGGCTCACGAGCTCATTAACGAGCCAAGCTCGAGTAGGCTTGCGAGCTGGCCGTGACTCACCTCTCTAATCTTGATCGTGTGATCTTCGATTACATAGCTCGGATCGTAGATAGTTAATTGTAGCACATTGATTTTAATCCATGCATTACGTCAGTCACTAACTAGATAAAATAGTTTTAGATTAATTAAAGAATTTTATTGGTTAATTTTAGATTAATTAAAGAATTTTAAAAAATTTTAATTTATAAAATTAAATGAGAAATATGCAACCCCATCAAATTTTCATGAAAAGTTCATTGAGATGTTTCTAACCTCTGAGAATTTTCTTAGAAATATATATTAATATTTAAATCTAATTAAAATAAGTATACATAAAATTAAACATAAAATTAAAAAAAATTGAAAATTTCAAAATTTCATTAACATTTTTCCTAAAAAAACTTTAATAAAATAAGTCACTACTTTAAGTTTAAATAAAAGTAATTGTGAAAAAAAATCAACAAAATAATAAAATAATAGCATAAATGATATCTTTAACTTTTAAAATTTTAAAATTTAGAAATGTTTAAACACTTTATAATAAATTTTCACTAAATCCAAGTGAAATACGAAGATATATAAAAGTAAAATTAAAATTAAATAAATAATATTTTAATTATTATAATTAGATAGTTTAAATTAATTAAGTAAATTATATAGAATTTAAGTTAAATCAAATTTATTCCAAATTTTGTACAAGGTTTCATAGATTGTTCTAAATCTATTAAAAATTTTTCCTAAAATTTAATATTAATTTAATATAAATTTTTTTATTAAGAAATTAACTAATTAATATAAAGTAAATTATAAAAAATTTATATATAATTTTAATAAATCTCAAATCAAAATTTTATATTAATTCAAAATAATTTTAAAATTTTATGAGAACATCCCTTTATTATTCTCTTATCATAAAAATTTTCATAAAAGTTTAAAAAATTATTTTAGAAATTTTTTAAGAAAATAAAATATTAATAAAATCAATTGAATAATAGTGAAAATTCATTTAGGATAGATCTAGTGTGTTATGAAATATAACTTCATCCTTTTAGTATAAGATGTATTCTATAATTCTTATGATACCATAGTAATGAGGATCACTTACTTGCTGGACTTTACTCGCCTTTGCTCATTCTTAAAAATCACTGTAAATATGAAAAAAAAATTTATTTTAATTTTTGAATCCATTATACCATATTCGATCACTAAAATAAAATAAAATAATTAAAATTTATGGATTCCTAAATTTTTTACCATAATAACTAATAAGGTAATATTTTGTTGAAAGTATATAGAATGAAGAAAGTTTTATATTCTTGTAGGATTTTCTTAAAATATGAGAGTAGAGATACAAGAAAATCATGCGATATATTTTAATGAGAGAAGATATCACTTTAGACAGGTTATCACTTTAAGCAGACATACAGATCATAGCAGATGAGTGTTTATCTTTTGACGGGATATTACTTTAGATCACCTGCAGGTTTTACTGTAATAGAAGGCTTATGACTACTGAGAATTCTTATGGAATAGTGTGATCAACTTCTTGGATGCATTAGAGGAAAAAAAACATCAAGGGTGTGCATGTAGTAAAAATTTGCAAGGAAGCAAAAGTCTCATAATCTTCAGAAATAACAGTATCATTAAATTTGATTATGTATTACTAATAGAAGAAAGTTTTGATTCACTGATAGGAGATCGAGATATCATGGCACAAAGGAGAGATTAAGTAAGAGTTGGTTGTTAGAGCGACGATGCATGAGCTCTGTAAGTGGCTTGTGCGAGGATTAATGGCGAGACCCTCATAAGGTGGTTTGAGGGATAGAGCAAGAGAGATTATGTGCGACGTGAATATGTTTTCAATAATGGCGAGTGGTGATAAAATAAGAACGAGTAAGATGTGATGGGAAGAGAGAGAGAGAGAGAGAGAGAGAGAGAGTAAATAAACTCTTCCCACTTGATAGCAAATTAGCAAAGAAACAATTATAGAAAAACCAAGTTTAACGTGGAAAGCCCTTCCAAACCTTGAGAAGGTAAAAACCTTGGCACACACTTCCCAGTCAGGGAAAAACTCCACTATAAACAACAGAGATTACAAGTGAGTTACAGAAATTCAAATACAATCAACAGCAATTCTTTCTGAATCGAAATTCCAAACAGTCTTCTATCTACTGACAAAACTTCAGCACGGTCGGACCACAGTTAACACAATTCACTAATATTGTCTCGCTAAGTAAACAGATCTGTAACTATCAGCGAAGAATGTGTGCTTTCTTCGTTGAAACAATAAGCAAACAGATCACATGTGAAGGGAATGTTTTTCAGAAGAGAAAACACTGCAGATGTGAAAGAAAAAAGGCAATTTTTTTAAATTAAGTATGGTTAGAAGTTTAATTAAGTAATTAAGTATTAATAAAAAAAATTTAAGAATAGGTATAGTCGCCCAATTAGTGGCGACCGTCGCCACGTCGGCGTGGAGTGCCACGCGAAATTGAGACCCAATTAGTGCCGATCGATTGAAATGGTCGCCACTGTGGGCGACCGGCCAGATTACGAGCCGCATTAATTAATCACACTAGACTGGGCCCACCAATCGCGACGGCTTCGTGTTAATTTTTTAAAGATGTGCTAGCCCTAGAGACCGGCTTCGTGTTAATAGAGAAATACCACGGTTTAGAGCTTGAAATGATTCGTGACCGCAAAGTTGATAATAATTTAATGGATGACAATCATATGAAGTTAACCAATTCATTTGAAATGGACAAATAATAAAAGTTCATTATGACATAATCAAAGGGCGTACATGACTCTCAAGAGAATAAACAGATAAATAAAATGTAGATGACACAAAAGTATACTATATCGCCCTAAACCCTATACCGCGTGACAACCGCTCTTCCTCCCGTGGTTGCGGAATAGCACCACTCCCAGTGTGGTCGGTACACAAGATGGACGATCACGCAACTGATAGTGGCCCTCTACTGCAAGATCCTGGTGCGGCGTCATATCATCTGATCGGAATATAGGTGGTGCGAGTCATATGTAGGCGATATGTAGAAGGATCGATCGATAGAGGCGACCTGATCGGGAGATGATGACGCTCCGCCATGGACACCCTCTCAGAAAGCACGATCCGTAATATGTGTCACCAATATGTACACGCCATCTCTCGATATCATCATACCTATCAACACATCCTCAAGGGGTGATCATCCACAGACCGTATGGTGAAAGATGTCCCGAGTGCTGATATGCTCCACACCTAAAAAACAAATGTAAAATTAAGACTTACATAAATATTGAATTCGGATGAATACTTACTTATATCGAACTTACATAAATACGCTTCCATGGTGCTCACGTAGTAAGTAGGGTGGAAATACGAGGACGACCAATCTCAAGATAATGCATCTCGATAGTTTTTCCTCTTCTACATCCTCATCAGGCCTCGACGAACAATCCCTCCGCTCTCCAAGCAATGTGGTGGTAATCAACTCGCAGATCCGCTTTATCCAGACCATCAACCCTTTTGAAACAAGGGTCAAGGCTACATTTACTCGGGAATAAGGCAATCGCGACTCTATTCGTAACGCCACTCAACCCTCTTCCGATAAGAGGGACTCGTAACATATGTCGTATTATGAGCATGTATCTGATAGATGTGCTGTGATCTGCACATTGTACGGCTCCCAGATCACCTGCACATATAGTAAAAATTATCTTAAAACATAATATACATTACAGATATTTGAACTAAAGTGTTATTTGCAGATCTAACCTGTGTTTGCAGCATGCCATCTAGCTCATTTCTGTACACTGCAATATTTGCAATTGGCTACTGACGAATATACTTCTCATTCCATCTGCACACATAATACAGTTTAAACATAAATATAAGCTGCATAATTTGAAAGTGTAATTAACAACACATACCTCAAACCAACGCTGAGACTAGCAAGCTCTGCAGGATATGGAACATGTAAAGTCGGCCTGCCCACATGAATATGCTCCCAAGCCCAAATCAAGGAGGCAGTATGCATGTTCCTGTGCCTACCAACTCGCGAACTCCCTATATAGATAAGCTAAAGCTCCACCTATAGACATCATGCTAAAGGAATCCGTCCTCCGTGGTAAATACCGTAGTGGACCTCAACGAAGTCTCGAGAGCGTGCCCAATCGAAATAAAATATACGCGAAGAAGAACTCCTCTGCCATATGCCGATCTATGAAAGTCCACCTAAGAACGGTGGCATGCATGTCTGAGTGTGCCTAACCCATCCTGAATGTCGACCGACCGCGACGACGGATCATGACATCACGTCGGTAAGGCGTCCCAACAAATCATCGCAGAATCGGTGCCCCATCTCTTCTCCTCGCCAATCACGGCCTTTATGATAGGTGGCCCATCAACCCGTAGTCGGGATCATCGCCACGTCATTGGCGTCACATTCATCGCTCCAGGAAGGTATTAGTCTGGAGACTATCTCAACCAACGACAAATGATGATCAGCCGGATGAAGCGTGATTGACTCACCAGTCTGAGCCACGCTTTCCAACGGATGAATCGATGCGTAATGTGGTGCCCTCCTTGGTACAAAGCAAGTGTGATCGCGACCAATCACGGTCTTCACGAAAAAAAAAATCTAACCTATCAGAAATAAAAAGGTAAACAATTAAAAAATAAAATTCACTTAGGGTGGCGGCGACCTATCTGCAGTAAAGGCTTAACTAGGATAAACCTCGTGAGGTGTAGCCTCAATGGTGGGCGGCTCCCTTAGCATGTCTATGTCACTGAAAGCGTGAGGCGGTGCCTCCTGCCGTCTGTCGAGGAAAAGATACATAAAATATAATAGTGTTAAGATATATCAGAAAGATTTATCTCAAAGGGAATTTGGAATAACTTCATGATAAGATATAATTACTCAGGTCCACCAATTTGAATCATAATTTCTTTCCCAAGCGAAAGCAACTTCCATTCATAAAAAGTTGGCATCTCAATTTACTAAAGCGTTCGCAATGTTATATCAACTTCATGATTATCAATAATTTGAGTAAGTCATGACCAAGAATGTTGGCACTAATAATCATAGAATGTACTTATTCAATGAAATATTAAATCTAGAAGAATATAGCCAACTAATAATTTCAAAACAACGAAAAAACATGTAAACATAATATCAATACAATTAACCTATCTTTTAAAGAATATAAGATGAATAATAATCATTGCACCATCACACATATAACATTTAACTAGGTTAAGCAAAAAATGAGATCTAAATTGATTGTAGCCATTAAAAAACATCAGTTTTCTTTATTCAAACTAATTCAAGCACCACGCAAAGGGTTATAGAATCCCTTTCCGCCGCTATAACTTATCATAAATAAATCTTTTTAAAAAATAGAATAATCAAACTAATATAATAAAAACCACTGTCTAAATAATTGCATTGAATATTATGCTTTTTTTAAAAAAAATTTTAATTAAATCATAATTTTCTAATATCTACTATACTCAACTAAATCAACTTGAAAAATATAATGTTTAAAATACAACTAAAACTTAATTTTCTAGATCGCAATAGATAGAATGCCTCTAAATAGAAGCCTAAACAAACCCACAATTTGAAAGAGGACAACCAATTAATACTGGACAAAACAACAAATCACGTAGCAGCAATTAATTAGGGAAAGAAAGAATCCAAATGACAGGAAAAAAAAGAAGTTTTTATCGAATAAGGCGGAAGGCGACCATCTGACGACGGCGGAAAGTTCGAGAGGGGAGGAGTGCTCGGTGGCGGTGAGTTTGGTGAGAGCTCCAGGCGGAGGAAGCGATTCAGGCGAATCGAGTGAAACTAAGGAGGAGGGCGTCTGGCGATCTAATATCTGTCGATAGTCGGATTAGTACGGCGCTCAATCGCTATCGGCTCGCTAGTAGGCTAATTTCTAGTCTTTCACTCCACGTGACGGCGTGGTGGTGATCCCACTAATTGGCGTATACATATTCTTAAATTTTTTTATTAATATTTAATTACTTAATTAAGCTTCTAATCATACTTAATTTAAAAAAATTGCCAAGAAAAAAACGCTCCCATTTCTCTTCGGCTTCAAAGACGTTCATTGTTCATCTCAGTTAACTACAGTGAGCATTGTCTATCACCAATAGATGCAGTTTTAGAGACAAAAAGATTTTATTTTTATTTTTATTTTTATTATTATTTTTTTTTTCGTGATTTCTCACACATAGGAGGGATCAACAACCCAACGAGAGGAGGGGTTGTGTGTTAGTTGAGTTATGAACAAAGCGTGGGTGGGGCTCAAAATAGGATGAGGTTTTACTTTGTGGTTGGGTCACATGCTAGTAGGGGTGTCAAAAATTGATTTGATATGATAACTCGACTCAAAAAATTCGGATTCGAGTAAACCCAAATAATTTTCGTGTTGGGTTCAAGTTCAAGAAATTGACCCGTTTAATTATTCGGGTCGGGTTCGGGTTGAGCTGTTAACCCAAAATTAACACGATTTTGACATACAAATTATAATTTGACTTATTTTTTATCCACAAATCTCGAGATTGATCCAATTTTTACTTGTGAACTCTAATTTGACTCGATTTTGACCTAAGGCTTATATAAATAGATCATTCGGATCGTGTTGGTCGAGTTGAAGCGCAGTATCTCACGTCAATTTCGTGGGCGATCCGTCACATTGACACCCTACATACTAGCATGAGAAAGATTACATTGAGATCATTACAATAGGAAAGGGAGTTGAGTATCTTACACCTTGAAAGAATCACCTTATCTATTGCATTTAAATTAAAAAATAATTTTGATTTTGCAATAAAAAAATTAAATTTTTTTATTTATAATTTTACAATCATGTGAACCAAAAATGAATAATTATTTGTCAGCTACAATTATTTTATGTATTATTCCCAAAATAACATATATATATATATATATATATATATATATATATATATATATATATATATATATAATGAAGTATTAATTCTCCTTTCAATAAAAAGCTGTATATTTAAAAATAAATAAATTATATTCTTAGACAAGTCATTATATAAATGTGACCAATGGGAAGCTATCATAAATTACTCGCAACAAGCTAACTATTATAGTTTACAATATACTATAAGTCATGCAGTTCCAACAAGTCTTTTTCATAATATAACAATTTTCTTGCAGAAAAAAAATATATTTTATTATTATCAGTATTATTATTATTATATATATTTTTTGCTCTTCTCATATTTCTCTCCATTTGCCTTTATGCCTAACCTTGAAGTATGCACAAAATTTGGAGTTATATAGCTTTGGAATAAATTTTTTTTTTTTTGATCAAATTAATTTTCTAGTGAAGAATTTTAAAATGGCATCAGACCAAATCAATATATATATATATATATATATATATATATATATATATATATATATATATATATATATATATATATATATATATATATATATATATATATAATATATAGAGAGAGAGAGAGAGAGAGAGAGAGAATAAAGGCTTATTGAGAGATAAAATTACTTTCGATTATTCCAAATATTTATTTTCTTCACATTCCAAGCATTACATGAGAAAAAAAAAAAGAAAAGAAGAAGAGAACTAAAGTTGACTCGATATATAATGATCTAAACTCTTTAAATATGTACTAGAGTTAAGGGGCAAGTGAGCTATTTAATGACAATATTTTAGGGAGAGAATGGGTTATAGAGGTCGAACACGTGACTATAAGTTGGAGAAACAAGTCTAAATCACATGCTCTTGGCTTAATTTTCAAATTAGACTTAATTAAACTTGTAATTAGGTAATTAGGAATTTGAAAAAAAAAATTAAAATAAACAATGCGTCAGCGGGCGGCCCCTGGTCACATTGCGAATGAGGCTCTACCCTAAATTTCGCCCCAAATCAGCAGCATCCGCTTTTTTATTTTCCCATTTCCTTCAGACTCTCTGCTCGCGAGATCGCCCGCATTAGCTCTTCTTTCGTGCCGTCTTCGACCAGCGGGACCTCGCCATGCCAAGGAGAAGCTCGTAGCACATTTCCTTATTTTTTTTCCACCGATTTAGGTATTTTTAACCTAAATGAAAAATGTGTGTTAGATCTCATATTATATGAGTTTATTTGGTATTTAGGGCTTATTTAGTTAGATTTCCATTGAAAATGTGTGCTAGATCTCATTTTAAATGTGGTGTTTATTTGGAAGTACGATGAATTTGTTTAGTTTTTGTTTGGCGAGATCTCTTTTCGTAATTGTATTTTCAGAGATTTTACTTGTAAGATAAATATTGCTTTTGTTGGTCCTCTTTTTCCAATTTTAGTTGTTTTTGCTTAATGGGGATAATTTATGTCTTTCAATGAATATAAGGAATATTTGGATTGAACTGGATAGTTTATTTCTTATATGTTATATTAATTCTGATGAGAAGGTTAATTCAAAAATGTTCTACTTGTTTAATAATGTTAGAAAACTTCTTTCTTCCTTTAATTACAAGATCTCTCATATGTCGAAGAAGATAATATTTACGCTCATTTGTTTTTGACTAAAAAAAAGGTGATTTAGATGTTTTTTCATTGAATTCAGTTATAAAAATATTCTCATACAACTTTGTGGGATAGTATATCCTAATAAAATTTGTTTTCTTTTATGTTAGATACAATTAGCTTGTTGTAACTCTGATGGACTCTATGTCTTTATACAGATGAGATGTTAGTATTTATTTAAGTTAACTTTTTTGTTGTGCTGCTATTTTTTTGGGAAAAATGTTGGAAGTGTCCCTCGGATGTTTTGTTATTCTATCGATCTTATATTGCATTCGATGATATATTAATTAGTATGAGTACGAATTAATTTTCAACGTCATATATTTTAAATATTTGGGAAAAATAAATCTTTATGCGTTTGAATTTAGTTGATAAATCTATATGAGTGTATGATGCGTTTGTATATTTTTTTGGAAAAAAGAAACCTTGAATCGTGATTTTTGTTTGTGCGTTTAACTATTTCAGAAAAATACATTTTTATGCATTTGAATTTATTTGGTAGATCTATATGATTGTATGATGCGTTTGTATTTTTTTTTACAAACTATTAGAACTACGTTTAGTTTTTGATTTGGATTTTTTTGAGGTAATTTTTATAAACCTAGAGTTGAATGTTCACTTTGATTGCAAATATTAGATGATTAGATGTGTTTTAATAGCTGAGTTGTGTGATTTGTGAACTTATTTGCTAGATCTATGAGATTGTATGATGTGTTTGTATTTTTTTTGGGGAAAATAAATCATGTTGTGATTAGATATGTTTTATTATAAAATGTTGTTGTTGAGATTGTTATGAGCGGTAATAACGTTTGTTTCAATTGACTCTACCTTTTTATATTATATCAGCCTTTCTTCTAGTTAGATTCCAGGAGTTGAACCCACTGAGAATCAAAGCTCCCCTTTTAATCTGCACCCAATATATTTGATCTAATTCTTTAAGTATGTTTTAGATTGTGCATGATGTTTGTTTAAGTTATTTCTTAGAATTAAAAGTTAGTGTAAATTAACTGCAGATAGTTGTAAATTATGGATCCATTGACTATTATTATAAAATAAATTGAATTTATTCTTTGTCCTCGTGAGATAAGGGATTATATGTGTTTTGGTGTTCTGAGGTCAAAATGAGTTCAGATACTGTTTGCATTGTTCTTTATTATGATGGTGAATTGACTATTACTGATGATTTTATTCCTACTTATACTAGTGGAAAAAATCGTCCAATACAAATCCCAAGGTGGATTCAATTCATGGACTTATAGAGGCGTATTGTGAGGTCACTAAAGTTAGATCCAGTTAAGTTTAGTGTTAATCTGATAGGTCGATTTTCTATTGGTGTTGGATTTATAGCAGCTCACATTTCTGATGATGAAGTGGGTGAGTCTATACGCATCATGCACTCAACCAATGGTAGTGTACGTTGAAGTTGTGGAACTGACTAATGAAAAAAGAGGGACAGACAATATTGAGGAGTGTCAGAGAGCTCCAATTGTAGTGAATACTTCACACCAACATCTCAAGTAACTTCCCAGGTTGAACCTTATAGATCTTCACCATCAATTGCTCGGACAAGTTCCGCATTTATTGATTACCCTCAAGATGATCCCATAAATTCACTATCTTCTGAAGATGAAGGGTATGAAACTATGCCTTTTGCAACAAGAGGTAACCCTGATAATGATGATGACAGTGATGCTGAGCGGCCTACTTTATTAGCCACAAAACCATCAATCAGGGCTGGTGACCCAATTAGGGAATATTCAGTTAGAACGAATCATATTGATGAGCGCTTGTTATCTAACAATGACTATATGCATTATGCTCAAATCGCTAGAGAATAGGATGAGGGGTTGACATTTGATGGGACATTAGATGTTTCAACATTTGAAGATAAAAAGAACATTCCATCTGAGCTACTTGAAGGTATGTGCTTCCATGATAAAAAATAGCTTCAGTTCACTCTTCAAGGATGGTCCATTATAAATAATATTAAATTTCTGATATATGCCTCAAATAAAATAAAGTTCACTTTCCATGATCACCCAAGTACACCCTTTTGGTGGTGATTACATGTAAGTTCAAGTAAAAGATTGGGTGGTGCTTGGAGGATTGGTAGCATTACGTCACATCATACATGTACTCATTCAGTGCTCAATGTTGAACATAGGTAGTGCACATCTCAGTTTATCAGTTACTTCATTCACACAATTGTTAAAGACTTGAAGCCTAGGAAATCATAGGTCGGATAATAAAGTTTATTTCTTACATGAAAGCTTGGGGCCTTGACAGTGAAGGTTATTTTGGCAGTTGGGAGGATTCCTCGAACCTTAGAGAAATTTATGGGTGTTGTATGTTCAATTATGAGATCAGTATATGGTGCACTCAGAATCTGGCATTCATGACTTTTGGGCATTCGAGCCTTCCATCTTCGGATGGCAGTACTGTCGTCCAGTTTTGTGTCTTAATGAGACATTCCTTCTGGGTAAATATAGGGAGACTTTACTTAGTGTAGTTGGGATAGATACCAACAATGGCCTTTTTCCATTAGCCTTTGCAATGGTTGAATTAGAGTGCATTGTGTCATGAGTTTAATTTCTACGGACACTGCAGGAGTTAATCCCACAGGTCTCTACATGAGCTGATCTTTGTATCATATCTGATAGGCATGCAGGTCTAGTGCGTGGTTATAGAAAAATATTCCCTTGGGTTGCCCATTGATTTTGTCTCCGCCATTTGAGAGAGAACTTCAAGAAAGCTATTAGGCAATTTGGAATAGGGGATGTGGAATTTATATGCCAGAAAATGTATGTCGTAGGTAATACTGATAATATCCAGCTTTTCAAAAGGTATATGACAGATATTAAGAATATCAAGCAGGAGGTTTATGATTGGTTGATTTCAAGAGATGTGCAATTGTGGTCTTTAACCCATGATGATGGCTACAGGTATGACACAATGACCATAAATGCAGCTGAATTTTTCAATGGTGTTCTGAAGAGAGCACGTGGGTTGTCGATTCAGGCTCTTATTACTGTAATTTACTACAACATAGTCTCCCTGTTCATGAAGCGCCTTGAAATGACAACAAATCTTGCCACCCAACATGACTATTTCTTCTCTTCCTGTGTTAATGCAACTCTACAAAGTAACGAACGTGAGGCTAGGACATTACCGGAGCCTATCAGGGTAAACACAAATGAATACCAGGTGTTTGATAGGTCAAGTAGGACCTACAAGGTTGAGCTACTACAAAATAGTGCTTGCAAGTGCACTTGCAACCTTAAACTTCTTACATCCTCATCTCATTGTCATTTTTTGGGACAACGATGTCTTAGTCATATTCAGTATGTATCTTCTTATTACACTTTGCAGTTTTATAATAACACCTACAAGGGAGAATTTCATGTTATCCTTGATCGTGATGAGTGGCCAGAGCATATTGTTAGTGGCAGCTACGCTGAGTACATGCCACCAAATATCAAGAGAAAGTCAGGCCGACAAAAGACTAGTAGATTCAGAAATACAATGGATGAGTCTAGTGCAAGTAGAACTAGGATATGTAGTCTCTGTAAAACTATTGGCCACAACAAAACAACCTATCCTCAGACTCGACAACATAAAACTTAGGCTAGTTCAGTGTCACCTGTGCCATATGTGATGATGTACTCATGTTACTCTATTGTAATAAAAAATGTGTTATTTTGTTTATCAAAAATTGAATTTTCTTAGCTTATGTCGTCTGTGAACATGTGTTGTACTGTTGAGCTATGCAAGTTTCTTAAGTGAAGTATTCAACACCTTTTTTTAACTTTTTATAAACATGTATTGTACTGTTAGATATGTGTTGTGTTGATGTTACCCTATTCAGTAGGGTAGTGTTCAACACCAATTTTTTACTTAGTGTACTGTTGTACTGTTGAGCATTTTTTAACTTATGAATTGATGTTCCTTTATTGAAGCGGACTTTACTCTGTTGATGTGGATTGTACCTCTACTGTGCTAGTTTTAGTTTTTCTTGCTTAAGTGACATTTGCATGGGTAGTACTGAATGTACAAGTATTTCCACAATAACTTCTTCTAAATCGATTTGGTTAGTATCAGTTTATTTTTATTTCTTGGATTGTATGTCGACTATGAAAGTTTTAGTAAACTGATATTTCTTTGGTTAGCACTGTATGTTATAGGTAATACTATTTTGTGCTGAATTTTCCACTGCAATTTGGTTTGTATATATGGTTGTCATTTCTGAGCAGGATTGTTTGCCTACTATGACAATTTTAGTAAACTAATATTTCTTTGCGTAGTACTATTTTGTACTGAATTTTTCACTGCAATTTGGTTTGTATATATGGTTGTCATTTCTGAGCAGGATTGTTTGTCTACTATGGCAGTTTTAGTAAACTGATATTTCTTTGGTTAATATTGTATGTTATAGGTAGTATTGTTTTGTGCTGAATTTTTCACTGCAATTTGGTTTGTATATGTGGTTGTCATTTAAGGGTAGAATGTTCTTGAAGAACCGACAAAGAAGGTGATGATGTCTTGAGAAGCTGTTTTTTAATTCGACCCTCCAAAGTTCACCCAGTATAACCGTTGTTGCATAGACACCAGCGCATTAACTTGGTAAAGTTATTTCTTTACAAGCCATGCATTCAGGTTTTTATCTGTATTGTTATATAGGTTATTGAGTATATGTCTTCATTGTTATACATGCTACTGTACTTGAGGCAGCATCTCATTTACTGATATTCAGAGAATGACAAATAAGCTATCTACGGTTTATGGCGACTTTGAGAGCAGCTGAACTTGACTGTATTTCACAAATATAGTACATTCGACTCGATCACCATTTGCTCACAGCTTTTGTGGAACGATGTTCACCTCAGATGAATACGTTCCACTTGCCTGTTGGCGAGATGATGATTATATTGCAGGATGTCGCTATGATTCTAGATCTTCAGATAGATGGTCCCCCCTTTATTGGTCGGATTGTTGTCAGAGCAGAAGAATGGTGGGCTTCATGGCTAGATTGTGTGATAAGTTGATAGGAGCACACCCTGAGCCACATGTTGTCTATCCACAATCGATCATTTCGTCGCATACGAATTGCATGGGACGAGTTAATGACTTGCTTGCCACTGTGTTGGGTGCGTTGGACATACTACAGGGACTCATACTTAGATCTGTCTGAGGCTCAATTTACTATGCATGTTAGGGCATACATACTCTTTGCTATTGGTTCATTTCTTTTATTAGATACATCGGGTTCTGAGGTGCACTTGCAGTATCTGTCATTACTAGAGGATGTGGATACCTTCAGGAAGTTCTCTTTGGGTTCAGTTGTACTTGCTCATTTCTACATGGAGCTACATGAGGCGACAAAGCCTAAGTGTATGAACATGGCTGGATGTCTACTGCAAGTGTGGGCATGGGAGTACATTCATGTTGGTAGACCCATATTATATGTACCATATCCTACAGATATAGATGGCCTCAGTGTGGGATGTCGGTGGAATGAAGGGTTCGTCTGAGAGATGACACCCTCCCATATCAGAGTTTATAGAGATGAGTTAGATAGGCAGAGTCGGTATGCTGTCATATTGTCTAATAAATTCTTTGTTAGATACTATACAACCAATTTAATAATTACGTACTAAAATATTCAGGTGATATGAGAGCATGGATGGACATCGTGTGTTCATATATGCTACGTGTGATCGGCTGATGTAGATGATTTCTTTGGAAGCGTGTTGAGTAATGTGCATCATGTGAACAGTTTGGCCTTCCACCTATGATTGATATATCATAAGTAGATCCCTCTTTTCAGCGAGTGGATGGCTGAGGAAAAGTGGACGTTGATTAGGTCGACTACCACCAGATTTACATTGCTCAGTGGGAGAGCCTTTGATGATTATCGGTGGCGGCGATGCCATCAATACGGCGATCTTGAGATCTTCGGGTTTCACTCTACATGTTGAGAGCGCCAACAATTTCCCCTGACAATTATTACCCTTGAGCGGTTGGAGAGTGGCTGATGGTAAGCTTGTTTGTTATATAAATTTTTTTGTTATGTATAATAAGCTAATCATAACTAATTCTGCTTCCAATGCAGCGTGAGCACATCCTGAACATTGAAGATGTCTTCCAGCGTTACTTTGGGAAGGATGAGGACACATAGTTTCAGCATTCTATCAATTACTATGAGGAGTTATGTAGGGAGCTACGACGTAATATGCATATCTATGGTAGTAGATACATGGACAGAACATTCAGTGCGTCATCATCACGGCAGGATGCGGCGATGTTGGTCCCTCCTCTACACCAGTGGTCAGGCAAATTTACATATACATTCACACAGTCGGCCCAATATTTATATCAGGAAGCTATGTGGAGTCAGATGCACCCATGGCAAGCAGCAATCCCTCCCACATATGGTACACCGTCATTCCATTTGACACTATCGTACGGAGTGTACCACGGTTACTTGTTTTCTACTCAGGCCTCTGCTGATGTACCTAGTGTTACACACCTAGGATATTCACAACAACCGGTTGAGCAGGTTGAACAGGAGGAGTAGCATCAAGAGCATCATCTACGGGATCAACCACGACGACCACCAACCCATTACACTCCCGCTAGTGATGCGATTCAACCACGCAAATATCGACGAAGATAGAGGGTTGTACTATTATCTTTTGTAGACATTGGATAACATTAACTTGTGATTGTATCTCATTTGTTGTGGTTATTCATTTAGCTTCATAGTTGTATAATTTCTATTTGTAACATCTTTAACGTTGCTAACTTGTGATTGTATAGAGGGTTGTGCTTTATTTTAGTTTGTTCTCACAAGACATTCACAACAGGTTAAACCTTAGCATATGTTTTTATTAATGATTTCTCATATCTCTTAAGAGTATGTTAATTGCACTTCAGTAAGAGTGTTTAATTGAAGTTAGTTATAACAAAATATGCAATATTTCATCTGGTTGATTTTGAGACTGATAGATTTACTAGAATTCACTATTTGAGAGAATGTAAATGTAAAGACTGTGATTATCCGGGCGAGAATTGTCAAAAATTATCAACATAAAAGTTGTAATTCTTTCAATTACCTTTCCAATGATACCAAGCACGCTGAAATCCGATATGGATGAGCCCGATACGACCAAAAAATGACGACTGCCGCAAAAAATATTTATTTCACATCTTAAAAATTTATACATACTCAAAAACTGTGCCTACCCAGGCGAGATTCGTCGAAAATTATCAACATAAAAGTTGTAGTACTTTTATTACCTTTCCAATGATACCAACCACGCTAAAGTCCGATACTGAATGAGCCCGATACGACTAGAAAACGATGGTTGCCACAATAAATATTTTTTTACATCTTAAAAAATTATACATATGCAAACATTGCGGTTACCCAAGCGAAAATCTTCAAAAATTATCAACGTGAAAGTTGTAGTACTTTCAATTACCTTTCCAACGATACCAAACACGCTAAAATCTGACACCAGATGAGCCCGATACGGCCAAAAAACAACGACTGCTACAAAAAATATTTATTTTGCACCTTAAAAATTTATACATACGCAAAAACTGCGCCTACCCGGGTGAGATTTGTCAAAAATTATCAACATGAAAGTTGTAGTACTTTTTATTACCTTTCTAACGATATCATACATGCTAAAATCTGACACCGGATGAGCCCAATAAAGTCAAAAAATGACGGTTGCCGCAAAAAATATTTATTTTGTACCTTAAAAATTTATACATGTTGCGTGCTAGAAAACCAGTTGCGGTAGAGTAAAAGTTTATGCCTTAGCTTCTTTGGGGAGTCCAGCACACACACATGTATTTAAAAGCGATGTAAAACTCAAAATTTTACGTGGAAAACCTCAAAAGAGGGAAAAACTACGGGCTTAAGAAAAAACTTCCATATGTATCTGTTTGAGGATCTTCCGTCTGGGATTATAGAATTGTGAGAAATGAACAGGTTCTAAATAGACAATGTTGTGATGTTGGCGACAAAATTGCGGCATGATGTTGGCAAGAGCGATGTTGGCAGCGATGTTGATAATGATGATGTTGATGGAGATGATAGTGGTGGTGATGATAATAATGGTCAATGACAGTGAGGATCAGCGGTGGCGGTGGCCGGCGGCGGTGGTTGGCAACCGTCGAATGGCGACGATTGTTTTAGAGGATCTTTAGAGCTCTCTCTCTCTCTTGCCCCTTCTCCTTCACTTGGCCTCCCCTCATATGAGGAATGAGGGAATTTATTATAGATTGAAGGAGTGGCGTCTAGTACATGCAAAATCCATCCACTCCACTTCATCGAATGACTCAAAATGATCCCCTTGATCATATGATGTATTTTGTGCATTTGAATGCTCAAATGAAGTCAGTGTAAGATCTTTGGCATGTTGGGCAAACTCGTCGAGATGCTCGATTTATTTCACTTCATATTTGAGAGCTATTTAGGGTTTAAGCGATATCCCAAAATTTTCAAGGATATTTTAAGAGCTTGATCTCGACTTCAACTTTGGTAGCGGGTTGAATTGGCCGGGGCAGCAGAGCGAATGAGTGGCGGGCGTGGTGATTCTACAATCAGGTCAGGGTCGAAGATCGGGTCGCGGGCGAATTAGTCTGGTCGGTATGCAGGCTCAACGCGGCCGCGGTGATTCAGGCCTTTGCCCGGCGATGACCGTCAGGCGGTTACTCCGCGAACGCGTCTTGGCGAAGCGGCGGGCAGTCGACTGACCGGTTGCCGCGAGCATCTGCGGCCTGCGGCGGGCTAGCAATAGTTCGCCGCCATGAATATGATGAGGGGGCGGTTGCCGGGCGATGTTGTTTATACCCAGGTACACTGGCGGGCGGTAAGCGACGGCGGTTGCGCGCAAACGGGCAGCGAAGCGCCGCTGAATTCTACGCACGCCGAATGATAGTTTTGACGGCAGCTTTTCGTTTTTTACCCTTTTGCCCCTAAGGGTCTATAAAACTCCCATGGCGGAGAAGGCACACTTCTTCAATGCCCTATGCTTCTTCTTCTTGAGTGTGGTTCATTTGAGCGATTTATGTCGTTGTTTTGATTTTCCTCGAAGAGGCGAACCTACCTTGGACCGTCCGAGTTGAAGCGATCAAGACTCATACGTCATTCCAGCCCCTCAAAGAGGCATTAACGCCTTGACGGACCGTCCGTTTGAGGCGATCAAGACCCATGCGGCGTCGTTTTCCCTCGAAAGAGGCGCCCGTCGACCATCCGGTTTGGAGGCTTCAAGACCGGTACCGTCGTTGTTCCGCTTTTCCTCGAAGAGGCGCCAACCGTCGCCGGACCGTCCGGGTTTGGAGGCGATCAAGTCTTTAACTTTTGTTAGGAAATTTGATTTCTCACTTTAATGGATGATCATTGAACTTCCAAGATGGCGAGAGCGCTAGGAACTATCGCTCAAACGACTCGAAAGTTTGGCATGTAATTTATGAGCATCGAGGGGAATATCTTCTCTCCTCTTTTGTTTTGTCTTTTCTCATATGTATGTATCCTTTTGTCGATCAGGTGAAAAATTTTCGCAAGCTATCCTGAGAGAGTCAAAAGGAGGTCTGGTGAGTGAGTTGCTTTTACAAAATTCTGATTTTGTCATTTCTCCCTCTTTATTAATTATGTATTTTCGTGGTGATGGCGAAGAAAACCCATAGCAGACGACGATATACCATCCAATCACATCGATAGTTTAATGGTGTTCCGAAAGTTTTTCATCCCTAATGAGTTGGTGGCCATTGTTGCCAAAAGTCCGATCGCGTCTGCTCACCTCCGCCGTGGTACTTTCTGTTTTCGAGATGATTCGCGGATGCGATTCCCTTTGGCTCGAGTTGATTGAGATATTCAAAATATGTGGTGCTTTGTCACGTTTTCATTTCGAGCTTTAATGGTCATCGTCGGTTTTGCCTCTTCAGATGGTGTTACTTTGAACATCAAATACTTGTGTCGAATGTGATTTACATGTGATACGTGGTCATTTTTCTTATCGACTATAAAGAATTGGATAGAATTTTCGACGGGATCAATTTAGAATTGGTTTAATGGATTTTTTGTGAAAAATGAGTGGGGTCTTCGAGAGATGGGGAAGATTGAATGACCTTCCGCATCCATTGGATGTCGAGAATGAGATCGACAACTCTTAATATCCTGTAGGAAGCTTGCAACATGAGTTACCACATTAGTATATAGTTGAAGATAGAATGTTCAAGTTGGCCTTTCAAAGGTGGAGATCTCATTCTTTTTCATTAAAGAGATCAAGTAAAGGTGATGAAAGGTCTCCTCATATTCATAGGGTTCTTTCAAGAAGCCCATCATGAAATCAGGGTGGTGGCAATGTTTCTTCCCTAAAGAAAAGAAGACATGTAAGTGACTACGTCGATATCTGAAGAAGATGTTGCCCCGTTGACCTCGAGAGTTTAATTTCAACTCATGATGGGGAGTTCATTTCTCGCACATTCTTGAAGAGGTGTTAAATCACATATGCCGGGCCATCAAAGCGATGAATTGTATGCTTGTCTTCCTTCTTTCTTCTTTTCTTCTTTTCTTTTGTGTAATATTTATGATGGTTTTTTCTTTATAGGTAACTCAAACATTAGGATGGCTCATTTGAGTGTCGCATGAGTGGAATACTAAATTTGTGAAGATAAAATATCTCAGTATGAGCGAAAGATGAGTATTAAAGCCAAAGAAGTGGCGACTTTGGAGGATCATGGGTGCGAGAACGAGAAGAACATGTCAACTTCTCTTTCTCCGGTCGTGAGGTGGAGCACTCGTGATGAGTGATTGAGGTGAGGACAGACTCGTCGAAAGAGAAATGACTCAAGGCACTTCAGCGGAGAAGAGAGCTCGAACCGGAGAAGAAAGCATTACAGATCGTTTTGAGAAGGAGCATATAATGTCAGAAGCGGAAGCAAATGAAATCTTCTTGAAGGCGGTGGAAGACTTTAAGAACTCCCTGGCTTATCTCGGTACACTCGAAGACCATGTTCAGGAAGCTCGTAATCATATACTTGATGTTGAAGTGAAGGACTTGGAGCACCAATGTTTAGAGGAGGGCTTCATCCGAGGGTTCCTAAAAGGAATCCGCTAACATCGCAAGACCGAGCTAGTATTGAGATATCTCCCAAGTATCTGAAGACTCTTCGTCCGATTCAGGAGATGAAGGAGTTGGGAGTGAGTCCAAGGGAGTATCTCCTAGTGGTGAGGAGGACGTTGATATCACCAACTGATATGATGTAGCATCACTTGAGGATGCATTTTTTTTTATATGTATTGTTATTAGTGTGTATCAGAATCTTGATTTTTTCTTATACCACCATGTTAATGCTATCAATTTTTTTTAGATGATACGCTCTTATTTTATTTTTACCTATCCGGGGTAGTTGGTCAGAATATTATTCGACGACGCTAACCTGTACGGATGAGGTTGAATTGAATCCACTGATTTTGACCTATCGAGGTTGTTTGTCGAGTCTATGATTAACTATGGAAGAGGTCGTGAGGAGTCCACCAAGGACCTTTTGACTTATCCTAGTTGTTTGTCAGAGTCTTCACTCGATGACGTTAACATGTATGGAAGAGGTCGTGACGAGTCCACCAAGGACCTTTTGACTTATCCTAGGTTGTTTGTCAGAGTCTTCGCTCGATGGCGTTAACTTGTATGGAAGAGGTCGAGGAGTCCACCAAGGACCTTTTGATCTATCCCAAAGTTGTTTGTCGAGTCTTCCTCGATGACGTTAACTGTATGGAAGAGGTGAGGAGTCCACCAAGGATCTTTTGACCTATCCTAGGTTGTTTGTCGAGTCTTGATGACATTAATGTGGAAGAGGTGGAAAGTCCCTTGGGATTGATCATGCTCGATTGAGATATAATGTGAGTTGTATATTTCTCAAGTGGGAGGATTAAATGAAGAAGAAACAAGTTTGTAAGAAGAAAGCTATAAATTCATTACTCTGATAAGTTCAGTGATACAATCATAAGATAATTTTAACATGGATATGAGTTTTAAGAGAAAATGACAACAACATCAACAACAATAACAAGTCTTTATCCCACTAAGTAGGGTTGGCTACACGAAGAGGAAATGATAAACGAGATAAAATAAAAGTCGTGATAATTATGCAGAATTTTCGATAATATTTTCAAGATTCTCGGTGTTCCGTTTGAGGTGGTTTTCCCTCAATCTTTGAGCTTGAAAGTTCTGGCTTCACCATAGCTATAACCACATATGGGCCATCCCAAAGAGGTGAGAGTTTATTGTGTTGAGGGCCTTTGCCTGCAGCTTCGAGACTTCGTAGGACCAAGTCACCAATAGATATGGGACGAGGTTTTACTCTTCTGTTGAAGTGACGAGATACCCTTTGGTGATAGGAAGCAGTCCGAAGTAGGGCCATGTCACGAGTTTCAGGGAGTAGGTCCAGCTGCTATCGGAGTTTTTCTTCATTATCTTCATGATTGAATAATTGAACTCTTGGACATGGAACCCCGATATCTACTGGTATAATAGCTTCTGCCAAACACAAGTTATATGGTGTCTCACCAATCGGGTGCTGATGTAGCGGTAAGCCCTAAGAACATTAGAAAGCTCATCAACCAATTGCCCCCTGGCCTTCTCGAGATGTGTTTTTAGTCCTTTGAGTATATTCTTCGGTAGCTTCACCTGGGGATGTGCTTTCTGACCGTATCGGCGGTGAATGTGAAGATCTTTGCAAAAGGACGTAAAGACTTTTCCAGTAAATTGGGTTCCGTTGTCAGTGATGATCTTTGTAGGAAGACCAAATCGACATACTATATTTTTCCAAATAAATTGTTTAGCATTTGCCTCCGTAATTTTAGCGAGTGGTTCGGCTTCCACCCATTTAGTGAAGTATTCGACGGCTAAAATGATAAACTTTCGTTGCCCTGATGCTATCGGAAAAGGTCCCATGATATCAATCCCACGAGCAAAGGTCGAGCTTTGAAGAGAGCTCGTATGCGGCATGTGAGGAGGTTAGAGTGCAATTGACAACTTGCATATTTTTTTATGAACTCAAGGCGTCTTGTTTCATCAGCCAATAGAACCATTGCCTTTATAATTTTAAGGGCTAGCACCCTTCCTCTAGGTGTTCTCCACATATTCTTGAGTGAACCTCTCTTAATGTAATGTCCTCTCGAAGGTGAGAGGCATTTGAGGCCGGTCGAGAAAGCTCGTTTGTATAGTTCACCTCAGATAATAGTAAAGTTTGAAGCTTGTCTTGGAGGAGTGCAGTTGGGTCTTGGAAGAGTTCCTTCTTGTAGAAAAAAAAGATGGATAGGTCCATCCATGAATGTTCCTTTATCTCATCAATTGCTTGAATTACCCGTGACCCTTGGATACTTGGAAAATGTATTTCTTCAACATGCCTTCTCTTAAACAGATCCCTAGTAGCAGGTGAAGTAAGCTTAGCGAGAGCGTCAGCTTGAGTATTCTTCTCTCGTAGTATGTGAATGATTTGATGTGTCTTGAAATGGTCAAGAAGGGACTTCACTAAGTGGAGGTATTGTGCCAGCTGGGGATTATGAGCATTAAAGTTTTCCTCAACTTGGGAGGCAACAAATTGAGAGTCAGTGTGTATCACTAAGTCATGAGCTTCACAGTCAATGGCGAGTCTCAACCCTGCTATAAGAGCCTCATATTCAGCCATATTATTAGTTGCAGAAAATTTTAGGTGAAGTCCATACTCTAGGGTATTCTGCTGGGGGAAAATAAGTAAGATTCCCGCACCAACACCAGTATTTCCTGAAGCTCCATCAACATAGAGGGTCCATTGAGGAGATGAAAGGCATGTAACAGATAGCTCCTCTCGGGTTGGGGTGCATTCCACTATAAAGTCTGAGTACTTGAGACTTTATAGTAGGTGAGAGAAAAGTTATATCAAACTCTCCCAATTCCTGAGACCACTTGATTAACCTCTCGGATGCTTACGGTTTAGGATGGCCTTTAATGGTAAATGAGTGTAAAGATAGTGTGAGCTTGGAAGTATGGACGTAATTTTTGCGCTGAGAAAACTAAAGCCAGAGCCACCTTATCGGCAAGTGGATAACGACTTTCTATATCAAAGAGAATTTTGCTGAAATAATAAATTGGTCATTGTATTCTACTTTCTTCTCGCACTAAAATTGAGCTTATCACGTGGGAAGAGACTGCGAGATATAAGTATAACATCTCTCCTTGAATAGGCTTGGATTGTAGGGGTGGAGATGCTAAATACTCCTTAGTGAAAAGCGGACATTCATCGTCCATTGAAAATTATTATTTTTAGCTCCCTTTAATATTTTAAAGAATGACAAATATCTATCCCCAGAACGGGATAGGAAGCGGGATAACGCAGTAATTTGTCCATTTAAATGTTGAACTTCCTTAATATTCTTCAGAGGAGTCATATTTTTGAGAGCTTTGATTTTCTTGGGGTTGGCCTCTATCCCACAGTGGGTTACCATAAATCCAAGAAATTTTCCTGATGTAATCCCAAAAGAGCATTTGGTCGGGTTGAGTCGCATGTTATAACGTCGAAGAAGGTTAAAGTATATTTCTAAGTTAGAAATATGTTGTGATTCTTCCAAGCTTTTCACTAACATGTCATCCACATATATCTCCATTATGCGGCCTAGTAGGTCTTTAAAGACCTTATTCATAAGGCGTTGACAGGTAGCACCAGTATTTTTTAATCCAAACGGCATAACTTGATAACAGTATAAACCTTTATATGTTTGAAATGTTGTAGTTTCTTCATCCGTTGGGTTCATTTTGATTTGGTTGTAACCAGAGTAAGCATCCAAAAAATTGAGCATTTGATGTCCAGATGTATCATTAACCAATTAATCAATTCGAGGAAGAGAAAAACTATCTTTTGGGCAAGCCTTGTTAAGGTCAGTGTAATCAATACACATTCACCATGTTCCATTTGTTTTCTTAACCATGACAACATTTGCTAGCCATGTAGGGTAATGTACCTCTCGTATGAATCGCTTAAGTTTATTAACTTCTTCTTTCAAAGCGATTAGGTGCAAAACTTCTTCTTCGGATGATCGGTTTGAATGTTGAATCAATCTTGAGGAGTGCATGATCACGCATTGCGTCGACCCGACATATCCGTCGGACTCAGTGAAGATGTCTTGATTTACAAGAAGTCTATGTATTTTTCCCTTTATTTTTAGAGCATGGATCCCACCACCTTTGTTAGTGGTGGTTGGTCATCGATAATACAATGAGAGCAAGTCTTCTACGCAAAGCTTTCGGGCTTCTTCATCTCGAAAATTAAAATCTTCGATGTTGATGGTCACAGAAAGGCGTGGTTGGGCTTGTCTGAGGTAACATGATTGCGCTACCTATTGATTTCCACAGACCATCCCAACTCCATCGGGGGTTGGAAACTTCATCTTAAGATGAGATACTGAAGTGATTGCACCGAAAATTGATTGGAGGGGCCTTCCAAAGATGGCGTTATATGTCGAATCTAACTTGACCACCATGAATTGGATTAAATGAGTCACTTGTCGAGGAAATTCACCAAGGACAGAAGGGTGATTGTCCTCTACTATACAGGCGATTATCAAACCCAGTATAATGGTCTACGGGTTGGAGCTTTTCTAACCGAGCCTATGAAGAAATGTGGAGTAAAATAAGACATCAACAGAACTATCATTGTCAATCAAAATTCTCTTAACATTATAGCATGGGTCACCGATCCCTGCGCTGATGACAAGTGGATCTTGATGAGGTCTGAGTCATTAAAAGTGATGGAATGATCGGTACGAGACCAAGTGTGAATCTTTAATGATCCTCCGATTTCCAATGAATTGTTCTACAAAAATCTTGGCGAGTTCGTCAAAGGTATGGATGGATTCCCTTGGAAGGGAGTAGAACCAAGTCGCTTGTCCTTTAGGAATGCTTGGAAAGACGACAAGCGGTGGAGGAGCTCGTTTGGATATGCATGATAGTCACAGAATGTGTCGATGTGTTCATGATGATGTATGAATCAATGTTTGGAAGCTTGAAACTAGAATAGGATGTTGAAGAATAGCTTCAAGGTGAGATTCCTTATAGCATGGTGAGGGAAGATGATTTCTATCTTGAGGTGAAATTCTTGCACGTATCATAATCGCATATAACATGGAGTGGGGTCAAGGACAAGAATGTGTAGCTACCGGCAATAATTAGTGGATTAGCGATGGTTGGTACGTGATGGATGAGTATAGCGTTTTAGAAGCATGGTCTCTACGGAGGAACTTCGTCAAGGAGATTAGCATTTTGACCTCCCCATTGCGATCGATCTTGGGAGAGTTGTGTTTTCCACTGTATTTGTTTGTGAAAAGTCGGATCATCTCATTTTGAGATTCTTCCATCTGATCTTCTAAAGAGATTTGCCAGGTCCCATCGAAAGTGAAGCGAGAAGGTTCCATCCTGATTCAAATTAGTTTCAAAGTGGCGGAGTTAGCGGAGGCTCTATTTTACAAGTGTTGTCTTGGCCATAACGGTGTTCAAAGAAATTGTGATTGAAGGGTTCTGGTTCTGACGCTTGTTGCATGCTAGAAAAAGTTGCGGAGTGAAAGTTTACACGCTTCTTTGGGAGTCCAACACGGTATTTAAAGTGAGCGTAAAACGAGAATTTTTACGTGAAAACCTCAAAAGAGGGAAAAAACTACGGGCTAGCCCGGTAACAAACTTCCACTATGTATCTATTTGATGAAGGATCTTCCGTGGATTATAAGTGTATATGAGAAATGACAAGCGATTCTTAGTAATAGACAATGTTGATGTTGATAGCGAAGTTGGCAAGCGAGATTGGCAGCCGAAAGGCGGCGATGATGTTGGCAGCGAAGTTGGCAGCGATGTTGATGGCGATGTTGTAGCGATGGCCGATGATAGTGGTAGTCGGTATGATAGCCGGCAATAATGGTCGGCAGCTGGCGAGATCAGCGGTGGCGGCGGCCGGCGGCGGTGGTTGACGGCCGTCGAATGGCGGCACGATTGTGCTTGGAGGATCTTTGAGCTCTCTCCTCTCTCTTGCTTGTTCCCTTCTCCTTCACTTGGCCTCCCTCATATGAGGAATGAGGGGCTATTTATAGATTGGAGGAGTGGCGTCTCTATAAATACATGCAAAACCCGTACCACTCCACTTCATCGGATAGCTCAAAATGATCCCCTTGATCATATGATGTATTTTTCTGCATTTGAATGCTCAAATGAAGTCGGAATTGTAAGATCTTTGGCATGTTGGAACCGGATCATCGAGACGCTCGATTTGACTATAAACACTTCATATTTGAGAGCTATTTAGGGGTTTAACTAATATCCTAAAGTTTCCAAGGATATTTTAAGAGCTTGATCTCGACCAGTTTCAACTTCGGAGCAGCTTGCTTTCAACATCAAGATTCGTGCTTCGACTAATAGTATTTTAAGTGTCATATCAATACATATGCAAAAATTGCGGCTACCCAGGCTAGAATCATCAAAAACTGTCAACATAAAAGTTGTAGTACTTCTCGTTATCTTTCCAACGATACTAAGCACGCTAAAATCTGACAACCTATGAGCCCGATACGGCCAAAAAATGAAGGTTGTGTCTTTATTTTTAAAAAATAAAAAATAAAATAAGCCGGTCGATTATTTTAGCGCATTGTGCTGCTACCGTCAACGCCGATGCCCATTGTATGGGTGACTGAGCCTATTTTAAATATTTTTTGATATGTCTAATTATGTAATTAAGATTATAAACGTGCTTAGTTTAAAAATTTAGCCTATGCTCTTGTAGCTAAGATGCATGCCATCTCCTTCACATAGTTAATCCAAAGAGTGGAGAATTTTATTTTTTGCCTTTAAGTTGAAATCAATTTTAGATGAACTAATGGTGATCCTTTAGTCAAGTTTTGCCCCTTTGTATCGAAAAACTTCTATGATAATGGTCGTCGATAAAAAAGTTTTTATTAGATTCGATGGACTATTGCCTTGATTAAGAGTGTGTTTTGGGGAGCTGTATGACAACTTGTCTAAAAAAAAGCTCCTTCATGTTCCTTCATTTAACTAATCGAATGAGTTTGAACACTTTTGCAAATATTCGATTACTAAATGAACAAGCTTGAACAACTTGTTGTTCAGTTCATTTATGCTTATGAACAATATCATTTAAAGTTCACAAACAAGCTCGTTAAAGAGCTCTATCACGGCTCAATTCAGATTAATCTTATCGAACATATTAACAAGCAGCTCATTTAATGAAATAAACGAGCTTTAATTGAGCTTGAGGCAAGCTCAAACAAGATTTTTTAAAATAAGCTTGAGCTTGAACACCATCCTAAAAACTCGAATCGAGGTTGAGCTCAATAATGATAAAGGAGCTTGAACTCGGATAAGCCTGTACTCGGCTCATTTGTAGCCCTATTTTTCAGACAGTTATAGCAACTCCAAAAGCACCCAAACATAGCGTTTGGGATAGATTTCTAGCTATTTTGCTTTTCAAAAGATAATTATAATTGTATTTAGTTATCATATATTTGAATGCTTTTCAGAAAATTTTGTGATGAAAAACTAATTTGGAGAATTAAATCTATTAGAATGTCAAGGTTATCAAAAAAATTATTATTTAATTTTTTTTAAAAAGAAAATATTTATAACACTCATAGTAGTTTTTTAAAAAGTTATTTTTTCTACTGTAATTTTACAATGAGCTTAAAAAAAAGCTATAATTATCTCAAATGAATCTTAAATTAATTAGGATAAGTGATTATTCGGGACGATAAAATTAAGTGATTTAATTACGAGAAAGCGAGTTGTACGATTTAATAAATTACGAGAAAGCTTATATTTGTTGTCTTTATTAAGAGTTCTCTTTATTATGGGAAGAATGATTAATCATTATAATTTATGCTTTCATATTTATTGAGTCATGAAAGTGAATTTCTCAAACATAGTTGATATGATCCTGAAAATACTACTAGTCGAAGCACGAATCTTGATGCTAAAAGAAAGCTGATCCAAAGTTGAAACTGATTGAGATCAAGCACTTAAAATATCTTTGGAAACTCTGGGATGTCAGTTAAATCTCTAAAAAAGTTTTCAAATATGGATTGTTTATAGTCAAATCGAGCGTCTTGACGTGCCGGTTCCAACAAGCCAAAGATCTTACAATTCGACTTCATTTGATCATTCAAATACACAAAATACATCATATGATCAAGGGAATCATCATGAGCCGTCCGATGGAGAGGAGTGGTTCGGATTTTGCATGTATTTACAAAGACGTCACTCCTCCAATCTATAAATAGCCCCTCATTTCTCAGAGAAGAGAGAGAGCTCTAAAGATCCTCAAAGTCGATATCGCCACTGTGGTCGCCACCACGCCGCGCCGCCCGTCGGCCGCCATAGATCTCGCGTCGACCTGTGCGGTCATCATCACCGACCACTATCGTCGGTCATCATCATCAACATCGTCGTCAACATCATCGTCAATATCGTCGTCAACATCGTCTATTACTAGCAACTATTGTCCCTTTCTCATAGACAATTTTGTAATCCCAGTATCGGGAAGATCTTGTACTCTGAAACAGATACATAGTGAAAGCTTTTTACTGGGCTAGGCCCCGTGGTTTTTTCCCTCTTTTTGAGATTTTCCACGTAAAAATTGTGGAGTTTTCTTGTTCACTCTTTTAATACCTGTGTGTGTGCTGGATTTCACAACAAAGTTAAGGCGAAAACTTTTACTCTATCGCAACTGGTTTTCTTGCACGTAACAGTTTGGCGTCGTCTGTGGCAAGTTGATTCCCATTATTTCATCTTGTATGACGATCAAGTTTTCCAACAAGATCAAAACCACCATCGAGGTGGAGCATTTCAAGCTTTTAAGAGCGCAGCGAAGAATGAAGATTCATCAAACTTAGTTCCTTGATTCTGGCCGGGGCAACTCTTAATCTCAAGATCACCCATGTTAAGCATCTAATCGATTATCCCAGAAACAAGTCAAAGTTGGAGGATATTTCAACATTGAGAAGAGATATAGCTTTGCAAATTATATTTTTCCACTCATACTCATGGAAAAATGAGACCAGGGTTAAGGAACAACTTTGGCTACAACCACAAACGGATGTTTTAATTCGACCTCTTCCATACAGGTTAACATCATCGAGTATCACTCTGACAAATAATCTCGAATGGGTCAAAATCCTCAGCGGATTCAATTCAACCTCTTCCATATAGGTTAACGTCATCGAGCAAAGACTCTGACAAATAACTTAGAATGGGTCAAAAGGTCATTGGTGGACTTTCTACGACCTCTTCCACACAGGTTAACGTCATCGAGCAAAGACTCTAACAAACAACCTAGGATGGGCCAAAAGGTCCTTGGTGGACTTCCTACGACCTCTTCCATACAGGTTAACGTCATCGAGCAAAGACTCGACAAACAACCTGGATAGGTCAAAAGGTCCTTGGTGGACTTCCGACCCTTCCACCGAGTTAACATCGTAACACTCAAACAACCTCGGATGGGTCAAAATCCGGATTCAATTCAACCTCTTAAGTTGCGTCTGGGTAACACCACGACAAACAACCTCGGATGAGTCAAAATCCTCGGCGGATTCGACCTCTTCCATACGTTAACGTCGCCGGGTAACACTCGACAAACAACCTTGATGGGTCAAAATCCTCGGATTCAATTCAACCTCTTCCATACAGTTAACGTCATCGGGTAACACCCACAAACAACCTCGATGAGTCAAAATCTCGGATTCAATTCCTTCCCCTCTTCCATACATAAGGTCATCGAGTAACACGCGAAACAACATTGGATAGGTCAAAGATCCTCGGCGGCCGACCATCACAATTTTTTACCGGTCACACCAATGTCGTCATCCCCGTATTCAGCTGGTCGCCATCGCCGATTTCGCTTGTCGACCACCCGTCGCCAACCATGGCAGGTCGCCGACTACCATCGACGGTCACTACTGCCGACCATCGCCGGCAATCTTCTCCAGTCATCACCATTGTTTCTGGTCATCCCCGCCGATTACCGACGACAGTCGCCACCGTCGACTACTATCGCCAGTTGCCACTGCCAATTTATGCTTTCATATTTATTGAGTCATGAAAGTGAATTTCTCAAACATAGTTGATATGACCCTGAAAATACTACTAGTCGAAGCACGAATCTTGATGCTAAAAGCAAGTTGATCCAAAGTTGAAACTGATCGAGATCAAGCACTTAAAATATCTTTAGAAACTCTGGGATGTCAGTTAAATCTCTAAAAAAGTTCTCAAATATGGAGTGTTTATAGTCAAATCGAGCGTCTCGACGAGCCGGTTCCAACAAGCCAAAGATCTTACAATTCCGACTTCATTTGATCATTCAAATACATAAAATACATTATATGATCAAGGGAATCATCATGAGCCGTCCGATGGAGAGGAGTGGTTCAGATTTTGCATGTATTTACAAAGACGCCACTCATCCAATCTATAAATAGCCCCTCATTCCTCATATGAGAAGAGACCAAGCAAGAGAGAGGAGAGAGCTCTAAAGATTCTTCAAATGTCGTGCCGACAACGATCGTCGACCACCGCCGCCCGGCCCGCCACCGCGATCCGCCATGACCATTACAGTCATCATCACCGACCACTATCGTCATCATCGTTGTCAACATCATCTTTCTCGTTGTCAACATCGTGAACATCGTCGCCTGCTTACTGTTGTCCCTTTCTCATATACAATGTAATCCCGATGTCGGAAGATCTTGTACTCACAGATACATAGTGGAAGTTTTCTTGGGCTAGGCCCGTGGATTTTCTCTCTTTTGAGATTTTCCACGTAAAATTCGAGTTTTCTTTAACTCTTTAAATACTTGTGTGTGTTTGGATTTCACAAAAGCTAAGTAAAATTTTTTACTCTAAATCGATTTTCTAGCAACAATAGTAAAATCTCTAAGTAAAATGATACTTATATAAGATGTCAAGCATTTAACGATTTGGCTACACTCTCTTTTCAATTGAACAGTTTATAGCTAATGAGAACGTTATTATTATATATAAATTTACTTTTTTGTATTATTATTATTTTTATTAATTTTTTTTTATATAGTCTACCCTCTCCTACATAATATAAATCTGAAATATTTTTTTTTTAATCTTAGAGTATGTTTGGGGGAGTGTTCTGTTTGTAGTGCAGTTCAGTTCCGACATTTGACAAACTATGGTGGAGTTATATTTTGAAGAATATGTTGTGAAAAAGCTGCGTCTTCCAACCTGACATAGCTAAGTGAGGTGGAGGCTAGAAAGTTATGATTTAACTTTTTGAAAATAAAAAAAAATTTGTCAAACCCATCAGAGCTTCTTAGATCACAACTTTTTTAGATAACATCTTTCTCTGTAATAGTTTCACAACTATTTTTTTCATACAACTATAATTATTTCAAATAAACTTGATATGACACTAAAAATTCCACTAGTCAAAACACGAATCTTAATGTAATGTCGATTAAATTGAGGAAGACTATCATCAAGTGCTTATTGAAAACTTTCGATATATCGACTCTAAATATAAAGTGTTTATAGTCAAATCGAGCGTCTTGACGAGCCAGATCTAACAAGCTCGAGATCTCCTAATTCTGACTTCATTTAAGCATTCAAATACATAAAATACATCAGAAGATCAAGAGAAATATTTTGAGCCATCTGATTGAGTGATTTGGATTTTGCATGTATTTACAGAAATGTAACTCATCTAATCTAAAAATAGCCCATCATTTTTCACATGAGGGGAGGCTGAAGCTAATGAGAAGAGAGAGCTCTCAGGCTTGAAGAACCTCCAAGCATAATCGTGCCATCAGTCAACGGTCACCGACCACCATCACCGGTCATCGCCGCCGACCATTGCCACCGATCATCATCGCTGCTGACCACCATTGGTCACCGCCGTCGTCATCTCGGTCCCGTTCGGCCACCAGTCTCGCCATGCTTTGACCCGCCATTGGTCGCGCCGCCACCAGCCATCGGCCCGCCGGTCCTCACCATCGATCACCATCATTGGTGCGTTCTTATGCCGTCGACCATCGCGGTCGCCGCGCCATCGACCACCGCTCGACCACCATTGCCACCATGCGCCACCACCACGGTCATCATATCATGGTCACTTACCGTGACCCGCGTTCTTTGTGCCGCGCCAACCATCGCACCATCAACCACTATTGTTGGTCACCGCCGACCGCAAGCTGCCACCACCCGAAAGTCACCAAATCATCACCGATAGCGCCATTTACTATCATCGATTGCCAGCAATGACTGTTACAGCCCAACTACTGCTGCATAGTTGTTGTTTCTTGATTCTGAGATTTCCGTTGTTAGGATTTCTCACGTATAACTCAGTAATCCCGTTATCGGGAAAACTTAAACTTTGTACTCCAAAACAGACATATAGTGGAACTTTTTTACTAGTTTAGGCCACGTGATTTTTTTCTCTTTTTGGGGTTTTTCTATGTAAAAATCCCGGAGTTTCTCGTTATCTCTTCAAATATTTGTGTGTGTGCTGGATTTCTTAACAAGGCTAAAGCGTAAACTTTTATTCTACCATAACTAGTTTTCTAGCACGCAACAGTTTGGCTCTGTTTATGAGAAATATTCTCTTTACATCTTCACAATGGTTGACAATCTGACTTTATGTTTAGAATAACACCACATATATGGTGAAGAAAATCTTACTCTCAAGAAACACATAAGAAGAATGAAGATTCATCAAACTTTGATCCTTCAGCTTTTGTTGGAGACTAGGGGAAACCCTTAATCTCAAAAGATCATCCAAATCAATATTCTGGATATATAATTGATTATCAGTTCTAGAAGCAAGTCAGTCAGTAATGCTCATAAAAAAGATAAAGATCAAGAAGCAACTTTTGCTACAATCTCAAACAGATGTTTTTGATTTGACCTCCTCCACACAGGTTAAATGTCATTGAGTAACACTCTGACAAACAACCTCAGATATGTCATAACTTTGTACTTACTTCACATAAGTTAACATCATTGAGTAACACTCTGACAAGCAACCTCGAATAGATCATAGCTTTGTACCTACTCCACATAGGCTAACGTCATCGAGTAATACTCTAATAAATAAGCTCAGAAGAATCAAAATGTTTAACCACTTCCACACAGGTTAACACTATACTTTGACAAAATAACCTTGGATGAGAGTTAAAACTATTGGCTTCTTCCACACAAGTTAAATGTCACCGAGTAACACTCTGACAAATAACATCGGATAGGTCATAACTTTGTACATACTCCACACAAGTTAACTTCATCAATTAATATTTTGACAAATAATCTTGGAAGAATCAAAATATTTAACCTCTTCCACAGAGGTTAATGTCATACTTCAACAAAACAACCTCAGATAAGAGTTAAAACTAGTGATTTCTTTCACACAAGTTAAATGTCACGGAGTAATACTCTGACAAACAACCTAGGATGGGTTAAAAATCCTTGGCAGATTCAGTTCGACCTCTTCCATATTTGTTAACGTCATCAAATAACACTTTGACAAACAACCTCAGATAGCGTCAAAAATTCTCAGCGGATTCGATTCAACCTCTTCCATACATGTTACTGTCATCAAGTAATAATTTGACAAATAACCTCGGATGGGTCAAAAATTCTTGGCGGATTCGATTCGACCTCTTCCATACAGGTTAACGTCATCGAGTAACACTTTGAGAAACAACCTCGGACGGGTCAAAAATTCTTGGCGGATTTGATTTGACCACTTCCATACAGGTTAACGTCATCAAGCAATACTTTGACAAACAACCTCGGATGGATCAAAAATCTTTGGTGGATTCGATTCGACCTCTTCCATACAAGTTAACGTCATCAAGTAATACTTTGACAAACAACCTCAGATGGGTCAAAAATTCTCAACGGATTCGATTCAACCTCTTCCATACAGGTTACTGTCATCAAGTAATACTTTGACAAACAATCTCGGATGGGTCAAAAATCCTTAGCAGATTTGATTCAACCTCTTCCAAATAGGTTAATGTCATCAAGTAACACTTTGACAAACAACCTCAGATGAGTCAAAACTCAGCGAATTCGATTCAACCTCTTCCATACAGGTTACTGTCATCAAGTAATATTTTGACAAACGACCTCGGATGGGTCAAAAATCCTTGATGGATTCAATTTGACCTCTTTTATATAGGTTAACATCATCAAGAAACACTTTGATAAACAACTTTGGATGGGTCAAAAATTCTCGGGGAATTCAATTTAATCTCTTCCATAAAAGTTATTGTCATCAAGTAATACTTTGAAAAATAATCTCGGATAGGTTAAAAATCCTTAGCGGATTCGATTCGATATCTTCCATATATGTAAACGTCATCAAGTAATACTTTGACAAATAACCTCGGATGGGTCAAAAATTCTTAGCATATTTGATTCAACCTCTTCCATACATGTTAATATCATTAAGTAACACTTTGACAAACAACCTCAGATGATTAAAAAATCTATAGCAGATTCGATTCGACCTCTTCCATACAGGTTAATGTCATCAAATAATACTTTGACAAACAACCCCGGATAGGTCAAAAATCCTCAGCGGATTCGATTCTACCCCTTCCATACAAGTCAACGTCGTCAAGTAATATCATGAATAATTACACTCTGAAATTATTTGCAGAATTTTTGTGTTTTCTAAGGAATGGTTTCTAATCAATGCTTTCCCACCACCTTGACAGTTATCAACTATTAGAGTTTCAAGAAAATAAATTTTCCATAAACTACGAGCCTTTATTACCTCCAAACCCGGTCGGTCCGACGAGGATAGTTGACGGCTCTCTCGAGGAAAAAGCGGAGTCTCACCTTATGAAGTATGTGTCTTGATCGCCTCCAAACCCAGTCGGTCCGTCGATGACAGTTGATGCCTCTTATGAGGGAAAACCAGAGCCTCACCGTATGAACTACTGGCTTTGATCTCCTTCAAACCCGGTCGGTCTAACGAGGATAGTTGACGCCTCTCTCGAGGAAAAATCGGAGTCTCGTTGTATGAACTACGGGTCTTGATCGCCTCCAAATCTGGTCGGTCTAACGAGGACAGTTGACTCCTCTTTTGAGGGAAAATCAGAGCCTCGTTGTATGAACTACGGGCCTTGATCGCCTCCAAACCTGGCCGATCCGACGAGGACAGTTGACACCTCTTTCAAGGGAAAATCGGAGCCTCGCCGTATGGATGGACATTAATGCTTCAACCACTCGGTCCGGCGAGACGGTGCTCTCTTGAGAAAAATCAGTCTGTATGAACTACTTGATCAACAAAATAAATGACTTTCTTTTCAGATGAAGGTCAGAGCTTCGCTGACAAAAGAAAAAATTTTTTTTACCTTTAGCCCATGAACTTCAACTAGATAGTTTTTCATCTAGTGCAGAAGAACACTAAAGCATATGTGAGAAAACTGTGTCTTCTTATTTAACCCCAAGGGATGGTTTTATAGATCCTTTGTAAAGGCAAAAAGAGAATAAATTTTTTAAAAAAATCTCTCCTAATTATGACATTTAATTAAAAAAGTCAATATCTTTCATGACTAAATGCCGATATATATATATATAATCAAATAAATAAATATTAATAATTAATTAGTTAATAAATAAATTAATACATATAATATATGTAATTATAAATCATAATAATAAATAAAGTTATTTTATTTAAAAAAAATTAATATATTTTTGGATGAAATAAGTAATGTCATCCAAAAATTAGGGGGCAACTCATATGCCACTAAAACTTTCACTAGTCGAAACACGAATCTTGATGTCGGAAGCAATTTGATTCTGAGTCAAGACTAACCCAGATCAAATGCTTATTGAAAAATTTGCGATATCAGTCGGTTCCTAAATATGGAGTGTTTATAGTCAAATTGAGCGTCTTGACGAGCCGGATCTAACAAGCATGAGATCTCCTAATTCTGATTTCATTTGAGCATTCAAATACTTGAAATACATCAGATGATCAAGAGAATCATTTTAAGCCGTTCGATAAAGTGATCTGGATTTTGCATATGTTTACAAAAATGTCACTCCTCTGTATAAATAGCCCATTCATTCTTACATGAGGGAAGAAAGAAGAGAACTCGAGTCTTGAAGAACCTCCATAATAGTGTCACCGGTAGATGGTCAGCGACCACGCGTTGACCATGTCATATCATCGCATTCTGCACCATTGGTCCGCGTGCCGCGGTCTCGCCGTACCCGTCGGTCCTCGGCATTAGCCACCACTGCCGTCCCGGCGTCGACCATCGTCGTCGACCACCGTCGTCGGCCACCACCGTCGGTCCTCGCCGCCGTCGACCATCATCGTTGGTTGGCGACAATATCGTCGACCCTGCCGCCGGTCGCTGGTGTCGATCCGCCGTTAGTCACCGCGCCACCGTCGCCGACAACCACTGCCGACCGCGTATTTACCACCGCCGTTACCTCAGCCACGCTATCGCCGGGTCACGCTGACCATGTCGTCGGTCGCCCATGCCGCCACGGTCGGCATCATTACTATTGTTGGTCACCACCGACCTCCACATCGGTCACCACCGCCAGCTGCCACCACCCGATGGTAGCCAGATCATCACTGACAGTTTTCATTCACTATCGTCGACTGCCACCAACTATCACATAACTGTTGTTGGCTTATTGTGGGATTTTTGTTGTCAGACTTTCTCACGTACAACTCTATAATCCCGTTATCGAGAAAACTTAAACTTTGTATTCCAAAACAAACATATAGTGAAACATTTTTATTGGGTTAGGTCATGTGATTTTTTTCCTCTTTTCGGGATTTGTTTCACATAAAAATCCTCGAGTTTCTCGTTTTCTCTTCAAATATTTGTGTGTGTGCTGGATTTTGTAATAAGGCTAAGGTATAAAGTTTTATTCTATCGTAAATGAATTTTTAGCACGCAACAAGACTCTTATAAAGAAAATATATTTTAAAGTATAAAATTATCTATTTATTTATTTATTTTGACAATGTGAACTTAAAATTGTTAAATGTGTAATAATTCTAAGAGATTTTTTGGAGTTTTGTGTCAACATCTATTTTTTAATTATATCAAAATAAAAGAAAAAAATTAATATTTTCTTTTATTTTTATAAATAAATAAATATTAATATAAAACAATCTTATCTTTCGAAATAAATAAATAAATAATAGATAAAAGTCGTGGAAACTTATTAGACCCATTTGGCCGGACATAGTTTGACAATAATTATTATTTTAAATTTTACAATTTCTCTCAATATTTTCTCATTTATTTTCATATGAAAAAAAATGAAAATTATTATTTTAAATAGTTTTTTTTTATCTCCAAAATATTAAACATCATAAAAAAAAGAAATAGTGAAATATCATCATGCTTATTATTTATAATACCAAGTTCGAAAACCGCATAACTACATTTTTTTTTATAATATATTTATTTAATAAATATAATTTAATTTGCTAATGGCCATGCATGCAATTGGCCTCCCTTGGATAATTATTAATTATATTATTTTTTCAAATTAGTTAATTTTTTATATTATTTTTATTTATAAATGGAGAAATTTCTTCCAAAGTTCAAATAGTCAATTGCTTAGAAACACCAACAACTCAATGTCTTACATATAACGCGACTTGTTGTATTTTTCCTTGGCTTTATTGTTAATAGTTTATTACTAATTTTATTTTATAATTGACTTTATTATTTTTTTTTTTTGTAATTTTGGCTTAATTTTATATATATATTGCGTCTTAAAACCAGTGATGAGAGTGAAAGTTCTTACTTGTCAATTAGTCAGACACACGTAATTAAAGAAGCGAAACGAATTTCAGGAAAACGTGGAAAACCTCAAAAGAGGGAAAAACCACTAGCTGCTTACTATGTATTTGTTTTCTGAGTCTTACGATCTGAATTCTGATTTTGCATATGAGGGAGGAAAAACATGTAACAACGATCAGTTAATGGTTCATGGTGAAGATGTGGGGTAACTGGGTGGGAATACATTACAATTAATGATGGTGGTTGATGGCCGTCGGCGGGGTGTGACCTTTGAGGATCTTCAAACTTGAGCTTTCTCTTCTTAAAACTTTTCTCTTCTTCCTTGGACTCTTCTTCTTTCGGACTCTTCTCTCTTCTTTTCCTCTTATCTTCTTCACTTGTTTTATTTCACTCTTCTTCTTCTTCACTTTGGTGTGACGAATGAAGGCTATTTATTATAGATGGGAGGAGGACTCAGTAAATTCATGAAAGCGCTCACTCCCCGCCGATCGGACTCGATGATTTCCTTCAATCATTTGATATTTTGAGCATTTGATGCCCAAAATGAAGTCGGAATTATGAGATCTTAGGCTCGTTAGATCCGCTCACGAGACGCCGATTTGACTATAAACACTCCATATTTGGGAGTTTTTTTGGGATTTAATTGATGTCCCAAAGATTCCAATGATATTTTAAGTCTTGATCTCGACGGTTTGACTCAAAATCATATCGCTTCGACATCAAGATTTGTGCTTTGACTAGTCATATTTTGAGAGCCATATATATATATATATATATAATTAATTATTAAGAAATATTTTGAAAGGAGTAAAGATCTAAACTGTGATATGATGAAGGCCAACGAGTCTTGAAGCATCTTCTCTTTTTATTGGAGAAAAATGAAATTGTTGATAATTTTTCTCATATATGTTGCATTAGATTATATTATGTTATATTATATTATATTGTAGCTTATTGGTGAGTAAATCAAATGATTATTTAATGAAATTAGTCATAAGATTATTGATTAACCTACTCTGAACACTGAAGCTATTATGCAAAAGCATAGTAGATCCTACTTGAGTAATTAAAATTGATATTATTAAAAAATTATTTAGACTTATTGTTTGCACAAAAATTTATAGCGGTAGAATAAAATTTCACGCCTTAGTTTATATGAAAATGCAACATATACACAGATAGTTGAAAAAAAAACTACATAATTTTTATGTGGAAAAATCCCAGAATTAGGGGAAAAAATTACGGTGTTTAGCTCAGTAAAAATGTTCAACTATATATCTGCTTTGGAATACAAGATTGTATGTGAGAAAGCCTAATAATGAGAATTTCAGAATCAAGTAACAAGAGTTTGATAGAATCTGCGCGTATGTAATATAGTGATGATGACGAACTTCGAACTTCTAGCTCTCTCCCAACTTTTTACTAAGTTCGCTTCTAGCTCTATTCCTTCTCTTATGACAAGAATGAGGTCATATTTATAAGATTTTGAGAGGGGTATTTTGCTCATTGTAATTTAAATCTCAAAGCATTCCATCAAACGAGTCGTATCAATTCATTTGATTATATATAATTTTTTTAGTGATTTGACCATTCAAGCGACCTTTGATTTGAGTGATCTTTGGCTCGTTGGATTCGTCTCGTCGATCCCCTCAATTCAACTATAACCACATTAAATTTTAAAGTCATTTGACTATTCAATTTGTGTCTCGAAGTTTTCAAGTTTAGCTTTTGGGCTTAATTCGAGCTCATTTGAGTTCTACTTGACTCGATTTTAGTGACATTGAATTTATCTTATTGAGATATTTAATTTTATTATGTAAAATAACATATATACATTATTTTAAAATTTTATATGTGATATATGAAGACTAAGCTAAATTCTAATTAAAAATTAATTCTTGATTAGTTATGCTACATTTTAAATTATTATTAATTATTGATATGACACCGAAAATTCTACTAGTCGAAGCACGAACCTTGACGTTAAAAGCAAACTGATCCAAAGTTGAAACTGGTCGAAATCAAGAACTTAAAATATCATTGAAAATTTTAGGATATCAGTTAAACCCCTAAAAAGCTCCCAAATATGGATTGTTTATAGTCAAATCGAGCGTCTCGACGAGCCGGATCTAACAAGCCCAAAATCTTAAAATTCCGACTTCATTTGAGCATTCAAATATTTAAAATACATCAAATGATCAAAGGGATCATTTTGAGCCGTCTGATAAAGTGGAGTGGTACGAGTTTTGCATATATTTATAGAGATACCTCCAATCTATAAATACATCATTCTCATAGGGGAGCCCAAGCAAGAGAGAGGAGAGCTCTAAAGAAGATCCTCCAAGCACAATCGCCACCACTGAGCGTCAACCATCGCCGGTCGCGCCGCTTGTCGCCGTTGATCCGCCATCAACCTCTGACGGTCTCCATCATGACGACCTTCATCGTCCGCCGTCTCGTTGTTCGCCATCTTCCGCTACCACTGCATCATACTTGAACGCGACTACATAGTTGTTCCTTTCATACACAATTTTGTAATCCCGTATCGGAAGATTTTGTACTCAAAATAGATACATAGTGGAAGCTTTTACTTAGCAGTGGTTTTCCTCTTTCGAGGTTTTAGTGAAAATTTCTAGAGTTTTCTCACTATTTAAATAGTATGCGCTTGATTAATAAGGCTAAAGTAAACTTTACTCAAGAACTTTTAAAGACGCAATAATTATTAAATTAGATACTTATTATAATAATTTATAATTAAAATTTATTCTCATTAGTCCCTTATATAGATTATTAATTTATCTAAATATTAAGAAATAACGCAAGTGGTTTAATGCGTTTTTTAAAAAAATATTTATTAAATAGACTAATTCAATCTTTTATTTATTAATATACACTATTAGTATAAAATTAATTTTTATTTAATGAATTACCAATAAGCATAATATAGTTTTATTACTATATGAAAACCTGAATATCATATTAACTAATGTTTACTTTGGCTAATTAATTATTAAATATTTAATAAGATTAATATGTATTTTTTTATATTTTTAGTCAATACTTGATTAATTAGCATAATTAGGTATCCAAATTCAATTTATAAATTTTGAATAGATAAAAAAGGAAAAAAAAACATTCAAAAGAATTCAACCTGATCAATCTTTTTAGATAAAAGCCATTTGTTTTTTCAAATTTATAAAATTGACCTGTGGATGTGTGTACTTAGATCTCCATATATCAAAATCTCAATATTTGATTTTGCAGTCCTAAATAATAAAATGTGTCATCAAAATTATTAAAAAGGATTTGGACCAGAATATAATATTAAAATTTGATAGATTAAATTTCAAAATCGTTGAATTTCTTTTTAAATAAATATACTATATAGAAAATTAATCAAAAATTAAATTAATTATAAAATAAATTTAATTTTTTGAAACTCACCATAATTAAAACTATACTATTATTATTATAATCATAAAATAAAAATGAATTAAAAATTTTATTTATTTGAGTGTATTCTTATTAAATAATTGAGAATTTAAAGAAATATTAAAAATAAAAAAAACTACACATATACACATAATTCTTATATATTTACATATTTAATATTTAAAATTTGATATTCAAAACACTTATTCTTTTAAAAAATTAATACCTATATTATTTTTAATATAATATAAAAATTTAGATGTTAGATATGTAAATATATAAGATGTCCTAAAAATAAAATTTTATAGTTTTATTATAAATTTAAATTTTTTGGATAATAATATTTAAAAATAGAGGGAGTTGATGATAAATTTATATATAAACAAAAAATGAAAATATATATATATATTATGAATAGCCTATTTTTAAGCTAAAGACACGTCCTTCAATCGAGCCTTCAAGATTCTTGCCGTAAAAGTCCCCGCTATCTACAGTACATTTGACTTTTCCATTAATTATTTATCAGTCTTTTTTTTAGAAGTTATGAGAGGACTGTGGCCATACCAACCAATTTTGGCTCAATGTGCCTATAATGTACAATGCCTATAATTATACAAAGTATCATTTATTTATTTATTTTTATTTATTTAATTTTATCCCTTCCTTGTCATTATTAAAATAAGAAAAAAAATTCTAACAAATTTTATTTTGGAATAAATTTTTGAAAAAAAAAGGGAAATTTTTCGTACATAGCACACAATTATTATGTATTTAGATATATAATATCTAAAGTTTGATATTTATAAATATAATATTTTTTCTAGATATGAACATATATATTTCACTTTTAAAAAATAAATAGTGGTGTTATTTTTGATGTAATGTTAAAGATTTGAGTGATGTTTATGTAAATATGAAAGTTTAGATATTAGTTATGTAAATATATAACAGTTTTGATACTGAATTAATTAAGCGATAATCTCTATCTAAGACCACAACTATAGCATATTTTTTGAGTTTTAGGTTTTAAGGTTAGTTTTATGAATTTTTATGTCTAGTTTTTAGAGCAATTTTGATTAATATTTTTTTTACAATTGTAGGTATTTATATGTTTATTTAGATTGGAGATGCAAATAATATTTTTTTAAATATTATGTGAGTTATAATTTTTGTAATTCATTGAATTTCATATGATGACTTATACACATTCATAAAATTAAAAAAAAATATTGTTATGTCAATTGATTTAATTTCACCTTATATAGATAGACATGCATGCTTCTAAAAGATGTTGCAAGATGCCTCATTGTGGGCTTACCTTATTTATTATTTGAGAAGCATGAACTTGCAAATATTTTGTAAAAGTATTCTTAATTATGAATGTTGTGAAGTTGATGCTCATATATATATATTTATAAGGTAAGATGATTGCACTTCAAGACTAGTGAATGCAAAAAAGATGACCATCCTTATGCCTTACCTAATAATTACTTGTTGACCTCACTTTTAGCGAGGTTGACAATCCTTTTCTTAGACATAGGACTTGATCTATGCACATAGATTCTGTTAGCCTTAAGTAAGATTGATAGTCACCATAATCTTAGTAATTAAGATCTTTAATCTTAGATCGAGAGCTTTCTAGTGAGGCACTTAGGATACCATGATTAATAACTAAGTGTACAACTTAAACTAAAATAGAAATGAAATTAATAAATATGGAGTTAAAACTAAATTTAAAATAGATAACACATTAAGAAGAAAACCTAGGTTAGTTTAATAGGCGACCTAATTCAACTGGATTAGATGAAACCCAAATAAAACTCAAATCTAACAAAACTCAATAGAAGTATAAATCAAACATATTTGAATTGAAATCTAAATTCAATTTACCCTGATTGAGATAATTGAGTTTGGTTAACTCAATTAACCCATTCGAGCTAAGAATCATCTAAATCCAAAAAATTCATATAAAATTAAGATTTAAATCAAATCAAACTAAACCAAAAGCACAAAATCGATGCATAAATCTATATGAACCCAAAAATAAATCTAGATGAGGTCTAAAGTGATCAATCATTTCATTTGATATAGAGTTGATCCATATGAGCTCCACCAAGTTAAAAGTTAAATTAATTAAAATTTTATTAATTTAAGTCATCATAAATACTCAAATTATCAAATTAATATAATATAACATAAAATTCAACAAATCAAAATCCAATGATGACTCAAATAGCCTAATCGGGTCACTTAATTTAAATGTACCTCAATGTACCCTATTGAACCTAAATTCAAAATAAATTAAAATAAAATATTCCAAAATACTTTCAAATAATATTTAAACATGATTTGACTTTTTCTTAAATTTGATTTGACAGAATCGACCATTTGACTAGACTTGACCCATTAAGCCTAATTTGAGCCGAAATAAGCTTAAATCAAAATTGAATCCAAATTAATTAAAATCAGTTACTCCAAATCACATTAAATTCTCAATCAAATATAATTAAAGTTTGAACACACTTCAATTTGGGTCATATCGATCGTTGGATCCAAACAAACTCGATTCGACTCATTAGACCCAATTTGGTTCGAAATGGGTTCAAATCAAAAACAACTCCAGATTGATTAAAATCAATTGCTTTAAATCATTTCAACTATCAAATCAAACATAATCATAACACAATTTAAACTCAATTGAGTTAAATCAATGCATTGAACCTAGCTTGACTCATTCGAGTTAAATGGGTCAAGAAAGATTTAACCAACTCAACCAAACTTAAGTGGACTCAAACCACACCCAAAATATGTCACATGGAGGATAACACTTCAGCCCATGTGGAGTGGAGCTTCAAGCCAACAATGGAGCTCATGAGAGAGAGGAGAATTAATGACAAGATGCCAAAATCCAAGATCCACTTAAACACAAGCCATATCTTTACTTAGTTGATATATATCAGGTTCTATAGTAATTAAACCATTAAATTTGACTACTCCATGCCTTCTCCCAGCTGGTCATCACCTCCTCAACCACCATTAATGATTTTAGACAATCATTAAAAAGAGATGAAAAGAAAGCCATGGTTCCTCTTGGCTGGCTCAAAATAATTTCTGAAGCTCATTTGATCAAAATTACACCACCCCCTACTTTCCACGCATAAAATAACAAATTCCAGGAAAATTCTGGTGAGGAGGTGACGACCATTGGTGAAGAAGGTGATTGGCAGGGTGGCAAGGGCATACCCATTATGGAGCTTTATCTCGTGCCTAGGAGCACATTCAGATCAAAAAAATCCATCGAACATCGGCTCCGACGAGATAATTTCTCCAAAACACTTAGAAAACTATAGGTTCTCTTGTTTGGTGAAAATCTTTGCACGATTTTAGGAACTTCTCTTAGAACTCCCTTGTAATTTTCATTAAGAAGTTGCCCCAAGCAAAATACCAGTTTTCCGACGAAGATCACGAGAAAATCGAGGCTTGGAAGAACGATCGGGGTGGAAAACTTGTCCGTTCGGGTTCGATTTGTCGTCCTTGAGGGAGACAACACAACAATTGTCTGATCCCTCTTAATAAGGAGGGATGGCTGTGATTTGAAGGCCTCTAGGATTCAATTTGCACCGGATTAGCAGATTCGATCTAGATAGGATGGTCTCGATCAATCCCACGTAAATACATTTCCCAGCTCAAAATGCCATCTTAGCATTGACTATGACAATGGATGTTCGACACGAGTAAAATAGGCCCAGTCAACGTTGACTGGGTTAAGTAGAAAAATATTGTATTTTCTGAGTTTAAAATTATATAAAATCATCTGAAATTTTAAAATTTCATAAAAAATAAAATAAAATACTCAATGAAAAATTAGGAATAAAGGCTCGTTGGATTCGCCTTTTTGAGAGGAATTCAATGAACTCAAAAGCCCTAATTTTTATTAGGTTGCATCATTAATAGAAGAAGATGGCCTAGCAAAGTATCTTTCTATCTACTAAGTTTACTTTCACAAGTATCAACTATTTCTCTTAGAGAAATTTTAAAACAAATAACTCATTACCAGAGGTCTTAGAAACTATGCTGCTTGCATATACTTTTATTTTCTTCCCAAAATTTGTCTTATTTTCTGTCTATCCTTTAGAGTATTATTTCCTTTCGAAATAAAAGTTAATATTGCATACAAATTACAGCCTGTAAACCATTAAAGCAATTCCTGAGATTATCTCAACCAAAGTCAGTCCAATAGAATAGCCAAAGGCATCGGAACACCATCAAGATGATAGTGATTTATGTTTTTTTTTTAAATTTATGAAAAAGTCAAAAATATTACACATTATATCACATTTCCGAATAAATTATACAATTAGTTTTCGAAAAAAAAAAATTCAAAATAGGTCTAAAATTTATTAAAACTATTTTAATATAAATATAGTATATGTTTTAAAGTAAAATTAATATTTATAAAATACATTTTGATTATGATTATATCAAAATATTCTCAAGTAAATTTATTTAACAAATTATATCGAGACATCATGATATATTTCATATTAGGATGAGACTATATTTTTGATTTTATGTCACACATTATATCTCAAAATATTTAAATTATTAAAAATATATAATTAAATCATTTAAAGTATTCAAGAATTCAAGAATTTAGTCATATTATATATAATTTAGTTATATGTATCTAATGATTTAATTAAATGAGCATATATATAAATTTAATATTTATATAAATAGTATTTAAATATTTAATATCAAATCAAAAATATTATCATTATTAATATTTATAAATAAAATACATTTTTTTATAATAAAGTACTGTATTTTTAAATATCAAAATTTATATATTAGATATATTTATGCATGAGAATTGTATGTTGTGTATGTATATATTATTTATCCACGTCTCTTTTGAGTGCATTGAGAACCTCCTCCGCTTTTAATTCTCTCTGAGGCGACGAAGTAGCAGTAAAACACATATGGATTTAATGAATGCTACGCAAGTGACAATATATGATATTTCTACTCATCAGATGAGTGAGATGTTAGGTAGATATCTATTAAAAATATATATATTATTTAATATTTTAATTAAATAAATGTTTATTATATATAAGAAATTAATAATATATTTTAATAAAATTATTTGAGAATATTTTAATATAAAATGCATTTTATTTTATTTTATATTTTTTAAAAATCGTGAACACAGTTTCTTCCATAGGTCAGACGCGTGGACTTAAGGAAATGTGGGGTGCAGTCGGGAAAGTATTTTGTTTATTATTTTTTTATTTTTTAGAATAAACGAAGTTGCGAAAATTAAACTTATTACTGGACGAAATTTCGCCCACGGGAAACGGGAAGGGAGGGGGCGGTGGGTCCCAGCCCACAGTTTTATTATGACGGAGCCGCCCGGTTTTGTCGTTTCTCTCCGTCTTTCATTTCGGCCCTCGTCTTCCTCTTGTCTTACTATCCTCCCCCCTTCCCTTGTTCTTCATCTTCTTCTTATTCTCTCTCTCTCTCTCTCTATCTCTCTATCTCTCTTCTTCCTTTGACTGCTCCCTTCTTCGTCTCCCTTTGGCCTTCGCTGTGCTCTTCTTAATCTCTTCCGCACTCCCGTTTCTTCTCTCCGAACTTTTTCGTCTTCTCTTTAGCTGTTGGACTGACGGGTCCGATCGCAGAGGCAGAACCGCAGGATCGGGGGGTTTTAGGGAGCTGGGGTTCATGGATTTTGCCTGGAACCTGACTCTACGATCGTTGGCATGATCAAAGGTGGGACCTTTTTATCGGTTTCTAGGCTCGTCGTTGTTCCCTTTTTCGGTTCCTTGTGTCGCAATCGGTGCTTGAGATAGAGGTCTCTCGCCATGGCAGGAAGCAACGAAGTTAACGCGAGCGAGTCTAGGGTAAGTACTGCATGCTTCGCCTTCCTTACTAACCTCTGTTGTGACTGCTGAGTGCTTATTTCCGGCACTTTTATAGAAATTTAATGCGTAAATTTGGTGTTTGTTTCTGCTTTTTGGATTTAAATCTACAGGGTTTTGCATCCTTGTTTTGATTATCATATTCTTTTGGATTTTTCTAGCAATTCTTCAGACCTGAACGTTCATGGAAATAGGTATTACCGGACAAATATTGATCTTCGTCAAATTTCGTGCCCTAGGGTTTCTAGTTGTGCGCGGGTAGTGATCCTGAGAATTCCTTTAGTTTCCATGGATTCTATAGAAACTGGAATATTTCCTACATCATAATAAGAAAATTCTGAATTTTCCCTAAATTGAAAAAAAAATAAAAATTGATTCTTTACCCCTTAATTGTCCTGCAATCCCTACCAAAAATGCACGGTGGGGAAAAAAAGTAAAATCTAAATATGAGATGAAACCTCTCATAACTCCCATTAATGTAGTCTGAACCTAACTTCTATTTCTGCTTCACAGATGGTGGTTCCCCTGAATACCTTTGTTCTGATATCGAACTTCAAAGTAGCCTACAACATGCTCCGGCATCCCGATGGCAGCTTCAACCGCCCCCTTGCAGAATTCTTCGACCGCAAGGTCCAGGCTAATACTTCTCCTGTCAATGGCGTCGTCTCCTTTGATCACATTCTTGATCGCCAAACCAATCTCCTTGCTCGAATCTATTGCCCGGCCCCTGATCCTGCTGACGTTAAGCTTCCGCAGCTTGTTGCCATCTATGAGCTCCAGAAAGCCCCCTCCCTCGACCCTTTTCCAGTGATCATCTTCTTTCATGGCGGCAGCTTTGCCCACTCCACCTCCAGCAGTGCAATCTACGACACTCTATGCCGTCGCTTCGTCACTCTCTGCGGCGGTGCGGTGATCATCTCCGTCGATTATCGGCGATCTCCAGAATATCGTTACCCTTGTGCGTATGATGATGGATGCACTGCTCTCAAATGGGCGTCTTCTCAGCCATGGCTGCGCAGCGGCAAGGACGCTAAGCTGCGTGTTTTCCTCGCTGGTGATAGCTCAGGAGGCAACATCGTCCACCATGTAGCAGTTAGAGCCGTTCAGTCCGGAATCCATATCTCCGGAAACATCCTACTGAATCCATTGTTCGGCGGGAACAAGCGAACGGAATCCGAACTAAGGCTTGATGGGAAGTATTTTGTTGCATTGCAAGACAGGGATTGGTACTGGAGAGCTTTCCTCCCTGAGGGAGCTGACAGGGATCACCCAGCCTGCAATCCTTTTGGCCCCAATGTTATCAACCTCGAAGGGCTTCCTTTTCCGAAGACGCTTCTCGTCGTCGCCAGTTTGGACTAACTCAGGACTGGCAACTCGCCTACGAGCAAGGGTTGAAGGAGTCCGGCCACGAGGTCCGGCTTCTCTACAGAGAACAGGCGACCGTCGGCTTCTACTTCCTCCCCAACACAGACCACTACCATGAAGTCATGGAAGAGATCAGAAGCTTTGTGAGACGCGATTTGTAAGCAAGGAGCAGCCTCGTTGCACAGCATATATCAAAGATAGTAGATATATATATCTACATATAAAGTTATATATGTGATTTAGCCTCTCTTTTTAAGCTTTTTTTGTTTGGAGAGAGCAAAGCAGTGGATCTTTATGTGATTTCTAGCTAAGATCAGAAGAAGAAACTGTTCTGAAAGTGAGTGAGATTAGCAGTATAGCACTATATCTATAAGCTTTTTCATAAATGGTGTATTTTTGAGCATTCTCTGAAGCACACAGAGGAGAGAAGGAAAAGTGAATGCTACTGCTTCTGCTACTACTAACAAAAGAATGGTTTCAGTGACTTTTTAAGTGTTTCTGCTCCATTTTCAATGTTTGGATTGATGTTGGAACCCTAACGGATGTTGTATTAATGGTAATAATATCCATAATTGGTTTTTTCTCTCTCTTAATTTCTTGTTCTGATTCTGCTTCTCTGATCATTTCTTCCTTTCAGATGGTATTAAGATTTGGTTTATGGCGTGCTGCTTACTGCAAAACTCTGATCTTGTTGCAATGGTAAATTATTATATGGTATGGTTGTGTTATATAATTTTTAGTTTAATTATTTTGAGATTAGTGTAAGATAATCTTTTTTAATTTTTAAAAGCCAAGTTTAATATTTGAAGAATTTATTTTGATCATAATATTTTTAATAAGGGGCTGTTTGGGATCACTATTATTATTATTTTTTATAATTTTATTTTATTTTGTTTTTTACTTTGTTTAAAAGTAAAATGTATTTTGGTGCTTATTGTTATTTTTAAAAATATTTTTTAAATATTTCGATTATTTAAAACAATATTTTTTAAAAATAAAAAAAATTATATCAAATAAATATATTCCTAAAAATAATAGTTTTAAATATCTTAATATTTTTTAATTTTATCATACATTTCATAATAAATAATGTTATTATTATTTTTTTATTTTTTTAAAAAATTTAATCATGTATATTATTTGATTATAATTTAAATGTTCATGCGTGAAAATTAGTCTTAAAATATATTTTAGAGTTTTTATCGGCAAAGCTTACCATATTTATCTCTTAGGTTGAAGTAATAATTTTATGAAATAATTTTGATAAATATTATTTATTATTATTATTTTTTTATCTAACTAGAAGATGGAAGTTCTAAAATTTTAATATAAGAATAATATATATATATATATATTGAATTTAGTGATATTTTATGTTCACTTTTGGCTTCATATCTTTGACTAAATCCTCTTATTTTTATTAGGGAGAGTTGTGGATGAATAAACAACTTTGTTTTTCTTAAATAATGGATGTAAATAGTGCATTTTAAGATGATGTAGTTCTTAAATAAATAAAAAGTTTTTAATGTTATAATATTTACTAGTTATTTAAATTTTATTTTAATTTAAATAATTATATCCTTAATGTAAATATTTAAATAAAATTTTAATTTAATCAAATATGATTCATTTTGAGTTAAATTTTAGATTAATTTCTAATTAAAATTGTTTATTTAAAAAATATTAATTTTTAATTAAATATATATACATTAGACATTTGAAAATAATTAAATAATATAGCATAAAAATATTAATTTTATGCTTTTTTATTTAATAATAATAATTAATTATTTAAATTTAAATTTTTTATATATTAATTTATTTTCTTTAGGCCTTCAGTGTGAAAGCTTGGCAAAATCTAGTTGGAAGCCTAAGACAATTTAATGATGAAACTATTCTTTTTGCCCCATAAAAGTATGATATTTTAATGTAAAAAAAGACTTACATATATACCACATCATGCTTTTGCATTTACATATTTAAAACCTAATTTGATATCTACAAATATAATATTTTTTTATAAAAAAATATTTTAAAAAAATCAATGATAATGATATTTTGATATAATAAGGAAAATTTAGATATTATTTATGTAAATATTAAAATTTATATTATATATATATATATAAATATATAAAAATAGTGTGGTATAAATGTAAAAATGAAAAAAAAAATGAAAAGAAAAAAGGCTAATAGGACAAAGGGCAAACTTAATAATAGGACATCAGAATACGTTCAATTTGTAACGATGCCTATTTTAAATAATAATCTTTATTAAATAAAGCAAAGTCTAACAATTAAAGGTCAGAAGAATAACTAAAATGTCATATTTTTGTTCCAGAAGAGAAGAAAAATAAAAATAAAATTAAAGAGGCAGTATTATGTTAAATTACTAGCCCACATCAATAATTTAATTTTATTATATTTTTAAAGAATAATTTAATAAAAGCTCAAGACGTTCTGTTTAATTAATGATATTTAAATATTGGTTAAATCCTTTGAAATATAATCAATCAAAATAAATAACATAATCAATCTGACAATAATAATTAAGTAATTTTACATATTTTTCTTATAAAATATTAAATTTCAATTGATAGATTATATTAATTTTTGAATTATATATATAGAGAGAGAGAGAGAGAGAGAGAGAGAGAGAGAGAGAGAGAGAGAGGAGAGATTATCCGTTATCTACCATTTGATTATGTATCAATCGTATGAGACGGAACAAATCATTTGAATATTTTTCGACCGTTGGATCTAAATTGGAAGGTTATGATCATGCCACTAAGAATTTCAATTATGTTTGCGATTATGAAAAAAAAAATTCAATTAATTTATTCCATACTGTTAAATTTACAACTAATTATATAAAATTACAAAACATTTATATAATTTACAAACTATCATGATTTGATTTTACTAATCAAAGAAATATTTACAAATCAACCACCTAAAATATATGCATTTATAATTTGATCACCTTATTTTTTTTCAACTATGATCCAATGATTAGATATCATCAAATCGTATGAATTTTAATAAAAAAAAAATAGAAGCAGCTTTATGAATTTTAATATTTAAATGTCAATTTGAAATTTTGATGTTAAGGTGATTAGATTTGATAATAGAAATGTATAAATTTTAAAAAATGTTATCTCATTATTGCTTACTAATATTTTATTTATATTCAAAAAATATTAATCATCTAGTCATTAATATTTTGAAAAAAATCAAAATATTAATCACTTTATATATATATATATATATTATCAAAATCATTTTGCAAAAAAACTTTTTATTTCAAATATGCCCAAGAAAAAATATTTTATTATTTAGTGTGCTTAAGTGAAAAAAGAAAAGAAAAAAACAAGGTTTTAAATGAGACACGTAGGCTTCTTATTATAACGACAAAAACTTCAATTTTGAACGCTATTATGCGAAAGCATAAGACAAATTAAGAGATGTGATTATGCAATTGATTGTCGTTTGTGATTTTTGATTAATTTTGCTTTTGAAAATTTTGTCCTTTTTGATATATTTCATCATTTTATATGTAATTTTATCATTTTATATGTAATTTAATTAATTAGAAATTGAGTAGGTGGATTTTTGATCATATTTGATGTCTATTGCTTTTTTTAAAGTATTTTTGGTGGAATTGATAATTTTTAATGCCTTTTACTTTAAAATTTTATATTTGGTGTTTGTTTTTAATATAATTAAAAAATATTTAATTTGTTTATAAATTGATAATTGTCTAATAATTATAACGAAAAATAGAAAATAAAATAATATTTTTTTTTCTAGAAAATTTAAAACCTCCTTAATTATTATAGTTAATAAAAATTTTAATAATAATGTTATTATAACTTTATAATGTTAAAACATATAACATTATAACTTATAATGTCATTATAATTATAATATATGTTATAACTTAAAATAATAGTCTTTAAATTACAAATTACAAATGATAATTTAATTTTTTCCACTCTTGTTTCACTTATAAATATATGAGAATATGCACTTGAATGACATCAGAAAATTCGAAATATGTTCTCTTTCTTTCTTCATTCCCTTCTCTTATTGTAATTTTCTTTATTTCAATTTTCTTGCAACAAGAGATACTCGATTAATTTAAAATTTTACTGATCAGTTGTGGTGTACGCACGATCAAAATAATAATACGTGTTGTATCTACAAAGAAAATAAAAATTAATATTGATCTACTTTAATGATAAGATCGTTTGACGCCTATATATTTCAATCTCATTACTTTTTATTTTTATTTATTTAATTATTTTAAATTTATTTCTTAATTTTATATTATCAATTTATTTTTATATTCTAATATCAATATCTCATCAACTAACTAGAAAACTAAAATTTATTTTTAATATTTTTAACAAACAAATAAAAAAAAAGAATTTTATTTCAGTTTTTAACAATTTATAATTTAATTAAATTAGAATTGTATGATAAATATTTAAAATAGAATGTTATTTTGTTAAATTTATAATGTGATTACATCAAATATATCAAAATCAATAACTTTCATAAGAAAATAAATTATTTTATAATTTAATACAAATCTCAAAACTTTTTTGAAGTTTTGTCCTACACTCTTAATGATATTTAATTTTTTTCACGAGCTTCACATGAAATTTTTTATTTTCCATTCATTTTTTATTTATATAAATTTAATATACTTTTCTTTGCGTGCGGGAGATTATCTTAATAGAAATATGTCACATCAAGTTGTTGGTAAGATCAGAATATATTATTGAATGATTTATGATCATAATACCTCCATGAATTGCCTACCAGCTCAAAGAAGCCACACATTTTATACCCTCTTTGAGTTGGTGTGAAAAAATTTTAATAATTGAATTTTATATTTATAAGATTTTATAATATTTGAAATAATAATATTAATAAATGATTATTAGAAATATAATTTTATAAAAGATATTAGATAATTATGAAAAAAAAAAACCACATTTTATTATTATTTCCATTTAATGCTAATAAAATATAAAATAAAATATAAATTTGGATGTAACTTTACATATATATTATCATACGACTAATAATATCAAGATATATATTATAAAAATATAAGATAAATTATATAGATATAGATATTATTTAATATTATATTGACAATAATACATCATTTAATACACAAATAATAGATATTTGAATAATGAATATATGAGATGTAAAACTATATCTCGACTCCACACGTAATAATCTTTCTAATTATTATATAATACATAAAACATACTTTTTATTATTTATTTAGTTTAGGATATCTTCCTGTAATAATCTTAATGATTCCACATCAAATTGAATTGATAACTAATAAGGATCAACAAAAATCTCTTAAACTTGACCAAAGTCAATTATTAGTCAAACTTAACCAAAACTTTACTTTAGTTGGATATTGGGCAATCAATAATATTAATCTTAAATTATTCTCTTCAATGGTTCAATTATATTGAATTAATCTTAATTGATCATTGGATTACTTGATTTTAATATTGATCATATGTTTGACTAAAAGTTAAAACCTTTAAACCAAATTGGTCATTTTGGACTAATTGATCCAATTATTTGGATAGACTTATTTTAATATTTTTTTTATCCCTAAATCATAGAAAAATCAATCTAAATTTACCATCAGATTAGCCCACAACAAGTTGGAACACTAGTTGATTTAATGGGCACATACATTACAATTGATTTAATCGACCCTAAACATTAATCTCAATAAGTCCTATTAGGTTAAACATAACCCAATTGAGCTAAACTTAACACTATCGTTGCCAAGTCCCAAGCCCTGAAAGAGAAAAGTGGATAGTTGCGTTAAGTAGTTGACAACCAACATAAAATACATCGAGAAATTATGATATGAATCTTTAAATATCGTATCAATACTAGGGCGTTCCTCGGAAGAGACGTATTGTATGTGATGCAACGAATTCAATATTTAGTAATTTGTATAGATTAGATACTAAATAGGGAGAATGATGTATGTATAAGTTAGCTAAATAAATAAAAAAAAGGTTCAAGTGAGCTGTAATAAAGATGAAGATCACAAAGTATTTTTCTCATAAGAGGATATTCAATATTGACGGATGAGAAATTTTGACAAACTTTTAAAAGAATGTTGTGAGAATACATTAACTTTAGTGATCTCAGTATCTTAAATGAAAATATCTATTTTTATTTTTATCAGCATATTAATAAAATTAAAGTTGGAGAGACTTTAAAGAAAATGAAGTAAGAAAAAAATAATAGGACCTCATGATATTCTAAAAAAAGTATACAAATCTTAAAAGATAAAGAAATTTCTTAGCTCATTTAATATTTTAAATATTATTTTAAAGATTAAAAATATGTTGAATGAGCAAAGAAAGAGCTTATTAGTTCTTATTTTTAAGAAGAGAGGTGATGCACAAGGGTGTGCAAGTTATAGAGGAATTAAGTTAATGCACAATACATTAAAAATTTTATGAGAGAGTAACTAAGCATAAGTAATGACTTGATATAAAAGAAAGAAAGGCATAGGATTTCTATAACTCGATCCTCTAATATGACTAGTAAATGTGTCTTGTTATTCTCAAGCTTGGTATGATTTATCATATTAAGATGAGTTAAACTTGTTCTACAACTTGAGAATTTTCTTAATATTTAATAACCTTAATTTTTATCTCTAATCATCACTGGGTTGAGTCTTCAACAAGTATAGCTAGAAAGCCATCAACCAACCATTAGATAAAGTTAAATATGATTTACCCTAAATTGACTTTAGGACACAATTGAATTGATAACTAATAAGGAACATCACAAATCTCTTAAGCTTGACTAAAGTAAATTACTAGTCAAACTTAACCAAAATTTTACTTTAGTTGGATATTGGGCAATCAGTAATAATAAACTTTAATTATTCTCTCCAATGGTTCAATTATATTGAATTAATCTTAATTGATCATTGGGTTACTTGATTTTAATGTTGATCATATATTTGATTAAAAGTTGAAACCTCTAAACCAAATCGATCATTTTGGACTAATTGATCCAATTATATGGATATACCTATTTTAATATTTTTTATCATTAAATCATAGAAAAATCAATCTAAATTTACCACTAGATTAGCCCAGAACAAGTTGGAACACTAGTTGATTTAATAGGCACATACATTACAATTGATTTAATCGACCCTAAACATTGATCTCAATAAGTCCTATTAGGTTAAACATAACCCAATTGGGCTAAACTTAACACTATCATTGCCAAGTCCCAAGCCTTGAAAAGAAAAGTGGAGGGTTATGTTAAGTAGTTGACAACCAACATAAAATTTATCAACAAATTATGATATGAATCTTTTAATATATCGTGTCAATACTAGGGCATTACTTAAAAGCGACGTATTGTATGTGATGCAATGAATTCAATATTTAGTAATTTGTATAGATTAGATACTAAAATGGGAGAGCGATGTATGTATAAGTTAGCTAAAAAAAAAGAAGTTTAAGTGAAGTACAATAAAGATGAAGATCACAAAGTATTTTTCACATAAGAAGATATTCAACATAGATGGATGAGATATTTTGAACAAACTTTTAAATGAATGTTGTGAGAATACATTAACTTTAGTGAGTTTAGTATCTTAAATGAAAATAGATATTTTAATTTTTATCATCGTATTAATAAAATTAAAGTTTGAGAGGCTTTAAAGAAAATGAATTAAGACAAAGTAATGTTCTATTGATATTCTAATAAAAGTATAAAAATGCTTAGAAGATAAAGAAATTTTTTAGCTAATTTAATCTTTTTAATATTATTTTAAAGATTAAAAATATGTCGAATGAGCAAAGAAAGAGTTTATTGGTTATTATTTTTAAGAATAAAGGTGATGCACAAAGGTGTGCAAATTATAGAGAAATTAAGTTAATGTGACATACATTAAAATTTTATGAGAGAGTAATTAAGCATAAGTAATGACATGATACAAAAGTTTATCAAAACCAATTTGGATTTATGATGAATAGGTTTACTGTGGATGTTATATATTTGTTGATAGATTTGATGGGGAAGTACATAAAGAGTAAGGAGGATCTACATATAATATTTATTGATTTAAAGAAGCATTTGATAAAGTTTCAAGAGAAGTGCTTTAGATAATTCTATAAAAGAAAGGAGTTAATATTACTTATGCTAAAGTTATTAAGGTTATGGATACTGGAGTTGCTACTTATGTTCAAACATAAGGATTGACCAAGTATTTTCCTATTTCAGTTGGATTACATCAAAGACTGACTTTAAGCCCTTATTTTTTTTACTTTAGTTATGAATGTTCTTACTATAAATTTATTGGAGGATGTACCTTGGTGTATGATTTTTGCTAATGACATATTTACTATTGATAAGTTGAGCGAGTGAGTTCAAGAAAAACTTGAATTATAGAGGTCAACCTTTGAGTCTAAATACTTTTATTTAAGTAGATCTAAAATTGAATACATTGAGTATAATTTTAGTTGTAGAAGATCTAATAGTGGGGTTATGATAATAGGTGATCAAGTCATTAAAAAGAGTGAACGTTTTAGATTTCTTAAGTATATTGCTCAAAGTAATGGTGAAATAGATGGGGATATTATTAGTAGAATTCAAGTTGGATGGTTGAAGCGGAGAAATGCATCTGGCCAATTGCATGATAAAAAAAAATACCACTTATACTTAAGGAAAACTTTTATAAGATTGAGGTGAGACCTACAATGCATTATTACGCATAATGTTGACCAATAAAAGTGGAGCATGAAATTAAGTGTTGTAGAGATGAGGATGCTTAGGTGGATGAGTGGCTTTACACTTAGTGACAAAATGCAAAATGAATATGCATGAAAAGGTTGGAGTAGCCCCAATGGTAGACAAGATGAGAGAGAGAGAGTCATCTTAGATGGTTTGGTCACATAAAATGCCATCCATCCTATGACCTAGTTCAGAGATTAAATGTATTTGATTTGGCTTATGTTTAAAAAAAAAATAAAGGTAGTCCTAAAAAGATGTGGTTAGGAAATATAAAAAAAGATTGCTTTTTTTTTTTATAAATTAAATGAGAATATGACATTTAATATGTAGAAAAGAAAGATTCATGTCAAATAGTGGGAAAAGGCTTGTTTTTTGTTGTATAATTAGACGTTTAACTTGGTTAAACCAAGTTGACATATTTAAATCTCTTATGCTAAATTGACCAATTTGATCGTATTGACTTAAACTAAATCATACAATCAATTCAATTGAGTTTACCACTTGTTAAATTAACCAAATTGACCCTTGGTTGATCCAATTGAGCTTAAATGACCTAGTTTAGGCCGATTAGAAATCTATTAAACCTACATGATCTAATTGATCTTAAAACTTCAAATTGATCACATTGAAATTGGTCACCCATTAAAATTGATCAGATTATGTATACCATATCATGGTTAAGTTCAAATGACTAATGGCTTAAGTTAGCCATAAAGGCTTAAGAAAATTTGACATATTTGGAACTAATTGAAGTCAAACCTCAATTCCTTTCAATTTAGTTCAAACTAGTAGCTCAATCCTAATAAAAACTCTAACCCAAGTTTAACAATAAGTTAAATTCTAATATGAACCATTAATAATTATGCTTGAGTTAATTAGACCATCTTTAGAACTTAATTAAAATGATTAAGCAAAATCTATACATAGGATTATCCTAATATCAGCTTAAATGAATCAATACACATGACTACCATCTTTAGATATTTGGAATTTAATATTTCTTGTTTAAAAATAGATATTAAGTCCTAGGCGAGGTTTGCAAGCCTCTTTTCTAATTTTTAAGGGAGCTTAAGAATTCTTGAGGTGTTTTTGGGCCCCTATAACTTAAGTGATGAAGTGACTCTTGAACTCTATAAAACAAAAAATACTGCCAAGCAAAATTAGGAGAATCATTTTAATATAACAAATCCTTATAAGTGGTAAAAAGTAATTTATCCTTTAGTGCATCATTGATATTCAGTGATGAAGTGGCCAACTCAAAAAGAGTAATATGGTGAATTTGATCTATCTTCTGTATTATACGAGTCCAATTACAAAATTTTGAACTTGCAAAGGGTTGCACCTCAATAATTTTAACAATGATTGCTATCAATTGTGATTGATGCTTTTTGGGCATCCAATGTATACCTTTTAGAAGGAGTCTCACTAATTATCAAATTTAAAGTTAGTGTTCTCAAACTTAGTAGTTGTTAATGCAAATGTTGGGATCCTAAGATCAATCCTTAAGAATTTTAGTATGTAGAATGAATCAAGGAACATACTCTAGAACTCTTTTAACCATTCTTATGAGTATTTATCCCATTTAATTAAGATGTATACTAGAAACAAAGTCTTAGTTCTTTGTTACAACTAATATCGTTCAATTATCTTGTCATTCTAAAGCTTAGATTTTATTTATAGCATCCATCGATAAATGAAACTTTAAGAATATCAACCAAACAACTTTCATGGGTAAAATCAAAATCTTACTACCAAAAAGTAATTAAAAATAAGAGAAAACTGGAGATAAGAAATAATTCAGAGTGAAGTTTTTTACGATTTTATTAAATTATCATAAAATGTATGATTTGAGAGAATGACTAAATGCCTTAGGCTTACTCTTTAACAACTTAATTTTGGCTTAGGCCAAGGCATATTATAGAAAAATGCAATTTTGAGTAGTACAAGTAAAATTCTATTACACTGCTTAACAAATGTGATGTTGAATAATAAGTTAATTTTAAAGGACCAACAATAAGATCAAGATAAAGTGATTAATATGATATTAAGAGCTAACGACCATCATCAACCAAGAATTAAATAAAATCCTTGATATAAAACTTAAATACCTTATAATAAAAATTAAAATTTGGAATGCATATTTTAAAATTTTCAACCATTAATTTTTTTTATATAAACCATTTTAAAATTATTATTATTTATTTAAGTCAATTTAGCCTTGATTATGAAGTCTTTGAGGTGATTCCACACTACTCCATGTTTTTCTTAATTATTATGTGAGGAGATACTAAGAATAAAATTGAGATGATTCCACTATACTCCATTATTTGTTTCCCAAGATTTAATTTTTCTCTCATTCGATATTTTATATTTTAAATTATTATATATGATGTAATAGCTTAAATATTATTAGAATGAATGAGAATGAAGTGTTAATATTTTTGAAAAAAATAATTAAAGAAAAAGGGTTAAGAATTTGGTGTTTGATATTTTTTAATTTTTTTAGTAGAAGATTGCATCTTTTTTTTTTAACTCATTAATCTTTCCCTCAATCTTTTATAACATATTCTTTCATTTAGTTAACATTTTCCTACAATATTTTTTCAAACTGTATAACCCTAAAGAAATTTTATAACCACTTTTGAAGTCATCGACTAAATTAGTAATCCACTTATTCTAATTTTGATCCTACTTTTATTACCCAAAAATATATTGAATCTTTAATATCTATTGTAAATATGGCCATCATAAATTCCTTTGATATTCTATAATCTTTTCAAATCCTTAATGCACAATTAAGCCTCTCTATTTACTTGATATTTCAAAATTAGTCAAATCTATCCCACTATGTTACCTTGACTTATTCTTCATTTTTCTCCATTCTTAGATCTCTAAATTTCTTGAAATTTCACTAAACACTTTAGATTATAAAGATATTACTTTAATATTCTCATGTGGCTCTACATTTTGACTTCACCATAAGACACTTATAACAAAATCTCTAAGAACCATGTTCCACATGGCTTAACCATTATTTGTTTCAACCAATATAATTTGAACAACTCAAAATTTAATTATACCACATAAGTAAAGCCTTATTTTAAAATTTGATAATAGAAAAACTTGAACTTTAATTTGAACAAAATATTTAACTTGAAATTTTATATTTGAATTAGTGAAATTATTAAGATTAAGATTTGGTGTTTGACTTTAATTTTTATTTATTTTAAATAAAAAATAAAAAAATTAAAAAATAAAGATTATTATATATATTTGACAAGCCTATAATACTATGTACTTAGCTCCAACTATTTGTCTTCACTACAAGACCTAACCTACTATCGTTATGTAAAACTCTATATTAAGTGAATTCCTTAGTGAGGGAGTGTTCCATATATTAATCATATCCTACTTAGATTACAAATACACTCTAGCTACCTATAAAGATATTACCTAAATATTCTTAAATGGATCTATGCCTTGAATCCTCCACTATAAAAAACCTTGGATCTTAAGTCTTAAGGGGAGCCCTAGCCAAAACATAAAATAAAATATTGCAACCACTCAAAAGTTTTCTCCACATTAGTAGTCCCCCTCCATAATAAGTGAAACTAAGCCTTAAATCAACCCATCCAAATCATGGTCAAAGTACTTGCTATAAAATAAATGAAACTCAAGTTAAAGAAGAATTTATGTGGAGTCACTTACCAACATCACCAAAGCTTGTCAAGTTCTAACAAGTAGCTTAAAGCTTAAGTAAATAATCTCGGCAAATTAGAAGACTTTGCCTATAGGCCATTAGATTGAACAACTTTTGCCAACTAAAACTTGCTAGTGATATTACTAAATTCCTTGGCAACTTTTTTAGTAAAATTAATCATTTAATCAATTTGACTTGAACTTGGGCCACTGAGATGTGTCAACTCATCTCAAACTCAGTTATTTAATCAGTGAGACCATTCTAACATATACTAAGCATATTTGGTTATACAATAGCATTAAATCAAGACTCATGTATCTCTTTTATTTAGGCAAATTTCTATCTTTTTTTCCTCTCTTGGCTTATACATAAACAATTTTTATGCCATCCAAATCTACATAAATTTATTTTTCTTTATCGATCATAAGGGATCTTTATCCAAATTACGACATCATTCCTAATCTCTCTCATTGTGACAAATAACATTAATAATAACAATAATCATCTTACAATAATAATAATTATTATTATTATTTATCACTATTATTTGTTTAACAAAAAACATATATAGTGACTATGAGCCTAAAATAATACCTTTAAAAATAACTATTAGATAACACTTGACATCTAAACATAATTATAAGAGAATATATTTTTTTCTTGTCTCTTATGCATTCTATGAGTTGGGTTTTTTATATAAATTAAAAAGTTGATAAAATGTGCATTAGACATTAATAATAAAGCTAATAAATGAATATTATACTGACCTAGACTCTAAAAAAATAAAATAAAAAACTAGATCAATGGAGTCCACATGTGATTCCCCATTTATCAAATTTTGATTGAACCACATTGAAGTAATCTCCTCAAGTGGAATGTCCTAAGAGTTTCCATTTACTTTTAACTGATTATATATAAAAAAATTTAAATAAAAAAATTCCTAAAAAGTATAAGGATCACCAACTTTGCACTATCAATTAAAATATAAAAATCATATAAAGGGGAGAGAGTAACTAAGAGTCAAATCACACCTATTTGTGAACTGAAGTTAAAATGAAATTCATGAATTTTTCAAAAACTAAAAATGAGCGCGCGACTGTCCATTCAGTTGGTAGGGGGTTCTGCTCCCATCGTGGTGATGCCAATTCGAAGTCCACGATGCATGGGTGTCTGAGTTAGTTGCCCTTAAGGCTTAATATCTCAAAAAAAAAAAAAAAATCCATATATTTTTCAAAAACAAAAAATGATATTCTTAAAATATTCTTTTTTATTTATTATAGATTCTATAATTTTTGTTCTTCATAGAAATGATAAGCATAATTACATAATATATGATGAGGTGAAGAATGATAACTTGAATATTGAATGATTTATTTTCAATATGGAACAAAATATAAATATATTAAAATTTTGATTTAAAATAAAGGATGAATTTAACTTTTATATAAATAAAAATTTAAATTAATTTTTTTAATAATCTATAATATTTACCCTAGATAAAATATTATTCAATCAATTAAATCATTGATTCCAATAAGTAATCAAATAAATAAATAAAATTTACTTTATTACTTCATTTTTAGTCCTTCGATAATCATTTTTATTTAACTTATTCTAATAAAGTCATCATTTATAACTGTTGTAAGAGTTAAGATATTCCTTATAAAAACAAAGAGTTAACATATTTAAATGAAAACATCTCAACAAATAATTTAATTTATTTTTCATTCAGCACTTAGATTGTATTTACACACCAATGTTCGAAAACGTGACATATTATTTAACACAGATTATTTTTATCAATTGATTATATTATGCAATTGTCTGACTAGAAAGAAATTGTTTTAATTTAATGTCAATTACTTGTATTCAATTATTTAATATTATAGATAGCATTTTCTTAAAATTTTATAAATATTTCAAAATAGGATATATATATATATATATATATATATATATATATATATATATATATATATATATATATATATATATATATATATATATGTTGCGGCAAAAAATGTAAAATGATTATTATTTTTAAAAATATTTTCATATATATTTTTTTCTAAAATATAGAATATAATAAATATAGTTAAAATTTAAGATGATTTATATACATATCACATAATTCTTATGCATTTATGTATCTAACACCTAAAGTTAGAATTTACTTATATAATAATTTTTTAGAGATTTACATACATATCATACAATTCTTATGTATTTATATATCTAACATCTAAACTTTAAATTTTACATATATACCACACTAATCTTTAATATCACATAAAAAATATCATCATCATTCACTTTTTAAAAGTGAAATGAACCTTTTTAAGCATAGAAAAGTGTTTGATAATTAAATATCTAACTTTAGGTGTTAGATACATAAATACATAAGAATTGTGTGGTATGTATGTAAATCTCCCTAATTTTTTTGTGTTTTAAAAGATGTATTTTACTTTTAAAAAGTAAATAATGATGTTATATTTGATGTGATATTGAAAAATCGAGATGTTATATATATATATATGTAAAAATCAAAATTTAGGTGTTAGATATGTAAATACATAAGAATTGTGTGGTATGCATGTAAATCCCCTTAAATTTAATATATGTATTATTACTAAAATAGATAAATTGTTATGTGCTAGTTACTTTATAGGTCTTGGTGTTCTTCCCAATGAACATTGCTTCGTGATATCGTTACTGACACACACACACACACACGAGAATTTTCTTTGTCCAACATAGGATGAGAAAACATAAAATTGTTGGGATTGCTAATTTTTTTATAATTAAATATCAAATTTGATGCAAAATACACATTTTAAATTAATTTTGAAGGATTATATTGATGCACGATTTTTTTTATATTGAACAAATTGAAAATCAAATGAGATTAGAATAGTATAATAACTTATACATATTTTGACTCATCAATTAAGTCCATGGATGATAAATTAGTCAACTTAAGAAGTCCATCGACTAGTTCATTTGAGATAAATTAGTCTAATAAGGTTGATTTCTTTCTCAAGTGGTGGAAGTATTGAGAGGATTAGTGGGATGGCCATGGAGGAGTGCTTAGTTAAAAATATTTTTAGTGGAGGTTTGGTGTTGAATAAAATATATATGAGGTGAATAGAAAAGATGGAAATGTGGTGAGCTAATTGGTGAGGTCAACCTTAGGTGTGTAGGCTAGGGAATGGGCAGTTGCATAGCTAGGGTGAAGGGGAGAGAGGTAAAGGGGAGAGAAGAACTTGAAAAGTTCCCTAGAATTTTGAAAAGTTTACAAAAGGTGGCTAGTAATTTGTTTTCTAAAATGAAATATTTAAGCAATAATAATGACGTGTAGATGTGCTGTGGAGGTTAGTGGATGGAGGCAAGAGGGTAATGAGGCTTGTAAGGTGGTGGTCATGGATGGTGAAGCCTAAATTAGGGGAAGAACTTAAAATTAAAAGATAGTATAATATATGATGGATTGTGGATATAAAATATTCATGAATATTAATGAATGTTAAAAAGTAGAGGATGCTAAAGATAGAAAAAAATCAGAGATATACAAATAAATATAATATAAGACTCAAATCTCGTAAAAAATGTGAGGTCTAATAAGTACCACAACCACTCTCATAATCAAATCACTATACAAAATCATTGAAGGAGAATATTTCTTCTCATTTTGAATCCATTAGAGTTGTTTAATATATTAATTTATATCTTATTTAAACCATTACAACTTAAGTCAACAAAATATTGAGGGAAGAGTAGGTAATTGTTGATAGTTTTAGAGGAGTGGGCTTGGTTTTGTAATAGTGGTTCTTTGAAATGTAAATGTGATAGGGTTGTTTGTTGACCATATTTTTTGGCATATGAATTGAACTACTTGGATGACCTTGATGATTTGTATGCACTTTATCACTTGGATTCACCCTTAGCTTGATCTCAAACATGTATAAGACAACCTCCTTAGACTACATGCTTGGTAGACTCCTTACTTGGCTCCCATGCATGGATATATTATATGTAATCTTAATCTCATGTGATATAACAATAACATCCTAACATCATTCATAATTACTACTAAAGTTAATATATTATTATCATATACTTTAAATTAAAATAATTGCAACTGCAAATAATAACAATACAAATATTGAAGTATTATTAAAGTATTGAATAAATGTTTGTAGAGCTTCTGTTAAGGTATTGCATCAGTCATCACATACTCGGATGTCTTGTATTTTATGAAATTGATGTTAAAAAAAGATTGTAATTCTAAGCTTCATCCCCAAGTCTCCAACGACATCCAAAGGCCTTGGAGTGTATGAGTGTATATGAGGGGGGATGGTTTACAAATAGAAGCAGATGATGGATAATCTATGAGTGATGGTAATATTTTTAAGAGAACCTACAAAAGTGGCTATATCTTCTCTACTAAAAGGTTAGTGTAGAAATTCTTTTAATGTAATCTTTTTAAAAGAAGAAATCAAATAATTAAAAAAGCATTAAAAAGTATAATAAATGACAAAATTAGATTATAATTAAGTAGTCCAATGTTCTTATTTAGCATATAGTAGGTAATTATGGTACTACTAGGGGTGTGCATGTTAAATAAAGTATATTCACTATCAATATGCTCACAATTTGGTTCATTATATAACAAAATTATAATATACTCATTATTATACACGTCACATTAATACAAAACCAATGAATAATGACAATGTAATTATTATTCTAATGAAAATATAACAATATACCTAAGAATGTGATGTATGTTATCTAAGTCAAGTGATCTTATGAATAATCCATCTAGAGTACCAAACACATCATAATAATCATAAAATTCAATAGGTCAAATAATGTAAGTTCAAATGAATTGTCCATGATGGGTTGGTAATCACATGAAATGGGTAGGTATCTAGGGCATGTGTTAAAATATATTTTAGATGAAAAGTCATCAAAGGGGGTATCAAATGGTTGGCCCTCACACTATTGTTGGATACAACAACAATGACAAGCCTTTATCCCACTAAGTGGGGTCGACTACATGAATCCTTTGTCTCCATTGTGTCATATTATGTGTCAAATTCTCATTTAATTCAAGTATACTAAGGTCATTTTTTATACATCTTAACCAAGTCTTTTTAGGTCTACCTCTACCTTTCTTAACATAAGACAAATCTAATGCATCTACTCTCCTAACCGGCTCATCGGATGGCCGACGCTTTATGTGGCCAAACCATCTAAGGCGACTCTCTCTAATCTTATTTTCCACTGGAGTTACTCTAACTTTTTCACGAACATACTCATTTCGTATTTTATCTCTAAGAGTAAAGCCACTCATCCACCCGAGCATCCTCATCTCTGTAACACATAACTTAGTCTTATGCTTCTCTTTTATTAGCCAACATTCTGCACCATAAGTCATTGCAGGTCTCACCACCATCTTATAAAATTTTCTCTTAAGTTTAAGTAGAACTTTTCTATCACACAACAGGCAAGATGCATTCCTCCACTTCAACCATCCAACTTGAATTCTACTAATAACATCTCCATCTATTTCACCATCATTTTGAATAATAGAGCCTAAATATCTGAATCGCTCACTCTCATTAATGACTTATTCACCTAATGTCACAACACTATCACTAAAACTTCTACAATTAAAATTACACTCTATATATTCAGTTTTAGATCTACTTAAATGAAAACCTTTAGACTCTAACGTTGACCTCCATAATTCAAGTTTCTCTTAGACTCCCTCTCTAGTCTTATCAATAAGAAGAATGTCATCAGCAAAAGCATACACCAAAGTACATCTTCTTGTAAATGCCTAGTAAGAAAATCCATAACTAAAGCACAAAAGATAAGGGCTTAAAGCTGATCCTTGATGTAATCCAACTGAAATAGGAAAATATTTTGTCAATCCTCCTTGTGTTTGGACACAACAGCCTCTAGTATACATATCCTTAATGACTTGAATATAACCAATAATAACTCTTTTATGTTCTAGAACTCTCTAAAGAACATCTCTTGAAACTTTATCGTAAGCTTTCTCTAAATCAATAAATATCATATGTAGATCCTCCTTACTTTCTCTATACTTCTCAATCAAACCTATTAACAAATGTATAACATCCATAGTAGATCTACTTAGCATGAAACCAAAACAGAGAAATTTTGTATCACATCGTAAGCTATGCTCAATTACGCTCTCCCATAATTTTAATGTATGACACATTAACTTAATTCCTCTATAATTTGCACACTCTTGTGCATCACCTTTATTCTTAAATATAGGAACCAACAAACTCTTTCTCCACTCATCTGACATCTTTTTAGTCTTTAAAATAACATTAAAAAGATTTATAAGCCAAGAAATTCCTTGATCTCTTAAACATTTTCACACTTCTATTAGAATATCATTAGGTCCTACTGTTTTTCCACATATCATTTTCTTTAAAGCTTCTCTAACTTCAGATTTACTAATACATCAATAAAAATAAAATTCTCTATTTTTGTTTAGAGTATTAAGGTTGCTAAAATCAATCGTACTTTCAGATCCTTCATTGAAAAATTTATTAAAATATCTCATCCACCTATTTTCAATATCCTTTCCTAAGAAAAATACTTTATTATTTTCATCCTTAATACACCTCACTTGAACTAGGTCTTTACTTCTCCTATCTCTTTAGTTGGCTAACTTATACATACATCTTTCACCTTCTTCGGTATCTAATCTATTGTATAAATCACAAAAAACTAAATTTTTTTTGCATAATATATTGCTTTTTTAGAATCTCTACAGGCCACTTTATATCTTTCCCACTTCTCCGAATTTTTACATATAAACCAAATTTTATAACAATGCTTCTTATTTTTTATCTTTTCTTGTACACTATGACTCCACCACCAACTATTTTTACTAAAAAAAGATTTTTCTTTTGATTCTCCAAGCCCATTTTAGGTAATTTGCATAATTTCACTTGCTACTTTTTTTCACATAACATTAGCTTTCTTATGAACATCCCAAATTCTAAGCTCTTGTAGCTTGTTCTTAAAAATATTTTTATTTGTGTTCTTTAAGTGTTCTCATCTAATCCTAGGACAATAATTTGATTTATTTTTCTTTTTACAATCTTTCATCTTAAAATCTAAATCTAACAATCGATATGGGTACTTAAACTTGGAATAATCTTACAATATTTACAATCTAAACGATTTATTTTTCTTATCAGAAAATGATCAATCTGTGTTTTACTAGATCTATTTTCATAAGTAATAATATGTTCATCTATTTTCTTAAAAAAAGTATTAACAACTACAAAATCATAAGCTAAAGTAAAATCTAATATAGTCCTAACTTCTTCATTAGTCACTCCAAATTCATAATCACTAGGAATACTTTTAAAATCTTCCACCACTCTACCAACATGTCCATTTAAATCTCCCCCAATAAATACTTTTTCTTCAAGAGGTATTTTTTGTATTAATCTTTCTAATTCATTTCAAAATTTTCATAAATGATAAGGAAATTTATTGCATGAGGTGTTGAGTTTAAAAAGAACTTTATTAGTTGAGGATGGAGGCTAATAAGGGTTACAAGAATAAATATCATGAGGGTGAGCCCTAAGCATTAAACCTAAAAATTCTTAGTCCTAAGAAGGAAAACTAGAGAATAGGGAAAAAGGTGCAAGATTTATTTTAGGGACCTAAGAGAGATATTTGTTGAGGGAATGGGTTAAGGGATAGGTGACAACCCATATGAATTAATTAATGGTTATGTGAGACTTTTTACATTGGAGAAGAGAATGATGAAGGTTAACTCCATTAGCCTAAGTTGGGGAAGTAGAGGGGGACTAAAATAAATAACATAATATAAGAAGATTTATATAATACCACACAATTCTTTTGCATTTACATATCTAATAATTAAAGTGATATATGTATATATATATATATATATATATATATATATATATATATATATATATATATATATATTGTGCATGAAAATATTATTTATTTTTAAAAATATAATATAATTATATAGTATGTATATAAATCTCTCATTATATTTATAAATTTGAGGGAGGAAAAAATAGCCATAATAAAATAGTGATTTTAATAAATCTAAAAGCTTCAAATTTTTAATTACTAATTAGATATAAATATACACATATATGATATATTAAATACAATTTATGTTGAATCCAATTTATTTTTTAAGGTTTATCAATTTTGAGGCTAATTATATCAATTTTCAGTTCAAATCCCATAAAATTTAAGAAACTTTCTTCGATACTTGCCACCCTTCTTCACACGGCAGTTGAAAGTTCTTCAACACTGTAGAGGTGGCGGCGCCGAAGGTCTCCTCCGCTTCTCAGTCGCCGGCGGCACCTGAAGATTCCATCCCTCCTCACAACCACAACCAGAGCTCGACCCAAAGGAAAAGTAGGAGCTCGCCGTCCATTAGCAAAGCCAACGGCGCGGCGAAACTGCTAAACCTCGCAAGCTCCTCCCTATCCCAGCTTAAGCAAAGCCATGCCCGCCTCCTCCGCTGCAAACTCCTCTTCCACATCGACCACTACCTTCATTCCCTCCTCCTCTCCCACTACGCCTCTCTTTCCTCACCTTCCTCTGTTTTCTCCGTCGTCATTTCTGCTCCAAAACCCTCCCTCCATCTCTTCAATTGCGCTATACGCGCGCTCTCCAAGTCTCGCCTCGCCCTCAGCCTCTACGCCCGCATGCCCACCCTTGCAATCTCCCCGGATAACTTCACCTTCCCCTTCGTCCTCAACTCCTGCGCCGCCATCGGTGATCTTCCATCTGGCGCTGAGCTCCATTCCCGCCTCTTCCGCACCGGCTTCGTCCGCCACCTCCCCGTCGCAAACGCTCTCATTGACATGTACGGCAAGTGCGACCAGCTCCAACTTGCCGGCCGCGTCTTCGACGAAATGCCCCTTCCGGATCTCGTCTCCCACAACGCACTTTTGGGCGCCCACGCCCGTCTTGGCGAGGACATGCTCTCCGCCAGGAAGGTGTTCGATAAAATGCTAGAGAAGAACATCATCTCCTGGAACGCCATGATCGTTGGCTACGTGAATGCTGGGAACCTCACCGCCGCAAGAGCGATTTTTAATGTCATCCCAATCCGTAATGTGGTTTCTTGGACGGTGATGATAGTGGGATATTGTAAACACGGATTGGTAGACGCTGCTAGGGAGCTGTTTGAAGAAATGCCGCAACGGAATTTGGTCTCATGGACCGTAATGATCACTGGCTATACTCAGGGAAGGCGGGCAAAAGAAGCTTTGGCACTGTTCAAAGAGATGCAAAGATCCGGCGTCGAGCCAGATTCCGCCACCATGACCTGTGTCGTATCCGCCATTAGCCAGCTTGGAAGCACAGAGCTGGCCTGCTGGGTTGGGGCCTTTATCGATCAGAAAGGCATCGAAAGGAATGTGCGAGTGGTCACCGCCTTAGTTGATATGTACGCGAAGTGTGGCGAAGTCAAGCTAGCCTTTCGCTTATTCGACGAGATCCCCTCGCCTGATGCTTACTCCTACACCGCACTAATCAATGGACTGGCTTCCAATGGCCATTGCATCGATGCTCTGAAGGTGTTTCAGAGAATGCAGGCAGAGGAAGTAAGGCCGGACCCGATCACATTCATTGGTGTGCTGAGTGCTTGCGGCCATTCAGGACTCGTCCAAGATGGATTGAGGTTTTGGCATAGCATGGTGGAGGATTATGGAATCAAGCCTTGCTCGGATCACTATGCATGTGTTGTCGACATGCTTGGTCGTGCCGGGAGGCTCGGAGAGGCTTATGAGATGATTCAGAGAATGCCGGCTGGACCTCATGTGGGAGCTCTCGGAGCAATGCTTGCAGCCTGCAGAACTTACGGTAATGTGGAGATTGCAGAGAGTGTTGCTAGGGAGCTTTTTGTGCTGGAGCCAGAGAATACTGGGAACTATATTCTGCTCTCGAGTATATATGCTGAGAAAGGGCTTTGGAATGAGGCTGGTAGAGTGAGGAAGATGATGAGAGGAAGAGGAGCTGAGAAGCTGCCAGGATCCAGTTGGATATGAACTATCAAAGCCTTTGCTCTCCAAAGAAGACTACACCAAAAATATATTTGAGGTAAACTTCTCTAAAATTTAACTAGTCCAACTATTCAAAGTGGATCAATATATGCATTTTTTATGTATATACATATTTTTGGGTAATGCAACTCAATTCATCAGAAAAATAGAAATATCCCCATGTAACAAATTTAATACTTCAAATGTAATAAAATATATTTTACATTGCCGGATACAGGAACTGCATCCTTTTCATTGAAAAACAAAGAGAGGTCTCTACTGCCTTAGACCATTGGATGACTAACTCATACAATATTGGTGTCCTTAAGTCATTGGCTAGATCTTGTTGTTTCAATTGCGAGGACTAAATCATCTAGTTTTGCTCCAGTTACTTCCTTCACAACCTTGCTGTCTTTGAGAACCTTGAAGGTGGGAACAACTTTTATTCCCAGCTCTTTAGCCAAGGGCTGTAAGAAAACGTGTGAGTTCAGTTATTTGCATCATAATAACAGTAATAAGAAAATCTATTACAGCACAGAGAGAGAGAGAGAGAGAGAGAGAGAGAGAGAGCAAAATAGCGTGTACCCTGTTGTCTTGGTTGCAGTCGAGCTTGAGAAAGACCACATCAAGGTACTTCTCTGATAATTCTTTAAATCTGGGGGCGATCACCTTGCATGGGCCACACCTTCACATTCAAGAGAAACAGGAAAAACTGATACCATGTATTACAACTTCACATTCATAATTGTTCTTTTTTTGTATGATTAATATGATATGATATAATAGAGAAGAATGATTCATGTAGCTGACCCTACGTAGTGAGATAAAGACTTATTATTGTTGTTGTTGTTGTTCTAATTATAAGATTTTATCTAAATTTAAATTTGAACTGTTCATGTAATGCTATTTTAATAAGTTGCAGTATGAAGTATTATTAATAATCATCCAATTATGATTGAGATTTGCATCAAATTCCACTTTTTTCCCCTCAAATGACTCACCTATCTTATCTCTCTGCTTAACATTTGAGTTTAGAAAATTATGGATATGGTGTTTATATATCTTATGAAGAATTATCTTATTAATAGAACAATTATAATAAGCTTATTACAATAAGATATGTTACAATGAGTCATGCACTAGGATTTGTCTCAATAATATTTTTCAAGATGATCATAAAATTCAAACCAGATGATTTTAGGATGAATATCGATTATCTTATTTCTTCAATTTGAATAGTTTAGTTTATATAAGTTCTTTTGGGAGGAAGAGAAGTGGAATACTCCAACCACTTAATTAGTTTAAAACAAACCTTATATTGAGAGATTTGTTAATAAGGGAGTGGAAGAAATAAAGATTTATTTATTTTGTATAAAAACTACTAAATAAAGTATATAGCATCCCTAAAATTATTCCCTAGACAACTCAATACCTGCTGACTTCCAAAACCATAATCTTGACCCCATCAATCTATATGTTCCCTTGTCATTAAAGGAGATGCCAGTTGCTGTCTAAAAATGTTGCGAACTACAAGCTTTTTAATGTCATATGTCATAAGTGCCATCCAAGGAAAGAGGCACCAAGAACAAACCCTATAATTCCAGCAATCGGGTGGAAGGGTCATCTGCTTTTCAGGTCTAGGAAAATAATAGTAATATTCAAGACTCCCCCTCAAGTTGGTATGTAAATGTCCAACAAATCAAATTTATCAATTAATTTTACAAATCGATGTCTAGCCAATCCTTTGATTAGGATGTTAGCAGTCTGATTAGAGGAGGGAATATATAAAACACATAGATTATCATTTTGAAATTTTTTTCCTTTAATGATGTATCAATTAATGTCCACATATTTGGTCCAATCATAACAGACATGATTGTGTGCTCTTGTGATAACAAATATATTATCACAATAGACTACCATAGGAGTCTAAAGGCTTTCATTTGAGTAGATCTAAAATCGAATACATGGATTATAATTTTAGTAATAGATCAAATGGTTGTGATAATAGGCGATCAAGTCATTAAAAAGAGTGAACATTTTAAAGATCTTTGGTCTATTGTTCAAAGTGACAGTGAAATAAATGGAGATGTTATTAATAGAATTCAAGTTAGATGGTTGAAGTGGAGGAATGCATTGGGTTTGTTGTGTGAAAGAAAAGTATCTCTTAGATTTAAGAGAAAATTTTATAAGATGGTGGTGAGGCATCCAATACTTTATGACTGAATGTTGGCCAGTAAAAGAAAAGCATAAAAGTTAAGTGTTATAGAGATGAGGATGCTTAGGTGGATGAGTAGCTTTACACACAGAGGCAAAATGCGAAACAAATATATGCGTGAAAAAATTAGAGTAGCTCTAGTGACAAATGATATTAGAGAGAGTTGCATTAGATGGTTTGGCCACATAAAACATTGACCATCTGATGATCTAATTATGAGAATATATATATTAGGTTCGACCTATGTTAAGAAAGGCAGAGGTAGTCCTAAAAAGACTTGGTTAGAAAATATAAAAGATGACTTTATTTTATTAGATTTAAATGAGAATATGACGTTTATTAGGACACAATGGAGAAAAATGATTCATGTAACCAATCCCATATGGTGAGATAAAAACTTGTTATTGTTGGTGTTATTGTATATCATCATAGGACTTTTGATAATTACATAAACTTCCAAGAGTAGCTTGAGCCAAATTATTTCACCAACCCAGTTGCTAATGATCTGAATTATGCTTCAACGCTACTCTTTGCCACAATTTTTTATTTATTACTTCTCTAACATACAAGATTACCCCACATAAAGGTACAATATTATAAATTAGATCCTTCGTCACAATAAACCCAACGCAATCAAAATAAGTATAGGCTTTTATAATTATAGATTTTCTTTTCTTAAAAAAAGACCACTTTCGAGTATTTCTTTTAGATATCTAAGAATTTTAATAATTGAATTCATATGCTCTTCACAAGGGATATGCATGAATTAACTTACCAAAATGGCAGTAAAGCCTATATCAAGTTTGGTACAAACAAAATAGATGAGTTTCCTTACCAACCTTTGATATCTTCTTTTATTGACCGGAAAAATAGTACTAACATCACTTAATTTAATATTTGGATTAATTGAAGTTTCAACAAATTAATTTCAATTAAGCCTCTTATTTTTAAGAGATCTAGAACATGCTTTATTTGAGAGATGGTGAGGTTAGATTTACTCATAGGGATTTTACATTCTGATAAAATATTTTAGAATTCCATAGTCTTTGATTTTGAATTCTTCTAGTGGTTTTTCTTCAAATTAATCTCCATAATGATATCATCAACATAAATAATTAGTATGGTAGACTTATCATTCTTGTATTTTGTTGAACAAGATGAGATCAAAGCGAGCTTCTTGAACCATTATGGACTCACAACTTTTGTTAATCTTTTGAATCAAACTCAAGGTGACTATTTGAACCAAGAAATATATATATTTTTAATTTGTACACTAAATCTTTCTTCTAAAGCCGTTGATCCCTAGAGAAGAATCCTTATAGATTTCCTCATTTAAGCCATTATTCAAGAATGTAGTTTTAACATCCAAACAGTGGAAGTAGCCAATTAATATTGAATGGGTAAAAGTTTCAAAATAATTGATCCAATAAGTTTGGGTGAATCATTTTGTAATTAGACGTGCTTTATATCTCTTGATAGATCCATATGATTGATACTCCATAATAAAGATCCATTTACATCCCACTTGGACGGCATCCGTGGATTTTTGAATAACTTCACATATTTCATTTTTTTCCAAAATCTTTCATCTCCCTTCAACTACCTTTCTCCATCTTGGGTTATTAAATGCATTTTCTAGTGCCTTAGGAATTTCAATCTCTACAAGGGTTGAGACCCTTTTTTTAAGAGGATAAATAATCATATCTCACTACATTTGCTAGAGGATGCTGAGCACTATCACAAGAAAGAGGAGTTTGTGAATTTACTAAGGTCAAGTAAGATTAATGATAACCTTCAAGAGGTAAAATGGTTTCACTTTTGTGCGAATTCTTCATTTCAAGGATAAACATATAGTTCAGTGAAATGTTGCGGGGTCAAGTAAACATGAGTTTAGGCAATCTCATTGCCATCATGTCTTGGATGATTGGTGGTATTAATTAGTTGAAGAATTTTAGAAAAAAATAATATTAAAATGTTCTTCCTATGCAATCTCCCTCTTAAGGGAATTTATTTGAAAGAATGACTTATTATCAAAAAAGGTGGCATTCATGGATGGACACATATAATTTTCTTTTCTCAAGAGAATATTATTTACAACCTTTTTGATTTACCCCATACCCAAGAAAAATACATTTGAAAGCTTTAGGATCAAGTTTATTTTCGGAAGGTTCATGATTATAAACAAATGCCACCCAAGGACTTTTAAATGTAAGATTTGAAATTGTACAAGTATTAATAAGGCATTTAAAAAACACATGATTGGAGTTTTGAATTGAAAGTACATTCATATACAACCAATTTATAAGGTAACAATGGGAATAGCATCACCTAATAATATTTAGTGGTGTTAATAGTATACAACAACAACAACAACAACAACAACATACAAGCTTAATGGTGGGGTAATTAATCCTTGAATCTGTCTCCATTGTGTCCATTATGTCAAATTCTCATTTAAATCAAGTATACTAAGATCATTTTTATACATATTAATCAAGTCTTTTAGGTCTACCTCTACCTTTCTTAACATAAGGAAATCTAATGCATCTACTCTCCAATGGGTCATCCGGACGACGCTTTATGTGGCCAAACCATCTAAGGCAACTCTCCTAATCTTATCTACCACTGAGCTACTCCAACTTTTTCCCGAATATACTCATTTTGCATTCTATCTCTAAGAGTAAAGCCACTCATCCACCTAAGCATCCTCATCTGTACACTTAACTTAGTCTTACGCTTCTTTTATTGGCCAACATTCTCTTAAGTCATCAGTCTTACCACAATCTTATAAAATTTTCCCTTAAGTTTAAGTGGAACTTTTCTATCACATAATAGGCCAAGATGCATTCCTCCACTTCAATCATCCAACTTGAATTCTACTAATAACATCTCCATCTATTTCACCATCATTTAGAACAATAGAGTCTAAATATCTGAAACACTCACTCTTATTAACTTGTTCACTAATGTCACAACACTACCTCTGAACTTCTACAACTAAAATTACACTCATATTGTTTTAGATCTACTTAGCGAAAACCTTTAGACTCTGAGTTGACCTCCATAATTCAAGTTTCTTGGACTCCCTAGTCTTATCAACAAGAAGAATATCATCAAAAAAAAAACACCAAGGTACATCTTTGTAAATGCTTAAAAGAACATCCATAACTAAAGTAAAAGATAAGGCTTAAAGCGATCCTTGATGTAATCCAAAAATAGGAAAATATTTTGTCAATCCTCCTTGTGTTTGGACACAAATCACTAAATACATATCCTTAATCACAATATAACTCCTTTTCGTTCACTCTCCAAGAACATCTCTTGAAACTTTATCATATACTTTCTAAATCAATAAATATCATATGTAAATCCTCCTTACTTTCTATGCTTCTCCATCCATGTAGATCACACGGCATGAAACCAACTTGTGAGAAATTTACGTATCTCCATATTTATGCTATCTCTCCCATAATTTTAATGTAACATTAACCTAATTCTATAATTTGCACACTCTTGTATCACATTCTTAAATATAGACAACAAACTCTTTCTCCACTCATCTAATATCTTTTAGTATTTAAAATGACATTAAAAGATTTGTAAAGAAATTCCTTGATCTCTAAACATTTTCACATTGGATTATCTGGTCTCTTGCTTTTCCACATTTCATTTTCTTTAAAGCTTCACTAACTTCAGTTACTAATATGACGATAAAAATGAAATTCTATTTTTTGTTTAGGGTATTCTTAATCGTCTTTCATCTTTCATTGAAAGTTTATCAAAATACTCCTCTATTTTCAATATCCCTAAAGAAAATATTTTATTATTTTCATCCTTATCTTACCAGAGTATATCTTTATTTCTCCTATCATTTGGTTAATTTAACTTATCTCTTTCTTTCACCTCTTTCTAATCTTATAAATCATTTAAAATTTAAATTTTTCGTATCTTGTTTTCTTAGAATCTACAACTTTATATCTTTTCATTCTTTTTAAAACCAAAGTTTTATAATAGTTTTATTTTTTATCTCTTCTTTATCTTCGACTTACCACCATTATTAAAGAAGTTCCTTGATTCTCCCTCTTTTCTCAATTTAACTTATTTTTTTACATTAAAGCTTATCTTTTACTTTAGTTATGGATGTTCTTACAGAGGCATTTACAAGAGATGTACCTTGGTGTGCTTTTCTGATGACATTCTTCTTCTTGTTGATAAGACTAGAGAAGTCCAACAAAACTTGAATTATGGAGGTCAACTTTAGAGTCTAAAGTTTTCGTTTAAGTAGATTTAAAGCGAATATATGGAGTGTAATTTTAGTTGTAGAAGTTTTAGTGGTAGTCTTGTGACTTTTTGATCAGAATTAATAAATCTAAGATATTTAATTTCATGTTCAAAATGATGGTGAAATAGATGGAATGTTATTAAATTGGATGGTTAGTGGAGGAATGCATCCTTTATTATGTGATAGAAAAGTTCTTAAATTTAAGGAAAATTTTATAAGATGGTGGTAAACTTTGACTTATATCATGTTGGCCATAAAGAAACATAAAGAGTTAAGTGTCACAGAGATGAGGATGCTCTGGATGAGTCTTTACCCAGAGATAGAATCAAAATGAGTATGTTAGAAAAGGTTGGGTAGCTCATGGTAGATAAGATTAGGATACTTAGATGGTTTTACATAAAGCGTCTATCAATTTCGATTAGAGATGATCGTTAGATTTCTTTTATGTTAAGAAAGGTAGATAGACCAAAGACTTGGTTAAGATGTATAAAAAATGATCTTAGTATACTTGAATTAAATGAGAATTTAAACACATAATCATGGACGAAGGATTCATGTAGCCGACCTACCTAGTGGGATTAAACTTTGTTTGTTGTTATTTGTTGTTTGTACTTCATTAAACATCCTAAATTCTCTCTTGAAACCTTAAAATATTTTTATTTCTTCTTTTAGTTATCTAATTACAATGATAATTTGGTTTATCTCTGATCTTTTCATTAAAATCCCAAAATATTCGATGTTTAGATTTTTCTTGAATCTTCATCTTTTCTGATCTAAACGATCTATTTTTCTTTCGAAAATAATCAATCACTGTTTTCTTAGATCCATTTTTATAAGTAATAATATGTTAATCTCTTCTTAAATAAAGTGTTAGAATTATAAAATCATAATCTAAAATAAAATCTAATATAGTCTACTTCATTTAAATATCCATAAATTCTCGTGAATCTTAAAATCTTACAAACAAATGGTATTAAATTTCTCCAATGAATACTTTTCTTGAAGTATCTTTTTGTATTAATCCTACAATTAATTCCAAAATTTTCTTTTGCTCTCAAACTACTTGAGGGCGTAGCACTTATAATATTGATAATCTTAATTATCATAATAATCTTTAAATTTATAATTCATCTCTATTAATATTTATAATATTATCCCCAAATTTTTTATCTATGTCACACTTTTCTTTTCTAGTTGACTTCCAATCTTAAAATTTAAAACCTAAACTATTAATCTCCTTGGCTTACATTTAGTTTTTTTGAACACAAAAAATATTTATCTTTATGAATCATACTATTAATCTATTAATTTACTTGCAAGAGTACCTATATTCCAAGATCCTAACCTAATTCTAGTATCATGAACTAACTTCTTTGCTCGCATCCATCCATAATGTGTGTTAATAGTATATATAATAAAAATTTTCATCACTAAGAATGTCTATTTTTTATTTAGTAGCACTATTTTGTTCAAGTGTTGGGACAAGAGCTCTGTTTGATAAAATAGTTTTGATTTAACTAACTTATTAAAATATGATTAAAATACTTTATACCTTTATCGAAGTGGAGGATTTGGATTTCAACAGAGTATTGGATTTTCACCATATTGTGGAAGTTTTTGATTTGTATCAAATTTATCCTTGAACATATATAACCAATATACACATGTGTTCAACAATAAAATTGATGTATCATCATTTCGTGTTAGGATTATGAGATTTGAATGGGCCCCAATTATCACTGTGCACAAGTGAAAAAAGTTTTGTGACTTTATATGGCTTAGGTTTAAAAATATGCATTTAGCAAGCTGATAGATTTCACATTAAAAAAAATATCTTTATTACCAAACAAAGAAGGAAATAAATTTTTTAAGGTAAGAAAACCAAAATGACCTAATCTATAATGTCATAATACACTTTTGTTTCCTTGTTTTCAATAATAGAAAGATCTTTATTGATAGCAAGGGCATGAGTACTGTCTTTGAAATCTTCATCAAAATGCTATAGATCTCTAACCTCATTAACACTCTCAATCCTCTTCCTCAATCTTTGATCTTGAAATTCACAAGATTTTGATAAGAATTTTATATTATACTTGTGATTTTTCCTTCCTTGCATATAAATAAGATGTTGTAAAAGATATTTGGAACATATAAGATAGAATTAAGACAAAGTTCAAAGTTTATTCTAATAGTCCCTATCTCAACAATAGAGAATAGAGATTCATCTTTTGAGGTTTCCAAGTCAGAGTGTATAAGAGGAGAATAGATGAGCATAACTTACCATGTAATATGATATGCTTGAGTCAATAATCCAGAATTCTTGGCCTCCTGTGCAATTAAGAACAAGAGAAAAGTATCATTTTAGGCTAAAGGGAGGAGCTAACATTCTTTTTAGGAATGAATAATTTGTAGAGAAGATTTAGTTGCTCTTTGTTTAAGAAAGTATCACCAAAATTTTAACTGATTTTCATTTTTAGTCTAATACTTCAGTTTGATAAGCATGAGTGTTTTATAATGATTTTTAAGGAGATTTTTAGTCTAATACTTCGTTTTTAGTACCTGTGCCCAATTTGGACCCATCACAAGCCATGCACGATCTCGGACACCTAGCTCTCACCATCTCTTATTACCATCTTTCAATGCTCAAACTCTATGTTGCATCATGGCTAAATCTAGCTCTCACCATATCTCTTATTACCATCTATTAAAAGTTTGTTATGAGTTTTGTAATACTATTAATACATCTCCTTAAAAGATTCATGTCATGATTATTTGACAATTTCTGGCGTTCTACTATGCAACCTTCCACTTTTCACATCCAGATCGCAAATGTAGTGTTACAGAGTTAAGTTAAGTGTTACGAGAGATGAGGATGCTCGTGGATGAGTGACTTTACTCTTAGAGATAAAATCACGAAATGAGTATGTTGGAAAAAGTTGGAGTAACTCGTGGTAAATAAGATTAGAGAAGTCGCCTTAGATGGTTTGATCACATAAAAGCGTCGGCGTCCAATGGGTTAGGAGAATAGATGCATTAGATTTCTTTATGTTAAGAAAGGTTGAGGTAGACCTAAAAGACTTGATTAAGATGTATAAAAAATGACCTTAGTATACTTGAATTAAATGAGAATTTGACATATAATAGGATATAATGGAGACGAAGGATTCATGTAGCCGACCCCACTTAGTGGGATAAAGGATTGTTGTTGTTGTTGTTGTTGTTGTTGTATTAATACATTTCCTTTGAGAGAATTGGGGTTATGAGATGAATGAACTAAGCTTTGATTGCTCCTCTCTGACAATACTTAAGAGTTGTGGGAATCCTTTAATTGCCCATTTCTTTTTCCTCCATGATCTCTAAAATTTTATACAAGTTCGATGTTGTGTTTCATTTAATTCTCTATTTTTTGTAATTTTTTTTTATATTTGTTCATTATCAATAAAGTTACTTAATTACAGTACCACTTTCAAGTGGCACTATCAATAATTGATTAAACTAGCATACAATCCAGTGCAAACAGCTATACCGCCACTGTAGAAGAGAGAATCGCGACTGAAGAACAAAGAATCATGTAAGAATCGTAGGAGTAAGGATTGCTACCATTGGGTATACATATCAAGGACGACGATTTTGGGCTCGGCGGCCTTCACGAGGGGCCAGAACGTGTCCTTGTTCACTTCCGTCACCTGCCCAACGCTCGGCTCCACCGTCTCCAGGCTTGAACGCACGGGCGAAGCTCTAAGTCCTCTCCTCGCATCTCTCGAGATCATCGCCGCCGTTCTTCGGCCCGAAACTGCCGGGGGCAGCCGGTGATGAGGGCACCACGCTGCCACCGCTGGCGACGATTGAGGGGAGGAGCCGCTGAGGGACGCTGAAGGAGGGAGGGAGATACGAAGCGCCATTATTATTAGAAGACGAAGGAGAGGAGCGGAGCGTGTGATGGGCGGTCCAGCTTGACGATTGGGGGGAAGTATAGAACCTGACGCCTGGAGCAGGATATGGAGAGACGAAACTAACCTCGGCAGTTTGTTTATCAGAGCCCCCGATTCCAATAAGATTTAGGGCATTTTAGTCATTTAACATTTAGTTGATCGTTCATTTCTGCCCACAAGAGCGGCTGATCTTTGTGCTTGTGGTTGTGGTTGGATTTCACACGGGACCGTTAAAATTCAGCAACGAAGAGAACGTTTTGATTAGCAAAGGGCTGAAATTAGGGCTAATATATTAAAATTTATATGAGAGTTGTAATGCAATATGAAATGGAAGTTAATGATAATTATTTTTTTAGGATTATATAATTTTGCTTTAGCTCTATTTTGTTCTTTGCAATTTTAATTGTTTCCTCTATTCATTACAATTTCAAGTTTTTGCAATTCATTCAAGATTTTAAATGATATAGATGAGAAGCCAATTTTTATCCAAGGAAAATAATATAACAATTATTCATTTTATCACCCTCAAACTTAGTCAATTGCATCACTCCCTATCGAGTTAGAGTGGGCGAAGCGAATGGGATGATTTGTTCGAATCTATTTTCAATTTACTTTTGAGATAATTAGTGGATGTGCAACTCTTTTCCTTTAGGTTTTCACCTCTCATTACTTCCTCTAAGAAGTCCCTATTGCACACTAACAAATGAGTGACTGCTTGATGTCTTTAGAGGATGTCCTGAAGTCATCATGAGTAAGACATTGTTGGAGGTGTCATTTATTATGGAGTAGCCAGTCCTATAATGCTAAGATCTTGGGTAAGGTTGGAAGCTTAATGTTAGGTTTATAAGCTATGACAAGAAAATGGTGGTCCATAAATCAGATGGTGGTCCATAATCATGAAGTGTAGTGTGAAAATGATTCCATTAGAGGCTTAGTTAGTCATCTTACAAAGGTTATTATAAGCTCTTAGAGGGTAAACAAATTTATAGACCAGTTATGAGGTCATTCACAAAAGCCCAAGACATTACTTCATAATCATTATAGGGTAAAACAATAAAGTAGCAGTGGACACATTGTAACTTCAAGACATTTTTTCTTCCATAGCTCTAAAGGATGAAAGGCTTATTTTTAGGCCAACAAGGTAGAATCAAGTGGATAATAAACTTCACCATGTTGGTTATAGCCATGAGGGAAAGCTCGGTTGGTTTATATCTCTTTATTAGTGGTGTTGAGACTTGATGTAACCAAAGAGGGTAACATATTATGGTTATTACAAAGATGAGCAAGCACACTTAATAAATTGCCTACATGCTCCTAATGAGTAGTTGAAAACAAGATATATAATTTGTTAGGGTCTCAATAACTTAGGAGATGTGGATGTATCGTTTAACATAAACCTATTAACAAATTAACTTGGATTAGCTTAGGATTTGTTCTTGGATCAAATGAAGTAATCAAGTCAATTGGATAGTCATGGGTGCATCGTAGATTAGTTTGAGTCCACCATGGTGCAATTGATTACAACTCTTAATCCTATTTTAGTGAATCAATTTGACTTTTTGAATCTAGGTGGAGAGGGCTTAATTTAGGACTATAAACATTTAATTGAGTATATTTAGGAAACATCATGCCAAATTATGTTATGATAATATTCCAACTCCTAGTATGTGATGAATTCAATTATGATTTTTTCTTGGTCGATGTAGGAGAGTTTGAGCCCATTAGCCATTAAAGCTCGATCATTTTTTTAAAATTTTTTTTCTTATAGTTATTGATAGATTATACAAGAATTTTCTGTTATAAATTCAATTAGTTGACACTAAAATTTTTATCACAAATCCTATTAAAATGATCAATAGTTATTAACAAAATTTATATCCATAAATTTAGTGATTAAATACTTGTTGATACTTTCTAATGAATTTTTTCTTAGTAATATTAAATTTTATCATAAAATAGCAAAAAAAATTTTTTTTTTAATCATCAATGGAAAATATTTTGAAAAAAGCATTATCGATGGTCACAGTATTCATCATAAATCTCATCAATAATATTATTATGAATATTTCTATTAATAATAGGGCATTTTTTTGTAGTGGGGAACTCTTGCAACTTTAATGAGAAATATATAAGGACATGATTTTTCTTAGATATTCAACTTTTAGGACTTAAACAATATTCAATACTAGAAGAAGTTATATATGTGCTTTTTATGAAGACATAGTGGATCTTATTATAAACAATTGGGATGATGAAGATTTAAGAGTTAAGAAAATTAGTTTAGGAGATAAAATAGATGATTAATTACCCATGGAATTGAAATGTGCTAGTAATTATCCAAAAGAACTAATTATTGGTGATCCATCTTTAGGTGTTTGGATTATAAGGTAAAATAGGGAAGAGGTACATCACTCATCATTTTCATTAACAAAAACTACATATTTTAGCTTGGGAAGATGATTTAGGATAGTTCCAATGAAAGAGAAACTAAGTTGTTTTATTAGAAATAATATTTGAGAATTATTCATAAGACCTTGATCAAAATATTTTTGGGGCCAAATGAGTCTATATTTGTAGGAATAAGGCGAGGTTAATTGCATACGATTATACTCAAGCTGAAAGAATATATTTCGAGAAATCTCTTACATTTGTAGTAATACTTAAAACCATTAGGTTGCACCTAGCTTAAGCTTTTTTTTTGTTAATTTTTTTTTATTTTTTAATTTTTATTTATTATTATTATTTTTTATTATTTATTATTTATTATTTTTTGCTCCTAGCTTAAGCTTGTTATAATGATTTCAAACTTTTTGAAATAGATATTAAGAGGGCATTATTGAATAGATTTATTAACTAAGATGTGTATGTTGAACAAATCCCATATTTTGTGACTTTAGGTTTTCTTGTTCATTTATTTAAGTAGGAGCAAGTATTATATGGATTAAAACAAATTCTCATATCATGATATAATCATTTGATTTTATTCTTTATTGATAATTTGTTTATAAATGATAGAGTAGTCATCATCCTCTTTCTAAAAAAAACATAGGAGATAATATGATTATTGTATAAATTCATATTTAGTGAGAATATAATTTATGTCATTCAAGGGAAGCAATTACATTTGCATATCATTTAGAATAATTTCTAATGTTAGTTTTATTTAAAGATTTATGAAAGGTTAAGTTGCACATTTGTGATTTTATTTATTAACATTGTTTTTAATCACTATTGATCTCATGAGCCCCAAGTTAGGTTAAGTTACTTATAATAATAATAAATATATGTTTGAAATTTATTTACATGTTATTAAGTGTTTTTAGGATCATTGGGTTAATAGTAGGTTAAGATGATTATTCAACACTTGATGAAGGTTGAAGAAACACTTAGATGGATTTAGAAGTCATTAGACATTCTTAAACTCATCAAGGATGTTGTACTGGACATCAAAAATAAATTGAGGTTTAGTTTTGTCATTTGAGTCTTAACTAGAAATTAGGTTCATTCAGCCCATTTTCTTGTAGTCATCAAAATATATAAAGTCTAAGTCACAATTTTTATTAAAAATAAATTTATATATTAAATTTATTTAGATTTTATGGGTGCATATTAGAAAAAATAATTCATTTTCATCATAATCTCGTTTTTGTATTTTTCATATAGTTAAACATGCTTAAAATAATCAATATTAAAATCATAAAATATTCAAAATTTCATCTCAGAAGTATCACAAACACATCAGGAATATCATTTACTGCCAAAATCATATACAAATGTTAACAGGAAAAAAATAATCAACATAACATGAGCCTGACTGAAATGTGTGTTCCATTATCATAGTTTACAGTTGGGAAGTTAGAAAATTTTATATGGAGCCTCTAGGCTCAGTTGATTTGTCACTAGAGATAAAGAGTATAGATGTTCAGGGAAAATATAAAAGAGAAACAAATATCAAGAGGCGGGAAGATTTAGTGGTCCAGAAGTCTCTGCTTGTATACACTATTGTTGCATTCGAGGCAGCTTTCTGTCTGTCGTATCGCTGGTGGCATTTGAAAATTTGCATTTTGGCTGCATTTTGAAGATATGTGTTGGGAAAGTTGTCTTTCAACCTAGTCTAGTAGTGTGGTGGTTGCTAGAAGTTGCAGCTTCACTTTTTTAAGATAAAAATATTGAAAACAAATAATAATAAAAATAAATTTATCATGCTTATATCTCATGTAACTAGAATTAAGTTAGGAACTTGGAATATAGGTACTCTTATAGGTAAATTAATGAAATTAATATATATTATGATTCATAGAAAGATAAATATTTTATGTGCTCAAGAAATTAAATGGTTTGGGGAGAAGGCCAAGAAGATTGATAGTTTAGGTTTTAAACTTTGGTATTCGGTAGAATTCAGCTAGAAATGATGTAGATGTGATTATAGATAAAATTTGAAGGATAATGTTATAAATATTAATAGATGTGAAGATTGAATTATAAACTTTAAAGATTATTGTTGATACCAAGATTATCAATATTATAAGTGTTTATGCTTCTCAAGTAGGTTTGGATGTAAGCTCAAAGAAATTTTTGGAATGAATTAGAGATTAATATAAAGATACATCTTGAAGAAAAAAAATATTTATTGAAGGAGATTTAAATGGATGTTGGTAGAGTGGTAGAAAATTTTAAAATATTCATGGTGGTTATGGATTTGGGTAGTAATGAAGAATGTAGGGGTATATTAGATTTTCTTTTACATGATTTTGTAGTTCTTATCTTTATTTAAGAAAAGAGATGAATATATTATTACTTATAAAATAAATAGTAAAACAGATTAATTATTTTCAGATAAAAAAATAGATCGTTTAGATTGTAAAGATTGTAAAGTCATTCCAAGTGAATATTTTAAGACCAACATCGATTGTTAGTTTTAGATTTTAAGATGAAAGATTGTAAGAGAAAAAAAATCAAATTATTGTCTTGGGATTAGATAGAGGCCTTAAAGATGAAATAAAAATATTTTAAGAGCAACTGAGCTTAGAATTTGGGATGTTCATAAGAAAGTTAATGTTATGTGAAAAAAGTAATAAGTGAAATTAAAGAAGTTGCTAAAAATGTGCTTAGAGAATCAAAAGGAAAAATTTTTTTTAATAAAAATAGTTGGTGGTGAATCGAGAATAGAAAATATAAGAAATAAAAAATATTATTATAAAACTTGGTGTAGATGTAAAATTTGGATGAGAAAGAAAGATATAAAATTGTAGAGATTCTAAGAAAGTAATATATATGAAAAAAATTTAGTTTTAGTGATTTATACTGATATATTAAATATCAAAGAAGGTGAAAGATGTATGTATAAGTTAAGCAAAGAGATAAGATAAAGATCTAGTTAGTGAGGTGTATTAATGATGAAAATAATAAAGTCTTTTCTTAGTAAATGTGAAAATAGGTGAATGAGATATTTTGATAAACTTTCAATGAAAGATCGAAAATCGATTGATTTTAATAATATCTAAAACAAAAAAAATAGAATTTTGTTTTATCGTGTATTTATAAATCGAAGTTATAAAGCTTTAAAGAAAATGAAATGTGGAAAACAAGAGACTTTGATATTCTAATAGAAGTGTGAAAATGTTTAGGAGATCAATGAATTTCTTGGCTTATAAATCTTTTTAATATTATTTTAAAGACAAGATATCAGATGAGTGGAGAAAGAGTTTGTTGGTTCCTATATTTAAGAATAAAGGTGATGCACAAGAGTGTGCAAATTATAGAGGAATTAAGTTAATGTGTCATACATTAAAATTATGGGAGAGAGTAATTGAGCATATGTTATGATGTGATACAAAGTTCCTCAATCATTTGGTTTCATGGTAGTTATGGATGCTATACATTTGTTAAGAGGTTTGATGGAGAAGTATAGAGAAAGTAAGGAGGATCTACATATGATATTTATTGATTTAGAAAAGTTTATGATAAAGTTTCAAGAGATGTTCTTTGGAGAGTTTTAGAATATAAATGAATTAATATTGGTTATATTAAGTCATTAAGGATATATATACTGAAAGTGTCCAAACACAAGGAGGATTGACAAAATATTTTTCTATTTTAGTTGGATTACATTAAGTATCGCCTTTAAGTCCTTATCTTTTTTGCTTTAGTTATGGATGTTCTTCTTAGGCATTTCAGAAGATGTACCTTGGTGTATGCTTTTTGCTGATGACATTCTTCTTGTTGACAAGACTAGAGAGGGAGTCCAAGAGAAACTTGAATTATGGAGGTCAACTTTAGAGTTTAAAGGTTTTCGTTTAAGTAGATCTAAAACTGAATATATAAAGTATAATTTTCGTTGTAGAAGTTTTAGTGGTAGTGTTGTGACATTAGGTGAACAAGTCATTAAAAAGAGTGAGCGATTTAGATATTTAGGCTCTATTGTTCAAAATGATGGTGAAATAGATGGAGATGTTATTAGTAGAATTCAAGTTGGATGGTTGAAGCGGAGGAATGCAACTAGCTTGTTGTATTATAGAAAAGTTCCGCATAAACTTAAGGAAAAATTTTATAAGATGATTGTAAGACTTGCAATGACTTATAGTGCAGAATGTTGGCCAATAAAAGAGAAACATAAGACTAAGTGTTATAGAGATGAGGATGCTCAGGTGGATGTGTGGCTTTACTCTTAGAGATAAAATGCGAAATGAGTATGTTCAAGAAAAAGTTGGAGTAACTCCAGTGGAAAATAAGATTAGAGAGAGTCACCTTAGATGGTTTGACCACATAAAGCGTCGACCATTCGATGACCCAATTAGGAGAGTAGATGCATTAGATTTTCCTTATGTTAAGAAAGGTAGAGGTAGACTTAAAAAGACTTGGTTAAGATGTATAAAAAATGACCTTAGTATACTTGAATTAAATGAGAATTTGACACATAATAGGACACATGGAGACAAAGGATTCATGTAGTCAACCCCATTTAGTGGGATAAAGACTTGTTGTTGTTGTTGTGCTTATATCTCATGTCAAATCATCGAGAATATTTAATAGGAAGCATACCTAAATTCATGAAAAAGCAAATACGAGATTTTTTGTCTTCACGTCTAAAACAGTGTTCTTGTGTGTGTGTGAGAGAGAGAGAACATTCTTTTCACGCAAGATAAGATATGAGGAAAAATGAGAACAAACTTTTTAAATAGGAGATTGTGACCTTATTTATACTTGAGCATGTTTCATTTTATTTCAGCTCATCATTAAAATAAAACAAAATACTCTGGTCTTTACACATAATAAATTTTAGATAAAATTAATAAGATGTCTCAAAAGTCTGAAAAATAATTAATCTTTATTTGATCACAAAATAAATATGTTTAAAAATAAGATAACATCTAATGTATAATTAATATATATGTGAGTCTATATCTAAAATTCCTAACAAAAAAAATTATAATTACCGCACCTTCTTAGATAATAACTTTTTTTAAAGTAGCTCCACTACTGTGTTATTATGCCGATGCAGTTATCCTAAACATATCCTACCTAAAATTTACTTCTATAGTAAAAAGAGAAATCTCTTCCTTTACAATCACTCTCCCTCCTATCAGGTCCCCTATGTTATCTTCTTTTATTGCTATTCATGGCTGATACATTCCTCAATTTCCATTACTCGTGACGAGACTAAAAATCATTAAGGGAAATTGTGCGCACATGCTATAGTGTTCAGTTGTTGAGTCTTGCTAATCTCAGGCAGCTCAGTTTGGGAGGTGAGGAAAAGGTTGAGCTAAACCATGTGGATGAAGAGGGAGGCTGTAAAAAAGACTGTAGTGGAGGTCATGGCGGTGGAGTGAAGGTGAAGGCAAAGGCTGCAATGAAGGTTGAATCAAAGACCAAACTTATGATGAAGACTAATGCAGAAGAGACTCATGCATGTACTGACGGTGGAAGCCGATGCATGAGCTGAGATGGAAGCTGTGAAGAGGGAAGAAGCTTAATTCAGGGAAGAGCAACTCATGGTAAATGAGAGGTTACGAGCCTGTAACTGTAAGAGGAAGAAGACTCATGTGCAAGTTGGAATCCCCATGGCCGATTGGGTTCAAGACTCTGATCTTAATGAAGGTGACTGAAGATGTCCTCAATCAAAAGAGTTATCATTAGTTGTCAGCAAACAATCAAAGACCATGCCTCATCCTCAGATTTTAAGCATAGATGCGCCGTGTAGTGTCGTAGAAGACTCCAGGGTAGAGCATTCAGGTTACATCGCCATTGGTGAGAAGTGTTTGGAAAAGCTTATGAAGCGTTGTATTGCTTCTTCTATTGCCTTGTCATCTCTTTGTGGTAGGGTACATGCTCTAAAGCCTTAAAATAGCTATGAATGGTGACTCTAGATCTTCAAGGAGAGAACAAGGCCTTGAGGGAAACTATCATGTGGTTAAGATATTACTTACGCTTGATGGATGTTCTTTGATGGGATTATGCCTAATGTTTTGAGAATCATAAGGGCATTACACAACTCCTTGATAACTCGGTGGCTAGCTAGAACGATGAACTTTTTTAAGAGGGCACCGATACTTTTTCTTGTCTTAATAGGTTAAGCTAATTGAGGTGAAAACTAAATATGAGGGAGTTGGCTTCCCTAAGCCTATAATTGTGTGGGGGTTTAAAAGTTGAGACTAATCATTTCGGGCAGTAGTGACGGTGTGATCTATATCACACTATAGTATCATTTGGAGCGCTATATTTTGAAAAATCTATGATGAAATCTGCATTTTTTAACCTGACTTGACTATATATGATGGCGGTCAAAAATTTACAATTTGACTTTTATAAAATTAAAAAAATTGTATATTCACCACACTTTTATCAACCACTACTTCTTCTGCAATACCTTTATCACTATTTTTTCCTACATCTGCAGTTACCCCAAATAAACACTTATGCATTGATAGAGAAAATTTGCTTGAGGATTGATCCATTAGAGATAAGCTTATGGCTGACCATGATGACCAACTTGAGGTGCTCTTCAATGTCATCAATTAGGGGGTTGAATTAGGCCATCTGGATATTGCATAGAGAGGCCATTTTGTGGCCTTGCCTCAGGACAGAACTGCCATGAGCTAATAATGCCCATTGTATAATCAACAATACAGGGAAAATCGAGCATTCCTGCAAGATTTCTAGTGGATATTTTCTACTGGGAAATCCAATGGCAGTTTCCGAGAAAATCTGTAGCATCCATGTCTTAAAAGAGGCCCTTATGTAGTGACGAGTGAGTTTAGATGGAGTTATACTGATGCGCTAGCTCAGTTGGTGAGGCGGCTGACTCACAGGTCCTTCGATTCAGAGAGGCCTATCTTAACAGTGAAAGAAAAGGGTGGTATCAGTGGGCTGGGGTTCTAGGGTTGATTAGTAAATGTCACAGTCATAGTGATGAAATTAGGGATGACACGTTACTAAAAAAAAAAAGTACGAGGCACACAAGAGTACACACAAAATGAAGGACAAAATAAGCAAAATTTACTTCTCACGATGAAGATATGGGCAGCTCACTTCATACTGATTACTTAATTTCAAATGTTGGGCATAAAATTAAAGTGTGTGTGTATATATATATATAAATCTCTATCCTTAGATCTCTTTACAAGTTGTAGGAAGGATGCTACTAATCAACAAATACTCCTCACCTTTTGTCTCCCCTCCCCCACCACTCACAAAGAAATAATGAAAAAGTGATGCAAAGTGGGCATCATTAAATCCCTATTTAGCCAACATGCCCTCTCTCACTTTTAGCTTTCCCACCTCCATTGAAACTGACACAGTATTAATATTTAAAAAGCCCCATATTGTCAATTCTTTCTTTTTTTTCCTAAATAACTATCAAAACTTATTATTAATTAGAATAAAATTTTCTATGTAAAAATAAAATAAATCCATCTCAGTCGTCGTTATGATAATTTATAAAAATAAATAGTTTTTTTATTGATCAAAATAGTATTTAAATTGATTAAAATAATATTATGGTTAATAAGAAATGAGCTAAGATTACCAGCAAATAAATTAGATTATTTTTATTTATGCCAAAATAGAATATGGTATGAGATGGATTCATGGTAATAAAATAATATTATATATAATTAAAAATAGGGGCATTCACACACATAAATATCTATCAATATATATATATATATATATATATATATATATATATATATATATATATATATATATATATATAATATCTAAATTTAATATTTATATACATAATACTTAAAATTTTAACACCTCATAAAAATATCATTTTTTTTAAAATATAAATATCAAATCTTAAATATTAGATATATAAATACACATGAAAGATTATTTTTAACTAAATTGTTATATTGTTGAACATCAAAATTTCATAATTTATTGAATAAAAAATTAATCATTTTCATCAAGATAATATTTTAGTGTAGGAAAATATTATAAAATTTATGCCACATTAATATTTTTTAAAAAATGAAAATATTATTTTAATTATTTTACTTTTGTTAGTTAAATTTTTTTTTAAGAAAATTGTATGGAGATGAGCTAGATTTCCTTCAGCGTTTCATTGCCTTAATTTTAACGTTCCTTTTGGTTTCCCACATGGTTTCCCGTTGATTCAATTATATTAGTTGATTTGAATCTTTTACAGTGGCTTCTTGCTCTCGTGCGCTCCGTACGCTTCCGCTGCTTTCCGTTACGCTTTCTCTACTCTGTTCTGGGGAGCTGACAACCAGCTCAGCTCCACTGCTTTCCTTCTCCCTGCAACCTGTTTTGGCCATCGAGGAGTCGAAGAGTCGAGCAATGGCTGGATTCGAAGGGATACTGGTTTCGGATCCCTGGCTTCAGAACCAGTTCACTCAGGTGGAGCTTCGTTCACTCAAATCCAAGGTAAAGTCATAGTTCTCTCACCTTTTGCTGTCTTTTCAGCTATTTTTTCTTATTGCATTGAGTGGAGTCGTGTTTCAGTTTTTGGCGATGAGGGATCCTGGTGGAAATGGAAGCTCGATTAAGGTCCGGGACCTTGGAGCTGAGATGTCGAGGCTGAAGATTGCTGGCGACGGCCTTACGGACGAGGAGAAGAATTCGTTTCTTCGTCACTTGTTCCCTGACCTTGATGTTCATGTGGACTTCGAGGCCTTCCTCCGGGTTCGTTCAGGCGCCGTACTTCTTTTGTTCTTGTTCTTCTATTATTGCTATCCCCACCTATTCAGTTGAATCCTGTATTTTGGTTTTTTGAAGGCTTATTTGAAGATGCAAGGGCACATCGGAAGGAAGAGCTCGTCTTCCGAGTTTCTCAAGGCGGCGACGACCACTCTGCTCCACACCATTAGTGAGTCGGAGAAGGCTTCTTACGTTGCCCACATCAACAGTTATCTTGGTGGTGATGAGTTTTTGAAGAGACATATGCCTATTGATCCTCTCACAGATGATCTCTTTGAGATCTCCAAGGATGGCGTGCTTCTATGGTAATCAATCTAAACAATTTTTGCTATTTTTTAAAGTTTATTCCTTCTGTCCGTCGTTGATTTTTCTGATGAGATGAGGTGATACATATGGATTTGTGCATGCATATGAAGCAAACTTATCAATGTGGCTGTTCCCGCGACCATCGATGAGCGGGCGATCAATACCAAGAAAATACTAAACCCATGGGAAAGAAACGAGAATCATACATTATGTCTTAACTCCGCTAAAGCTATTGGGTGCACTGTTGTCAATATTGGAACGCAAGATCTTGCAGAGGGGAGGGTGAGTATGATACTTTAAGTGAAGGTCTTCTTGGAGATAGTGATTTATACTTCCCATGTTTGAATGGTTCCAGGATTCACTCTTCCACTGTTTGGCGATTTTATGAATTATTCTCTTATTTTTCATTGAAATTCAATTGCTATTAAGTTTGTACATTTGGATCTTACTCCAACTTTTGTTTTGACGATCCAAATCTACCTAGAGGCTAGTGATTACACACAGTGGATGAGATTACATGGATGGTTCTTGAGCAGCTTAAGCTTTTGTTTGGAATTATTGGAGAGATGACTTTGTCCTTAAAGGATAAGGTGGCCTTTAATACAAATAAAGCCCAAGACAATTGAATTGTATCCTTGCAAGGACCTAGCACAATAGTTGTTATTCCTTGCAAAATCTAGACCAAGTATGATACCTACATTATATAATATTTGCAAATTTAGAAACTTAGTCATTTAGAGTCATTTGGTTTGAAAAAATAAAAAAGGAATCAGTAAAATGATTATTTTATAGTTGTTTGGTTGAGAGTTTTACGAATTCATGACCTTATTTTTTTCTGTTTGGTTAAAAAAAGTGTAATGTAAAATATTTTGAAGGTTTTGATCGACGTGAAGATAGTGATGACGTGGGCGCGGCGGCATGACACTTTAATTATTGTATTTGGAATTCGCCCGACTAAATCGGGCGAATTACAAATACACCAAAAATGACCTATGTAATGTATTTGGAATACATTACATTACCTTGAAAATTTACTTTACTTCAAGCCAAACATCAAAAAAGTTAAAATCTCTGCATTTACTTTATTTTGCAATCCAAATTCTTCCAACCAAACAACCCCTTAGATTAAGTTCAAGAGTGCTTGGGGGAATAAGGGATATGTAAATACAATTAGAAAAGCTAGAATTTTAATGCTATTTATTAAATTAAATAATATGTTGGTATAAGATTGCCTATATATATGTAATAGAGTAAAAGAAAATACAATAAATGAAAATATCCTTAATAATAATCATATATAATAATAATGATTAGAGATTTCTAATATAAATATTAGAATCATGTTTTAATATTTATAAAATATTAAATAATTCCAATAACTTTAACATCTTTTGCAAACTCATGATGTTGTTGCAAGAAGAATTGAGGTTTGCCCTACAATGAAGTGAAGATGCATAAGTGGATGGGATTTTGTAAACAAGTTTGCAATTTGTAAAGAAGAAATGAAAGGCTACCTAAGAGTGCCACATTGAAGTAAAGATGAGTGAGATGATAGTCAATCTTGGTATGTTTAATTCATTCCTAAAAATTTGAGTGGTGTGTCATTTGAATATCATTTTTATTGTCACAATACATAGTTATAGGATGAGAAAGAACAATATCTATATTTGGAAGGAATCACCATAACCAAATTATCTTGGTGGTGGTAGAGGCCAAAACATGATACTCAACTTCTATGAAAAATCAAAAAAACAATATTTTATTTATTACTCTTCTAAGAATTAAGAGTCTCCAAGAAATATTTGCTATTCAGTGGTAGAATTGCAGTCTATTGGATTACTAGCTCAGTCAACATTAGAACCAACATGCAACTCTAAGTAAGTGTTGATGGAAATAAGATGTTTGAAAAGAGCGTCTAGAAGGTAACATAAAATATGAAGAAGTGAATGCTAGTAGGAGAGGAAATAAATTCATTGATAATGTGAATGATAGCTAATATTTTGTTATGTAATAATGAGATAAACTAAGCTAGTCATAATTGTATGATATAAAGTGGGGTTAATCAATGATGTGCCATTTGAAGGAGAACAATTGAGTTTGAGCGAAGTATCAACATTTTTAGTTTGAGCAAGATGAGCATTGTCAAGGATAGTGGCTTCATGTTTAGACTATGAGAAAACTTGTAGAGTTATGGTTACTAAGATAAAAGCTAAGTGAAATAGGCACAATAGAAAACTTAGTTAACCAAGCATAAGGTATCTATTTAAGGCCATATAATACTTTCTTAGTTTACAACTTTCATTAGGTTTCTGAGAAATGTCGATAAGAGGAACCATGTAAACCTCTTCTTGAAGTTCAGTACTCAAAAGATATTCTTTACATCCATCTGAGACATGCGATTAATGGACCCTCAAAACAAAATAATAGTACAAATAGTAGTCATTAGAATAAAAGAGCAAAATGTTTCCCTATAATCTATACCATACTGCTTAGAGAACCCTTTATCAACCAATCATTCATTATACAACTCAAGAGATCTATTTACTTTTGTTTGGATCTTATACACTTTATGAAAACCAATTACACTTTTACTTGGTGGTAGTGAATTCAATTCCTAAGTATTTTATTTCTTGTGCAGTGTAGAGAAATTATTTGCTATAACTTGTTGCCAATGGAGATCATGAACTATCTCTTTATAAAATTGAGGGTCATAAAGATTATGATTGGAGTTTAAAAGTGATGTAAGAGTATTTAAATAAGAGGCATAAACAAAATTCGATAATTTGGTTAACTAATGAGTGTGCTAAGAATAGTGAGGCGTGTTGGGGTGGTTGTAGAAGAGCATGTAGTGGTAATAACACAAGGAATCCAAGTATCAATATTCACTAGAATGCTATCATCTAAGAAAAGATTGATGTGAACGAGACAAGGTCTAGACATATTATAAGGTTGATCGGACTAGAAAATAAAGGAATATACTCAAGGAAATAATATGATTAGCATATGCTATTTTTGAATAATTGAATCAAAGTAGCTATGCACCTTTGAAATCACCATAATCTAATAAGATAAATAGTAGAGAGAAGTAAAGTTGGTACATTCTATATAAGGATGAAGGACGAAATATGTACAACGAAAGATTTCTAAGAGACTAATCAAGAGCATAACTATGTATCTTTTTAAAGGTGATATATTTGATATGTGGGATGACGAGATTTTAGTAAAGGAATTGACAACAATAAGTATTATTTTCTCTCAAAATTCTTCTAGAATATAAGTAGGCAATGAAAATGAATGTCATGTTTCAAGAATATGCCTATATTTTCTATTAGAAACACCATTTTGCTCAAGAGTATCTATACAAGAAGTTTGATGTATGATTCCATGAAAAGTAAACGAGTCACGAAATTTATTAAAAGTTTACTCCTTCCAAGAAAAATTTGAAACACTTTATGACAATTGATTATTGGGTTTTAAAAGTGCACAAAATAAATATTTTAAAAAACTAAATATTTCATATAATAAACTTAACAATAATGAGTATAATAATGAATTAAGGAGACAGTGTTAAGAGCCTCCCTTTGTGTAAATTAGGGAAGACCCCCATACATTAGAATGAACTAAATTAAATGATGCAACATATGAAGAAATATATTTATTTTAAAATTTTTGTAGATTTACAATCATGACAATCATAATTGTTATGAGTTTGCAAATTTTTTAATACTCATGTAAATACTAATTGTTTTAAATGAGAAGATCAAACATGACACTAATGAGACTCATAAAAAAAAATAAAAAAATAGATGTCAAAGAACTTAAGTGAAAAGAAAATAGATTAATAATGGAAGTTATGATATTTGGTACTTTTAGTTCATCCAATATATATAAGGCTTAACTTTTGGCCCATCCCAATTAGCCTTTTGGGGCTAAGATCTTGCACATGATAAGAAGGGGATATAAATGAAACTAGGTAACCAGAATCACATAATTAACCAAAAGGAGCAAGATTTAATATAAGATGAGGAATATGATAAAAATAAAAAAAAGTGTTAATTTATATGCCATAATAGAACTAACACATATTAAGGGCTTAGGAGTGCCATCAATAATCTTGACAAGCATAGAATTTGTATGGGATAAAGACAAATTTAGGTGAGGGTAGAGGTCAAGTGAAGGCATAAGGATGTATTAGAAAGAATACATGCACACATGTAATAATTTCGAGCATCCTAAGGTTAACTTGCAACCAATTATATAGAAGATGGAAATATATATGAGAATATGACTTCAATAATTAAGGTTTGATGGTTGAAATTGAAAAATGCCTTTGAAGTATTATTCAAGAAGGCTATCATGAAGACAAAAAGATAAATTTTATAAAACGTGAATTAAATTTACGATCTTCTGTAGATTTGAGCTTTGGTAGAGACCAAATATATTGATAACTAAGAGCATGGTGAAAATAAGGAATCTTGTGGTGGATGCATGGAAGAACCTGGAAGGATAAAGTAAGGGATGATTATAAATGATAAACAATTGCAGTGATATTACTTGAAGATAATATAATTGAAAATATACTTGTGTTGAAATATGTATAATGAAAGTTTGAAGATGTGCACCTTAACATGTCTATAAAATTAGTATCAGAGGATTAGTTCATAGAATAGGTTACTCCAAATATAATTTGAATAGATGTTTAAAATTTTATGCAACGAGTATGCTTAATACCTCAGATATCAGTTAACAAGAATGAAAGAAAATTGAGAATTCATAAGTTGATCTAAAAAATTTAATGATGATGATAATGCTTTAGATTTGGTCTTGTCTATTTAATTTCTCATAAATTTGAGGCAATAAAATGCTTTAATAAATTTGGGCATGTCTTCAATAAAATGCTTCAATGTATATGGTAGATTCCATTGCCCTAATAGAGTTCATAAGAAACTTTCTAAAGATGCAATTGCTTGTTAATTGTTAAATCAACCTGCTTGATTCTATGGGCTTAATTATTCCCACTTATAACTTTAAATGTTCTTTAGAAGACACCTTTCTTCAGAAAACTAGACCAAGTTTCCTCTAGAAGGCCTAAACTTCTCCAAATTTAATACCATCCTTTCAAGCAAACTAAGGAATAAGATGCCCACTGAGCTCCTAATGTCAATGATGAGTCACAAATGATTTATTATGGTAGTGACAGCTATTGTATCATCATAAGCATTTTTATATGATGATAAATTACTACTTGAAAAAGAAATTGGTGAAGTAGATGAAGCGGCAAAAGAATGAACTTCATGCTAAATTAGCCTTTTTAGATTTTTCAGCCATGTTGCCTGAACTCCACTCCACCAGTTATGCATGGTGCTTAATATTTAGATCCCCATGTAGGAATGTATTTAATAGTTTCTTTACAATTTTTTTGTTTGTGCAATGGGAAACACGATATTTCTTCAAGTGACCTTGATTTTTTAGCTACTCAAGCAGAGACTTGAGAACCTTGGAACTCTCAATATCATGGTCATGGTCATTTTGATACATGCATAACTTGGAATTATGATGTCTCTCTATCGTCTTCTTCATTGGTGTTGACTACTTAACATAATCTTTATTCTATAGCATAGCCATAATTGTCACAAGTGGCTTATTGTGAGGAGGTAAATGCACATCAAAATTCCTCATAGAGGGCAAGGTTAGTTGATAACTCTTAGGATCCATAACCAATTGCCTTCTAAATTTACTTGTTTAACTAGAGGAAATATTGCCATTGTTGTTGTTTCTCTTTTTGAGAGAAGAAGGTGATTCCTTATTGGGATATTCAGACTATCATATATATATTCTTCAACATTTATAAAATTTTCAGCTTTCTGAATCAGTAAATTCTCTAGGCTATTAAGATGATTTTTTTTTTCTATTGAGAATTTAAAATTCTTCACATGCAACCTCAAATGAAAGTAGCCTCGATAAGGAACTTATTATTATCTTTCGCCTCATGAGTAGTTTTGTTAATTTTTACCATATAATCTTTTGAAAAAAGGCTGAGAGGCCTTCTAAGTTCTTTTTTGATGCAGATATTTGTGCTAAGAATAAGTAAAAATGTTCCATGAAGGAGCCAATGCTCGAGGTGAGTAGATTATTGAATCACTTTTATATTGAATTCTTGAGAGTGGTGGAAAAAATTCTATACTCGACCGCATTTAGACATTATAAAGAGAAAAAATGTTCTCAAATGTTTCAAGTGATCAATGGGATCAATAAGTTTCTCATATCTCTAACTGAGGAGTACAACGGAACAACTTCTAGAAGACATTGGGAGTAAAGAAGAGTTTTGTATTATACTTTTAGAATAAGGAGATGAACTAGGTTTACCATTAATAACTATACATTTATGATGAGGATGAATCAGGTGAATGGCATGGGCATGTTAATAATTAAGAACAGTATTAACTGAGTTGGTGTCGACAAGTTATAAAGTATGGACATGAACACAGGGACACGACAATATGACAAATCTAAAAAAGCATGACATGTCATGGACATGTTATTTAAATATTATTTTTTAACTCTAAAAAATAAATAAAAAATATGAATGATAGAATAAATGTTTCTCATAAAATATCAAAATATATCCAAAAAAGTATATAACATTTACTTCAAAATTAAATAGTTGGGATGAGTACTCTTACAGCTAGGTGGGGAGGGATCACAACTGCTCTCCGGGCATCGAGCCCTAGGTAACCATCGATCGCTAGAAGAAATCAGGGGGAATATCCTCATTTTATAATCGAGCATCATTTTGCTTCGTGCTTATTTAAAATTGTATTTTGTTTTGTGCATTTTTGAGCATGTCTCTCTATTAAGACAAGGAACATAATTGTTTTATACCACCGTGTCCGTGTCTAGCCCGAGCCATGTTTGAGTAGTGAAAATTTGTTGGGCTATGTTGAATGCTTGTCGAGGTGTGTTAGCATGTGTCTGACATGTGTTTGACACAGACATGTAGTTACTAATGGATCTCGTTAAAATAGTCATCAATTTCTATTGGTTAACAAAAGTGTTATTTTTAATTAGTTTGAAAATGTGATGTTCCAAATGAATGGTGCCACTTGAATGTGAGATTCAAATTGTATATCATGTGTCTTTGATCATTTTTCCTTCTCTTCCGAAAGTATAATTATCTTTCCCATAAATCACTCCAAAGAATCTAAATGGTAGAAAATTTCTCACCGGAGATAAGATGGATTTAGACGTGTATTTTGAGTTCAGAAATGAGAAAGATAGAGCAAAAATTATTCATAAGGTACTCAACTAGGGTATTCAGTAATAACATAACAAGAATTAATAAGAGCATTTAAGTGATAAATTCTTATTACCTACATCCATTGTGCGAAGAGCCAAAAGAAGAATTCACGATATGAAAGAAAGAGTACGAGTGCATATCTCTGAATACAAGGGTTTGTAAGAGTATTGTCTAATTGTGTACGCTATATGAATATTTTATGTCCTCCAAGTGGTTTATCTACTTTCATTTATCATAAAGTCTATTTTGGAAGATGAGTTGAGGATTCATTGAATGCCAGATAGATTTAGCATTAGGTTCATGAATGCCCTGAATTAATCTATCTTGTTATGTTTCTCCAATTCATCCTCATATGTAAATCTATATCAGCTGCAGATATAATATACCAATGTACCTAACTTAGATTATGTTTTGTAAGCATCATGATTACTAATACAAAGGGATAGGGACATAAATGTTTATCTTTGATTTATAATTTGTGCCATTGTAAACTCTTTAATCAACTATAATACTATTCATACTATTCACTGTTCCATCACGCTTGTCAGTGTGCCTTAACCATTGCACCAGGCTCACCATTTAATCATTTATGGCATGGCATATTAATATTCCATTTTGGCTTACAATTACTTTTTGTCTGATATCTTCATTCTTTTGATGACTGACACTGCATTTACATTATATTGTCAGCCCCATCTTGTGCTTGGTTTGATATCTCAAATCATTAAGGTATGCTTTACTGATTGGTAACTAAATTTGGCCGTTTGTATACTACAGCTGTTGGTTCCTAGTGCTTTAAGTTTATTTGCTAATGGTTTTTCTTTTTTCCGTGATTTGCTACCCTTAGATACAACTTTTAGCTGATGTTAACCTCAAGAAAACTCCCCAGCTGGTAGAGTTGGTTGGTGATAGCAGGGTAAGTCATTTAACCCTCTTGAGTAAAACCAGGAGTTCATCTCTTGTAATTGAATTAGCTTAGAAGTATTAGGGAAACCTCACATTTGTTTTATTAGTATTAAGTTATTTGGATGCAGGATATGGAGGAGCTCATGAGTCTGTCACCAGAGAAGATTTTGCTTAGGTGGATGAATTTTCAGCTTAAGAAGGGAGGTTTTAAAAGAACCATAACAAATTTTTCATCAGATATTAAGGTGAAAACCTTGATTTATTCCTATCATTAAGATAATTAAATGCATTTGTTCTACAAAAAGTTTTAAATTTGAAACAAAATACTCACTTCCTTTTTTCTCGTGTTAACAGTGTTTATGACTTAAATTTTGCAAGTTTTACGATAATCACAGATGATTGATATGTTTCTTGAGTTTGCAAGGCTATTTTTGCTTGATATACTTCACGTAAAAATAATTTAACTTCTGGGATTTGGTGTGAGTATATTGGTAGATTTACGAGGAAATGGCAATTATTTTAAACTACTAGTACACTTATACACGACATTGTCCTCTAAAATTAATCAATAAACACTATCATATAAGCTTCTTATAAGCATCTATGTGTATACATTGTCTTTAAGTTAAATCCTCTTATACTAGCTAAAAGAATCACTTTCAGTAGTCATGATGTGCAACATTTGAAACGCATAATATATAAGCCGTTTAGCATTAATGACTACTGATTGAACACACTAAAAGATCATGCCATGCCGCAGATGGTGAATGTTCTTGCAGTTCTATGCTTTTTCTTTTTTTTCTTGCTTTTCATGGTAAAAATTTCTTCTTCCAGACCTGCCACATGTTATCCGTAGAGAGGGTTTCAAGTTCATATGGAATATTAAATTAAGCTAAACTACCGTGCCAGTAGATTATCTTCATGAGCTTTAAAGATTAGATGGCATTTTATTGTGTCTACTATAGTAATTTTCTTTTCTGTTGATGAATTATGTTGTGTATTATTGGAGTTGCGAACGTTACACCTAGTTTTCAACCCCTGGGAACAGTTACATAAAATCAAATGCTTTTTCTACTTATGTTTTGTTCATTCATTTGCAATAAAGAGTTGTTAAACTAGCTTTCTTAGGCTAGCAAACAACCTCTATGATTGTCTGAAAATTCATGATAATACTATCTTTTCACCCTGACAGGATTCAGAGGCTTATGCATGCCTTCTTAATGTTTTGGCACCTGAACACAGTATTAAGCTTTCTGGAAGGATTGTAAAAGATCTTCTAGAAAGAGCGAAGCTTGTCCTGGAACATGCAGATAGAATGGGTTGTAAAAGATATGTGACTCCTAAAGACATTGTTGATGGTTCACCAAATTTAAATCTTGCTTTTGTTGCACATATTTTTCAGAAAAGGTATTGAACATTTTTCCACAACTCTGTGCACAAAAGCATTTCCCGACTACCAATACCAAAAAAGAATCACAATATTACTGAATTCAGCGTGATAATTAGAATTGCACAATGGAGCCATTATATTCATTATTATCGTGTTATTCAATTGTTTTAATTGGTTATCCTTGGGATTCTTTTAAAATGGTTCTGATTGTCCACCAAAGATTTGCATCTGAAATTTTTTTTTGTAAGGTCTTTTATGATCTCATACTTTCTTAAGGACCTTGGGCTGACAAAAGATTGGAATCATGTAAAAAATTTGACTGTTATGCCTTCTTAAGGATTCTTTTGGCTTGATCAAAGATTGGAATCATGTATATTGTTTGAACTACTTTTAGAAGGATTCTCAAGGGATGAATTTCTATAATTTTAGCCAACTTAGAGAGACTATTTCATAGGTTTTCAAATTTTCTATTTTCTAACCTTTTTGTTCCAAAGGATTCATGACAGTCAAGCCTCATTTAGGCCAAAAACATAAGATGATATTCTAAGCTAACTCTCAGAAGAACATGATAGGTTTCCATGGCTCTAACTAATTGCCTAATCAGAACCAATAAAGTCATTTACATTTGTTCTTCCCTTCAACAAACTGTTAGAATATAAAAGGCTACTACTATTTCATACACCCATAGAAACACCCAGCTATTTATGTTTCCCCAAGATATAATCCTTCAGCTTTGCTGGTGCATGATGAACTTGTTCAGTACTCAGTTCTGTAATGGCGCTGTTGTTGATGACTTCATCATGGGTTGTATCATGAATGTTCCATGCTTCACTGAACAGCGAGGTGTATTGTAGCAGATGACATTGCCGTGAAAATCTTTATAGTTTGAAGTGCATCCCGCAAGCATTCTGTGGAATGCTATTTCATTTAGATGTGATTTCACTGAATTCATTTATTATTTTATGCACTAGGTTGAAGGCTATTATGTCTCTTACTGTTTTTAACATATGATATCTACAATTTTGAATTGGCCTGGGAGAAATTATTGCTTTCTTGCTGTAGGAATGGATTGTCTTCTCAGAAGAAGCACTTTTCATTTTTTGATGCCACACAAGATGACACACAAGTTTCTCGAGAAGAAAGAGCATTTCGTTTGTGGATGAATAGCCTGGGAATTTCAACATACATCAACAATGTGTTTGAGGACCTTAGGGACGGGTAAGTTAATTTTTTTTTCCTTGCCAAAAATTATTATGTATTGGCTATCATGAATATTCCACGAAGGTCTGTCTTTAGCATGCGCATCAATCATATGGCATGGCAGGTGGGTTCTCCTTGAAACCATTGACAAGTCATGTCCCGGAATTGTTTCTTGGAAGTTTGCAAATAAGCCTCCAATTAGAATGCCGTTCAGAAAAGTTGAAAACTGCAATCAAGTTGTGAAGATTGGGAAACAACTGAAATTTTCACTAGTCAATGTTGCTGGGAACGACATTGTGCAGGGAAACAAAAAACTCATCCTTGGTATGTTGCTTACTTTGATGCCCTAAATCTTTTTGGTTGTAGCATATCTACATATAATTCGATAAAACATTTTAGAACTAATTTTTGACTGTTTTTCCTGATTTCTATTTTATTATTTTTTTATTTTTTTCTCTTTTGGAATGATTTAATGTCAATTATTTGTCTAAATTATATTCGTTCCACCATTTTTTCTTCTTAATCTTTAAATATAAATTATATCTACCCTTTTTATAGGATATCTCTTATCTTTATTATACATGCCCAATTGATAGTTTAATTTTTTACTATTTTTTTCTAAATAGATGTTATACTCACTCTCCTATCTATCCTTCTAGATAATTATTTTAAATTTATGTTTTTTAATTGTCAACTCATCCATTATAACATTATCATATCTTAATTATGATCTTATTTAGCAATATAAATTTATTGTGTTCATGAGCCATTTATGATGATAATTGGAAGCACCTAAAACATCATATTAACACCTGGTATAGAGTCTGAATTTATCAGCTACTGCCTAATCATATTTTTTTTTCTCAGCATTATTGTGGCAATTAATGAGATACAACATCCTCCAACTTTTAAAGAACTTGAAATCCAATTCCTGTGAAAAAGAGATCACTGATGCAGATATTTTGAATTGGGCCAATAACAAAGTGAACGATTCAGGAAGACAATCACGCATGGAAAGTTTTAAGGTACGCATTATCTTATTTTTTATTACAAGTTTTAAGGAAGACAAATAGACAATCACGCAAGAAGACAAGTTTATAAATGTACAATCAGTCACGCAATCCCATACCAAATTAAAGCAATGCAGTCTAATTTATGATCAATAAAATATCAGAAGAAGAAGATAAATTATCACACCCCAGATGACCCCCTTATTCTACAGCGTGTAATAATAGATGACGATAGACACGATTTCACACATCGCTCCAACCTCGGAGATCGAACGAGCAAGTGAAATTTGTATCTAATCAAATCCGCACAAACAAACAAACAAATTCATATATTTTATTTTACTTAACTAATGAACTCATATCACTAAATTGGAAGCATGAATATCTTTAAATTTGTACATATATACAGAGCAACTAAAGACATCAATATTAAAATTTTGTACGTACCCAAAAAGGTACACCCCAAAACTGTACAAATCAACAAAACGGACTAGCTTCTACCCACCTCGTCTTTTCCTGAAAATATCAACGGTAGCATTATAAGCTAAAGCTTAGTGAGATCAATAATGCTAAAGTAAGCTCGTAACAGCGAACATATGTATATTTAAAATTTGCATAAAGGTAAGAGTGGTAAAAATGAATCAACAATATGTAGGTAGAGAATGTATCAATAATAATTTGACATGTCATAAGAGTCGCTTATTTATTCGGTTATTTAATGAAAGCAATTTCGCCTATATCAATTCATTTTCCTAAATATCATTTATAATCAGATGATTTTGACTTCATGACATAAGTGTCGCCACCCTACCACGGCCTAAAAGGCGTGAAGATAAAACCATACTACTTACTTCCACGACACCTTGGTTTGCTCAACGGCCCCAACCTCATCGTGAATGAATACTAAGATCCTCAAGGCTCATCTCACCAAAAAACTTTGCTATCTCAGACATATCTATAACATCCTTCCTATCACAATTTTTCCGACATTTCTCATTTATCACATTCATTATCGCATTTAATAATAATGTATGTTTTAAAATATTTTCATATGCCCAACAAAGTCATATGCTATAAAAAATTGAATTAACTTTATAATCTATACTAGTGCGAATGTAAGATTAATCAGATACAATGACGAAATATCTATATGATATTCATACAATTTATAAGAATGTAGATCTGACATACATAACTATAAACTGAATTTAAATTAAGAATTATGTCTCACCCTGTCGCCATGCGACGCTTCCTTGAATACACAACTTATAATTGAATTACTCTTCTGAATACATGAAACTCATAAATACATTTAACACAGTAGTATCACCAGCTTAAACTGCATTCTTACCTGAAATTGATGTCTCCTCATATCATTTTCGAAACACTGGAGCACGACTCCAACGTAATCTTAACTACTGCCAATATTATTTACCTGATTAAATTAATAAACTAAAATTAACAAAAATGCCAATACTAATTCCCCATTCTAATACACAAAATTTTGCAACTCACCTAACAGATTACAGAAATTCTTACATACATTTCTCGCAGGAAGGTCACAAGGAAATAGGAATAGAAAAGAAATTCAAAGAACTCATAGAACTCCCTAGCTTCCCATCGGCTGGACCGTGAAATCCTTATCCGCCGACGGTTCACGGACTCTCACCGGCGCTCGTCCGGAGTAGGACTCCGAAGTCGACGCAGATTCCGCAACTCGAACAGCTAGCGCCACCGAGGCGGAATCCCTCGGCCGACGACGAAGGCGGCACGGCTTCCCGGTGAAGCCGACCGGATTCCAGCTCGTTTCATCACGAGCGCAATGCGTCGGCGCCGAGGGCGTGGAAAGGATCAGGCCGAGGTGAGACGACTCGAGGCGGGAAGAGGCCGCTGAGGAAATGAAATAAAAGGAACGGGTATACCTTGATGATCCACCATACGCTGTTAATTCCTTAATCCAACCCCGCATGCCTAAAGTTACAAAGAACGATGGATTAATTAGATAAAACAAAATTAATTAGAAATTAGAAATTAAACTAATTTGATATTACAATTTCCTTCTAAAAAAAAATTTCCTCGAAATTTCTTCTCAATCATTCAAGGAAGGGAAACTTCTGCCTCATCTCTTGTTCAACCTCCCAAGTAGCTTCTTTGATTGGTCTCAGGTTTCCATTTAATTTTAACATGTATTTGCTTTCTTAATCTCACATCAAATTCCAAAATCTTTTCTGGCTCCAATGCATAAGTCAAATCTGGTTGTATTTCAAACTTTGTATATGAAATCTTCTCGCTCAACTGTTATCCATTTTCTCAACATTGAAATGTGAAAGACATGAATGGCCAATGTAAGGCAAGTCTGTAGTCATATCCAATTTTCAATTTTTCAAAAGGTCCATGTACTGGGGACTTAATTTACTTCCATGACCAAATCTACTAATTTCTTTCATAGGTTTGACTTTCTCCAACTTGAAATTCTACAAACTGATGCTTTTAGTCGTAATACTGGCCGACGATCCCGAAAGGCCTTTCAATCTATCCTCGATTATCTGATTTTCTCAGAATTGATCAACCAACTCGACCTAACAACTGCCTTTTCTTCTACTTCACCCAACTCAATGGAGTTCTACACTTTCATACAAGGCTCATACAATCTCAATACTAGATTGGTATTATTATTGTAGAAGCAAACTCGATCATAGATATGATCTTCCCAACTACCTCCAAAATCTAAAACACATACCTAACAAATCCTCTGTGACTTGAATTGTTCTTTCGATTGTCATCACCATAGATTTAAAAGTATTTGTAAATGTGGCCAAGCCTCTCAATTTCATTCCATAATCTGAAGTAAATCTACCATCTCTGAGACGATCACTTTGGAACAGACAATTTCTTTAACATATAATCTGGACAATTTATCAATGAATTGCTATTTCATAGAAAATGAGTCGACTTGATCAATCTATCCACAACAACTCGATACTATCATGATCTTGCCAGATCTAGAAATCCCATAACAAAATCCATTGCAATTTCTTCCACTTCCACTCGTGATATTGTAATGATTGTAAGAATCCACCGGCTTTTCGATGCCGCCTTTAACAATCTCTGTAAGCTGACATTTAGACACATATTCCCCTCATATGTCTTCTTCATACCACCACTCACCAAAATGTCGCTTTTAAATCTTTTATACATTTTCAACTACCTGATGAATATTATATCTCTCGGAAATTCTCAAATCAACATCACTTAAGCATCATAATCAGAATTCTTTTCTCATTCTCTACAGAAAATTCTACTTATTGGATTGTTCACGACATCATTATCCAATTTCTCGCACTTTCGATTTTCGATCGTTGACAGATGATATAAATACCCAAGATTATCAATCTTCTAACTTACCAGACTCTAATTCTCCATCAACTCGACTTTCGAGTGATAATCCAACCGACATTTCCTGACGGCGGCTTAAAACATCCATTAGCTTTGCTCTGACAATACCAATATTTAAATCATAATCTATAATAAACTCAAGCCATCTTCTTTGTCTTAGATTCAATTTTTTTAGTAAAGATATATTTACTCAAGAAAAAATTTCGATTTCACCCATACAAGTAATGCCTCCAAAATTTAAGAGCAAAAATCATACCGCTAACTCTAGACACGATAGATAATTTTCATTTTAATTATCTCAAGCAAGTAATTACTCTTTCTCGTTTCGATTAAAACACAACCCAAATTTTTAAAGATGATCACTAAATATTTGAATCCTCGGGCGAATAGCTAAAACTGCGTGACCAAACGCTTTTTCAATTCTTCAAAACTCTTCATTCACCGTCCATTGAAATTTAACATCCTTTCTCAATAAATTGGACATCAGTAATACGAAAGCAAATCTCGACAAATTTCTGACAAATTTCAATAACTCAGTTCTCAAAGAACATTCTTTGGTGCTGACCATTCTCAAATTACTTACTTTTGAGGATCACAAACTCCTTCGCCATCGATAATGTGACCTAAATGCTACGCATCCAAAATTCACATTAAAATTGACATATAATTGATTTTGTTTAACAACTCTAAAACAATACTCGGACGATTTCAGATGCTTCATCGCTTTAGAATAAATCTAATATCATCAATAAAGATGATAACAACCGTCCTACCAAGCTTGAAACACGATTCATTCCATTAATCGCAGGAAAGATATTAAACCAAATGACATAACAAGAAATTCATAATGTCCATACTGCTTCCAAAAGTCGCTTTTAAAAAATATCAAGATCTTTTAACTGATATATCCGATCTCGATCAATTTCGAAAATACAAGTAAATTCTCCAACTCAAATAAATCATCAATTTTCGATAAGGATACTTGTTTAATTGTTTTATTTAACTCCTTGTAATCAATACACAATCGTGATGATCCATCTTTTTTTCTTAATAAATCGGCAAGACTTCCACGGAGTCAATAAATCTTTGCCACAATTCCGCACATTAATTTTCAATTCCTAAGTGAGCCATCCTAGGAGATTTACGTGTATGGTTATACCAGTTGTACATCAATCCCAAACTCCACTTCTCGTTTTGCAATTCCTCCGAAAAATACATCGCAATTAAACAACCTGAATGTTTTTCGCCAAACACTTCCTTATTCAACACATCTAATTTGGCCAAAAATATAATTTCACCGCTTCTTAAATATTTACTCAATTTCACCGACTAATCAAAGAAGATAATGACATTCTTATCACAAGAAAAATAAAATGATTTTTTCACTGCAAAAATTTCACTCTCCTTCCAAAGATTCAATTGTTGCAAAATATTTGATCAACTAATCCATACCAAGATAATGTCAAAACCGATTTAAGAAGATACTCAGAAGAAATTGTTTATCTTGAATGCTAATGTCAACAACACATTTCTTATTTCAGACTTAAATTATAACCGTAAGCATCACTACATTCAATACAGGTGTGAAATAAATATCATCAACGGGTAAACTAAAAAAAGGAATCGAAAATGAACGCTAAGCACCATAATTAAACAAAATGAACCCAAATGATCCAAATTTTAAGCATACCGACACCACTTCATTTGATTCCTTCGCGGAGTGAGATGGCAAAAACTGGCTTTTACCGTAGGGTTGGTTTTACGCCAAGTTTCTCCTTTTATCAATTGAAGGTTTTCCCAAAACTGCTTACCCGCGAAACTTTCTTTGTTGACCACATCACGATAATTGTATGATTTTATATCCTTCTTCTTCTCCGATGGGAAATCTTACGATGTCCGTCGACCACATCTAGCATTTCCGATCGAACATTGACCAAAATGTCTTTCCACACTCATCACAAATATGTTTCTCCAATTTGAATTTGTTTTCATATCAAATTTAAATTTCTTGCTAGAGAAATCTTGCTTTCGTTCAAAGCTTTTGCGCTGCTCTTCAATCCCGATACTTGGAAAAGTTCAACTCATTTTCAATTCTCAGCCCTTTCAGCGAGAACTCGATATCGAATGGTGTATCACCTTAATTGATCTCGTAAAAATCTATGACATTTCTCTTTCTTCGATATAATGTGGAGCATATCTAAAGAAAAAAGTGAATTCGCATCTTGCATTATAGTTTTTGATCCTTGAATTAGATTGAAAAATTTGTCTTGTAAAGCAAGTCGGGTTGATGGTGGAATAAACCAATCTTTGAATACTTTGAAAAATTCATCCCATTTGATCTTGTTATAATTTCATTCAAATTTTTCCTATGTTGAGCTGCCACCTTTCTACCTCCCCTTCAATACAAAAGTAGCGATACTCTTTTTTCGGGCAAATCATCCGTCTAGAATTTTTTCTTTAAGCGGCCAATCTTCTTATAGGATCACTAGCTCTTGAATCTTTGGTGATTTGAGCGAAATATCCTCAAATCTTGCCAACACTTCAGTCTGATCCATTAGTCATTTTTCCATAGATCTTTTTACTTTGCTGCTATTTGAACTACCCATGTAATTCATCGATCTACCTTTACCACTTGCTCAGGTTGTATTTCACTCCGTTAAGTATCTCCGTGTAGTTCGAGTCTGCGGTAGTCGGAGGATTGACCATCTAACCTTTCTGGCATTTCTTCAGACAAATTAATTTGTAATTACAAGAATTATTTATTTGATACTTATTTATTAAATATCATACATGCATGAAGTTAAGAACATATGGATTCTAACTAATTCGTCAATAGCTCGTATTGATCAATTCAACACTTATCTAAATCCTCATGCTTCCATTGTTATTGCTCATCAATCTTATTGCTCCCAACCTTTTGCTTTTGATACCACTTTTATCACACCCAGATGACCCCTTATTCTGGGTGGGTCAGTGTAATGAATAGGATGACGATTACGTATTCCATAGACACGTTCTAACCTGTGATCTGCGACAAGCGGTGAAATTTGTATCTAATCAAATCGGCCCAAACAAACAAATTTATATATCTTATTTTACTTAACTAATGAACTCTCACTAATTGGAAGCATGAATATCTTTAAATTTGTATATATATACTGAGCATTAAAGACATCGATATTAAAATTTTTGCATTACCCAAAAAGGTACACCCCAAAGCTGCAAATCAACAAAGCGGAACTTTACACTTTCGTCTTCTTGAAAATATCAATGTAGCATCATAAGCTAAAGCAATGATCAATAACTAAAATAAAAAAAGCATTAGAAATAATCGTGCGTATATTTAAAATTTGCATAAAGGTAAGAGTGGTAACTATCTTTGCCGAAATGTAAATAACAATATCTTTGTAGAATAGTAATGTATCAATAATTTGTCATGTCATAGGAGTCGTTTATTTATTAGGTTATTTAATGAAAGCAATTTGATTATATCAAATCCTTTTCTTAGAAATGTCATTTATAATTGCATAGGTTTTGACTTCAGACAAATTGGTCATCCAGTCGACTAACGAAGGTAAGGCGGTAGAAACCATACTACTTACCTAACAATACACCAGGTTGGTTTGCTTTCAAGCGACCCAATATAAATGAGTGGAATCTTATCCTTAAAGGCTCATCTGTAAATGTTATTTTTTTCGACATTTCTCTCATTTATCACATTCATTACTGCATTTAACAATTAATAATGCATGTTTTAAAACATTTTCATATACATAAAATCATATCTTTATAAAGAAAATGAATTAACCGGCTTATAATCAATCTTGTCAGTAATGAGCATTTGTAATTCGCTGATATGACGAAATATCATATGTTATTATTCATGATTTATAAGAATCGGTAGGCACGTGGCATACATGACTATAAAGCGAATTTAAATTAACAATTATTATTCTGTCAGGCTAGTGTCATGATGTGCTCGTTTATAAGTTGACCTATAATTATACTTGAATAGATGAAACTCATAAATACATTTAACACAATAGTATCACCAAATTTGCATTCTTACCAGTGATGTCTCCTCGTATCATCTTTTGAAACACAGACTCGTAATCTTAATCGCCAATACTAATTACACGATTAAATTAACAAAAATGCCAATACTAATCCCCCATTCTAATACACAAAATTTTGCAACTCACTAACGATTAGAACTTACATGCATTTTTGCACCAAGGAAGGGTCATGAAGGAAATAGCATAGGAAAAGAAATTCAACAACTCACGTAACTCCTGGCTTCCTCGGAAATCCCCTATCCGAGATCGGTTCCTGGACTCCATAGCTCCGGGGAGAGGACTCGGTCAGTCGACGGATTCCACTTCGATCACGCGTCGCGGGGCGGCAATCTCGGCCGGCCTGGCGAGAGTGGCGGTTCTTGGTGAAGGCGATTCCTCATCGTTCGTCGGGGCGGCAATCCTGTCGATCGACAGGCGTAGGGAAAGGATCAGGCGAGGAGGCTCGATTTCGGAAAGGCGAATGGGCTAGGAGGAAATGAAATAAAAAGGAACGAGTATACCTTTGGATAGATCCCAGCCATACGCGTGTCGAATTCCTTAATCCAGCCGCTGCATGCCTAGGTGCTACAGTAACGACGGATTAATTAGATAAAATAAAATTAATTAGGAAATTAGAAAATTAGTTAATTTGGATATTACATAAATACTATCTTTAAATGCTTTTATGTGTAATGAGGAGTATCCAAACTACTTATAGCCTTATTATGTTGAAAACAGATAGATCAGCGATTAATGAGTCTTACATTTCTTCCTAATTTTGAATCACTAATCTTTGGTGATTGCCTAGCAATTCAGTAGAAACAGAGAGTACTTTAGTTTTGATTTTTCTTATATTCACATGTTATATTTGGGACACCTGTAGTCCCACCTGTAGGCTTCCTACTAGAGTTGTCTCCTATTTTGATCGTCTTTTGCTTGTTGTGCAGGTTGATTTTCCTGCGTGGGATTCTGTATATTAAGTTTTAATACTCTGGTTACCATTGATGGTGAAAACTGCTCTTTAATATTCGTCCATGATTCTTGTATTCCAATCTTTCAGAGCGGAACTCACGAACTTCAGGATGCTTGAACCTATAGTATATTAGTACTTTAATTTTGGTTTATCAAACATTTGCACCTTATTTAAATCGCAGAAAATACTGATTTAATGTTTATTCCATTTGTGGTTCAGCTAACTCTTTCTATTTAATTTCACTCTTTAATGTTTAACATTAATTATTTCTTGCAGGGTATATCGTAGGTTGCCCTTGTCTTTCAGCCTGTTATTTTTTTACTGGTTGTCTGCTTAAATGTTTTTCTGTTTCTATCTAGAAGTATTATCTCTATCCTATTAAAACTTTTGTAATTAATTTAGTTTCTTAAACACTCAGGACAAAAATCTTTCAACCGGGATTTTTTTCCTTGAGCTGCTAAGTGCCGTTGATCCTCGAGTAGTGAACTGGAGCCTTGTAACCAAAGGAGAAAATGGTATTTTAACTAGCCGTTTGGTGAAAATTTTCCAATATTTGTTGTGTTCTGTTCGAGTCTGGCTATTTCCTTTGAAACCTTACTATATTTCCACATTCATGCTAAAAAAGATGACTAATCTTGCACTTAGTTTTCATCCGGTCATCCATTTTTCCTTTCCCCTCATTGAAACCATCTTTTTTGATCCATCATCTTAATATTTTGTTTTTTTTTTGAATCATTTTAATTGTATTTGAGCATTTTAATTTGTATTACTCGAGAACATCTAATTAACTATCTAGAAACAAAACAGAGGAAGAGAGAAAGATGAATGCCTCTTATATCATCTCAGTGGCAAGGAAACTTGGCTGCTCCATCTTCTTGCTCCCAGAAGACATATTAGAGGTACTTTTCTTTCATAATTTCAGCCTAATTCTGCTTTAATGCCTTTCATTTCGCTCACAAATATCAATCCATCAGGTGAATCAGAAGATGATGCTCACCCTCGCAGCAACCATTATGTATTGGCACTCAAAGAAACCATCCGAAGATAAATGTTTGGCTTCAGATATTGAATCTGGGAGCTCAACTGAGAGTTTCTCTAACACCACAGCTGATGACTCTGCTTCAGAGTCATCAACAGAAGATGACGGGAGATGAAGCACATGGCTACAGTTTCACTGTTTTCGTATGTATTTTGTTTCCCCTCTCTTTTAATTATGTTCTGTTGATTAATCTGGAAATAGCCTTTTCTTTTCTTGTTGGGAGATTTATGATGGCTGGAACAATTATATATTTAATTTGAATGCTAACAAAATGCTTGTGCGTCTTTCATGGCCCTCTAATACCTGCTCTTTATTATTAATTTTTTTCTCTTTTTTAATATTTTTGACCAAAAATATAACAGTATATATCAGTCTTCTGCAGAAACACCTAATCAATCAGGCAATTGGTGTCTGCTGTCAAAGTAAAGGATCATCTATATATATAGAGGTTTGTCATATTTTTGAGCTAACTTTGATTGGGTTTTGTGAGGATTGTAAAAATGATTGTTTAATCTTACATGATGAATGTTGACTCTTCACTTGTGCAAGTTCTATGAAGCTTGCAAATCTTTTTAATCTGATTTTCTTGTTTTTTTAAGTTTTCTTTTAGAGAGAGAAAAAAAAATCCTTAAAACTTAATGATTATCAAAGTTTTTAAAAATCTATTGCAAACTAAGTTTAGTTAACCATGGTTAAATTTCTTGGTATAGTAGTCCTCCATAATCTACCTTCATTAATTTTATTTAACCATCTTGGTTGTAGGTGTAGGGTTATTCCTTAGTTAAGGAATCATAGTATGGTAAAAGGTTATCGTCCTAAGCTCAAGAAAAGAGTAATTTATAGGGAAGGTCTTGATCCAAAGAAAAAAAGAGTTGTTGCTCTCTTTGCGTCAAAGAGAGGTGAGCATGTACAACTTATTTTCCTTTGCTATTGGTAGAGGTGATTAGTGGAATTTCTAAGGAAGAGCATGATAAGTGGATGCAAGCTTTTAGAGAAATTTAAGCTTCTATATATCTTTGACTGTTATTAGTGTGATTGGTTCTTCCTCCAAATGTAATTTTCACTTTCTCTCTCTAATGATTTATCCACTCCTATCTTTCACAACTAATCCACTCACTCATATGGACTCATCTCATTGGAGTACTACTATTTTAAATTAATTTTATTTATTTAATCTATAAGTTTTTTTAAGTTGCAATCTATAATTATTTAGGGATAGTTTGGGATTAATTTTATTTTATTTTGTATAATTTTTATTTAAAAAAAAATATATTTGATGGTGATAATTATTTTTAAAAGTACATGAAATATCTAAAAATTATTTTGAGTAATATTTTTAAAATAATATAATTTTTTTTTTCAAAAATAAAATATAAAAGTATTTTAAAAAATAGATTAAATAAATATATTTTAAAAAATATAAAATGAAATTGATCACAAACAATCCCTCGGAAATATCGATAAATTTTTTTAGCAACTCTTTATATTTACTACAAATTTTATTTTCATTAGACGTTGATTAATATAGTTTGAATCAATTCTTAATGCTACAATTTTATATTTCTTTTATCGTTATACTTTGCACTCAATTTGGTGCGTTGATGTACTTTTATAATATTTATTTCTCCCAATCTTTTTTTATTGTAGTTATGGTCTGCATCCGATTGAATGGGTTTCAATACATCACAACACTATAGATACACAGTTTTAATTTTATTTATTATTTATAATTCATATTCATTTGGATGTGTTGTGCTCTTATTTTGTAATAATTTATTAGATTTATTTTCTTTATTATCAACTCCAAGTTATTTTGCTCATAAATATTTAAATATTTAATTTTGAGACAGCCCACTAAGTTGTCTTATCTTAAAAACTCCAAATAAATTAAGTCTATGCCATCTAAAATTAATACTTTGATAAAAAATAAATTGAAAAAAATATTTTGTTCATAATTTTAAAATAGATTTGAATATATATATAAAATTAATAAACAATCATTAATAATGGTAATTAGCATGTTATACTCACAAATCATCCTATATAACTAAAAGTGACTGATCCCTGAACAGCCTAAAGTGTTGTATCAAATACCTGAAAAATTGAAAATGCTAATTAAAATGAGAATTGAGTGAATGTGATTCACTTAAAATCCATCAAATCCAAGCATTCAAAAGCAATTTGAACACTAAGAGGATAGTTGAGCTATAATGCGTGTTATCTTGAAAGTGCTCAAGTTTTCTTATGACAAAGGAAATTGGAAGAGGCTTGGCCCACTTTAGTGTACCTGTCCCACTTGGTCCATATAAATATTTAAATGAATTTGGCTCATTTATGACATATAAGATAAGTTTTATATATGTAAATTTGAAGTAAATATAAGATATTCATATGCATTTGACCTACCTAAGTATGGGCGAGTGTCTATGCAGACTTGCCTGAATACATTTAAGAGGTGCACCAACAAAATTTATTAAACTTAATTATGTACATTTACTTTAATACATTTTTTCAGAATTCTTTTAAAAAAAAGGGTTTATTCGCAGCTTATCCTTCTGCAGTGCCAATTGTTGCATAATGAACGAATGTCATAGTTTAGTTTCACATTACTTTCTCTCTTTTTCTATGGTCTGAAGATACCCTATCCCAAATGAGTCTTTTCTCGATGATGATGAGGAGGTGCATTCACAAATGAACCTAATTTCATCTCGAGGGTATTCATTTTGTAATGATAGATACGTGGCTTGTTGGTATACAGGTAGTTCATTCTGTATCAATATTATGTTGTAGCTTCGGGATGGTGAATTCCGCTCAGTGGAGAAGGAGTACATATGACTTGTGGTCATACCTTGATATATTCTTTATCGTGAACACACCCAAGGCCCTACAGATGATGATCAGATTTAGCAAATTATGATGCTCCGCATGGACCAAGGCTGCAAGCAAAAGGAAAGGTTTGAACATCGTCAGTAAAGCAAATGTTGCCAATGATACTTATTATCCAAGAGTGAAGCACTTAATGTACAATAACATAAATAATGGAGGTCGAGTGCAACTATCAAGATAAAGAAAATCGAAGTCTTTCTGCTTCCATCAACATTCCAGGATATGCATTCTGGTCTGAATCAATTCTTTCAAAGCTCAAACAATTGGATATTATGCAGTGGGTGCTAAGTGAGGTAGGTAAATGATTGGGAACACACGGACTAACGAAGATATGGAGGTTGATACGTCAGTAATGACTATAGAAGAGGGTCAGGTTTCAACCTTTAGTGTGGAGGAATTTGAGACAAAAAAATAGTATTTGATTGATTTGGTTTATTACAAGGAGGTTATAAATATACTTTTTCAAATAAGAGTTATATGGATTACAATTTTTGGTTCAATTTTAGAAAAAAAATTGATTAAATCAAGAATTAAAATACCAATAATATTATTTAATTTTAAATAACTAAAATGTCCATATTAGCTCCTAGTGTCATAATCCATAAGTTAAAGCTTGACACGATCCTAGTGAAGCAAGATCCCTGATGTATGCAATCAGACATTGAACAACAAGTCATCACCAAAGTCAAGAAATTGATCGATGTTAGTTTTATTTGAGAACAAAATACCACACTTAGTTAGCCAACATATTCCTAGTTAAAAAAAGAATGGATAAATTTGCATATACATTGACTTTAGGGATCTAAATAAAGCATATCCTAAAGATGAGTTCTCGTTACATATATCAGACTTGATAGTAGACATAATCTTATCACATATGATCTTCTTATTCATGAATGGGTCATTTGGGTATAACTAAATTAAAATGACTCCCGGGGATAAGAATAATACCATATTTAAAACTCCTATCAAAATTTATTGCTATAAGATCATGCTTTTCAGCCTTAAAATGTTGGTGCCACATACTAGTGAGTTATGACTCGGATCTTTGACAAACTCATTAATCACCAAGTTAAAAATTAAAATTGACGATCTTATGGTCAAAAGCAAATAAGAGGAAGACTATTTATATGATTTGAGAGTTATTTTTGAGTGGTTGTTATAGCCTAAAGATGAACCCTCCGAAGTGTGCTTTTTTGAATAACTTTAGGAAAATTTCTAAGGTTCATAGTATGACACCATAAGATTGAAATCAATCTAGAAAAAGATTAATATGATATTAGAAATGCCACCCCCAATAACTCTAACTCAATTTAGATCATTTCAAGAGAAGTTGACATATCTAATACGCTTTATATTGAACTTCTATGATAGATGTCAACTTTTAACTGCACTTACAAAGAAAGATGTTAAATTTTGATGGAATGATAAGTGTCAACATGCCCTCAAAAGTCTCAAACAGTGTCTTATAAAACTTTTACTATTGACTGTTCCAACATGGGTACTGTTGACCTCATTTTTGGATGAGACTAACATCACCCCTTATCTTAATAATGAGGACCCTTAATCTTATATTAGGAGCTCCCTAATTAGGTACTCATGACACTACACTTAGTGACTAAGTAAAGAAACAAAAATAAAATAACAAATTGAATCAAACATTGAATTTGAAATCAAAATAACTCAAATTTGAAATCAAATCAAACTCAATACTCTAAAGTGAAAGACCAGGTCATCCTAGTAGACCCTCAACCTAACCCAATTAGATCGGGTGAATCCAAATCAAATTCAAACTTAATAAACTCAACAAAAATCTAAAATAAACACATCCTAATTGAAATCTACATCAAATTGAACTTGGATTAAGGTAAATAGGGTGGTTGACCCAATTAACCAATTTAAACTTAAAATCACTTAAGTCCAAATAAATTCAAATAAAATCAAAATAAGTTAAAACTAAATCAAATAAAGAACACATAATCAATGCACACATATAAATGAATCTAAAAAAAAAATTCATCTAAGATTTAGAGTGATCAAATAGGTCATTTGACTTAGACTTGACCAATATGGGCCCCACCAAGTCAAAAAGTCAACCAATCAAAATTTGGCCAAATTGAGTCACTCCAAAAACACAAAATTATCAAATGAACATGATTAAATATAAATCAAAATAAATGTGAATCTAATAAGGTCTCAAATGAGTTAATTGGGCCATTTGATCTAAATAAATCCAAATGGACCTTATTGAACCTAAATGTAAATTAACTTTAAATTAATTTGAATTAAAAATCCAAAATTATTTGAAGATCACAAATGAACATAATTCAACAATTATTTGAGTTTAATTTGATCGATTTGATCATTTGACTCAAGTGAACCAAATTTAACCCATTAAGTCTAATTTGGGTTAAAATAGGTCAATATCAAATCCAAATTTAAATCCAATGAAATTAATTGATTCAAATCATATCAAATATTTAGTCAAACATAAGTAGAGCTCAAACACACTTTGATTGAGTTATATTAGCCATTTGACTCAAATTAAGCTCAACATAGCCCATTTAGATCAAAATGGGTAAATTTGAATTCAAACAAAAATCTAAATCAAATTAAATGAAACTATTTTATCAAAATCATCACAAATTATTAATATAATTGAACATTCAAAAAAGTGGTCACATATGTTAAAAAACCCAACTCGATCTGTTTAGGTCAAATAAGTCAAACTAGATTAAACTACATTTTGGATCCATTGATCTCTAAGCCTTCCAATGGACAATTAAGCACAATTACAACCTAAAAAATCAATCCAATCAATCAAATGAAATGAACCAATCAAAATCATTCTAAAAGCAAAAGATAATCAAACAGATCAAACCTAGGACTTAAACCATGCCAAAGTTACATAAAGCCTTAGCCAATTGGTTTACTAATCATCAAAAGGGAAATAATCTTAATTGCAAACTAATATATATATATATATATATATATATATATATATATATATATATATATATATATATATATATATATATATATATATATATATAAGGAATCAAAGGAACTCAATATAAACTAACCTTAAGCCTAAATCAATCCAAATCAAGTTAAGTTCAAGTCAAACTTTAAGCAACTCAAACCAAATCAAGTGAACTCGCCATAACCTCTTACCCATGTTGAGCTTAACCTACTAAATGGCAACAACCCATAAGATGGTGAAGTGAATTAAAAGAGGGTGGGGGTAGACATGGAAGATAAGATAATGCCATGGGAGAAATTTCAATAAAATTCAAAATAATAATAATAATAATAATAATAATAATAATAATAATAATAATAATAATAATAATAATAATAATAATAATAATGCATGAAGTAAACCAAACCCACCTCCTTCCCATTCCTCCATTAAATGGAGCTGATCTCACAACTAAGATAGTGGACTTTTGGGAGAAAGAGAACAAGTTTCTCAATCATCAACTATTATTGACTTCACCCCCATGGATAGCTCTTGGCTAAGAGGGAAAAAGAAGAGAAGAGAGCTCCTCTCCAAAAAAAAAAAAAAGATAAAAAAGAAAAAAAAAGAAGAAAAGCTCACCAACAGACTCAGGAGGGAAGGAGAGGGTGAGACAAACCCTCCCAGAGGTTCCTCGTCACCAGTGAGGTGGAGTTTGGCCATAGTTAGCAATAAATATTGGCTTTATGAGCCTCATGTTCAATCCTATTAATTTTGATGATAAGAAATATATGTTTGGATATTCTAATGTATATTTTATGTGTTTCTGATATATTGATTGCTAATAACATATCCAATACATCTCACAATATATTTGATAAAATTACAAATATGAAAGAATGAAAGATAGATCAAAATGAATACCTTGAAGCTCAAGATATAATATTTTAGGTTATATGCATTTATAACTATCTTAGAGGTTCATATGAGTTCATTAGGATGAATTAATTTGCTCACAACTTACATATTATTTTTATTTATTTTAAATAAGGATAATGGGGTTAATTTATATAAATCTTTATTTAATTAACATTCAATTATATGCTTCATACATAATATTTAAATTATCAAAGTAATAAATGATAATTAATTATGATTATTGAGTGTAATTAGTTTATATACTTAATATAATTAAATATTTTAATTTAATCTAAAAGTTATATGATAACTAACATATGTATGATTATATCTAAATTATATTATAATATTTAAACGTCATATTTAAAAATTAATAAAAATACATAAAATTTTGTATTTCAGCTAAAGTCATTTTAGAATCAAGGAATTTAGATCTGATTTCATCTCCAATGAATTCCTAGAATTTTTTCCTTTAATTTAATAGGTATATAGCTCACATTTGATTAAAATTAAATTTATTATAAATTTTTAAACATTAGCTGATTTTAATAATGAATGCATGCTACAAGCTTTGAATATATTCAGAGCCCTATTTGATTATTTTTGACTTGCCCATTTGACTAGGTGATTTTTGACAATTTGAATTTAATATTTATTTAATATAAATCATATTTTTATTGAATATTATATTATTATATGATAAAATGATATTAGAATAATATATTTCTTTAAAATAATTCAAAATGACATTCTTGCTTATAAATAACTCTCATTCTCTTCTTGAAATGGTTGCTTATTCAAATTCAAAATCTCTCCAGCAAATCTAAGAGAAGATTTCTTAGATTTTTCTTCCAAGTATTCTCCAAATTTTGTAAGATCAAATCCTTGGTTTGGAAGCTTCAACATCTTCAATTAAGCAAGCTTTCTCAAATTACTTATGTTTATTTTTCTTGATCTTAATCTCTTTTAGTTGTTCATACTATTTTCACCTTCTATTTGTTCTTTCAAATTTTTAATTTTTTGTGGATTAGCCTTTGGACATCAAAGTTTAAGTTTTTCACATTAAAATTTCTTCAACCATTCTTTTTGTGAAAAATTCTCGTAATAGTTTGTAGGATTTATTTCATCTTACTAAAATTTTTATCTTCCTATAAATTTCTTGTGGTTTCTTGAAATATTTCTTCATTAGTCTTATTTGAAAGATTATTTATTCTTAGATCTATTTTAAAAGTATATTTTAGGCATTTAAAATTAATTTATTGTGTTGGAAATATTTTCATATTTGTTAGATCTCTCTTTTTAATTATTAGCTTACTAGTTTACTTAGATCTAGCATATACTAATTTTATTTTAACTATTTTGTGATCATTTGCATTAATTCACAGCATCATTTTAATTAAAATAAAATAAATCATTGATGAAATTTTAGAGTATATGCTAGATCTATTATATATCAAGTTTCTTTATTAAAATAAAATTTATAAAAAATTAAATTATTTTATTTATCACTTATCATTTTATTCTAACTAATATCCTTTGTTTAATAATTTTATGTTATTGAAATTTAGTAAAGCTTACTATTTTTATTGTTTAATAATTAAGAAAAAAGAAGTTAGTGGAGAGTTAATCATTCCTACACTATTATATACATACTTAATATAGTTTCTCTCAAACTTAAAATTATTTCTTGCTGAAATTTATTTTATTGTGCAATAGACTATTGTGACTTTAATTTGAAATTATTTTTATATTCGTCTACAAATTGTAATAACATAAACATTTTAGTAAGATCACTTTAAAATATTTATTTTACTATTTCTTATCAAAATTAAGTGAACATTCTATCTTGTCAAAATTGTAAGTTGTAAAGTTATTATTTATAAGTTATGAAGTTACTTTTTGAATTGGATAGCTTGATATATTTGCAACAGATATATTTTATCAAAATTTATTATTTTGTATTTTTCTTTTAGTGCTATAAAATTTTTATTGGAGTTGTACTGGCCCCTTTATAGGAGAGTACATATTATTATTGCAGAGGTTGTAAGCTATTCAAATTCCTAGTATTAGGATGTAGGATTTTGGGAACCACGTAAAAATTGTGTGCCTATTATCTCTCTTTATTTACTGTACTTTATTTTTTGTTGCATTGAGAATTGTATCTTGTCATTATAAAATAAAAATTAATTTTTTTACTAAAAGTTAAAATTTAAAATTTAACTTTTAAAATTTTTAATAACTCCTAATTCACCCCCCACACTCTCTTGAGTGCTATAGTGACTCATAATAAAGTCCTTGGCCAAATATAGAGAGAAGAGAGGAATGCTTCTCTCTCAACCCTAAGCATTCCAACACACTTAAGAGGGAAAGAGATGCTGAGCCGAACCTTACCCTGGTGCTCTCACTGCTGGCAAGCCGAAAAATGGCCAAAGCCGATGGCAAGAAGGACGACCAAATATAAGAGTGTGGAAGAAACATTCCTCCCTTAAAATTGACCACTCTTACACGTTCTATGGGCAAAGACAAACCTAATCGAGCTCTCACCTGAAGCCCTCGCCACTACCGAGCCAGAAAATGACCAAGGCTAACGACAAGATGGTAAGGCTCGATCTCCATGGGGGGGGACAACTTCAAATTATCGAGGCGAAGCTGTTCAAAGAGTTTTAGCTGCCGATGATCAACACGGACAAGGTATCATTCCATATTGCCACCTTTAGCCTCAATTTGGTCCTTTGTGAAGTTGATTTGATCCATATTTATATCAATCCATCTAGATAGATTGGAAATTGATCCTTGATTGATTAGCAACCGAAATAGCATAATTTCATCGCTCCGATCATTGGAGATCATCCTCAGAGAGCCAACGGCTCTCGGTTCTTCGACATAAAGTTAGGGATAGGATCATAGCCATCTATTCCTTTTATTTGGAATTGATGACTCTAATCTAGAAGAACCACCTGATTTAACCCCATAAGAAAAATCAAGATCGAATCTAAGCAATTTGATCTGTGAAAGGATGGCTCCAATTGATCCCACATCTCGCCGCCATTTAAATGCGGGATCCACATGGATCCCATATGGACCAATCTGCATTTGAAATATGGAAAGTGGCACCTAGTCAGTGTTGATTGGGTTAAATAGAAATTTTGAGATTTTTTGGATTAAATAAATACTAAAAAAACATCAAAATTTTCAAAAATTCTTAAAAAAGCAAAATACTCAACAAAAAAAATATAATTAAGAGCTCTATAGATTCATCTCACTGAGAGGAATCCATTAAACTCAAAAATCTCTAATTTTTATTAGGTATTTTTGAGTTAATTTGAGTTTAATTAAAAACAATCAAACTTAATTTAAACCTAAAATATTAATCCAATCAATTTTAAACTTTAGGGAATTGAAATTAAGTTAAAACACACCTTATATAAAAAGTTGGGGATTTATTGGTGATTGTATCAAAATATATAAATTTTCAATCTTCACATGTCATTTTAATGAAATAAATTAATATTAATCAATAAAAGTAGGAAAAATCATGGAATTAGTCTAAAATATCATAATAAACATCAATGACCTTAAGAAAAATGGTAAAGCTCACTAAACCTCATTAATCCTCAAACTGAGCTAATTAATGGATTAAATAAATTAATTGATTAACATGAACTTTGAAAATTCATAATAAATCAATAGAAAACCCAAAAATTCCAAATAAACTCTTTCTAGATTCATCATTCAGAGGAAAATCAAGAAAATATAAAGACCTAAATTAATATTTAATAATTTAGGCTTAATTAGGGTTATATTGAAAACACTACAATCATAATTAGTCATAAAATACAACTTTAATTAGGTTAAAATTTTGGGAAAGTAAAATTGGCCAAGAACCTCATTGGCCATAAAAATTTCAAAACAAAATGATTCCTGGATTAATACTTATTAAAAATTTCAAATTGCAGATCAATTTAAATCAAATAAAGAAATTATAAAATAACATAAATTATAAAAAATTAAGGAAATTAAGTTAAAACCTTTCCATTAACATGAGGGACCATAATAAATTATTTTAATGCCTTGAAACCCCATAAGTCAAAATATCACTTAATTTGGGTTTTATAAATCATTAAAATCAACATTAGTTGAATTTATTAAAGCTAAATTCTAATAAAATAAAATATTAATACAAAATCTTGAATAAAAGAATACTTAAACCCTCATTGACCAAATCTTAAATTAAATCAAGCAACTGTCATGTAATCTTCAAGTTAAATCAAATCCAACCAAAGTCTTATCAAACACGAACTTAAACTCAATTAAATTAATTATATGAAACTAAATCAAATATTAAATTATTTTCAAACTAAACTTAACTAAATGAACCTAAATCATCAAATCAATAATAGTATCACTAATCTAAACACATAAGATAAGATTAAAAGCTTCATCAACCTAATTAACTTATATCAAATCAAATTTTATTTAGCCTGATAAAAAGATCATTATCAACTTAAAATTATACTTTGATTAAGCTAATTATGAACAAATTAATTAATCTTTAATCAAAGCATTCAAGTAATCTTCAATTAAGCTTAATATTCATTGTCCAACTAAATTTAATCATTTAAATAAGTTAGTCATCAAATTAGAAACCAAACTGAATTGATTATTAATCCAATCTCAATTAAATGAATAACTAAGAATATTGATTAATCATACCAATTGAACATCAACTTACCTATATTTTAATCATTATTTAGATAGGATAATCATGTTTAGGCTAAAAATATTAAAACTAAACAATCACTAATCTTGGTTGAATTAATTGATCATTAAGTAATTTAATCCCCTTAATTAAATTCTTAATCAAATTAATCATTTAATAAAGCAAAGGCTCAAATAACCATTAATCTAATAATAATTGAAATTAATTAAAGTAATCAAACACAAATTAATTCATCAAACTTCTAATAAGGATCATCTTTTAATCAAGTTAATAATGAAACTTTAAATTAGGTTAACTTATCATTTAATTGAACAAAATTAAATAAAAAAGTCATAGAAAAACTAATCCTTAAATCAAGTTTAATTTTAATCAAACACTTAATTAAATTCACTATCAAGTGTTAATCAAAGTAATCATGGTTAATTAAATCATAAATTACTTTATAATCTCTTAGTCAAGTTAATCACACAATCAAATTAATCATATTAAACTTAAACTCAATCAAAATTAACTATATGAAACTCAATTAAGTTCCAAATTAAACTTAGTCAAGTGAACCTAAATCATCAAATCATTAAATCAGTAATTTAAACACATAAAATCAAATTAAAAGCTTCGATAATTAATTAACTTAAATTGAATCAAATTTTAATTAACTTGATAAGAAGAACATAGTCAACCTATAATTAAACATTGATGAAGCATTGGATCTCAACCCTTTGTCATTAAATCTTAAATTAAAATAATCAGAAATTAAACTCATCTTAATTGATCATTGAATATCAACCAAATCAAATCAAATCAAATCAGATCAAATCAAATTAAACTTGGCTTTAATTAATTCAATGGGTAACCCAAATTAGATCTAATTCAACCTATTTGAATAAGTTGATTAGTTAACCATTAACTATATATGTTCAATACTTAAATTTAACCTGAACTACCAATCAAAGACATCAGCCAAATTCTAGTAAATGAATCAAATTAAATAAAATTGTAAATACAAACAATCAAATTTAATTGAAATCAAACTAAACATTTAATTCACTTAACTTAAGCAAATCAATAAATGAATAAAACTTAACAAATCAAATCAATTAAGTTAAATCAAAAGATTAAATTAAATCAAGTAATCCTCAAACTAAAACTAATATATAAATCAAATAATTAAATTTGATAAACTAAATGATCAAACTCTAAAGTGAAATTTAAACAAAAGATCAAATTAAACTTTAATCAAGTCATAAGTTAATTAAATTAAACTTCATTAACTAATTTCAAATCAAATCTAAATTAAAACATGAGATCATTAAAATGCAAAAAAAAATTAAAATTGTTAATCAACATAAACTCAAATAAATTAAAAAAACTAGTTAAACTAAAATGAAGAACTAAGTAAAGTAAATCAAATTAAACAACAAACTAAAATAATCAACATATAAATTAAATGATCAAACTTAATGAATTAAACTCTTGATTGGAATCCAAATGAAAAAATATTTTAAACCTGAATCAAATCCAAAGTTAATTAAACTAGAATGTATTAACCAAATTCAAACCAAAGTGAGATGAAAAGATGAAATCAATAAATTTAAATAATATTGAAATGATCTAATCAACATAAATCATATAAAATTAAATCTTTAAAGTGAAACTTGAAGAAAGAAATTGAACATAAATTTAAAGAAGTAAATTAAACATTAATTGGATTATAAAAAATTGAATTAAATCAAAACATATAAAATTAAATAAACCCAAATTTTGAATTTCAAAATAAATCACACAAAGGTTAATTAAATTAAATCTAATTCAATTGAATCATTCAACTAAATCCAATTCAATCATTTAAATAAATTCAAATGGGTTAATTAAAATACTTAGGCTCTTAGTTTGACCCATAGAATGAATTTTCACTTCATGGTGAAAATTTCATTCTACTAGTATTTAGGATGTTGAATAGAATGGTTTCACCAAAAATAGAATTTATTTTATTCTTCATTCTTTAAAACATAAACTCCATCTTAACACAAAATAAATCTAAAAATAAAAATAAACTTATAAAATGATTAAATCACTTAAATTGAAACCAACCAATGATAAATTAAACAAATTTTGAACTCAAATTGAATTTAAAATTAAAAAAGCCTATTGCAGTCATACCACACACGTCCTTTCTTTCACACACTAGATTGATAAGTCATTGACCCTAGAATTAGGCTAAGCAGATTAGTTTATTGTGATGTGATACTTTTTCTTATGTGAGGTGTATTATTTTAGACTGAATGGTTGGGGTTGTTTGCTCGTTAGTCTAGATGTCAGGCGTTCTTTTAAGGCTAACACTATTTTCATAGGAGGTTGTGCTTAAAGAGTTCGATATCATGAAATAAAATAAATATTGTTTGCTTGCAGGTGCTGCTTAAGTTCATAAGCATAGCCTAATAGAACAAGTGAGATTGACAATCACTTATGCTATGCTCGTATGTTTAAAATATAAACTTTTAGTGTGCTGTATGCTTTTTCTAACGTCTATTTTTGTTGGGTTTAGGACTTTATTTTGGAATTTTAAAATTTAATTTGTGCTTAGAATTATGTTAAGATTTATGGGGGTTTAGGATTAATAGGAGCTGAATGTACATATTTGATGGTCCCCGGTGGAGCTTAAGGAGGTCCCTGAAGAAGGCAACGACCATGAAGTTAATAAAGACTCCATAAATCAAACTTTTAGTTCTTGGCTGGGTTATATTAGGGTAGAGATTGGTTGCCTACTTTTTCTTTTTCAGAGTGTATAACAGTACGTAGTCGCACCAGCCTATTTTATTCATTTAGATTTGGATTGATTTATTTTAGGGTACGCAATAAAATTGCATGCTTTTGATAGTTTTTTTTTTCTATGATTGTTGTGTTCTGTGATAAATCTTGGATACGTTAGGCACTTAAGAAAAAAATAAAATTTTTCTACCCTACTAAATTAAAAATAACTCAAACAAAAATAAAAACTCATAACTTCACTATAATTAAAAGCCCTAGGAATAACTTAAAAATGACTAGAAATAACTATCTTTTGTAAACCATGAGGGCATACTGTTTGTACTTCTTGAATTGGGCACTTCACCCATTGCACATAATGGGGCATCTGGCCTGTGAGGATGACTACCCTTTCTAGGAAAGTGTGCCTTCTTATTTTGGTTTGGCCCATAACCATTTTCTAACTACATCTCATATTACATATGAATTGCATACCTAAAGTCTTAAATGAAATTATGAGTTAAGATATATAAAAGTAAAAAGTTATTGAATTAGCTAAATGCATAACATACTAGTCATTATCTTAGGGTTAGGGAGTAAGTGTAGGCTTTCAGCCTTCTTTCCTAAACACAACAGTCTACCCATATTGCATACATAAGACTGAAATCATGATTTTAAATCATTTAGGTGGTGTTAGCTGGAAACCCCTTTCAAACGTGAAATAAGTCCATAAGAGTTAGAGATAAGTTTATTTTCTCAAGTGAGAAGAAGAAGCAGTAATTCACAAATTTATAAATTAGGTTAGGTCGAGTTTTTAACTTCTGTCAGAAGCATTTATAAACTTAAGTTTTGAAGCATCCTTCTTAGAATAAGTCTTCAATCACTAGGTATTTCTGCAGTCTTATGCTGACAAAATCTATGTCTTAGATTTCTAATAGAATTTCAACTCAGAATCTCAATAACTTCAATTTCAAAAATATAAATTCCAACAGTATAATAGTTGAAATGCTTACTAGGACTCCCAGTATCTAAAAGAATTTTCTACTTATTCTCTATTAGCTTTTGAAAAGAACTCTTTCTCCTTGAAGCATTTCCTTTTGAATCTCTAAATTAACCATCCTTTTAAGACAATCTTTGAAATCCAAAGAGATAAATGCTAATTTTTTTTTAATTGAGAGTGTTCTTGGAAGAATTATTTTTCTTCTAAGATGTACTTAACTATAAGAGCTTGTCTTTATAAGAAACTATAAACCCTAGAATAAAATAAACCCTGTTCCACCTCTCCATGTAGTTTGGGGAAAGAATCTCTGGTACATCGAAGACCCATCAGCTTTAGGAATCCTTATTAAGTAATCAAATCCATTATTAGGTAATATGTTTATCTTTCAAGATAATATATTTATCCTTTAATGACATATTTGATTACCTCCATAAGTACCCCCAAGATCTATGTGGTGTTTCAAATAAAATTCCCATGGGTAGACTACTTATCATTTACATTATGAAATTGGGTGATTTGATTAGTGCTTGATTGGTTTAAGGCAAAGAGGAAGGAAAAGAGAATGCACTATATTAACTAAGTCATCACTTTATTCCTACAAAAGTAAATTATCCACCAACTGAGAAGCATTGTCTAGCTCTAATATTCACAGCATAGAAGTTAAGACACTATATGCTTTCTCATAAAATTAACCTGATTTCAAAAGCCAACCAATTAAAATACATCATGTCACGACCAATGTTATCCAAACAGTTGTCATGATGGTTTATGATCCTATTACAGTTTGACATCACTTTTATTTCCCTTCGTGTCGTGAAGGGACAAGCACTAGTTGATTTTTCTTGGCACATTCTCTCCCTTCCAATTCATTTCTAAATGATGACCTCCCTTATAAGCACATCATGACTTAAGGAGATGCAGATATCCATCATTAAAAGTTATATTTTGATGGCACAACTTTCTCCAAAAGAGGGGATGAACTGCAATCTTTCCTCCCAAGTGAAGCTGGGATTGGTCTAGTCTTCTTAACTCCTGACTGAAGAATGCTATGATTCTTATATCACTTATTAGAGCCATGCATAAATAATAAAGCTTAATATGAAGCTTTGATTGTCGGTCTAGAGTTAGCTATTTTATTAGGAATTAAAAATATCAACATCTTCAAGGATTCACAATTACTAGTAAACTAAATCGCTAGAACCTATAAGGTCCTTAAACCCAAACTTCATCAATACCACAAGTATATGATGGAGTTATTAAGACAAATTTTGAAGTTTGCTCTATATTAAATTCCTTGATAAAAAAAATTCCATAGTGGATACCTTAGCAAAAATTGCTTAAGAGATGGTTTGTCTAGACAATGATTCCATATCGATAAAAGTAAGCAACCACTATTTTCTATCTTTTATTGAAACAAAACTCATTGATAAATGAACTATTGAAGGAGTGGTTGCCCTTACCAAAGATGATGAAGAGGTTGATTAAAAATAATCCTTTATTGACTATTTGTGTGAAGCCAAACTACCTCAAGGGAAATATCAATCCCATCAAGTCAAGCAAAGAATATTATCTAATGCTTCTGTCAATGGAACTCTATACAATTGGTCCTTTGATCACACATATGGTTATGCTATTTAGACAAACACTAAGCTAAATAAATTATGACTAATGTGCATGTAGGACTATGTGAAGCACACCAATCAAGTCCAAACATGAAAGCTAAGATAAAAAGAACTCAAATATTATTAGCCCTCGATGATTACAAATTACATGGATGTTGCCTTTCGTTGCCACAAGTGTCAAGTTCATGGAGTGGTCTTACATCAACCACCCAACATTCTTCATCCAAGAATGGCCTCATGGTCATTCAAGAGCTTAGGTTTTGGTATTGTTGTCCTAATTGACCCCCCCTCTTTCAAAAGTCATCTATTCATTCTACTAGTTACAAACTATTTTTTTTTTAAATGGGCTAAAGGGATCTCATTGAGAAGCCCACCACATCTTATATTTCTTTAAGAATCATATCACATATAGATTTAGTGTACCCCGATGAATCATATCTAATAATGGTATTACCTTTAGAAGCACCAAGATTAAGAACTTTGCTAGGCGACACAACATATATTGTAAATATTTAACCATTTACTATCCTCAAGCTAGTGGATTAGCTAAAGCCTTCAACAAAAATCTAGTCTATATCCTAAAGAAAACACTTGATGAAAATAAACTACAGTAGAATGAGCGGTTAATTGAAATCTTCTAGGCTTGCCACATTACATATAATACTCCAACACAGTCTACTCATAAAGCTTCCCCATTTTCTCTAGTCTATGGGTCTGAGGCTATTCTTTCTGTGGAGGTTCAGCTTTCCTCACCAAGAGTTGCTCTATGCAACAAAATCATAACCAAATAAGTTGGCAAGCTTTAGATAAACTCGAATGACTTGAAGAGATGCATCTCCAAGCTCATAAAAACCTCAAGTTATAAAAAACTTGGATGGTTCAAACTTATAATAAATTAGTCTACCTAAGAGCTTTTTGAGTTGGAGTGATGATTTTAGTTCTTAGGAGATTGATTATAGCTTATCACCAAATGGGGAATAAGTTTGAACCAATGTGAGAAAGGCCTTTCATTATAGAAAAGGTCAAAGGTGGATCATATAAGCTAATCGATCATAAAGGCAATTTCCCAATGCTTCTTAACAATGAGATGTATTTAAAAAAATATTATACATGACTATAGTCGAAAATAAATTTATGTTTTCATATCAAATTAGTGTTTATGTCAATTGGGTACAATTTTGCAAGAAAATTGTCAGACATTTAACTTTCTCCAAAATCTCCTTCAAGTTCAAAATCAAAATCCAAACCATTCTCAACCTAGTGATTGTATTCCTCTTTGCTTTGTTATTTCAAATGAGGTCAGGAAAGCATGTCCCTTTTGTTTTTCATTCACTATTTAGAACAAGGTCAAGCAAATGTTAAACAGTCTCTCTATCATTTCGAGCGATGTCATCTAGAGATTAGATTCATTTTTCATACTTTCATTTTAATGTATTGAAGGTGGTTAGGTAAATGATCGTATATTTCTTTATCTTGCTATTTCAAATGAGGTCAGGCAATCATGATGCTTTTATTCTTCATTCACTATTTAGAACAAAATCAGGTGGATGCCGAACAACCCCTCTCTACTATTTTGAGCAAGGTTAGGTAGACAACAGATTCCTTTTTCATACTTATTTGGTATTTCAAATGTGTTCAGAAAGATAATTGTATCTTCCTTTGTTATGCTATTTTGAATGTGGCCAGACATGCATGGGTCTTTTATTTTTCATTCATTATTTCAAAGAAGGTAAGGCATTATGGTGTTTACATTTGGAGTCATAAGGATACCACACCAGATCTTAGAGGGTACTTATTGAAATGATTGAGTATAACATCTAAGAAATGGTAAAATATCTTGAACGATGTTAACATCACCTTATAATGGACTCAATCACCTAATAAAGACTCCTAAAATAGATGAGTCTACACATATACCAGAGATCTTTCCCTTACTTTACATGGATAACTAAAGCGGAGTTTATTTTATGTCGGGTTCTTTAGTTCCCTATGAAAGCAAACTTCCATGGTTATTTACATTATAGGAAATTAGAATTTCCTAAGAACATTCTCGATTAAAGTAGTCAATTAATATCTCCAAAGATTTCAAAAGTAAATTATCAAAGAATTGATAATTTTAGAAGTCAATCATGAAGAGCTCAAATAGGAAAAGCTCTCAGTAGATTCTAAGGGGAGAATAAGTAAGAAACACACATGATATTAGGAATCCTAATGAGTACTCCAATCTACCCTATAGTGAGGCTTTACATTTTTGAGAGAGAAAATTATTTATTTGAGTTGAAATTTTATTAGAATGTTAGGGCTTAGATTCCAATAATACAAGATTATAAAAATGTCTAAGAGATGAGAACTTATTCTCGTAGCATAAAGGAAACAACCAGCCTTTGAATCAATATCTAAGGTGCTCTAGCATGAGCTAAAAGCTTGACCTAAATATACTCTGGGAAGTGGGATATATTGGTTCATCTCCATTAGAGAGAGTGAACCCATCTCGACTCCTCTGGATTTACAACCGCCTGGAGTAACCACTAGCTAACACCTCCTATGATTTTAAAACCATGTGGACTTCTCATATGTTAATGCAAGATAGATAGGCTATTATTAATTAAAAAATTATATTTCTAAACTTACTCCTTAAGAGACTAGATCATGTTTGACATGAAGACATGACTTAAACTAATGCAATAAACTTTACATATTTTATTTTATTTTGACTCATTATTTTGGATTTAAGCTTGGAATAATTTATGCCTAAATGCATGATGAAAGTAGGTTATGGTCTAAATTAGAGGATAAGGGTGTTCTCCACTACAAGGGACTGCCCTCACAGGTCAAGCCCGTCCCCTATCATGCAAGAATGGAGGTCCTTTACTTTTAAGAGTAAAATATTATGATATGCATGGTGTGATAACATACAACATTCAGCTAAGGGATTACTAACTATTTTACTTATCTTAATTATAAACCTCAACTTTAATGTGAAGTTATGAGTTGATTAAGATTTTAGTTATGAGATATTAATGAAAGTAGAAAAAGTAATTTTATTTTAAAGAGTTTGCCACATCCAGGCCACACATCAAATCATAACACTTTAAGAAATCTATAAATATTATGATATTTCTATTGCAAAATCTAAACATAACAATCAAACATTTAAATTTCATAAAATAATAAAAGGCCGGTGCGGCCTAGTACCATCGTACACCCCAAAAAAGAAAAGAAATTGAGTAGCCAAGCTATACCTTATACAACCCGGATAATAACTAAATTTTATAGATGAAATAAATGATATGAGGGTCTTCAATTCTTATTCTTCTTTCCTTTTTTGGATTAGCTTGATCCAATCTTCACAGGGCTTCCCAGGTCTTTACCTTCTAGACACTTATTGACCTCACTTTTGAAGTGAGCTCTCAACTTTCCCATCATAGATCTAGGGCACTTATAGATACTAAGAGCTCCTTAGTCTTAAAACACTTCTAGTGATTAGGTGAACATTTAACCTAAGCTTAGAGACTTGGAAGGGTTAGCTATAGGAAGAGGTTATGCTTTAGGGATTTAGGAAGACTTGCCCACCCTATATCGTTAAACCCAATCCTTGCTTCCTTCTTTCAAAACCAATCCTCAAATTTAAATCCAAGATCATAAATCCAATCCCAAATCAAATGATTGAAAACCATGATTAAATTCAAATTCAAAATCTCTTCCTAAGCCCTATCTTATGGACTTAGCCTTAACCAAATTCAAGTAAACCTTAATTTAATCAATTTTTTTAAATATCAAATTCAATCTAATCCCAACCCAAATTCCAAATCAACTCCAACTCCAAATGATTGAAACCCATGATTAAATTCAAATTCCAAATCCCTTCCTAAGCCATATGAACCACCTTCATATGCTTAGCCAAAAACTCCTTCAAACTAAATCAAACTTGGTTGATTTCTTTTATAAATCAATCATTCCTTTATTTATATTCATGAAATCCAAATTCAAACCATTGAAATCAAATCAAACTAAATCAAACCAAATCAAGACCTTTCTTAAGCCATATGGACCCACCTCCATAAGCTTAACCAAATCCAAATTTAAATCAACCCAAACTCAATTGATTTCTTTATAAATAGATCATTCCTTCATTTATATTCACAAATATAAATGAATCCCACCCTCTAATGACCAAAAATAGATCAAAACAAATCAATTCCCTACTTAAGCCTTTTTGACCTACATCCCTCAACTTAGTCGAATTTGCTTCCAAATCACTCCAAACCCAAGTGATTTTCTCATGAATCATTTATATCTTCATTTATATTAACAAATGTAAATTAAATATAAATCTAAATAACCAAAACCAAACCCAAATTAAATCAAATCCCCAATTTTAGCCCTTTAAGCCAATTTCTTGAACTTGTCTAAATGATACCCAAATCAATTCAAAACCCATGAATTTCTTCATGATTCAATCATTGTTTCAAATATAAACATAAACTATGATTATCAAATCAAATCCAAGCTAACCCAAGTCAAACCCAAGTTAGCCCTTTTTGACTTGAAATTATCATATGAACCAAAATTCATTTGACTTCAAAACATTTGCAATTGGATTTATATTTCCATCTCAAATCCTTTTACCAATACAACTAAACTTGAATCAAGCCATGATCAAGCCAATTGACCCATTTAGGTCCACTTGACCCAAAGTGACCTAAAAGATATTTTTGATTCAAGTTCTAATCCAACCCAAATTACATTGAGCTAAACCCATCTAAATCTCATATCATGATCTACAATCAGCCTAGGGTGATCAACTACCTTGAATTGGATCAAACCAAGTCAACTTGATCCTTTGACCAAGTCAACCCTTAGCCCAAATGAAACCTAAACTAGCCAAAACCCATCATATACCAAATTGATTGAGTCCATTGACTCAAACCCACTCATGGTCAATGATTGAACATGACCAAATCATCAATTGAGCCAAACCAAGTCCAATTGGCCATTTGACCTAAGTTGATCTAAATAGCCAAAATAAGTCAAATCATGATTTGATCCAAATTGATTGCAACCAATGGCTCAAGTTCATTCCAAATAACTTATTGAACTTAATCAAAGCCATGATTGAGCCCAATTTGACCAATTTGTCAACTTGACCCAACCTAGCTCAAATTGACATGAAGGGTCAAAATGACCAAAATTTAAATTAAATCCAAATTAAACCAAAACAAACCCTACAATTACTTCCAATCAACCAATTGAACTTGACTCAACACCTAACCCAACCCAATTTGGTCAAATTGGTCAACTTGACCCATTTGACTCTTTTGAATCCAAATGAGTCAAATTCAAACCTAAGCCAAATTAATCAAAACTAATTAAACCAGAACATCCCAAATCATCATATGAACCTAACCCAAGCCTTGGTTTGATCTGATTTAACTAATTGGTAAACCCAACCCAACTTAACCCAAATGAGCCTATTTTGACCATATGCCAAAGCAAAACCTTGGTGGATGACCCAACCGACCCAAATTGACCTAGCCCCAAGCACAAATCCAAGTGGGACACACCCAAGGAAATTGACCAATGTGCAAAGCCCCTTGCATAGATTGCCATAAGTGGCAAAGTCCACTTTGCCTTTCCTATGGCAGCCCTCCACTTGCCAAATGAGGCATTCCTAGCCTTCCTAGCCCAATCTAAGCCACCTTAGCACTTTCCATGGACCAAGAGAAACTTCCCAAGCAGCCACCTCCATGGACAAACCCCATGGGTGCAAGGGAGCAAAAAGGAAACTCAATCTCCCAAAATCAAGCCTTGAGACTCCTATCACAACTTCCTCTAACCAACACGTGCCAAGTGGAGTTGAGGGAGATAGCTCTGACAGGCCAACGATAGTGAACCGATCGAAATTAGGAAACAGATACTGTCCATCCATCAAATATAATTGAGGGGTATACCCACTCAATTTGAGCAAAAAGCATCACATTCAACATTCTCTGAGTTCCCTAAGTCATTTCGAAATCCCTCAGAGCAATTCCAAGCATTCTCGAAGCCTCCCTCAATCAGATTTCCTCTCCTCGAGGAAATTCAAAATAGGACAAGCTTCTCCTGTGCAATACTCCTCCTCCACTTGATCAAATACTTTCCATTCACACCATCTCACTCAACCCAATCATTCTGGAGCCTTCCATACCATCGAAGACTAGATTTTGATCGAGGCTTTTGTATTTGGTCGACCGAGGCTCTACACCAAATCAAGCCCAATCTTCTCAACAGTCTTCATAATACCTCCATCAATCCCACTGATGGACATTAACTCCAGTGAGGTAATTTTACAAACTGAGCTCCTTAGTAAAAATAGGTTGGTCCTTTGTGAAGTAAATATGAATATCATCGAATCTTAGTTGTTGGATGTATTTGTCTCCCTTCCTTGAAGGTGTGAGATGAATTTGGAGACAATCTAAGCTCAGGTGAGCTCGGATCGAATAGGGAAAGGTGGACGACATCCATTTTTTGCTCCTCGCAAATGGAATAGATCACAGACCGTCCATTTCGCATGATTGGAATGGACAGTTGTGATCTAATCCCATGTCAGATCTTTTGATTTCTCCACTAAACCATAGATCGAATCATGGCCGTCCATTCTTAGATCGGATGGTCGATGGAGATAACACGTCCATCGCAATCTGAGTTAGCGGTGGATGTGACAACTTAAATATCTAATCTCGTTGCATCACGTGGAAAGCACATCGCGTTAGCTGCCACATGGCCTGATGGAATTAGGGCTTTAATTAGGCTTAATTAATATATTTTTAAGGCTGAAACTTCCTAAATTTATAACTAATTATAGAAAAATCCAAAAAAATATAAATTAGGGCTAATTTTGAAGATATTTTAGAGTAGAATCTAGAAAAATTATTATTAATTAATTTTTAATAATGATTTTAGCTTAATTAAGATTCAATTAAAAATTTAATTAGGTTAATTACTCCTTAATTAATCACCCAATTAATCTCAAATTTTTTATGGATATTTAGGGGGATGACCTCTACCTCTCATTTTTTTGGGATTTTAATGGTTGCTTAATTAGAAAAATTAATTGATTAAGTCTTAATCACTCTCTTAATTTAATTAGTGATAATTAGTGAATGAACAATGACTTAATTAATTATTTAAGCCTACTTACTTTTGTTGAACAATAAGGGAGCTTAGGGAATGTGATTGGAATATTTTTCCTAATTCATTTCCTAAGTTTTCTTTACTTTTTGGAATCAAATTATTTAATGATTAATGAGGTAATTAAGTGCTTAATTAATTAATTAATCTATAAGATAAAATTAGAGATTAAGTGATCAATTGTAGGACTTAGGGATTGAGATTAAGGCCTATTTCTTGATCTCTTTCCTTGAGTTAATTTCATTTCATTAATTGAATATGCCTAATGCTTAACCAAATGGATTCATGAACTTAATTAACTCAATCTAAAATCCAATTCACATCTAATTACTTTTAATCAATTTTGGGTAGCCCTTTAGATGTTTAACAGTCTAAAAGAATTTAATGAGATTATGGTTAGCTTATATGTGTGAGAAAACCATAAGAGTAATTAATTAAATCCCTTAAAAATAATTAATTATTAATAATGAGCCACCCCTTTCATTTCTTAGGAGCATTGCTAATTTGCTTTTCATGTGGTCACATATCATATTGGCTCATTATTGATTTGTTAATTAACTTAAGGTGACATAGGTAAGGGTTATTTAATGGACTTAATTCATTCCCTAACCTAATTAAACCATAAAATCAATTTAATTCCCTTTCATTAAACTAAATTAACTCACACATGGGGGATGGGATTAGGATTAGCAAATCTCTTTCACATTTCTTAAATCAAATCAAACATGAAAATGAAATGACATTAAAGAACTTTTGGTTTATCTTAAATGAATTTGTTTAATATGATTGTCCTTAGGGCTTAGTTGGAATTGAATGAAATCACATGCTTATGTTTCTTTATTTATTTTCAATCATGCTAAAATGTTGTATGCCAATTGTATTCATGCATTCATGTCTTTCAAATTAATCAAATAAAAATGATTTTCTTTATGTTAATTTGCATGTGTTGGCTTAATTAAAAATATGTGTGGCTAGTATCATTATTAAATCTCAAATATATTTTCAAAAGTTTAATAATGAATGAATATACATATGTTATGACTTTAATTATATATACATAGGAAATGCAAGTGAATATAAATTTAGTGTATGAAATAAAGTCTCTTACTTACATTCATTTATTGATTTGTATAAGTAAGAATGTTAGCGGGTATATTAGTCTGGATATCCCAGGGACGCACAGCTTTAAGTTGCCCTAAAGAGGTTCCTACCTCGTTCCCTTAGTGTGAAACAATGGTGAGGTACCTGCTTGATTTCATTCTTATGCATTTAACATCAAAATTTAGATAGAGCTTTAATTCATTTACACCTAATAAATCAATCAAATTAAAATACCATTATTGCATGGCTTTCTATTCTTGTAGTTGTTTATACATCCATATGTATCTAAGGATAGTAGGTATATTATTCTGGATATTCCAGGGATGCATGGCTTTAAGTAGCCCCAAAGAGGTTCCTATCTCGTTCCCTTGGTGTAGAACAATGGCAACGTACTTGCTTAAAACTTTTATACATGTGAATGTGTACTTAGCTAATGAATGAAAATCCCCTTTTTTATTAAAAAGACATGCATTCATACTTTATTTAATTGGTTGAGTTGATTAGTCATGTGATTTAAGGCTCTTTCCTTATGCTTTTGCATAAGAATTTAGATAGAGCTTTAAATCAATATGATAAAATCATTCAACCAAATGGAACATTAATTTTAAATATATTTACTCACATTCATCATTTAAGTGTGCTAAGATGAAAATTACATGTATAGCTATGCCTTTCCTATTGAATGAGTTTATTTAAAGTGAACCTAAACTTAGGACTAATTAAAATATATAATAAGCCATTCACTAAAGGGAATTGATTAACAATTTGCTTTAGATGTGACTTAAGGTAGGGATAAAAGAGAGTGATCCTCTCTTTCTTTCTCTTCATAACACTTAGTTGTTGAGTGTAGGTCAAATGAAACAAAAGTAAATATTAAGTAAAATTTACAAATCAATTAAATCATTTAAAGTGAAACCACCCCTCATAATTAAATGTCCTTCATATTTAGAAAATTTTAACTCTAAAGCCTAGTTAGGACATACCACACAAGCATTAACACACACATTAGATTAAATCACCATGTCTAGCTTTATGTTAGGGCGGTGCATGGTTTGATGTATGTTTTGATGTGTATGTGATTAGGATGTATGTTTAGAGACCTGGATGTTAGCTGGATGATTAGCCTAATCATATTTTCTACTGAAGATTATGCTTAATGGCTAAATATAAATGCTCTCTTTTGCAGGTTGTTTAACCTCTAAGCATAATCTATATTAGAACAAGTGGACTTGGTTACCCATGTGCAGGGTGCTAAGTCCAAATTATTCATATAACTCCTTGGGGTGTATTGTGTGATTAGCTAATACTTGTTTTGTAGGGGTAGTTAGATTTACTTTTCCATTCTTTTAATGTAATTATAGAATGTGTTAAGTTAAACATTGGCCAAAAGGTTTAATGGTGCCATGTGATGAGAAGCCTACCAAATCAAATGAAGAAATGGAAGGACCATGAACACTTGAAGACCCCCCTATAACACTTATCATTTTGTAATTTGTAATATATCGGGTATATAAGTAAGGTAAAGTTCTCCATTTTTTTTTTTTTATACATCACACTAGCATGTTATTCTTTCATATTGAGTTTATAAATATGTTTGATGATTTGTTTATACTGTGCAATAGAAATGACATGTATTTTTCTAGTTTTTCCATATATGATGATTTAATGTGTGGCCTAGATGCGATTAGGCACTTAGGGAAAAAAAATAAAATTTTCTACCCTAACTACAACTCATAACTAAATTTTCTAAATAACGCATAACCTTATATAAAGCCTAGGCATTAAATCAAGATAATAAAAATATTTAGCAACCCCTTAGCTGGATGTTGTATGCTTAATATCATGTATGTCATTTTGTTTTACTCTTGCTAAGAGAGGGTTTCCATCTTTTTCAGATAGAAATAAGGCTTGACCTTTTAGAGCCTATTATGGAAAACACCACTTTCTTTTCTGATTTGGCCCATAATCAACTTCATCATGCAGTTAGGCATATAAAATCCTATAGCCTATGTCAAAATAAAGAGTCAGAATCAAATAAAATTTGATAAAATTTACATTATACTAAGTAATTATTCATTCCACTCAGTCTCTCTTAAGGACTTTAGTTTCTTTCTAAATAATAATAACCTAGCCATCTTGCAAAGTCTATGATTTGACCACATGATTTTAAATTGAGGAGTTATCACTTTAAGTATTATGTCCAACAATCTTTATAGAGGTAAAAAATATACCTACTTTTGCCTTAGATATAGGTCATGCTTTGGCCTTTGCTAAAGGTCCCTAGATTTAGATTTCGAGGTTGTTGTTTCCCTTTGAGGATACAAGCATAAATCATCACCTCTTAGGCATTTCCACAATCTTGTATTGTAGGATTATAAGTCCTAGATTTCTAATGAAATTTTAACTAAAATATATAGTTCTCCTCAATTTCAAATATAGAAAGCCTAACCATAGAATAGTTTGGGATGCTCACTAGGTTTCCTAGTATCATGTGCATTCCCTATTTATCTCCATTTGGATTCAATAATAAATCTCTCCTTTTTATCTATCCCATTCGATCTTCCAATTATAACCAATTTATTAATCGTCCTATTTTTAATTCTTTGGAGACAATAATTGCTTACTTTAATCGAGAGTATTCCTAAGGAACTCATCTTCCTTAGGATGCAATTAACTATGAGGGCTTGCCCCATAGGAAACTTTAGTACCTGATTTAAATAAACCTTACTTTATTCATCCATGTAAAGTAAGGGAAAAATCTCTAGTACATTCGAAGACCCATCATACCGTAGGAGTCCTTATTAGGTGATTAGGTCCATCGTAGGGTAGTGATTTTTTTCTTTTGAGATAGTGCACTACTCCTTGATGTTGTACCCGATCACCTCAATAAGCATATCCTCAGATCTGTATGGTGTACCTCCCCTCCCCCCTCACATACACACATCACACACATACACATAAAGCAAAAATAAACTCCACAAATTTTTTGGCGACTCCACTGGGGATGGTTCCTCTCTCCATTTCTAGTAGATAATTGTTGTCTCCAAGCATCGATAGTGGACTTGTATTTCATATGAGTCTAAGACTATCTTTCCTTCCATTGGAACTTAGCTTATTTCATTCTTAAGCAAAGCTAGCCAACATCCTCTAGGTTTTAGGACCTCACTCCTTGTAGGTCTTGGAACCCCTATTGGGTTTCCCAATAGGTAAAAATAAAATTAACCCATAAAAGAAGATAACAAAAATTTAAAACCTCCTTACCAGTAGCTTAGTGAGGCAAGTTCATCTTAATGATTAAGAAAATAAACTCTTTTGCAAAGTGCCACTTTCCAAAAGTACCTTTTTCAAAAACTCACATAATAAATAAGTTTTTGCACAAAATTTTCAAAAGAGCACAAAACTCATATAGCCAAACCCCATTTAACAATCCCTATGATTGCTACATGGAGGTTCTTTTCAAAGCACATTTTTGAAAATGACCATATTCATTCAACATACTCAAAATGGTTGAAGGAGGAGTCTATTTTCAAATAAGATCATTGCATAAAATTGAAACTTCACTTAACATATTTCACATATGTTAGATTTGAGATTTCCATCTTTTCAAAAACCCATTTTTAAAAATGACCATATTCATTCAACATACTCAAAATTGTTGAATGAGGAGTCTATTTTCAAATAAGATCATAACATAAAATTGAAACTTTACTTAATATATTTCACATATGTTAGAGTTGGGGTTTCCATCTTTTCAAAAGCACATATTTAAAATGACCATATTTATTCAACATACTCAAAATGGTTGAATGAGGAGCCTATTTTCAAATAAGATCATAGCATAAAATTGAAACTTCACTTAACATTTTTTACATTTGTTAGAGTTGGGGTTTCCATCTTTTCAAAAGCACATTTTTGAAAATGACCATATTCATTCAACATACTCAAAATTGTTGAATGAGGAGTCTATTTTCAAATAAGATCATAACATAAAAACTTCACTTAACATATTTCACATATGTTAGAGTTGGGGTTTCCATCTTTTCAAAAGCACATTTTTGAAAATGAACATATTCATTCAACATACTCAAAATTGTTGAATGAGGAGTTTATTTTCAAATAAGATCATAACATAAAATTGAAACTTCACTTAACATATTTCACATAAGTTAGAGTTGGAGTTTCCATCTTTTCAAAAGCACATTCTTAAAAATGACCATATTCATTCAACGCACTCAAAATTGTTGAATGAGGAGTCTATTTTCAAATAAGATCATAGTATAAAATTGAAACTTCACTTGACATATTTCACATATGTTAGAGTTGGAGTTTCCATCTTTTCAAAAGCACATTTTTGAAAATGACCATATTCATTCAACATACTCAAAATTGTTGAATGAGGAGTTTATTTTTAAATAAGATCATAGCATAAAATTGAAACTTCACTTAACATATATCACATATGTTAGAATTGAAGCTTCCCTCTTTTCAAAAGCAAATCATACCATATTTGATTCCCACTTGACATACCAAATTTGTTAAGTGACAATCTCATTTTCAAATTATATCACATTTGGTTCCACTTAACATACCAAATTTGTTAAGTGAGGATCATATTTTCAAATCATATTACATTTGGTTCTCGCTTAACATACCAAATTTGTTAAGTGAGAATCCCATTCTCAGATCATATTATATCTGGTTCCACTTAACATACTAAATTTGTTAAGTAAAAATCACATAATCATACCATATTTGATTCCCACTTAACATACCAAATTTGTTAAGTGAGAATCTCATTTTAAAATCATATCACATTTGGTTCCACTTAACATACCAAATTTGTTAAGTGAGAATCATATTTTCAAATCATATTACATTTGATTCCCACTTAACATACCAAATTTGTTAAGTGAGAATCCCATTCTCAAATCATATTATATTTGGTTTCACTTAACATACCAAATTTGTTAAGTAAGAATCATATTTTAAAATCATATCACATTTGGTTCTTACTTAACATACTAAATTTGTTAAGTGGAGAGCCTCATTTTCAAATCAAACAAGCACATCTCAAACACACTTGGCCTCTACTTAACATACCAAATTTGTTAAGTAAGAAGCCCCACTTTCAAATCAAATCAATATATAGCACACACATAATCAATCACCACATTCAAAGATTTCTCACAAAATTTCCAAAACATACAATCACAACCTTTCCTTAGCATACCTAAATTTGCTAAGTAAAATTTTTCAAAATAAAATATTTTCAAATAGAATAATAACAAAAACATCTTCAAATACCTGAACCCCACACAACCTACTTAAATTGGTTGAGTATGGGTTCTAAATCAAAATCAAATGGGAAAGACTCTCCTCACATATTAAAATCTCTCCAATGAACCCCACTTAACATATTTGAATTCTTGAGTGTGGGTTCAAAACTCCAAATCTCTATTACTGTCTTGGGATAAGTATTAAAGCAGAAGATCTGACTCAAATTACATTTCAACACATGCAGAGATACAGTGCAGACCAGTCAGTGCAATTTTCGCAGTCTGTATATGTGGCCTCTCAGATGTTTATCTTTACCTTTCCATTTGGGATGGATTTGTCCTTGGATCAGGCTAGCCTCCTTGACACTGACTCCACCCACTTAGTTTTCTTTGGCCAAGGATTTGAAGGAGCACGCATTACTTGTGATGGGGTGACCCTCACCACTATCAGTGAGGATAGGGTGGCTGGGTAGAAGCCAGCCATTCGCATTAACCTTCCTTCCTATAATGAGTGTCCTTCCTTAAAGAGGAAGGCGGCTGAGGTTCCACCAATCAATTTAGTTCCCACTTAATCAATTGCTCACTGCACAAGTTCTCTAGCACCTCTGGAAGGCTCACTCAAGGGGATAGGCTCTGATTTGAGGTAGGTAGGATCTAGTTCTCACACTACCCTACTCAGCTACACACAGTGACATAAATAGAAGTTGCAAGATCAAGCGGCATCATGAGCGTGTAGCCCAAGAGATAGACATAGCATCCCATGTTACTGAGGAGGGATCTCCCCGTGAGACCTCTTCACTTCTTAGTGGAAGTAGGTTTTACCCCCTCTTAGCATCAAATGGAGAGGAAGACTACAGAAGGATAGTTGCATTGCCTCCACCACCAGCATACTACAAGGTTTCAGCTAGGGACAGGAGGAAGTCCTATGCCGGTCTATGGACGGTACTATACTAGGTTGGCAGAGCCCACAACACTCTGAGTTAGACACACTATTTGATTTGAGGATGATCATCCTCAGGGGTGTTATTAGGCAGATCCTCAGGGATATAACATCAGAGGCCAAAGTAGCTGTGGTAAAATGATGAGGTTTGCCACGCTGGGCTAATTTCCCCCACCAGGATGATGATAATATAACATAATATTATTGTACCGGCCAAAGGAAAGCTCGAGGGTCCATTGTCTCCACCACATCAATCCACTGCTTGCCCTTCATCGCCAGTTCAGGTCTCGCCATCCACCGTTTCCACAAAGGTCATGAAGTCAGCTTATGGGGAGAAGAAAGCCTGTTGGTGATTCAATTATGTCTTAAGGTCCCGTTCCATCTACTCCACCGATTGAGGTGAGGGCGAGTTCACCTACTTGACCTCTTACTTTAGTCTTGGCAAAGAAGGAGTGGTGACCCTGCAACGTTGTGGTCGCACCACTACCACCACCACCACCACCATCGTGAGCTGATAGCGAGTAGTAGGGGGAGGGAGATAGCCTCAGCCCATGTGGATCCCCAAAGATAGCACTCCACCGATAGTGGTCAATCATGAGCATGTATCTTCTAGTGAGTATAGACCTCCTGGAGATAGCACTTTAGTGACAGAATTAGATGTATCATTAAGCCCTACTAGGTCATCAACAGTCTTTATTCACAAAGTGAGATCCTGGATGATGATTATAGCCTACTTTGTTGAGAAGAGGGAACTCTTAGGCAGTAATCGCATAGATTTAGAGGATGAGAGGGTAGCATTTGATCATGATGAGGATGACCTTCTTGAGGATTCGATCAAAGATATACTACAGGATCTCTCCATAGAGACCCAGAGTCAAGAAGGTTATAGTTGAAGAGGATGATGCCGTCCATTCAACTCGACCTCTCCACCAGATTAGATAGAGAGATGATCATATTGACAAGATGGTGAAGAAAATTGAAGAGTTGATGGCGTTTGATTAATTCATTTCACAACCTTCTCCCATAGTAGTCGATAGAGTAGAGTTGGATATCTCAAATCATCCTAGGTGCATCATAGAGGAAGATAGTGGTAGCTTGCATATGAAGGTGGTGGATAGCACCTCCATGCATGAGAAGGATATCAAGCAGTTTGTGGAGCAATAAATGAGAGAAGCACTAGCATAAGCCCGAGGTGGCTCATCTATTCCAAAGGGTAGACCCTACCCATAGGAATTCGATGCAATCCAATATCCTATGATTTTGTATCTCCTTCTTTCAAAATATTTGATGACAGTAGGAACCCTCGCCAACACATTGCACATTTCGTGGGTATTCACCGGGTAGACCCTTCTTTTCGATTGTTTAGCGCTTTAGTTGGTATTACATTTGACTGGTATGTCAAATTGTCCAATAGTTTTGTAAAGATATTTGCTGAGTTGGAGCACCTCTTCATCAAGAGGTTTGCTGGAGCTCATCAAAGGGTTACTGTAGGCGATCTTGTTCTAGCGACACAAGTCCCTAATGAGTCCCTTATTGATTACATTCTCAGGTGGCGAAACCTGAGTATGAAATGTGAACCATAGTTGTTTGAACAACATGCCATAGAGATTCTCCTGAAGAACATCCATGACCTAGTTGCTTTCATGCTTAAGGGTTTTACACAAAATCTTTGAGAAATTAATCAACAAAGTGGCTAGTCTACAAGAAGAAGCCAAATAGTTGCCTTTCTAGGACTAGTCAGCCAAGCCCAAACCTCAGAGGGCATTTGAGAAGAAATCAGGGGTAGTCACAATAGTTGATAAGGGGAAACAACCAATTAGGGTTCAGTTAGATAGGCCTCCAGCTCAACAGCTTCCTCTACCATCTCCTCTACCATGCCATCATAGCCTCAATTGCCATAGCCCCCCACCGCCTCCTCATCAGATCATCAAGAAGAATATTCCCCTACCATCAGTATTTATTACTCCTTTCTTGAGAAATTGAATAAATCTTATTCATTAGAAAGGGAGGTAGTCATGAAGATCTTTAAGAATCTCTTAAAGAAGCCTAATTTCTAATTACTAGAGTCTAAGAGGTCATAGAAAGTGGGCAAGAGTCATGATCCAAACTATTTCCCTTACCACCGCATGTTAGGCTATGTCTTAGAAGATTGCATTACATTTAAGGACTAGCTTGACCGTAGCTTCAAGTCAGGTGCCATTATCATCCCCAAGGAATACCTATTAGAATAATCTTCTAGTTCTGTTAGAGTAATCCTTGGGGATACATGTGATCCTCTTAGGATAAAGAAAGGTTGAGATATCACCCTCTCCCGAACCTTCAAGAAAATTATTTCTAAGATCAAGAAATTACCCTTACAGTTGCTAGAAGTAGCTCAAACCTCCAACTCTAAGGAAGGTTTGCAAGTTGCTAAGAATAACTTGAGGGATGTGGGAGCCCAACAGCAGTAGCAACAACCTCCACTTACCTGTGATAGTATAGTAGCGTAACCACCGATCGATTCTAACACTCCTTCCATAGTTACAGCTATAGTTCCTCTAGCCATCTCTTCTTCTAGTAGCCGTATTGTATCAACGGAGGGGGGGTGGGTGCCAAATCCCTCACTCTGCTTACTTTACTTGATTTCTATTTTGTACCTCCATTCAAATCTAAGAAATTAATAAAATGAGTTGATTTCACTTACATTTATGTTACTTCTGATGATCTGTTTGATTTTGTTTTCATAGATAGCTCTCTAAGTCTAATTATTAATCACTCTAGTTCTGATCACTCTTCTTCTTCTAATTTGGAAATGGATTACCCATTCCCGAATCATTTGGGTTTGCCCATTGAGATTGATTTGGAGTCATCTGACTCTGATGATCATATAGAAGAAGTTGTAGATGAACATGATGAGCAGGCATAACTTTCCACTAAACCATATTATGAAGTCACTGAAGTCGACCTTTATAGTGGCACCTCCTAGGTAGCATGATCGGGTGGGTAAGTCATTGGTTCTAGCGATCAAGTTGCCCCTCCACGGATGCTCTAATATGCTTATGGAGGACACCAGAGGATTACAATATCCTCGCTCACCTAAGAAAGTTGCTAGCTAAGCTAAGAATATATGATGCCCTTATCTCATCCAAAGAGATGAGGGAGTCATTGATTAAAGCCCTTATCGATCAAAAATATATTTAGCTTTAGTTGATTGTTATCAGATAGGAAGCATGTTATTCAAGAGAAGTCTGTGGAGTTACATTCACTGATGAAGATCTTCTTTTTGGGGCAACCGAGCACAACCGTCCCCTCTACATTACAGTGGATATGAAAAAATTCAGATTCTCCAGGGTGCTAGTTGATCCAAGTGTATCAGTGAATACTATGAGTCTAAAGACCCTTGCCTACCGGAGGACTAACATCTCTGAACTTTGAGGAGATCGAATGATGCTGAGAGGATTCAATGAGCAAGGAGAGAGGGCTTTAGGCTCCATAGTGTTGCCATTAGAGATAGATGATTGGAAGACAGAAGCAAAGTTCTACATAATTGATTCAGATACATCTTTCACTGCTTTGCTTAGTAGGTCTTGGATATATGGAAACAACATGGTTCCATCTTCTTTATATTAATGCATCAAATTTTGAAAAGGTGGAATTGAGTATTGTGTCAAAGAAGACTTGAAATCATTTTCAGTTATAAAGGTCGATATATATGAGGACGTAACTTACTACCTTCCTCAAAATCAAAAAAATTTATTCTTGTGAACTTAGTTAATGTTCAAAAGCAAAAGAAAAGGAAGTAGAAAGAAAAGAAAAAGTAAAGAAAAATGAAAAAAAGCAAGTGAAAAGGAAGAAAAAAATGAAAATGCAAGTGAGCGAGAATCAGGCACTGAGAAAGAAGTAGAGCTAGATGTTGGATTCTGCCCACAGTTTATTTTTCCATATGAAAACATGAGTAGGATGACTTGACCCCCACCAGGTAGAGGAAGAGGTAGATCTAGGGGCAATTCTAGAGGTGGAAGACCTCCTTGCTGGTGGTCATCCAGTAGGAGCTATGTTCCAGCTCACAAGAGTACCCCCATTATCCACATAGACATAGAGTCCAGTTCAGAGGATGAGTCTCATGCGGTTAGCACACCAACCAACTCCTCTTAGTGGGTCCCTTTGGAGGTGACATTCAAGCCAGATTGCAATGAAGACCAGGCCTCCAAGAAAATCATGAATGTATCCGAATCAATATTATGTAGAATAGTCAGACAGCAGTTGGGAACCTTAGCTCTAACCCCACTTTCTTCCCAAAAAGTTGAGATTTTTGTAGTTAAGGAGGCCCCGAAGTCATCCATAAATATTAAGCCAAAGAGGTTTTTGTTGGGAGCATCATCCTCAAGTTGGGAAGCTGATATAGAACTTGAGAATGATACATATAAAGATTTAATATAATTTCATTTAATTTGTATTCGCCTTATGTTCTTAATTTAGCAAAGTAGGGATTAATTCCGCATACTTGGTCTAAACATAGGTCAAATTACTCTGAAAGGTTATGGGATAACCAAAGAGGATATTCTCAATTAAAACCAGGACTAGGATTCAGCATAGTGGGTTTAATTGACGATGACAACCATTGCCTAGTCATCACCAATGAGTCTGATAGGTTCTTTTCAAATCATGCTAACTCATATGAGAAGGTATGTTTAGAAACTTCAGATGATCCAAATGATCTTGAAGTCAAAGATGCACCACTAGAGTTTGAAGAAGAAATCAGATCAACCATCGATGAACTCAAAGAAATCAACTTAGGAACAAAAAAAGATCCATGCCCAACATACATCAGTTCCTTATTGAATGAAGAAGAAACCAATGACTTAGTTAGGCTATTGACTGAGTTTAAGGACTGCTTTGCATGGAGTTATGAAGAAATACCCGATTTATGTCCTGATGTAGTAGTCCATAAACTAGCAATAGAACATAATGCTAACTCTATTAAGCAAGCTCCTAGACACATACGATTAGACATTGAGCAGCATGTCATTTTTAAAATAAAAAAACTGATCGATGTTGGCTTTATTAGGGAAGAAAAATATCCACCTAGTTGGCTAGTGTCATTCTAGTTAAGAAAAATAATGGCCAAATTTGCATATGCGTCGATTTTAAGGATCTAAATAAGGCATGTCCTAAGGATGAATTTTCACTTCTTACACCAGAGTTGATGGTGGACATTGCCTCATCTCATGCAATATTCTCTTTCATGGATGGGTCATCTAGCTACAGCCAAATTAAGATGGCCCCCGAGGATGAGAAAAATACTACTTTTCGAACCCCGATCATAATCTATTATTATGGGGTCATGCCTTTTGGCCTTAAAAATGCAGTGCTACATATTAGAGGGCCATGACTCAGATATTTAATGAACTCATCCATCATCAGGTTGAATGTTATGTTGACGATCTTGTAGTCAAAAGTAAAGAAAAGGAAGACCATCTCTTTGACTTAAGAGTATTTTTCAAATGGTTAAGATAATATAACTTCAAAATGAATCCCAAGTGCGCTTGGAGTAGGGAAATTCGGGTTTGTTGTCCGACCATGGAATAGAAATCAACCGAGAAGATCAAGGCTATCTTAAAAAATACCACTAAAATTTTAACCCAACGATCATTTCAAGGCGTTGGCATATCTAAGATGTTTCATTTCCAACCTATCGAAGATGCCGCCCATTCACAAGGATGTTAAGTTCAAGTGGGATGATAAGTGCCAGCGTGCTTTTGAAGATATCAAGCACTACCTGATGACGCTGCCAATTCTAGCAACCCCTATCTCAGGCAAGCCATTGATATTATATACTACTGCATTAGATGACTCCCTTGATACTTTGTTGGCTCATACCAATGATGAAGGGAAAGAGAATGCACTCTACAATCTCAGTCATCATCTAATTCTTGCTGAGACAAACTACCTACCTATTGAAACGCACTACCTAGCTTTAATCTTTGCATTCCAAAAGCTATGACATTAAATGCTTTCTTATATGGTGAATCTGATCTCTAGAATCAATCCACTGCAATATCTCATGACATGGCCGACACTATCTGGATGGTTGGCGCATTGGTCCATGATTTTATCGCAGTTTGATATCACATTCAAACCCCTCCATGTGGTGAAAGGACAGACACTAGCAGACTTCTTAGCAGCACACCCACTTCCTGCTGACTCTCTACTTAGTGATGACCTCCCCAATGAATAAATCATGAACTTAGAGGACACTAGCATTCACCATTGGAAGATATATTTTGATGGTATGACCCTTTCAAAAAGGAGAAGAACCACCATCTACTCTTCCAGGAATGGCAAGGGTAAGAATAGTGCTTCTAACTCTAGACCGTGATGTGATGAGATTCTCATATCATTTGTCCAATCCATGCACCAATAATGAAGCCAAATCTGAGGCTCTGATTACCGGTCTAGAGTTAGCCATTACATTATGCATCCGGAGCATCAACATCTTCAGGGACTCTCAGTTAGTTATCAATAAAATTGCTGGGTCTTACAAGATTTTGAAGCATAAACTCCATCATTACCATAAGTATACTATGGAGTTGCTGGCCCAAATACTAGAGGTTACCATATACAAGATCCCTCGAGGAGAAAATGCAGTAGCAGATGCATTAGTCAAGCTTGCTAAGGAGCTGACATGTACGGAAGATGAGTCCATACCAATAAGGGTTCAAAATAGATAAGTCCTATCCCTTATTGATGTTGAACTCATCGATAAACTTTCTCTTGAAGGGGAGATTGCCATTGCCAAAAAGGATGATGAGTTAGATTGGAGGCAACCATTCATGGATTATCTAAATATAAGAAAACTACCTCATGAGAAGTTATTAGCCCATCTGGTGAAGTAGAGAGCTCTCTTATAGGCTCTCATGGATGACACTTTATATCGGCGGTCCTTTGATCATATGCGATTACACTTTTTAGGCAAACATGAAGCCCATAAGATCGTGATTAAGGTACACTCAGGTTTATGTGGAGCTCACCAATTCAGTCCTAAGAAGAAAGAAAAGATCAAGAGACTAGGATACTACTGGCCTTCGATGATCATAGACTACATGGATGTAGCTAGGAGATGCCACCAATGTTAGGTGCACGGTGTGGTCTTACACCAACCACCCAACATTCTACATCCTATATTGGCCTCATGGCCATTTGAGTGTTGGGGTACCGACATAGTGGGACTGATCGATCCTTCTTCTTCTAAGGGTCACAGATTCATTCTGGCTGCCACTGACTACTTTCCTAGTAGGCGGAGGTGATCCCACTCAAAGAGGTCACAGCTCAGCATGTGATCCAATTTTTTAGGAACCATATTATATATAAGTTCAGAGTGCCTCGACAAATTATATTTGATAATGGTACTGCCTTTAAGAGCACTAAAATCAATGGCTTTACCTAAAGACACAACATAGATTGGAGATATTCCACCATCCATTACTCAAGGGAAAATGGCTTAGTAGAGGCATTCAACAAAACTCTCATCCAGATATTAAATAAGACACTCGATGATAATAAGCAGCAGTGGCATGAAAAAAGATTAAAAGCCTCTTACCAACTAATCTACCCAATCTTCTCCTGGGGTAAAGCACTGTTAAAGTGTAACTCCCATCATTAAGGATAGCTATGGGTAGTAAAATCACAATGGAGTATTGGGTTAGCAGAAGAGAAGGTTTGAAGGAGAGAGACACCGTGGGCCTAAGCTTGTAAAGCCAAAATGATTCATGCTCATAATAAGTTGGTCTACCATAGAGCTTTTCAAGTAGGAGAGCTTATTTTAGTTCTAAGGAAACCACCACCATCCAATAATGGGAGGAGGCAACTTAGGGAAGGTCCCCATAGAAAAGGCCTACCAAGGAGGTTAGAAATTGTAAAGGAGGCCTTCCTTATAAATTGTAAAGGAGAGCACCCTATGCTTCTAATCAATAGGATCTACCTGAAGAAATATTATTCATAAATCTTGTTTGAAAATAATTATCAATAAAACTTCTTTTCATTTCAAATTCCATCTCTTCATATTTGGTTAGAAATATCTTTGCTTACGAATCCACCATTATGTGTTTATGGTAGGTGTAAGAGAACCCAATCGACATCCTATTCCTTCTTTCATAACACGAATACACAACACATATCTTTTATCTCAGGCTATTTTGATGTAGGAGCAAGCCCCCTATGTCACTCACATTAGTCGCTCCATTTGACATGCTACCTTACTAGTGTGTCATCCCTGGTGTATGGTGGATGTAAGTCCTTCTAACTTGATTGACCATGAGTGCCTTGTTAAGGTAGGTTGGTAACCCCCTCATGTTGGCTTCGTTTAAGAGGATGTAAGTCTGCTACGCCTTCTTCTTGAACTAACCATCCTAAACTGACTAGGTTGAGTATATTTGAGGTTTAGGATAAGTCCCTCAGTGGCTCTTTTCCTCCTGACTACTTCAAGCCTAGGTTTAGTCCTTACACGGGACTCCCCATTTGGTAGTCTCCCTAGGTTGAATAGCACTGTAAGAATACCTAAGAGATGTACACACTCCTTCTGACTGATCACCCATGAAGTCCCTTAGATTAGTTGGTTATCTCCATATTGATGGTAACCACGATACACCACTCTGTGGTAAGATAAGTACGCTTTCTCCTGAGTTGGCCACCCAATACCTATTTTTTAAAGGGTTCGACAAAGCCCCTAGGGATCTCCTTGTGGGTACCCCTTTGGATCACAAACCCAGTTATTTTTTGGATTGGACAGCCTCCCTTTCCCAAGTAGCCACTCTATTGGAGATATGCAAATTCTATCCTTTTCCCAATTAAAAATACCATTTTGTATTTATATTCATCCATATATCTAAGGATAGATATTAGTCTTGACATTCATGGACCCATAAATTTTAGCTTAATCACCTTGTTCCTTCAACAATGGTGATAATTATTTAAAATTTTATACATGTGAATGTAATTTAGCTAATGAATTAAAACCACTTTTTCTGATTAAAAAGAAATGCATTCATGCTATTTAATTGGTTGAGTTGATTAAATGACTTAATTTGACAAGCTAAATTAGATAAGCTTAAATCAATATGACAAAATCATTCAACCAAATGAACATTAATTAAATAAATTTACCACATTCATCATTTATGAGGGATACAATCATGTCTATTTTAGAGTTTAAAGTATGTAATGATATACATGATAAAAGAAAATGAACAAAAATTATGTGATAGTAATTCATTCAATAATCTTAAGATGCCTCTTCATTAAATAGTTTATTTTGAAACCAAACTACTAATTAAAATATTTCATTCACCAAAGTGAATAATAATCAATTTTCTTAGATGGATTTAGGTAGGGATAAAAGAATGATTCTTCTTTTCTTAAACACTTAGTTGGAGTGGTCATTAAAAAAAAAAAAAATATTAAATAAATTGTAAATAATAATCATACTTTTAAAGTGAAACCAAATAAATTAAATATCTTTATTTGGTTTAACCTAAAACCCATTTGTGACATTTACCCATGTTCAAGTCTAATTATTCATCAGTTTATTTAGGGTAGGTGGGTTAGATGTATTCCATTTTTAATAAAGGCAGATTCCACTTAAAATAAATATAAATGCTATCTTATGTGGTTTAACCTAACAAATCATTAGAAATGAGGACTTGCATTGCTAAGTCATCACATATAACTATAAGTATATGTGTGATTAGCTAACACTTGTTTGGGTAGTTAGATTACTTTTCCATTCTTTTTGTAATTGTGCATGAAATTTAATGTTTAACGATGGCTTCTGTATTAAAAAAAATAAAATGTGACTACAATAAAGAATTTTCTAAAATAACTCATAACCTCATAATTGGCATTAAATCAAGATAATAAAATATTTCTTTTTTTTTTGTAGAGCTAATATCATGAATGTCATTATTCTTTCACAATTGAGTGTATTTTTGATGATTTGCTTGAGACCTATGATGGAAAACACCTCTTTCTCTTTTGATTTTGTCCATAATTAATGTTCACCATGTATCATAGCTTCTTAAAATAAAGAGTCAAAATCATAAAAGATAAAATTTTCAAGATAAGTCATTATAACCCTTACAAAGCTTTTGCTTAAAATAATAAAATATTTACAAGCAACTTGAAAGCTTATATCATGAATGTCATTTTAAAATGTAAGAGATTTACTTTTTCCAGATAGAAAGGCTTACCCTTTTAGAGTCATGATAAAACACCCTTTTCTCTTGATTTGTCCATAATTAATCACCATGTATTTAGATATAAAATCATGCTTTTATCAAAATAAATCTCAAAAATTTTGATAAAATTTGTATTGGGATTAAGTCATTATTCATACCAACCATCTTATCTCTTCTACAATTTAGTTTTAGTTTCTTTCTAAATAATAAAACCGATCTCCAGCATATAATCTTGAGACAACAATGATTTTAAATGTAGAATATCACATTCTCCTGATACCCTAAATGGGATTTTCCCTCTCTTTTGATATAAATAAACAAATTCCTCTTAGATATCATCATGTGGGACAAATTCTAAATATTTATATTCATCCTTTTGGAGAAAACATATAAACTCATAGAATTTTTTTCACATGTCATATAATTCTGATCAATGAAATCACCCAATAATACTCTCATTTTGTCACATATACACATCAACACATAATACAATCCCACCTTTTTCTTAAACCCCCCCACTTAATCCTATTGCAAAATAATATTTTTAAAATGGAAAATATCCTATAAAATAGATGTTCTAAATAAGCATACAAATATTTCTTATATTTTAAACGCACTTGAGAGTACCAAGCTCATCCTAAATTATACAAGCTTGCATAGGACTTTTATATATATTTATTTTTATTATCACAATTAGAAAAATCCTAACCAATCATAAAGCCTATTTCAATACCATCATCCGCTAATAACAACATCATAACAAACATATCACCCAATAACACTAGTGTGTGTTGAGGCTAGAGTGGGACATGTCCTAATTGGGTTTTAGAGGTAGAGTTAGTTTTCTAATGAGTGAGCATTCAAGTTATCCATTAGGGGTGATTGCATTTAAATTCATTTATCATCCTTGATTGGATTTTAAATTATGCATATTTTGTTCATTTTTTATTTAAGATTAAATATTATAAAGAGAAGAAAGAGAGTTAACTTTCTTTATTCCTTAACATAGGTTAATTTCTAAAGAATATATTTTTATGATTTTTGAACCCTTATAATGGAACATTCTCAAATTTTGATTAATCATATATTTAGATTTAGCTTGATGAATTTTAGTAAGACATGGAAGCACCTTAAGGTTAAATGAAGCTAAATCACCATCAAATATCTAAAGTTTTATCACTTCAATTTCATTATCGATAACATTCTCATTTCATTTCATTTTTTTGTTATTATTTAATACGTATACATGCATCACTTACATGTATTTTATTCTATACACTTGATATATGAGTATGCATCAATTTGATAGCAAAAGGATTTCACTTCATATTTGAAAACATATATACATGTATAAGAAACTATGCAAGTACGTGTCATTGTTAAACCATGAAAGTGATATTATCTAAGACCTCCTTGGGGCTACTTAAAGCCTCGTATTCCCAAGATGTCCAGATTATATACTTACTAATTCAAATACATATACACACATGTATAAATGTAAAGATGAAACCATGAAAAGTTATGAGTTATTATCTTTTAATTATGAATAGATAAGTTAGCTCCATGTTTATGTTTCCTCAATTTTGACAAATATTATTAGTACCAAGCTAGGATTCAGATCACTTAATTAATAATTAGCATAAAATTTAAAATAATTTGGGATTTTATTAGTGATAATAGTCACATCATATATTTATACTTATCCAACTCATGCAATTAGATGTTCCATATCCTTTTGAATTTAAAACATGTGGCATGCATATATATGGTAATTGAAATAAAGTGATTAAACATTATTGTTGACCTCACTTTTGAAGTGAGCTCTCAACTTATCCATCTTAGGCATATGACTCCTTTAGATGCTAAGAGTTCCTTAGTCTTAAGACACTTCTAGTAATTAGGTGAACACTTGACCTAACCCTAGAGACTTAGAAGAGTTAGCTAAAGGAATAGGTTATGCCTTAGGGGTATTAGAATGACTTGCCTACCCTATAGCTTCAACCAAATCCTTACTTCCTTTTCTCAAATCAAGTTCAAATTCAAATCAATTTTCAACTTAAAAATGATTTTTCTCTAATCATTCAAATCAATTCCAAATCAAAATTCAAATCAAATTCTGACTTAAATGATTTTCCTCGAATCATTCAAATCAATTTCCAACTTAAAATGATTTTTCTCAAATCATTCAAATCAATTCCAAAAATTCAAATCACTTCAAATTCAAAAGATTTTTCTCACAACCCATTTATATTCTCATTTATATTCATAAATATAAATGAATATAAATTCAAATAACCAAAACTAAATCCAAAACTCAAGTCCAAATCCAAAAATCTTTCATAAGTCACTTTGATTACATCTTATGAACTTAGCTCAAACCAAATTCAAATCACTTCAAATTCAAAAGATTTTCTCATAACCCATTTATATTTTCATTTATATTCATAAATATAGATGAAATATAAATTCAAATAACCAAAACCAAATTCAAAACTCAAACCCAAATCCAACCAAAATCGAACCTATGATTTTTCAAGTCAAATTCTTGAACTTAGCCAAATCAAACTCAAATCAATCTAAACCCTTGGATTTTCTTCATGATTCAATCAATCCTTCAATCATGAATCTAAATATTAACACAAACTTCAATCACCAAACCAAAATCAAACCAACCCAAGTCAAAACCATGTTCACCTTTTTGACTTGAAATTGTCAAATGAACCAAAACCCATTTGACTCTAAATCACTTGCAATTGGATTTATATCTCAATCATAGGTCCATATGTGAGTTCAACCAAACTTGAATCAAGCCTTGATCAAGTCAATTGACCTATTTAGGCTCACTTAACCCAAAGTGACCTAAAGCATCTTTTTAACCCAAATTCTAATCCAACCCAAATTGGATTGAACTAAGCTCATCTAAGCCTCACATTGTGAGCAACAATTATCATGAGATGATCAATCACCCAAATTAGGTCAAACCAAGTCAAACCTAGCCATTGACCAAGTCAACCCTTAATCAAAATTAAACTCAAACTAGCCAAAATCCACTATAGGCCAAATCGATTGAAACAATGATCTAAACCAATCCATCAAAAATGGTTGAACATGATCAAGCCATCAATTGAGCCAAACCTAGCCCAATTGGTCACTTGACCTAAAAAGCCAAAATAGGTTAAATCTTGATCTAAGCCAAATTGATTGAAACAAATGGGTCAAATTCATTCTAAAGTGATTGTTGAACTTGACCAAAGCCTCAATTGGCCAACTAGACCCAACCTAGCCCAATTGACCATAAACCCAACTTGACCTAAAAGGTCAAATTAATTTGAAATCAAACTAAACCAAAATTGATTGAAACTAAAGCTTCCAATACATTTCAAATAACCAACCAAACCTAAAATAACCCATGACCTAACCTAATTGGGTAAAATAGGTTAAATTGGTCAACTTGACCTATTTGACCTAGGTGAACTCAAATGAACCAAATCCAAATATAAATCAAATTGAACCAAACCAATGTTACAAAAACACTTCAAATGGTCATATGAACTTGGCCTAACCCTTGGTTTGACCCAATTTGACCAATTGCTCAACTTGACCTAAGTTGACCCATTTTGACCTAAATGGGTTAACTTAAGCCAAATCATATCAAATAAACTCCAAATTCATTGAAAATTGGCACAACCCATTTTTCAATCATTCCAAATATGCTCAAATCAAAATAAAATCCAAATGACCATTTTACTCCTATGTCAAAGGGTAACCTATGATCAAATTCACTTGGAATTTGATCATATTCCAACTAAAGACCACTTGGCATCCTCTAGTGGAACATTTGGACACTAAGGAGGGTGGTGCACAAGACCTAATTGGTTTGGGTTAGCCAAACCCAACCCAAGGCTAAAATTGATCACTCCACTCAAAATTCTCCACATGAAATCCATCCTACACTCATTTAACACGTGTGCACCTCCAGACTTCCACTCCTCTGCTAAAACTAAAGCACATGGCACTCCTAACAACCTAAACAATAATGAATCCCCTCAATTTGATCAAAATGGAAAAGAGGCTCTCGGCCATCCGATCCAAGTAGGGGGAGATATACTCCCCCTCATTTTCGCTCAAACCAGGGCTATTGCATTCGATTGAGCTCAGAGGATCAAAGGAAAGCACCCACAAGCTTCGCTAAGTATTTCTAAGCTCATTCCAATTTCCTCTTCTTGAATTTCTTCAAAGCCGAACAGGGGAGGTGAGGGATAGGTCCACTTTTCTTAATTCTCAATCAAACTCGAATTGCTCTTGCAAGAATTATCAAGGGAACAAGTCAAGTTCACCCAAAGCAAATACCAAGCATCCAAGCCATGAGAAGGGGGAGTTCGATCAAAGATGTAAGCCATTAAAGAGGGAGCTTGGTTAATTGGAAGATCCAATTCATCTCAAGGCTTGAAACCTTCAATAGGGATTCGTCTCCACTAGACGAAGCTACCTTCACCATTAGAAATGCCGGTGATAGCCTTTAACGAGGTATGCTTCAAAACCAAGCTTAAGTTAAAAATTCTTTGGTCCTTTGTGAATGGAATTATAATCCCATTGAAATTTCATCGTTAGATCTTCTTCTCTATGCTTCTAGATGGTATGGGTTGAATCCCAACCTTATCCGAGCTCAAGTGAGCTCGGATCAAGCCATGGAGGATGGATAATCTCCATCACCTGTAGGCAAAGGCAGGGATGAATCATGGACCATCCATCCCACGTATTTTGGATGGATGGTCTTGATTAATCCATTTAGATCCATTGATTTAATCCCTTTATAATCGTGGGTTTAATCCTGACCGTCTGATCCTTGATCGGATGGCCCAGAGGAAAGCGCGTAACACCACCGGATGATGCGACAACCAATTTGACAGCTTAAATAACTAATCCCGTCATGCCATGTGGAAAGCGCTCATCAGGTTAGTAGCCCACGTGGCACCGATGGGATTAGTTATATAATTAGGGTATTTAATGACCTATTAATCACATAAACTTTATAAATTCATAACTAAATGTAAAAAAATCTAAAAAAAAATGCAAACTCAACTTTATTTCAAAGATAATTCAAAGGGGAATAATAAAAAATTAAGTTTAAATGATTTTAAATTATGGATTTTCTTTAATTAGAGTTTAATTGAAAACTTAATAACCCTAATTATCCTTAATTACTCTAATAATTAATTCCAAACTCCCTAGGGTCAATTAGTGGGATGACCTCTACCTCCTATAATGTTTTTGGAATTTTTGATTGGATTAATTTAGGTAATTGCATGTTTCATCTTTAATCACTCCCTTAATCAATTAAATGATTAATTAACCTATTAATGGGTGATAAATTCATTAATTAAGCTTGTTAATCATCTTGAAATAGTGGATAGACTTAGGGAATGAGATCAGGATTCCTTTTCCAAATCTTTTCCCCTAAGTCTATTTCATTTGGATAAAAACTTAATTAATTTGCAAATTGATTAATGATTTAATCACTTCACTAAATGGCTTAATTAACCCAACTTAAAAATAAAGAAAATTAATCTAAAAACTTAATTAATCTCTTGGGTAGATCCTTAGGTGTTCAAAAGCCTAAGGTAAGTTCAAGGAAATCAAATCCAACTCACATGTGTGGGAAGGGTTATGAAAGTACTTAGTTAAACCCATTAGCTTAATTAATCAATAATTGTGAGCCAATTGCATTAGGCCCCTTTCTTTCTTAGAATTGCTGATTTTAATTCCATGTGGTTTCATATCATATGTTGGTTCATAATTGTTAGATTAATTATGTTAAAATGATGTAGGTAATGGGTAATTAATGGATTTAATTTATACCTTAACCTAAATAAAACATTAAATTAATATGATGGTTCTAAAATTAAACTAAACTAATTTAAACATATTGGTAATGGGTTAGGACTAGCAAACCCTTTCTCTTAAATCATTCTCAAATCAAATTCACAACTAACACAAAAATCTCTTTAAAATAATTTTGGTTCATTTTGAATAATCTTATCTTATAGGATTGTCCTTAGGAATTAATTAGGGTGAATGAAGTCATATGCTTACATCACTTTATTTCTTTCCAAGCATGTTAAATGATTGTTTTCCATATGAAATCATGCATTCATATCTTTTGAAAAATCAAATTAAATGAAATGCTTTCTTTATGTCAAATTGCATGTTTTGGCTAAAGTAAGAATATAAGTGGCTATTATCACTATTAAATCAAAAATTATTTTCAAAACATACAAATCAAAGATAATAAATGAAGGTATGCTACTTATAAGTACTTATAAGTTTGCATGTGACTATAACATAAGCTGTGCTTCATGTGATTTTCCTTCTCTTCTCTTAACATGGATTTGGATAGGATTTGCAAAGTGTATAGTTCATTTGAAAAGAACATAACACTTGCTTAAATCTATTCCTATACACTTCTATGTTATGACTTAAGAAGGATCTTCACATTTACACATATAAATTGCATAACCAAATCAAATACAAAAATCTTTTGCTTGATTCGTCATTCATTTATATCCTTATACATGCAGATGTAATTAAGAAAAATGGTATATTAGTCTGGACATCCTGGGATTACGAGGCTTTAAGTAGCCCCAAGTAGGTCTTGTACCTTACACCCCTGGTGTAGAAAATCATGGCGCTGTACTCACTTATGTCTTTCATACATGTAAATGTGCATTTGGTTAATGGATAAAAGAGTCCATCTTTCTACGTAAATAAAATCATTCATCCTTGAATCTTCAAATTTTCTTAGCACACCTCTTAGCATTCATCATCAAAGTGTGCTAAAGTTTTGCATTACATGTGTAAGTATGGTTAGGATCATTCATATACATGGTATACATGTTGAAAAGAAATAAATGATTGTGTGTTATGTGATAGCAATTCACCTTAATTAATCCTAAGATTCTTTTCTTATTGAATATGTTTATTTAGAGTAAATATGAACTAAGGAATAATTAAAACACATAATAAAACATTCACTAAAGAAGAATCATCAATGAATCTACCTTAGAAATTACTTAAGGTAGGGATGAAAGAGAAGTTCTCTTCTCTTTCCTTCTCTTTACAATACTTAGTAACGAAGTGTATGTTCATTCAAATCAAATAAAATCATCAATAATAATGACAAATTGACTAAACTACTTAAACTAAAACCACCCTCCTAAGTTGAATCTCTCATACTTAAAAAAATTCCAACCTTAAAGCCTAGCTAAGATATACCACACATGCCTTACATGGCACACACATTAGGCTAAGTTACCATTTCCGGCTCTATGTTAGGGCAATACATGGTTTGATGCCTGATTTTATTTTGTGATGTAATATTTTAAACTAGATGTTAGGGTGTATGTGCATAGGCTGGATGATAGGGCGATCTTAGCCTAATCATGTCTTCTGTAGGGGATTATGCTTAAGGGGAACTGTAATAAAAATATAAATACTTTTGTTGCGCAGGTTGCTTATACCCCTAAGCATAATCCAAAATCAGGACAGGTGGACTAGGTTACCCATGTGTGGGGTGCTAAGTCCAAATTATTCAATATACATGATTGGGTTGTGTGGTATGTTTAGCTAATCTTTGTTTTCATTTGCACATACATAATTTTGCAATTAAGATTTGGAATGAATTTTGCAATTAGATTTGGTCATACTAAGTCTTATGCACCATGTAAAACCTTGGAGCAAGCCAGATCCCAACCAACCAAAAGAAAGAAGGAAAGGGAGAAATGAAGAAATGAAGAAAGAAGAATGAAGAAAGAAGAATGAAGAATGAAGACCCTCATAACATAAATTCCCTCTAAGCTGTAATTATTCATTTGTAATCTAGGTTGTATAAAGGTAGAGCTTAGCTACCCATTTTTCTCTTTGGGTTTGTGCGGTGAAGCCCGATCACAAAAGTTTTTATTCTTTTGTGCTAGCTTTATAAAATTGTTTGATATTTGTTTAGCTTGTGCATTAAGATGACATATTTTTCCCTAGTTTCTTCATTGATTGATGAATGGCCTGGATGCGATTAGGCTCTTAGGGAAAAATAAATTTTCTATCCAATTAATTAATTCAAAATTAAAATTAAATAACTCAAAACCTCACCTAAAGCCTAAGACATAAATCAAGATAATAAAATATTTAACAACCCCTTAGCTGGATGTTGTATGTTTCACATCATGCATAAAATCATCTTGCTTCACTCTTGCTTATGGAGGGCTTCCACCATTGCTAGAGAATATGGCTTGAACTTTGAGAGCCATGGTAGAAATACACCTCCTTCTTGCTAATTTTGGCCCATAACCAACTTCTCATGCATTAGGCATATGAATCCTATAACATGTGTCAAATACATTATCCAAAAATTAAAATAATACTTAAGAAAATTTACATTAGATTAAGTCATAAGTTCATACCCTACATGATCTAGTCTCTTAGGGAGTGAGTTTTAAGGACTTAGTCATCTTTCTAAATAAGCAACAGCCTAGCTATCTTGCAAAAGGATAAGACTTTCCTACATGTATTTAAAATTATAGGAGGAGTTAATTGGTAGCCACCTCCAGGTAGTTGTAAGTCCAACAGTCAGGTGATTTATCCTCTCTTATGGAGGTAAACCATATTCCCCTTTTTGCCATAGATTTAGGTCGTACTTTGACCCTTGCTAAAGCTCCTTAGATTTAGGATCTGATGTTGCTTATTCCCTTTGCGGGCTACAAGTATAAATCCTCACCTTTTAGGCATTTCCATGACCTTGTATTGTGGAATTATATCTCTTAGATTTCTAATAAAAATTCAACTCAAATAAATAAATCTCCTCAAATACAAAAATATAAAGCCCAACCATAGGGTAGTTTGGGATGTTCACTAGGCTTTCTAGTATCATGAACATTCCTTAGTTATATCTTTTAGCTTCGATAATAACTCTTCCCTTTTGATCATCTAAAAATAACCAATTGATTGATAGTCCTATCTTTTGAAATCTTTGGAGGCAACGATCATTTACCTTAATCGAGAGTATTCCTAAGGAATCTCATTCCTTAGGATGTAGTTAACTATGTGGGTTTGCCTTCATATAAAACTTAATGAACCTAGTTTAAAATAAACCCTACTTTACTTTTCCATGTAAAGTAGGGGAAGAATCTCTAGTACATTCAAAGGCCCATTGTCCTTAGGAGTCCTTATTAAGTGATTAGGTCCATTGTAGGGTGGTGACTTCTATCTTTTGAGATCATACAACATTCTTCAATGTCATACCCGATCGCCCTAATAAGAATATCTATGGATCTACGTGGTGTCCAACCAAAAGTACATTTCTATCTTCATTTTATCCACATAGATTGAAGATGGAAATATAAAAATTCACCACAAATTTTTCTTGTGACTCCGCTAGGGAGGGTTCCTCTCTCCATCTTTGGTAAATGATCATTGTCTCCAAGTATCGATAGTGGGTTTGAATTTCATATGAACCCAAGACTATATTTTTTTTCATTGGCAATTAGTTTATTTCATTCTTAAGCTAAGCTAGCTAAAATCTTTTAGGTTTTAGGACCTCACTCCATGTAGGTCTTAAAACCCCTGTTGGGTCCCCCAAAAGGTGAAAGTAAAATTTAATAAAAAGAGATAACTAAAGACCTTTCCCTTACCATCTCCATGGTAAGGTAAATTTCATTCTAAAAACAAAAGAAAAATAAATCCCTCATAAAAACATGGCTTTTCAAAAGCACTTTTCCAAAATTCACACAATAAAAATATTTGCACAAAAAGTTTTACAAAACACATACAACTTAACATCATCTAACAATCTTCATGATTGTTACATGAAGGAACTTTACAAAATCAAAATCAATATACTCTTTCAAAAAGCACATATGAATATCTTCATTCACTATACCTAAATTTATTGAATGAAGATTTCATTCCAAATAAAATTAAAATCATCTTTCAAAAAGCACTTATGAACATTCTCATTCAATATACTTAAATTTATTGAATGAAGATTTCATTTACAAATAAAACCAAAATCATCTTTCCAAAAAAAGCACAAATGAACATTCTCATTCAATATACTTAAATTTATTGAATGAAGATTTTATTTCCAAATAAAAACAAAATCATCTTTCAAAAAAAAAGAAGCACTTATGAACATCCTCATTCAATATAGTTAAATTTATTGAATGAAGATTTCATTTCCAAATAAAACCAAAAGCATCCTAAAAAAAGCACTTATGAACATCCTCATTCAATATACTTAAATTTATTGAATGAAGATTTCATTTCCAAATAAAACCAAAATCATCTTTCAAAAATCACAAGTGAACATCCTCATTCAATATACTCAAATTTATTGAATGAAGATTTTATTTCCAAAACAAAATCAGGATCATCCTTTCAAAAGCACATATTTGAAAATGAACATCCTAATTTAATATATCTAAATTTATTGAATGAATATTTCATTCCTAAATAAAATTACATCATAAAAAATTGAAACTCTATTTCAATATATCTTACATATGTTGAAGTTTGAGTTTCTCCCCTTTTCAAAAATTACAAACTTGAAGATAAGCCTCTTCGTTCAATATACCCAAACTTATTGAATGAAGGCTTTACCTTCAAGAGAAATCACTCCATTTGAAACTCCACTCAACACATTCTACATGTGTTAAGTGAGATTTTCCATCTTTCAAAAAGCAATAAATCACACGGAAAAGACTTCATATTTGAAACATGAAACAGAATTGACTTTCATTTTTACATATGTAAATTTGTTAAATGGAAATATACTTTGCAAAAATCATAAAAATCAAAATACATCAGAATTCTATTTGACATACTCAAATTTGTAAAATGAGAGTTTCACTTTTCAAAAAGGAAAATAATTTGGATTCTATTTAACATACCCCATTTGTTAAATGGAAACTCCTCTTTTTAAAAAAATCAAACACATTTGGATCTTGTTATTTAGCATACACAAATTTGCTAGGTGAGATCCACTTTTCAAAAAAATAAAAACACAAAAACTAAACACACTAGTAAAGATCCTCCTTTCAAAATCACAAAAATCAAGCACATTTGGATCCTTTAGTTAGCATACCCAAATTTGCTAAGTAAAGATCCTCTTTTCAAATCAAAAATGAAACAAAGCACATTTGGATTCTCTTATTTAGCACACACAAACTTGCTAAGTAAAGGTCCTCTTTTCAAAAATCAAAATAAAACCAAACACATTTGGGGATTTATTTAGCATACCCAAATTTTCTAAGTAAAGATCCCATTTAAAAAAAAAATCAAAATCAAATTGGATTTGGACTTCATTTAGCATACACAAATTTGCTAAGTAAAGATTCTGCTTCCAAATTCACACATGATTCACATTATAAGCAAACAAGCAAAAGAAGAAGATTATTTTCAAACACTTCATCTAGCATACCCAAATTTGCTAGGCGAGTAAATTTCAAAATCACAAATCAGAACAAAATCAATCGATCGTCCATTTAACATACTCAAATTTATTAAATGAAGGGTATCAAAACATAAAAGAATTAAATTCAAATATGAACCAATGGAAGTATAAAAAATTCCTTTAAAATAGTTTTGAACCCATTTTCAACATACACAAATTTGTTAAAAATGAATTCTAAACTCAAAAAATCTCCTTTCTAATCCATTCAAAAATCTCTTCTAAATTCAAAGAGCCCCACTTAACATATTCAAATTGTTGAGTGTGGGTTCAAATTCTAAAATCAAAATTCTAAAAGTTAGCAAAAACAAAAATCTGATTCGAGTTTATTTTCCAAAATTACAGAATTCCAACTCAGTGCCAGTCAATTTCTCTCAAGTTCAGTTCAGTTTAGTTCAATTCTAATGGTAGCTCAAAAGTATGTCTTCACATTTCATTTTGGGATGGATTTGGCTTTGGATTGGGTCAGCCTCCTATAGACAGACTTCGCCCATCTGATTCACCTCGATCGAGGATTCGAAGGGGCTAGGATTACTTGTGAGGGGGTAGCCCTCACAACCGTTAGCTAGAGTGTGGTGACTGGGTAGAAGCCAGTCATCCATGTTGAGATGCCGTCTGACTCAGAGTTTCCCTCACTAAAGAGGAAGGTTGTTGTAGTTCCGCAGAGTTGCAGCCGTGCATTCGGGTTCCACATTACCCCAAAGACCTAGTACCCGCTTATTGGCTCCTTCCAAGGGGAAGACTATCCTGTCTTTAGGGGTAGTCTCCCCAAACTTTGAGATAGGGTCTAGTTCCCATATTGCTCCTCCCACCAGGACCCAGCCCCGCAACCGATGCTACAAGATAAAGATGCATCATGAGCGCATAACCAAGGAGTTGGAGACAGTTTCTCAAGCTGCAGTAGAGAAATTACCCAGGATAGTTTCTCCTATGATCATAGAGAACAAGTTCCATCCTCTCTCCAAATTTGATGAAGAGGAAGATCTTAAGAGGTTTACAGTGTCACCTCCCTCTGTAGTACAGTATGAGGCTCATACCAGAGATAGGAGGAGGTCGTACACCAGCCTCAGATCAGTTCTACGTTGGGTTGGCAGGGCTTATGGATGCTCAGAGTCTAGGGCCCAATTTGATTTATGATCTGTCATCCCTCACAGCATAGGCGAGCACATCAGAAAGGAGAAGGCTACATAAGCCAGTGTATCAGTACATGTTACTAGTCAAGAGAGGTAGAGGTACAGCAGGTAGTCTGTGACCCCAGCCCTCATAAATTTTCTCGATCGGTGTGCTACCCTGGCCGATCATACTGACAGTATTATATTGACGGGTACTACCCACCATAGGAGAGGAGCTCCTGCATCGAGAGAGTCAGTGGTGCCTCCATCACATCGCTCTACTCTATGACCACCATCTCCAGTACAAGTTTCATCTTCCATAGTTCCAGTAAAGGCCATGAAAGAAGCATCTGGGAAAACGAAAGCCTCACTGGTGATCCAGCTATGACCAAGAGATCCTATTTCATCTACAACGCCGACTGAGGCGAGGCCAAGCTCTCTTGGTCGACCTCCTTCCCCAATTATGGTAAAGAGGGAATGGAGACCTTGGAGCATAGTAGTCGTGCCATCACCACCACCACCACAGTAGATAGTAGAAATATTAGCAGTAGTAGAGGGGCAAGAAGATAGTACCATTGTCCCTATGGCTATAGATCCTCCCAGGAGTAGCACTCCACCCATATATAGTGACAGTTAGGAGCATGTATCCTCTAGTGAGCATAGTCCTCATAAGATTAGTTCTCTAGCAGTAGGGGAGGTTAGATGTATCTCTATTCATGACAGCGATCCCACCACTGATCAACCACAATCATTTGTGCCCGCATAGTTGGACCGTTCCCTCGATGAATTGTAGGACAATATCTCATGGAAAAGGAGGAGATTCTAGAGTACGCCTGGTCTGACTTAGAGGAAGAAAAAGTTAGCTTTGATCCCAATAAAGATGATATGCTAGAGGACTCAGCAGAGGTGCATATGGTTGACATCAAGGGCTCCCTCCTTAGGGATTAGCAGAGTTTGGAAGGTGCTGCGGCCGAGCAGGATGACACAACCTACTCAACCCAACACCTCCTTCAACAACTTAAACAGAAGGATGAACAAATTGACAAAATGGGAAAGAGGCTTGAAGATTTTCTAGCAGTAGTCTTGACACTTCAGAATCAAGCTCCAATAGTGCATCCTACTATCGTAGAGATCGGTCAGCCCGAGTTGTTACATGTTTTAGATCAAGCCAAGACTTCACCTCTAGTGGAGCAGGGTAGCACCAGCTTGTGTAGAAATGTAGTGGATAATACCTCCATACAAGAAAAAGATATTAAACTCATGGTTGAGTAGTAAGTGGGAGAAGTGTTGGCGCAAGCCTGAGGAGGATCATTAGTTCTAAAGGGTAGACCCTACCTAGAGGAATTTGATGCCATCCAATATCTTAAGGGTTTTGTGCCACCTTCTTTCAAGAGTTTTGATGATAGTGGGAACCCACGCCAGCACATAGCTCATTTCAGGGCCAGCTGTTGCAACACTGGTGGCAGCAATGCATTATTATCCCATCTTTTTGTTAGTAGCTTAGCAGGTATAGTCTTTGATTGGTACGTTAAACTCCCTAACAGTTCAGTGAAGACTTTTGCTGAATTAGAGCAACTCTTCATTAAGAGTTTTGCTGGAGCTAAACAAAAGGTGACTGTGAGCGATCTCGTTGTAGCACAATAACACCCCAGTGAGTCCCTTATTGACTATATTCTCAGATGGCACAATTTTAGTATGAAATGTGAATCACAACTGTCTAAACAACATGCCATTGAAATTCTACTAAAGAATATTCATGGCTCAACCACCTTCATGCTCAAAGACTTTACCATCAAGATATTTGAGAAACTAATCAACAAGGTAGCTAGTCTACAAGGAGATGCCGAATAGTTTCCTTTACAGGACCAACCATCAAAGCCAAAGCCACAGAAGGCCTATGAGAAAAGGGTGTTAGCAAAGATTGGACAAGGGAAGCAACCGACAGAGAAGATGAGAGCTGCTCCAAACCATCACTTCCACCTCCTCTACCACTGTCTAGGCCATCTTATCGGCTGCTACAATAGCCTCCACAGCCTTCACCGCCTCCTCCTCAGCGGTACACATACCCACTGCCAGGTATCTATAATCCACCTACTCTTTTGGATAAACTAAAGAAACCTTATTCATTTAAGAGGGAGGTAGTCAAAAAAATCTTTAAGAACCTCTTAAAAAAATATGATTTTAAACTACCCGAGCCTAGAAAGCCGGAGGAAGTGGGCAGGAGCAATAATCCTAACTTTTTCCCCTATCATCACATGCTAAGCCATGTTTTGGAGGATTGCTTTACATTCAAGGATCGGCTTGAGCATAGCTACAAGACAGGCACCATAATTATCCCAAAGGAATACCTTATAGAACAACTATCTAGTTCTATTAGGGTAATCTTTGGGGATACTTGTGATCCTTTCAAAACCAAAGAAGGTTGGGATATCTCCTTATCTCAAACCTCTAAAAAGATTATATCCAAAATTAAGAAACTTTTCTTGCAGGTGCCTAAGGCAACTCAAACCTCTAACATCAAGAAAGGTTCGCAAGTTGCCACAGACAACTTAGGGAAGGTGGGAGCTTAACAGCAGCAGCAACAGCCCACACTTTCTTAGGATAGCCAAGTCTCGCAACCACCGACTGAGCCCAGCCTCCATTGCACCGTTGCAGCTACTACTTCACCGAGCACTTCTACTTTAGCTAGCTCTTCTTCTAGTAGACATTTTGTATCGGCGGATGAGGGCATCAAATCCCTCACCCCACTTACTTTACTAGATTTCTACTATGTACCTCCTTCAAAATCCAAGAAATTGAGAAATAAAGCTAATTTGAATTACATTTATGCCACTTCTGATGGGTTGTCTAATTCAACTCTCATAGAAAACTCTTCAAGTCTAAATAATAATTATAACAACTCTGATCTTCCATTTTCTAATTAATAGATGGACTTTCCTTCTCTGAATAATACGGGTTCCCCTTTTGAGATAGACTTGGAATCATCTGATTCTGAGGGTCCTATAGGAGAAGCTCTAGGTGAGCCTGATGTGCAGGTAAAATCTTTTACTAAATCACCATAAGAGATCACCAAAGTTAACCTCCATAGTGGCAAGGTTCTACCTCCTAGGGCAGCACCTCAAGATAAGGGAAAATAAGTAATTGGTACCAGCAAGCAAGAAGCCACTCCACAAGATGCTCCACCCATGGATATGCTTGTGGAGGATCAGCCTAAAGTTGATTATAATGTCCTCACTCACTTAAGAAAATTTCTAGCTAAACTAAGAATTTATGATGCCCTTGTCTTATCCAAAGAGATGAGGGAATCATTAATCAGGGCTCTTCTTAATCTAGAGATATGCTTAGCTCAGTTGACCGATGTTGGAGTGGATGCACATTATTCAAGAGAAGCCCAAGGAGTCACATTTACAGATGAATACCTTCTTCTTAGGGATATGGACATAACCGTCCCCTTTACATAATAGTGGATATGGGCAGATTCAGACTTTCCAGGGTTTTGGTTGATCCAGGTGCATCGGTGAACATTATGAGTCTAAAGACCCTTGCCTATTTGAAGATCAACATCTCTATACTTTAAGGAGATCGGATGATGTTGAGAGGATTTAATGAACAAGGCAAGAGGGCCTTAGGCTCCATAGTGTTACCTTTAGAAATAGGTGACTGGAAGATTGAAGCCAAGTTCTATATAATTGATTCAAATACTTCATTCACTACTTTGCTTGGTAGGCCTTGGATACACTAGAACAAGATGATTCCATCTTTCCTTCATCAGTGCATCAAGTTCCAAAAGGATGGAATCAAATACTCTGTCAAAGGAGATGAAAAGCCATTTTTAATTAAAGAGATCGAGATATATGAAAATGCGACCTACTATCTTCCTCAAAACCAAAATGTCTATTCTCGTGAACTTGGGAAAAATTCAAAAGCAAAAGAAAAAGAAAAAGAAGGAAATGAAAAAGAAATAGAAAAAGAAAAGAAAAAGAAAAATACAAGTGCGTGAGAAAAGAACACTGAGGAAGAGGTAGAGCCGCATGTCACATTCCACCGACAGTTCATCCCACCATACGAACACATGGGTAGGATGACTCGACCTCCACCAGTCAGAGGCAGAGGTAGACATAGAGGCAATTCCAAAGGCAGAAGATCCCCTGGTTGGCAGCCAACTAGCAAGGGTTATGGTCCAGTTCACAGAAGTATTCCTGCTATTCACATAGACTCGGAATCCAGCTTGGAGGACGAGTCTCATATGATTAGCATACCAGCCAACCCCTATCAGTGGATTTCAATGGAGGTGACACTTGAGCTAGACAATGAGGATGACCAGGCCTCCAAGCAAAGCACGAATGTATTCAAATCATAATTATGCAAAACTGTTAGGCAGTAGCTGGGAACTTTAGCTATTACCTCACTTTCTTCTCAAAAAGTTGAAGGTTTAGTAGTTAAGGAAGCCCCCAGGTTTTCCATAGATATTAAGCCAAAGAGATTCCTGTTGGGATCATCATCCTCAAGTGTAGAAGCAGATGTAGAACTTGAAGATAATTTATATAAAGATTTAATAAAATTATCTTTTGATTAGTACTCGCTTTGTGTTTCAAATATTAAAAAGAAAGGTTTGATTCCTTATACATGGTCCAAGCATAGGTTAGAGTATTTTGAAAAGCTGTAGAGCAACAAAGGTAGGGACGCACAATCAAGATCAGGACTAGGATTTGGCACAGTGGATCCAGCCGATGATGATGATTACTGCTTAGTTATCATCAATTATTTGGAGTCTGATAGGTTTTTCTCAAACCACACTAACTCTTATGAGGAAGTGTGTTTAGAAACTTAAGATGATCCATATGATCTTCAAATCAAAGATGCATCGCCAAAATTTGAAGAGCAAATCCATTCAATAATTGACAAGCTTAAAGAAATCAATCTCGAGATGGAAGAAGATCCACTCCCGACATACATTAGTCCTTGCTAAATGAAGAAGAAACCAATGACTTAGTTAGGCTATTGACTAAGTTTAAGGACTACTTTGCATGGAGTTACGAAGAGATGCTCAGATTATCTCTTAATGTAACAGTCCACAAACTAGCAATAGACCCCATTGACCTAATTTTTAAGATGAGCTCTCAACCCCTCCATCTTAGACATAAGACTTCTCTTAGACTTTAAGCGTTCCTTAGTCTTAAGACACATCTAGTGATTAGGTGGACACTCAACCTAACCCTAGAGACTTAGATGAGTTAGCCATAGGAATAGGTCATGCCCTAGGGGTATTAGAAAAATTTGCCTACCCTATAGCTTGAACCAAATCCTCACTTCCTTCTTTCAAGTCAAACTCCAAACTCATATCCAATTCAAATCTCAATCAAATCATGAATCAATTTCAAATGATTGAAACTCATGATTGAAATCTAAATCAAATTCCAAAATCTTTCTTAAGTCACTTTAATTTTGCTTTTATGGACTTAGCCAAAATCAATTCAAACTCATGAAATTCTCTCATAACTCAATATATATTCTCATTTATATTCACATATATAAATGAAATATAAATTCAAACAACCAAAACCAACTCCAAAAATCAAACTCAATTTCAATCAAAATTCAACCTAAGCCTTTTAAGTCAAATTCTTGAACTTAGCCAAATCTAATTCAAATCAAGCCAAACTCTTGATTTTTCTTCATGATTCAATCAATCCTACAATCTTGAATCCAAATATAAACATAAACTTCAATCATCAAACCAAAACTAAATTCAAAAAAATCAAACCCAAGTCAAACTCTTGTTCACCCTTTGAACTTGAAATTGTCAAATGAATCAAAACCCATTTGACTTCAAATCTCTTGCAAATAGATTTATATTTCAATCATAAGTCCATATGTGAGTTCAATCAAACCCAAATCAAGCTTTGACCAAGCCATTTGACCCACTAAGGCTCACTTGACCCAAAGTAACCTAAAGTACCCCTTATGAGCCAAATTTTAATCCTAACCAATTTGGATTGAACTAAGCCCATATTGGGTCAAACCAAGTCAAACCTAAGGGTTGACCAAGTCAACATTTAGCCAAAATGAAGCCCAACATAGCCAAAATCTACCACAGGCCAAATTGATTGAAACCATTGATCAAAACTCATTCATGATAAATGTTTGAACTTGACCAAGTCATCATTTAAGCCTAACCTAACCCAATTGGCCACTTAACCCAAGTTGACCCAACTTGACCTAAAAAGTCAACATGTGTCAAAACTTGATCTAAGCCAAATTGATTGAAGCCAATGGGTCAAATTCATTCTAAAATGATTATTGAACTTGACCAAAGCCTCAATTAGCCAATTAGACCCAAACTAACCCAATTGATTATGAACCCAACTTGACCTAAAGGGTCATTTTGAGCCAAAATCAAATTAAACTAAAATTGATTGGAAACAAAGATACCAATCCATTTCAAATGACTAATGAAACCTAAACTAACCTATGACCTAACCCAAATAGGTCAAATGGGTCAAATTGGTCAACTTAGAATGTGGATACTCCAAAGGCTTCACATTGTACATAAGATGAAATCTTATGACCAATGCTCATCCTAATCCCCCCATTACAATCGTTTTGAAACCCTAATTATAAAATTACATGAAAAGGAAAAGTAAATGTAACTGACACCTACAAAATAGAAATTAGCTAAACAAACCATACAAATCCCAAGCATGTACATTAGACTTAGCACCCCACACATGGGTAACTAAGTCCACTGAGCCCATTGGATTATGCTTAGGGGTATAAGCACCTGCACAACAAAAGAATTTATAGATTTATTACAGCATCCCTTAATCACAATCCCTTGTAGAAGATAATGATTAGACTAAAATCACCCTACCATTCATTCTATGCACATTCACCCTAGTATCCAGACTAGAAATAATACATCACAAAATTAAAGCAAAAAACAAACCATGCATTGCCCTAATCTAAAGCTAGAAATGGTGACTTAGTATAATGTGTGTGCTTTAAAAGGTTTGTGTGGTATGCTTAGCTATGGCTTAAGATTTAGATTTTCTAAGTATGAAGATATTCAACTTAGATGAGCGATTTCATTTAAGTGTTTAGTTGATTTGGTTTGATTTTATTTTGTATTTTGATTTGGTTAAAGTGAATCCTACAAAGTAATTACTAAGTTGTAAAGAGAGGGAAAAGAGAAGAGAACTTCTCTTTCCTTCCCTACCTTAAGTAATTTCTAAAGTAGATTCATATTTAATTTTGTTTAGTGAATATATTATTATGTTTTTTAATTAATCCTAAGTTTAGATTAACTCTAAACAAACTTATTTAAAAAGAAAGGTATTCTAAGATTAAGTAAAGTGAATTAATTGCACAAAACACACATCACTTCATTTCTTTCCCAACATATATAACATGCATATGGATGAATCCTAAGCATATTTATACATGCAAATGATAATGTTTAGCACACTTTATGATGAATGCTAAGTAGTGTTACTTAAGAAAATTTGGATGCTTTATGATGCATGATTTTCATTAAGTAGAAAAGGGTTATTCTTTTATCCTTTATTCATATGCACATGTGTATGTATGAAAGGCATAAGTGAGTGCGGTGCCATTATTAGCAACAAGGGTGTAAGTGACAAGACTTACTTAGGGATACTTAAAGCCTCATAATCTCGGGATTGTCCAGACTAATATACCACTTTTCTTAAATACATATGCATGTACCAAAAGAGATAAATGGAAACGAGAAAGATGCAAAGTTTATGTTTACTTAATTTTTGGTTTGTTTATGCAATTTTTGTGTGTAAATGTAAAGATCCTTCTTAAGTTATAACATGGAAGAGGATAAGAGTAGATTTTAAGCAAGTGTTATATTCTTTTAAAAGAATTATACACTTTTGCAAATCTTATTGAAATCCATGTTAAGAGGAAAGAAAGGGAGAAAACATAAGGCACATATTTATATTCACATGCAAGCTTATAAATAAAGTATAAGTAGCATACCTTTTAGTTTTGATATTTAATTTATAAGTTTTCAAAAATGATTTTATATTTAATAGTGATAATAGCCAATCATATTTTTTAGTTTAGCCAAAAACATGCAATTTGACATAAAGAAACATTTCATTTTAATTTTGATTTTTAAAAGGGATGAATGCATGAATTTCATATGACATACACATTTAGCATGGTAGAAAAAAAATAAAGTGATAAAAGCAATGTAAATTCACTCACATAATTAATTCCTAAAGACAATCCTATGAAATGAGAAAGTTTAAAGTGAATCAAAGTTTGTTTAATGTGATTTTTGTTTTGAATTTGCTTTATGTTTGATTTAGGAAATGTGAGAGAATGTTTGCTGGTCCTAACCCATTTCCCCCATGTGTATGACATTTTATTTTAATCTTTAGATGATTAGATGATTAGATGATTTTTATATTTTGATTAGGTTAAGGTGTGAATTAAGTGTATTAATTACCCCTTACCTATACCACCTTAGCATACTTAATCAAATAATTATGAGCTAATGTATGACATAAAACCATACAAGGAATTTAAATAAGCAATGCACCTAGGAAGAAAAGGGGCCTAATGCAATTGGCTCATGATTAATGATTAATTAAGCTAAAGTGTTTAAGTTAAGTACTTTCATAACCCTTCCCACACATGTGGTTAGGTTTTGATTTCCTTAAGCCACTTAGGTTATTGAACACCTAAGCACCTACCCAAAGTAAATTAGTTAAGTTCTGAAAGGTTTTAAAATTTTATCAAATTAATTAGGTAGGTAATTAGTGGATTAATCCTTAATTAAGTTTGGATTAAGAAAGAAAAAGGGGGTTTAAGGAATAGCTTATGGAAATTATCCTAAAATTATTCACTAAACCCCCTATTCTCTTAAACAAACCTTAATTAACTTAATCAAGAGATTAAACCATTGATTACACACTAAAATAGGCTTAATTATATTAGGAGAGTAATTAGGAATGAATCCATCAATTACCATAATTAAACCATTAATAAATCCCAAAAAAATTAGGGGAGGCAGAAGTCATCCCACTAAATACACATGAGAAGTTTGAGATTAATTAATGGAATAATTAGAGGTCAATTAGCCTAATTACATTCCCAATAAAACCCAAATTCAGATAATAACACTATTTAAACTCTAGGAAAATCAATTTTATAATATTTTACATTCAATTATCTTTCATACGCAATTTATTTCATATTTTTCTAATTTTTTTACACTTAGATATGAATATTTGAAGATTTTATGATTAATTAGGCAATTTAATCCCCTAATTATGTGACTAACCCCGTCGGCTCCATGTAGAGGATGACGCGGAGTGCACTTTCCACATGGCATGATTGGAATGGTCACTTAAGTTATCACATCATAGTTCCATGTTAGTGGCGATTCTATGCGCTTTCTCCCCATCCATCCGATCAAGGATCAGATGACTAAGATCAAGCCCACGGTTCTTAAGGGTTAAAAAGACAGATCTATATGGATTAATCAGGACCATCCATCCAAAACACATGGGATGGACGGTCCATGATTTATCCCTGAGATCGCCTATGGGAGATGGCCACCGTTCATCTTCCATGGCATGATCTGAGCTCAATTGAGCTCGGATTGATCTCAAATTTAACCCACATCATCATGCAGCAAGGGGATGAACATCCAATGGCTTCTCATGGAATGAGACTTCACTTCACAAAATACCACACTATGGCTAATTTAAGCTCGGTTTAATGGCATACCTCACCGGAGGCTATCACCGGCACTCGATTCCCTTGAAGAAGCTTCGTTTAGTGGAGATGAAGCCTTGTTGAGGTTTTGTGGCCTTGAGATTGAATGGATCTTCCTATAGCCCAAGTAACCCTTCAATTGAGCTTGGCCTTGATCAAAAGCACTCTTCCCTTGCTTGCAGAACTTGTATGAAGCTTGGGGTGAGTTCAATTTGATCCTCTGAAGGTGCTCGAAGGTGGAATTAGACTGGTTTTGAGTATTGGATGAGATGGAATTCAAGTGGAGCTCCCCTATTTTTAGTCTAAGAAAATTGAGAAATGGGAAATTGAATTGGCTTGATAGAGCTTAGGGAGGCTTGGAAATGGTTCCTTCAACTTTCCTTAGCTCATTCGAATTGGAGACTAATGAATTCAAATGAAATTAGGGGGAGTATATCTCCTCCTAGAGCAATCAGATGACCGTGAGTGCTTGTACCATTTGATCAAATTCACCACATTGAGTGGGTTGTTTTGGCCATTTTGAAGGGCATGGAATTCAGTTTTGGCCAGAGAAGGAGTGGAAGAGCTTACCATGTGCAAAATAAGGTGGAGGAAGGAATCCCATGTGCTCATTTCCATGAGGGTGGTAAATTTTGACCTTGGGTTGGGTTTGGATGACCCAAACCCATTGAGTCATGTGCATCATGTCCATTAGTGACCATTTGGTCCACTAAGAGGTTGCCAAGTGTCCATGGAAAGAAATTGACCAAATTCTAAGTGGTTTGATTTTGGGTTACCCAATGGCCTTGGGATAAAATGGTCATTTGACCTTTATTTTAGTTTGGATATGTTTGGTATGATTGAAAAATGGGTTGGGCCAAGTTTCATTGAATTTGGAGTTGGTTTGATGTGGTTTGGCTCATGTTGACCCATTTAGGTCAAAATGGGTCAACTTGGGTCAAGTTGACCAATCAAACCAAGGGTTGGGTCAAGTTCATATGACCATTTGAAATGTTTTGGCAACTTTGGTTTGGTTCAATTTGGTTTTGGTTCATTTGATTTCATTTAGGTCAAATGGGTCAAGGTGACCAATTTGACCCATTTGACCTATTTGGGTTAGGTCATGTGTTGATTTAGGTTTAGTTGGTCATTTGAAATGGATTTGTATCTTTATTTCCAATCAATTTTGGTTTAATTTGATTTTGGCTCAAAATGAACCTTTAGGTCAAGTTGGGTTTATGGTCAATTGGGCTAGGTTGGGTCTAGTTGGCCAATTGAGGCTTTGGTCAAGTTCAACAATAATTTTAGAATGAATTTGACCCATTGGTTTCAATCAATTTGGCTTAGATCAGGTTTTGACACATATTGAATTTTTAGGTCAAGTTGGGTCAACTTGGGTCAAGTAGCCAATTGGGCTAGGTTAGGCTCAAATGATGACTGGGTCAAGTTTAAACATTGATCATGAATGAATTTTGATCAATGATTTCAATCAATTTGATCTATGGTGGATTTTAGCTAGTTTAGGTTTCATTTTAGTCAAATGTTGACTTGGTCAACCCTTAGGTTTGGCTTAGTTTGACCCAATTTGAGTGATTGATCATCTTATGATGATTGTTGCTCATAATGTGAGGTTTAGATGGGTTTAGTTCAATCCAATTTGGTTAAGATTAGAATTTGGCTCATAAGGGGTACTTTAGGTCAATTTGGGTCAAGTGAGCCTAAGTAGGTCAAATGGCTTGGTCAAAGCTTGATTTGAGTTTGATTGAACTCACATATGGACTTATGATTGAAATATAAATCCATTTGCAAGTGATTTGAAGTCAAATGGATTTTGATTCATTTGATAATTTCAAGTTCAAAGGGTGAACATGAGTTTGACTTGGGTTTGATTTTTTGAATTTAGTTTTGGTTTGATGATTGAAGTTTATGTTTATATTTGGATTCAGGATTGTAGGATTGATTGAATCATGAAGAAAAATCAAGAGTTTGACTTGATTTGAATAGGATTTGGCTAAGATCAAGAATTTGACTTGAAAGGCTTAGGTTGAATTTTAATTGAATTTGAGTTTGTTTTTGGAGTTGGTTTTGGTTGTTTGAATTTATATTTTATTTATATATGTGAATATAAATGAGAATATAAATGGGTTATGAGAAAAGTTCATGAATTTAAAGTGATTTGAACTTGATTTGAGCTAAGTCCATGAGAGGGGATTAAAAGACTTATGAAAGATTTGGAATTTGACCATGGATTTTGGATTTGATTTTGAGTTTAGTTTAATTGATTTGAATTTATATTTCATTTATATGTGTGAATATAAATGAGAATATAAATGAGTTTTGAGAAAATTTCATGAATTTAAATTGATTTTGGCTAAGTCCATAAGGGAGAAATCAAAGTGACTTAAAAAGATTTTGGAATTTGATTTGGATTTCAATCATGGGTTTCAATCATTTGAAAATGGTTCTTGATTTGATTGAGATTTGAAGTGGATATGAGTTTGAAGTTTGGCTTGAAAGAAGGAAGTGAGGATTTGGTTCAAGCAATAGGGTAGGCAAATTTTCCTAATACCCCTAGGGCATGACCTATTCCTATGCCTAACTCTTCTAAGTCTCTAAGGTTAGGTTGAGTGTCCACCTAATCACTAGATGTGTTTAAGACTAAGGAACTCTTAAAGTCTAAGAGAAGTCCTATGTCAAAGATGGAGGGGTTGAGAGCTCATCCTAAAAATGAGGTCAAAGCGATAAGTGTGACAAACATTGTTGATTGAAAGCGATCAACAATATTGAGCATCACAATCTACTCCTAACCCAAGGTGTAAAAGGAATCCAGAGCTCAGTGCAATGTGACTCTATTCATGTCAAGGACATAAGAGATGGAAAGAGGAATCCACTAGGAATAGAGCAAGTGAACCTTCCACTAGGTAAGCAGGTTCAAGTAATCCACAAAGGGATGAGAGGTTTGATTTGAGTCTCACCGGGGAGAGAAATTGATTTGATTTAATTTGTTGTTTTGTGTTTGTTTTTGACTCCAACGGGGATGGAAAAGTGAACTCTACACTGAGGAGGCAAGTTTAATTCATCCACTGGGGAGGAAGGGTTATGAAATCTGTTAAGGGATTAGAATTCGAGATCCGTAGGGGAACTAGAAAGGTTTGCATCTCACAAAGGAGAAACAAAAGATTTTGATTTGGATTGATTGATTGATTATTTTGTTTTAGATTTTTAGATTTTTGCATTTTGAGATGGGTCATGTTGGTTTGCGAAGGGTGGTATGAATTGATTTACCAATCCAAAGGGGTAGTCCAAAGCAGGGCTATCCAACCAAAGGAACGCCTTTTGGTATGCAACAACTGTACTAGGAAGAAAGCATAGTAGACATACATCCAAAGTAGGGACCAGTTACCGCGGTGATTTATTGGCAAGGCAACAGATTGAACCCGACCTAGGGCTGACTATTGAGTGAATGCCACTGGGGGACTTAAATCAGCTTAAAGATAGTCAAAGATTAACTTCATTTTAGTTTTTTTTTGACGGATTCCATCAGTTTGTGATGGACTGCACTGAGTAGAGGTAATGATGGCCTTGATCTAACTTAGATTTATCAATCTAAAGGGAGTAATCTACCAACCAGAAGATAGGACTAACCAACTAAAGGGATGCTTTTCGATTTGCAGTGGTCAAGTGAGGAAGAAAGTGCAGGGACTCACATCTTTCAGAACAAGGAATCATTGGGGTGATAAGTTGGCAAGGAAACAAATAAAACCTGACCCAGGGATGACTATTGAGTGAATGCCGCTTCGGGACTTAAATCAACTAAAAAATAGTCAAAGATTAAATTCATTTTTTAGTTTATTTTGATGGATTCTATTGGATTGTGATGGATCACACTGAGAAGGAGCTTATATCAACTTAGACCTAACTTAGATTTACTGAACCAAAGGGAATAGCTTCCCGATAAATGGGAGAACTATCCAACCAAAGGAGTGCCTTTTGGTTTGCAATGATCAATTTAGGGGAAGAAATCTTGGAGACTCATATCTTCCACTACAAAAGACCACTGGGGTGATCGGTTGGCAAGGCAACAGATCGAACTCGACCTAGGGTTGACTATGAGTGAATGTTACTGGGGGACTTAAATCAACTCAAAGATAGTCAAAAATTAAATTCATTTTTTAGTTTGCTTTGATGGATTCTATTAGTTTGTGATGGATCACACTAAGAAGGAGCTTATATCAGCCTAGACCTAACTCAGATTTACTGAACCAAAGAAAATAACTTCCCGTCGATGGGAGAACTATCCGACCAAAGGAGTGCCTTTTAGTTTGTAATGATCAATTCAGAGGAAGAAAGCTCGGGGACTCACATCTTCCACTACAAAAGACCATTGGGGTGATCGGTTGCTTTGGGCAACAAATCAAACCTGACCTAGGGCTGCCCATCGGTTTGCGACAGTCATGTTAGAAAGAATGTGTCATGGTCTTACATCTTTCAAAGCGGAATGATTGCCGGGGCAACCTACTTGTGGAAAAATAGATTGAACCCGACCTAAGGGAGACTACGGGGTACTAACCCAGGGATTTATCTCAACTCAAGTAGTCAGGCAATTCCTATAGGGAGTTTTGCTGACACTGGCCTAAAGATAGGATGCCTGCTTGGGAAAAGGGGCCCTTTGGGGGCTTGGATTCCTAATCCACAAGCGAAATAATTTGTTTGTTTATTTATTTATTTTAATGTGGACCTTGTTGGTTTATGAGGGATCAAACTGAGAAGGAGCTTATATCAGCTTAGGCCTATCTCATATTTGTTGAACTAAGGGAGAATCTGTGTATCCGCTGAATAAATTCTCCAACCATAGGGGTGGCTACTAGGAAATGGGGACTGTCCAATCCAAGAGCAACCCGGGTAGTGTCTAAATGGGGTCGCAAATGACGTGATCCAAGTAGAATGCTCACAAAGAGAGGGGCCACTAAGGGCTTAATCTAAAACCCTGGAGAAGATGGCATGGCTAGTCATATATCCAACAGGTACTCCGCGGCCAACTCAAGAAGAAAGCTTGGGGACTCATATTTGTCAAGAGTGTTGTATCCACCAGGGGAGTCACTGTCAACAAAGCGAATATTAACCAACATAAGGTGCCCATCAGTTTTCAACAATCAGCCTAGGAAGAAATCTTGGGGATTCACATCTTCCTGTAGCGAAACTAATTGCTGGGATAGTCTATCTTCAGCTCGATAGGTGCCATCCGACCTAGGGCGACTACTGAGTGAATGCCACTGGGGGACTTATATCTACTCAAAAGTAGTTAAGAGGAAAGGAGCCTCTGGGGAACTTATCTGAAACCTCAAATATATTCAACCAAGTTAGTGCATGATGGCTAGTTCAAGAAGAAAGCTCCGGGACTCACATCTTCTTAAACAAAGTCAACATGAGGTAGCCTACTGGTTGAGTAGTGAAGTCTACCAAACTAACAAGTCACTCATTGGTTTGAAATGGTCAAATTAGGAAGAAGGCGTAGGGACTCACATCCTCCAACAAATGACCACTGGGGTGACATACTAGCGAGGTAGCATGTAGACCCGACCTAGAGCAGCTAATGAATGAGTGCCACAGAGGCCTGCTCCTATATCAAAATAGCTCGAGAAGAACATATGTGTTTGTTGTTGTGTTTGTGTAAAAGGGAATAGGATGCCTCTCGGGTTCTCTTACACCTATTCTAAACACGCTTGGGAAATTGGGTGAAATGATGCCACGGATGGCAATCGGGATTCCCACTAAGAAAGGATGTCGCTTGGGTTCTCACACCTAACTTAGTTGTGCTAATCAAAATAGGATGCCTCTTGGGTTCTCTCACACCTATTCTAATAGTGCCGAGAGATTGTGTTTATGTTGTGAAAGAGGAATAGGATGTCGCTGGGGGACTCTTACACCTACCCTAGACACGTCATGACAGATTCACAAGACAAGCAAATAATGCTTTGAAGAGAAGAAGATTTTGATGAAATGGAATCAAATTTTTATTGATTGATAGAATTGTTTTCAAAACATGATTTTTATGGATAATATTTCTTTAAATAAATCCCATTAAATGAAAGCATCGGGTGTTCCCCCTTACAATCAATGAGCTGATAAGATCCTCCTTGGTAGGCCTTCTCTATGACATAGGGGCTTTCCTAAGTGGGTTCAAACTTGCCTCCCATCTTTCGACGGGAAATAATTGGTATCCTTAGGACTAACACAAGTTCTCCTACTCGGAAAGACTTAGGGCGGACCAGCTTGTTGTGAGATTGAATCATTTTGGCCTTGTATAACTCAAGGTTCTAGCATGCCTATAGGCGACTCTCATCCAAACCTTTGAGCTCTTCTAATCATAAGTTTGCATTCTACTCTATAGTGATCTTGCTACCCAATGTTATCCTTAGTGACAGGAGTTGAACTTCTAAAGGTAGAGTGGCTTCGGACCCATACACTAAGGAAAATGGGATAGATTGAGTTGGAGTTCGGTATGTCATGCGGTAGGCCCATAAGGCTTCAACCAACTACTCATTCCACAGTCACTTATTGTCATCCAATATTTTCTTCAAGATCTGGATGAGAGTTTTATTGAAATCTTATGGTAAGCCATTTGCTCTGGGTAGTAGATTGTAGAGTATCTCCAATCTATACCATGTCTTCTGGCGAAACCATTGATCTTGGTGCTTTTAAATGCAGTAGCAATATTATATATAATTTATCGAGGCACCTCGAACCTATATACAATATGATTCTTGAAAAACTAAAGCACATGCTGAGCTATGACCTCTCTGAGTGGGATCGCCTCTGCCCACTTGGAAAAGTAGTTGGTGGCAGCTAAGATGAACTGATGCCCCTTGGAAGAAGGAGGATCGATAGGATCCATTATATCGGTACCCCAACACTCAAACGACCATGAGGCCAATGTAGGGTGTAGAATGTTAGGTGGTTGATATATGACCACACTGTGTACTTGACACTGATGGCATCTCCTGGCTGCATCCATGCAGTCTGTAATCATCAAAGGCTAGCACTATCTTAGCCTCTTAATCTTCATCTTCATCTTCATTGATGCGATGAATAATGTACCTGCACATAATGCCATGGCGTGGTCTATCTAAATAACATAACCACATCTGATCAAAGGACCATCAATATAGGGTACCATCAATGAGAGCATAGGAGAGAGCTCTCTATTTTACTTGATTGGCTTGTGACTTTTCTTGAGGTAGTTTATCAGTGTTCAAATAGTTTATGAATAGTTACCTCCAATCTAGCTCCTTATCCTTATAGGCAATGGCAGCCTCCCCTCAAGAGAAAGTCTCTCGATAAGTTCAACATCAATAAGGGATAAGACTTGTCTTTTTTGGACCCTTATTGGAATGGTCTCATCTTCGGAGCATGCTAATTATTTGTCAAGTTTGGCCAAAGCATCTGCTACTATGTTCTCTACTCAGAACCTTATAGATGGTGACTTCAGAGATTCAGGCCAATAGCTTCATGGTATACTCATGGTAATGATGAAGCTTAGGTTTGAGAACTTTGTAGGACACGATAATCTGATTGATGACCAATTGAGAATCCCCAAACATGTTAATGCTCTTGACACAAACTGTGATATACTCCACACTGGCAATCAAAGCCTTATACTTGGCTTTGTTGTTGGTGTAGGGGTTGGAAAGATAGTATGAGAATCTCATCACATCGCAGTCTAGAGTTAAGAAAATTATTCCTACTGCTGCCTTTCCTAGAAGAGTAGATCATGTTGCTTCCCCTTTATGAAAAGAAGCTGCACCATCAAAATACATCTCCCATCGGTGATTGTCAACCTCCCTTAAGTTCATGATTTGTTCATCAAGGAGATCATCACTAAGTAGAGAATCAATAGGAAGTGGGTGTGCTGCTAAGAAATCTGCTAGTGCTTGTCCTTTTATCGCACATAATGTTTCTTAATAGGTGGATATTTTGCTTTAGCAGGAATCAGATGATGACTGAGGAAGTAGAGAGCACTTTCCTTTCCTTCATCATTGGCTTGGGCCAATAAAGCGCTAAGAGAGTCATCCAATGTAGTAGTGTAGAGGATGAGTGGCCTGCCCGGGATAGGGGCTGCTAGAACTGGCGGCTTCACCAAATATTACTTAATATCTTCAAAGGTATGCTGGCACTTGTCATCCCACTTGAACTTGGCATCCTTTTTGATAAGTGCTGAGAATGGCTTGCATCTCCTTGATAGGTTGGAAATAAAGCATCTTAGATATGCCAACCATCTTTGGAAAGATCTACGTTGAGTTAAACTCTTAGGAGGTGACATTTCTAAGATAGCTTTAATATTTTTTGGATCTATTTCTATCCCCTAGCATCAGACAACAAAACCAATTAACTTCCCCCGAATGCACACTTCAGGGGGTTCATTTTGAGGTTATATTATCTTAACCATTCAAAAACTACTCTCAAGTCAAAGAGATGGTCTTTCTTTTCTTGACTACTAGATCATCAACATAGCACTCAACCTGATGATGGATGAGTTCATTGAAGATCTGAGTCATGGCCTATTGGTATGTAGCACCAGCAATTTTAAGGCTGAAAGGCATGACCCTATAATAATAGATTTCGATTGGAGTTTAAAAAGTAGTGTTTCTTTCATCCTCAGGGGACATCTTAATTTGGTTGTAGCCAAATGACTCATCCGTGAAAGAGAACACTGAATGAGATGAGGCGGTGTCCACCATTAATTCTTATATAAGAAGAGGAAACTCATCCTTAGGATATTCCTTGTTTAAGTCCCTAAAATCGATGCATATGCGAATTTGACCATTCTTCTTCTTAACTGGTATGACACTGGCTAACCAGGTAGGGTATTTTTCTTCCTTGATGAAACCAGCATCGATCAATTTCTTGATTTCAGAAATGATCTATTGTTCGATTTCTAATTGGAGCTTGCTTGATAGCTTTAGCGCTAGGATCTATTGCTAGTTTGTGGATTGCTATGTCAGGAGATAATCCAGGCATCTCTTTATAAATCCATGCAAAACAATCTTTAAACTCAGTCAATAGCCTAACTAAGTCATTGCTTTCTTCTTCATTCAACAACGAACTAATGTATGTCGGGCATGGATTTTCTTCTGTCCCGAGGTTGATTTCTTTAAGCCTGTCAATTATTGAATGGATCTCCTCTTCAAATTTTGGCAGTGCTTCTTTGATTTGGAGAACATCAACCAACCTAAGGTGCCCGCCAAAGATTAAAATCAATCAACCAACCGAAATAAAATGACATTATTTTGAAATGCCATTTAACATATTCCATATATGGTTAAGTTGGGATTTCCTCTTTCAAAAAGCAAACATAAAAATACATCTTTGAAAAATGAAACATAATTGATTTCCATCTCACATACCCAAATTTGTTAAATGGAAATCTCTTTTTTGAAAATCAACAAAACACAACAAAAATTTTCAAAACACTTTTGGAACTTCATTTTGGTATACCACATTTGCTAAAGTGAAGTCTCCATTTTTCAAAACAAAAATTTTCAAAACACTTTTGGAACTTCATTTTGGCATACCCCATTTGCTAAAGTGAAGTCTCTATTTTTTCAAAACAAAATTTTAAACACACTTTTGGAACTTCATTTTAGCATACCATATTTGCTAAAGTGAAGTCTCCATTTTAAAAACAAAATCCAAAATAAAAACTAGCACATTAGGCTTTCCTTAACATACCCAAATTTGCTAAGGATCTTATTTTTCAAAACAAAATTCAAAATAAAAAGAAACACTTTTGGAACTTCATTCTAGCATACCACATTTGCTAAAGTGAAGTCTCCATTTTCAAAACAAAATCCAAAACATGAAGAAACACGTTAGGCTTTCCTTAGCATACCCAAATTTGCTAAGGGTCCTATTTTTTTTTCAAAATAAAAAGAAACACTTTTGGGACTTCATTCTAGCATACCACATTTACTAAAGTGAAGTCTCCATTTTCAAAACAAAATCCAAAATAAAAGAAACACATTTGGATTTACTTAACATACTCAAATTTTCTAAGAATCCTATTTTCAAATTTTTTTCAAGAAGAAACAAAACATACTTGGATTTCTCATTTAGCATACCTAAATTTTCTAAATGAGAATTCCATTTTCAAATCACAAATGATTCACAAAATAAAGCAAACAAAGAAAAAAGAAGAAATGATTTTTAAACATCTCATTTAGCATACCCAAATTTGCTAAATGAGTAAACTCCAAAAATCACAAATTCAAAATAAAAATCAAAATTCAAATATGAACCTATGGAAGCATCTCTCCAAAAATATTTGAACCCATTTTTCAACATACCCAAATTTGTTGAAAGTGGACTCTACATTAAAAAAATCCTCTTTCCAATCAAATCTGAAAATCTCTTCTAAATCTATTTGAACACGACTTAACACTTTCAAGATGTTGAGTATGGGTTCAAATTCTAAAATTAAAAATTCAAAATTAGCAAGAATCTGATTCAAGTTTATTTTCAATATTGTAGACTTTCGTTCAGCATCAATTGCAGTTCAGTTTAAATTTCAATTGATAGCGATGGCTGCTCAGAGATATGTGTTTACCTTTTCCCACGGGATGGATCTGGCCCTAGATCAGGCCAACCTCCCATGCTCTGATTATGCCCACCTCATCCACTTTGGTCAAGATTTTAGGAGGGCACTCCCCTCACGCATAGTGAGTATAGTGTGGTCGGGTAGGAGCTGGTTGAGTTAACATACCATTTTCTAGAAGGGTGACAAGAGTGTAGTGATACCAAAGGCAACCTAAGCCCCCTTGCCGTGTCAGCCCACTCATTAGCACCCTCTAAGGGTAAGGCTCCCGTGATCCCAGGGATTGTCTCCCCTACTTTTGAGGTTGGGTCTAGCTCTTACTCTACTCACCCCACCAAGTCCTAAAGGGGAAATAAGAATCGCATGATAAAGCGGTACCATACTCGCATCGCTAGGGAGATGGAGGCAACTACTTGGTTAGTTGTAGAGGATCTACCCACGATGGTTTCCACCCTGGCTACAACGAACCCATTCCATCCTCTCTCTGGGTGTAAAAGAGAGGATGCTGGAAGGATATATGCTTCACCTCCACCTTGGTTGGGCCATCAGTTGAGTAGTAGGTCATATGCTGGCTTTATGCTAGGTTGGTGGAGCCTATGATGATCTAAGTCTGGGGCTCAATTTTATTTGAGGTTTGTTATCCCGTGCAGTCATATTCGATAGAGGGCGAGAGGCCCACTTGCAGACAATGCCTGTGGGAGAGGCGAGGTTCACCGCCGCACCTCATTGCACTCATTGATTTTCCTAATTGGCACGCTACTTGCATTGATCATACTGACATTATTCTACTCATGGGGACAACACATCATAGGAGAGTAGCTCTTACCCTGAGAGAGTCAGTGGTGCCTCCACCACACCGCTCTACCCCCCATCCACCATCTCTAGTCCATGTTCCAGCATCTCTAGTTCCGCTAAAGACCATAAAGGCTACATCTGGGGAGAAGAGACCACACTGGTGATCCAGCTACAACCAAGGGATTCTGTTCCATCTACATCGCCTACTGTGGTGAGGCTGAGCTCTCCTACCAGACCTTCTACCCCAGTCATGGTGCAGAAGGAATGGCGACCCCAAAGTATCATAGTCATCCCGTCACCACCACCACCAGTACAACATATGATGGAGATTATAGTTGTAGATGGAGAAAGTGATAGCTCAGTTGCACCTATGATGATAGATCCTCCTAGGAGTGTCACCCCATACAAAGTTAGTGACAATCAGGAGTGTATTTCTTCTAATGAGTATAGCCCTCACAGGGTTAACTCTCCAGCATAACTTAAAGCCTAAGTTAAAATCAAGATAAAAGAATTAGTAACCCCTTAGCTGGATGTGTACTTTATTTTCTAACATCATGCTTAAAAGCATATTGCTTCACTCTTGATTGGAAGGCTTCCACCTTTGCCAGAGATCTTAGCTTGACCTGTGAGAGCCATGGTGGAAACACATCTCTCCATCTTGCTGATTTTGGCCCATAATCTAATTTCTCATGCATTAGGCATATGAATCCTATAGCCTGAGTCAAATGATTATCCAAAAAACTAAATAAAAATAAAATGTAATATAATTTACATTAGATTTAGGTCATTTGTCATGCCCTTACATGATCTAGTCTTTTAGGGAGTGAGTTTAAGGACTTAGTCTCTTTCTAAATGAATAACAACCTTGCTATCTTATGGTGGGTGAAAAATAAAATTTTACATCGTACTCACCATCATCAATCAATCTCCTCCCTCTTCCTCCTTTTTATTCTCTCTTCTTATTTTCATCCCTCTTGGAAAGAAAGATGAAGACAAAAAGGAAGAAAAGACAAAGAAGAGTTGGAAGATTCAATATGATGATGGCTGCTTCTTTCTTTAGATGGACACCATATAGAATCACAAGTGTACTTATTAAGGTGATCAGGTACGACATCGAGGGAAAAGTATACTATCTCAAAAGATAGAAGTTACCACCCTGCAATGGACCTAATCACCTAAATAAGGAATCCTAAGGACTTATGGGTCTGTGGGATGATGTACCCGAGATTCTTTTCCTACTTTATATGGAAAAGTAAAGCAGTGTTTATTTTAAATTGGGTTCATTAAGTTCTATACAAGGGTAAGCCCCCATATAATTACATCCTAAGGAATGGGATTCCTTAGGAAAACTCTCGATTAAGGCAAATGATCATTATCTTCAAAGATTTCAATAGAAAAGGACTATCAATTGATTGGTTTATTTTTAGAAAATCAAGTGGGGATCGATCAAGAGGAGGGTGTTCTTATCAAAGACAAATGAAAGCAAGTAGGGGATGCTTAGGATATTAGGAAGCTTAGTAAGCATCCCAAACTACCTTATGATTGGACTTTATGTTTTTGAAATTGATTTAATTTGTTTGAGTTGATTTTTCATTAGAAATTTAGGGCTTAAAATTCCATAATACAAGGTTATGAAAATGCCTAAGAAGTGAGAATTTATACTTATGGCCCATAGAAGGGAGAAGCAACCTTAGAACCTAAGTCTAGGGAGCTTTGGCGAGTGCCAAAAGCACGATCTATATCTAAGAAAAAAAGTGGTTATTTGGTTTGCCTCCACAAGAGAGGGCAAACCACTCACTGGACTTACAACCGCACTGGGTGTACCAACTCAACTATGATGTTAAATACATGTAGGCAAGTCATATGCTTTATGCAAGATAGCAGGGTTGTTATTTATTTAGAAAGAAACTAAGTACTTAAACTCACTCCCTAAGAGACTAGATCATGTAAGGGCATGAAAATGACCTAGATCTAATGGAAATCATATCACATTTTATTTTTCATTTTGGACAATCATTTGACTCAGGCATATAGGATTAATATGCCTAATGCATGGGAAGTAAGATTATTGGCCAAAATTAGCGAGAAGGGGGGAGGTGTATTTAAGATGCTTTATTTCCATCATGGCTCTCAAAGGTCAAGGCAAGTTTCTTTGGCAAAGGTGGAAGGCATCCAATTAAGAGTGAAAATAATATGCATTGATGCATGATGTTATAAAAGAAATACTCATCCAGCTAAGGGGTTGCTAAATCTTTTATCTTGATTTTTAGCTTAGGTTTTAGGTGAGGTTATGAGTTGTTATTTTAATTTTGAGTTGATTAATTTGGTAGAAGATTTGTTTTCCCTAAGAGCTTAATCTACATCCAGGCCATACATAAAATAAGGAAGAAAATAGGAAAAGGATGCCATTTCTATGCACATGCTATACAAAATATCACCCATTTTATAAAGCTAATCGCAAAAGAATAAAAGGCCAAGTATGATCGGGGACCACCACACAAACCTAAAAAAAAATTGGGTAGCCGAGCTCTACCCTTATACAACCCAGATTATAAATGAATTACAAAAAGGAATTCATGTTATGAGGATCTTCATTCTTATTTTCTTCTTTCTTCTTTCTTCTTTCTTCTTTCTACTTTTGGTTCCTTCTTTTGGTTTCTTCTTTTAGATGGTTGGAATATGGATGCTCCAAAGGCTTCACATAGTACATAAGATGGAATCTTATGACCAATGCTCATCCTAATCCCCCCATAACAATCATTCCAAAATCCTAATTTGTAAAAATTACATTGAAAGGAAAAGTATATCTAATTAACACCTGTAAAATAAAGATTAGCCAAACAAACCATGTAAATTACAAGCATGTATATTGGACTTAGCACCCCACACATGGGTAACCAAGTCTGCCTGGCATATAGGATTATGCTTAGGGGTATAAGCACCTGCACAACAAAAAGTAGTTATATTTTTATTACAGCGCCCCTTAAGCATAATCCCCTATAGAAAATAATGATTAGACTAAATCATCCTACCATTCATTCATTCACATTCCTAACATCCGACTAAAAAAATCATCATAAAATAAAAGCGAACATACCATGCACCACCCTAACCTAAAGAAAATGGTGACTTAGTCTAATATGTGCTTTAGAAGGAAGGTTTGTGTGGTATGCTTAGCTATGGCTTTAAGGTTTGTATTTTCTGAGTGTGAAAGTGTTCAACTTAGAGGATGGTTTCATTTAACTTATTTTACTAATTTATATTAATTTTATTTTGTATTTTTGTTTGATTTAAATGAATCCTAAAATTAATTACTAAGTGTTATAAAGAGAGGGAAAAGATAAGAGAACTTCTCTTTCCTTCCATACCCTAAGTAATTTCTAAAGTAGATTCATGTTTAGTTTTGTTTAGTGAATGTCTTATTATGTGTTTTAATTAATCCTAAGTTTAGATTTTCCCTAAACAAACCTTTCAAAAAGAAAGGCATTTTAAGATTAAATAAAATGAATTAACATCACAAAACACACATCACTTCATTTCTTTCCCAACATGTATAACATGCATATGAATAAATCCTAAGTATATCTATACATACAAATGGGAATGTTTAGCACACTTTATGATGAATGCTAAATGAGTTACTTAAGAAAATATGAATGCTTTATGATGCATGATTTTCATTAAGTAGAAAAGAGATTTTCTTATCCATTGTCACATGCACACATGTATGTATAAAAGGTATAAGTGAGTACATCACCATTGTTAACTAATGGTGTAAGGTACAAGACCTACTTAGGGCTACTTAAAGCCTCACAACCCCAGGGTTGTCTAGACTAATATATCACTTTCCTTAAATACAAACACATGTACAAAAGAAATGAATGGAAAAGAAAGATGCAAGAAGTTTGTATTTGTTTATTTATTTTGTTTATGCAATTTATATGTACAAGTGTGGATGTCCTTCTTAAGTAATAGCATAGGAATGAATTGGAATAGGGTTAGGCAAGTGTTTTGTTCTTTTCAAATGAACTATACACTTTGCCAAGTCCTATTCAAAACTATGCTAAAAGAAAGGAGAAGGAAAAGAACACTAAGCACATCTTTATATTTATATCCACATGCAAGCTTATAAATAAACTATAAGTAGCACACATCCAGTTTTGATAATTGATTCATATATTTTGAAAATAATCTAGATTTAATAGTGACAATAGCCACTCATATTTCTATTTTAGCCAAAACATGCAATTTGACATAAAGAAAACATTTTATTTTTAATTTGATTTTTTGAAAAGCATGAATGCATGAAATTCATATGGCATACACATTTAGCATGTTGGGAAGGAACTAAATGATGAAAACATATAAACACATTCACCCTAATTAATTCCTAAAGACAATCTTATGAAATAAGAAAGCTTAAAGCAAATCAAATTATTTTTTAAAGAATGTTTGATTTTGTTTTGAATTTGATTTAATTTGAGAAATGTGAGATAAGTTTTCCATTCCTAACCCATTCCCACATATGTTTATTTTTTAATTTATTTTTTAGAAGATTAGATAATTATGAGCCAATGAGATGACATAAAATCTCACAAGGAATTTAAATTTGTAATGACCTAGGAAGAAAGGGGTCTAATGCAATTTAGTTCATGATTAATGATTAATTAAATTAAGGGGTTTATGCTTAAGTACTTTCAAAACCTCTCTCACACATGTGAGTTGAATTTTGATTTCCTTAATTGTACTTAGGCTCTTGAACACCTAAGCATCTACCCAAGATAGATTAATTGAGTTATGCAAAGTTTTACAACTTTTTGAAATTAATTAGGGGGGGGGGATTAGTGAATTTACCCTTAATTAAGGTTGGATTAAGGAAGAAAAGAGGGTTTAAGGAATATCTTAAGGAAGGTATCCCAAAAATATTCCTTAAACCTCGTATTCACTTAATAAAAACTTAATTAACTCAATCAGAGGATTAAACTACTAATTATGTCCTTAATTAAGTTAAATTACATAAAGGGGGTAATTAGGCATTAATCAAGCAATTACTCTAATTAAACCACCAATAAACCCCAAGAAAATTAGGAGAGGTAGATGTCATCCCACTAATCATGCTCAAGCAGTTTAGAATTAATCAGTGGTGTAATTAGATGGTAATTATCAAATTAACTTTCCTAATAAAATCATAATTCAGAGAAAATAACTATCTAAAATAAATTAAAATTAATTTTAGAATATTTTATGGTCAATTATCTTTTTAATGCATTTTATTTCATATTTTTTTGATTTTTCTAGGCTTAAATATGAATATTTGAAGTTTCCTTGATTAATTGGTAATTAAATAAGCCTAATTAAATGTTTAATCCCGTCGGTGCCACGTGGGCCGCTGATGCGACATGCACTTTCCATGTGGCATGGTAGGATTGGATATTAAAGTTGGCATCGGTGCTGGCGCTTTTCCTTACCCGTCCATCAAGGATCGGACGAAAAGCTAAAGCGGATCTAAAGGGGGGAATCACGGATCTATGTGTATTTGATCATGGCCATGCATCCAAAATGAACGGATGGATGGCCCATGATCCTTCCCTATAATTCTTCGTGGGAGAGGAGATCCGTCCATCTTCTAGGGCATGATCCGAGCTCGATTGAGCTTGGATTGGATCCAAACTCAACCCACACCAACAACATGCAATCTAGATCACATCTAACAACTAAAATAACATGGGATGAAACTTTCTTTCACATAGCTTCACACTATGGCTAGATTAAGCTCGAAAAAATGGTTTACCTTGCCGAAGGTGATCACTCGCGCTCGATTCCCTTGGAGAAGCTTTGTTTAGTGGAGACGAAGCTTTGCTGAAGTTTAGAGGCTTTGAGATGGGGTAGTTCCTCATATGGGCCAACTCCTCCTTGACTGGAGCTTGGCTTTGGTCTAGAGCACTCCTCCCTTGCTTCAAGAACTTGTATGAAGCTTTTGGCAAGCTCGATTGAGCTCCCTGTTGGAGCTTGCAAAAGGAATTGGGCTAGTTTTAAGTGTGGAGTGAGATTGGATTTTGGTTTTCTTCTCCTATTTTTGGTTTTAGAAATTGAGAAATGGGAAATTGGTTCTTACTTAGGAGAGATTGGGGAGGTTGAGGAATGGCTTCTCTAACTTCCCTAGGTTCAATCGAATTGGATAATGTTGAAGTGAGATCAAATTAGGGGGAGTATATCTCCCCCTTTGGCAATCGAATGATCGAGCAAAGCTTTGCTATTTTGATCCAATTGAGCTCCTTTAGTGGGTTTGTTAGGCTATTAGATGAGTCATTGCATTCGATTTTGGCTAGAGGAGGAGTGGATGAGGTGGTCATGTGCTTAAATCAAGTGGAGGGGGGAATCCATGTGGCCATTTTCAAACACATGGTCAGTTTTGGGTTTGGGTTGGGTTTGGCTGACCCAAACCCATTGGGTCATGTGCACTAGGTCCATTAGTGACCATTTGGTCCACTAAGAGGATGCCAAGTGTCCAAGAAAAGGAATTGACCAAATTCCAAGTATTTTTGATTTTAGGTTACCCTATGGCATAGGGGTAAAATGGCCATTTGACCTTGATTTAGTTTGGGTGTATTTGATATGATGATAAAAATAGGTTTGGCTAAGTTTCATTGAATTTGGAGTTGGAGGCTCTATGTCGACCCAAATGGGTCAACTTGGTAAAGTTGACCAAATGGTCAAATTGGGTCAAACCAAGGGTTGGGTCAAGTTCATATGACCATTTGAAATATTTTGGTGGCTTTGGTTTGATTGAATTTGGTTTATATTTGGTTTTGGTTCAATTGAGTTCATTTAGGTCAAATGGGTCAAGTTGACCAATTTGACTCATTTGACCTATTTGGGTTAAGTCATGGGTTGGTTCATGTTTGGTTGGTCATATGAAATAGATTGGTATCTTTGTTTCCAATCAATTTTGGTTAAGTTTGAATTTGGCTCAATTTGACCCTTTAGGTCAAGTTGAGTTCATGATAAATTAGGCTAGGTTGAGCTAGTTGGCCAATTAAAGCTTTGGTCAAGTTCAACAAGGGATTTGGAATGAATTTGATCCATTGGTTTCAATCAATTTGGCTTAGATCAAGTTTTGACATATTTTGACTTTTTAGGTCAAGTTGGGTCAACTTTGGTCTAGTGGCCAATTAGGCTAGGTTAGGCTCAAATGTTGACTCGGTCAAGTTCAAACATTGGCCATGAATGAACTTAGATCAATTATTTCAATCAATTTGGCCTATGATAGATTTTGGCTATGTTGGGTTTCATTTTGGCTAAGTGTTGATTGGTCAACCATTAGGTTTGACTTGGTTTGACCCAATTTGGGTGATTGATAATCTCATGATGATTCAATCCAATTTGGTTAGGATTAAAATTTTGCTCATAAGGGTACTTTAGGTCACTTTGGGTCAAGTGAACCTAAGTAGGTCAAATGGCTTGGTCAAAGCTTGACTTGGGTTTGATTGAACTTACATATGGACTTATGATTGAAATATAAATCTATTTGCAAGAGATTTGAAGTCAAATGGGTTTTGATTCATTTGCCAATTTCAAGTTCAAAGAGTGGACATGAGTTTGATATGGGTTTAATTTTTGGATTGAGTTTTGATTTGGTGATTAAAGTTTGTATTTATATTTGGGTTCATGATTGTAGGATTGATTGAATCATCAAGAGAAATCAAGGATTTGGCTTGATTTGAAATTGATTTGGCTAAGTTCAAGATTTTGACTTGAAAGGCTTAGGTTGAATTTTGTTTGAATTTGAGTTTGATTTTTGGAGTTGATTTTAGTTGTTTGAATTTATATTTCATTTATATTTGTCAATATAAATGAGAATATAAATGGGTTATGAGAAAATTTTGAGGATTTGAAGTGATTTGATTTGATCTAGGGTAAGTTCTTAAGAGAAAATCAAAGCAACTTAGGAAAGATTTTTGAACTTTGGATTTGTTTATTATATTTAGTTTGATTGATTTGAATTTATATTTCATTTATATATGTGAATATAAATGAAAATATAAATGAGTTGTGAGAAAATTTTATGGATTTGATGTGATTTGATTTGATTTAGGCTAAGTCCATGAGAAGGAATCAAAGGACTTAGGAAATATCTTGTGCATGGAATTTTCAATCATGGGTTTCAATCATGTAGAATTGATTTGAGTTTGGAGGGAATCAATCTAGTTGAAATTGATTTGGTCTTGACTTGAAGAGAAGGAAGTGAGGAATGTGATTCAAGCTATAGGTTAGACAAATTTTCCTAACACCCCTAAGGCATGACCTATTCCTATGGCTAACTGTTCTAAGTCTCTAGGGCTAGGTTGAGTATCCACCTAATCACTAGATGTGTCTTAAGACTAAGGATCTCTTAAAGCCAAAGAGAAGTCCTATGTCTAAGATGGAGGGGTTCAGAGCTCATTCTAAAAATGAGATTAACAAAGGGCACCCAATAGGTGTGGCGTGACTAACAAAGAACACTGCATGTATTGGTGTTTACTGAAAAGATAAACAACACCGAACAATCACAAGCACTAATAGAAATAAACTACTCTTAAACCCAAGGTGTAGAAGGAATCCAGAGCTTAATGCAATGTGACTCTACTCATGTTAAGGACATAAGAGAGAAAGGAGAATCCACTGTGGATAGAGTGTGTGAACCTTCCACTAGGGAGCAAGTTCAAGTCATCTACAAAGGGGATGAGAGGTTTGATTTGATTTGAGTCTCGCCCATGAGAAATTTGATTTATTTAATTAAGTTCCTCTGGGGAAGAGGGTTGACTTTATCTCAATTTGTTGTTTGTTTAATTGTGTTTATTTTGATTCCATCGAGGATAGAGAAGTGAACTCTCCACTGGGGAGGCAAGTTCAAGTCATCCACAAGGGAGGAAAGGTTGTGAAATCCGCTGAGGGATTAGAATTCTAGATCCGTTGGGGAGCTACAAAGATTTGCATCTCACTGAAGAAGAGCAAAATATTTTGATTTGGATTGTTTGATTATTTTGTTTGATTCATTGGGTTTGTTTTATATTTTTTTTAGATTTTGAGGTGGGTCCTGTTGGTTTGCGATAGACTGTACTAAGTTGGGACCATGACGGCCTTGATCTACTGTAGATTTATCAATCCAAGGGGTAGTATGAAGTAGGGCTATCCAACCAAAGGGAATGCCTTTCGGTGTGCAGCAGTTGTACTAGGAAGAAAGCGTAGTAGACTTACATCCTCCAACGTAGGGACCAGTTGCTGGGGTGATCTATTGGCAAGGAAACAGATCGAACCTGACCTAGGGTTGACTATTGTGTGAATGCCACCGGGGGACTTAAATCAGGTCAATGATAGTTAAGATTAATTTTATTTTTTAGTTTATTTTGATTATGAATTCAATTGGTTTGCGATGGACTGCACTGAGTAGGGACTATTGTGGCCTTAATCTAATACAAATTTACCAATCCAAAGGGGTAGTCCAAAGTAGGGCTATCCAACCAAAGGAATGCCTTTCGATTTATAATGATCAATTTATGGAAGAAAGCTTGGGGACTCACATCTTCCACTACAAAAGAATGTTGGCGTGACACATTAGCAAGGCAACATGTCCACTCGACCTAAGGCTGACTATTGAGTGAATGCTGTTGGGGGACTTAAACCAACTCAAAGATAGTCAAAGATAGATTTTATTTTTAATTTGATTTGATTATGATGAATCCCATCAGTTTGTGATGGATTGTACTGAGCAGAGGCCATGGAGACCTAGATCTAACTCAAATTTATCAATCCAAAGGGAGTAGTCTACCTACCATAAGGTAGGACTATCCGACCAGAGGGGGTGCTTTTTGGTGTGCAATGGCCAAGTTAAGAAGAAAGTGCGGGGACTCACATCCTCCAAATAAGGAACCACTAGGGTGATCGATTGGCAAGGCAATAGATCGAACCCGACCTAGGGCTGACTATTGAGTGAATGTCATTGGGGGACTTAGATCAGCTCAAAGATAGTCAGTGATGGATTTCATTTTCTTAGTTTATTTATTTTGATGGATTTCCCTAGTTTACGATGGATCATACTGAGAAGGAGCTTATATCAGCCTAGGCCTATCTCAGATTTACTGAACCAAAGGGAATAGCTTCCTGGTCGATGGGAGAACTATCCAACCAAAAGAGTACATTTCGGTTTGCAATGATCAATTCAAGGGAAGAAAGCTTGGGGACTCACATCTTCCACTACAAAAGACCACTGGGGCGATCGATTACTTTGGGCAATAAATCGATCCTGACCTAAGGCTGCCTGTCAATTTACGATTGTCATGCTATAAAGACTGCGTAATAGACTTATATCTTCCAAAGAAAAATGAATATTTGGGTAACCTGCTTCTGAAAAAATAGATTGAACTTGTCCTAAGGGTGACTACGGAGAGAGTAACGACCCGGAGATTTATCTTAACTCAAGTAGTCACTCAATTCCTATAGGGAGTTATGCTGACACTGCCCTAAAGATAGGATCCCTGCTTGGAGAAAGGGGCCCTTCGGGGGCTTGAATTCCTAATCCATAAGCGAATTAATTAATTTATTTATTTGGTTTATTTTAATGTGGACCCTATTGGCTTATGAGGGATTAAACTAAGAAGGAGCATATATCAGCCTAGACCTGTGTCAGATTTATTAAACCAAGGGAGACTCTGTGCATCCGCTGAACAAATTCTCCAACTACAAGGGTGGCTACTAGGAAAGGGGGACTGTCCATTCCAAGAGTAACCCGAGTAATGTCTAAATGGGGATGGGGCTGCTTAAGGCTTGATCCAACACCTTGGAGAGAATGACATGGCTAGTCATATATCAAATAAGTATTCAGTGTCCAACTCAAGGAGAAAGTGTGGAGACTCTCATCTGCCAAGAGTGATATATTCACTGGGTGAGTCGCTGTTAGCATAGCGAACATCAACCAACCTAAGGTGCACATTAGTTTGCAAATCAAAGAGGAAGAAAGCTATAAGGGAATGTGGGATAGTTTGCCGACAGCTTATCCGACCTAGGACAAATACTGAGTGAATGTCACTAGGGGAATTAGATCAGCTCAAAAGCAATCAAGAGGAAAAGAGCCTCTAGGGGACTTACCCTAATCCTCAAATATACTCAACTTAGTTAGTACATCATGGCTAGTTCAAGAAGAAAGCACAGGGACTCCATCTTCTTAAATAAAGTCAACATGAGGTAGCTTACTGGTTGGACAATGATGACTACCGAAATAACAAGGAGCTCGTTGGTTTGTAATGATCAAGTCAAGAAGAAAGTGTGGGGACTTACATCCACCTGACAAATGACCATTAGGGTGACATACTAGTAAGGTAGCATGTAGACCCGACCTAGAGCAGCTAATGAGTGAGTGCCATAAGGGGCTTGTTCCTACATCAAAGTTGCTTGAGAAGAACATATGTGTTTGTTGTTGTGCATGTGTAAAAAGTAGTAGGATGCTGCTGAGGGACTCTTACACCTACCTTAAAACACGCTGGGGAATTTGATGGAATGACATCAAGTATGACAATCGAGAATTCCCACTAACGGGTTCTCTTACACCTATTCTAAAAGCGCTAGGATATTGTGTTTGTGTTGTGAAAGATGGATAGGATGCCACTGGGGGACTCTTACACTACCATAGATATGCTATGGTGGATTCTCAAGACAACCAAACAACGCTTCAAAAGAAGAGAAGATTTGAATGAAGAGAGAATCATATTTTTATTCTTTTGTTGATTGATAGAATTTTTTTCAAAACATGATATTTATGGGTAGTATTTCTTCAAATAGAGCCCATTAATTGGAAGCATCGGGTGTTCCTCTTTACAATCAATAAGCTAATAAGATCCTCCTTGGTAATCCTTCTCTATGACATAGGGGCCTTCCCAAGTGGGTTCAAACTTGCCTCCCATCTTTCGATCAGCAACAATTGGTCTTCTTAGGACTAACATAAGTTCTCCTACTCAGAAAGACCTAGGGTGGACCAGCTTGTTGTGAGCTTGAATTATTTTTTCCTTGTACAACTCGAGGTTCTAGCACACCCGTAAGTGACTCTCCTCCAAACCTTCAAGCTCTTCTAACCGCAACTTGGCATTCTACTCTATAGTGATCTTGCTACCCAATGCTATCCTTAGTGATGGGAGTTGAACTTCTAAAGGTAGAATAGCTTTAGAACCATACACTAAGGAAAATAGGATAGATTGAGTTGGAGTTCGGTATATGGTGCGGTAGGCCCACAAGGCTTCAACCAACTGCTCATTCCACTATCACTTGTTATCATCAAGAGTCTTCTTTAGTATCTGAATGAGAGTTTTGTTGAATGCTTCTACTAAGCCATTTTCTCTAGGGTAGTAGATGGTGGAGTATCTCCAATATATACCATGTTTTTTGAAGAAGCTATTGATCTTAGTGCTTTTGAATGCAGTATCATTATCGAATATAATTCATCGAGGCACCCCAAACCTATATACGATATGGTTCCTGAAAAATTGAAGAACATGCTGAGCTATGACCTATCTGAGTAGGATTGCCTCTGCCCACTTGGAAAAGTAATCGATGGCAGCTAGAATGAATGGGTGCCCCTTGAAAGAAAGGGGATTGATAGGACCCACAATGTTGGTACCCCAACATTCAAATGACCATGAAGTCAAGGTAGGGTGTAGAATGTTGGGTGGTTGGTGGAGGACAACATCGTGCACCTGACACTGATGACATCTCCTAGCTACATCCATGTAGTTTGTAATCATCGAAGGCCAATAGTATCCTAGTCTCTTGCTCTTGATCTTCATCTTCAGATTGGATTGCTGCACTATGCATAGACCTGAATGTACCTCTTTTATAATGCCACGGGCTTCATGTTTATCTGAACAACGTAACCACATTTGATTAAAGGATCATCAGTACAGGGTGCCATCAATGAGAGCATAGGAGAGAGCTCTCTGTTTCACCTGATGGGCTTGTGACTTTTCTTGACGTAGTTTACTGGTGTTCAAATAAGCTATGAACAGTTACCTCTAATCCATCTCCTTGTCCTTATAAGCAATGGCAACCTCCTCTTCAAGAGAAAGTCTCTTGATGAGTTCAACATCAATAAGGGATAAAACTTATCTATTGTCGACCCTTATTGAAATGGACTCATCTTCTAGACATGTCAATTCTTTGACAAGTTTGGCCAAAGCATATGCTACTGCGTTCTCTACTCAGGGAACCTTATAGATGGTGAATTCAGAGATTTGGGCCAATAGCTTCATGGTATACTCATGGTAATGATGAAGCTTGGATTTGAGAATCTTGTAGGACTCAAAAATCTAGTTGATGACCAACTGAGAATCCCCAAAGATGTTGATGCTCTTGACACTGACTGTGATAGCTAACTTCAAATCAGGAATCAAAGCCTCATACTCAAATTCATTGTTGGTGCAGGGGTTGGTAAGATAATATGAAAATCTCATCACATAACGATCTAGAATTAGAAGAACTATTCCTGCCCCTATCTTTCCTGGAAGAGTAGATCATGGTGCTTCCTCTTTATGAAAAGAAGTTGCACCATCAAAATACATCTCCCATTGGTGGTTGTCAACATCCCCTAAGTTCATGATTTGTCGTCAGGGAGATCATCACTAAGTGGAGAATTAGCATGAAGTTGGTGTGCTGCTAAGAAATCTGCTAGTGCTTGTCCTTTTACCGCTCGGAGGGGTACAAATATGATATCAAACTACTAGAGGATCATGGACCAGCATGTTAATCATCTGGATAGCATTGGCCATGTCATGAGATACTGCAGTGCATTGATTCTGGAAATCAAGTTCACCTTATGAGAAAGCATATAGTGTCATAGCTTTTGGGAGGCAAAGATCAAAGCTAGGCAATGTTTCTCAATAGGCGGGTAGTTTGCTTCAGCAAGGATTAGATGATGGCTGAGGTAGTAGAGAGTGTTCTCCTTTCCTTCTTCATTGGCTTGGGCCAATAAAGCACCGAGAGAGTCATCCAATGCAACAGTGTAGAGGATGAGTGGCCTGCCTGAGATAGGGGATGCTTGAATTAGCAGCTTCACCAAATACTACTTGATATCTCCAAAGGCATGCTGGCACTTATCATCCCACTTGAACTTGGTGTCCTTTTTGACAAGTGCTTAGAATGGCTTGCATCTCCTCGATAGGTTAGAAATAAAACATCTTAGATATGCCAGCCGTCTTTGAAAAGATCTGAGTTGAGTTTAACTTTTAGGAGGTGGCATTTATAAGATAGCTTTAATATTTTTTGGATCTATTTCTATTCCCCAGTGTCGAACAACAAACCCAAGGAACTTTCCTGAAGCTACTCCAAATGCACACTTTAGGGTGTTCATTTTGAGGTTATATCATCATAACTGTTCAAAAACTATCCTAAAGTCAAAGAGGTGGTATTCCTTTTCTTTGCTATTGACTACTAGATCATCAACGTATCACTCAACTTGATGATGGAAGAGTTCATTGAAGATCTGAGTCATGGCCCGTTGGTATGTAGCACTAGCTTTTTTAAGGCTTAAAGGCATGACCCTATAACAAAATATTCCAATCGGGGTTCAAAAAGTGGTGTTTCTTTCATCTTCAGGAGACATCTTGATTTGGTTGTACCCAGATGACCCATCCATGAAAGCGAACACTGCATGAGATGAGGTGATGTCCACCATTAATTTTAATATAGGAAGAGGAAACTCATCCTTAGGACATGCCTTGTTTAAGTCCCTGAAATCGACGCATATGCGAATTCGGCCATTCTTCTTCTTAACTGGTATGACACTAGCTAACCAGGTAGGATATTTTTCTTCCCTGATGAAACCAACATTGATCAATTTCTTGACTTCAAAAATGATCTATTGTTCAATTTCTAATCGCATGCGTCTAGGAGCTTGCTTGATAAGGTTAGCTTTACTCTCTTTTGGTTTTTATTTTCTTCCAACACTTATTGCAAAACAGTTAAGATATTGTCTACAAGGTTTATTTATACTTCTTACCGACCAAATGATAATAAGCGTGCAACTCCAAATCAAACAATAACACATACCAATATGGCATTCAGTGAAGCAGACAAGTTATATCGAAGCATAAATTGCAACAAGAAAAACTTTGCAAAAAATCCATTACATGCTTGTTCGTTATCCCGCCATCTCTATAATTTAACTATTTCTCATTAGATCATTTCTAGTAATGCAAGATATTGAGCTCATCATTCCATGCACGACACACTTACTTGACGATCAATGACTTCTTTGTTTCCTAACATTGGATCCATATCATAATAAGTACATGAAGTCTCTATAATCTTCTCTTATCATCCACATGATGAGCAGCTTTTTTACAACTCACAAAACATTAATTAAGAGTTTGTTTGGGGTTTCTTTTACATAGATTTGCATTTCAAACCACTACCGCATATTTGATTGGAAACTACATTCTTTGTGCTTTTAAAAAAAATTTTGTGCTGATAAATATCTTTTTATAATCATATCTATTAAAATATGATAGTTTAAAGAAATTATTATGACATTTTCAAACGAAAAAAGATTCTAATACCTACAACAACTTTCAAAAAAAGTTGCTTTCACCATAATAGCTTTATAGCTACTTTACAAATAGCTATAACAGCACAAAAGAGACCCTAAGCCTACATCAAAGAAAAACTTGAATGGTACATTATCAACATAGCCAATCCCAAGAAGGTTGGAAAAATTTTTTTGATAAATATATATCTGTAACATAACATGCAATTGCATGAAAACAACACTTTAATAGAGTAATATACTTCATTCTGCTAGAAAAACCAAATTTATTTTAGTTAATGATATAAACCACTATTAACTGAAGCAAAGCTATGATTCTAAAAGATAAAAACTAACACCTACAACATGATAACTTTAAAATAAAAAAAAGGTAAGAATCCAAAATAGATTATTCAATAATCATCCACCACCTTTAACCATTTAAGTATGTTAGCGTATTTTCATAGGTTCTGATCTAAATATATAGAATTGCTACTTCAATTATATTCGAAATTACATAGGGGCAGTTTAGTTGGATGTTCTAGGAGTGTAATGTATTCCATTTTCAGAGATTGGATGTAAACGAAATACAGAGATGCAAGCCATTTTCAACACTTGTAAAAAAGAATGCTATGTTCAATTGGGATGACAAGTGCCAACATGCTTTTGAAGACATCAAGTAGTATTTGGTGAAGCCGCCAGTTTTAGCAGCCCCTATCCTGGGTAAGCCGTTGATCCTCTACACTGGTGTATTAGATGACTCCCTTGGTGTTTTGTTGGCCCAAGATAATGATGAAGGGAAGGAGAATTCTCTCTACTCCCTCAGCCGTCGTTTGATCCCTGTTGAAGCAAACTACCCACATATTGAGAAACATTGCTTATCTTTAATCTTCGGATCTCAAAAGCTACAGGACTATATGATTTCTCATAAGGTGAACTTGATTTCAAGAATCAATCCACTGTAGTATCTCATGACACTACCGACATTATCTGGATGATTAGCGTGCTAGTCCATGATTCACTCACAGTTCAACATCACATTCATACCCCTCCGTGCGGTGAAAGGATAAGCACTAGCAGATTTCTTAGCAGCACATCCACTTCCTGTTGATTCCCCACTTAGTGATGATCTCCCTAACGAACAAATCATGAACTTAGGGGAGGTTGACAATCATCATTAGGAGATGTATTTTGATGGTGCGGCTTTCTTTCACATAGGAGAAGAACCATGATCTACTCTTCTAGGAAAGATAGTGGTAAAAATAGTTCTCTTAACTCCAGACCGTGATGTGATGAGATTCTCATACAATCTCTCCAATCCATGCACCAACAACGAAGCCAAGTATGAGGCTTTGATTGCCGGTCTAGAGTTAGCCATTACAGTGTGTGTCAAAAGCATCAATATCTTCAGAGATTCTCAGCTAGTCATCAACCAGATTGCTGGATCCTATAAGATTCTAAAACTTAAGCTTCGTTAATGCCATGAGTACCATGAAGCTATTGGCTCAAATCCTTTTGGTCACCATCTACAAGGTCCCTCAAGGAGAGAAAATAGTAGCAGATATTTTGGCCAAACTGCCAAAGAATTGGCATGTCTGGAAGATGAGTCCATTCCAATAAGGGTCCAAAATAGACAAGTCATATCCCTTATTGACATTGAGCTCATCGATAGACTTTCTCTTGAAGGGGAGGTTTCCATTGCTAAAAAGGATGAGGAGTTGTATTGGAGGCAACCATTCATGGATTACTTGACTAGAGGAAAACTACCTCAAGAAAAGTCACAAGCCCATCAGATGAAGTAGAGAGCTCTCTCCTATGCTCTCATGGATGGCACTTTGTACCAACGATCATTCGATCAAATGTTGTTATGTTATTTGGACAAACACAAAGCCCATAAGATTGTAATTGAGGTACATTCAGGTTTATGTAGAGCACATCAATCCGGTCTGAAGATGAAAGCAAAGATCAAAAGACTAGGATATTATTGGCCTTCGATGATTACAGACTACATGGACATGGCTAGGAGATGCCATCAGTATCAGGTACATGGTGTGATCCTACAACAACCACCCAACATTCTACACCCTACATTAGTCTCATGGCTATTTGAGTGTTGGGGTACCAACATTGTGGGTCCTATCGATCCTCCTTCTTCCAAGGGTCACTAATTCATCTTAACTGCCACCGACTACTTTCCAAGTGGGCGGAGGAAATCCCACTCAGAGAGGTCACAGCTCAACATGTGCTCCAATTTTTTAGGAACCATATCATATATAAGTTCAGGGTGCCTCAATGAATTATATCTGATAATGGTACTGCATTCAAGAGCACCATGATCAACAGCTTCGCCAGAAGACACGGTATAGATTGGAGATACTCCACCATCTACTACCCTAGGGCAAATGGCTTAACAGAGGCATTGAATAAAAACTCTCATCCAGATATTAAAGAAGACACTTGATAATAATAAGCGACAGTGGCATGAGCAGTTAGTTGAAACCTTGTGGGCATACCACACCACATACAGAACTCTAACTAAATCTACCCCTTTTTTTAGTGTATGGGTCCAAAGCCATTCAACTATTAGAAGTTCAGCTCCCATCACTAAGGATAGTAGTGGATAGTAAAATCACTATAGAGCAGAATGACAAGTTGCGATTAGAATAGCTCGAAGGATTGTAGGAAAGACTCCTATAGGCATGCCAGAACCTTGAGTTGTACAAAAAAAATGATTCAAGCTCACAACAAGCTGGTCCGCCCTAGAGCTTTTCAAGTAGGAGAGCTTATTTTAGTTTTAAGAAGACCAATTGTTGCCCGTCGAAAGATGGGAGGCAAGTTTGAACCCACTTGGGAAGGCCCTTTTGTCATAGAGACGGCCTACCAAGGAGGATCTTATTAGCTTATTGATTGTAAAGGAGAACACTCGATGCTTCCAATTAATGGGCTCTATTTGAAGAAATATTACCCATAAAATCATGTTTGAAAATAATTATATCATCAAAAATTTCATTCCAATTCATCAAAATATTCTCTTCTTTCAAAGCATTATTTGCTTGCTTGCGAATCCACCATGACATATTTAAGATAGGTGTAAGACAACCCAAGGGGCATCATATCCTTCTTTCATAATATGAACACAAATTAAATGTGATTCCCTAGCATGGAATTGGTGTGAGAGAACCCAAGAGGCATCCTATTTTGACTAGCACAACTAAGTTAGGTGTAAGTGAACCCAAGAAGCATCCTTTCTTGGTGGGATTTCAACTATCATTCAGGGCACCATTTCATCAAATTCTCCATCATGTTTAGGATATGTGTAAGAGAAATCAAGAGGCAACCTATTCCCTCAAGCACAAACACAATAACAAACACATATCTTTCATCTCAAGCTATTTTGATATGGGAGCAAGCCCCCTGTGGCACTCACTCATTAGCTTCTCTAGGCAGGGCTGACATGCTACCTAGCTAGCCTGTCACCCCAATGGTCATTTTTTTGGCGGATGTGAGTCCCTGCTCTTTCTTCCTGACTTGACCATTGCAAACTGATGAGTGCCTTATTAGTTTGGTAGACTTCACTACACAGTCAGTGACATACCACATGATTGACTTTGTCTAAGAGGATGTAAGCCTACATGCTTTCTTCTTAAACTAGCCATCATGTGCTGACTAGGTTGAGTATGTTTGAGGTTTAGAATAAGTCCCTCAGTGGATCCTTTCCTCTTGACTACTCTTGAGTTGATTTATGTCAACACAGTGGCATTCACTCAATAGTCATCCTAGGTCAGATGGAACCTGTCGAGTCGAAGACAAACTATCCCAATAATCAGTTCCGCTATAGGAAGATGTGGGTCCCAGATGCTTTCTTCTTAGGCCGATTGTTGCAAATCGATGGGCACCTTAGGTTGGTTAATGTTTGCTATGCTGACAGCAACTCACCTAGTGGATACACCACTCTTGGCAGATGTGAGTTCCTGAGCTTTCTCCTTGAGTTGGCTACCGAATACCTATAGATATTATCTTCTCTAGGATTTTAGATAAAGCCCTTAGTGACCCCTCTCCATGCAAGCACTCTACTAGGATTACATTCTTTACGACCCCATTTAGACACTACCCGGGTTACTCTTGGATTGGACAGTCCCCCTTTCCTAGTAGCCACCTCTGTGGTTGGAGAATTTATTCAACGGATGCACAGATTCTCCCTTGGTTTAGTAAATATGAGATAGGTCTAGGCTAATATAAGCTCCTCAGTATGTTCCCTTGCAAACCAATAGGGTCCAAGATAAATAAATAAAAAAACAAATAAATAAATAAATTAATTTGCTTGTGGATTAAAAACTCAAGCCCCAGTGGCCCTTTTTCCAAGAAGGCATCCTATCTTTAGGGCGATGTCAGCAGAACTCCATATAGGCATTGCCTAACTACTCTTGAGTAGAGATAAGTCCCCAAGTCGACACTCTCTCAGTAGTCGCCCTTAGGTCGGGTTCAATCTATTTTCCACAAATAGGTTACCCCGACAGTCATTTCACTTTGGAAGATATAAGTCTACTACGCATTCTTTCTAGCATGACTATCACAAATTAACGGGCAGCCCTAGGTCGGGTTACCATGTTATCTTGCTAATGTGTGCCCCAGTGGTCTCTTATTTAGAAAAGATGTGAGTCCCCATGCTTTCTTCCCTGAATTAGCTACTGCTAACCAAAAGGTACCCATTTGGTTGGATAGTTCTCTCCTCGGCTGGGACGCTACTCCCTTTGGATTGGTAAATCTGAAGTTAGGCCAAGGACAACACGGCCCGTACTCAGTGTAGTCCATACAGACTGATGAGATTCATGAAATATAATCTAAAAATGAAATTAAACCTTGACTATTTTTGAGCTAATTTAAGTCTCCTAGCGGCATTCACTCAGTAGTCAGTCCTTGGTCGGGTTAACATGTCACCTTGCTAATGTGTGGCCCCAACGATCTTTTGTTTAGGAAGATGTGAGTCCCCATACTTTCTTCTGTGAATTAATCATTGTAAACCTAAAGGCAACCCCTTTGGTTGGATAGTCCTACTCTATGGTTGGTAGACTACCCTGTGGATTGGTAAATCTGAGATAGGTCTAGGCTCCTTCTTAGTGTGATCCATCGCAAACTGACAGGGTCCATCTCAAAAATCTAAAACTTAAAATCTGAAACAAAATCAACCTTCCTCCCTCGATGGAGTCAATCAAACAAACAAATCAATCCCCTTCTCCTCAGTGAGATGCAAATCTTTCCATTTCCCCTAGTGGAACCAATTCAATCCAACTTGAACTTGCTCCCTAAGTGGAGAGTTCACATTTTCATCCCTAGCAGATCCCAAATTGTAATCCCTCAGTGGATTTTACAACCTCTTACACCCGGTGGATGACTTGAACTTACTCCCCTAGTGGAGAGTTCACATTTTCATTTCGGTGGAGCACCAAATCTTAAACAAACAAATCAAATCAATTTCTCCCCAGTAAGATGCAAATCAAATCAAATCTCTCATCCCTCAATGGATGACTTGACCCTTTTCCCTAGTGGAAGGTTCACACACTCAATCCCTAGTGGATTCCTCCTTCACTCTCTTATGTCTTATATATAAGTAGAGTTGCATGACACTAAGCTCTTGATTCTTTCTACACCTTGGGTTAGGAGTAGATTATTTCCATTAGTGCATGCGATCATTCAAACATTGTTGATCATCTCGGTCAACACCAACACTGTGGTATGCCTTGTCAATCACACCACACATATTGGGCGCCCTTTGTTGATCTCACTTTTGGAGTGAGCACTCAACTTCTCCATCTTAGACATAGGACTCCTCTAGATGCTAAGAGTTCCTTAGTCTTAAGACACTTCTAGTAATTAGGTGAACACTTGACTTAACCCTAGAGACTTAGAAGAGTTAGCCATAGGATTAGGTTATGCCTTAGGGGTATTAAGATGACTTGCCTACCCTATAGCTTGAACCAAATCCTTACTTCCTTTTCTCAAATCAACTTCAAATTTAAATCAATTTCCAACTTAAATGATTTTTCTCAAATCATTCAAATCAATTCCAAATCAAAATTCAAATCAAATTCCAACTTAATGATTTTTCTCAAATCATTCAAATCAAATTTCAACTTAAATGATTTTCCTCAGATCATTCGAATCAATTTCCAACTTAAATGATTTTTCTCAAATCATTCAAATCATTCAAATCAATTCCAAAAATCTAAATCTCTTCAAATTCAAAAGATTTTTCTCACAACTCATTTATATTCTCATTTATATTCACAAATATAAATGAAATATAAATTCAAATAACCAAAACTAAATCCATAACTCAAGTCCAAATCCAAAAATCTTTCATAAGTCACTTTGATTACATCTTATGGACTTAGCTAAAAAAAAATTCAAATCACTCCAAATTCAAAAGATTTTCTCATAACCCATTTATATTTCCATTTATATTCACAAATATAGATGAAATATAAATTCAAAACTCAAACCCAAATCCAACCAAAATCCAACCTATGCTTTTTCAAGTCAAATTATTGAACTTAGCCAAATCAAACTCAAACAATCCAGACCCTTGGATTTTCTTCATGATTCAATCAATCCTTCAATCATGAATCTAAATATAAACACAAACTTCAATCACCAAACCAAAATCAAACCAACCCAAGTCAAACCCATGTTCACCCTTTTGACTTGAAATTGTCAAATGAACCAAAACTCATTTGACTCCAAATCACTTGTAATTGGATTTATACCTCAATCATAAGTCTATATGTGAGTTCAACCAAACTTGAATCAAGCCTTGATTAAGTCAATTGACCTACTTAGGCTCACTTAACCCAAAGCAATCTAAAGAACCTTTTTGAGCCAAATTCTAATCCAACCCAAATTGGATTGAACTATGCCCATCTAAGCCTCACATTATGAGCAACAATCATCATGAGATGATCAATCACCCAAATTGGGTCAAACTAAGTCAAACCCAGCTGGTGACTAAGTCAACACTTAACCAAACTGAAACCCAAACTAGCCAAAATCTACTATAGACCAAATTGATTGAAACCATTGATCTAAACCAATCCATCATCAATGATTGAACATGATCAAGCCATCAATTGAGCCAAACCTTACTCAATTAGCCACTTCATCCAAGTTGACCCAATTTAACCTAAAAAGCCAAAATGGCTCAAATCTTGATCTAAGCCAAATTGATTGCAATGAATGGGTCAAATTCATTCTAAAGTGATTGTTGAACTTGACCAAAGCCTCAATTGGCCAACTAGACCTGACTTAGCCCAATTGACCATAAACCCAACTTAACCTAAAAGGTCAAATCAACTTGGAATCAAACCAAACCAAAATTGATTGAAACAAAAGCTTGCAATACATTTCAAATAACCAACCAAACTTAAACCAACCCATGACCTAACCTAATTGGGTCAAATAGATCAAATTGGTCAACTTGACCTATTTGACCTAAGTGAACTCAAATGAACCAAATCCAAATATAAATCAAATTGGACCAAACCAATGATACCAAAAAGCTTCAAATGGTCATGAACTTGACCTTACCCTTGGTTTGACCCAATTTGATCGATTCATCAACTTGACCCAAGTTGACCCATTTTGACCTAAGTGGGTCAACACGAGCCAAATCATATCAGATAAACTCCAAATTCATTGAAAATTGGCACAACCCATTTTTAAATCATTCCAAATATGCCCAAATTAAAATCAAAGTCAAATAACCATTGTACCCATAGGTCAAAGGGTAGCCTATGATCAATTTCACTTGGAATTTGATCATATTCCAACTCAAGACCACTTGGCATCCTCCTAGTGGACCATTTGGACACCAAGGAGAGTGGTGCACATGACCCAATGGGTTTGGGTCAGCCAAACCCAACCTAAGGCCAAAACTGACCACTCCACTCAAAATTCTCTACATGGAATCCCTCCTACACTCATTTAACACATGTGCACCTCCACACTTCCACTTCTCTGCCAAAATTGAAGCACATGGCACTCCTAACAACCTAAACAACCCAATCAATCTAATTTGATCAAAATGGAAAAGAGGCTCTTGGCCATCCGATCCAAGTAGGGAGATATACTCCCCCTCATTTCCACTCAAACCACCTTATCAGATTCGATTGTGCTCAGAGGATCAAAGGCAAGCACCCACAAGCTTCCCTAAGCATTCCTAAGCTCATTCCAATTTCCTCTTCTCAAATTTCTTTAAAGCCGAAATAAGGGAGGTGAGGGAGAGTTCCACTTTGCTCAATTCTCAATCAAACTCCAATTGCTCTTGCAAGCATCATCAAGGGACTTAGTCGAGTTCACCCAAAGCAAATCCCAAGCATCCAAGCCATGGGAAGGGGGAGTTCGATTGAAGCCGCAAGCCATTAGAGAGGAGCTTGGTCAATTGGAAGATCCACTTCATCTCAAGGCTTGAAACCTTCAATAGGGCTTCATCTCCACTAGACAAAGCTACCTTCACCATTAGAAGTGCCGGTGATAGCCTCTGGCGAGGTATGCTATAAAACTAAGCTTAAGTTGAAAATTCCTTGGTCCTTTGTGAAGGGAATTGTAATCCCATTAAAATTCCATCGTTGGATCTTCTTCTCTATGCTTCTAGATGGTGTGGGTTGAATCCCAACCATATCTAAGCTTAAGTGAGCTCAGATCAAGCCATGGAGGATGGATAGTCTCCATCTCCCATAGGCAAAGGCAGGGATGAATCATGGAATGTCCATCCTACATGTTTTGGATGGACGGTCCTGATTAATCCATGTAGATCCATTGATTTAATCCCTTTATAATTATCGATTTAATCCTGATCATCCAATCCTTGATCAGACGATCCAGGGGAAAGCACATAGCACCGCCGGCTAACGCGACAGCCAATTTGACAACTTAAATAACCAATCCTATCGTGCCACATGGAAAGCGCGCACCGCGTCAGTAGCCCACGTGGTGCTGATGGGATTAGTTATATAATTAGGCTATTTAATGACCTATTAATCACATAAAATTCATAAATTCATAACTAAATATAGGAAAATCCAAAAAAATGCAAACTAAACTTCATTTCAAAGATAATTCAAAGGGGAATACTATAAAATTAAGTTTAAATGATTTTAAATAATGGATTTTTTCTTAATTAGGATTTAATTAAAAACTTAATAACCATAATTACTCCTTAATTGCTCCAATAATTAATTCTAAATTCCCTAGGGTTAATTAGTGGGATGACCTCTGCCTCTCATGATTTTTCTTAATTGCTTGTTTCATCCCTAATCACTCCATTAATTAATTAAATGATTAATTAACCTATTAAAGGGTGATAAATTCATTAATTAAGCTTGTTAATCATCTTGAAATAATGGATAGACTTAAGGAATGAGATTAGGATTCCTTTTCCAAATCTTTTCCCCTAAATTTATTTCATTTGGATAAAGACTTAATTAATTTGCAAATTGATTAATGATTTAATCACTTTACTAAAAAGCTTAATTAACCCAACTCAAAAATAAAGAAAAGTAATCCATAAACTTAATCAATCTCTTGGGTAGATCCTTAGGTGTTCAAAAGCCTTAGGTAAGTTCAAGGAAATCTAATCCAACTCACATGTGTGGGAAGGGTTATGAAAGTACTTAATTAAATCCTTTAGCTTAAATAATCAATAATTATGAGCCAATTGTATTAGGCCCCTTTCTTTCTTAGGAGCATTGTTGATTTCAATTTCATGTGGTTGCATATCATATGTTGGTTCATAATTGTTAGATTAATTATGTTAAAGTGGTGTAGGAAAGGGATAATTAATAGATTTAATTTATACCTTAACCTAAACAAAACATATAATCAATTTATTGGTTCTAAAATTAAACTAAACTAATTCACACATGTGGAAAATTGGGTTAGGATCAGCAAACCCTTTCTCACAAATCATTCTCAAATCAAATTCAAAACTAAAATAAAATCTCTTTAAAATAATTTTGGTTCACTTTGAATAATCTAATCTTATAGGATTGTCCTTAGGAATTAATTAGGGTGAATGAAGTCATATGCTTACATCACTTTATTTCTTTCCATGAATGTTAAATGATTATTTTCCATATGAAATCATGCATTCATATCTTTTGAAAAGTCAAATTAAATGAAATACTTTCTTTATGTCAAATTGCATATTTTGGCTAAAGTAAGAATATGAGTGGCTATTATCACTATTAAATCAAAAAATATTTTTAGAACATACAAATCAAAGATTATAAATAAAGGTATCCTACTTATAAGTACTTATAAGTTTGCATGTGATTATAATATAAGATGTGCTTCATGTAATTTTCCTTCTCTTCTCTTAGCATGGATTTGGATAGGATTCGCAAAGTGTACAATTCATTTGAAAAGAACATAACACTTGCTTAAATCCATTCCTATAAACTTCTATGTTTTGACTTAAGAAGGATCTTCACATTTACACATATAAATTGCATAATCAAATCAAATACACAAATCCTTTGCATGATTCTTCATTCATTTATTTCTTTATACATGTACATGTATTTAAGAAAAGTGGTATATTCGTCTAGACATCCCAGGGTTGCGATCCTTTAAGTAACCCCAAGTAGGTCTTATACCTTACACCCCTAGTGTAGAAAATAATGGCGTTGTACTCACTTATGTCTTTCATACATGTAAATATGCATTTGATTAATGGATAAAAGATTCCCTCTTTCTACTTAAACAAAATCATGTATCCTTGAATCTTCAAATTTTCTTAAGCAACACCTCTTAGCATTTATCATCAAAGTGTGCTAAAGTTTTGCATTACATGTGTAGGTATGCTTAGGATCATTCATATGCATGGTATACATGTTGGAAAGAAATAAATGGTTGTGTATTATGTGATAGTAATTCACCTTAATTAATCTTAAGATGCCTTTCTTATTGAATATGTTTATTTAGAGTAAATATAAACTTAGGAATAATTAAATCACATAATAAAACATTCACTAAAGAAAAATCATTAATGAATCTATCTTAGAAATTACTTAAGATAGGGATGAAAGAGAAGTTCTCTTCTCTTTCCTCTTCTTTATAATACTTAGTAACTAAGTGTAGGTTCTTTCAAATCAAATAAAATCATCACATAAAATTGAAAAATTAACTAAACTACTTATACTAAAATCACCCTCCTATGTTGAATCTCTCACACTTAGAAAATTCCAACCTTAAAGCCTAGCTAAGACATACCACACAGGCCTTACATGGCACACACATTAGGCTAAGTCGCCATTTCAAGCTCTATATTAGGGCGATGCATGGTTTGATGCCTAATTTTATTTTATGATGTAATACTTTAGACTAGATGTTAGGGTGTATATGCGCAGACTGGATGATAGGGAGATCTTAGCCTAATCATATCTTCTGTAGGGGATTGTGCTTAAGGGGCACTATAATAAAAATTTAAATGATTTTGCTGTGCAGGTTGCTTATACCTTTAAGCATAATCTAAATTAGGATAGGTGGACTTGGTTTCCCATGTGTGGGGTGCTAAGTCTAAATTATTCAATATACATGCTTGGGTTGTGTGGTATGTTTAGCTCATCTTTGTTTTACAAGTTTAGTTAAATTTACTTTTCCCATTTTCATATAATTTTGCAATTAAGATTTGAAATGAATGTTATGGAGGAATTAGGATGAACATTGGTCATAAGACTAAGTCTTATGCACCATGTGAAGCCTTGGAGCAAGCCACATCCCAACCAACCAAAAGAAAGAAGGAAAGAAAGAAATGAAGAAATGAAGATAGAAGAATGAAGAACGAAGACCCTAAAAACATAAATTCCCTCTAAGTTATAATTATTCATTTGTAATCTGGGTTATATAAGTGTAGAGCTCAGCTATCCACTTTTCTTTTCTGGTTTGTGCGGTGGAGCCCGACCACAAAAGCCTTTTCTTCTTTTGTGCTAGCTTTATAAAATTGTTTGATATTTTTTTAACTTGTGCATTAAGATGACATGTTTTCCCTAGTTTGTTCATTGATTGATGAATGTTCTGGATGCGACTAGGCTCATAGGAAAAAATAATTTTCTATTCAATTAATTAATTCAAAATTAAAATTAAACAACTCATAACCTCACCTAAAGCCTAGGACATAAATTAAGACAATAAAAGATTTAGCAAACCCTTAGCTGGATGTTGTATGTTTCACATCATGCATAAAATCAACTTGCTTCACTCTTGCGTATGGAGGGATTCTACCTTTGCCAGAGAATATGGCTTGACCTTTGAGAGCCAAGGTGAAAACACACCTTCTTATTATTGATTTTGACCCATAACCAACTTCTCATGCATTAGGAATATGAATCCTATAGCCTGTGTCAAATAAATTATTTAAAAATCAAAATAAAACTTAATAAAATTTGAATTAGATTAAGTCATGAGTTCATACCCTACATGATCTAGTCTCATAGGGAGTGAGTTTAAGGACTTAGTCTTCTTTATAAATAAGCAACAACCTAGCTATCTTGCAAAAGCATAAGACTTGCCTACATGTATTTAAAATCGTAGGAGGACTTAGTTGGTGACCACCTCCAGGCGGTTGTAAGTCCAATAGTCAAGTGATTTATCCTCTCTTGTGGAGGTAAACCATATGCCCATTTTTTTCCTTAGATTTAGGTCGTGCTTTGACCCTTACTAAAGCTCCCTAGATTTAGGATCCAAGGTTGCTTCTTTCCTTTGCTGGCTACAAGCATAAATCCTCACTTCTTAGGCATTTTTATGACCTTGTATTATGGAATTGTAAGCCCTATATTTCTAATAAAAATTCAACTCAAACAAATAAATCTCCTCAACTCCAAAAATATAAAGCCCAACCATAGGGTAGTTTGGGATCTTCACTAAGTTTCCTAGTATCATAAACATTCCCTACTTATCTCTTTTGGCTTCGATAATAACTCTTCCCTTTTGATCAACCCCATTTGATCCTCTAAAAATAACCAATTGACTGATAGTCCTAACTTTTAAAATTAGAGACAACGATCATTTACCTTAATCGAGAGTATTCTTAAGGAATCTCATTCCTTAGGATGTAATTAATTACTCGGGCTTGCCTCCATAGGGAACTTAAGGAACCCAATTTGAAATAAACCCTACTTATCTTTTCATGTAAAGTAGGGGAAGAATCTCTAGTACATTCGAAGACCCATTGTCCTTAGGAGTCTTTATTATGTGATTAAGTCCTTTATAGGGTGGTGACTTTAGTATTTTGAGATCGTACACCATTCCTCATTGTTGTACTTGATTGCCCTAATAAGAATATCTATGGATATACGTGGTGTCTAACTAAAAGTATATTTTTGTCTTCATTTTATCCACATAGATTGAAGATGGAAATATAAAAATTCACCACAATTATCAAATGACAAACTTAGCTTTATTAAGGCCTTAGGGGGAATCATACTAAATAAATTTTTCTTATACTTAATCAAAGCTTCTTTAGGATTTGATTATGTGTTTTGGATGATTTAATCATAAATATTAAAAAAAAACAAAAATTAAGTTATAACCCACACCCATGTTAGTTAACTAATGAGTTCAAAGAGAAGTTAAGTGAATTTTAGAGTTTGATTAAATTTAGTTTATTAATAAATCACTTAATTACCCTCCTAAAAAGTCTCTTAATTTAAATACTATTAAGCAAAGGCATATGAAACATGATGATTCAATTGAAAATAAAATTAGCAATGTCCTAAAGATTCTAATGCAATTAGGCCCATGCTTAAGTAAATAATTGAATTAACAGGATTGAGCTAATTACTTTCATGATTTTTCAAACCAATGGAAAATCATAATTTCATTAAAACCCTTATGTTAACTAAGCACATAAAGAGAACTAATTAAATCAATCTTGGTGGTTATATTGATTATGATGATGATATAATAAAATTTTAGTTTCTTTATTTAATTCTATTTGACTATTTAATCATTTAGTTGTTTAAATAAAGGGGTTTAGGAATGAATTTGAGAAAATAATTAGGAGGGGAGGTCCTAATTATTTCTCTTGGTCATCCTTACTACTATGATGATTAATTAACTTTTTCTAATTAATATCACTATTTTCTTAATTTTAATAATTATTAACTTACTTAAAATAGGCAATTAGAGTTTGAAATTATGAAATTCCTAATACACTTGTAAATAAATCCAAGAAAATTATGGGAGCTAGAGGACATCCCATGTAATTGGCTACCAAATCTTAGATTAATTGACCAAGTAATTAAAGCTTAATTAAGGTAATTAGAGAAAAATTTAAACCCTAATTAGCCATTGTTCACTGGAAAATATCTTAATATATTTTTTTAAATTCTCTTCTATTTAATATTTTCAAAAATGGGTTTATTTAAATTTTTTGAATTCTTCTATAATTAATTATAAAATTTTAAGTTATAACTAACTAATTACATTTTTAAACCTTAATTAACCCATTTACACATTCGGCATCATGCAGGATTGGTTATTTAAATCGTCATGCACGACTTCGTGGTGGCGACGATTTTGTTTCCGCTTGATCTGGATCAAATGGTGGATTAAGCGATTCTAATAGGATTGAATTAGAAAATCTAAAGTGATTAATCATTATCATCTGTTCTAATCATGCGAAAAAATGGCTGATGATCCGTCATCCGACGAGCATTGAAAGATCGACATTGTCCACCTTTTGCCACTCAATTTGAGGTCGTCAGAGCTCATTTGACTATGGATTTGATTATAAAATGATCAAGAAGGAAATCTAAGGAGATCCTAAAGTTGAATTCACACGAGAATGAGATTTCTTTCAAAAATGACCAACAATTCTATGGGTTATCAGATTTTATCTTATCGGAGCTCAAGACTGGCTGTCCAACTACTGAAGTAGCTTGGTATTGAAGTGATGAATCCCCATTGAGAAGACCACGAACTTTCTCCTTATCGATCGCTCTATGGACCAAACACCATTGTGAAGCTCATTGGAGTTGGTCTTGGAGTGGCTTTCGATGCTCGAATCGATAATGAATCGATTCGTTTCATCTCATTAGAGTGTGGTGAAGGTGTGGTGAAGGTTAATTTGGCTTTGGTGGAGGTTTCATGATATTGGAAGGATGGAGCTCTCGGATGTGGGTGGAGCTTGGTCTCATTGACGGTCGGGTGCACGAGGGGAGAAGGCTTGGGACTATACAAAATCTCCTATGGAAGGCCTCTGTGAAGTTTGAATGGATGGAGATGAGCATACTCTCCTCCCCAGATGAACTAAGGCTCAGGATTAGCTCAACCTTTGGAAGCCATCCGACCAAAGTTGGTGGCCAAAGGAGGCAGTGGACTGATGAGGTCAGGTTCTTGAATGGCCCAATGAGTTTAGTGGGCTTCCATAGAGTGTACACTCCTCCTTTGGTGGAGCAATGGCTGACCAAAGATAAGGATACCCTCTTTTGACCATGGATTGAACAAAATAGCTTTGGGTTAGGTTGGATTAGTTTTCCTATGTCCAAAGAAGGCCAAAGGTGTTTGCCAAGGGTAGGAGGAGTGGAGAGCCCTTCTAAATGGGGATTTTATCCTATTTGGAGGGCTTGGTTCAATTGGGCTGACCCAACCTGGGTTCAGCATGGGTTGGGTCCACTTGAACAGGTCAATGGGGACCTAAGGGCAAGTCATGCCAAGTTTGGTTGAGTTTGGACTTGGTTTAGTTGTGTTTGGCTCAATTTGATCTATGTAGGTCAAATTAGGTTCATTTGGGCTAGGTTGACCATTTGATCAAATTGGATCAAGAGGGGACTTGGGTTATGTTCCATTGGTCATTTAGAATGAGTTACTACAATTAGTTTGGTCCAATTTGAATTGGATTTGGATTTGGTTCATGTGAGTTCACTTGGGTCAAATGAGCTAAGTTGACCAATTTGATTAAATTAATCAAATTAGTTTGGGTGAGGGGTTGGTTCATGTTCAATTAGTCATTTGAGATTGGTTGGAGGTGTTGGTTTAAATTGATTTAGACTAGGATGTGATTTGGCTCAATTTGATCTTTTAGGTGAAACTGGGTCAAATGGGTCAATTGGTTTCAATAGGTGATTGGATCATGTTCAATACTCAATTGGTGATGAATGAAAATCATTGGTTGTAATCAATTTGGGTTAGGGCATGATTTGGCCAATTTGACTCTTTAGGTTAAATTGGGTTAACTTGGGTTAAGAGGCCAAATTTGCTTGGCTTAGTCCAATGTATTGAATAACTTGATTTGGTCAAATTAAAGTTTGATTTAAGTTTGATCCAATTGAGCTATTTAGGTAAACTTGGATCAATTAGTTTGATTGAATAGATTTGGTTCAATTGAAGTTATATGAAGGTGGGAATTTGTAAAATTATGAATTTAAAGTTGATTGAAGGCTTTGATTGCAATTGATTCAGGTTAGATTGGGTTTTGACTTATTTGAACCATTTAGGTCAAATGACTCAACTTAGGTCAACTTGATTCAATTGGATTAATTGATTTGATTGAATTGATTGGGATAAATTTTAATGTTCAATTGAGTGTTTGGGATGATCAAGAGGTTTTGGTTAAGTTTGATTGGCTTGAATCAAGTTGAATAAGATTTTGGTCTTATGAAGTTCATATATGTTAACTTGAGTTAAAACCTAAGTTGGTTTGGATTTGAGCTTGGATAAGATTCAATCAAGTTCAGTTGGATTCAAATGAGTTTGGGTATATTAGGCTTCAAATATGATAGTTTGGAATTGGGTTTGGTCTTCCTAAGATCAAAGAGGTTAGGTTGAACCACCTTACTCTTTTTAGCCAAGGTGGACTAAGATGGATCAAATTGAGCCTAGATTGAATTGGTATTTTGACATGGAGCTTGGGTTGTAATCATTTGATTTAAATTAGATTAGTTAGTTGACTATGAAATTTGGTTGAGTCTTACGATAGGTGAGGCTTCACTCTTCCTAAGGTAAGTTCTTGTCCTAGGGTTGTATATTATGCATCTCTAGGATCGGGTTTGGTGTTCCCTTAATCACTAAAAGTGTCCTAGTACTAGGGAAGTCTTAGTGTTTAGAAAAATCTTAAGTCTAGAATTAGGTAGTCAACCTCACTCCAAAAGTGAGGTCAACATGCATATGTTGAATAGTCCCTCTCAACTATTTCAAGTGAAGTCAAGGAGAGAGCATCCTTTTCATACTTTCATCTTGTTGTTTCAGATATGGTCAGGTAGATGATTGTATCTTCCTTTTCTCCACTATTTTGAATAAGTTAGGAAAGCATTGGTATTTTTTTCTTCATTCATTATTTCAAACAAAGTCAAGCAGATGTTGGATAATCCATCTAATGCTTTAAGCTAGGTCAGGTAAAGAGTGAGTTAAGGGATCTAATAACATCATTGTGACCATTTTTATAGGCATATGTTTACCTCATTTTTAGAATGAGTTCTCAACCCCTCCATCTTAGACATAAGACTTCTGTTAGACTTTAAGAGTTCCTTAGTCTTAAGATACATTTGATGATTAGGTGGACACTCAACCTAGCCCTAGAGACTTAAAAGAGTTAGCCATAGGAATAGGTCATACTTTAAGGGTGTTAGAAAAATCTACCTACCCTTAGCTTGAACCATTCCTCTCCTTCCTTCCTTCAAGTGAAACTCCAAATCAGTCTTATTTGATTTTCTCCAAACTTAAATCAACTCCATGAGATTGAAATCCATGATTGAAATCCAGGATTGAAACACATGAATGAAATTCCTAAGTTCAAATTTTCCTAAGTCCTTTAAATTCCCTTTTAATGGACTTAGCCAAAATCATGATCAAACCAAATCAAATCCTTGAGATTTTCTCATGATTCATTTATATTCTCATTTATATTCACATATATAAATGAGATATAAATTTAAACCAATCAAACTAAACTCAAAATTCAAAATCAATTCATGAAATTTCTTAAGTCCCTTAATGTCCTTCTTAAGGACTTATCCAAAATCATGATAAAATCAATTAAAATTCATGGGATTTTCTCATAACTCATTTATATTCTCATTTATATTCACATATATAAATGAAATATAAATATAAATCAATCAAATAAATCCAAAAATTAAATTTTAAATTTAAAATCTTTTTAAGTCCTTAATTTTCCTTTTGAGGAATTAGCCTAAATCACGATCAAATCAATTCAAATTCATGGGATTTTCTCATAACTCATTTATATTCTCATTTAGATTCACATATATAAATAAAATATAAATATAAATCAATCAAACCAAATTCAAAAATTCAAGCTCAAAACTCCAAAAAAATTTCCTAAGTCCTTTAAATTCCCTTTTAATGGACTTAGCCTAAATCATGATCAAATCACTTCAAATTCTTGAAATTTTCTCATGATAAATTTATATTCTCATTTATATTCACATATATAAATGAAATGTTAATTAAAACAATCAAAACAAATTCCAAAAATCAATCTCAAATCCACTCAAAATCCAACCTAAGCCTTTCAAGTCAAAAATCTTGAACTTAGCTAAATCAATCTCAAATCAAGCCAAACTCTTGATTTTCTTTCATGATTCAGTCAACCCTAAATCATGAATCCAAATATAAATGCTTACTTCAATCACTTAATCAAAATCCAATTCAAAAAATCAAATCCCAAATCCATTCATATTCTTCCTTTGAATATGAAATTGTCAAATGAATCAAAAACCATTTAGCTTCAAACCGCTTGCAAATGGATTTATATTTCAATCATAAGTCCATATACAAGTTCAATCAAACTCAAATCAAGCTTTGACCAAGCCATTTGACCCACTTAGGCTCACTTGACCCAAAGTGACCTAAAGTACCCTTATGAGCCAAATTCTAAGCCTAACTAAATTGGATTGAATCAAACTAACCTATGCCTCTCATCATGATCAACAATCATCATGGGATGATCAATCAACCAAATTGGGTCAAACCAAGTCAAACCTAATGGTTGATAAAGTCAACACTTAGCAAAAATGAAACCTAACATAGCCAAAATCCACCATAGGCCAAATTGATTGAAACCATTGATCTAAGTTCATTCATGAACTATGTTTGAACTTGACCAAGTCAACATTTGAGCCTAACCTAGCCCAATTGGCCACTTGACCCAAGTTGACCCAACATGACCTAAAAAGTCAAAATATGTCAAAACTTAATCTAAGCCAAGTTGACTCAAACCAATGGGTGAAGTTCATTCCAAATCATTTGTTGAACTTGACCAAAGCCTCAATTGGCCAACTAGACCTAACCTAGCCCAATTGACCTTGAACCCAACTTGACCTAAAGGGGTCATGTTGAGCCAAATTCAAACTTAACCAAAATTAATTGGAAACAATGATACCAATCCACTCCATATGACTAACCAAACCTAAACCTACCCATGACTAGTTCAAATAGGACAAATGAGTCAAATTGGTCAACTTGACCCATTTGACCTAAATGAAGTCATATGAGCCAAATTCAAAACTAAACCAAATTGAATCAAATCAAAGACACCAAAATATTTCAAATGGTCACATGAACTTGACCCAACCCGTGGTTTGACCCAATTAGTCAACTTGACCCAAGTTGACCCATTTTGACCTAAATGGGTCAACATGAGCCAAACCATATCAAATGAATTCCAAATCCAATGAAACTTGGCCAAACCTAGTTTATCAACATACCCAACATATTCAAATTCAAAAATTAGCCAAATGACCATTATACCCCTAGGCCATAGAACAAATTTTTGTCAAATCCATGGAGAATTTGGTCAAGCCCTCTTCATATCAAATTGATACATTCCTAATAGGTCAAGTGGACCTTATGGAGAATGGTGCACCCAACCCAATTGGTTTGGGTCATCCCAAATAGACCCAAGGCCAAAACTGACCCCTTAGCTCAAATTGGCTAATTTGAAAACCTCCCTCCACTTGATTTGAAGCACATGGGAGGTTACTAATCCACTCCAAAGATCCAACTGACCATGTGCCAACTTCAAATAGCCCAAACAACCCTCTCCATATGGATAATTTGATCAGAATGACAAAGGTAGCTTCGACCATCCAATTACCATAGGGGGAGATATACTCCCCCTAATTCCATTTGAATTCAATACCCTCATTGTCAATTGAGTCCTAGAGAGTGTTAGGAGCCATCAGAGAGCATTCTAAAGCTTCATAGCAGGGATTTGAAAAGAGCATTTCTCAATTTTCTTCCTTTGAAATAGGGGAGCTCCATTGAATCCTCAACTTCCTCTTCATTTAAATCCACTTCAATTATCTTTGCACACTCCCTCTGGGGATCAAGTCGAGTGCAGCAAAGCTCTCATTCAAGTTTCCAAAGCAAGGAGGAGTTGAATTTGATCAAAGCTGCAAGCAAGAGGAAGAGGTGTTGGTCCATAGAGAGATCTACTCAACCCCAAGGCTTGAAACTTTCAACAGGGCTTCGTCTCTGCTAGATGAAGCTACCTCATCTAACTCGACTGCCAGTGATCACCTCTAGTGAGGTATAGAATTTTTTTACCAGTAGGCTTAGGAGGTGTTGGTCTTTTGTAAAAGAAATGTTCATGGCATGAGAATTCCACCATTAGATAGACTTACCATTAGTATAAGATGGTGTGGGTAAAGTTTTATTCCAATTCAAGCTCAATAGAGCTCAGATCTTCCCTTAAATCATGAAAGGTCTCCATTGATCCTCAAGGAAGAACTGGGGAAATCTCGGTCATCCATCCGTGCATTTTGGATGGACGACCAAGATTAAGTGCATGTTTATAAACTGATTTATCCCTTTAGAAACCACAGGGTGATCCTTGGCCATTCGATCCTTGATCAAATGACAGGGATCAAACCGTGTCCCCCCACCACGCTGCCTCTATGATGAGATGTTTAAGTAACCCCCTCACAATGTGACACGTGTAAAGCACGCTAACAGCCGCCATCGTGTGTCGTGTTGTGAGCTAAGGGATTAGTTAGGATTTTAATTAATTTTAATTAATCCTCTAAGCTTTAAAAATTTATATCTCCCTAAATATAAATCAAAAAAATATGAGATAATTATTGAAAGATAATTCCATTTAGAATATTCTAAAATTGATTTTAATAGATTTTGAATTATACTTTTCTCTAATCTTGGGTTTTAATGGAAATCGTACTTTTCTAATTTTCCCTTAACTAATCCTCTAATTAATCCCAATCTTCTTGGGTATGTTTTAGGGGATGACCCTACCTCCCCTAATTTTCTTGGGATTTATTGAAGGCTTAATTGGAGGAATTGCAAATGCATTTCCTAATTACCCTCCTTATGTATTTAAGGATAATAAGGGTTTGATTAGTGTTTTAATCCCTCATTAGAGTTGATTAAGGTTAGATCCAATGAATAGGAGGCTTAGGGAATAATTTTGGAGTATTTCCCCTAAGCTAATCCCTAAACCCCCTTTTTTCCTTAATCCTATCTTAATTAAGAGCTAATTCACTAATTATCCTATTAATTAATTTCTAAAAAATTCTAAAACTTTTTAGAACTTAATTAATCTACTTTGAGTAGATTCTTAGGTGTTCAAGAGCCTAAGTTTAATTAAGGAAATTAAAACCTAACTCATATGTGTGAGGGGTGTTTTGAAATTACTTAATTAATCATGAGCCAAATTGCATTAGACCCTTTTCTTCCTAGGTGCATTGCAAATTTAAATTCCTTGTGAGATTTTATGTCATCTCATTGGCTCATAATTACTTGGTTAACTATGCTAAGGTGGTGTAGGTAAGGGTTAATTTAATTGTTTAATTCATACCTAAACCTAATCAAAATCTAAAATGACTCTAATTATCTAAAAATTAAACAAAAATGTCAAACACATGTGGGAATGGGTTAGGAACAGGAAACTCAACTCATATTTTTAAAATTAAATCAAACTCAAACTCAAACAAAAATCATACTAAATGAACTTTGATTTACTTTAAGCTTTCTTATTTCATAAGATTGCCTTTAGGATTTAATTAAAGTGATGTGTTTACATGCTTTCATTACTTTAATTCTTTCCCCAACATGTTAAATTTGTATGTCATGTGGTTTCATGCATTCATACTTTTCAAAATTCAAATTTAAATGAAAATGTTTACTTTATGTCATATTTGCATGTGTTTGCTAAAGTAGAAATATGAGTGGCTATTATCACTATTAAATTCAAATTATTTTCAAATATATATGAATCAATTATCAAAACTGAAAGTATGCTACTTATATTTTAATTATAAGCTTGCATGTGAGAGAATACAAGGATGTGCTTAGTATAGGTTTTCCTTCCCTTTTCTTTTAGTATAGTTTTGAATAGGATTTGGTAAGATGTATGGTTCATTTGAAAAGAACCTAACGCTTGCCTAATTACATATCCTATTCATTCCTATGCTATCACTTAAGAAGGTTACCTATGCTTGCATAGATAAATTGCATAAACAAAACAAATCAACTAATACAAATTTTTGCATTCTTTCTTTTCCATTTATTTCTTTTGTACACATGTTTGTATTTAAGGAAAGTGGTATATTAGTCTAGACAACCCCAGGGTGTGAGGTTTTAAGTAGCCCTAAGTAGGGCTTGTACCTTACACCTCTGGTTAACAATGGCGTTATACTCACATATGCCTTTCTTACTTTCATGTGTGCATGTGAAAATTGGATGAGAAATCCCATTTCTACTTAATGAAAATCATGCATCATAAACTTCCAAATTTCCTTAAATAAATTACTTAGCATGCATCATAAAGTGTGTTAAATATTCTCACTTGTATGTATATATATATGCTTAGGACTCATTCATGTGCATGTTATACATGTTGGGAAAGAAATGAAATGATGTATGTTTTGTGAATTTGGTTCATTTTATTTAATATTAAAATGCCTTTCTTTTTGAATATGTTTGTTTAGAGTTCATCTAAACTTAGGATTAATTAAAACACTTAATCAAAACATTCACTAAAAAAAACCAAAAATATGAATCTACTTTAGAAATTACTTAGGTTATGGAAGGAAAGAGAAGTTCTCTTCTCTTTCACTCTCTTTATAACTTAGTAATTAATAATGGGATTCACTTGAACCTAATCAAAACATGAAATAAAATCAACCTAAAATAACTAAATCACTTAAATGAAACCCTCCTCTAAGTTGAACATGCTTCACATTTAGAAAATTCTAACTTAAAGTCATAGCTAAACATACCACACAAACCTCCAAAGCACACACATTAGCTTAAGTCACCACTTCTAGCTTTAGGTTAGGGTAGTGCATGGTTTGATGCTTGCTTTTGTTTTATGATATATGTTTTAGACTAGATGCTAGTATGTATGTGTGTAGAATGAATGGTAGGGCTATCTTATTCTAACCATTATCTTCTACAGGGGATTGTGCTTAAGGGGCGCTATCATAAATAAAAATGTAAAAATGCTTTTGCTTGTAGGTGCTTATACCCCTAAGCATAATACAGTAGGCCAGGTGGATTTATTCACCCATGTGTCGGGTGATAAGTCCAATATACATGCTTGGGATTTCGTGGTTTGTTTAGCTAACCTTTATTTTATAGGTGTTAGCTAGATTTATTTTTTATTTCATGTAAATTTTACAATTAAGATTTTGGTATGATTGTTATGAGGATTAGGATGAACATTGATCATAAGATCCTATCTTATGCACCATGTAAAGCCATGGATCATCCACCTTCCAACCATCTAAAAGAAAGAAGAATCAAAGAAGAAAGAAGAAAAGAAGAAGAAAGAAGAAAAGGAGAATGAAGAAATGAAGCTTGAAGACCCCCATAACAATGAATTTCTTGCTTAATTATATTTAATTAATTTGTAATCCGGGTTGTATAAGGGTTGAGCTCAGCTACCCAATTTATTTTTTGGGTTTGTGCGGTGGTGCCCGACCATGATGGCCTCTTATTCTTTTGCGATTAGCTTTATAAATTGATTGATGATTTGTTTAGCTTGTGCACTAAGTGGCATCTTTTTTCTAGTTTCTTCCTTGCTTTATGTATGGCCTAGATGTGAATTAGGCTCTTAGGGAAAAATAAATTTTTTACCAAATCTAACAACTCAAAACTAAAAATAAAGAATTCATAACCTCACCTAAAGCTTAGGTTTAAAATCAAGATAAAAGAATTAGCAACCCCTTAGCTGGATGAGCATTTCTTTTATAACATCATGGACAAATGCATCTTGCTTCACTCTTGATTGGAGGGCATCCACCTTTGCCAGAGAAACTTGGCTTGACCTTTGAGAGCCAAGGTGGAAACATAACTCCCCCCTTCTCGCTGATTTTGGCCAATAACTTTATTTCTCATGCATTAGGCATACGAATCCTATTAGCCCAAGTCAAAATAACTGTCCAAAAATGAAAATAAAAGTAAATCTGAATTGCATTAGATTTAAGTCATTTGAAGCATGTCCTTACATGATCTAGCCTCTTTAGGGCGTGAGTTTAAGGACTTAGTCTCTTTCTAAATAAATAACAACCTAGCTATCTTGCATAAAGAATATGACTTGCCTACATGTATTTAAAATTGTAGGAGGAGTTAGTTGGTGGCCACCCATAGGCGATTGCAAGTCCAAGCAGTCGGGTGGTTTGTCCTCTCTTATGGAGGCAAACTAATTACCAATTTTTTTCTTAGATTTAGGTTATGCTTTTGGCCCTTGCCAAAGCTCCCTAGATTTAGGTTCTAAGATTTCTTCTCCCTTTTGTGGGCCATAAGCTTAAATCCTCACCTCTTAAGCATTTTCTTAATCTTGGGTTATGGAATCATAAGTCCTAAATTTCTGATAAAAAAATGCAACTCAAATAAATTAAATAAATTTCAAAAATATAAAGTCCAACCATAGGATAGTTTGAGATGTTCGCTAGGTTTCCTAGCATCATTGGCATCGCCTACTTATCTTTTTTTTTTGGCTTCGATAATAACTCCCTCTCTTTTATCAATCACATTTGATCTTCAAAAAATGAACTAATCGATTGATAGTCCTTTCCTATTGAAATCTTTAAAGACAATGATTATTTACCTTAATCAAGAGTATTCCTAAGGGATCCCATCCCTTAGGATGTAATTAACTATGTGGGCTTGCCCTTATAAAGAACTTAACAAACATGGTTTAAAATAAATCCTGCTTTACTTTTTTATGTAAAGTACGGGAAGAATCTTTGGTATATATGTAGACCCATTGTCCTTAGGAGTCCTTATTGAGGTGATTAGGTCCATTAAAGGGTAGTGACTTCTATCTTTCGAGATAGTGCACTATTCCTTGATGACGTACCCAATCACCTGATTAAGCACATCTATAGATCTGCGTGGTATCCTAAAAAGATAAATTTTTATATTCTTGTCTTTTCACCCACAGATTGAAGGCGACCATATAGAAATTTATTCTCCACAACATCTTATTTGGATAAGGTCCTTATGACCCTATTTAGGTATGACTTAGACTACCTTAGGTTAGGATATAGCCTTGCATCTTCTCTCCTTGTAAACACCCCTTAGTTTGGGTATTCATTATCCCACATTTGATAGACTATCTCTTTGGTTAGTGAATCTAACATAGGCTAAAGCCATTCATGCTCTTTCTTAGAGTAGTCATTGCACATCGATTGGGTCTATATACATCACTCAAATATCTTAAGGAGAGATCTCATCGCCAGATCTTCTCCCTATCACACCCATCATGTCCTTATATCATTCCTTCAAACTGGCAGATTTAAAACATGATTAAGTCATTCAGACCCCTCCTAGAATAATATTTTCTCAAAATATAAATTAATTTATTCCTTAAGGAATTTTCTCATATTCCCCCTGTTCAGGCTATCGTAGATTTGAGTCATGAATCTTTAGGCCAACAATTCATATATAATTCCAACATCTATTCTAAAATCCCTAACACTTGGAAGTGAATTCAAAATTACCAAAAATAAGTCATCAATCAATCTTCTTCAAATCAAATTCCTATGAACTCTGAAGATAGTGCAAACCTTCTTTCCTACCATTATTTAGATTTTCTTTATTAGTTCGGTCTACACCAATATGTATAGTGTGCTCTATCTAATAAACCACACCTATTGGAGGTCAGTTTATTGACCTCACTTTTAATGAGGTTGACACTTATCCCTCTTAGTCTTAGGATTTCAATTTGAGCATTAAGATTTTTTCATTTAAAGCTCTAAGACACTTCTAGTGATTAAGAGAACACCAAACCCAAACCCATAGCTCATAGAATTTAACTCAAGGGTTAAGCCCATTGGACTAGCCTAAATCAACCTAAACTCATATATATCAAATCAAATAAAATCAATCCCAACTTTGAATAAAATAACATCAAGCACAAACCAAACATAATTAGTCCTAAATTGGTTAATTAACTCACTCAACCTAATTTAACTCATTTAGCCTATTTAAGTCATTTTGACCCAAACTCAAGCCAAAAATAATCTGACTCTAAATCTATCAACCCAATGTTGTCCAAAGCATCAACCATGTTCAAATCATACTTAATTGAAGTCCAATATTGTTAATTGGCTCACTTAGCACAATATTTTTGGACCTTGATGGGCCAAATCCAATTCAAACTAAAACCTCTTGAAATTGGCCTTCCCCTTAGCATGGAGAACACTTATTGAATATAATTGAAACTTTGATTAGAGATTAATTTGATCAATTGACCCAAGTTGACCTCAAATGAATCATATTGTGCCAAATCTCAATCCATGATAAATTGAATCAAGCAAATCATTCTAATACATTTCAAATTTACATTTTAACATGACCTAATGGCACATTTGGCTTAATTTGGTCAATTGGTCCACTTGACCCAAACTAACCTGTATGAGCCATGCTAAGAAAAACTTAACTATACTTAGCATGACTCATCCTTGGACCACCTTGGACTTACCAAAGTAGACTCAAGTCATTATGAACCCTTCTCATCCCAAATCAAGTGAACCAAGATTCCAAGAAAATATATAATCCAAAAATGGAATGGTAGCATCCCTTGAGCTCAGCCCAATTGACTTGCCCTGAATAATTTGCTCTTCCATTGACCAAGGTGAGGTTAAAAGCACCTTAGACAACCCTTGGTTCACCAAATATGGGTTGTCCTCTTCACACTACTACCCCAAACTTGGTCAACCATTAATGGAGCTCCACCTCATCAATCCCAGTACATTTTCAAGCTCCAGAAACTTGACAACTACCTCCTAATGGTTGAACTAATACAAATAGGGTTTCATACATGAAGCTAAAAAGAGTTTGAATAGGAGGGTGCCAAGGCATTCAACACACTCTCTAAGCCTCTAAAGAAAGTCCCCCAAGCTCCAGAGCTCTCTTTGACATCCAAACCCTAGCTACCATCAACCTCCTCTAAACACCCTAAACATCCATCACCACAAAACCTCCTTAAAACTTCTATGATTTAAAATGAATTAAGAATTACTAGATTCAAGCATATAAGGGTACAAAATGACCAAAACTTAGACAACCCACTGCAATGCATTGGCCTAGAGAGCAATGGATAAGGAGGAAAGAGAGGATCTTCTCAGTAGGGCTTTGTCTCTGCTAAACAAAACTATCTTCTATGAGAAATCCACTAAACATTAACTCTAGTGAGATTTTCAAAATCATAGATTGGCCATAGGTTCTCCAAGCTTTGAGAAGCATTTGCAAAATTTCTAAGGATATAATCATAGGAAACCCTAGAATTACTCTTCTTAATCCTTTTTCAATGATTTTGAGCAAAAATTAAGGCTTAATTGGCTTGAATTTGACAATGAAAGGCAGGCGATCTCCACCTCTTGCTAGAGGTTAAAGATGAATAATGCGTCATCCATTCTCTATAATTAGAATGGATGGTTGTGATCTAGTCGCACAGTTAAATATGATTTCATCCTTTAATAACTGTAAATTTTATCAAAGTTATTCGATCTTTGATTGAACTGCCTAAATTAATATCGCATCCATTGTTAGCTGAGTTAATGTCATACAGATGATTTAAATAGCAAATTTTGTGGTGCCACGTGTAAAGCGTGACTGGCTTAGTACCACCTATGTAAATCATTTTAATTTGGGTTTAAAATAAGATTAATTAGCTACAAAGATCTTGAGAGTTCTTATTTAGGCAATTAAATGCATTAGTAAGGGATAGATATACTATCTTGTAAGATAGAAATATTCTCATATAATAGATTCATTTACTTAATAAAGACTCATAAGATTGACGAGTCTTTGATGTATCAAAGATCTTTCTCTTGAACTACATAGAAAAGTATAATAAAGGTTATTTTATATTGGGGTCGTAGTTACCTATAAGGGCAAGCCCCTATAGTTAATTACATCTTAGATGAAAGGAAATTTCTCCTAAGGATACTCTTGATTAAAGAAACACACTTTCATCTATATAGATTTCAAGGTTTACAAGCAATGAATGATTATTTTTGAAAATCAAGTGGGTTTGATTTAAAAATAGGGAGTTATTTTCAAAGGCCAATCAGAAATAAATAGGAAATGCTTTATATACTTAAAGCTCTATAAGCATTTTAACATATTCTACTATTAAGATTTATAGGTTTAAAAATGAAGTTATTTAAATTTGGAGTTTGACATTTTATTAGAATGTTAAGACTTAAATTCTGATAACATAATATTATATAAATGCCTAAGAGGTGCTGGCTTATTCTCATATTAAATGTGATGCTTCAGAACCTACTTCTAAAATTGTTTTTGATGTAAGTCAAAAGCTCAACTTATTCTAATTATATTCATTTTAGAACTGGTTCTTTTCTCACTTGAGAATATGAACCTATCCTAACTCTTTTATGCTTATTTTTTGCCTAGAAGGGGTTACTAGCTAACACCATCTAAGAAATTTTAAATTCATGAGTTAGGTCTTATCAATGTGAGATAGTTTAACTATTATATTTAGAAAAGGAAGCTAAGATAATGACTAGCATGTTATGCTTCTAGTTAATATAGTAATTTTTAATTTTGATATATTTGACTCATAATTTTATTCTAAGGTATTTAAGTACGCAAATCATGCTTACAATGAGATGCAGTTAGAAATGATTTATGGACCAAATTAGAAGAGAAGGCAGACTTACTTGAAAAGGATGGTTATTCCCAAAGGTTAGATGTCCTTTATGTGCAATGGGTAAAAGGCCCAATTCAAGAAGTTAAAAAGAAATATGCAATCACAATTCACAATTCTAGAAGTTTTTAGTTGCTTTTAATATTTATTCTTAAGGCTTTAATTAATAGAGTTATAAGTTATTTTATTCTTATGTTTGAGTTGATTTAATTTAATGGGATAAAAAATTTAATTTTACCCTAAGAGCCTAACACATCTAGGCTTTTCATCACATAACACATCAATCATAGAAAAAATTATCAAAAACATGTAGTTCTGTGGTAGAATATAAAATAAATCACACCAAAAATTAATTAAATAGATAGGTCGGCTTGGCTGGGTAGCTCTATATACTTTAAAAAAAGTGGGATGTTGATATCTACCCTTATATAACCTAACCTAAAACTACAAGTTTGATTTATGGGGTCTTCATTTGACTTCAAGATCGTCGCATTCTTCAGGGACCTCCTTAGGCTTTATAGGGGACCATTAAATGTGTACAATTAGTTCCAGTTAAACCTAAATTTTCATATATTTTGATCTAATTCTAAGTTCAAATTACAATTTAAAATTTTAAAAATAAAATACTAAGCCCTTCAAAATATATGTTAGGAAAAACAAAACATCATAACAACTGTTTACATTGCTAATATATGAGCTTGACACTAATGGTTGCCAAGCCCACCTGCTCTAATGGACTGTACTTAGGAACTTAAGCAAAGCAACACCTACAATTAAATAATGTTTATAATTTTTTTATTATGGTAGTCCCTTTAAGCACAACCCCAATATCCAGACTAGCAAACAAATAATTATAGCAATCCAGATTAAAATAGTACACCAAAAAATAAGAAAAAAATATTACATCACAATTAACACATCAGCCTAACCTAATTTTAGGATTGATTACTTAGTGTTCTAGTGTGTAAAGAAAGGGCTAGTGTGGTAGTCTGTACTAGGCTTCTTTGAGTTTAAGTTTCGACTTGAATTTTAAATTTATTAATATACCATTAGATAATTTTATTTTAAATGGTTTAAACAATTTGGAGTTTTATTTCTAATTTTAATTCATCTATATGTTAAGGTTTATTTTAAAATTTAAAGAGTGAAAAGAATATTAAGCCTTGCTTGCGGTAAGGCTTAATCTACTCAATCCTAATAAAGTGAAATCTTCTCCCATAGGTAAATATACACTCTAAAGGCTCTATGCATTTTTATTTTTCTCATTTAAATGGTTCGGTTGAATTAGGTTCAATTTGATTAATATTTATTTTATTTAATTAAAGTCCAAGTTAACTAGTTATGATTGATTTGATTAAAGTTTGATCATTAATATTCACTTTAAATTGATTGTTATATTTTTATTTGATTGAGGTCATTTTAATTCAACACTTAATTTATATAACTTAGTCTTTTATTAAGGATTGAACGATTGATTCGTTCCATTAAATTTAGGATCTCCTTGCCTCTTATGATTCATGTTGATGACATTAGTTTCGTTATTATTTCAATTGAATAGTATTTTTATTAAGTTGCATTTGTTTGATAATTCAATTCACAAGTTCTTAGGTTAATTAAAAGGGATCGTAATAATTTTAGGGTATATCGGTTAGTTAAATTTTTTTATAATGATTATGATTTATTAACTTTGGTTTGGTTATTTATTTATTTTGATTCATTAAGCTATTTTAATTAAATTTGATTATATTTGATTGGATTGATTATGATTTGGTTTAGTCCTAATTGATTTAATTTAATTAATTAAATGATTAATTGAATGTTTATACCTAACTTAATTATTTTTAGTATGTTTAATTTAACTTATCATACAAAATTTAATGTTTGATTATTTCAACTTAAGTTTAATCTGATTAGTTTAATTTAATGGTTTATTTAATTAAAGGTTCAATTTACTAATTGATTTTATTAACATTTTAATTAATCATGTTTTAAGGATTCAATGATTACTTATCATTGACTTGGCTCGAATTATTTTGATATGTCTTATTTAAAACAAGTTACTTAATTCAGTTTAATTAAATAGTTGATTAATTTAGTTAAAGTTTAATTAAATATTTCCTTTTGTTTGTTGTTATTATTAATCTTGATTTAAATTATTTAAGATTTAGTTAAACTTTTTATGATTTTAAGTGTGTATTAAGTATGGAATTACTAGTCGCATCAATTTACTTAATTAAAGTGTTAGTTATTAGTCAACGAATTTAGGGTTAGTTTAGTTAATTAATGAGAATTAAATCAGTTGGTTAATTAAACATGACCTCAATTTCAGTAATTGAAGTTAGTTAAGGTTTATCAAGGGATTGATTGAGGGTTTATATTTGGCTTAATCAATTAATTAAAATATTTTATGTTTTATTAAATGATTTATTTTATTTTATTTGATTGAATTAGATATAATTCAGTCTAATTGATTTAATTAGAATTTATATTAAGTTTATTATTATTTGATTTAATTATATGGTCTATTGATTCGGTTAGAATTCAGCTTAAGTTAATCATGATTGAATAGATTAAAATGTGATGAATGATTGATTGAATGTACATAATTAACTTAATTAATTGATTTATATAGTTAAAGTTTGATTAATGATTAGCTTAATTTATCTTATTAATATATTTTTATTCATTTTAATATTGTCAAGTATTTGTTTGTCTTCTCAATTAAGGATCGTTTGAATTCATAATTATTAGCTGAATTAGATAATTAGCTTGATTAAAGATTAATTTGGTCATTAACTTAATTAAAGTTCATCAATGATCAATAAAACTAACCATGGCTGATTTTGATTAAGTTGTTCATTCGATTAAGATCTATTTAATTAAATTGTTTATTCACTTAATTAAGCTTGAGCTTAGTTATGTAATTAACTTAATCAAATGATTGAAAAGCTAATAATTATTAAATTTATTATAACTAAGCCAATTAAATATTTATCTTAATTAAAAACTAATTAAGTTATTTTTTAATTAATGATTAATTGAAGTTTAATCATGGCTTAATTATGACCTTAATCAAATTAATTAAGGTTTGATTAGTATTTTAATTAAAAGTTCATGTTCAATTTAATCAGTTAATTTATGTATTTAAGGTTATATTAATGTTGAATTTAATTCTTTTTATTTGAATAGTATATATTCAATTAGTCTGATTAGAGTTTAATTTAAAAGCGTCATGATTGTTATTTAAATTCAGTTCAAATTATTAATATCCAACTTTAGAATGATTCCTAGGTTTAATCAAGCTTATGTTTAATTTAATGTTCAATTAGCACTTAGTTCTTTTATATAAATTTCATTCAAGGATTGATTAAGTTCATTAAGTTTGTTTGATTTTATTATTTAAGTAATTTATATTGATTAACCTAATATATATGGTTATTCAAATTTAATGACTTTGTATTTTGATCAAATTCAACTATGTAAATTAATGTTTACGTCATTAAGGGTAGTTTTATAATTGGTTATAAGTTTTTATAATTAAAGATCTAATCATTTTTTTTATTCAATGATCAACTTAACATATAAAGCTTATAGGAGTGATTCACTAGAGGTACCAAACTTGAGCTAGACCATTCTAAGCTTGTTTGAATATGTGGTTTAAGGATAATTGATTAATAATTTATTTTAGTAAAAAAAACAATTTTTCTGAAGATACCAAATGAATTTTAGGGATTCCAATTTTAATAAATTCTTATTTTAGTGTTGATTTCAGAGGGGATCTAATTATAATTTAAATCAATTATGTGATTTATTGTGAATTGTTTTGTTTTGACTTAAGATTTTATTTATTTTTTTTCCTTAATCATTTATTAAACCCTAAACATATGATTTTAGAGTTTTAATAATATCAGAGGGATTAGAAGTTTTCCATAAGTCCTATAATGTTATTGAAAGTGTTCAAAATTAGTTTAGTAAATTTTTATAATTTTCATGATTTTCTACTTATTATTTAATTTAAATTATCATAAGATTTTAAAATTTCATAACTTCTGATTCAACAGTCTTTTTGATTTAAAATGATTATGTCAAGTGAATTTCCTTACCAATTTATTTTTTGAAAGTTTCATCTCAATCAGAGATTTATTTTAGGTGCAATTAAGATTTTAATGATTCCAATAAAACTCAAATTAAGTCTAAAATATTTAAAATTAATTCAGTCATTTAATTTTTTAAGATTCTTCTCTTAAAGGGAATCTAGAAAGCATTGTTTGGATTTTATTTGATTTGTTATGATTTTTCTAAATTCAGCCTAATTAAATAAATTTATTTATTTATTTAAACACCTAATTAGGTGATTTTGGGGTTTAGTGAGTTTCAGAGGGTTTTAATATTTTTCTAAGTTTCATTAAAATTAGTTCTAATGGTTTAAGCTATTTTGATGACTTTCTAAATTTTTCTTTATTTTTAAGTTAATTATCTCATAAAAGTAGGCATTTAAACTTTAAAATTCAATAACTTTTAATCCATTCATCATTTAGACTTGAACTTTATGATAGGTGTGTCTTATTGTCAACTTCAATCCCTAAAAATTAAAGTCAATTTGATTAATATTTTAGGGTTAATTAAAGAAATTTATTTTTTAGTCAAACCTAAATTTATCTCAAAATACTAAATAAAAATTTGAAATTTTGGGTTCATTGGATTCCTCTTAAAAAGATGAATTCAGAAGCATTATTTATAATTATTTATTAAGTATTTTATTTTCTATGAATTTATAAAGTTTTAGGTGATTTTAAATAATTTTTAAAATCCAAAAATCTAAATTTTCCTACTTATCCTCGTCAATGCTAACAGGGATCAAATTTTTTGCATTTCACAATTTGTTTGGTCTACACAAGAGCCATGTGGGATGCCATGCAGAGGGTGGCAGGAACACGACTTCGATCACGTTTGTCCAATCAAAGATCGGATAGTTCATATTTTATCCACAATTTTAAGGGGTTTAAACTTGATTTCATCCAACTAGATCACAATCATCTATTCCAAATAAAAGAAACAGAAATTCCAAATTTCATTCCCATTCTTGATCACAGCTTCAATCATATATCAGAAGGTCCATACTTAATATGTGATTTTATGCAGTTTTAACCCAAATTTATTCAGCTCGATCACAGCCATCCTTTCCAATTTGAAGGAATAGACAGATATGATTTCATCCCCATTCTTCATAATGAAAACCTAGGGCCATCCACTTTTACGTGACAAAAATGATAATTTAGGCTACATTTTCACACAATTTTGATCTCGAATCGATCAAGAGTCATGCTAGGATTGATCTATATGGTTTGATCATAATGAAATGCATGTTCATTTCACAAAGCATGAACATTTAAAAGAGATGGCTATGGGTTTCAAGTTACCTCGTCAGAGCAAATTATCGATGGTGTTGAGATGTGTGAAAGCTTTTTTAGTTTTAATCGAACCTCTAGTGAGGAATAATTAGGTTGTCTTCTAGCCAATCACCACTTAGTCACCGCTTGCTGCCAGGTTTGATTGATCTCCAGTTTGTCGAGGTCGAGGCACTTGGATGAACAATCTATCTCACTCATCTCATCCCCTAGAATTTGTTGGAAATCATCGACAAGCCTTGAGGAGCTCGATTTTCCTAGCTTTGAAGGTTGGCTGTGAGCTCCATTAATTATGGAGTTGGTGATGACTGACTAACTAGGTTTTGACATCTAAAATTATATTCTCCATTCTTGAAATAATGGATAGAAGAAAACTATATGCACATCCTCAAGGGTTTTATCTTAGTTTTGTAGAATCATGAAGAAAATTTTTTAAGAAATCTTATATGAAAAACATAAAAGAATAAATTCTAGAAGCTTGTACTTGACATATCATTTTAGTAAGAAAGGAATTTATCTTCTGCCTTAGTGGATGTAAGGCAAATCATTCTCGATTGAACTACTTTAAAAATTGGTGTCTAGTTTTGTATGTTATGTTCTTTTTTATTTCTTGGTAAAACTATAGGTTTTCCTTATTAAGTAACTTAAGTGACATGACTCCTTTCATTAAACATTTTTTACTCATATTTATGAGATATGTCTCGATCTCTGCCATAAAAAAACTATTAACACTGATAATGCTACTATACTTTTTTTTGCATTTGTAATAATGAGGTTAAATCATGTATTTGAGTGTTTTCATTTCTTATTATTTAGTAAAGCTTTGCTTAAGGTGGATAAATAAAAGTCTAAGTATATGAGAGTTTGAAGCATAAAGTTACACATATTTCATCTATCCTAGATTGATGATTTAATAGTGATTGTACATAATTTCATAGGTTTTTATACATTAAAAACTTAAAATTTAAATTTTATAGGTGAGTGCAAAGTTGAGAGAAATCTGGGCAAGAAACATATAAAATCAAGCATTGGAGCCATCTAAGCAAATTATAAAGGAAAAGATGTAATTTGGAGTTATCTAGTGCTTGGTACCCAGTTTGAAGACTAAGCATTAGAACTAATGTTTAGGCACTATATCAAGTGCTCGAGCACCCAGAAGATGCATGCGGTGTTTATTTTTGGATGTAGGGGGGGACACTACACAGATCGTAGGGGTACTTATTGAAGTAATCGGGTATGATATTGAGGTATGATGTACTATCTTGAAAGATAAAGATACCATCTTTCAATGGACCTAATAACCTAATAAGGACCCCTAAGGCATGATGGTTCTTCGAATATACTAGAGATTTTTCCTCTACTTTACATGGATGAATAAAGTAGGGTTTATATTAAATTAGGTTCTAAAGTTCCCTATAGGGGTAAGCCCCCATAGTTATTTACATCATAAGGAAGGTAAGTTTCTTAGGAATACTCTCAATTAAAGTAGATAGTTAGGGTCTCCAAAGATTTTAAGGTTAGACTATCAATAAATTGGTCATGCTGGAAAATCAACTGTGAAGAATCAAGGAGAAGACTTACTTTGGAAGCTAAAGGGAATGAGTAAGAAATACTAATGATATTAGGAAGCCTAGTGAGCATTCCGATCTATCCTATGGTTGGGCTTTATATATTTGAAGTTGAAGTAATTTATTTTGTTTGAGTTGAAATTTTATTAGATTATTAGGGCTTGTAATCCACCAATACAAGGTTAGGGAAATGCCTAAGAGGAGAGGATTTATATTTGTAGCCTGAAGGAAATAGCTACCTCAGATCCTAAATTTGGGAAGCTTTAGTAAGAGCTAAAACACAACCTAAATCTAAGCGAAGATGGTTATAAGGTTTACCTCTACAAGAGAGAGTAAACCACCTGACTATTGGACTTATAACCCCCTGGAGTGGAAGCTAGCTAACTCCTCCTACGATTTTAAAACTATATGGTCTAGTCATATAAAATTGTAAGATAGTTGAGCTGTTATTAATTTAGAAAGAGACTAAAGTCCTTAAACTCACTCCCTAAGAGACTAGAGCATGAGTTGTATGAATAATGACTTAATCTACAAATGCAAATCTTTTTAAAATTTATTTGGTTTTTGACACTTCATTTTGACAAAGGATTTAGGATTTTGATGCCTATATGTATGATAAAATTAAATTATTGGCTAAATCAATGAGAATAAGGTGTTCTCCACCACAAGGGATGCCCTCACAGGTCAAGCATTCTCCTATCGTGCAAAGATGGAGATCCTTCATGTTCAAGTGAGAAAGAATATGCATGCTTAATGTGAAGCATACAACCATACAGCTAAGGGGTTACTAAATCTTTTAATTATCTTATTTAATGTATTTGATTTATGGTGAGTTATAAATTATTTAAAACTTTAATTATGAGTTGTAGTTGGGTAGAAAATTTATTTTTATCCTAAAAGCCTAATCACATCTAGGCCACACATTAAAGCATCAATCATTTAAAAAATTATGAAAAGCATGCTATTTCTAATGCACAAACTAAACATAACATCAATCAATTTTATAACTATCATAAAAGAATAAGACGCCGGTACGGTTGGGTACCATCGTACAACCTGAAAAGAAAAGATGCGTAGCCGAGCTCTACCTTAATACAACCTGGAATATGAAAGAATAATTATAATTTATAAATGCATAAGTGCTATGGGAAATCTTCAAGTCTTCATGTCTCCATATCGTCTTCATTTCTTCTTTTCCCTTTGATTTGGTAGACTTCAAGGCATCTCATGGCACCCCAGGACAAAGCCTTCTAGCCAATGCTCATCCTAATCCCCCATAACACTAATTCTAATTTCTAATGAAAAATTATATTAAAAGTAGGAAAAATAAATCTAGCTACACTTGCAAAATAAGTATTAGCTAAACACACATACAATCCTAACCAGTTATATATATAATTTGGACTTAGCACCCTGCACATGGGTAACCAAGCCCACCTGTCCTAACTTGGATTATGCTTAGGGGTTTAAGCAACCTATAAAGTGAGCATTTACATTTATTTTTAAGCACCCCCTTAAGCACAATCCCCTATAGAAAATATGATGAGGCTAATATCAGCCTAACGTCCAGTCTACAAAACATACACTCTACCATCCAGTCTAAATAAATACATCACACCATGCACCGTCCTAACATAAAGTTAAAAGTGGTGATTTAATCTTAGTGTGTGTGTGTGTTAAGGCTTGTGTGGTATATCTTAACTAAGCAGTAATATTATGATTCTCTAAGTATGAAAGACTTTCATTTAATATAAAGGGTTGATTTCACTTGAAGTTATTTAGTTGATTTGAGAATTTTAGTTTATGTTTTCTTCCATTTCATATGCTTACACTTAACAACTAAGTGTTGTAAAGAGAAGAAAGAGGATTGCCCTCTTTCATCTCTACCTTATGCTACTTTCTAAAGCATATTAATTTGGTTTTATTATCTTTAGTGGATGATTTATCAAATTATTTAATTAATCCTAAGTTTAGGTTCACTTTAAGTAATTTTATTTAACATGTAAGACATCTCAAGATTAATTGAATTAAACTACTAACATATGACACATATCAAATCATTCCTTTCCATCATGAATACCATGTATATGGTATAATCCTAAGTATATCTATACATATAACACACTTAAATGATGAATGTATACGTATGTGGAGTCTTATACTCTTTTATGTGATTGAATTATTTAGTCATATTAGCTTAAATCTCTATCTAAATTCTTATACAAAAATACATAAGGATGAAATTAAATAGGTACGTGTCATTGTTAACTAGGGAAGTGAGGTAATCAAATGACCTCCTTGGGGCTAACTAAAGCCTCATATTCTTAGGATGTCCAAACTATATACCCATTACATTTAATCATATGTAAATTTATATACATGAATATAAGAAAGAAAGATCCAAATCACATGACTAATTAATCCAAACACTTAGTCAATTATGGATGCATGGATTTTTGATAAAAGAAAGAGGGGTTCTAATTTTATAATTAAATACACACACACATGTATAAGAGACATAAGAGCTAGTACATGCCATTGTTAACCAGGGAAGTGAAGTAATCAAATTAACTCCTTGGGGCTAACTAAAGCCTCATATTTCCAAGATGTCCAGACTAAACACTTATTTTTTTTCTCAAATACACATGGAAGTATACATAAATAAAGAAAGAAGAACCATGGAAAGATTATATTTTTCTTTGATTGAATCATTTATGCATGTGAATTAAAGTTCTATCCAAATTCTAATGTAGAAATACATGTAAATGCAATCAAATAAGTACATGTCATTGTTAACCAGAGAAGTGAGATAATTAAATGACCTCCTTGGAGCTACTTAAAGCCTCGTATTCTTAGGATGTTCAGACTATATGCTTATTAACATTCAAATATATGTAAAACCACATGTGAATTAAGGAAAAGAAAGCTTCAATCCATACACTTAAGGTATAATCACATGAATATCTTATATATTTATATCTAACATCACAACATATGTTATCATTCATTTATAAACTTTTGAAAAAGATATTTGAGTTTAGTAGTGATAATAATCGCACATATATTAAATTAGATCAACACATGCAAGCTTAACATAAAGGAAAACCATTTGATTTAATTAATTTTGAAAAGAGATGGATGCATGGAATTAAATGACATGCAATATGTAGCATGGTTGGAAAGGAATAATCAAACACAATCATGTGATTCATTCAATCCAATTAATTCCTAAGGATAAACATGCCAAATAAAACTATTTAAAATAAACCGAAGTTCTTTAATGTCATTTTTAATTTCATGTTCAATTTGACTTAAGAAATGTGAGGAGTTTGCTAATCCTAACCCATACCCATGTTTGTAAGTTAATTTGGTTTAATGAGATATGATTAAGTTGATTTTATGGATTAATTAAGTTATGATAGGCATTAAATTAATTAATTAACCCTTATCTATGTTTCCTTAAAGTAGTTATCCTAATAATTATGAGCTAATATGATATGCAAATGAATTGAAAAGTAAATTAGCAACAATCCTATGAAAATAAAAGGCCTAATGTAATTAGCTCACAATAATTGGTTAATTAGATTAAGAAACTTACTTAATCACTTTTATGATTTTCGCACACATATGGGTAAATCATAATTTTATTAAATCTCTTTAGGCTATTAAACAACTAAAGATCTACCCATAAATTAATTAAAGGATATCATATATGATTATCATTTTTTATTAAACAAATTAAGTAATTAATTAGCCAATTAATCCCTAATTAATTTTCTCTTGAAAAGTAAGGTGAACTTAGGGAAAGAAATTAGGAGAGAGGTCTCAATCTCAATCCATAAATCTCCTTACTATTAAACATTGATAAATGACCCAATTAATAAATTAATTACTGTTCACATGTTTAATTATCACTTAATTAAGTTAAGAAGATAATTAGGGCTTAATCAATCAATTTTCCCAATTAATTAACCAATAAATCCCAAGAAAAATAGAGGAGGTATAGGTCATCCCCTTAAATAATCTCAAAAAGTTTGAGGTTAATTAGTTAATTAATTAGAAAGTAATTAGGCTAATTAAATTTTTTAATTAAACTTTAATTAAGCTTTGATTACTATTTAAAATCTACTAAAGATAATTTTAATGGATTCCTCTGTGAAATATCTTTAAAATGAGCCTTTATTTATATTTTTGGATTTTCTACAATTATTTATGAATTTATAAAGTTTCAGCCTTAAAAATGGATTATTTAGCCTTAATTAAGTCTAATCCCATCGATGCCACATGACGTGTTGACATGGCGCACTTTCTATGTGGCACTGCAAGATTGGCTATTTAAGTTGTCACATCCCACGCTAAGTCAACTGGTGGTGGGATGTCCTTTCCCGTGCACCATCCGATCTAAGATTAGACGACCATGATTAAACCAACGATATAAAGGGGTTAAAATTGATCGGATCTAATGGATCTAATTATGGCCATCCATTCCAATCACGTGAAATGGATGATGCATAATCTATCTCCTTGAGGGTGATGAGAGATGGAGCTTGTCCACCATTTCCTGTACAATCTGAGCTCACTTGAGCTCAGATTGGCTTAAAATGGAACCCACACCATCGCATATAGGATCTAAGAGAATCCAACAGCTATGATCACACGACATTTACATTTCTTTCAAAAAGCTAAAAACATGGAGGAAGCTCAATTTTAATGGTGTTACCTCACCAGAGCTAAGACCGGTAGTTCGCATGCTTGAGGAAGCTTCGTCTGGTTGAGACAAAGCCCTGTTGAGCAGCAATTGAGTTGATTCCAAGTGGATTGCTCGGGAGACCAAGATCCTTGCTTTGGAACTTCAACTTTGATCAAAATTCTAGTTTCGGTGATCGTAGAGCCTCGGTGAGGATTCATTTAGCTTTAATAGGCTAAAGAGATGGTGTAAGAAGGAGCAATTTGATTGAGGTGAAGGATTGGTGGAGTTAGGATCGGGAGATGGTTGCCCTATTTCGGGTTTGCTTGGGAAGGAAGAAATCTGAAGAGGGAAGCTTCAGGATCACTCGAGAGCTCACAGGGGAGTTCAAAATCTCTCTAGGAAGCTTGGACGATGTGAATGGATGTCATTCCTGTGCGAATTGAGGTGGTATATTCCTCAATTCATTGTGATGGATAGATGGGATTATCTCCCAATTTTTGGCTCGCCGGCCGCCGTCAGGGTGCCAAAGTTGTCCCCATCAAGTTCACGTGGCTCGGTTTGAGCGGAAGAAAGATTGGGAGGTGGCTCAAGGCTGGATTTGGGCAGATTGCATTCCTTGGATCCTTTGGGATTTCAGTTTATAAGGGAGTTGAGTTAACTCACCTCCATTTAGTCCATGGCAGACCTAGCCCACTTAGGGTGGGCTAGGTCATTTGGGGTATGTGAGGGCTGCCAAGTGGAAAGGGGAAGTGGACTTTAATATTTTAGGCAAAATCTCATGTGGGGTGGCATATCCAAGGGAGATCTCATTGAGTTTGGCTCCAATTAGGTTTGAGTTGATTTTGGGCTGACCCAAGATGAGTTTGAGTCAGGTTTGGTCAGGTTCCTAGGGGTTGAGCTTATAGGTCAAATTGGGCTAGGTGGGGTTATGTTGACCAATTGGTCAAATTGGGTCAAACCAAAGCTTGGGTTAGGTTCAAATGATGATTTGAAGTGTTTTGGTTCAAGTGGTTTCAATCAATTTGGCCTAGCTTTGATTTGGCTTATTTGGATTCATATATGTCAAATGGGTCAGGTTGACCTATTTGACCAAATTGGCTCGGGTTGGGTGTTGGTTCAAGCTCAATTGGTTAATTGAAGATGATTGTAAGCTTTGGTTTGAATCAATTTGGATTTTGGCCAATTTGACCCTTTAGGTCAATTTGGGCTAAGTTGGTTAATTGGGTTCAATTGGCCAAATTAGATTCAATTATGGGTTTGTTCAAGTTCAATAATCAATTTGTAATGAACTCGAGCCATTGGTTGCAATCAATTTGGAGTTAACTTGAACCATTAGTTACAATCAATTTGGGTTGGATCATGATTTTACCCATTTTGGCCTTTTATGTCAATTTGGGTCAAGTTGGGTCAAATGGAAAATTAGGTTTGGTTTGGATCAATTGATGGTCAAGTCATGTTCAATCAATTATTATGAGTTCGTGTGAATCAATGGTTTCAATTGATTTGGTGTAGGATGACTTTAGACTAGTTTAAGTTTCATATGGGCTAAGGGTTGGCTTGGTCAAATGACCAAGTTGACTTAGTTTGACCTAATTTAAGGCAACTGATCATCTTAGGGTGATCAATGATCATGGTATGAGGTTTGGATGGGCTTGGTTCAATCTAATTTGGGTTGGATTAAAACTTGGCTCAAATGGGTTCTTTAGGTCACTTTGGGTCAAGTGGACTTGAATGGGTCAATTGACTTGGTTTTGGTTTGATTAAGGTTTAGTTGAATTTATATATTAGTTTAGGATTGAAATATGAATCCAACTGTAATCAATTTGGGCTATGATGGGTTTTGGTTCATTTGGAATTTTCAAGTCAAAAGGGCTAAGTTGGGCTTGACTTGAGTTGATTTTAATTTGGCTTGATGATTATAGGTTTTATTTATATTTGGGTAGATGATTGAAGGAACGATACATTCAAGAGAAAATCCATTGATTTTGGCTTGATTTATGTGGGTTTTGGTTAAGTTGAAGCAATTGGCTTAAAGGGTTTAAATTGGGTTTTGATTTGATTTGGATTTAGTTTTGGCTATTTGAGTTTATATTTCATTTATATTTGTGAATATAAATGAAGATATAAATGACTTATGAGAAAATCAATTGAATTTGAAGTGGTTTGAAGGCAAATTTGGCTAAGTTCATGAAAGTAAGTCGAAAGGGCTTAGAAGGGAATTTGATTTAATTTGATTTAGTTTTGATCATTGGAATGTGGGTTTCATTTATATTTGTGAGGATAATTGAATATACATAATTGATTTATGAGAAAATAAATTGATTTTGGGTTGATTTGGGTTAAGATTTGGCTAAGCTCATGGAATTCAATCATAAGGCTTAAGAAGGATTTGGGAGTTTAAATTTGATCTTGGGTTTCAAATATTTGGAATTGAGTTCGTACTTGAATTTGATAAATGATTGAGGGATTGAATTGATCTTGGAGAATATCAATTGAAATTGGATTGATTTGAATTTGGTTAAGGGCCAAGTACATAAGATAAAATCATAGGGCTTAGGCGGGATTTTGATTTTGGATTTGATCATGGATTTCAATCATTTGATTTAGAATTTTGATTTGTATTTAGTATTTAAATTTGGTATTTGGATTTGAGATTGAGTTTGATTGTAAATTTGATAGGGTGAATCTAGATTGGATTTGGGTTGTAGGGTAGGAGGGTTATCCTAATCCCTAAGGCATAGCCTAATCCTATGATTAACCCTTCTAAGTCTCTAGGTTTAGATTAGGTGTTCACCTACTCACTAGAAGTATCTTATGACTAAGAAAGTCTTAGTATCTAGAAGACTCCTAAGTCTAAGATGAGGAGATTGAGAACTCACTCCAAAAGTGAGACCAACAATGCACTAAGATAAAGAGACATATGCCCAGGCAATAGATTTCGGTGCCCAAACACTAGCCTCAATGCTTAAGCACTAATTTAAGTGCTCATATGCTATACACCATAGAATTCAATCCCATAAGACAAAGGCCTTGGTACTTAGTTATCACACTTGGCGCCTAAGAACAAATGTAATTTTATCCTAATTTTATCACAATTTTAATGGTGGCTCTTACCTATTTTAGAGCAAATCAAAAGCCCAATTTAAGGATCTTCCAAGAAAAAAAAGGTTTTAGCTAAACTTTTAGGGTGTCTTTGGAGCAACATTTATTAAAGTTTTGAGGGGGTCTTGTTGACTCATTGGAGGAGAAGAGAAGAAATACTATGAAAGCAAGTGAGAGCCCAAATTTGAGTTCTTCTTACTCATTTCTCTTTTTTGTTTTTTATTTTATGATGGATCTATTATATTGTTGACCTTCACTACTATTTAACTAGTCAAATCAATTTGATGCTTCTAGAATGGAGAACGGTGAATGAAATTCTACATAAATTTAAATTAGGATGCTTTGATTTTGACCAAAATAACATAAACACTATATTCATGAAATGGACTTCATCGTTATAATAACTGTAGCATGCCAATGTTGCGCCATATGTCCCAGTCATATTCCTCTACACTCCTGTCCTCTCTATGCAGAGAAAATATTACGTGCAAAGTTTGGACGTAGCTTTACGTCCAGAAGCCAACCGGAATGCAACACGTGTCTAGTAATAAAATATGTTTTTTCTTACTTTATAGCACTGTAATGTAACGATGTCGTTAATGTTAACCCAACCTAGTCTGTCTTGTTAAAACAATGGGAGAAACGCCATTTGAATGTGTGGGAGAAATTTAAAAGCAACATATAAATAGATTTACGGCATAATTTATTTTTTTTTCAGATGAACTGAGCTTAGAGAAGAGAAACAAAAAATTTTCATTTCAATTTTCGAGAAGAACTGTGAAGATGAAGAATGAATTTGGAAGTTGTAGCCTTGATATTGCGACCAATTTAGCAGATGATGTCTTAAATCAAAACGCATCGGTAAATTTTCTCAACCGTTTTATATATACAGTTTTTTTTGAAATAGTTAGTGATATTCTTTGAAATTCTCTTATGTAATATATATTTCCTACACTGTTTGGAGTTCTTTGCAAGATAACTTTGGTATTTTTAGAGCTATTTTACATGTGTACTCTCTGTACTTTCATGAGGGTACACCCCATTTATCCAAAATTTTTAACTGTGAGGCTTGTCATATATTTACCATAACCTATTATAAGATGTTTGGAGATGTTTCATAAAGAATTTACTGGTTTTTGGAGCTATTTAGCATGTGTACTTTATGTACTCTCATGAGAGTACACCCCTTTTTTTAAAAAAAAATTAACTATGAGGCTTGTTATATGTTTACTATAACCTATTTTAAGATATTTGGAGATGTTTTATGAAGAATTTGCTAGTTTTTGGACCTATTTTACATGTGTACTCTCTGTACTCTCATGAAGGTATACCCTATTTTTTAGTTTTTTTAACTGTGGGGCTTGTCATATATTTATCATAATATATTGTAAGATATTTGGAGATATTTCATGAAGAATTTGGGTGCTCTTGGATCTATTTTGCATGTATACTCTCTATACTCTCATGAGGGTAAACCCCATTTTTCTAAAAGTTTTAACTGTGGGGCTTGTCATATGTTTACCATAACCTATTGTAAGATGTTTGGAGATATTTCATGAAGAATTTACTGGTTTTTGAAGATATTTTGCATATGTACTCTTTGTACTCTCATGAGGGTACACCTCATTTTTTCAAAATTTTTAACTATGAGGCATGTCATATGTTTAGTATATCCTATTGTAAGATGTTTTGAGATATTTCATGATGAATTTGGTGATTTTTGGAGCTATTTTGCATGTGTACTCTATATACTCTCATGAGGGTATACCCCATTTTTCTAAAATTTTCAGCTGTGGGGCTTATCATATGTTTACCATAACCTATTGTAAGATGTTTGGAGATATTTCATGAAGAATTTGCTGGATTTTGGAGCTATTTTGTATGCGTACTCTCTGTAGTCTCATGAGGGTACACCCCAATTTTTCAATTTTTTCAACTGTGGGGCTTGTCATATATTTACCATAACCTATTGTAAGATGTTTGGAGATTGTTCATGAAGAATTTAGGTGTTCTTAGAGCTATTTTGCATGTGTACTCTTTGTACTCTCATGAGGGTACACCCCATTTTGCTAAAATTTCAACTGTGGGGCTTGTCATATATTTAGCATAATCTATTGTAAGATGTTTTGAGATGTTTCATGAAGAATTTGTTAATTTTTGGAGCTATTTTGCATGTGTACTCACAGTACTCTCATGAGGGTACACCCCATTTTTTTTCAAAATTCTCAACTGTGAGACTTGTCATATGTTTAGTATATACTACTGTAAAATATTTAGAGATGTTTCATGAGGAATTTGGTGATTTTTGGAGCTATTTTGTATGCGTACTCTCTGTATTCTCATGAGAGTACACCCCATTTTTTCAAAATTTTCAACTGTGGGGCTTGTTATATGTTTACCATAACCTATTGTAAGATGTTTGGAGATGTTTCATGAAATATTTGCTAATTTTTGGACCTATTTTGCATGTGTACTCTCATGAGGGCACACCCTATTTTTTCAATTTTTTTCAACTGTGTGGCTTGTCATATATTTACCATAACCTATTATAAGATGTTTGCAGATGTTTCATAAAGAATTTGGGTGTTCTTGGAGCTATTTTGCATGTGTACTCTTTGTACTCTCATGAGAGTACACCCTATTTTTTCAAAAATTTTAATTGTAGGGCTTGTCATATGTTTACCATAACCTATTGTAAGATGTTTGGAGATGTTTCAAAAAAAATTTGCTAGTTTTTGGAGCTATTTTGCATGTGTACTCCTTATACTCTCTTGAGGGTACACCCCATTTTTTCAAAATTTTCAACTGTGAGGCTTGTCATATGTTTAGTATATCTTATTGTAAGATATTTGGAAATGTTTCATAAAACATTTGGTGATTTTTAGAGCTATTTTGCATGTGTGCTCCCTATAATATCATGTGGGTACACCCCATTTTTTCAAAATTTTCAACTGTGAGGTTTTTCATATATTTACCATAACTTATTGTAAAATGTTTGGAGATGTTTCATGAAGAATTTGCTAGTTTTTGGACATATTTTGTATGTGTACTCTATGTACTCTCATGAAGGTACACCCTATTTTTTTAAATTTTTTCAACTGTGGGGCTTGTCATATGTTTACCATAACCTATTGTAAGATCTTTGGAGATTGTTCATGAAGAATTTGAGTGTTCTTGGAGCTATTTTTCATGTGTACTCTCTGTACTCTCATAAGGGTACACCTCATTTTTCCAAAATTTTTAACTATAGGGCTTGTCATATGTTTACCATAATCTATAGTAAGATGTTTGGAGATATTTCATGAAGAATTTGCTAGTTTTTGGAGCTATTTTATATGTATACTCTCTGTACTCTCGTGAGGGTACATCCCATTTTTTTTTCAAAATTTTTAAATGCGAGGCTTGTCATATGTTTAATATATCTCATTGTAAGATGTTTGGAGATGTTTCATGAAGAATTTGGTAATTTTTGAAGCTATTTTGTATGTGTACTCTCTATGCTCTCATGAGGGTATACCCCATTTTTCTAAAATTTTCAACTGTGGGGCTTGTCATATATTTACCATAACCTATTGTAAGATGTTTAGAAATATTTTATGAAGAATTTGCTAGTTTTTGGACTTATTTTGTATGTGTACTCTCTATACTCTCATGAGAGTACACCCTATTTTTTAGATTTTTCAACTGTGGGGCTTGTCATATGTTTACCATAACCTATTGTATGATATTTAGAGATATTTCATGAAGAATTTGGGTGTTCTTGGAGCAATTTTGCATGTGTACTCTCTGTACTCTGATTATGGTACATCCAATTTTCTAAAATTTTCAACTGTGTGGCTTGTCATATGTTTACCATAACCTATTGTAAGATATTTGAAAATGTTTCATGAAGAATTTGCTGATTTTTGGACCTATTTTGTATTTGTACTCTCTGCACTCTCATGAGGGTACATCCCATTTTTTCAAAATTTTCAATTGTGTGGCTTGTCATATGTTTACCATATCCTATTGTAAGATGTTTGGAGATATTTCATGAAGAATTTGGGTGTTATTGGAGCTGTTTTGTATGTGTACTCTCTGTACTCTCATGAGGGTACACCTCTTTTTCTAAAATTTTTAAATGTGGGACTTGTCATATGTTTATCATAACTTATTGTAAAATGTTTGGAGATGTTTCATGAAGAATTTTCTAGTTTTTATACCTATTTTGCATGTGCACTTTCTATACTCTCATGAGAGTACACCTTATTCTTTCAGTTTTTTTAAATGTGGGGCTTGTCATATGTTCTGTATATCCTATTATAAGATGTTTGGAGATATTTCATGAAGAATTTATTGATTTTTGGGGCTATTTTGCATTTGTACTCTCCGTACACTCATGAGAGTACACCTTATTTTTTTAGTTTTTTCAACTATGGGGCTTGTCATATGTTTTGTATATCCTATTGTAAGATGCTTGGAGATGTTTCATGAAGAATCTGATAATTTTTTAGATTGTTTTGCATGTATACTCTCTGTACTCTCATGAGGGTACCCCCTATTTTTTCAGCTTTTTAACTATGGGGCTTGTCATATGTTTAGTATATCTTATTATAAGATATTTGGAGATGTTTCATGAAGAATTTTTTTGATTTTTGAGGCTATTTTATATGTGTACTATATGTACTCTCATGAGGGTACACCCCATATTTTCAATTTTTTCAACTGTGGGGCTTGTCATATGTATAGTATATCCTATTGTGAGATGTTTGGAGATATTTTATGAAGAATTTATAGATTTTTGGGGCTATTTTATATGTGTACTCTCTGTACTCTCATGAGGGTACACCCTATTTTTTCAATTTTTTAATTACGGGGCTTGTCATATGTTTAGTGTATCCTACTGTAAGATGTTTGGAGATGTTTCATGAAGAAATTATGTATTTTTGGAGTTATTTTGCATGTGTACTCTCTGTACTCTCATGAGAGCATGCACTATTTTACCAATTTTTCAGCTGTGTGGCATGTCATATGTTTACTGTAACCTATTGTAAGATGTTTGGAGATGTTTCATGAAGAATTTCTAATTTTTATAGCTATTTTGCATGAAACATGTTTGTGTCTGTGCAGGTGAATGAGATTAATGACCGATGTAATGATGAAGCCGTTATATCAAATGAACTAATTATGGGCAAACTCCTTGGCACCAATATTCACAATGAAAAGGAGACATATGAATTGTACTATGATTATGCACATCAAACTGGATTTAGTGTTAGGAAGGATCATACTAGTTATTAGTTAAACTCGAAGAATTTTTTGAAATCAAAGGATTTTTTATGTGCAAAAGCAGGTCTGAAGAAAGCTGTCGATCTAAACTGCTCATTCAAATTTCAAAAATAGATACGAGGAGTGGTTGTCCAGCCATGATTAGATTTTCTATTTATTTAAATGGGAATTGGAAGGTTAAAAAATATATAAAAAGTCATAATAATTCATTGGCAAAGCCGGATGACCTACATCTTCTTAGTTCATATAGAGGCATCAGCGATGAGAAGGCGGCTGTGTTGAAGCCAATGATAGAGGCTGGAATTAGAGCAACTAATGCATTAGCTATCTTAGTGAGGAAGTTGGCGGCATGGAGAATATTGGCTTCACAAAAAGAGATGCTTTCAATTACATCCAAAAAGGAAGAAGATCAAGGATTGCGATTGGTGATAGTAATGCATTAATATAACTATTCAAGGAAAGGAAAGCAGAGGATGGAATGTTTGCATGGGATGTCCAAGTTGATGAGTCAGACAGCTTGGTCAGTTTTTTTTTTTGAGCAATGACATGTCAAGGATAGAATATGATTATTTTGGGGATGTCATAATTTTTATATAAGTTATTGACTCAATAAATATAATCTTATCTATGCACCTTTTGTTGGAGTGAATCATCACTGGAAAAATGTCTTATTTGAAGTAGCCTTTCTATCTAAAGAGACAATTGAGTCATTCACATGGCTATTCAAAACATTTCTCCGGTTAATGAATGACAGGCATCCTATAACAATATAAACTGATCAAGATTAGGCAATGGCGAGAGCTATCAAAATTGCATTATCACATACTCGCCATAGGTTGTGCCAATGACATATTTCTAAGAAAGCTCCTTCGAAGGTACATTACTTTAATAGTAATAAGACAATAGAAAGTCTCTTTTATACATGCATGAGTAAGTGTAATTCACAGGAAGAGTTTAAGCAAGCTTGGTCTACCATTCTAGAAGAAGGAAATTTGCATGATCATGCTTGGCTATCTGAGCAATATAAAATTAGATGCAAGTGGTCCACCACATTCTATAAAGACTCATTCTGTATGGATATCTAATCAACACAACATAGTGAGTCCACGAATAATGTATGTCATGAAATCTCTAAATCAATAAGTTCTATCATCGATTGTTTCTTGGGATTGGAGAAGGTTATGGACACATGGCGATGGAATGAATATGATGAAGATTTCAGGTGTAGCCAGTTAGCAATTTTTTCTATTGTTAAAACCAATCCAATTCTGAAATAAGCTGCTATGTTTTATACAAGAAAGCTTTATACAATATTTGAAGAAGAATTTTTGCATAGAGTTGGTGGATTGGCAGCAAATGTGTCAGATGACAATCCCATGGAGTATACGATGAGAAACTTAGAGAATAAAAGTTCTTTTAAAACATGGACTGTCCATTTTGATAAGACATGTGTAAATGTAACTTGTAGTTGTAAAAAATTTGAAATGATGGAGGTGCTATGTGCCCACTACATCCGAGTTCTGAGTTAGAAAGATATTGTCTGCATTCCGGAGAAGTATTTTCTCATGTGATAGTCAACTAGAGCAAAGAGAGATATCTACTTTGACAGTGCTTATAGGAACTTAAAAGATGTGCAAGGTAATGATGTAAATGAAACTAGCATTATTTTTCAGAACCACATCAGTCAATATGCATATCAAATAAGCATCAGGGCACAAGATAATAAGAAGACTGAGGAGTATATGTTGGGTCCCTTAAAAAAAACTATATGATAATGTTGATTCTATATTATGTGGGAATTCACCTCCGACTGATAAAATAGCTAAGAAGAAGTCTAGTGTAATAGATAAAAGAATTGACTTTTTAAAGGCTCCAGTTAAATAGTGGCCAGAGGGTGTTTCCAATGCAAGGTTGAAAGGATATTGGGAGAGAAACAAGAAAGCCAAGAATAATTTTCTACATGTCTATGAATTTATCATCTTTAAATATTGCTATTAAACTTGAAACAATTATATGTTTTATGTTATAGAGATGAAAGAACAAGCTGCGAGAGGTGGAGACCATGAAGTGTCACGTATTGCAACACCTTTTTTCTGTTATGCTAGAGTGCTTTTCAGAGGTATGCAGGTATAACACTTCATTCCTACTATTACATATCAGTAACTGATACAATGTTCTATCTTAAGAATTTAACTCAAGCTCAACAATTTGTAAGTCGTCTGAAGGATATACCAAACTGATGATGGATATCATTACAATGAAACATTATAATGTGTGATATCATTTAGTTGTCATGTGTTCTTTGAATGTATATACTTTAATGCAGCTCAAGAGATGGGAGCAAAAAGAGTGCAAACCAAATAGTCTTCTAGTACTGCACGTTAAAATGAGGGACACGATGACAATCATTGCAGGCGATGACAAAGGTAAAATAGGAGAAATTACTCGTATATGTTGCCATAAAAGCAAGTTATAGTAAAATACATTAACTTCTTTTGTTTGAACAATTTTGGGATAAATTTTATTTTATTTTTAATTTTTATGTTATTTTTAACAATATGTTTATTTAGGATCTATTTGGACTTCATTTTGTTTTATATTTCTAATTTCAATTTTATTTTTTTATATATATTTAGTTAACATATTTTTAAGAAGTTGTTTGGAATAACTTTTATTTATTGTTTGCTTTCTTTTGTTTTCAATTTGTTTTGTTTATGTTTAGGGTTAAAATAGAATATGTTTGGTGGTGATGATTGTTTTTTGAAATACACTCAAAATATCTAAAAATTATTTTGAATTTTTGTAAAAGTGATGTGATTTGGGATCACTTCTTACAAATATGTTTCTAAAGACAACATAAAAAATAGATAGAAAAATTGATCCCAAATAGGTATAATTCTGTATATCTTTCTAATAAATTTATAAATGTGACTAAAATTTAATGATTTATCTACAAATTGAAGCACCCATTCATAGCTCAAATGTCATGTTGTATTCGAAAGAGAAAAATGTAGCTAGCAGAGTTGGGAGCAAGGTTTTAGAAGATGGAAGCAAAGTCCGTTACCTCATCAAGACTAGAGAAATAATTGGCAGTGCGATGGGATGGGAAAAGCTCATTAAAGAAGGGAAAAAGGCAAAAGAAGCTAAAGCTGCTTGAAAGTTTGCAGCATAACTTCTTTTGTTTTTGTTTTTAGTGTATTTTACCCTCTGATATATTATTGTATCTTTTGCTCTTAGTTATGTTATTTTAGTATGTTTCAACTTCAATGTTCTCTTTTATTTGGAAGGTTTTGATCTTCTTTTAACAGTTTTCTTTTGACTGCATTAAATTGTTGCATTTTTCATGAACTAAGTGGTCTCTAGTGATATTGATAATCAAACTATTTTCTTTCATGATTGATATTTATTTAGTATTCAGCTAACTGTGAGGAATTTCAAACTTTAAAATAAACTAATCTTATATTTATATATATATATATATATATATATATAGGTAGATAGGTAATTGAGTTTTATACTTTAATTGTTTCTTGAAATCATTCCTTGACATTTTATTAAAAATCAAAGTAAAAGAGTAAAATGGAGCTCTCAAACTAATGAAACACTCAACATCTTAAATTTTCAACGCGGATCGAGTTTTAAGCATATTAACCAATCAATCAAATTCATTTCAGACAAAATACATCTACTATATTTGTGCATAACATTGCAAAAATTACGGTTTAAATGTTTACGAAGCATTGAACTATCACTGATTTAAATTGTTTATCTAAGGCTTGTTTGTAAATAAAAGTGTAGGAAACAAAATATATTTCAATTTTAAGAATTTTTAATGTACATAAAAATTATTAATCATGAAGAGTTGAGAGAAGTCATAATACATGCTTCTGGATTCCTAATCTTATCAAAATTACCTTCTCCAACCACTAACCCTTAAGCAGGAGATCATTTTAAAATATCATTATATCTCAATTTTTTTTAATAATTTAATTTCAAACTAATTTTGAATTGCATCTAACTGATAACATCAACTAAACAACAGTTACAAGAGAAAATAATATTTTTTTTCAAGGAACAACCTTAATCAACTTTATTCTAACTATTTAAATTTATCACTTAAATCTAAGATATAGAAAAAGCTCTCCTTAAGCAGTTACAAGAAAAAGCTCTCCTTACGCATACAAAATAGCTCCAAAAATCAATGCAAACACTTGCAAACACCTTATAATGGCAGCTACTAAATATTTTATCTTCAAACAGGGTAGTATAGCTAAAAAAATTGCAAAAATGGGGTGTACTCTCATGAGATTACAAAGAGTACACATTCAAAATAGCCCCATGTTGACCTCATTTTTAGAATTAGCTCTCAACCCCTCTATCTTAGACATAGGACTTCTCTTAGACTTTAAGAGTTCATTAGTCTTAAGACACATCTAGTGATTAGGTGGACACTCAACCTAGCCCTAGAGACTTAAAAGAGTTAGGCATAGGAATAGGTCATGCCTTAGGGGTGTTAGGAAAATCTACCTACCCTTAGCTTGAACCACTCCTCACCTTCCTTCCTTCAAGTCAAACACCGAATCAATCTTATTTGATTTTCTACAAACTCAAATCAACTCCATGTGATTGAAATCCATAATTGAAATTCATGATTGAAATTCAAAAATTAAATTCCAAATTTAAAATCCTTCTTAAGTCCTTAATTTCCCTCTTAAGGACTTAGCCTAAATCATGATCAAAGCAAATCAAATTCTTGAGATTTTCTCATAATTCATTTATATTCTCATTTATATTCTTATTTATATTCATATATATAAATAAAATATAAATTCAAGCCAATCAAACTAAACACAAAATTCAAAATCAAATCATAAATGTTTTCTATGCCCTTTAATTTCCTTCTTAAGGACTTATTCAAAATCAAATCTAAACCAATTCAAACTCATGATATTTTCTCATAATTTATTTATATTCTCATTTATATTCACATATATAAATGAAATATAAATATAAATTAATCAAACCAAATTCAAAAATTCAAGCTGCAAACTCCAAAAATTTCCTAAGTCCTTTAAACTCCCTCTTAATGAACTTAGCCTAAATCATGATCAAATCACTTCAAATCCTTGAAACTTTCTCATGAACCATTTATATTCTCATTTATATTCACATATATAAATGGAATATAAATTCAAACAATCAAAACCAATTTCATAAACCAAACTCAAATCCACTCAAAATCCAACCTAAGCCTTTCAAGTAAAAAATTTGAACTTAGCCAAATCAACTTCAAATCAAGCCAAACTCTTGATTTTCTTTCATGCTTCAATCAACCCTACACGAATCTAAATATAAATACAAACTTCAATCACCAAATCAAAATCCAATTCAAAAATCAAACCCCAAATCAATTCATGTTCTTCCTTTGAATATGAAATTGTCAAATGAATCAAAACCCATTTGACTTCAAACCACTTGCAAAAGGATTTATATTTCAATCATAAGTCCATAAACAAGTTCAATCAAACTCAAATTAAGCTTTAACCAAGCCATTTGACCAACTTAGGCTCACTTGACCCAAAGTGACCTAAAGTACCCTTATGAGCCAAATTCTAATCCTAACTAAATTATATTGAATCAAACTCACCTATGCCTCTCATCATGATCAACAAGCATCATGATATGATAAATTAATCAATTTGGGTCAAACCAAGTCAAACCTAAGTGTTGACCAAGTCAACACTTAGCCAAAATGAAACCTAACATAGCCAAAATCCACCATAAGCCAAATTGATTGAAACCATTTATCTAAGTTCATTCATGAACTATGTTTGAATTTGACCAAGCCAAAATTTGAGCCTAACCTAGCCCAATTGGCCACTTGACCCAAGTTGACCCAACTTGACCTAAAAAGTCAAAATGTGTCAAAACTTGATCTAAGCCAAATTGATTGAAACCAATGGGTCAAGTTCATTCCAAATCACTTGTTGAACTTGACCAAAGCCTCAATTGGCCAACTAGACCTAACCTAGCCCAATTGACCTTTAACCCAACTTGACCTAAAGGGGCCATATTGAGCCAACCAAAATTGATTGGAAACAATGATACCAATCCACTTCATATGGCTAACCAAACCTAAACCTACCCATGACCTAGCTCAAATAGGTCAAATGGGTCAAATTGGTCAACTTGACCCATTTGACCTAAATGAAGTCAAATGAGCCAAATTCAAAACTAAACCAAATTGAATCAAACCAAAGCCACCAAAACATTTCAAATGGTCATATGAACTTGACCCAACCCTTGGTTTGACCTAATTTGACCAATTGGTCAACTTGATCCAAGTTGACCCATTTTGACCTAAATTGGTCAACATGAGCCAAACCATATCAAATAAACTCCAAATCCAATGAAACTTGGCCAAACCCATTTTCTCAACTTACCCAACATATTCAAATTCAAAAATCAGCCAAATGACCATTCTATGCCTAGGCCATAGAAAAAATTTTGGTCAAATCCAAGGGGAATTTGGTCAAGTCCTCTTCATATCAACTTGATACCTTCCTAATAGGTCAAGTGAACCCTATGGAGGGTGGTGCACCCAACCCAATGGGTTTGGGTAAGCCCAAATGGAACCAAGGCTAAAACTGAGCACATAGCTCAATTTGCCAAATAGAAAACTTCCCTCCACCCAATTTGAAGCACATGGGAGGTTACCAATCCACTCCTTAGCTCAAACCAACCATGTGTCAACTCCTCATAGCCCAAACAAATCTTTCCTTATGGTCAATTGGATCAAAATGACAACCCATGCTTCGGCCATCCAATTGCCATAAGGGGAGATATACTCCTCTTAATTCAATTCAATTAACAAATGCCCATTATCGATTGAGTGTTAGAGAGTGTTAGGAGCCATCAGAGAGCAATCCTAAGCTTTCTAAGAGGGATTTGAAAAGAGCCATTCTCGATTTTCTTCAAGAGAGAACAGAGAGCTCTATAGGATTCCTAACTTCTTCCACACTACATTTCAACTCAATTTCCTTTGCACACTCCCTCAGGGGACCAAATCAAGTTTGCCTAAGCTCTCCCTCAAGTTCCAAAAGCAAGGATAAGTCTAATTCGATCAAAGCCACAAAGGAGAGCAAGGGGAGTTGGTCCATAGAGCAAACTACCTAACCTCAAGATCTAATTCTTTCACCACAGCTTCGTCTCAACCACACGAAGCTCCTCCAAGGAAATCGAGCGTCGGTGATCCCCTCTGGTGAGGTACAAAATTTTTTGACCATTAGACTTAAGGGGTGTTGGTCCTTTGTGAAAGAAAGTGTCATGGCATGAAAATTCAACTGTTGGATAGGATTGCCATTAGTGTATGATGGTGTGTGCAAAATTTTATCCTAATCTGAGCTCAATTAAGCTAGGATCAAAGCTTAGATCATGGTCAGTTCCTATGATCCTCAGGGAAGAACAAGGATAATCCCAGTCATCCATCCGCGCATTTGGATGGACGACCGAGATTAAATGTAAATTTTAAAATTTGATTTATCCTTTTAAAACCACTGGGTGATTCCTTGACGTTCGATCCTTGATTGAATGACCGACATTAAATCGCATCTCGCCGCCACAGGCCTGCCATGATGGGATGTTTAAGTGGTGGCTCACAGAGCGATGCATGGAAAGCGTACTAACCGCTGTCACAGCGTATCGAGCTATGGGGTTAAGAGATTTAATTATGTTTTAATTAATTCAAATTAATCCCCTAAGATTTAAAAATTCATATTTCCCTAAATAAAAAATATAAAAAATATGAAGTAAATTTCTACTGAAAGACAATTCAATGTAGAATATTTTAAAAAAAAAATTAATGGATTTTGAATTGTATCTTTCTCTGATTTTTCCTTCTACTAGAAATATTATTTTATTAATTACCCCTTAATTAATAATCTGATTAATCTCAAACTTCTTGGGTATATTTTAGGGAATGATCTCTGCCTCCCATAATTTTCTTGTAATTTATTAAAGGCTTAATTGGGGGGAATTGCAAATGCATTTCCTAATTACCCCCTTTATGTAATAAAGGATAATTAAGGGTTTGATTAGTGTTTTAATCCCTTACTGAAGTTGATTAAGGTTTGATCCAGTGAGTAGGAGGTTTAGGGAATAATTTTGAGGCATTTACCTTAAGCTATTCCCTAAACTCCCTTTTCTTTCCTTAATTCTCTCTTAATTAAGGGCTAATTCATTAATTATCCTCTTAATTAATTTTTTTTTAAAAATTTCTAAACCTTTTCAGAACTTAATTAATCTACTTTGGGTAGATGCTTAGTGTTCAAGAGCCTAAGTTTAATTAAGGAAATCAAAATTCAACTCATATATGTGGGGGTGTTTTGAAATTACTTAAGTTAAACCCCTTAGCTTAATTAATCATTAATCATGAGCCAAATTGTATTAGCCCCTTTTCTTCTTAGGTGCATTGCAAATTTAAATTTCTTGTGAGATTTTATGTCATCTCATTGGCTCATAATTACTTGGTTAACTATGCTAAGGTGGTATATGTAAGGATTAATTAAGGCAATTTTTTTAAATTAAGTATGGTTAATATATTAATTAGTTAATTAAGTATCAATAAAAAAAATTTAAGAAAAGGTATAGTCTCCCAATTAGTGGGCGACTAGCCACGCTATGTTGACTCCTACGTGGCGTGGCTGTGCCACGTTAAGTCTGAAGCCAGTCGCCCACTAATTGGGCAATTGGCTTGATTATCGCCGATTAGTGGGCAACTAGCTTAAGACTTACCGAAGCTAATTAAGCCCACTAATTGCCAACACAAAAGTCGATCAAAACCCGATCGACCCTAATACCTCAGTTTGTTTCGATGCGATTCCTCCATGATTCTTCCACACTCTCGAGCTCGAGCATGTAACATCCCCGTCCGACCGCTGTTCTCGCAACATCGGAGCTTCCCGACACCTATCGGCGTTTCTCCAACCCTTACATTGTGCCATCTCCCTCAGGTATTCAAAATAAACTTGTTTTTCTTGCCGACAGTCGTGTTTATAGCGTTTGACACTTTCCTCTCTCATATAGCAGGATTTGGAAGCCAACATTAGCTTCCGGTGGCTCCATTTTGTTCGGGGTAGTTTCCTATGGCAGATTCGACTTATTTTTGCGCACATCCCCGTCGTTATTTCTAAACTCATGGTAAATCCCTATTTTTATCAATTTATAAAGTAATAGAGTATGTATGGTAGGAATTTGAGTAGTATTTTTAGACTTTTGTTTGGGATTTGAGTTGTATGTTTGTGTAGGTGTTGCAATTCAGGTGTTAAGTAGCTATATAATTTATTTGGCAAGAATGAACAGAGAATTTGTTTTGCTGATCCTTTTCTATGGAGGCAAACTAAGTATCGATGAGCAGTTCAGTCCAAGTTTTGTGGGAGATCGAAATCGTCCAGTTAAGGTTCTGCGTCACACTGGAATTGAAGCAACGAATTATGAGAATCTTGCATATTGATCCAGAGCATCACACAGTCACTCTAACAGGTCATTATCCAGTGGGTGGCAGATTTATAGCATCTGTAATATCTGACGATGATGTTTACAAAGTTACACTTGACGAAGCTTCCCATAAGATGTTGGTGTTGTATGTCAAAGTGGAAGATGTTAATATTGCATCCACATCAGCTGATCTGGTAGTAAGGTCAATAGATATACTGCTAATGCATACACAAGATTTCATTTCACAAGCACCTCCAGGGATACAACACAGCTTTGATGAGTTGATTCCTAGGTAGTATATGGTCAACATTTATCTGATTATACTTGTAATAATTAATATGATAATTAGTTGCTCAACTTATAAGTTATGTGGCAGTGATGATCTTATCGCTCGTTGAATGATGTATGTCCTCGAGTGCTACAGTCAAAGATGAGTATCAAACTATGAGTAGAGGCTCAAGTAGTGAGTCTGAGTAGGATATTAGTGATGATGACTGTTCAGTCGGGTTAGAAGCTACTGTGCTTGGGAATATAGACAGCCATAATCTGCTAAAAAATTACTCATTTCACAATATTGACAGTGAGAGTCATATGTTGTCCACAAATGAGTATGTCCGGATGTGTCAAACTATGAGAGAGTGGGACAACGATGTTTACTTTTGGCCACTAAAGCGCCTTAGATGAAATTAAAATTCTAAATGACATTGTTAAAGGTATGTGTTTCGCCAGTAAATGGAGTCTGCAATTTACTATTATTGGGTGGTGCATAATAAATAATGTTCAATTCTAAACAGTTACCTCTAACCAGAAGAACTACACGGTTGTATGTGTACAGCACGATAGTCCTACAAGACCCTGTAAGTGCATTTTTATTGTAGCAGCAGCAGACGCTTAGGGGGTGCTTGGAGAATATCAAGAGTTGGTGAAAATCATAGATGTGTTAATGTAGTAAGTGCATCTGGTTATCGACATTGTAGTTCAAAATTTATAGCGTACTTCATCATACCTGTGATTAGGCACCAGATTGTTCTGAAGCTTAGAGAGATTATAGGTAGAATGGAGTCAAAATTCAATGTTAAAGTTTTGTATATGAAAGCTTGGGATGCAAGGCGTAAGGAAATAAAAGTAATATTCGGCAGCTGGGAAGAGTCCTATAGGAGTCTCAGTCTTTGTATGGAATCAGTTTGTAGTACTTTACAGTACTCTAATTCAATCTACCACTATGCAGCATTTCTAGAGACTTTTTTGGGCCTTTAGACCATCAATAATGGGATGGAGTAGTTGCCGACCAGTGTTGAGCTTAGACGATACTTTTTTATTGGGCAAGTATCGTGGTACATTATTAACAGCAGTAGGAATCGATGATAATAATGGTTTGTTTCCTCTAGCTTTTGCTATTGTGGAGTCAGAGAATGTTGATTCGTGGTTGTGGTTCTTGTTGTGCTTGCATGATGTGTTGCCTGTAGTGTCTACTAGACGTGATTTGTGCATAATATCGATAAACATCTCGGTCATTACGTGGATGCAAAGAGATTTTTCCATGGGCAGCTCACAGGCATTATTTGTGTCATTTGCGTAAAAATTTTAAAAAATGTATATGGTAGGTAATACTGATGATATTCATCAGTTCAACCGTTTAATGTTAGATATTAAAAATGTTAAAGAAGAAGCACACAATTGGCTTGTAGAGTGTGACCCTGTTAAATGGTCCCTTGTGCAAGATGGTGGTATGCATTTTGGGACAATGATGATGAATGCATCTGAATGTTTTAATAGTGCCCTAAAATGGGCATGTGGTTTACCGATTCAGGCTTTAATCACTGCTATCTATTACAACTTAGTAGCCTTATTCATGAAATGGTTATTCACTGCTACTCAGCAAGAGGAAGTCAGCTTGTCTATTTATACTCAAAGGATGTCCACACTATTACAACGTACTGAAAGGGAGGCTAGGCATTTCCCTAAACCTGTAAATATCAACCCACATGAGATGCAGGTTTTTGATAGGTCCAGCCGACCATTCAGAGTTGATTTGCTGGATAATGGCCTCTATCATTATAATTATGGCAGAACGATCATATATTATTGTCCATGCCCACATGTGATTGCTGCATTGGGATTTTGACGGTTGAACCATCTCACGTGTGTGTCACAATACTACACTCTACAGTTATATAAGCTGACATACATAAATGAATTTCATACTCTACCAGATCATTCTGATTGGCCATCTCTCAGTGTAGAGCATGGATTAGTTGCGTTGCAGCCACCTAACTTTTGCAGAAGGTCAGGCCGACCTCATGAATAGATTCAAAAACACAATGGATGAAAATGTAGGTAGCAATAGCAGAACTTGTAGCATATGCAAAATAGCTGGTCACTACAAGTCATCGTTCCCTCATAATATTAACAGTCGATGGTACATTTTCCCTTTTACTTATAGGCTATTAGATTTTACACATAGGATAATGCTTATCTTTTTCTTTTCGGTTGTACTGTTCTACTTAGATTTTATAATATTAACACTATTATATTTGTGCTTCTTTTTCTGACAAGTACGATGGCAGAGGAGCACCACCCGCCAGCTAGACGTCGATGACGTAGCCATGCTAGGGAGGCTACCCCACCATTGGAGCCTACACCTGCTGAGGTTCATCCTAGCATTGCCTCCCTGCATGCGACGCCAACCCTCCGATCGTAAGTGATTTTATTTTTTATTTTTTTTTTTCACCTTTTAGGTTAGTGACATTATTTTTTTTTTGCAGAGCATCGTACTTGAGGCCGCATCACACTTTCTTATGCTGAAGGAGTGACTCATCACGTGTAGATGATTCATCTATGGGCTAGAGCAGGCGGGCCTGCATTGTGTTAGTCAGCTACAGTTCATCCAGCTAGATCATCATTTGCTGACTGCCTTGATTGAGAGATGGTCTCCGCAGACCAATACCTTCCACCTTGTTGTAGGTGAGATGACTGTGACTCTTTAGGACGTGGCGATGATCCTGGGACTACAGGTTGATGGGCTACCTATCATAGGCCCGATTGTGATTGGCGAGGGAAAGAGATAGCACACCTGGCCTGATTACTGTGATGATTTGTTGGGATGACACCCCTTACCAGACGTGATGTATCATGATCCGATCAGTCCACAGATCAGGTCGACATTCAGGATGGGTCAGGCACATGCGCAGACATGCATGCCATTGAGGTGGCTCAGGTGGACTTTCTACAGGGAGTCATACACTAGTCTGAGCACGAAGGAGTTCTTCCGTCACTTGCGTGCTTATATTTTATTTCTGATTGGCTGCTTCTTACTGCCTAATACTTCTAATTTAGAGGTTCACCTATAGTATTTACCACTCCTGGATGACCTTGATTCCTTTAGCATGATGTCTATGGGTGGAGTAGTTCTAGATCATCTATATAGGGAGCTGCACGAGTCGACTAGGCCTAACAGGGCCAACATGGCTAGTTATCAACACCTCCTTCAGATTTGGGCTTGGGAGCATATTTTCATGTGGCAGCCGACATGTTCCATATCCTGAGCTTCGGTCTTAGTTTGAGGTATGTGTTGTTAATTGTACTTTTAAATTATACAGCTTATATTTATGTTTAAACTATTTTCTGTGTGAAGATGGAATGAGAAGTATGTTTGCTAGCAGCCAATGGCGAATGTTGCGATTAATGAGCTAGCTAGATGCGGCAAATATATGTTGGATCTACAGATAATACTTTAGTTCAAATATCTGTAATGCAGATTATATTTTAGTTTAATTTTCTTCGTTCAGTACGTATTGCTTAAGCCATACATTGATCTGACAAGTTGCTTTGAGCCTATAGTTGATCACTCCATTTGGAAGAGGTTGAGTGGAATTTACTAGATAGAGTGCTACGCCATTTTGGCCTTATTCCCAGAGTACATGTAGCTCTATTTGACCCTAGTTTCAAAGGGTTGATGGTTAAGCGGATGTCTTGGGTTGATTACCGGTCACACATTCTTTGCTTGGGAGAGGCGGAGGATTGCCTCATCGAGGGCCTAGATGAGGATGTGGATAGGAAGATAGCTATCAGCCAGTACATGTGCTGGTTTAGATCATGAGCTTCTATGTATTTACTGGCCACCCCGACAGATCCTTCGACCACTTACTACGTTAGAGCACCAGTGGAGCGTATTTATGTAAGTCTTGATATAAGTATTCATCTGAATTCAATATTTATGTAAGTGTTAATTTTACATAATGTAGGTGGAGCATATCATGATGACTCGGGACATCTTTTAGCCATACTTCGGCGCTGTGGATGATCACCCCTTACAGGGATGTGTTGAAAGGTACGAGGTGATATGCAGAGACCTGGATGAGCATGTACATATTGGTGACACATATTACGGATCGGTTTGAGGGTGTCACACACCATGGTGGAGTCGAGCCATCTACTTTTCGATCAGGTCCTTCGTATCTTGATCCAGGTCCTTCTACATATCAGCCTACATATGAGTCGCAGCCACCTATCTTCCAGTCACAAGATGATATGACACACACTATCGAGGATCATGTAGTAGAGGGCCACCATCAGCTGCGTGATCGTCCATCCTGTGCATCTGAACAGTACACACCTGGGAGTGGTATGATTCCACACAGACACCAGAGGCATTAGATGTTTAGGACAATATACTTTTGTGTCTGTACTACATTTTATTTATCTATTTCATTACAAACTTGAGAGTCATGTACATGTTAAATTTGGTTATGTCATAATGAACTTCTTATTATTTGTCCATTTCTAAAATGAATTTGTTAACTTCATATGATTTTCATCCATTAAATTATTACCAACTTGATGCGGTCACGAACCATTTCAAGTTTAAACTGTACTTTTTTTCTTTGTTTTTAAAGTAAGTTTATTACTCTTTACTTTTTAGAAGAACAAAAATTGAAGGATTAAGATTTTTTTGATGAGTATGGAACTCTATGTATACATGAAAATCCTGGTTCTCTTCATAGCCCTAAACCGTGACGTTGTTACTCATCTCACACAAATACACCTTAAAAAAAAATTAAAGCGTCAATAATTAGGCGGGCTTCAAACTTAACATGGCACATGCCATGTTGAGTCAACGATGGTGGCGATTGCCCACTAATTGGGCGACTATACCTATTCATAAAATTTTTTTTATTGATACTTAATTAACTAATTAATATACTAACCATACTTAATTTAAAAAAATTTCCATTAATTAACATGATTAATTTATATCTTAACCTAATCAACATCTAAAAAAATCTAATCATCTAAAAATTAAACAAAAATGTCAAACACATGTGGGAATGGGTTAGGAACAATAAACTTAACTCACATTTTCAAAATTAAATCAAACTCAAACTTAAATAAAAATCACATCAAATGAACTTCAATTTACTTTAAGTTTTCTAATTTCATAAAATTTCCTTTAGGATTTAATTAAAGTGAATGCATTTAGATGCTTTTATTACTTTAGTTCTTTCCCAAACATGTTAAATATGTATGTCATATGGTTTCATGCATCCATGTTTTTCAAATTCAAATTTAAAATGAAAATGTTGACTTTATGTCAAAGTGCATGTGTTGGCTAAAGTAATAATATGAGTGGCTATTATCACTATTAAATGCAAATTATTTTCAAAATATATGAATCAATTATCAAAACTGAAAGTGTGTTACTTATATCTTAATTATAAGTTTGCATGTGAGAAAAATATAAGGATGTGCTTAGTGTAGGTTCTTCTTCTCTTTTCTTTTAGTATAATTTTGAATAGGATTTGGTAAGTTGTATGGTTCATTTGAAAAGAACCTATCACTTGCCTAATTTCATATCATATTCATTCCTATACTATCACTTAAGAACTGTACCTATGCTTGCACATATAAATTGCATAAACAAAATGAATCAATTAATACAAATTTTTGCATTCTTTCTTTTCCATTCATTTCTTTTGTACACAAGTTTGTATTTAAGGAAAGTGGTATATTAGTCTGGACAACCCTAAGATTGTGAGGCTTTAAGTAGCCCTAAGTAGTTCTTGTACCTTATATCTCTGGTTAACAATGGCGCTATACTCACTTATGCCTTTCTTACTTTCATGTGTGTCTGCAAAAATTGGATAAGAAATCTCTTTTCTACTTAAGGAAAATCATGCATGATAAACTTTCAAATTTCCTTAAATGAATTACTTAGCATGCATCATAAAGTATGTTAAACATTCTCATTTGTGTGTATAGATATGCTTAAGACTCATTTATATGCATGTTATACATGTTGGGAAAGAAATGAAGTGATGTATGTTTTGTGAATTTAGTTCATTTTATGTAATCTTAAAATGCCTTTCTTTTTGAATGGGTTTGTTTAGAGTTCATCTGAACTTAGGATTAATTAAAATACTTAATCAAAATATTCACTACACAAAACTAAAATATGAATCCACTTTAGAAATTACTTAGGTTAGGGAAGGAAAGAGAAGTTCTCTTCTCGTTCCCTCTCCTGATAACTTAGTAATTAATTGTAGGATTCACTTGAACCTAATCAAAACATGAAATAAAATCAACCCAAATCAATTAAATTGCTTAAATAAAACCCTCCTCTAAGTTGAACATGCTTCACACTTAGAAAATTCTAACTCAAAGCCATAGCTAAGCATACCACACAAACCTCCAAAGCACACACATTAGGCTAAGTCACCCCTTCTAGCTTTAGGTTAGGGCGGTGCATGGTTTGATGCTTGCTTTTATTTTGTGATATATGTTTTAGACTGAATGTTAGGATGTATGTGTGTAGAATGAATGGTAGGGTGATGTTAGTCTAACCATTATTTTCTACAAGGGATTGTGCTTAAGGGGCACTGTAATAAAAAAAAATACAAATGCTTTTATTGTGCAAGTGCTTATACCCTTAAGCATAATCTAATGGGCCAAGTGGACTTAGTCACCCATGTGTGGGGTGTTAAGTCCAATATACATGCTTGGGATTTTTATGGTTTGTTTCAGCTAATCTCTATTTTATAGGTGTTAATTAGATTTCCATTCTTTTCCTTAAATGTAATTTTTTGCAATTAGGATTTTGGAATGATTGTTATGAGGATTAGGATGAATATTAGTCATAAGATCTTATATTATGCACCATGTGAAGCCTTTAGAGAATCCACCTTCCGACCATCCAAAAGAAAAAATCAAAGAAGAAAGAAGAGAAGAAGAAAATGAAGAAATGAAGCTTGAAGACCCCCCATAACAATGAATTCCTCATTTAATTATATTTAATTCATTTATAATCCGGGTTATATAAGGGTAGAGCTCGGCTACCCAATTTGTTTTCGGGTTTGTGCGGTGGTACCCGACTACAACAACCTCTTATTCTTCTTACGATTAGCTTTATAAATTGATTGATGATTTATTTAGCTTGTGCATTAAGTGGCATCTTTTTCCTAGTTTCTTCCTTGCTTTATGTATGGCCTAGATGTGGATTAGGCTCTTAGAAAAAAAATAAATCTTTTACCAATTCTAATAACTCAAAATTAAAAATAAAGAATTCATAACCTCACCTAAAGCTTAGGTTTAAAATCAAGATAAAAGAATTAGCAACCCCTAGCTGGATGAGTACTTTTTTTATAATATCATGCACATATGCATATTATTTTTACTCTTGATCAGAGGGCTTCCACCTTTGCCAAACAAACTTAGCTTGACCTTTAAGAGCCATGGTGGAAACACACCTCCTCCCTTCTCGTTGATTTTGGCCAATAACTTTATTTCTCATGCATTATACATATGAATCCTACTAGCCTGAGTCAAAATAATTGTCCAAAATGAAATCTGAATTGCATTAGATTTAGGTCATTTGAAGCATGTCCGTATATGATCTAGTCTCTTTAGGGAGTGAGTTTAAGGACTTAGTCTCTTTCTAAATAAATAACAGCCTACATATCTTGCATAAAGCATATGACTTACCAACATGAATTCAAAATCGTAGGAGTTAGTTGGCAGCCACCCCCAAGCGGTTGTAAGTCCAAGCAGTCAGGTGATTTGTCCTCTCTTATAGAGGCAAACCAAATACCCATTTTAGCCTTAGATTTAGGTCATGCTTTTGGCACTCGCCAAAGCTCCATAGATTTAGGTTCTGAGATTGCTTCTCCCCTTTGTGGGCCATAAGCTTAAATCCTCTCCTCTTAGGCATTTCTTTAATCTTGTGTTATGGAATCATAAGTCCTAAATTTTTAATAAAAAATTTAACTCAAATAAATTAAATCAATTTGAAAAATGTAAAGTCAAACCATAGGATAGTTTGAGATGTTCATTTGGTTTCCTAGCATTGTGGGCATCTCCTACTTATCTTTCTTTTGGCTTTGATAATAATTCCCTCTCTTTGATCAATCCCATTTGATATTTAAAAATGAACTAATCGATTGATAGTCCTTTCCTATTGAAATCTTTGAAGACAATGATCATTTACCTTAATCGAGAGTATTCCTATGGGATCATGTCCCTTAGGATATAATTAACTATGGGGGCTTGCCCCTGTAGGGAACTTAACGAACCCAATTTAAAATAAATCTTACTTTACTTTTCCATGTAAAGTAGGGGAAGACTCTCTGGTACATATGTAGACTCATTATCCCTAGGAGTCCTTATTGAGGTGATTAGGTCCATTAAAGAGTAGTGACTTCTATCTCCTAAGATAGTATACTATTCTTTGATGACATACCCGATCACCTGGATAAGCATATCTGCAGATCTACGTGGCATCCCAAAAAGATGAATTTTTATATTCTTGCCTTTTCACCCACAGATGGAAGGCGACCATATAGAAATTTATTTATTTTTAACCAACACTCCAAAAATCCATCAAAAAGTCTCCAAATAGCTTATAATGGCATCTACTAAACATATGAATGAAAGAAAGGGTATAATACCTAAAAAATTTTAAGAAAATGAGGTGTACTCTCATGAGAATACAAAGAGTACACATCTAGAACAACTCCAAATACCCACCAAGAACCCTCTAAATAGCTTATAATATCATATACTAAACATTTTATCTCCAAACAAGGTAGCATAACTGAAAAAATTTGATAAAATGGGGTGTACCTTTATGAGAGTACAAAGAGTACACATTCAAAACTGATCCAAATACCCACCAAGAACCCTCCAAATGGCTTATAATGGCATCTACTAAACATATAAATGAAAGAAAGGATAGAGTAACTAGAAAAAAAATTGAGAAAATGGGTTGTACTCTCATGAGAGTACAAAGAGTATATATTCAAAACTGATCAGAAAACCCACCAATAAGTCTCCAAACAGCTTATAATGGCATCTACTAAACATATGAATGAAATAAATGGTATAATACCTAAAAAAATTAAGAAAATGGGGTGTATTCTCATGAGAGTATAGAGAGTACACATTTAGAACAACTCCAAAAATCCACCAAGAATCCTCCAAATAGCTTATAATGGCATATACAAAATATTTTATCTCCAAACAAGGTAGCAGAGCTGAAAAAATTTGATAAAATGGGGTGTACCATCATGAGAATGCAGAGAGTATACATTCAAAACTGATCCAAATACCCACCAAGAACCCTCCAAACAGCTTACAATGGCATCTACTAAATATATAAATGAAAGAAATGGTAGAGTAGCTGAAAAAAATTGAGGAAATGGGGTGTACTCTCGTGAGAGTACAAAGAGTACACATGAAAAATTGATCCAAAAAACTCACCAAGAAGCCTCCAAACAGCTTAGTATAACATCACCTAACTATATAATTGAGAAGTAGTGTAGATTAGCTAAAATTCCCCATAAACCCACTCCATAAATCACCTAATTCCCAAGGACTAAACTCCAAACAGCTTACATTGGAATGCACTAAACACATGGCATGCCCCATAGTTGAGAAAATTGAGAAAATGAAGAAATTACACCTAATTACAAAAAATAACTCCAAACAGTTTGCACACAACCTTCTTGTACTCAACATTTTATAGCTCAATTATTTCATGCTTAAACAAAAATAGCATAAGCAAACTCAACCCTGAAGTAATTCATTTTCTTTGGCTAATCTCGGTGCTCAGTCCAGTCCACTAGAGGTTTGCTAATCGCTGCCTCCATGTATTTGCACACAAACATCCCACAATCAACACTGTTTTCTTGGACTGGTAAACCACTGATCACTTCGATTGGACATTCTGTAGGATCACTCTCAAAAGCTTGGCCAACATCTTGGATGAGTAATCTAATCTAAAGAGTTAAAATAAAGATCAAGAGTTAGGTACAAAGTATACACTTGAGATGAACTAAAAATGAGAAGAATTCTTACAATATCAGGAAGAATGGCCTTATGAGTTGGGTTTGGCAATGAGTCATAGAAATACCAAGCCCCTTTCTTAATATGCCCCACCAGTAGTGTTCAATGCTAATTATTGATAACTGGAAGTAAGAGTAAATCTGCTCTTAAAACATTATCTGCAGTAACATGCTGAATGAATATTTTTCTTTCTTTTGGTAGGCCATATTTAGCATAACTCTATGAGTATTCAAGAAAAAGCTTAAAATTAGTAGCTTATAACTATCAAAACTTTGGAAGGCATCGTATAAACCAAAAATCCATGCACTAAATCAGCTAGTGTAAGCATGAGACATACAAATAGGGGATATATAGCTCAGGATAGATAGTATACTTCTCGACCAGTAAAAAGGTGAAGGCATTAATATGTGCATCTGACAGATACGATCTATCAGCAACTCATCAATTTGGCCTCTTGCAATAATTGATATTTTCAACCGAGAATACGCTATCACTCCTGCATGTGAGAAGCATGAAAATGTGAGCAATACTAAATGAAAAGGTGAATTGAATGAGATGGACTAAGCAATGACTTGCTAGTCCTTGAATCGGGCACAGGTGGTGTCAATGAGCTACAACATTAGCTTGGGCAGGACATCTCTTGATGAGAAGTCTATAATATCATGTACCTCAGCTGGCTGTAAGAAATTAACAAGGTTTAAGAGATAGATTTAATGTGAATTAAAGTCAAATCTTCTAAGATAAAGAATACCTCCGCCTGATGCTCCTCAATTACTACGATAATAGTCGTTGGTTCATCCAGTGATATTGGAACCTCTTTGTTAACCTTCATAAAAAATTACTGGAATCAGCTTTTATTATATTAAACTAAAAGGGAAGCAAAGTAATACCTCCTATGCTATTTGTACATCATGTGTAGCAGCAACAACAAGAGTTATTTTGCTTCATGTCTTCATGTACATTTGTGTGAATGGGGAGGATACAACTTCCTCTTCCTCGGCTACCTAGCCTTCACACCACGTTCAATGCTACCTAGTAAAGGCTGAGCAACATATTCCTGTCTAATGGAAGCCTCCTCAGGAGCTTCCCTTGTGGTAGCCTCCTCAGGAGCTTCCCTTATGGTAGCCTCCATAGGAGCTTCTCCTGTGGTAGCCTCCATAGGAGCTTCCCCTGTGGTAGCCTCCATAGGAGCTTCCCCTGTGGTAGCTTCCTCATGAGCTTCTCTTGTGGTAGCCTCCACAAGAGCTTCCCCTATGGTAACCTCCATAGGAGCTTCCCATATGGTAGCCTCCTCAGGAACTTCCCCTGTGGTAGCCTCCACAGGAGCTTCCCCAATGCTAGAACCCCTCTGTCCAGCAACCATCGCCTCAATTGCAGCTACCCACAAATTAATACCATCGATTCTCTCAGTTATTGAAGCTTCCAAAAATGATACTCTTTCCCCTAGGGCCATGAAACCTAAAAGTATCTTCTCTACCGCAAAGCTTTGTAGATGGGTACTAGCAAATGGAAGGCTAAATACATTAGAAGGGGGAGAATATTGAGAAGAGACGTATGGAGATCCACTAGGGGCTCCACTCCTTGGACTTGGAATGGGGCTTCTATGGGGCTCGATGTGGGTTGTCTGCTGGATAGGGAGCACTATTTCAAGGAGACAGGTCTCCTCCTCTGATATGTCCTCAAATGAAAAGCAAACCTGTGTTACACCAATAAGAAAATATGATAATTTTTAATATGAATAAATACATTCTGAGGTAAATGAAGTCAAATTATTTTGCATCACCTGGTATCCTTGCAAACCACTGAAGGAATCATCTACAAACTTTATTGTTGGCCATTGTAACATACGTGACTTTGTAAAAGAAACGGGTGGCCTTATGATTCCTATGTGCTCTGCTGCCAAGATTTGAAATGAAGATTTACATAACTTAGCTTCAATGCAAAAAATAATATAAATCTAAAGATGTAAAACGTATCATTAGAAGAGTGACAAAGCCACTCATGTACTCGGGTGCCTTTTGTGTCAAAATTTTGGATGTATACCATCAAACTGTGAAACTAGGAAGCTCCATATGGCTTCTGGCAAATTATAATCAACAAATCAATCTATGTCATCAGCATTGTCTATCAATTCTGACACCACTCTATAATTATGATATATAGAAAAAAATTTGATAGTAAAAACTGCATGTACAACTGCACAAATTATGTTGTAGTTAACGAGTGATTCAACTTCTCAATTTTATTCTTAAAGTCAACTGAGTTGGACTTAGAAAGTGGGGATTTCTTCCATATGACCTTCTTCCCTCTGTTTGGGATCCCTACAATTAATGCAACTTCATCAGGGGTGAAAGGAATGCATTGGTCACCAAAATAGAATGCCTGCTTTTCTATATTTCAGCAGGATATGATTGAAGTGTTGACAGCCAAATCTTGTTGAATTTCATGTATTCTAATGAATTGATGCACATATAGCCTTCTTAAAATGACTAGTACTTCATCAATAAAGCAGTCTGATGCACATATCAAATGCTGCTCTAATGTTGGTTGGCTTGTATCTAGAAGTTATCCTTTTTCTAAACATTTTAAACTTCAAAATGAAAAGTGAATTAATGAGAACATTATATGTATAATGGAGACCCAAAGAGTACACATGCAAAATAGCCCCAAAAATTAGAAATTTTTTGATGAAACATCTCCAAACATCTTACAATAGGATATACTAAACATATGACAAGCCTCACAGCTGAAAAAACTAAAAAAAAAGGGTGTACCCTCATAAGAGTATAGAGAGTACACATACAAAATAGCCCTAAAAATCAGCAAATTATTCATGAAATATCTCCAAACATCTTACAATAAGATATACTAAACATATGACAAGCCCCATAGTTGAAAAAAATTGAAAAATGAGGCATACCCTCATGAGAGTACAGAGAGTACACATGCAAAATAGCTCTAAAATTATCAAATTCTTCATGAAACATCTCCAAATATCTTACAATGGGATATAGTAAACATATGACAAGCCCCACAATTGAAAATTTTGAATGTAACCTCATGAGAATACAGAGAGTACACATGCAAAATAGTTCCAAAAATACCTAAATTCTTCATGAAATATCTCCAAACATCTTACAATAGGTTATGGTAAATATATGACAAGCCCCATAGTTGAAAATTTTAGAAAAATGGAGTATACCCTCATGAGAGCATAGAGAGTACACAAATAAAATAGCTCCAAAAATACACAATTTCTTCATAAAATATCTCCAAACATCTTATATGATACACTAAACATATGATAAGCCCCACAATTAAAAAAATTGAAAAAATAGGGTGTACCCTCATGAGAGTATAGAAGTACACATGCAAAATAGCACCAAATATCGCCAAATTCTTCATGAAACATCTCCAAACATCTTACAATAGAATTTACTAAATATGACAAGCTTCACAGCTAAAATTTTTGATAAAATGGGGTGTACCGTCATGAGAGTACAGAGAGTACACATACAAAATAACCCCAAATATCAATAAATTCTTCATGAAATATCTCCAAACATCTTACAATATGATTTACTAAACATATGACAAGCCACAATTAAAAAACTAAAAAAATAGGGTGTACCTTCATGAGAGTACAGAGAGTATACATGTAAAACATCCCCAAAAATTTACAAATTTTTCATGAAACATCTCCAAACATCTTACAATAGGATATACTAAATATATGACAAGACCCACAATTAAAAAAATTGAAAAAATAGGGTATACCCTCATGAGAGTACAGAGAGTATACATGCAAAATAGCCAAAAAAATCAACAAATTCTTCATGAAACATCTCCAAACATCTTAGAAAGGATATACTAAACATATGACAAGCCCCATAGTTGAAAAAATTAAAAAAATGAGGTATACCCTTATGAAAGTACAGAGAGTACACATGCAAAATAGTCCCAAAAATTAGCAAATGCTTCACGAAACATCTCCAAATATCTTACAATAGGATATACTAAACATATGATAAGCTCCACAGTTGAAAAAATTAAAAAAATGGGGTATACCCTCATGAGAGTACAGAGAGTACGCATGCAAAATTGCCCCAAAAATCAACAAATTCTTCATAAAACATCTCCAAGTATCTTACAATAGGATATATTAAACATATGATAGCCCTACAATTGAAAAAAAAATTAAAAAATAGGGTGTACCCTCATGAGAGTATAGAGAGTACACATACAAAATAGTCCCAAAAATTAACAAATTCTTAATAAAATATCTCCAAACATCTTACAATATAATATACAAAATATATGACAAGTCTCACAGTTAAAAAAATTGATAAAATGGGGTGTACTCTCATGAGAGTACATAACATACACATTCAAAATAATCCTAAAAAATAGTAAATTCTTCATGAAAGATCTCCAAACATCTTATAATCAGATATACTAAACATATGATAAGACCCATAGTTAAAAAAATTGAAAAAATAGAGTGTACCCTCATGAGAGTACAGAGAGTACACATGCAAAATAGCCCCAAAAATAAGCAAAATCTTCATGAAATATCTCCAAACATCTTACAATAAGATATACTAAACATATGATGAGCCCCATAGCTAAAAATTTTGAAAAAATGAGATGTACCCTCATGAGAGTACAGAGAGAACACATGTAAAATATCTCCAAAAACCAGCAAAACAGTCTCCTTTCATTTAAAGAACTCAAATGTGCTCCAATTCGATGGTCAAAACAAGTGTGAAAACCCTAAAATCTTTGAAGTTCAAGAATGCAGGAAGAAATACCTCATGGAGTCATCTATAATACCTCAATTTTTAATACTGAAGATTTAACAAATCTTTGGGGGAAGGTTGGATGTACATTGGAAGAGGGAGCTGAGGAAAATTTCTGCATAAACATGAAAATACCTAAATTTTTTGAGGCTTGAAATCTAGAATGTCATCCGTAATATTTTCTCTCGCTATTTTAACAGGATGACCCAGGCCGGGCCGAGTTAATGTTAACAGTATTGTTACGTTACAGTGCTATAAAGTAAGAAAAATCATATTTTATTAATGGACACATGTTGTGTTCCAATTAGAGTCCGGATGTAAAGCTATGCCCGAACTCCACACATAATATTTTCTCCTTTGTACGGACCCGCTATTCACCCCATACAGGAATTTTCCCTCACCTTCCAAAGAAAATATTGTGTGAGGAGTGCGGGCGTAGCTTTACGTCCGGATGTCAATCACTATGCAACATGTGTCCAGCATTAAAATATGGCTTTTCTTATTTAATGGTGCTATAACTTGACGACGCCTTAATGATGCTATTTATGTTAACCCTAGTCTGGCCCAGCCCATCCCATTAAAACAACGGGGGGAGAAAATATTACATGCATTATTCTAGATTCTTCACCACAGAATAGTTTAAGAATTTCTTTTTTGTACAAAAATTTTTCTCACCTCAGCTCCCACTCTCTCCCAGCATATGCCTGACCTTCCCTTAGAGATATGCTAAATCTTGGGCATTAAAAATTCAGGTAATATAGGTGACTGCATGAGGTATTTCTTCCCGCATTCTTGAAATTTAATAAATTTAAGATTTTCTCTGTTGTTCTCACCGTCAAATAGGACAATATTTGGAACATTTGAGTTCTTTAAAGAAAAGGAGACTATATTGCTAGTTTTTGAAGATGATTTGCATGTGTACTCTCTGTACTCTCATGAGGGTACACGCCATTTTCTTCAAATTTTTCAACAGTGGGGCTTGTCATATGTATAGTATATCCAATTGTAGGATGTTTGGTTCTATTTTATGAAGGATTTAATCAATGCTGGGGCCTATTTGGATATAATATGTTCAGTAGATGGCATTACAATTTATTTGTAGGTTGCTTGATGGCTATTTGCTTCAATTTTACATTTGTACTCTCTATACTCTCAGAAGAGTATAGCCTATTTTATCAAATTTTTTAGATTTTTAACCATGTTTGGATATAATATGTTAAGTACCTGGCATTACAAGTAGTTTGAAGGATGATTGGATGATTTTTAGAGCTATTTTACATGTGTACTCTCTGTATTTTCTTGAGAGTATAGCCTATATTCTCATTTTTTCAGTTATTAAACCCTATTTTGAGTTAATATGTTTACTAGATGCCTTTGAAAGCAGTTTAGAGTCTGATTGGTTAGTTTTTATGACTATTTTGTATATATACTCTATGTATTCTCATGAGAGTATATCCCATTTTCTCTTTTTTTCAGCTTTTTTACTCAGTTTGGAGATAATATGTTTAGTATATGCTATTATAAGTAGTTTGGAGGCTGATTGGTTAATTTTTATGGCTGTTTTGCATGTGTACTCTATACTCTCATGAGAGTACACCCTATTTTATCATTTTTTTCAGCTATTTAACCGTGTTTGGAGTTAATATGTTTACTAGATGCCTTTAGAAGCAGTTTAGAGGCTGATTGGATAGTTTTTAGGGCTATTTTACATTTGTACTCTTTGTACTCTCATGAGAGTACATCCTATTTTATCATTTTTTTCAACTTTTTTACCCTGTTTGGAGATAATATGTTTAGTAGATGCCATTACAAGTAATTTGGAGGTTGATTGGTTGATTTTTAGGGCTATTTTGCATGTGTATTCTCCATACTCTCATGAGAGTACACCTTATTTTCCAATTTTTATAGCTTTCTTACCCTATTTGGAGATAATATGTTTAGTTGATGCCATTACAAGCAATTTAGAGGTTGATTGATTAATTTTTAGGGATATTTTGCATGTGTACTCTCTGTACTCTCATGAGAGTACACCTTATTTTCTATTTTTTAGCTTTTTACCTTATTTGGAGATAATATGTTTAGTAGATGTCATTATAAGCAGTTTAGAGGATGATTGGTTAGTTTTTAAGGCTATTTTGCATGTGTACTCTCTGTACTCTCATGAGAGTACACCCCATTTTCTCATTTTTTTCAACTATTTAACCTTGTTTGGAGTTAATATTTTTACAAGATGCCTTTAGAAGCAGTTTGGAGGCTGATTGGTTGGTTTTTAGAGCTATTTTACATCTGTACTCTATGTACTCTCATGAGAGTATAACCCATTTCATTATTTTTTTAACTTTTTTTTATCATATTTAGAGATAATATGCTTAGTACATGACATTACATGCAGTTTGGAGATTGATTGGTTAGTTTTAAGACTATTTTACATGTGCACTCTCTGTACTCTCAAGAGAGTACACCCCATTTTCTCATTTTTTTTAACTTTTTTACCCTATTTGGAGATAATATATTCAGTTGATGCCATTAAAAGTAGTGTGGAGGCTGATTGGTTATTTTTTTATGCTATTTTACATCTGTACTCTATATACTCTCATGAGAGTATACCCTATTTTCTTATTTTTTTTCAGCTTTTTACCCTATTTGGAGATAATATGTTTAGTAGATGCTTCCAAAAGCAGTTTGGAGGCTAACCGATTAGTTTTTGAGGTAATTTTCCACCTGTACTCTCTATACTCTCATGAGAGTACACTCCATTTTCTCATTTTTCAACTTTTTTATCCTGTTTGGTGATAATATATTAAGTTGATGCCATTACAAGCAGTGTGGAGGCTGATTGGTTAGTTTTTGAGGCTATTTTGCATCTGTACTCTATGTACTCTCATGAGAGTACACCCTATTTTCTCATTTTTTTTAGCTTTTTTACCCTATTTTGGAGTTAATATATTTAGTAAATGCCTCTAAAAGCAATTTGGAGGCTAACTTATTAGTTTTTGAGGCAGTTTTACATCTGTACTCTCTATACTCTCAGGAGAGTACACCCCATTTTCTCATCTTTTTTAGCTTTTTTACCCTATTTAGATATAATATGTTTAGTAAATGCCATTACAAGAAATTTGGAGGCTGATTAGTTGGTTTATGAGGCAATTTTGCATCTGTACTCTCTGTACTCTCATGAGAGTACACTCCCATTTTTTCATTTTTTTTTAGCTTTTTTACCCTATTTGGAGATAATATGTTCAGTTGATGCCATTACAAGCAGTGTGGAGGCTGAGTGGTTGATTTTTGAGGCTATTTTGCATGTGCACTCTCTATACTCTCATGAGGGTACATCCCATTTTCTCAATTTTTTTATGTTTTTACCCTGATTGGAGATAATATGTTTAATAGATACCATTTCAAGCTGTTTGGAGGCTGATTGGTTGGTTTTTGGTTCAGTTTTATATGTGTACTCTCTGTACTCTCATGAGAGTACACCATATTTTTTTAGTTTTTTTAACTATGGGGATTGTCATATATTTATTATATCTCATTGGAAGATGTTTGGAGATGTTTCATGAAGAATTTGCTAGTTTTAGTGGTTATTTTGCTTATGTACTCTCTGGGCCTCCATTGTGCTGATAATGTTCTCATTAATTGACTTTTCATTTTAAAGTTTAAATTTTCTAGGAAAATGATAACTTTCAGATGCAGGCCTACCACCATTAGAGTGGTGTTCGATAATATTTCAGCATGCTTTACTGATGAAGTTCTTGACATTTTAAGGAGGCTTCATTTGCATCAATTCAATGGAATTGAAGACTCCCATCACTTCAATCATGTCTTGCTGGCATATAGAGAAGCAATCATTATTTTTTGGTGGCCAATGCATTCCTTTCACCCCCAATGAAGTTGCATTAATTGTAGGGATGCTAGACAGAGGGGAGAAGGTCATATGACAGAAATCACCACTGTTGAAGTTCAGCTCAGTGGATTTTAAGAATAAACTTGAGAATTTGGATCGCTCATTGACTGCAGCATAATTTGTACAGTTGTACATACATTCTTTTCTTTCGAATCTTTTTTATATATCATAATTATAGAGTGGCATCGAACTTGATAGCCTATGCTGATGACATAGAGAGATTTGTTGAGTACAATTGGCCAGAGGACATTTGGGCATTTCTGGTTTCACAATTTGATGGTATTACATCAAAGATTCTGACATAGAAGACACCCAGGTACATGAGTGGTTTTATCACTCTTCTAATGGTACATTCTACATCTTTAGGTTTATATTATTTGGTGCATTGAAGTTAAGTTACATAAATATTCATTGCATATTTGGGCGTCAGAGCACATAAGCATCATAAGGCCATCCTTTCCTTCTGCAAAGCCACGTATGTTACGATGGCCAAAAATAAAGTTTACAGATGACTCCTTTAGTGGTTTGGAAGGACACCAAGTGATGCAAAATAAATTCACTTTATTTATCTTAGAATGTATTTATTCATATTATAAATTATCATATTTTCTTATTTGTGTTACACATGTCTACCTTTCATTTAAGGACATATCAGAGGACGAGACCTGGCTCCTTGAAACATTATCCCCTATCTAGTAGAGAAACCATGTCGAGCCCGATAGCAGCCCCATTCCTAGTCCAAGGAGTGGAGCCCCCATTGAATCTCTATACGTCTCTCCTTAATATTCTCCCCCTTCCAATGTATCTAGTCTACCCTATGCCAGTACCCATTTAGAAAGCTTTGCGGTAGAAAGGATACTTGCAAGTTTCAGGGTTATAGGGGAGAGAGTATCATGTTTTGAAGCATCAATAAATGAGAGAATTAATGGAATTGATATGCGGGTAGATGCTATTAAGGCGGTGGTTGTTGGGCAGAAGGGTCCTAGCATAGGGGAATCTACTATGGAGGCTACCATAGGGGAATCTCTTGAGGAGGCTATCACAGGGGCAACACCTATGGAGGCTACCACAGGGGAAGCTCCTATGGAGGCTACCATAAGGGAGGCTCCTATGGAGGCTACCATAGGGGAAGCTCCTGTGGAGGCTTCCACTGGGGAAGCCACTGTGAAGGCTTCCACTAGACATGAAGATGCTTCTCAGCCTTTACTCAGTAGCATCGAGCATGGTGTGAAGGCTCAAAAGCTGAGGAAGAGGAAAGTTGTATCCTCCCCCTTCACACAAACTTACAGGAATTCATGTAGCAGAATAACTCCTGTGATAGCCTCCACACAAGATGAGCAGACATTAGAAAAGGTATTACTTTACTTTTCTTTTAATTTAACCTAATAGAAGCTGATTTCACTAATTTTTATGTAGGTTAACAAAGATGTTCCAATATCAGTGGATGAACCAATGACTGCTGTCGTGGTGGTTGAGGAGCACTAGGCGGAGGTATGCATCATCTTAGTAGATTAAGCCTTAATTCACAATGAATCTAGCTCATCATCACTAATTTCCTTGTAGCTAGCTGAGGCATATGATATTGTTGATTTCTCATCAAGAGATGTCCTGCCCAAGCCAATGTTGTAGCTCATTGACACCTCATGCTCTCGATTCAAGGACAAGCAAGTCATTTTTCATTCAACTCATTTTGTAAAAATAAAATCACCTATTCATTTCATAATGCTCACAATCTCATACTTCTTCCATGCAGGAGTGATAGCATATTACAGCTGAGAATATCATCATTGCTCGAGGCCGGACTGATGAGTTGCTAACAGATCAGTATTTATTAGATGCACACGTCGATGCCTTCGCCTTTTTACTGGTCGAGAAGTATTCTCTATGTCTTGGGCTATATGTCCCCTATTTGTATGTTTTATGCCTGCACTGGTGAGTTACTGCATAGAATTTTGGGTAATATGATATATTTCTAGTTTAGATAGTTAGAAGCTACTAATTATAAACTTTTTCTTGACTTCTTACAGAGTTATGCTAAATATGGCCTACCAAAGGAAAGCAAAATGTTCATCCAGCATGTTACTGTAGATAATGTTTCAAGGGCTGAGTTACTCTTACTTCCAGTTATAAATAATCAGCATTGGACACTCTTGGTAAGCAAGGGGCTTGGTATTTTTATGATTCATTGTCAAACCCAACTCATAAGGACATTCTTCCTTATATTGTAAGAATTGTTCTCATTTTTGGTTTGCCTAAAGTGCATATTTTGTGCCTAATTACTGACTTTATTTTTTACTCTTTAGATCAAATTACTTGTCGAAGATGCTGGCTAGTCTTTCTAGAGCGATCCCATAGAATGACCAATCAAATTGATGAGTGGGCTACCAGTCTAAGAAAATAGTGTCGACTATGGGATGTTTGTGTGCAAATACATGGAGGTAGCGATCAACAAACCTCTAGTGGACTGGACTAACCACCAAGATTGGCTAAAGAAAATGAATTATTTCAAGGCTGAGTTTGCTTATGCTATTTTCTATTTAGGTATAAAATATAGAGTTGAACAATATTGAATTGAAGAAGTTTGATGTGTTGAAAATCAATTGCTTTAGAAATGTATCTGTGTGGTGTCTTTATGGATGTCATTAGAAACTATTTTTTAGCTTTTAAACCCTTTTGGAGATAACACGTTTACTATATGCCATTTTAAGCAGTTTGGTGGCTGATTGAATGCTTTTTGGTTTAGTTTTATATCTGTACTCTCTGTACTCTCAGGAGAGTACACCTCATTTTCTCAAAAAATTTTAGATTTTTTACCCTATTTGGATATAATAAGTTTAGTATATGGCATTATAAGCAGTTTGTAGGTTGCTTGATGGTTTTTGATTTAGTTTTGCATGTGTACTCTCTGTACTCTCATGAGAGCACAGCCCATTTTCTCAATTTTTTTTAGCTTTCTTACCCTGTTTGGAGATAATATGTTTAGTAGATGACATGGCAAGCAGTTTGGAGGCTGATTGGTTTGTTTTTAGGGCTATTTTGCATGTGTACTCTCTGTACTCTTATGAGAGTATGCCTCATTTTCTTATTTGTTTAGCTTTTTAACCCTGTTTGGACATAATATGTTTAATAGATGTCATTAAAAGCTATTATGAGGTTGATTGGTTACTTTTTGGTTTAGTTTTACATCTGTACTCTCAGGAGAGTACACCTCATTTTCTCAAATTTTTTAGATTTTTTACCCTGTTTGGATATAATATGTTCAGTACATGGCATTATAAGCAGTTTGTAGGTTGCTTGATGATTTTTGGTTTAATTTTGCAAGTGTACTCTCTGCACTCTCATGAGAGTACAACCCATTTCCTCAATTTTTTTTAGCTTTCTTATCTTGTTTGGACTTAAAATGTTTAGAAAGCAGTTTAGAAGTTGATTGGTTGGTTTTGAATGTAGTTTTGCATTTGTACTCTATGTGCTCTCATGAGAGTACACCCCATTTTCTCAAAAAAATTCAGATTATTTACCCTATTTGGATATAATATGTTCAGTGCATGGCATTACAAGCAGTTTGTAGATTTCTTGATGGCTATTTGCTTCAGTTTTGCATGTGTATTTTATGTACTCTCGTGAGAGTATAACCTATTTTCTCTCTTTTTTTCCAGATTTTTGGCCTGTTTGAAAAAAAATATGTTTAGTATATATCATTAGAAGCAATATGGAGGCTGATTGATTGCTTTTTTGATCAGTTTGGTATGTGTACTCTTTATACTCTCATAAGAGTACAAACTATTTTCTTATTGTTTTCCAACCTTTTTGGCATGTTTGGAGAAAATATGTTTAATACATTCCAGTAGAAGCTATTTGGAGCCTGATTGGTAGCTTTTTTAAGCTATTTTGCAGGTGTACTCTCTGTGCTCTCATGAGAGTACAAACTATTTTCTCATTTTTTTCAGCTTTTTTAGCTTGTTTAGAGAAAATATGTTTAATAGATTCTAGTAGAAGCTGTTTGAAGCCTGATTGGTAGCTTTTTTAAGCTATTTTATATATGTACTCTCTGTACTCTCATAAGAGTACAGACTACTTTCTCTTTTTTTTCAAATTTTTTGTCCTGTTTGGAGAAAAAATGTTTAATATGTATCATTACAAGCAGTTTGGAGCCTGATTGGTTGTTTTTTTTTTTGATCAGTTTGGTATGTGTACTCTCTGTACTCTCATGAGAGTATAGACTACTTTCTCCTTTTTTTTTCAGCTTTTTTGGCCTGTTTGGAGAAACTATGTTTAATAGATTCCATTAGTAGTTGTTTGGAGCCTGATTGGTAGTTTTTTGAGTTATTTTGCATGTGTACTCTCTGTACTCTCATGAGAGTACATCCTATTTTATCATTTTTTTTTAGATTTTTTGGTCTGTTTGGAGAAAATATGTTTAATATATACTATTAAAATTAATTTGGAGGCTAACTAGTTACTTTTTTAATCAGTTTGGCATATGTACTCTCTGTACTCTCATTAGAGTACAAGCTATTTTATCATTTTTTTCTAGCTTTTTTGACCTATTTGGAGAAAATATGTTTAATAGATTCTAGTAGAAGCTGTTTGGAGCCTGATTATTAGCTTTTTTTTGAGCTATTTTATAGGTGTACTCTCTGTACTCTCATGAAGGTACAGCCTATTTGCTCATTTTATATATTTTTTCAGCTTTTTTGTCCTGTCTAGACATACTATCTTCAATACATACCATTACAAGCAGTTTCGACAAGCACTGTAGTGGATTTAGGATCATTCTGAACAATTTTATTTTCTATTTTATTTGACACTGATTCTAATTTGAAATAAAATAAATTTGACATACTAAAAATGTATTTGAAGTTTCAATAAATATTAAATAAATTATATGTATGAAATAATGATATCTAGCAATGATCGAAGGTAAAATAGTTATTTTTAAAAATATTTACATAACCTTAAAAATATTTTGAATATTTTTGAAACTATACTTTGTTTGTAAAAATAGCAATGAATGATATAGTATAGATAAACTAATTAATTGAATTTTTAAATATAAAATAACAAATTTAAGATGAAAATATTTAAACGCAATTGTGGAAACCTTTTTTTTTGCTTTATAAAATACATGCGTGATAAGAGCAGTACCGTTTTCTCAAAATAATTCGGATCCAAACTTACAATCATTCCAATCATTCTTTATAATGATCATGCATGTTAAGAGCAATTCCATTTGCTCCTACTAATTCGGATCAAAATTGAAAATCATGCTTTATTTTATTTTGTTTTCAGTTTTTTTTTAAAAAGAAAATAGTATAAGAGCACTACTATTTACTGAAACTCAATGTCACAATCCAATATATTCTAATAATTTATTAAATATTATTCATTGTTTTGCTCAGAGAGCTAAAATATAGTTGAAAGTTCTACAAAAATTCAAAAAATTCTCTTTCAAACCTAATTGGCTTCCTGGTAGATTTTTGTGGTTGTTTTTCACCTACACACTATGTACTTTCATGAGAGTACACTTGCTTTTCGGCATTTTTTTCAGCATTTCTACCAATTCTTTCATTCAAATGGTGGAGTTTCGGAGCAGCTTTGTATGTGTACTCTATGTACTCTCCAGAGAGTACACCCCATTTTTTACTTTTCTATCAGATGTTATGCCCTGTTGCAGATAAAATATTTAATAGATGCAAATGCAAGCTATTTGAAGGTTGTTTTGCTGGTTTTAGGGGTTGTTTAGCACGTGTACTCTCTGTACTCTCCAGAGAGTACACCCATTTTTCCCCTTTTCTGTCAAATGTTATGCCCTGTTTGCAGATAAAATATTTAGTAGATGCAAATGCATGCTGTTTGGAGTTTATTTTGTTAGTTTTAGGGGCTGTTTAGCACGTGTACTCTTTATACTCTCTAGAGAGTACACCCTATTTTCCTCTTTCAAGTCAGATGTTATGCCCTATTTGTAGATAAAATATTTAGTATATACAAATGCATGTTGTTTGGAGTTTGTTTTGATAGTTTTAGGGGCCATTTAGTATGTGTACTCTCTGTACTCTCCAGAGAATACACTCCATTTTCTCCTATTCTATCAGTTGTTTTGCCCTGTTTGCAAATAAAATAGTTAGTAGATGCAAAAGCAAGCTATTTAAAGGTTATTTTACTTGTTTTAGGGGATATTTAGCATGTGTACTCTCTGTACTCTCCTGAGAGTACATCTCATTTTCCCCTTTTATGTCAAATGTTCTACACTATTTGTAGATAAAATATATAGAAGATGCAAATACAAGTTGTTTGGAGGTTATTTTTCCTGTTTGGAGATAAAATTCAGTAAATTTTGGTTATAGAATGAAGACTTCGTTGATGGGAATTTTCAATGGTTTACACTACAGAATATCACCACCACATTAAAAATAAAAATTGTCGAGATTAACCAAGAAATTATCCAAGTATAATTCACAATGCATACTGTAACATGATATACACACTAATGACCGGTATTCCAGCTTGTATTGAGTTAAATGATATGTAAGAATGAATGAATGACAGTTTTCCATGCATATCTCTGAAAAATACTCTGGCATAATAGAAAAAGGTGTTGCAATGGGTGCCCTACATGATCTCCACCCCTCTCTGGTTATTCTTTGGTCTCTGTAACAACAAAAATATAATGGTTTAAAGTTTCAAAGTAATATTTAAAGATAACTTCAGAGGCAAATAGAAAATTACTCTAGGCTTTCTTGTTTCTCTCCTAATATCCCTATAGCCTTGCATTTGAAACACCATTTGGCCGCTGCTTAACTGGATCCTTTAAATTGTTATTTCCTTTATCTATTGTGGTTGACTTCTTCTTCTTAGTTGTTCTATCAGTTGGAGGTAAATTCCCACATAATATAGAGTCGACATTATCATATAGTTTTTTTAACGATCCCAACATATACTCCTCAAGTATCTTATTACCTTGTGCCCTGGTGCTTATTTAATATGCATATCGACTGATGTGGTTCCGAAAAATAATGTTGGTTTCATTTCTATCATTTCCTTGCACATCTTTTAAGTTCCTACAAACACTGTCAAAGTAGATATCCCTCTTTGCTTTGGTTGACCATCGCATGAGAAGATAGTTATCCAGAATATGCACAATTTCTTTCTGACTAAGAACTCGGATGCAGTGGGCATAAAACAATCCCATCATTTTAAATTTTTTACAACTACAAGTTACATTTAGGCATGTCTTGTCGAAATGGACAATCCATGTTTTGGAAACATCTTTATTCTCTAAGTTTCTCACCAAATACTCCATGCAAAAATTCATCCTCAAATATTGTATAAAGCTTTCTTGTGTAAAACATAGTGGCTTCTTTCAGAATTGGACTAGTCTTAACAACATGAACAATTGCTGACTGGCTGCACTTAAAATATTTATCATGTTCATTCTAGTGTCATGTGTCCATAACCTTCTCCAATCCCAAGAAACAATCAATGATTGAACTTATTGGTTTAGACATTCCATGACATACATTATCCGTGGACTCACTACATTGTATTGACAAGATACCTATACAGAATGAATCTTTGTAGAATGCGGTGGACCACTTGCATCTAATTGTATAAATCTCAGACAGCCAAGCATGATCATGCAAATCGCCTTCATCTAGCATGGTAGACCAAGCTTGCTCAAACTCTTCCTGTGAGTCACACTTACTCATGCATGTATAGAATAGACTTTGTATAGTCTTATTATTATTAAAGCAATGTACCTTTGAATGAGCTTTCTTCGAAATATGCCATTGGCATAACCTATGGCGAGTATGCAGTAATGCAATTTCGATAGCTCTCGTCATTGCCTGATCTTGATCGATGAATATTGTTATAGGATGTCTATCACTCATTAACCGGAGAAATATTTTGAATAGCCATGTGAATGACTCAATTGTCTTTTCTGATAGAAAGGCTACTTCAAATAAGATATTTTACTAGTGATGATTCACTCCAATAAAAGAGGAATAGACAAGATTATATTTATTAAGTTGATAGCTTGTATTAAAAATTATGACATCCCCAAAACAATCATATTCTATCCTTGACATGCCATTGCTCTAAAAAAACTAACCAAGCTATCTGACTCATCAACTTGGACATCCCATGCAAACATCTCATCCTCTGCTTGCCCTTCCTTGAATAGTTATATTAATGCATTATTAATCCTTGATCTTCTCTCTTTTTGGATGAAATTGAAAGAATCTCTTTTTGTGAAGCTAATATTCTCCATGCCGCCAACTTCCTCACTTAGATAGTTAAACACATCAGTTGCTCTAATTTTGGCTTCTGTCATTATCTTCAATGCCTTCTCATCGCTGATGCCTCTGTATGATTTGAGAAAATGTAGGTCACCTGGCTTTGTCAATGAATGATTATGACTTTTTATATATTTTTTAACCTTCAAATTCCCATCTAAATTAATAGAAAATCTAATCATGGTCGAACAACCACTCCTTGTATCTATTTTTAGAATTTGGTAGTAGTTTAGATTTGACTTTCTTAGACCTTCTTTTGCATATAAAAAATCCATTGATTTTAATTTCTTAGAGTTTGGCCAATAACTAGAATGATCCTTCCTAACACTAAACCCAGCTTGATGTGCATAATCACAGTACAATGCATACGCCTCCTTTTCATTGTGACAGTGATACCAAGAAGTTTCCCCACAATCGGGTCATTTGACATAACGGCTTCATCATCGCACCGGTCATTTACCTCATTCACCTGCGCAGCACAAATATGTCACATGCAAAACATCCCCGAAAACCAAGAAATTCTTCTTGAAACACCTCCAAACATCTTACTATGGGATATACTAAACATATGTCAAGCTCCATAATTGCAAAAAATGACAAAATGGGGTGTACCCTTAGGAGAGTACATCGAGTATATATGCAAAACAGCTCCAAAAACTAGAAAATTTTTTATGGAACATCTCCAAAAATATTACAATGGGATATACTAGACATATGACAAGCCCCACAATTAAAATTTTTTGAAAAATGGGATGTACCCTCATGAGAGTACATAGAGTACATATGCAAAACAACCCCAAAAACTAGGAAATTCTTCATGAAACACCTCCAAACATCCTACAATGGGATATAATAAACGTATAATAAGCCCCACAATTACAAAAAAAATGATAAAATGGGGTGTACCCTCATGTGAGTATATAGAGTACACATGCAAAACAGACCCAAAAACTAGAAAATTCTTCATGAAATACCTCCAAACATCTTACAATAGGATATACTAAACATATGACAAGCCCCACAATTACAAAAATTGACAAAATGGAGTGTACCCTCATGTGAGTACACAGAGTACATATACAAAATAACTCTAAAAACCAAGAAAATTTTCATGAAATATCTCCAAACAGATTATAATGAGATATACCATACATATGACAAGCCACATAATTATAACAATTGAAAAAATGGGGTGTACCCTCATGAGAGTACACAAAGTACATATGCAAAATAGCTCCAAAAACTAGTAAATTCTTCATGAAATATCACCAAACAGATTATAATGGGATATAATAAACATATGACCCGCCCCACAATTGAAAATTTTAGAAAAATGGGGTGTACCCTCATGAGAGTACATAAAATACATATGCAAACCAGCTCCAAAAACCAGAAAATTTTTTCATAAAATATCTCCAAATAGATTATGATGGGATATATCAAACATATGACAAGCCCCACAATTATAAAAATTGAAAAAAATGGAGTGTACCCTCATGTGAGTATATAGAGTACACAAGCAAAATAACTCCATAAACTAACAAATTCTTCATGAAATATCTCCAAACAGATTATAATGGGATATAGTAAACATATGACAAGCCACACAATTAAAAATTTAAGAAAAATGGGGTGTACCCTCATAAGAGTACATAGAGTACACATACAAAACAACTCCAAAAACTAGAAAATTCTTTATGAAATATCTCCAAACAGATTATAATAGAATATACCAAACATATGACAAGCCCCACAATTACAAAAATTAAAAAATGGGGTGTGCCCTCATGAGAGTACACAGAGTACATATATAAAATAGTCCCAAAAATTAGCAAATTCATCATGAAACACCTCAAAACATCTTACAATGGGATATCATAAACATATGACAAGTCCCATACTTAAAAAAATTAAAAAAATGGAGTGTACTCTCATGAGACTACAGAGAGTGGACATACGAAACAGCTCCTAAAACTAGCAAATTTTTCATGAAATCACTCCACACATCTTCCAATAGATTATGGTAAACAAATTGCATACCCCACAATTAAAAATTTTGAAAAAATGAGGTGTACTCCGAGAATGAGTCTGTACTAAAATAAAAACCATTAAATTTTGCATGAAACATCTCATCACATCTTACATTAGGTTATGACAAATATATGACAAGCCCCACAGTTAAAAAAACTAAAAAAATAAGGTATACTCTTATGAGAGTACAAAGAGTACACATTCAAAACAGTCCTAAAAATCAACCAATCAGCCTCCAAACTGCTTGTAATGGCATCTACTAAACATATTATCTCCAAACAGGATAAAAAAGTTGAAAAAATTGAAAAAAAAAATAGGATGTATTCTTATGAGAGTACAGAGAGTACACAACAAAACAACCATAAAATCAACCAATCAACCTTCAAACTGCTTGTTATGACATCTACTAAATATATTATCTCCAAACAGGATAAAAAAGTTGAAAAAATGACAAAATGGGTTGTACTCTCATAAGAGTATAGAGAGTACACATACAAAATTGCTCCTAAAATAAACAAAGTCTCCTTGTAAAGAATTCCAAATAGTGTAGGAAATATATATGTATTAAAAGAATTTCAAAGAAAGAATATCATAATAAAATCAAATTATACGTAAACATTCAAACAAATCTTCTTTTTTTTTCTTTTTTAAATTGGTTTTAAAATGATTTTTTGTTTCTCTCTCAGTTTCTCAAAAAAATATATATTATATGTCCAAATCTATATTCTTTAAATTTTCTCCCATATTCAAACTTATTTTAATGAGACGGTCAGGGCGGGTTAATATAAATAGCATCGTTAAGCCGTCATCAAGTTACAATACTGTTAAATAAAAAAAATTATATTTTAATATTGAACATATATTGCATAACGATTGATGTCCCAACGTAAAACTACTTCGGGACTCCGCACTTAATATTTTGTCCGCCTCTCAACCCTCACGCAGCCTCCATCTCACGACTCCCTCTTCCCTGTCATCTTCTGATTCCAGCAGCAACTACAGCGACGCCCACACTCCCATTCTCCCCGCTCCATCTCTCCTACACAATAGTCTCAGGCTTCCCTCTCGGTCTCCCTCTCAGGCCTGTAGAATAGTCAAACTCCTTTCCATCTCTCTTGGTTCATCCCTCCCAACCGAGCTCGCTCTAGCTGCAGCTAATCTCCAGGCCGAGCTCTCTGCATCGGTCCCTCTCCCTCTCTGATTTCCCCTGCCCAGCTCTAGCGCCTCTCACTCATCTCCATCCTGTACACATAGTGACTCTCCGACAACAATTTCCAATGTTTCTAAAGGGAAGATAAGTGAATCTTCGTTTCTTTCAATAGTAGCGCTGCTTCTGCTCTGTTGTTCGTGGCATCTGCCATTCTTGCAGTGCTCTGTTATACGTGGTGGAATAACAGAAGCATTGGTTCGGGGAATGAATCTCTCTCTATCCGTTCTTACTTACAGCAGGCCAAATGGAGAAGAAATAGCACATTCACAGATACTATTATGTTTGCATTTCTCCTTCTTGCTATACTTCCTGCAACTGCGAAAGAATGCCATGAATGTAATAACAGAAGAAGCCATGGACATGAAGAGGAAAGAAACAAAAGAGCTACTTTCTGTCATTAGATTCTTTTTTTTTAAAAAAAAAAAAAGAATGAACACATTAATATTACAAGAAGCAACACCAATTCCAAACAATACAAATCTTCCAAATTCACTGCAGGTTTTACAAATATGCACTACAGTAGGAGCTAGTGTCGCAGGAATCATCTTTGGCCTTGGGCTTTTCTTCTGCATGAAGGGAGGTTACTTGAAGAAAAAAAAGGCAGGAAAGAAAGATGTTCTGGCAAGAGATAAAGCTGAAGAGATATCAATTTGTAGAACTAGAAAAGTCCAGAGTCTTTCAGTGATGGCAGATGGATAGGCTCAGGTGAATTTAGAAATGTGTGAAAATATGTGCATCTTGTTTCACGTAGGTTCAAAGACTCTATTATGCTCATAAAATGCAGTGGTTTTGAAGACAATGTTATGTTTAATAGAATGGCCGTGATGTAATAAGACACTAATCACCATATTTATTAGGGCATAATAGGTAGATCAAAATAGTTACGATACATCTCCCTACATGAAAACGATGCTAAGATACTGTTGGATTTTGGACTCATATAGGACTTCAATAAAAGATAATTAAAAGACTTAAATTAAACAACCTAAACAACTTAAATGAAAAATCTAATTATAACAAGCTTAATGTGAAGTTATAAATTCATTAAACAAACATAAATGCAAATATTAAGCTTAAAAAGAGATTCATACTCACAGGGAACTGATCAGTTTGCCAACAAGCACGAATAAAATCTCTGATCAACAATTGGGATATGTTGAAACATAAATTAAATAGGTTGAAGAGAACCGAAAGAACTTGAATAAGACCTATAGAGAAATTGATAATTCACTAATAAGCATTAATGAGAGCTACAGTATATGTGATGCTCACCCATGAGCATGAATATTGTCTTGCAATGAATATTCAAATAAAGTAAAGATATCACTTGATAGTTCATGAATGAACATGAAGAAAACCTGTCATAGATTTGAAGACTCGTCTTCAAACAAAGAAAAAAAATTTTTAAAACAACATTTATAATTGATTGTTTGTTAGAGAGTATGAAATATGGCCTTTTAATGAATGGTAAGATTGCTATGGAACACCTTTAATGGATGAAAATCATAAAAAGGGAGCTTCAAAATGAAATTTATTGTACACTTACGATTCATTAGTGAGTATGAACAAAGACGTATGATAAATAGAACTAAACTATCCAAATCACCATCGTACTCGCGTTACTCAAATGAAACCGAATAGAAGGCGTATTTTAAGCAAAATTCTATGTATAATTTAACGACAAAATATTTGCATTAACATCCAAAATTTTGAGTGATTTTCAAATATGTGCAACTTATGAGGTAATTTTCAAGTTTGATAATAATATTTTGAAAGTTGCATAATCAGTTCAATGCATTTGCAAATGCACAATATATATATAAGTGCATTAAAATATATATAAATATGTTATGCATATGTAATGAAAGTCACGTGAATGTGCAATATTTGTGCATCAAGGTTGTCCAATTACGCAAAATACATCACATAATTATACTAAATCATGTTTAAATAGCTTCAAAATGAAATTTCATATATAGTGCAAGCATATTCAATCTAAATGCAGTGAAATGCATGCAAATAATCAAAGTAAGAATTTTGCACATATTACAAAGCTGCCTTGTATCCAAATTAAGTGACACCCTCAAAATTATAATATTTCAAAATCAACATTTAAATAGTTGTGTGAAATCACTTGATATTTAAATGCTTATATGTGCTTAAACTGACAGACAGGGGTTGTTTAGGATCAATTTTATTTTCTATTTTTTCTTTTTATTTTTATATTATTTTGAAAATTTCTTGGTGTAGAGTATTTTTTATGTGGTTTTATTTTTTATTTTTAAAAATAAATAGTGTTATTTTTAAAAATACTCAAAACATCTAAAAGATGTTTTGAGTGTTTTTAAAAATGACAAGTATAATCAAACAAATTTTATTTTTAAGTAAAACATAAACAAAACAAAATAAAAACACAAAATAAAAAATAAAAAATAAAAGTTATCCCAAACGACCCCTTAGAATACAATTATGATGTTTAAAAAGGCTACGTAGGTAGAATTTATGATTAAGAAAAATGTAAAATCAATCTTTCAATTTGGATATAAAATTGTCTAAATTATAAAATATCTGCATGTGCCCTGAAATAATACTGAATATTTAAGTTCAAAGTCCAAGGATGCAACATGGGTTAAAATTAGATTGATTTAAACTCCTTGCGTTGAAAAATGTGTAGATATTTTGGAAGGTAAAATATTTGTTTTAAAAATTTACACATCTTTTAGGATTCAAAATTCTAAAATTATATATATGTACACATTCCAATGAGTTTCTTTGACTATATTATAAAATTATAAATTTCACCTAATCAGCCTGATCCTCATCCTTATAGGGATTAGATTCGATAGGATTGATAATTCTCTTTAATGTTCTAAGTGATAAATTGCAATAAAATAGTAAATGAAGATTGAGTTGACATTATATCTTCAACTTAGTCCTATCTTGTAAATTGCATATGACCTCCAATACTCTTAATAAAGATATCTCATATTCAGAGATACAAAAAAACTCTCAACTTTAAAACCATAAGTGCAATTACATATTTCAATTTATATACTTAATCCCCCTCTTATATGACTAAAGTTGACAAAGCCTATTATATAATAAATTTTAAAATTAGGTAATCATGCATGATCAATAAAACCAATCTTTTGTTACCAATTGAATAGAGTTGATAAGGTCTAAAGCTATGCAACATATTCAATTAATCATGTTATCATATGAATGTTCAAATCATTCACACCTTGGTGATGATCATGTTGATTATGAATTTCAACAAAAGGAGTTCAATCTCGAATAAAATTTTCAAATTATAATTTGAATGCTCAAATAGTTCACACCCCAATAATAATCATTGTATTTAATGATGATCTCAACCAAATAGGATATTTTCATGAAAATATTTTATGTTTTAAAAAGTAAAGCATCTTTAGTTTAAATCATAATAAAATATTAAACAAAATCAATAATCATGAAATGCCTAAATGAAAGTCATACTTTATAAAAATTAAAATAAATTATTTAATCCACATTCCATAACTATTTAACAAGAGGGACAATTTAATATTAAACCAAGCTTACAAAGACTTAATGTTATATTAAGTATATTACTACATTCACACTCAAAATGTTCTACAATATTAAATATGTGGCCTGAGTCCTTTGTTTGTGTCGTTTGACTAATATGCTCCAATTATAAAGCGATTATAATCAGAGCCTTTTGATCAGGTGGTTTGACCAGTACACTCCACTATATTACAGTCATGGTTGTAGCCTGTATGTTATCCAATGATTTTCTACCATTTGAGTTTTGAATCATAGGGTATACCTAATAAGACACAAAGCCCTTTGTCAACTAAGGTGTACTTAAAAGTGTCTTCTTAGATAAATATCAACCTAGGTCTATAAGGTCTCGTTGTATAAAGCAACCCATGGATGTCAACATGAATCCTCCGGTTAGGTTAAGTTTACACCTTATCTAACTAAGTAAAGTAGAGACCATGATAGAACCATATGATCTTGATCGAGTTCATCATCAATTCCCCAATCATATGCTTTAAGTAAAAAAAATGATGAATTTCATATATTTTAAAACCAATTTGTTGCTACTATATGCTAAGTAATTTGCAACCTAATGACTATCCTTTATCAAATGTTCTATCTTACCATTATGGGGATGCATAATTAACTCTAGGTGCTTGGACCTATAGAAAATTTAAAACCAGATCTAAAGTTCTAGCCAAATGAGGGAGAAATCTCTGGGTAGTGTTTTATCTACAAACAAAATAAAAATTATATTCCTTCTTAAAATTTCACTAGATACAAATTTACACTCTCTTTCACCGAGTGGTAGAGTGCAAAATTTTGGTTTTCACACAATTATGCTTATTTTTTTAATTTACCATACACTAAATTCCTATTTCTACAGATTAAATATAACTTGGTGTTCAGGTTGTTTATTTCTTTATGAATCATATTTGAGTTTCATTTTATTTAATATTTATTATATGCTTTATAAATAGCTTTGATGCTCATTAATTAATTGGCCACCAATTAATAATTTAGGGTGTCCATTTAAAATCAAGAGATGGAAGATTGATTTATTATAAAATAAATATCATGGTGGATTATAAGGTAGATATAACTGCATTCAAATCATTTGGACCTTATATGATCCTTTACACTTTAGCTTATTTTTTTGTATTGAATTTGTCAACGAAAAAAAGGGAGGTTGTGCAAAAGAAAATAATGATTCTAGGCTTTTGAGAGAAATGTAGATTCCACCATGATCAAACCTTGATAAAATTTAAGGTAAATTATTATTTTATAAAATTTAAATCAATGAACACATCTAAGTGAAATCTAATTTTAGGCCTTTATCATATTGATTTCTCTTAATAATTTTTACCAGTGTTAGTAATTTAAGTTACCTTTTGTTAGATTTAGATGTAGTTTTAATTTTAACTAAATCATTTTAAATCAACCATCCAAATAATAAATAATCAATCTAATTTTAGTATTTATAATTTTAGTTCTCATAGGAATGATACTCTTCTCACACTCTATTATTTATTTGACTATGTACACTTGCATAATTTACCACACCAATATGGTGGACAACACTTCTCATTATAGAAGACTATTAGGTTATTTTATCAGCTTAGGATGCCACCTATATTAATCATAGATGCCATATATGATACTTCAAAAGCCTTTACCAAATTAGTGTCTTAAGGCACTAAGGAATATATTATAAGGGTCTTCATTTGCATTAGGGTCCTATATGTGTTAAGAGTCCAATAAAAATTTTTTCACATAAAGATATAAATGATAAGAGCAATAATGACAACAAAGTTGTTCATAAATCTTCTATAGTGTTTGTATTTGGAGTCGTAGAGATACCACATAGATATTAGGAGATACTTATTGAAATATTTAAGTACGATATCAAAGAATGATGTACTACCTCAAGAAGTAGAAACCTCACTTTACAATAGACTCAATCATCTAATAAGGACTCCTAAGAAAAATTGGTCTATGTATACTAAAGTTCTTTTCCCTACTTTATATGGATGAAGCAAACTAGAGTTTATTTTATGACGGGTTCTTAAGTTCCCTATGGAATCAACCTCTCATAGTTAATTACATTTCAGGAAATAGGGATCTCATAAGAATACTTTTGATTAAAATAGTCAATTAATGTCTCCAAAAATTTCAAAGCTTTGATATCAAAGGATTGACGATTATTGGAAAATCAAGTGGGAAGACTCAAAATATGAAGAGTTCTTAATGGATTCCAAAGGAGGATGAGTAGGAAGCACTCATAATACTAGGAAGCCTCATGAGCAATTCAGTCTATCTTATAGTGAGGCTTTATATTTTTATTTTTTAAGGAGAAAATTATATTTATTTGATTTGAAATTTTATTTTAAGGCTGTGGCGTAGATTCTTACAACACAAGATCATAAAAATGCTTAAGAAGTGAGGACTTACACTGATAGAAAATAAGAAATAAGTAGCCTCTGAACTTACATCCAAAGTGCTCTAGCATAAGCTAAGAGCTTGACATAAATCTATGTTAGAGAAAGTGGGACATATTGGTTTACTTCCACTAAGTAGAGTGAACCGATCTCGACTCTTTTGGACTTACAACCACCTAGAGTTGCTATCAGCTAACTCTCATATGACTTAAAATCATGCGGGCCAATCTTATGTAAATACATGATAGCTACATTGTTATTTTTTAGGAATGAATCTAGAGATTGTGATGAATTATTTTGGACCTTATATGAACCTTTACACTTTAGCTTTCTTTTGTATTGAATTTATCATCAAAGAAATAAGGAGGTTGTGTTGAAGAAAATAATAATTTTAGGCTTTTGAGAGAAATGTATATTCCACCATGATCAAACCTTGGTAAAATTTAAGGTAAATTCTTATTTTATAAAATTTAAATCAATGAACACATCTAAGTGAAATCCAATTTTAGGACTTTGTCATATTGATTTCTCCTAATGATTTTTACTAGTGTTAGTATTTTAAGTTACTTTTGTTAGATTTAGATGTAGTTTTAATTTTAACCAAATCCATTTTAATCAACCATCCAAATAAAAAATAATTGACCTAATTTTAATATTTATAATTTTAGTTCTCATAGAAATGATACTCTTCTCACACTCTATTATTTATTTAACTATGTACACTTGCACAATTTACCATACCAATATGGTGGACAACACTTCTCATTTTAGAAGACTATTAGGTGATTTTATTAGCTTAGGATGCCCTTATATTAATCATAGATGCCATATATGATACTTTAAAGGCCTTCAAAAAAATTAGTGACTTCGGGCACTAACGAATACATCATAAGGATCTTCATTTACATTAGGATCCTATATATGTTAAGAGTCTAAAATTGTTGTCTCCAAAATTAATTAATCAATTAATGTCTCCAAAATTTTCAAAGCTTTGGTATAAAAGGATTGGTGATTATTGAAAAATCAAGTGGAAGACTCAAAATACGAAGAGTTCTTAATGGATTCTAAAGAAGGATGAGTATAAAGCACTCAGAATACTAGAAAGTCTAGTGAGCACTTTAGTCTATCATATAGTGAGGTTATATATATATATATATATATATATGTATGTATGTATGTATATATAGAAAAATATGATTATTTGAGTTGAAATTTTATTATAAGACTATTACTTAGATTTTAACAACACAAGATTGTGAAAATGCCTAAGAAGTAAGAACTTACACTCAAAGAAAATAAAAATAAGTAGCCTCTGAACCTACATCTAACGTGCTCTAACATAAGCTAAGAGCTCAGCCTAAATCACCTTTTGGGAAAGTTAGAGATATTTGTTTACTTACAATAGAGAGACTGAACCGATCTCGACTCTTTTGGACTTATAACCACCTTGAGTGGCAATTAGCTAACACCTCCTACGATTTAAAATCATGCAGACTAGTATTATATAAATGTAAGATAGCTAGGATATTATTTTTTAGGAATGAATCTAGAGGTTGTGTTAAATTTTCTTAAGCCTTATATGATCCTTTATACTTCAGCTTTTTTTTGTATTGCATTTAACATCAAAAAATAGGGAGGTTGTGCTGAAGAAAATAATAATTCTAGACTTTTGAGAGAAATGTAGGTTTCACCATAATCAAACCTTGGTAAATTTTAAGGTAAATTCTTATTTTATAAAAATTAAATCAATGAACACATCCAAGTGAAATCTAATTTTAAGCCTTTATCATATTGATTTCTCTTATTGATTGTTGCTAATGTTAGTACTTTAAGTTACTTTTTATTACATTTATTTGTAGTTTTAATTTTAACCAAATTCTTCTAAACCAACCATCTAAATAATAAATAATTGACCTAATTTTAGTATTTATAATTTTAATTCTAGTAAGAATGATACTCTTCTCACACTGTATTATTTATTTGACTATATACACTTGCACAATTTACCATACCAATATGGTGGATAACACTTCTCATTATAAAAAAATTATTAGGTGATTTTATTAGCTTGGGATGCCACCTATATTAATCATAAATTTTATATATGATACATCATAGGCCTTTACAAAATTAGTGATTTCAACCACTAAAGAATATATCATAAAGATCTTCATTTACATTATGGTCTTATATACATTAGGAATCTAATAAACTTCTTTCACATAAAGATATAAATGATAAGAGCAATAATGATAATAAAGTTGTTTATAAATCTTCTATAATGTTTATATATTGAGTCGTAGAGATACCACGCTGATCTTAGGAGATACTTATTGAAATGATCGAGTACGATATCAAGAAATGATGTACTACCTCAAAAGGTAGAAACATCACCCTACAATGGTATCAATCATCTAATAAGGATTAAGCAAATGGGTCTACATATATGAAAGAACTTTTTCCTACTTTACAATGATGAAGTAAACCAGGATTTATTTTATGTTGGGTTCTTAGGTTTCCTCTAAAGGCAATCCCCCAAAGTTAATTACATCTTAGGTTCCCTCTCGATTAAAGTAGTTAATTAATATCTATAACTTTTTTAAAGCTTTGATATCAAAGGATTATTGATTATTGAAAAATCAAGTGGGAAGAATTAAAATAAAGAGTTCTTAAAATATTCCAAAGGAGGATGAGTCAGAAGCACTATGATACTATAAAGACTTGTGAGCAATTCAGTCTATTTTATAGTGAGTCTTTATATTTTTTTGAAGGAGAAAATTATATTTTATTAAGTTAAAATTTTATTATAAGGGTAAGACTTAGATTGTAAAAACACAATATTATGAAAATGTCTAAGAAGTGAGGACTTACAGTCATAGAAAATGAGAAATAAGTAACCTCGAAACCTACATATAAAGTGCTCTAGCATAAGTTAAGAGCTCAGCTTAAATCTAATTAAGGGAAAGTGAGGCATATTGGTTCCTATTGTTGCAAGAAACAAAATAAGATGCATCATGGTATTATAACATACAACATACAGCTAAGCAGTTACTAAATCCTTTATTCATTTATTTATTAAATTTTTAGGCTTTAAAGTGAGGCTATCGGTTATTAAAATTTTATAAAAGTTGATTAGTTGGGGTAGAAAAATAAAGTTCCTAAGAACCCTACAACATCCAAGCCATACAATAAACAATCAAACTTTAAGAAACTTATAAAAAAATATATCATTTCTATTGCACAATCAATGGTCACAAATCAAACAAACATTATCAATTAAAAGAATAAAAGGTCGGTTGTGTCGGATACAACCGTATACCTCAAAAAAAAGAAAAAAAAGGTGGGTAGCCAGTTCTACCCTTATACAACCCATATTATAATTAATTTATGATGAAAATAGAACTATGTGAGTCTTTAATCTTCATCTTCATCATTACTTCATGGATTGGATACTCCAAACATCATAGAGTGTCTCAAGTCTGAACCTTCTAACAACTGCTCATCCTAAATCGCATTGCTCTAATCTTAAGCTTATTGCCAAAATTACATCTTTCGTACAAATTAAATCTAACTACACATCCAAAATAGAAGTTTGATTAATATAAATACACATCAAATAGCTATATTTCATACATTGGGGCATAACACCCTAAATTGGGTCACCAAGCTAACCCTTTTTAATGGATTATACTTAAAGATTTAAGTAACAGCTATGAGTAAAAGTATTTATAATTATTATTATTATTATAGTGCTCACTTAAGCACAATCTCCTCAAAAAAATATTATTAGTTTAATGTCGCCCGAACATCCAAATGATGCACAAATAATCCTAACATCTAGTCTTAAACATTACATCACAAAATAAACCATTCAATTCACAACAAAGCATTATCTTAACTGTTAACCTCACTTTTAGACTGAGGATCCAATCTTCCCATCATAGGTCTAGACACTAAGAGCTCCTTAGTCATAAGACACTTCTGGTGGATAAGCGAACACTTAACCTAAGCCTAGAGACGTTAGGAGGATTAGCCATAGGATTAGGTTATGTCTTAGAACCTAGGGAAACTTACATAACCTATAATCTAGCCAAATCTATGTCTATCTCCTTAGCCTAAATTCAATATCAAGCAAGTATAACCAATTCCATCAAATCTCAACTCATACTCATATTCAAATCCTCAAGCCAAAATCAAATCCACCATAACCCAAACCTAAGATTATGATTTGATCCAATGGACTTAGCCAAATTTTCCTTCAATCCAATCCAAATTCAATTGATTTTCTCATAAATCAATCAATTCTTCAATTATCATTCCAAACCAAATCAAATCTACAATCAAATCAACCAAACTAAAATCAATTCAATCAAACCTAACCTAACCCATTTGACTTAAATTATTCAAATGAGCCAAAACCTAATTGATCCTAAATCAATTGCAACTAAAGCTATAAACCAATCCCAAATCAATATCTAAATTCAACTAAACTCAATTCAACCCAAAATCAATTCATTTGACCCATTAGGCTCACTTTACCCAAAGTGACCTAAAGGACTCATTTAAGCCAACATCCAATCCAACCCAAATTGGATTGAACCAAATCATCCAAAACCTTATATGATGATTGTTAATCATCCTTAATTGATTAATTGCAATAAATTAGGTCAAACTAAGTCAATTTGGTCATGTGATTAAATCAACCCACTTAACCTACATGAACCAAATGAACCAAATTTCATCCTAAGCCAAATTAATTGAAACTAATGATTCATACCAACCAATAATCAATCTTTAGACATGACTTGACCATCAATTGAGCCAAACCAAACCCAATTGGCCCTTTGACCCAAGCTGACCAAATTTGACCTAAAAGGCTAAATTGGGTCAAATAAAAATCCAAACCAAATTAGTTGCAACCAATGGCTCAAGTTCATTGCAAATTGATTATTGAACATGATCAAAGCCTTAATTGAACCCAATTGGCCTATTTAGCCCAATTTGACCTAAAAGGTCAACTTGACCTAAATCATTAATAAATCCAAATTGATTCAAACCAAAGCCTACAATTATCTTCAATTGATCAATTGTATATGAACCAATGCTTAACTCAAGCCAATTTGGCAAATTTGGGCAAGTTGGCCAACTTGACCCATTTGACCCATATGAACTCAAATGGGTCAAATCCAAACCCAAGCCAAATTAAACTAAATTAATTGCACCAAAACATTCCAAATACTCATTTCAACTTGACCCAAGCTTTGGTTTGACCCAATTTAGCCAATTGGTCAACTTGACCCAACCTAGCCCAATTTGACCTACATGAGTCAAATTGAGCCAAACCCATTCAAACCAAGCCCAAATCTAATGAAACTTGGCATGGTCCTTCCTTAGGTCACCATGGGTCAGCCCAAATCCAACCCAACACATGCTTGACCTAAACTGACCCAAAACCCAATGGGAAAAGCTTGCCAAATAGGATAAATACCACATTTGAATGGTCAAACCCACTCTCCTCCACATGGCTGCCTCTTAGGCCTCCACCTAAGTAAGAGGGACACTAGCTCACCTAACCCAAAGGTGATTGGGTCAGCCATGAGCGAAGTGAAGGTGAGTTCACCCCTCTCCTCCCATTGGAACACTTATAAACCAAGGACACCCACTTCCCCTCCCATGGAAGCCACTCCTCCTCACTTATCCAACCAATCTGAGCCACCTCATCGATTCCCTACCACCCACGATGGCCTGCGCCAGATGGATGGCCACTAGAAGCCAAAGGAATCCACACCATCTGATCCAAGGGAGGAGGGGGTATACCCTCATCATTTGGATTTAATTTAAGACACCAAACATCCTCAGAGCCTTAGCCCACAAAGATGATCCGCCAAAGCATTTTTCTGAGCTTCCTCCTTGCCGAAAAACACCAACTAAAGATAGGATAAGGATCAACTCCATCCAACTCTACCAAGCCATGATGGTTTTCAAATTAACTTCGCCCACACGTTCACCAAACTCTGACGAGTGAAAATGAACCTTCCCCTGAATGATTCAAGCACCGGAAGTCCCTCCAAGCATAACTCCGGTGAGTTTTTTGGTGACGGTTGATCCATAGAGTCACTAGCAAGGAATCAAGGTGCCATCTGCTCAACAGAGCTTTACCTCTTCAAGACAAAGCTATCTCAGTCAGTTAGCACCGGTCCGAAGCTCTGACGAGGTATTTTTTATCAAACTGAGTATTTTCCAAAAAAAAAATTAGGCATTTTTGAAGAAAATGTGAAAGTCATGTGAATCCCACAGTAGGATCCTTGTAGATCAACCCCATGAAGGTGTAGGATCAATCTTGAGCCTCCCTGAGCTCTGGTGAGCTCAAATTGGGCGGAAGAAGGCGGACAGTGTCTGACTTTCATCGCTCGGGGGATGATAGATCATCCACTATACATTCCACATGATCGAAACAGACGATCATGATCTCCCGTCAGGTCAATTCCTATTTTATCTTAAGGGAATCACGGGATTAATCTCCGTCATCCAATCTAAGATTAGACGGTGGGCATGAAAGCGCGTCCACTGTCACCATGTTAGTGTTGAGATAGCCAATTTTAAATAACCAATCCCGTGATACCACATGGAAAGCATGCCAAGCAATCCGCATGGAACCAATGAGATTAGGCTTAATTAATGCTTAATAATGGGTTTTAATGACTAAAATTTTGAAAAATCATAACTAATTGTAAAAAAATATAAAAAATATAAATAAATACTCATTTTAAAGGTAAAACATAGAAGATTTAATTAAAAATATTTTCTTTTGGTTTTGAATGATAATTAAGGCTTAATTAGGGTTTGAATGCATACTTAATTAGCTTAATTAAGCCTTAATTACTTGGATAATTAATTCTTAAATTGGGAAATTAATTTAATGGGATGACCTCTACTTCTCATGATTTTCTTGGAATTTATTGCCTAGGTAATTAGGAAAATTTATATTTCAAACATTAATTACCTCTTTTAATTAAATTAATGATTAATTAACATTTAAAATAGCAAAAATTAATTAACTTAGGCTCACTAGTCACTGATTAATAGTGAATGGATGAGGGAGAGTTATTAGGACCTCTTTCCTAGTCTTTTTTCCTAAATCCATCTCATTTTAAAAGAGTTAATTAACATGGGAAAAATTAGGTGCTTAATTAATCAATTAAGTGGCCAAATCAAATCAAATTGGAATGTTGATCACTTCAGATAACTAATAATGAAATTAAGGGTTCCTCTTTATGTATTAATAACATAAAGACCATTTTAGGAAATTATGATTAACTCATAAGCATGGGAAAATTATAAAAGTACTTTATTAGATTCTTTAACTTAATTAATCTTTAATTATGAGCCAATTGTATTAGGTCCTTTAAGAGCATTGCAATTTTATTTTCCTCACATGTTCATATCATTTGTGGCTCATACTTAAATAATTAATCAAATTAAAGAAGCATAGGAAAGGGTAATTAAATGATTTGCTTAAAGGTTTAACTTTATCAATTCATAAAGCATACTTAATTATTTTTTTAAACTAATTAAGATTATTAACATGGGAATGGGATTAAAGCAACAAACAATTTTTCTCCTCTTTAAATTAAATCTAAGTCCAAAAGATAATCAATTTAATAATAAGCTTTGGTTTTCTTTAAGTAGTTTTATTTAATGTGATTGTCCTTAGGAATTAATGTATTTGAATGAACCATGTGTTTGTGTTTAGTTATTCCTCTCCAATCACTTTAGATGTTGTATGTCATGTGATTTCATACATTAATCTTTTTCAAATTTAAATGAATCAAATGAAATTTATTTATGTAAGCTTGCTTGTGTTGACTTAACTTATTACATGTGTGGCTATTATTACTTTTAAATCCAATTTTTTTTCAAAGTCTCTAAATTAATAATAATATTTGGAGTGATGATAGTTATAAATATATATAGGATTTGCATGTTCTTATAGCCTAACCATATGAAGTGAAGCTCTTTTTCTTATGATTCATGTATAGATTTACCTATGTTTGAATGGTAATGGGTATATAATATAGACATCCCGAGAATACGAGGTTTTAAGTAGCCCCAAGAAGGTCATTTGATTACCTCACTTCCCTGGTTAATAAAGGCACAAACTTATTTGATTTCATTCTTATGTATTTTTGTATTAGAATTTAGATAGAGCTTTAATTTGCATGTATGAAGTAATTCAGTCAAACACAAATGTAAATTCCAAATGTATGCATCCATTCATCATTTAAGTGTGCCAAAATATGTTGTATGTATAGATATGCTAAGTGTCAAATCATGTGCATGTTACATGTGATGGAAAGGAATGACTTGATATATGTCATGTGATAGTAATCAAAATACATTAATCTTAAGATGCCTTATATATTGAATAGAATTATTTAAGGTTAATCTAAACTTAGGATTAATTAAAAAATATGTTTAATAAGCCATTCACCAAAGAGAACTAAATCAAATTAATGCATTTTAGAATGTGGCTTAAGGTAGGGATGAAGGAGGTTAATCCTCTTTCCACTTTTTATAATAATTTGATTCTAAATGTAAGTCAAATGAAACAAAAATAAAATATAAGCTAAAACTCACAAACTAACTAAACAACTTGAAGTGAAACGAACCTTTATGTTAAATTAAGCTTTTCCACATTTACAAAATCATAACTTTAATCCTTAGTATGTCATACCACACAAAGCCTTAACACACACATTAGAACTAAATCACCACATCTACTCCTAAGTTAAGATGGTGTATGTCTGATGTATGTTTTATTTTGTGATGTAATATTTTAGACTAGATATTAGGGTGTACATTTCATAGACTGGATGTTAGTCCGCTCTTAGTCTAATCTTATTTTTTGTAGGGAATTATGCTAAAGGAGTTGCTTAAAAATAAATATAAATGTTTTTCTTGCAGGTTTTTAAACCCCTAAGCATAATCCAAGTTAGGGCATGTGGGCTTGGTTACCCATGTGTAGGGTGCTAAGTCCAAATTATACCACATAACTGCATGGGATTGCATGTATGTTTACCTAACTTCTATTTTGTAGGTTTAGTTAGATTTATTTTTCTACACAAATGTAATTTTTGGAATAGGAATTAGGATTAGTGTTATGGGAGATTAAGATGAGCAATAGCTTGAAGGCTTAGTCCTGAGGTGCCCTGTGATACCTTTGAAGTACAACCTAATCAAATCAGGAAAAGGAGGAGGACATGAAGAAATGAGGAAATGAAGACCCCCATAGCATGTATTCATTTCTAATTGTAATTATTCTTTTATATTTCGGATTATATAAGGATAGAACTCGGCTATCCAATTTTTACTTTTCTAGGGTGTATGGCGGTACTTGACTGCACCAGCCTTTTATTATTTTGTGGTAGTCTAAAAAATTATTTAATGTTATGTTTAGATTATGCAATAAGATTGCATGATTTTTTATAAATACTTTATGATTGACATTTTAATGTGTGGCATGGATGCATTAGGCTCTTAGTATAAAATTAATTTTTCTACCCAATTAACAACTCATAATTAAAATTTTAAACAACTCATAATCTCATCCTAAAGCTTAGACTCTAAATAAGATAATTAAATGATTTAGCAACCCCATATTTGTATGGTTGTATGTCTCACATCATGCATGTCATATTCCTTCTTCCTTGAATATGAGGGATCTTCATCCCTGCACGATAGGAGAATACTTGACCTATGAGGGCATCCCTTGTGGTGAAGAACACTCTCTTCTCACTAATTTAGCCAACAATCAATTTCATCATGCATTTAGGCAATAAAAAAATCCCAAAGCCTTTGTCCAAATGATTGTGTCAAAAATGAAATAAATAATTATAAAGTTTTGTATTTAGATTAAATCATATGCTTATACCACTTATGCTCTAGCCCCTTTAGGAGTGGGTTTAGGACTTTAGCTTTTTCCAATTAAATAACAAGTCTAACCATCTTGCAATTTTATAAGACTGGATCACATGGTTTTGAATAACCGGTAGCCACTCCAGGCAATTGTAAGCCCAGAAGTCATACGGATTTATTCTCTCTTATAAAGATAAACCCTTAGCTCCACCTTTCGCTTAGATTTAGGTCCTACTTTAACTTGTGTTAAAGCTCGCTAGATTTAGGATTTGAGGTAGCTATTTTCTTTGAGCTACAAGCATAAATTCTCACCTCTTAGGTATTTTCACATTCTTGTATTGATGGATTATAATCCCTAGTAATCTAATAAAAATTTAACTTAAATAAATAAATCTCATCACTTTTAAATATATAAAATCTCACCATAGGGTAGATTGCAATGCTCACTAGGCTTCTTAGTATCATGAGCATTTCCTACTAATTCCCTTTGGATTCCAAAATAAATCTTCCACTTGATCTATCCCACATGATTTCCTAAACATAACCAATTTATTGATAGTCTCAACCTTGAAATCATTGGAGATAATTTGACTACTTTAATCAAGAGTTTTCTTAGAAAATCTCATTTACTAGGATGTAATGAACTATGGAGGCTTGCCTCCATAGGGAACTAAAGAACCCGGCTTAAAATAAACCCTACTATACTTTTGCATGTAAAGTAGGGGAAGAATCTCTAGTATAAACAAAGACCCATCATGCCTTAGGAGTCCTTATTTTGTGACTAGGTCCATTATATGGTGATGTCTCTATCTTTCGAGATAGTACATCATATCTCAATGTCTCATCCAATCACTTCAATAAGTATCCTCTATGATTTGCATGGTGTCCACCCGACCATCAAGAAATAAACACCACACTAACCTAAGTCTAAGATTTGTGACTTAGCAATTTAAGTGTGTATTATGGCTTAGTGTGGTATGGCAAGAATAGGATTTTATGTTTATATAATTCTAAGGATGAATGTTTACACTTACCATTTAATGATGATTATACTTTAAGTGATTGATGATTTAGGGTGAATTTTATATTTCAATTTGATTTAATTTTGATTTCATTTGATATTAGAATTTAAAGGAGAAAAATCAGGAGTGGAATCCATCTCAATCCCTATCCTTAAGTTGAATCAAAAGATGAATTTTGTAAATTTTAATCATCTTAATGAAGAATTATGGACTTTCACATTAATCCATGTGTTTGTATTTGACTTAAGTATTCTTATATAAATATAAGAAGACAGTGTAAGATTAATGAAGTCAAATCATGATTAACTTAACAACATTTTTTTAGCCTTGCTTCAATCATCTCCTAATATCAATTTGATAAGATGGTATACTTAATAAAAGGTGATTAAATTTAATTAGTCTTTATGTACATCATTTGAGTATTTCACAAATTGATGCATGAATGAATTAGTAAACTTTTATTTATTAATATTCAATTTAAGATTTAAGAATATAAATATGTATGATGCATGTATTTTGTAGAAAATGTGATTTAATTATTTCTTATACATATATATACACATTGATGTATTCATTTTATGCAAGTACAAAAAATTATTGAACTAAAGAAGTGAGATAATCAAATAACCCCTTGGGACTATTTAAAGTCTCATCCTCCCAAGATGTCAATATTATATACTTGTTAATTCATATACACATATACATGTATATAAGTATAAGGATGAATTCTTAATATGTTTGAATATGTATATGAAACTAATTTAACCTTACTATATATCTTATTATAAGCTTTGAGGTATGTGTCATCGTTAGACTAGAGAACTGAGGTAATTAGAAACTCTCTTGAGACTATTTAAAGTCTCATGTTCTTGGGATATCCAGACTATATACCTTTCAAATATGTGATCATACACATATGATTAGTTCATATTTTAATTATTAGGATTAGTTTAAATTTTTATTGATATTTATATATCTTAAGTTTATTAAAGAAAATGATTTGAGATTTACTAATGATAATAGCCATACAATTAATCCAAACCAAGCAATTAAATGAAATTCCTTATTTATTTGAAACATGAATGCCTGAAACACATGAAATACACATTTATAATAAATGATTAAAACAAAGTAATTAAGCATCATTAAATAACCCCTTTGAAGTCATTAACTTTTAAGGCCACTTATGTTAAGATAATCACACTTAAGGCTAATCAAGTTCATTAGGTATTGATTTTAAAATTTGAGTTATTTAACCTTAAGGAGGAAATAAAATATTTAAAATTAACCTTTGATCCACTTCTATTTCTTAAATGATTTAAAAGTGATGTAGGTAATTTTTTATAAATTAATTAGAATTAATTAATTATTTAATCAATTAAGCATAAAAGAGCCAAAAAATTTCAATTAGTCTCTAAATGTAATCCCAAAAATTTTGAGAAAATTATTGAACATGCATAAACATGAATTAAACATGCCCTAAAAATTCTAATACAATCAAGCTTATAATTAGGAGCTAATTGAAGAAATAGGGAAAACCCAAAATCATCAATTAGACTCAAAATACCCCAAACCAATTGGGGATTTTAATTTCATTGAAAACCTCTTTATTAGCTGAGCACAAAGAGGGGTTAATCAAAATTGATTGAGAATTATGCTAATTATTATGAATTTATTAAGCCCTATGGAAATTAATGATTTATTAATTAATAAAGACCCCTTATTAATGATTTTGAAAAATAATTAGGATTAGAGGTCTTAATTTATTTCTATAGTCACCATCACTTCCTAAAATATATTTAAACTTCCTTAATTATTTTTATAATTTTTTATTTTATTTATTTATTAAATGCATAAAATGTCTATTTTGGGTTTGAAATTTTGAATTTCCCAAATTACATAACCAATTGGCTAAAAATAATTATGGGAGGCAAAGGGCATCCCATTGAATTATCACTCAAAGTTTCTAGTCAATTAGTCAAGTAATTAGAGCTAAATTATATAAATTTAAAAAATATTTTAAACCTTAACTAATAATAAAATTTAGGACTTTTATTTTTTTATATTTTTCCTCTCCCTAAGCTTTCCATAGTGAGTTTATTTATATTTTTTGGATTTTTCTATAATTAGTTATGAATTATTGAAGTTTTTCCCATTTAAATTGATTTTTAAACATATTTAAATGATTTACAGAGTCAGTGTTGCGTCAGCACTAATGCAGCAGTGCTTTCCACATAGCGCCATGCTGCTTGTTATTTAAAACATCTCATGTGGCAGCTGACTTAGTGGCAGCGGATGTGGTTTTGTCTTAGTCATTCAAACATAAATCGAACAGCCAAGATTAATCCCATGAATTAAAATGAATTAAATAAAAAAATTTGGCCCGATTAGTCACAGTCATCCATTCTAATCATGCGAAATAGATGCTGGGTGATTCTCGGTTGACCTTTGGCTCATCTTTCATCATTTAATCCAAGCTCATAAGAGCTCATTTGACAGTGGAATCAACTCTAAAATGATCAAAGAATGAATCTAAGGGAGATCCTATGACTTGATTCATGTCAAATGCACATTTACTTCAAAAGAACCAAAAATCATATGGTTTTCTATAATTGTTAAAATTACCTTGCCAGAGCTCAAGATCAGTGACACAACAACTAAGATAACTTTGCCTTTAAGAGGAAAAGCCTGACTAAAGAAGTCACGAGCTGCCTCCCTGGCAATAACTCTCTGAACCAAGCACCACTGTAAACCTCACCAAAGATGATCTTGGAGTGTCTTCCAGTGCTCGAATCAAGTGGCTTTCAATTCATTTCCATTTGTCAGAGGTAGGGGAAGGTGTGGAAAGTTTAATTTGGATTTGGTATCGATTTGGTGAAGTTGGGTGTGAGAGGTGCTGGGGTGATGGAAGTTGGTTTCATCTATGGGTGCATGCACGGGGGCTCTAAGGACTGACAATGGGCTTGTGAGGAGAGTGTGTGTTTGTTGACCTCACTTTTGGAGTGAGTTCTCAATCTCTTCATCATAGATCTAGGACTCTTCTAGACATGAAGAGCTTTTTAGTCTTAAGACACTTCTAGTGATTAGACGAACACTTAACCTAAGCTTAGAAACTTGGAAGGGTTACTCATAGGAGTAGGTTATGCCTTAGGGAATTAGGGAGACTAGCCTACCTTAGAGCCTAAACCAAATCCATGTTAACCTTCTCAAACCAAACCCCAAATTCAAATCTGAGTCCAAATTTAGAATCAATTTCAGCTTCAAATATAAGCTCAAAATCTTTCTTAAGCCTTGTAATTGAATCACATGGATTTAGCCCTAACCAAATTCAAATCAATCCAAACTCAATTGATTTCTCCAAATATCAATTTAACCCTTCAATCACTCTATCAAACTTACAACCAAACCAATGCCAAGTCCAATTTGTCAACACCTACAATCATGCCAAATCTTATCTAAGCCATGTGATCCACTCTCATGAGCTTAGCCAAAATCACATACAAATCAAGTCAAACTCAATTGATCCTCTCATGGATCAATCATTCCATCAATTATATTCCAAAATATAAATTAATTCTATAATCAAATGATCAAAACTAAATCAAACTAAATCAAGTCAAGTCGAAACCATTCCTAAGCTATATGAAGCAATCCCATGAGCTTAACCAAATCTTAACCCAAATCATCCCAAAATCAATTGATTTTTTCATAAATCAATTATATTTCAATCATCTTCAAAAATATTAATAAAATTTACACTCCCATGATCAAAATTAAACCAAACTAAATCAATTTTTTTTCTAAGCCCATTGGACCTACCTCCATGAGCTTAGCTAAATTTGCCTTCAAATCACTTCAAACTCAATTGATTTTCTTATAAATCAATTATTTCATCAGTTATCTTCCCAAATATAAATCAAATATACATTCAAATGATCAAAACTAAATCCAATATCAAATCAAATCTCAATCTAAACACTTTAAGCCAATTCCATGGACTTAGCCATATCCTAGCCAAATCAAACCAAAAATAGTGGATTTTCACTTGAATCAATCATTCCTTCAATCACCTATCTAAATATAAATGAAACCTACATTCATCAAACCAAACTAAGATCAACCCAAGTCAAACCCAGCTTAGCCCTTTTGGCTTAAAAATTTCAAATGAACAAAAACCTATTAGGATCCAGATTGATTTTAGATGGATTTATATTTTAATCCTAAGTTCATATATAAATTCAACTAAACCTAAACCAAACCAAAATCAAGCCAATTGACCCACTTAGGTTCACTTGACCCAAAGTGACCTAAAGAACCCATTTGAGCCAAGTTCTAATCCAACCCAAATTGGATTGAACCAAGCTCATCAAAACCTTTCACCATGATTGTTGACCACCCTAGGATGATCACTTGCCATAAATTGGGTCAAACCAAGTCAACCATTTAACCCATATGAAACCAAACTATCCAAAACCCACCCTAAACCAAATCAATTGAAACCATGGCTTCACACCAACCCATGATCAATGATTGAACATGACTTGAGCATCAATTAGGCAAAACCAAACCCAATATGCCCTTTGACCCAAGTTGACCCAAATTGACCTAAAAGGCCAAAATAGGTCAAATCATGATCGAACCTAAATTGATTCCAACCAATGGCGCAAGTTCATTTTGAATTGATTATTGAACTTGACCAAAGCCATAATTGAGCCTAGTTTAACCAATTAGACCCAATTGACCAACTTAGTCCAAATTGACCTAAAGGGGCATAAATCCAAATTAAATCCAAATTAACTCAAACAAAAGCCTACAATCCCATCCAATTGATCCGCAGAACTTGAACCAACACCTAACCCAAGCCAATTTGACCAATTTGGGAAAATGGGTCAAATTGACCCATTTGACTCATTTGATTACAAATGAGCCAAAATCAAACCAAGGCCAAATTGATTGAAACCACTTGAACCCAACCCAAGCCTTGGTTTGACCCAATTTGACAAATTGGTCAACCAAACCCAACCCAAAGTGACCCATATGACCCAAATTTAGCCAAATCCCTTGAAACCAACCCATGGTACCTTGTGAGATGACTTAACCTGACTAAACCCACTTAAGATTAACCCAAAACTAGCCCAATCCCAAGTAGAATCAAATCCAAGGCATTTCCTCTCAGATTTGACTCCCACATTGGATCTTTGCCAAAATTGGCAAAGTTCACTTTTGCTCTCCCCTTGGCAACCATCACTCACCCCAAATGGGGTCTCACCTAGCCCACTCTAAGTGAGCTAGGCTTACCATGGGCCAAACAGAGGTGCGTTAACTCACCTACCTCACAAATCAAAAACCCAATGGATCCAAGAAGCCACAACTTGCCTTGAGCCTCCTCCCAATGCTTCCACCACTCATGTCGTGCCACAAGAAAGTGATGGAGACCACTCCGGGGCCTTGGCAATGGCTGGCTGGCCAAATCAAAATCTCGATCTATCTGTCCATCACAATGGAAAAGGGGTATTCCCCTCAATTCTCACGGCATTCTCACAGTCATTTGATTACCTCACTTCCCTGATTAATAATGGAATGTACTAGCTTATGTCTTTTATATATGTGTGTGTATATTTAATTATGAAATTAGAAACTCTTTTCTTTTATTAAGGATACATGCATTCATAATTGACTAAGTGATTGAATTAGTTGGTCATGAGATTTGGAGCTTTCTTTCTTACATTCATGCATATAACTTTACATATGTTTGAATGAAAATGGGTATATAGTTTTGGCATCTAGGGAATACGAGGCTTTAGTTAGCTCCAAGGAGATCATTTAATTATCTCACTTTCCTGGTTAACAATGGCAGGTACCTATTTAATTTCATCCCTATGTATTTTTTGTATAAGAATTTAGATAGAGCTTTAAACTAAAATGATTAAATAATTCAATCACACAAAATGACATAAACTTCACATACATATACATTCATCATTTAAGTATCTTAAAATATGTTGCATGTATAGATATACTTAGGATTAAATCATATGCATGTTATATGTGATGGAAAGGAATGATTTAATATATGTTATGTGATAGTAGTTCAATCAAGTTAATCATAAGATGCCTTTCATATTGAATATGAGAATTTAAAGTGAATCTAAACCTAGGATTAATTAAATAATTTAATAATCCATTCACTAAAAAGAACCAAACTAAATTAATGTACTTTAGAAGTGGTCTAAGGTAGGGATGAAAGAGGGCAATCCTCTCTTCTTTTCTTTATAACACTTAGTTGTTAAGTGTAATCAAATGAAATAAAAGAAAACACAAATTAAAATTCTCAAATCAATTAAACAACTTCAAGTGAAACCAAACTTTTATGTTAAATTGAATCTTTCTACATTTAAAAAACACAACCCTAATGCTTAGTTGAGATATACCACAAAAGCCTTAACACCCACATTAGAATTGATTCACCACTTTTAGTCCTAAGCTAGGATGGTGCATGGTCTGATGTGTGTTTTATTTTATGATGTATTATTTTAGATTTGATGTTAGGGTGTATGTTTTGTAGATTGGATGGTAAGTCGATATTAGCCTAATCATATTTTTTGTAGGGGATTATGCTTAAGGGGGTGCTTAAAAATAAATATAAATGCTCTCTTCGTAGATGTAGTTAGATTGTATGTGTGTTTCACTAGCCTCTATTTTGCAGGTGTAGTTAGATTTACTTTTCCTATTTTTAATGTCATTTTATATTAGGAATTAGAATTAGTGCTATGGGGGTTTAGGATGAGCATTGGCTAGAAGGCTTGGTCCTAGGGTGCCATGTGATGCCTTAAAACCTATCAAATCAAAGAAGCAAGGAGGAAAGAAATGAAGACACAAAACATAAAGAATGAAGACCTATCATAGCATTCACTTATTGTATAATTGTACTTATTCTTTCATATTCTGGGTTGTATAAGGGTAGAGCTTGGCTACCCATGTTTTCTTCTTTTCGGGTTGGACGAAGGCACCTGATCGCACCGGCCTGTTATTCTTTTGCGATAGTTATAAAATTGATTCATGATATGTTTAGATTGTGCATTCGGATAGCATGCTCTTCATAGTTTCTTAAATGATTGATGCTTTAATGTGTGGCTTGGATGCAATTAGGCTCTTAGGATAAAATAAATTTTCTACCCAACTACAACTCATAACTAAAGTTTTAAATAATTCATAATCTCACCCTAAAGCCTAGGCATTAAATAAGATAATTAAAATATTTAACAACCTATTAGATGAATGGTTGAATGTTTCACAACATGCATATCATATTATTTCGCTCTTGAAAGTAGGGGATTTCCATTCTTGCATCACAGGGGAATTCTTGACCTGTGAGGGCATCCTTTGTGGTAGAAAATACCCCTTTCTCATTGATTTAGCCAATGATCTACTTTCATCATCCATATATGCATCAAAATCATAATGCTTTTGTCAAAATGAAGTGTCAAAATTGGTATAAAATATGAAAATATTTTTGTATTAGATTAAGTCATTATGCATATCACTCATGCTCTAGTCATTATGCATACCCCTTTCTCACTGATTTAGCCAATGATCTACTTTCATCATGCATATATCCATCAAAATCCTAAAGCTTTTGTCAAAATGAAGTGTCAAAATTGGTATAAAATATGAAAATATTTTTGTATTAGATTAAATCATTATGCATACCACTCATGCTCTAGTCTCTTAGGAGTGGGTTTAAGGGCTTTTTTCTATTTCTAAATAAATAACAGCCTAATTATCTCATAATTTCATAAGACTAGATTACATGATTTTAAAATCATAAGAGTTGGCTGGCAGCCACTCTAGACGGTTGTAAGCCCAGCAGTCAGGTAGTTTACCCTCTATTATGGAGGTAAACCTTATGCCCATCTTTGCTTAGATTTAGGTCATGATTTTGCTTATGCAAAAGCTCCCTAGATTTAGAATACGATGTAGTTGTTTTCTTCGGGCTACAAGCAAAAATTATCACCTCTTAGGCAGTTCCATAATCTTGTGTTGGTGGATCATAAGCCCTAATAATCTAATAAATTTCAACTCAAAACATATAAATCTCTTCAACTTCAAAATTATAAAGCCCAACTATATGATAGATTGAAATGCTCACTAGGCCTCTTAGTATCATAAACTTTTCTCACTTATTCACCTTGGCTTCAGAAAATAAGTCTTCTCCTTGAACTTTTCTAATTGATTTTCCAAATATAACAAATCCTTTTATAGTCTAACCTTGAAATCTTTGGAGCCCCTAATTTTCTACTTTATTCGAGAGTAGTCCTAAGGAATTCACCTTCCTTAGGATGTACTTAACTATGGAGGCTTGCCTCTATAGGAAACTTAGAACTTGATTTAATATAAATGCTACTTTATTCATCCATGTAAAGCAAGAGAAAAATCTCTAGTATATTTGAAGACCCGTCATGCCTTAGGAGTCCTTATAGAGTGATTAGGTTCAATGAAGGGTGATGCCTGTATCTTTCGAGATAGTACATAATACCTCAATATCATACCCGATCACTTCATTAAGTACCCCCGACGATCTACATGGTGTCCCCCCAATACATCCCAAAATAAATACCATAAACTTTTCTGGTGACTCCACTAGGGATGGTTCCTCTCTCCATGTTTAGTAGACAATTATTGTCTCCAAATTGGACTTATATTTTATATAAGCCTAAGAATAACTTTCTTTCACTTGGCACTTAGCTTATTTCATCCTTAAGCAAAGTGTTGACCTCACTTTTGGAGTGAGCTCTCAACTTCCTTATTATAGATCTAGGACTCTTATAGACACTAAGAGTTCCTTAGTCTTTAGACACTTCTAATGATTAGGTGAACACTTTCTAGAGAGTTAGAAGAGTTAGCCATAGGATAGGTTGTGTAGGGATTTAGGACTTGCTACCCTGAGCAAACCCAATCTTTGCTTCCTTCTTCTAAATCAAATCTCCAATTCAAATCCAAATTCATAAGTCAATTCCAACTATAATTGAAACACATGATTAAATTCAAACTCCAAATCCCTTTCTAAGCCCTTTAATTTTATCTTATGGACTTAGCCATACACAAATTAAAATCAACCCAAATCTAATCAATTTTCTCAATTATCAAATTTAATCTCCAATCAAATTCCAATTCATAAATCAAATCTAATTATCAAATGATTGAAACCCATGATTAAATTCAAACTCCAAATCCCTTACTAAGCCCTTTAATTTTATCTTATGGACTTAGCCTTAACCAAATTCAAATCAATCCCAATCCAATCAATTTTCTCAATTATCAAATTCAATCTCCAATTAAATCCAACTATCAAATGATTGAAACCCAAACTAAATTAAATTCTCAATTTTAGCCCTCTTAGCCAAATTCTTGAACTTGGCTAAATGATACCCAAACCAATTCAAAACCCATGGATTTGTTCATGATTCAACCATTCCTACAATCATTGATCTAAATATAAACATAAACCACCATTATCAAACCAAATCCAAGCTAAGCCAAGTTGACCTCTCTTGACTTGAGATTATCATATGAACAAAAACCCATTTGGCTCCAAACTACTTGCAATTGGATTTATATTTCAATCCTAGGCTCTTGTGTGAGTTCAACTAAACTTGAATCAAGCCATGATCAAGACAATTAACCCATTTAGGCTCACTTGACCCAAAATGACCTAAAAGACCTTTTTGAGACAAGTTTTAATCCAACCCAAAATAGATTGAACTAACCCCATCCAAAACTCATAACAAAACCAAAAATCATCCTAGGGTGATCAATTACCTTAAATTGGGTCAAACTAAGTCAAACCTAGCCTTTGACCAAGTCAATATTTAGCTTAAATGAAACCCAAACTTGCCAAAATCTACCATATGCCAAATTGATTAAAACTATGGATTCAAACCAACTTATAATCAATGATTGAACATGACCAAACATTCACTTGAGCCAAACCAAGTCTAATTGGTCATTTGACCCAAGTTGATCCAAATTGTCCTAAATGGACAAAATGGGTCAAATCATGATTTGATCCAAATTGATTGCAACCAATGGCTTAAGTTAATTCCAAATCACTTATTGAACTTGACCAAAGCCATAATTAAGCAAGTTGACCAATTGATCAACTTGACCCAACTTAGCCCAAATTGACATAAATGGTCAAATTAACCAAAATCCAAATTAAATCCAAATTAAACCAAAGCCTACAATCATTTTCAATTAGCCAATTGAACTTTACTCGACACCAAACCCAACCCAATTTCATAAAATTGGTCAAATTCATCAACTTGACCCATTTGGCCTATATGAACCTATGGTGAAAAATTTTAAATAGAGCCGCCTTTCAAATCCGTGGGTAGAAAAGAGAGGCAAGACTATAAAATTCATCTTTTTGGGATGCCACGTAGATCCACAGATATGCTTATTAAGGTGATCGGGTATGGCATTAAGGAGAGGTGTACTATCTCAAAAGATAGAAGTCACCACCCTATAATGGACCTAATCACCAAAATAAGGACTCCTAAGAACGTTGGGTCTTCAAAGTGTACTAGATATTCTTCCCCTACTTTACATGGAAAAGTAAAGCAGGGTTTATTATAAATTGAGTTCATTAAGTTCCCAACAGGAGCAAGCCCCCATAGTTAATTACATCCTAAGGAATGGGGATTCCTTAAGAAAACTCTTGATTAAGGTAAATGATCGTTGTCTCTAAAGATTTCAATAGGAAATAACTATCAATCGATTGGTTCATTTTTAAAGATCAAATGGGATTGATTAAAAAGAGATTTATTATTGAAGCCAAATGAAGATAAGTAGGAGATACCCACGATGTTAGGAAACCTAACGAGCATCTCAAACTATCCTATGATTGGGATTAATATTTTGAAATTGATTTAATTTGTTTGAGTTAAATTTTTTATTAGAATGTTAGGGTTTACAATTCCATAATACAAGGTTATGAAAATACCTAAGAGGTGAGGATTTATGCTTAGGGCCCGCAAAAGGGAGAAGCAACCTCAGAACCCAAACCTAGGGAGCTTTGGCGAGGGCCAAAAGCATAAACAAAATCTAAGTTGAAAATGGGCATTTGGTTTGTCTCCGTAAGAGAGGACAAACCACCCGACCGTTAGGACTTACAACTGTCTCGGGGTGGCTGCCAACTAACTCCTCCTTTGATTTTAAATTCATGCAGGCAAGTCATATGCTTTATGCAAGATGGTTGGGCTGTTATTATTTAGAAAGAGACTAAGTTCTTAAACTCACTCCCTAAAAAGACTATATCATGTAAAAGGCATGCTTCAAATGACCTAAATCTAATGCAATTCAAATTTCATTTTTATTTTTATTTTTGGACAATCATTTTGACTCAGGCTAAATAAAGTTATTGGCCAAAATCACCGAGAAGGGAGGAGGTGAGTTTCCATCGTGGCTCTCATAGGTCAAGCCAAGTTTCTTTGGGAAAGGTGAAAGCCATCCAATCAAGAGTAGAACAAGATGCATTTGTGCATGATGTTATAAAAGAAATACTCATTCAGCTAAGGGGTTGTTAATTCTTTTATCTTGATTTTAAACTAAAGCTTTAGGTGAGGTTATGAGTTCTTTATTTTTTTTTGTTTTGAGTTGTTAGGTTTGGTAAAAGATTTATTTTTCCCCTAAGAGCCTATTTCAAATTAGACCATACATAAAGCAAAGAAGAAACTAGGAAAAGGATGCCACTTAATGCACAAGCTAAACAAATCATCAATCAATTTATAAAGCTAAGTGCAAAAGAATAAAAGGTCGTTGTGGTCGGGCACACAACACAAACCCGAAAAAAAATTGGGTAGCTGAGCTCTACCCTTATACAACCTGAATTACAAATGAATTACATACAATTAAGCAAGGAACTCATTGTTATGGGGGTCTTCAAGCTTCATTTCTTCATTCTTCTTTTCTTCTTTCTTCTTCTTTTTTGCTTTCTTCTTTGGTTCTTTCTTTTGGATGGTTGGAAGGTGGATGCTCCAAGGCCTCACATGGTGCATAAGATAGGATCTTATGACCAATGCTCATCCTAATCACAATAATAATCATTCCAAAATCCTAATTGCACAAATTTACATGAAAAGGAAAGAATGGAAATCTAACTAACACTTGTAAAATAGAGATTAGCTAAAATAATCCACACAAATCCCAAGCATGTATATTAGACTTATCACCCCACATATGGGTGACTAAGTCCACCTGGCCTATGGATTATGCTTAGGGGTATAAGCACCTGGAAGCAAGAGCATTTATATTTTTATTTATGATAGCACCCCTTAAGCACAATCTCCTGCAAAAAATAATGGTTAGACTAAGATCACCCTACCATTCATTCTACGAGCATACATCCTAACATCCAGTCTAAAACATATATCATAAAATAAAAAGTAAGCATCAAATCATGCACAACCCTAACCTAAAGCTAGAAGTGGTGACTTAGGCTAATGTGTGTGCTTTGGAGGTTTGTGTGGTATGCTTAGCTATGGCTTTAAGTTAGGATTTTCTAAGTGTGAAGCATGTTCAACTTAAAGGACGGTTTCATTTAAGTTGTTTAATTATTTTAGATTTATTTTATTTTGTGTTTTCATTAAGTTCAATTGAATCCTACAATTAATTACTAAGTTATGAAGAGAGGAAAAGAGAAGAGGACTTCTCTTTCCCTCCCTAATCTAAGTAATTTCTAAAGTAGATTCAAATTTTTGGTTTTATTTAATGAATGTTTTGATTAAGTCTTTTAATTAATTCTAAGTTTAGATGAACTCTAAACAAACCCATTCAAAAAGAAAGGCATTTTAAGATTAAGTAAAATGAACTAAATTTACAAAACACACATTACTTCATTTCTTTCCCAACATGTATAACATGCATATGAATGAGTCCTAAGAATATCTATACACACAAAATGGGAATATTTAGCACACTTTATGATGCATGCTAAGCAAATTACTTAAGAAATTTTGAATACTTATGATGCATGATTTTCATTAAGTAGAAAAGGGGTTTTCTTATCCAATTTTCACATGCACACATGCAAGTAGGAAAGCCATAAGTGAGTACAGCATCATTGTTAACCAAAGATGTAAGGTATAAAACCTACTAAAGGCTACTTAAAGCCTCACAACCTCAGGGTTGTCCAAACTAATATACCGCTTTCCTTAAATACAAACATGTGTACAAAATAAATGAATGGAAAATAAAGGATGCAAAATCATTTAGTTTATGCAATTTATGTATGCAAGTATAGGTAACCCTTCTTAGGTGATAGCACAGGGATGAATAGGATATGGAATTAGGTAAGTGTTAGGTTCTTTTCAAATGAATCATACATCTTACCAAATCTTATTCAAAACTATGCTAAAATAAAAGAGAAGGGAGGCCTATGCTAAGCACACCTTTATATTTTTTCACATGCAAGCTTATAATTAAAATATAAGTAGCATACTTTCATATTTGATAATTGATTTATATGTTTTGAAAATAATTTGAATTTAGTAGTGATAATAGCCACTCATATTTCTACTTTAGCCAACGCATGCAAATTTAACATAAAGTAAATAATTTCATTTTTAAATTTGAATTTGAAAAATATGAATGCATGAAACCACATGACATACAAATTTAAAATGTTGGAGAAAGAATCAAAGCAATGAAAGCATGTAAACACATTTACTTTAATTAAATCCTTAAGACATTCTTATTTAGTTTTAATTTGATTTAATTTTGAAAATGTGAGTTGAGTTTGCTATTCCTAACCCATTCCCACATGTGTTTGATATTTTTGTTTAATTTTTAGATCATTAGATTTATTTTTATATATTAATTAGGTTAAGGTGTGAATTGAGCAAGTTAATTAACCCTTACCTGCACCGCCTTAACATAATTAACCAAGTAATTATGAGCCAATGAGATGACATAAAAACTCACAAGGAATTTAAACTTGCAATGCACCAAGGAATAAAAGGGCCTAATGCAATTTCAATCATTATTAATGGTTAATTAAGCTAAGGGGTTTAGCTTAAGTAATTTCAAAACACCCCTTCACACATCTGAATTCGGTTTTAATTTCCTTAATTGAACTTAGGATATTCAACACCTAAGCATCTACCTAAAGAAGATTAATTAAGTTATGGATGTTTTTTTTAGAAAATTGTTTTAATTAATTAAGGGCATAATTAATGAATTAACCCTTAATTAAGAGAAGATTAAGGAAAGAAAAGAGGGTTTAGGAAATATCTTAGGGGTAACACCCCAAAATTATTCTCTAAATCTCCTATCTACTGGATCTAACCTTAATCAACTCTAATAATGGATTAAAACCACTAATCACACCCTAATTATCCTTAATTACATAAGGAGGGTAATTAGAAAACACATTTGCAATTCTCTTAATTAAGCCTTCAATAAATCCCAAGAAAATTAAGGGAGGCAGAAGTCATCCCCTAAAACATTCCCAAGAAGTTTGGGATTAATCAAAGGATTAATTAAGAGGTAATTAGCAAAATAAAATTTCTAATAAAACCCAAAATTAGAGAAACACATAACTCAAAATCCATTGAAATTATTTTTAAAATATTCTAAGCAGAATTATCTTTCCATAAGATTTTATTTCATATTTTTTTAAATTTTATTGAAGGAGATATGATGTTTAGAAGATCAGAAGATTAATTAGAATTTAAATAAATCCCTAAACTAATCCCTCAGCTCACAGCACGATGCGTGGCGGCGGTGGTCAGTGCGCTTTAAGCGCATCACGTCATGAGCTAGCTACTTAAATGTCATGTCAGGTGGTGGCACGGTGGCGGGATGCGCTTTGATCCCTTCCTTTCAATCAAGGATCAGACGACCAGGGATCACCCCGTGGTTTCAAGAAGGATAAAAGAATTTCTAAACGTGGGAATAATCTCAGCAGTCCATCAAAAATGCATGGATGGATGGCCAAGATCTCCCTAGTTCTTCCCCTAGGCTTAATAGAGACCATCCATGATCTAGGGGAAGATCCGCGCTCGATTGAGCTCGGATTGGAACAAAATTGTTCCGACACCATCTAAAGCTACTAAGGAGCATATCCAACGGTGATTTTGCATGACTTGAAAATTCCCTTCACAAAATACCAATACCAGTGCTCGAGCTCAATGAGGTAGCTTCGTCTAGTTGAGACGAAGCCCTGTTGAAATTTTTAGACCTTGGGGTTGAGTGGATTGCTCTATGGACCAACACCACTTGATCTCCCTTGCGGCTTTGATCCAATTCCTTCTCTCCTTACTGTGGGGACTCAAATGGATGCTTGGGTGCACTTGAATTGGTCTTTAGAGGAAGTGTGCAAGAGGAATTGTAGTAGATTTTAGTGTAGAGGAAATTGAAAATTCAAAGGAGCCCCCCTATTTCCCAATGGAGAAAATCAAGAAAGCAACTTTTCAAATCCCTCTTAGAATGCATAGGAAGGCTCTCTAATCTCTCCTAACATCCTCTAGGTCTTGATCAAATTGGGGAATGATAATTTCAATTTGAATTAGTGGGAGTATATCTCCCCCTATGGAAATCGGACGACCGACACCTCCCTTATCATTTTGATCCAATTGACCACATTGGAGAGGTTGTTTGATCTGTTAGCTCTTTGCACATGGTCGGTTTGAGGCCTTGAGTGGATTTTCAACCTCCCATGTGCATCAAATTGGGTGGAGGGAGGATTTGGAATGAGCTAATTTGACCCATGGGGTTAGTTTTCACCTTGGATCCATTTGGGTTGACCCAAACCAATTGGGTTGGATGGACCACTCTTCATTAGGTCCCCTTGAGCTATTAGGAAGGAATCAAGTTGATATGAAGAGGGTATGACCAAATTACCCATGGACTAGTCCATAATTTGTTCTATGGCCTAGGAGTAGAATAGTCATTTTGCTAATTTTTTAAATTGGATATGTTGGGTATGTGGAGAAACTAGGTTTGGCTAAGTTTCATGAGATTTGGAATTCATTTGATAAGGTTTGGCCCATATTGACCCATTTAGGTCAAAATGGGACAACTTGGATCAAGTTGACCAATTGGTCAAATTGGGTCTAACCAAGGGTTGGGTCAAGTTCATATGAGCATTTGAAATGTTTTGGTGGCTTTGGTTTGGTTCAATTTGGTTTACTTTTGAATTTGGCTCATATGACTTCATTTAGGTCAAAGGGGTCAAGTTGGCCAATTTGACCCATTTGACCTACTTGGGCTAGCTCATGGGTAGGTTTAGGTTTGGTTAGTCATATGGAGTGGATTGGTGTCTTTATTTCCAATCAATTTTGGTTATATTCAAATTTGGCTCAACATGACCCCATTAGGTCAAGTTGGGTCTAACATCAATTGGGCTAGGTTAGGTCTAGTTGGCCAATTGGGGCTTTGGTCAAGTTCAACAAATGATTTGGAATGAACTTGACCCATTAGTTTGACTCAATTTGGCTTAGATCAAGTTTTGATATATTTTGACTTTTTAGGTCAAGTATGGTCAACTTGGGTCAAGTGGCCAAATTGGCTAGATTAGACTCAAAGGTTAACTTGGTCAAGTTCAAACATTGATCATGAATGAGTCTTGATCAATGGTTTCAGGCAATTTGGCCTATGGTGAAATTTGGTTATGTTAGGTTTCATTTTTGATTAAGTGTTGACTTGGTCAACCCTTAGGATTGAATTGGTTTGACCTGATTTGGTTGATTGATCATCCCATGATGATTGTTGATTATGATGAGAGGCAAAGATAAGTTTGGTTCAATCCAATTTATTTAGGATTAACATTTAGCTCATAAGGATACTTTAGATCACTTTGGGTCAAGTGAGCATAAGTGGGTCAAGTGGCTTGGTCAAAGCATGATTTGAGTTTTATTGAACTTGTATATGGACATATGATTGAAATATAAAGCCATTTGCAAGTTTCTTGAAGCCAAATGACTTTTGATTCATTTGACAATTTCATATTCAAAGGAAGAATATGAATGGATTATGGCTTTGATTTTTGAATTGGATTTTGATTTGGTGATTGAAGTTTGTATTTATATATGGGTTCATGGTTGTAGGGTTGATTGAATCATGAAGAGAAATCAAGAGTTTGGCTTGATTTGAAATTGATTTGACTAAGTTCAAGATTTAGACTTCAAAGGCTTAGATTGGATTTGAGTTTGATTTTTGGAATTGGTTTTGATTGTTTGAATTTATATTTCATTTATATATGTGAATATAAATGAGAATATAAATTAATCATGAGAAAATTTCAAGGATTTGAAGTGGTTTAATCATGATTGGACTAAGTCCATTAAGAGGGATTTAAAGGACTTAGGAAATTTTGGAGTAAGGATTTGAATTTTTGAATTTGGTTTGATTGATTCATATTTATATTTCATTTATATATGTGAATATAAATGAGAATATAAATGAATTATGAGAAAATCCCATGAATTTGAATTGATTTGATTATGATTTAGGCTAAGTCCATTAATGGAAAATTAAAGACTTAAGAAAGATTTTAGATTTGGAATTTGATTTGATTGATTTAATTTGATTGATTTGTATTTATATTTCATTTATATCTGATAATATAAATGAATTATAAGAAAATCTCAAAGATTTGATTTGGTTTTATCATGATTTTAGACAATTCCTTTAAGGAAAATTTAAAGGACTTAAGAAAATTTCATGAATTGATTTGGAATTTTGAGTTTAGTTTGATTGGTTTGAATTTATATTTCATTTATATATGTGGATATAAATGAGAATATAAATGAATTATGAGAAAATCTCAAAGATTTGATTTGGTTTATATCATGATTTTGGCTAAGTCCTTAAGAGGAATATTAAGGACTTAGAAAGATTTAAAATTAGGAATTTTGATGGAGTTTGATCATGGGTTTCAATCATAGATTTCAATCATGGATTTTGATCATATGGAGTTGATTTGATTTTAGAGAAAATCAATTAAGATTGATTTTGAGTTTGACTTGAAGGAAGCAAGGTGAGGAATGGTTTAAGCTAATGGTAGGAAATTTTCCTAACACCCCTAAAGCATGACATATTCTTATGGCTAACTCTTCTAAGTCTCTAGGGCTAGGTTAAGTATCCACCTAATCACTAGATGTGTCTTAAGACTAAGGAACTCTTAAAGTCTAAGAGGAGTCCTATGTCTAAGATGGAGGGGTTGAGAGCTCATTCTAAAAATAAGGTTAACAAAGGGCACCCAATAAGTGTTGTTTATTTAATTTATTTTGTTTATTGTTTGTTTAATTTATTTTATTTTGACTCGACAGGGGATAGAAGAATGAACTCTCCACTAGGGAAGCAAGTTCAAGTCATCCACGAGGGAGGGGTTGAGAAATCCACTAGGGATTAGAATTCTAGATCCGCTGGGGGACTAGAAAGATTTGCATCTCACTGAGGAGAAGCAAAAGGATTTGATTTAGTTTGATTGGTTGTTTGTTTCTTTGTTTCATTAGATTTGTTTATTTCAAAAAAATATTATAGATTTTGGATTTTGAGATAGATCATGTTGATTTTTGATGGATAGCACTGAGTAAGAGACAAAGAGGCTTAAACCATACTCAGATTCACCAATCCAAAGGGATAGTCTACTAATAACATAGTAGGACTAGCCAACCAAAGGGATGCCTTTCTGTATACAATAGTTGTACTAGGAAAAAAGTATAGTAGACTTATATCCTCCAAAGTAAGGACCAGTTGCTGGGGTAATCTATTGGCAAGGCAACAGATTGAACCCAACCTAAGGCTAACTATTAAGTGAATGCCGCTGGGGGACTTAGATCAACTCAAAGATAGTCAAAGGTAGATTTTATTTTTTGGATTGCTTGTTTATGATGGATCCTATTTGTTTGCGATGAACTACACTGAGTAGGGGTCATGGATGCCTAGACCTAACTAAGATTTACTAATATAAAGGGAGTAGTCTAGCAACCACAAGGTAGGACTATCCAACCAAAGAAGTGCCTTTCAGTTTGCAGTGGTCAAGTTTTAAGAAGAAAGTACAGGGACTCACATCTTTCAAAATGAGAAATCACTAGAGTGATTGACTACTTTGGGCAATAAATCGAACCTGACCTAAGGCTAACTATTGAGTGAATGCTACTGAGGGACTTAAATCAACTCTAGGATAGTCAAAGGGAGATATCCTTTTTAGATTATTTTGTTTTGATTATTATGGATCCTGCTGGTTTGCGATGAACTACACTGAGTAGAGGCCATGGAGGCCTAGACCTAAATCAGATTTACCAATTCAAAGGAAGTAGTCTACGAACCATAAGGAAGGACTATCCAACCAACGGGGTTCCTTTCACTTTGCAATGGTCAAGTTCTTAAGAAGAAAGTGTGAGGACTCACATCTTCTATAAACAAGGAACAACTGGGGTGATCGATTGACAGGGCAACAGATCAAACCCAACCAAGGGTTGACTATCGAGTGAATGCTAGTGGGGGACTTAAATTAGCTTAAGGATAGTCAAAGATTAGTTTCATTTTTTAGTTTAATTTGATGGATTCCATTGATTTGTGATGGATCAAACTAAGAAGGAGCTTATATCATCCTAGACCTATCTCAGATTTATTGAACCAAAGGGAGTAGCTTCCCGACCGATGGGAAAGCTATCCAACCAAAGGAGTTCCTTTCAATTTCTAATGATCAATTTAAGGAAAGAAAGCTCAGGGACTCACATCTTCCACTACAAAGGACCATTGGGGTAATCGGTTGCTTTGGACAATAAATTGAACCTGACCTAGGGCTGACCGTCGGTTTGCGATAGTCATGCTAGAAAGAATGCGTCATAGTCTTATATCTTCCAAAGCGGAATGACTACCGGGGTAACCTGTCTGTGGCAACACAGATTGAACTCAACCTAAGGGTGACTACAGAGTGAGTACTGACTCAGGGATTTATCTCAACTCAGGTAGTCAAGAAATTTCTATAGGGAGTTCTGCTGACACTGCCCTAAAGATAGGATTCTTGCTTGAGAAAAGGTGCCCTTTGGGGGCTTGAATTCTTAATCCACAAGCAAATTAATTTTGTTTATTTTAGTTTAGTTTGTTTATCGTGGACCCTATTGGTTTACGAGGGTTTAAACTGAGAAGGAGCTTATATCAGCCTAGACCTATCTCAAATTTACTGAACCAAAGAAGAATATGCATATCCACTGAACAAATTCTCCAACCACAGGAGTGGCTACTAGGAAAGGGGGACTGTCTAATCTAAAAGTAACAAGGGTAGTGTCTAAATGGGGTCGCAAAGGACGTGATCCAAATAGAACGCCTGCAGGGGATGGGGTCGCTAAAGGGCTTAATCCAACACCTTGGAGAAGATGACATGGCTAGTCATATATCCAATAGGTATTCGGTGTCCAACTCAAGGAGAAAGTGCGGGGACTCACATCTACCAAGAGTGGTGTACTCATCGGATGAGTCGCTATCAGCATAGCGAACATCAACTAAGGTGCTCATCGGGTTTTAATAATCGACTGAAGAAAGCTGGGGACTCGCATCCTCCTTGCAAAATGATTGGGATGTCGTCTTATTTCATAGGTGATATCCGACCAAGGGTGACTACTGAGTGAATGTCATTCGGGGACTTATATCAGCTCAAAAATAGTCAAGAGGAAAGAAGCCTCTGGGGGACTTACCCTAAACCTCAAATATTCTCAACCTAGTTATTGCATGATGGCTAGTTCAAGAAGAAAGCGCAGGGACTCACATCTTCTTAAGCAAAGTCAATATGAGGTAGCTTACTAAATGGGTAGTGAAGACTACCATACTAATAAGGCACTCATTGATTTGCAATGATCAAGTTAGAAAGAAAGCACGGGGACTCACATCTTCCAAGAAATGATCATTGAGGTGACATAGTAGCGAGGTAGCATGTAGACCCGACCTAGAGCACTTAATGAGTGAGTGTCATAGGGGGCTTTCTCCCACAAGAAAATAGCCTAAAATAAAAGATTTGTGTTTATTTTTTGTATGTGTTAATAAGAATAGGATGCCTCTTGGGTTCTCTCACACCTATCCTGAACACACTGGGAGTTTGATGGAATGGTGCCACAAATGACAACCGGGGATTCCCACTAAGAAAGGATGTCACTCGGGTTCTCTTACACCTAACTTAGTTGTGCTAATCGAAATAGGATGCCTCTTAGGTTCTCTCACACCTATTCTAATAGCGTTGTAAAGTTTTGTTTGTGATGTGAAAGAGGGATAGGGTGCCACTAGGGGGACTCTTACACCTAACCTAAACACATCATGGAAGATTCATAAGATAAGCAAACAACGCTTCAAAAAAAGAGAAGATTTGATGAATGGAATCAAATTTTTGTTCTTTTTGTTAATGATTGTTTTCAAACATGATTTATTCCATAGGCAATATTTCTTTAGATAGAGCTCATTAGTTGGAAGCATCAGGTGTTCTTCTTTATAATCAATAAGTTGATAAGATCCTCCATGGTAGGCCTTCTTTATAGCATAGGGGCCTTCCCAAGTGAGTTCAAACTTGTCTCCCATCTTTCGACGGGCAACAATTGGTCTCCTTAAGATTAACACAAGTTCTCCTACTTAGAAAGACCTAGGGCGGACCAACTTGTTGTGAGCTTGAATCATTTTGGCCTTGTACAACTCGAGGTTCTGGCACGCTCGTAGGCAACTTTCCTGCAAACCTTTGAGCTCTTCTAACTACAACTTTGCATTCTGCTCTGAAGTGATCTTGTTACCCAATGCTATCCTCAGTGATGGGAGCTAAATTTCTAAATGTAGAATGGCTTCAGACCCACACACTAAGGAAAATGGGGTAGACTGAGTTGGAGTCCGGTATTTGGTGTAGTAGGCCCACAAGGCTTCAACTAATTGCTCATGCCACTGTCATTTATTATCATCAAGAGTTTTCTATAGTATCTGAATAAGAGTTTTGTTGAATGCTTCTGCTAAGCCATTTTCTCTGGGATAGTAGATGGTGGAGTATCTCTAGTCTATACCGTGTCTCCTAGCAAAGCTGTTGATCTTACTGCTTTTGAATGCAGTACCATTATCGAATATAATTCATCTAGGTACCCTAAACCTATATACGATATGGTTCCTGAAAAAATTGAAGCACATGTAGAGCTATGACCTCTCTAAGTGGGATGGCTTCCACCCACTTGGAAAAAGTAGTCAGTGGTAGCTAAGATGAACCTATGTCCCTTGGAAGAAGGAGGATCGATTAGACCTACAATGTCAGTACCCCATTACTCAAATAGCCATGAAGCCAATGTAGAGTGTAAAATGTTGGGTGGTTGATTGAGGACCACACTATGTAGCTGACATTGATGGCATCTCCTAGCTACATCCATGCAGCCTGTGATCATCGAAGGCCAGTAGTATCCAAGTCTTTTGATCTTCATCATCATCTTCAGATCGGATTGATGCACTCTGCATAGACCTGAATGTACCTCAGTTATAATGCCATGGGCTTCATGTTTATCTAAATAGTGTAACCACATTTGGTCAAAGGACCGGCGATACAGGGTGCCATCAACAAGAGCATAGGAGAGAGCTCTATGTTTCACCTGATGGGTTTGTGACTTTTTTTGAGATAGTTTGTAAGTGCTCAAGTGATCTATGAACGGTTGCCTCCAATCCAGCTCCTTGTCCTTCTTGGTAAAGGCAACCTCCCCTTCAAGAGAAAGTCTCTTGATTAGTTCAGCATCAATCAGGGATATGACTTATCTATTTTGGACCCTTATTGAAATGGACTCATCTTCCGGACATGCCAATTCTTTAGCAAGTTTGGCCAAAGCATTTGCTACTGCGTTCTCTACTCGAGGAACCTTGTAGAGGTGACTTCAAGAATCTAGGCCAATAGCTTCATAGTATACTCATGGTAGTGACGAAGCTTGGGTTTGAGAACCTTGTAAGACCTGGCAATCTGTTTGATAACCAACTGAGAATACCCAAAGATGTTGATGCTCTTGACACTAATAGTGATGGCTAACTCCATATCGGTAATCAAAGCCTCATACTCAGCTTTGTTGTTGGTGCATGGGTTAGAAAGATAGTATGAGAATCTCATCACATTGCGGTTTGGAGTTAGAAGAACTATTCCTACCCCTGCCTTTTCTGGGAGAATAGATCGGGGTGCTTTACCTTTAAGAAAAGAAGCAGCACCATCAAAATACATCTCCCATTGGTGGTTTTTGGCCTCCCCTAAGTTCTTGATTTATTCATCGGAGTGATCATCACTAAACTGAGAATTAGTAGGAAGTGGGTGTGCTGCTATGAAATTGGTCAGTTCATATCCTTTTACCGTATGGAGGGGTACAAATATGATATCAAACTATGAAAGTATCATGGACCAGAATGCCAAACTTTTGGATAGCATTGGCCATGTTATCAGATACTGCAATGGATGTGTCATGGAGATCAAGTTCATCTTATGAGAAAGCATCTAATGTCATAGCTTTTAGGAGGCAAAGATCAAAGCTAGGTAATGTTTCTCAGTAGGTGGATAGTTTGCCTCAACAGGGATCAAACGATGGCTGAGATAGTAGAGAGCACTCTCCTTTCCTTCATCATTTGCTTGGGCCAACAGAGCATTGAGTGAGTCATCCAATGCAGTAGTGTAAATGATGAGTGGCCTGCTTGGGATAGGGGCTGCAAGAACTAGCGGCTTCACCAAATACTGCTTGATGTCTTTGAATGAATGCTGACACTTGTCATCCCACTTGAACTTGGCATCCTTTTTGATAAGTGCTAAGAATGGCTTGCATCTCTCCGATAGATTGGAGATAAAGCGCCTTAGATATGACAGTCGTCCTTGAAAGGATCTGAGTTGAGTTAAACTTTTAGGAGGTGGCATTTCTAAGATAGCTTTAATCTTTTCAAGATCTATTTCTATTCCTTGGTGTCAAACAACAAACCCAAGGAATTTCCCTAAAGCTACTCTGAATGCACACTATAGAGAATTCATTTTGAGGTTATATTATCTTAACCATTCAAAACTAAGGTGATGTCCACCATTAATTCTGGTATAGGAAGAGGAAACTCATCCTTAGGACATGCCTTATTTAAATCCCTAAAATGGATGCATATGCAAATTTGTCCATTCTTCTTCTTAACTAGGATGACACTGGCTAACCGAGTAGGATATTTTTCTTTCCTGATGAAACTAGCATCAATCAGTTTCTTGACTTCAAAAATAACATGTTATTCAATTTCTAATCACATGCATCTAAGAGCTTGCTTAATATGGGTAGCATTAGGGTCTATTGCTAGCTTGTGGACTGCTACATTAAGAGATAATCCAAGCATTTCTTCATAACTCCATGTGAAGCAGTCTTTAAACTCAATCAATAGCCTAACTAAGTTATTAGTTTATTCTTTCTTTAGCAATGAACTGATGTACATCGGGCGTGGATTTTCTTCTGTCCCAAGGTTGATTTCTTTGAGCTTGTCTATTGTTGAATGGATTTCTTCTTCAAATTCTAGAAGTGCATCCTTGATTTGAAGGTCATCTGGATCATCTGAGATTTTTAAACACACATTCTCATAAGAGTTAGGGTTGTGTGAGAAGAACCTATCAGACTCTAAATGATTGGTAACAACTAAGCAATAATCATCATCATCGATTAGACCCACTATACCAAATCCTAGTCCTACTCTTGAATATGCTTCCCTGCTTATATTGTTTCATAACTTTTCAAAGTACTTTGACCTATGCCTGGACCACGTATGAGGAACCAAACCTTTTTGTATAAGATTTTGAACACAAGGCGAGTAAAAATCAAGTGGTAATTCCATTAATTCTTTAAAAGTATCCTCCTCAAGTTCTACATCCACTTCAAGACTTGAAGATGATGATCCCAAAAAGAACCTCTTCTACTTCATGCCACTGGAAGACTTAGGGACTTCAATAACTACAAAACCTTCAACTTTCAAAGATGTAAGTGAGGTGAGAGCTAAGGTTCCCAATTCCTGACTAATAGTTTTACATAAACTAGATTCGAATACTTTGCTTTGCTTGAGGCCGCCTTCTGCCACTATCGATCAGTCACCTCCAATGGAACCCAGAGGGGTTGGTATACTAATCACATTAGACTCATCCTCCGAGTTGGATTCCAAGTCTATGTGAATAATAGGGGTACTCCTGCGAACTGAAACATGACCTCTGTTGGCTGATGGCTAACTAGGAGGTCTTCCACCTCTGAAACTGCCACTATTTCTACCTCTGCCTCTACCTAGTGGAGGTTGAGTCATTCTACCCACACGTCCATATGACGGAATGGACTGTGGGTGGAATGTGATATGTGGCTCTATTTCTTTCTCATTTCCCCTTTCTTGTTCATTTGGATTTCCATTTTTCTTTTCTTTTTCTTTTGGCTTTTCTTTTTCCTGATTTTCTTTTTCTTTTGCTTTTGAATTTGAATTTTTTTCCAAGTTCACAAGAAAGGGTATGTTGAGGAAGATAGTAGGTTTCATCCTCATAAATCCCAACCTCTCTAACTAAAAATGGATTTTCGTCAACGTTGACATGATATTCAATTTCATCTTTTGTGAACTTGATGCACTGATGGAGGAGGATGGAATGATCTTGTTCTGATGTATCCAAGACCTACCAAGCAAAGCAGTGAATGAATTATTCAAATCAATGATGTAGAACTTACCTTTAATCTTCCAATCATCTATCTCCAAAGGTAACACTATTAAACCTAAAGCCCGCTCACCTTGTTCATTGAATCCTCTCAACACCATCCGATCTCCTCAGAGTGTAGAGATGTTGATCCTCAAATAGGCAAGGGTCTTTAGACTCATAATGTTCACCGATGCATCTAGATCCATGAGAACTCTAGCGAGTCTAAACCTATCCATATCGACTATGATGTAGAGGGGACGGTTATGCTCCAAGTCCCCTAGCAAAAGGTCTTCATCTGTGCAGGTGATCCCTTGAGCTTCTTTTATATAATGTGCTTCCTCACCTATAGCGGTTAGCTAAGCTAAGCATATTTTATGATCAAGGAGATCCTTGATTAGTAATTCCCTCATCTCTTTGGATAAGACAAGGGCATCGTATATGCTTAGCTTAGATGATAACTTTCTTAGATGAGAAAAGACATTGTATTCCACCATGGACTGGTCCTCCACAAGCATATCTAAGGGATCCTATGGAGGGACTTCTTGATCCTCTATACCAATGACTTGTTTCCCTCTATCTTGAGTAGAATAACCACTGCAATCTCTTGTGGTTGGTTAATGGAAGGTTCTACCTGCACATCAGGCTCACCTACAGCTTCTCCTATGGGACCCTCAGAATTGGATGATTCCAAGTCTATCTCAAGAGGCAAACCCATAGTATTCAGAGTTGGAAAGTCTAACTCTGAATAAGAAAGAGGAAGATTGGAATTATTGTAGTTATTTTGACTTGAAGAGTTAAAGTTAAGAATAGAAGAAGACAACCCATTAGAAGTGACACATATGTAATTCAAGCTAGCTTTATTCCTCAATTTCTTGGAATTATTTGGAGGTACAAAGTAAAAATCAAGTAAAGTGAGGGGGTAAGGGATTTGATGCCCTTATCTACCGATACAATAGTTCTACTAGTAGAAGAAATAAAATAACTAGCTGAAGTGGAAGAAGTTACCGGTGTGGAAGCTGCAACTGAAGGCTGGAGGCTAGACACCATCGGTGCCTATGCTAATGGGCTATCTTGGGCTGACACATGATCCTGCTGCTGCTGCTAAGCTCCCCCTTTCCTAGAGTTGGCACTGGTAACTTGCAAACCTTTCTTGATGTTAGAGGTTTGAGCTGACTCAGGCGCCTGCAAGGAAAGCTTCTTGATTTTTTTGGACTATCTTCATAGAGGTTTTGGATAAAGAAATATCCCAACCTTCTTTAGTTTTGGTAGGATCAGATGTATCCCAAAGGATTACCCTAATGGAACTGGATGGCTGTTCCATAAGGTATTCCTTTGGGATAACTATAGCATCGATCTTGAAGCTGTGTTCAAGCCAGTCCTTGAATGTGAAGCAATCCTCCAAAACATGGCCTAGCATATGGTGGTAGGGGAAAAAGTTTGTATCATGACTTTTGCCTACTTCCTCCGGTCTCCTAGGCTTGGGTAGCTGAAAATCAAGCTTCATTAAGAGATTCTTAAAGATTTTTTTATTACCTCCCTCTTAAAAGAATAAGGTTTGTTTAACTTATCTAAAAGAGCAGGTGGACCATAGATACTTGGCGGTGGGTATGCATGCAACTACTGCTGGTGGTGTGGCTGATAAGGCGATGGTCCTGGCCTTGGAGGCAGCTGTGGAGGCCAGTAGGGCTGCCTCAGTGGTGACAAAGAAGGTGGAGACTACTGAGGTCATGGTTTCTCAGACTGATCTCTAGTTGACTGCTTCCCCTTATCAACCACTGCTACTACTCCTGCTTTCTTCCCATAGAACTTTTGGGGCTTCTACTTAGGCAACTGATCTTTAAAAGGCAACTATTTGGCCTCTCCTTGTAAACTAGTCACCTTGTTGATTAGCTTCTCAAATATTTTGATAGTGAAGGCCTTAAGCATGAAGGCAACTAGGTCATGACTATTCTTTGAAAGAATCTCAATGGCATGCTACTCAGACAGATGCAGCTCATTTCATACTCAGGTTATGCCATCATAGAATATAATCAATAAGGGACTCACCTAGGTGTTGTTGTGCTACAACGAGATCACCTATAGTAACCCTTTACTTTCCAGCAAACCTCTTGATGAAGAGCTTCTCTAACTCAGCAAATATCTTTACTGAATTGTTGGGCAGTTCAGCATACCAATCGAAAGCAATCTCTGCTAGGCTACCAACGAAGAGGCGTAATAACAAAGCATCACTGCCACCTGCATTGCAACAACTGGCCCTAAAGTGTGCAATGTGTTGCCTTGGGTTTCCACTATCATCAAAGCTTTTGAAGAATGGAGCCACAAAACCCTTGGGATATTGGATTGAATCAAATTCTTTCAGGTAGGGTCTACCCTTTGGAACAAATGATCCTCCCTGGGCTTGAGCCAATGCCTCCTTCACTTGTTGTTCAACCATGGATTTTATATCTTTTTTTTGTATGGAGGTACTTTCCACTATCTTCCTATACATTATAGTGCTACCTTGCTCAACGGGAGGTAAAGTCTTGACTGGGTCTAAGACATGCACTAACTCAGGCTGACTGATGTCGGTTGTAGTAGGATGAACTACTAGGGCTTATTTCTGGAGTACTAAAACTACTGCTAACAAGTCCTCTAACTGCCATGCCATCCTATCTATCTGCACATCCAATTGTTTCAACTGATATCAGAGGTGTTGGGCTAATGTTGCGGTGTCTTCCTGATCAACCTCATCACCTTCCATGGCTTGTTTCTCCCTGAGAAGAGATCCTCTGGTATCAACCATGCAGACTCTAGCTAAGTCTCCCAACAAGCCATATTCATTGGGATCAAAGATGACTCTCTCTTATCTGATAAATTGTACCCTTGAATTTCCTTCTTTTTCATGAAATAATGAGCCATTATCTCATCTAAAGAATGGTCAATCTGAGCGGGTACAAATATTTTTGGCTGATCGATGTGATCACTATCGTGTAATGAGAGGCACTAGACCTAGCCTACCACTGGAGACTCAATCCTATGTGATTGTACTCACTGGATGAATGACACTCATGACTGCCACTAGCTATGAGAGGGGTAACAACCCTAAGATGTTCCACTATCATGTGACTATCATCTAATATAAATATCACCATCTCCACATCCCATTGAACGGAGTTGGTGAAGGGACGACAAGGTGCGGGAGCCACTTCTCACTATTGTAGAAGGTCGAAAGTGTGAGAGCTAGGCCTAGCCATAATAGGTGGTGTAGAAGGGGTAGGATCCCTCGGTCATAGCCAGATCACCAACAGGGTGTGCATTTCCCTAGATATGGCCTTCATAGCCTTTGCTGGAAAAAGAGATGCTGTAACCTGGACTAGTGAAGGTGTGCAAGGGATAGAGCGGTGGGGTGGAGACACCACCGACTCTCTCTACACAGGAGCTATCCTCCTATGGTGACTAGTCCCAGTAAGAAGGATGTTGTCAGTATGGTCGGCGCGGGTAGCGCACCGAGTCAAAAAATCAATAAGAGTAGATGCTGCCGACTGAAAGCTGAACCTCCGCCTCTCCCTGCTGGTAATATGTGCTGTATGGGCCTCTCTGGCCCTCTCCTAGCGAATATGCTCCCCCATGCTACGGGGGATGATGGATCGGAGATCAAACTATGTTCTGGACTCTAATCGTCTGTAAGCTCCACTTACTTGGCATAAGATAGATCGGAGGCCAGCGTACGACTTCCTACTCCTAGTAACTGTTGGTTGATACTACACCACTAGAGGATCTGATGAATGAATCCTCTGAACATTCTCTCTTTCTGACCCAGTGAGGATGAAACTGGTTTGTTGTAACCAGTGGTGAAGAAATAATAGGTAACACCTCAATGGCTGAATGAGTTGTTGCCTACATCTCCTTTACAATCCAGGTGTGATACCGCTTGATCATGCAGTCCTAGTAGGATAGGAGGAGTGGGAGCTGGGACCCGCATCAAAGGTAGTCAGCCTAAGATTGGGAGCCTACAAGGATACGATGAGAGGCTAGCTCACCAGTAGTATGAGAAACCATGGGGCACAATCCAAGGCTAACACTACCTACACTATTGGTGCCGCCATAATCAAGCTCTATAGGATTTCCGCTTTCCTCTTAGCGAGAGATCGAGTTGGAGGGTAGATCAATCGATGAGGCTTACCGATCACCATGGTCCTTTAATAGTGAGGGGAGTGCTCTCATAAGTAATCCTCACTCCCTCGAATTCCCTACCAAAGTGGATCAAATGTGTATGGTCCAGTCGGGGGAAGTTGACTCGGTCCAAAGCCAAATCCATACCATGGTGGAAAGTAAAAATGAACTTTTGTGATCCAGCCATTTCAGAGTAACTGTAAAGACTAAAAATTGAACTATCATTGTTCTATAACTGACTGTAAGAATCTGCAATAGGAAATGAGCTTGTATCAAATTTCTATCTTTATAGATTTTTGAATTTGATTTGAAAATTTGAACCCACATCAAACAACTTGGAAGTGTTAAGTGGGGGTCAAATAGATTTAAGAACATTTAATTGAAATATGAATTTTGAACATGAATCCAACTTCAATAAATTTGGGTATGTTGAAAGATGGATTTAAATATTTGAAGGATGCTTCCATAGGTTCATTATTTTGTTTGAATTTAGATTTTTGATTTGAGGATCCTTTCCTTTAACAAATTTGGGTATGTTAAAGTAAGGGTCAATTGATTTTGTTTTTGTTTGGCGATTTTGGAAATCCACTCACTTAGCAAATTTGGGTATGCTAAGTGAGGTGTTTGAAAACAATTATTTCATTTTGTAAAATGTTGTTTTGATTTTTGAAAATTGGAATTCCTACTTAGCAAATTTAGGTATGCTAAGTGAAGGACCCAAGTGTGGTTTGTTTGATTTTTTTTTTTTTTTTTTTTTTTTGAAAATTGAATTCCCACTTGGCAAATTTAGGTATGCTAAGTGAAGAACCCAAGTGTGTTTTGTTTGATTTTGAAATTAGGATTCTTAGCAAATTTATGTATGCTAAGAAATCCTAAGGTGTTTCATTTGTTTTTTGGATGTTTGATTTTTGAAAGAGTAGGATCCTTAGCAAATTTGGGTATGCTAAGGAAATCCTAATGTGTTTCATTTTTTTTTAATTTAATTGAAAGTGGTGACCTTGCTTTAGCAAATATGGTATGCTAAAGATGACGTCCCACTAAGTTTTGTGAAATGGAAATTTCACTTAGAAATTTTGAGTATGCTAAATGAAATTCCAAAATCGATGTTCAAAATTTTTGTGTTTTTTTTTTCAATGGATAATTTCCCTTAGCAAAATTGGCCTTCTAAAGAACATAGTTCCAAAGGTGCTAATTTATTTTGGAATTTTGAGACTTCACTTAGCAAATTTAAGTATGCTAAATAAAGCTCCAAATGTGTTTTAAAAATTTTTGTGTTTTGGATTTGGAAACTTCACTCAACAAATTTGGGTATGTTAAATGAAGTTCCAAATGTGTTTGGAAAATTTTTTTTTTTATTTGGATACTTCACTTAACAAATTTGGGAATGTTAAATGAAGTTCCAAAAATGTGTTTTTGAAAATTTTGAATTTTGGATTTGGAGACTTCACTTAGAAAATTTGAGTATGCTAAATGAAGTTCCAAAATGATTGTTTGAAAATTTTGTTTTTGAAAAGTGGAAACTTCATCTTAGCAAATGGGGTATGCTAGAATGAAGTTCCAAGTATGTTTGAAAAAAATTTTAATTTTGAATTTGGAGACTTCACTTAGAAAATTTGAGTATGCTAAATGAAGTTCCAAATGTGTTTGAAAGTTTTTGATTTTGAATTTGGAGACTTCACTTAGCAAATTTGATTATGCTAAATGAAATTCCAAATGTGTTTGAAAATTTTTTATTTTTGGAATTTGAAGACTTAACTTAGAAAATTTGATTATGCTAAATGAGGTTCCAAATGTGTTTGAAAGTTTTTTAGTTTTGGATTTGGAAACTTCACTTAGCAAATTTGAGTATGCCAAATGAAGTTCCAAATGTGTTTGAAAAAACTTTTAATTTTGAATTTGGAGACATCACTTAGCAAATTTGAGCATGTTAAATGAAGTTTCAAATGTGTTTGAAAGTTTTTGATTTCGAATTTAAAGACTTCACTTAGCAAATTTGATTAAACTAAATGAAATTCCAAATGCGTTTGAAAATTTTTTATTTCTGGAATTTGGAGACTTCTCTTAGCAAATTTGAGTATGCTAAATGAGGTTTCAATTGTGTTTGTAAGATTTTTAGTTTTGGATTTCGAAACTTCACTTAGCAAATTTGAGTATGCTAAATGAAGTTCCAATTGTGTTTGAAAATTTTTAGTTTTGGATTTGGAATTTAGAGACTTCACTTAGCAAATTTGGGTATGCTAAATGAAGTTCCAAATGTGTTTTGAAAATTTTTTATTTTTGATTTGGATTTTGGAGAGACTTCACTTAGCAAATTTGGGTATGCTAAATGAAGTTCCAAAAATGTTTGAAAATTTTTTGGTTTTAAAAAGTGGAAACTTTATTTTAGCAAATGGGGTATGCTAGAATGAAGTTTCAAATGTGTTTAAATTTTTTTATTTTTATTTATTTATTTTTTTTTTTTTGAATTTGGAGACTTCACTTAGAAAATTTGGGTTTGCTAAATGAGGTTATAAAATGGGTTTTGAATTTTTAAAATATGATTGTTAAGTTTTCATTTTTGAAAAGAAGTCTTCCATTTTACAAATTTAGGAATGTAAGAATGGAAGTCAATCTTATTTTTTAAATGTAAGAATTTTATTTTGTGTGTGATTATTGCTTTTTGAAAGAGGGAATTTCCAACTTAATCACATATGGGATATGTTTAAGTGGGATTTCCAAATGATTTTATTTTTATTTTGGAATGAAATCTTAATTCAATAAATTTGGGTAAATGAAACTTTCATTCAATAGGTGTAGGAATGTTGAATGGAAAGGTTCATATGTGCTTTTTGAAAATTTTGATTTTGATTTTTTTTTTGAAAGGTGATTGTTCATTTTATTTTTGAAAATAAAATCTTCATCAAAATGAATTGAATGAAGATGTTCATTTGTGCTCTTGGAAAAGATTGTTAGTTTTTTATTTGAAAATGAAACTTCCATTCAATAAGTGTAGGTGTATTGAATGGAAAGGTTCATTTGTGCTTCTTCTTCTTCTTCTTTTTTTTTTTTTGAAAGTTTTATTTTTGATTTTGATTTTTGGAAAGATGATTGTTTACTTTATTTTTGAAAATGAAATTTTCATCAAAGTGATTTAAAGGAAGATATTCATTTGTGCTTTTAGAAAATATTTTTATTTTATTTTAAAGATTCCTACATGTAACCAATACAATAATTGTTAGATGAAGGTGATTTAAGAAACTTTTGTGAAAAAGTTTATTATGTGCATTTTTGAAAGAGTGATTTTATGAAAAATTTATTTTGACTTCATTATTTTAGAATGAACCTTTCTTTATCATAAAGGTGATAAAGAAGAAGTCTTCAAATGCTTTCTTTGTTTAGATTTGTTTATTTTTACCCATCGGAGAACCCAATGGGGGTTTTAGGACCAACACGAAGTGAGGTCCTAAAACCTAAAGAGGTTGGCTAGCTTAACTTAAGGATGAAATAAGCTAAGTTCCAATGAAAAGAAAGATAGTCTAGGGTTCATACTAAAGTACAAACCCACTACTGATACTTAGAGACAATGATCATTTACCAAAGATGGAAAGAGAAACCATCCCCAACAGAGTCGCCAAAAAAATCTATGCTGAAACATTTTATATAGTCACTTTTCAAATCTATGGGTAGAAAAGAAAGGCAAAATTATAAATATTCATCATTTTGGGACACCACGCAGATCCGTAGATGTGCTTATTGAGGTAATAGGGTATGACATTAAGGAGAGGTGTACTATCTCAAAAGAAAGAAGTGACCACCCTACAATGGACCTAATCACCAAAATAAGGACTCCTAAGGACATTGGATCTTCAAAGTGTACCAGACATTCTTACCCTACTTTACATGGAAAAGTAAAGTAGGGTTTATTTTAGACCGAATTCATTAAGTTCCCTACAGGGGCAAGCCCCCATAGTTAATTACATCCTAAGGAATGGGGATTCCTTAGAAAAACTCTCGATTAAGGTAAATGATTATTGTCTCTAAAGATTACAATAGGAAAGGATTATCAATTGATTAATTTATTTTTGAAGATCAAATGGGATTGATCAAAGAGAAATTTATTATCGAAGCCAAATAGAGATAAGTTGGAGATACCCATGATGCTAGAAAACCTAGCGAGCATCTCAAATTATCCTATGATTGGGCTTTATATTTTTGAAATTGATTTAATTTATTTGAGTTGAATTTTGCATTAAAATGTTAGTGCTTATAATTCCATAATACAAGGTTATGGAAATGCCTAAGAGGTGAGGATTTATGCTTAGGGCCCACAAAAGAGAGAAGCAACCTCAGAACCTAAATTTAGGGAACTTGGGTGAGGGCCAAAAGCACAAGCTAAATCTAAAGCTAAAATGGGTATTTGGTTTGCCTCCACAAGAGAGGACAAATCACCCGACCGCTTGGACTTACAACCGCCTAGGGGTGGCTGCCAACTAACTCCTCCTACAATTTTAAATTCATGTAGGCAAGTCATATGCTTTATGCAAGATGGTTCAGCTATTATTATTTAGAAAGAGACTAAGTCCTTAAACTCAGACCCTAAAGAGACTAGATCATGTAAAAGGCATGCTTCAAATGACTTAAATCTAATTTAATTCCAATTTCATTTTTATTTTCATTTTTGGACAATCATTTTGACTCATGCTAATAGGATTCATATGCCTAATGCATGAGAAATAAAGTTATTGGCCAAAATCAGCTAGAAGGGAGGAGGTGTGTTTCCACCATGGCTCTCACAGGTCAAGCCAAGTTTCTCTGGTAAAGGTGAAAGCCCTCCAATCAAGAGTGAAACAAGATGCATTTGTACTAACCCTATGAGCCATAATCAAATCCAAAGCAAATTGAATCAAACCAATGATAATAATACGCTCTAATTGGTCATGTGAACTTGACACATCCCTTGGTTTGATCAAATTTGACCAATTGGTCAACTTGATCCAACCTAAACCAATTTGACATAAATAGGTTAAATCAAGCCAAATCAAATCAAATAAACTCCAAACCACTTTACCCATAGCCAAATGACCAATTTGCCCTTAGATTTAGGGAATCCCATGAGATAAGACACATGTACATTGAGTCATTTCCTCCCCCTAGCCACTTGGCACCCATTCATGGTCCACTTAGGCACCTAGGACCATGGATGACCTGACCCAAGGGTGGTTGGGTCGACCATGATTCATGGGGAGGTGAAATCACATCCCCATTCCCATTAGAACAATTGGAAAGCCACAGGACACCCACTACTCCCATGGCAGCCACTCTCACACCCTCTTCCACTCAAAGGAAGCCAACTAACATGATTCTCTGCACAAATCAAGCTCCCCATCTCAGTCATTGATCTAAAAATCCAAAATAGCCATTATCGTCTGATCTAATGAATGAGGGGGTATACCCCCCTCATTCTCACTCAAACCCATAGAGCCACACTCGATTCAACCCTAGCAGCCAAGGAGAGAGAGATCCTAGAGCAATTTCCAAGGCTTCCTGAGCTCCCAAAAATCCCCATTCTTGGTTTTACGTGAAAATAAAACTGGGGAGGTCACCTTCAATTTCCATTTGCTCAAACCTCCACCAAAGTGCAATTAACTTTGCACACCTTCCTCAAAACTAGATGAGCAAGAACAAATCATTCCCCATCATCTCTGACCATCGAAAGTAAGAGTTCAACCAAGACCGATCACCTGCATGTCGTGGATTGGCCTTCTGAGCAAACTACACCAAATCAAAGCTCGTGCAGCTCAACAGGGCTTTATTTCTACTAAATAAAGCTTCTTCATTCATTGAAACTGCCGGTCATAAACTCCCATTAGGTATGCCATTAAAACTGATCCTTGAATGAAAATAGCTTGGTCCTTTGTGAAGGAAAGTGTTATGTCATGTGATTTTCATTGTTAGATTTGCTTATTATGCTTCCTTGAATGTGTGGGGTAAATTTCATCTCCATCCGAGCTCGGGTGAGCTCGAATCAAGCGACGATCAATGGATGGTAACTGCTGTTCGTTGCTTGGCAAGATATAGATCACAAATTGTCCAATCCATGTGATTGGAATGGACGGTCCTGATCTGATCACGCATAGAACCTCTGATTATACCTTAGAAACGACCTGCTTAATCATGGTCGTCCGATCTTAGATCGGACAGCCCACGGAGTTACCGCATGCGCCGCCATCCAAGCCAACTTTCGGATGTGACAACTTAAATAGTGAATGCCGCCATGCCACATGAAAAGTGTGCTGCATCAGTCGCCACGTGGCCTGACAGGATGAAGGCTTTCAATAAGCTTAATTAATTTTTTTAATCCTGAAATTTTCTAAAATCATAACTAATTCTAGAAAAATCCAAAAAATATAAACTTGTGCTCATTTTAAAGATATTTTAGAGTAGAATTTAGGAAACTTATTTTTTGATTTTAGCTTAATTATGGTTTAATTGAAAATCTAATTAGCTTAATTATTCCTTAATTAATCACTCAATTGATCTCCAACTTTCAATGGATGTTTTGGGGGATGACCTCTGCCTCCCCCATTTTTCTAGGAGTTTATTGATTGCTTAATTAGGAAAATTAATTGAGTAAGCCTTAATCACTTTCTTAATTTAATTAGTGATAATTAGTTAATGAATAATGGTTTAATTAAATATTTAAGCCTAATTACCTCTGTTGAATAGTAAGGGAGCTTAGGGAATGTGGTTGGGATACCTTTCCTAGTTCATTTCCTAAGTTTCCTTCACTTTTTGGAATTTAATTAGTTAATGATTAATGAGGTACTAATTGAATTAATTAATTATTATAAAAATTAGAACCTAATTGAGTGTTTGAAGTGACTTAAGGGTTAAGGATTGAGGCCTTGTCTTTGATCCCTTTCTCTAAGTTAATTTTATCATTCTAATTAAAATATAATCAAAGAATTCAATTAATTAATTAACAAAGTTGATTAACTCAATCTAAAATTCACTTCATACTTAAGAAACCTCTGATTAATCTTGGGTAGCTCTTTGGGTGTCCAATAATCCAAAGGGGGAGAAAATGAAATAATGGTTAGCTCACATGTGTGAGAAAACCATAAAAGTAGTTACGTGAGATCCCTTAAGCCTAATTAACTATTAATCATGAGCCAATTGCATTAAGCCCCCTTTCATTTCTTAAGATCATTGCAAATTTACTTTTCATGTGGTTTCATATCATATTGGCTCATTATTAATTAGTTAATTAACTTAAGGTGATGTAGGTAAAGGTTAATAAATTGGCTTAATTCATACCCTGAATAAATTAAACCATAAAATCACCTTAATTACTTCTTCATTAAACCAAATTAACTTACATATGGGGAATGGGATTAGGATCAGCAAACCCTTTTCATTTCCTAAATCAAATCAAACACAAAACTAAAAATGTCATTTAAGAAATTTGGTTTATTTCAAGTAGCCTTATTTAGTATGATTATCCTTAGGAATTAATTGGAATGAATGAGATCATGTGGTTATATTCTTTTATTTCTTTCTAATAATGCTAAATGTTGCTTGCCATATGTAATCATGCATTAATTTCTTTTAAAAATTAACTAAATGAAATGGTTTCTTTTATGTCAAATTGCATGTGGTGATTTAAATTAAAAATAGGTGTGGATATTATTACTATTAAATTAAAAGTTATTTTTTAAAGCCAATAAATCAATTATAATAGATGGAATGATATTAATTACAAGTATCTATAAGTTTTCATATGTTTATAATATAAGATATGCAATATGAAGCCCTTTTTCCTTATCTTGTTTGGATTTGCATGGGATTTATAAATGTATAATTCATTTGAAAAGAACATATCATTTGTCTAAATCTACTCCCATACATCTCCATGCTAAGACTTAGGAAGAATTTCATATCACATATGTTAATCATATAATCAAATCAAATATGACTTCTTGCATGACTTCTCATTCTTTTGGTTATTTTTGTACATTCACATGTATCTGAGAAAAGTGGTATATTAGTCTGGACACCCCGGGGATACGAAGCTTTAAGTAGCCCTAAGTAGGTCTTGTACCTGACGCCCTTAGTGTAAAATAATGGCATCGTACTCACTTAAAACTCTTATGCATATGTATGTATGATGTGACTAATGAATAAGAATCATAATCAAATAAATCAAATATAACTTTTGCATGAATTTTTCTATCCTTATAGTTGTTTATACATCTATATGTATCTAAGAAAAGTGGGATCTTAGTCTGGACACCCCGGGGTTGTAAGGCTTTAAGTAGCCCTCAGTAGGTCTTGTACCTTACACCCCTGGTATAAAATAATGGCGTCGTACTCACTTAAAACTTTTATACATATGAATGTGTACTTAGCTAATGGATGAAAAATACCTCTTCTTCTATTAAAAAGATATGCATTCATAATTCAATCAAATGAAATATTTAAATTCCAAACACATTTCTTTGCATTCATCATTTAGGTGTGCTAAAACATACATTGTATGTATATGTATGCTTAGGATTTAATCATATGCATGATATACATGATGGAGAGAAATGAATAAACATGTGTAATGTGATAGTAATTCATTCTAATTAATCTTAAGATGTCTTTCTTATTGAATAAGGTCATTTAGAGTGAGCCTAAACTTAGAATTGATTAAAATATACAATAAGTCATTCATTAAAGGAAATTGATTAATTAACTTACTTTAGAAGTGACTTAAGATATGGATGAGAGAGAGATTCTCTCTCTTTCTTCTCTTTATAACACTTAGTTGTAAGTGTAGGACATATGAAATAAAAGAAATACAAAATAGAATCTTCAAATTAATTAAATCACATAAAGAAAAACCAAGCCCTTTATAAATTAAATCATTCACACTTAGCAAATTACAACTCTAAAGCCTAGTTAAGACATATCACACAAGCTTCAATTCATACACATTAGACTATTCACCATTTCTAACTTTATGTTTGGGCAATGTATGCTGATGTATTCTTATTTTCTGATATATTATTGTAGACTGGATGTTAGGGTGTATGTGCATGGTCTGGATGTTAGACCGATATTTACCTAATCATGCTTTCTACAGGGGGTTGTGCTTAAGGGGCTGCTAAATAAAAATATAAATGATTTTTGCTGTGCAGGTTGCTTAGGCCCTAAGCATAACCCAAGTTAGGACAAGTGGGCTTGGTTACCCATGTGTGGGGTGCTAAGTCCAAACTATTTATATAACTGCTTGAATTGTATGGTGTGTTTAGCAAACATTTATTTTGTAAGCGTAGCTAGATTTACTTTCCTTCTTTTAATTTAATTTTGCATTAGGATTAGGATGGTGTTATAGGGGATTAGGATGAGCATTGGTTATAAGACCAAGTCTTATATATCATGTGATGCCTTTGGAGCAAGCATATCTAAATCAAGCCAAAAGAAAGAAATAAATGGAGCAAATCAAATGAAGAAATAGAAGATGAAGAAGTAAAGAATGAAGAATGAAGACCCCCATAATATTCAATATTTGTGATTGTAATTATTCCCTTGTAATCTGGGTTGTATAAGGGTAGAGCTCGGCTACCCATATTTCTTTTCGGGATGTACAGTGGTACCCGACTTCATTGACCTTTTATTCTTTTATGATAGCTTTATAAAATTGTTTGATATTTTGTTTAGCTTGTGCATTAGAAAAAGCATGCCTTTTCATAGTTTATTTATGATTGGTGATTGTTGTATGCCCTAGACTTGATTAGGCTCCTAGGATAAAAAATAATTTTTCTACCCAAACTAACAAGTCATAACCTCATATAAAAGCCTAGGCATTAAATCGACATAATAAAATATTTAGCAACCCCTTAGCTGGATGTTTTATGGTTAATATCATGCATAATTATCTTATTTCACTCTTGTTAATAGAGGGTTTCCATCTTTGCCAGATAGTAAGGGCTTAACCTTTGAGAGCCTATGATGAAAGAACACCTCTTTTCCTTTTGATTTGGCCCATAATCAGCTTCTCATGCATTAAGGAATACAAAATCCCATAACCTATGTCAAAATAAAGAGTCTTAAATGAAATGAAATTTTATAAAAATATGCATTAAGTCATTATTCATGCCCCTCATGCTCTAGTCTCTTAGGGAGTGGGTTTAAGAACTTAGTTTCTTTTCTAAATAATAACAACCCAGCCATCTTACAAAAGCATACAACTTACCTACATGGATTTAAAGCATAGGAGAAGTTAGATGGCTGCCACTCCAAGCAGTCATAAGTCAAGCAGTCAGGTAGTTTACTCTCTCTTGTGGAGGTAAACCAAATACCCACTTTTACCTTAAATTTAGATCGTGCTTTAGCCCTCGCCAAAGCTCCCTAGATTTAGGATCCATGATTATTATTTCCTTTTCGGGCAACAAGAATAAATCATCACCTCTTAGGCATTTCCATAATTTTGTATTATGGAATTATAAGTCCTAAATTTTTAATAAAATTTCAAATCAAATAAATAAATCTCCTCAATTTTAAATATATAAAGCCCAACTATAAGGTAGACTGGAGTGCTCACTAGGCTTCCTAATATCATGAGCACACCCTACTTATCTCCTTTGATTTTGATAATAACTCTTCCCCTTTGATCCATCCAACTTGATTTTTCTAAAACACAACCAATTTATTGATAGTCCTATCTTTGAATTCTTTCGAGACATTAATCACCTACTTTAATCGAGAGTATTATTAAGAGATTCATTTTTCTTAAGATGTAATTAACTAAGGGGGCTTGCCCCCATAGAAAACTTTAGAAGCCAGCTTAAATAAACCCTACTTAAATCATCCATGTAAAGTAAGGGAAAAATCTCTGGTATATTCGAAGACCCATCATGCCTTAGGAGTCATTATTAGGTGATTAGGTTCATTGTAGGGTACTGACTTCTATCTTTCGAGATAGTATACTATTCCTCAATGTCATACCTAATCACCTCAATAAGTACACCCTCAGATTTGCGACTCCCCTGAGGATGGTTCCTCTCTCCATCTTTAATAGATAATTATTATCTTCGAGCATCGAAAGTGGACTTATATTTTATATAAGCCTGAGACTACCTTTCTTTCTATTGGCATTTAGCTTATTTTATCCTAAAACAAAGCTATCCAACATCCTTTAAGTTTTAGGGCCTTACTCCATGTAGGTCTTGAAACCCCTATTGGGTCCCCCAATAGATAAAAATAAATTAGCTAATGAAAGGAGATGACAAAATTTAAAACCTCATTACCACTAGCTTTGTGAGACAAGGTTCATCCCATATTTAAGAAAATAAACCCTTTGCAAAATATTACTTTCCAAAAGCACTTTCAAAATTAATTAAAAATTCACATGACAAAAGATTTGTACAAAATTCATAAGAAGTGTCCAAAAAGCATGAAGATAACCAAACCTCATTTAACAATATCGACAACTGTTATATGTAGGTTCCTTTCAAAATTAAATTCAAAATTTTTTAAAATCCTTTTTTGAAAAACACATTTTTCAAAATAGTTAACTCCATTCAACATACCTAGGTTTATTGAATGAAGATTCTTTTTTCAAATGAAATCATGACACAAAATTGAAATTCCACTTAGCATATTCCATATGTATTAAGTTGGAGTTTCCCTTTTCACAAACAATATCACACACAAATATTCCATTTTTAAAAATAAAAATATATATAAATGAATTCCATTTAACATGCCCAATTTTCTAAAGTAGAATTCACCATTTCAAAAACCACCAAAACTCAAAACACATTTGAACATCATTTGGCATACTTAAAATTTTCAAATGAGAGTTCCACTTTCAAACATAAATCAAAATACATTGAACTCTATTCAACATGCCAACATTTGTAGGATAAGAGCTCTCTTTCTCAAAACTAAATCAAACCAAAACAAAATTAAATATATTTGAACCCCACTTAACATACCCAAATTTGTTAAGTGAGGGTCATACCTCCAAACAACAAAACAAATTCAAACTTCATTTTGGACCCTACTTGACATACCTAAATTTGTTAAGGATCCCATTAAAACTAAATCACACACATGCATCCATTTTCACAAAAGTTTTAAACACACATTAGAATCTCGCTTAGCACACTCAAATTTGCTAAGTGACAATTCCAAAGAAAATAAAAATTAAAAACTTTGTATAAAATAAATACACCTCCAAAAAGTCTCTCCTAAATATTTAAACCCCATTCAACAAACTTAAATTTGTTGAGTGTGGGTTCCAAATAAAAATCATATAATTCTATGACAATGTCTCTCCTCACATTCTAAAATCTCTCCAATGAACACTACCTAGCATACTTAAATTTGTTAAGTATGGGTTCAAAATTTTAAATCGATATCAAAAGTTAATATTTGAAGAAAAATATCGAAGCAAGGGTCTAACTCAGTTATGTTTCAACAAATGCAGAGATATCAGCACAGTTACCCCTTTCCCATCTTCAGTCAGTGCAGTCATTATGTCTTCCAGCAAGTTCATCTTCTCTTTCCCATCAGGTGTGGATCTGGCCTTGGATCAAGTCGTACACACCATGAAAACCACTCACTTAATTCAGTTTGTCCATGGCTTCAAGGTCATCTGAGTTACATGTGAGGGGCCAGCCCTCATGATTGTTAGTAGAGAGGAGGTGGCAGGATAGAAGCCACTCCTCCATTTTGACCTATAGTATGAGTCCAAGTTTTTCTCTCTAAAGAGGAAGGCTGTCAAGGTTCCCACTATGGTATCAGTTTCAGTTTAGCAAGCTACAGCTTCAGTAGTGTTAGTGTGAGTGGTTCTCTTGCTAAGTCATTTAGTTGCCCCTGCCATAGTTCCATTGAGGGCTAGTACCTCCTCTTTGGTCCCCCTGATGGGGGAAGGCTATCTTGGCCTTTAAGATAGTCTCCCCTATTTTTGATGTAGGTTTAGCTCTCGCTCTGCCCTACTCACCTACACTCAGTGCCACAACAAGAACAGGAAGATCAAGTGACACCATGACTGAGTAGCCAGGGAGATTGATGCTTCCTCCCACATCGTTGAGGTTGGTTCTCCTCGTGAGACCTCCCCACTCTTGAGTTGTAGTGGGTTTCACCCCCTCTAAACCTCCGTTGGAGAAGAGGACTATAGAAGGATTGATGCATTACCTCCACCACCAACATAGTTTGAGGTACCGGCTAGGGAAAGGAGGAAGCCCTATACTGATCTTAGGACAATTCTTCACTAGGTTGTCAGAGCCCACAGATGCTCAGAGTCTGACACATTGTTTGATTTGAGGTCCTTGATCCCTAGGAGTGTCAGTAATCAAATCCATAGGGAGAGAACCACTGAGGCTCGAGTTACAACCCAAGCAGGCAAGAGGGACAGAAAGAGTTATGTAAGGCAGTCAGTGGCCTCTACTCTAGTGGATTTTTTGGATCGACGGGATACCAGAGTCGAACACATCGATAGCATAGTGTTGATATGCACCACCATCCACAGGAGGAGAGTTTGGTGGGAGGGCTATCGATGTCTTCATCACCACACCGCTCCATTCCCCATCCACCAGCACCCATTCGAGTCCCTCCTTCCAGAGTCCCTACCAAAGTTCATAAATTTGCATCCGAGGAGAGGACATCCCTATTGATGATCTAGTTATGGCCTAAAGATCCCACTCCATCTATTTCACCAGTTGAGGTGAGGTCAAGCTCTCTCATTTGACCTCCCACTTCATCCGTGGCAAAGAGGGAGTGGTGATCCAAAAGTGTTGTTGTTGGGCCACTACCACAGGCATCAGCAGTAGCATGGGATACCAGTGTAGTCCCCATGGTGGTTGATCCTCCCAATGAGATAATCTTATCAGTAAGCTATGTCCAATACATAGGTTCAGATGAGCATAATCCTACAGTCAGTCGCCAGCGAGTATTTGTACCAATTCAGCCAAGCCGAGTAGGAGATCATTCAATAGATGATATCCTAGAAGACTACTTTACCGAGAAGAAATAACTTCTTTGGAGTGATCATTCAGATCAGAAAGAGAGTAGGGTAGCTTTCAACCCTGATGAGGATGACCTATTAGAGGACTCAGCAGAAGTCCATATGGTCGATACCTGAGGATCCCTCCACTAAGACAATCAGAGTCTATAAGGTGTTGTGGTTGAAGAAGATGATGTCGTTCATTTAACCCAACACCTCCTTCAGTAGCTTAGGTAGAAGGATGATCATATCCATAGGATGGAAAAGAAGGTTGAAGATTTATTAGCTATAATTCTAGCACTTCATAACCAAACTCCAGTGTCACAGCCTAGTCCCATGGAGGCCGAGCAGCCTGAGCTTTTGCATGTCTTGGAACCTCCTAAGAGTACCTCTCCCGTAGACTAGGATTGTGGTAGTTTGCATAGGAAGATCATAGATAGTACCTCTATGCATGAGAAAGACATCAAATAGATGGTGGAACAATAAGTGAGGGAAGCATTGGCACAAAACTGGGGTAGTTCGTCCGTTCCAAAGGGTTTGCCTTACCCAGAGGAATTTGATGTAGTCCAGCACTCCAAAGGGTTCATGCCACCTCCTTCAAGATTTTATATGGCTATCAAAACCCATGGCAACACATGGCATATTTCATAGCCGGCTATTGCAATGCTGGTGGTAGCGATGCGCTTCTTTTCTGCCTCTCTGTCAGTAGTCTGTCAAGGGTTGCATTTGGTTGGTACGCTGAAATGCCCAACGATTCGATGAAGACATTTACTGAGTTGGAGAAACTCTTTAACAAGAGATTTGTTGTAGCCCAGCAAAGGGTAACTGTGGGTGATATCATTGTAGTAAAGCAAAATCCCAACAAGTCCCTCATTGATTGCATTATCAGGTGGCGTAACATGAGTATGAAATGTGGACCACAGTTGTCTAAAAAATATTCCATAGAAATTCTTCTTAAGAATATCAATGGCCTTATTGCTTTCATACTCGAGGGCTTTATAATCAAAACCTTTGAGAAATTAATCAACAAGGTGGCTAGTTTGCAAGAAGAAGCCAAATAGTTATATTTCTATGACCAACCGTCCAAGCCCAAGCCGTAGAAAGCATTTGAAAAGAAGCCAAGGGCGGTGGTGTTAGTAGACAAGGGGAAATAGCCAGCCAAAGTCTAGTTTGAGAGACTCCAAGCTCAGCAGCCTCCACTACCACCTCCTTTACCGCTGCCTTGGCCATCATACCGGCCATAATAGCTGCCTCAATGGCCATTACCACCGCCACCTCAGCAGTACACTCAGCAGTGATACTCATATCTACCGCCGGGTAGCTATTATCCACCTACTCTTCTAGATAAACTAAACAAGCCCTATTCATTCAAGAGGGGGATAGTCAGAAAAATCTTTAAAAATCTCTTAAAGAAATCTGATTTCCACCTACCATAGCCTAAAAAACCGGAGTAAGTGGGCAAGAGCGATGATCCTAGCTATTGCCCCTACCACCGCATGTTAGGCCATGTCTTAGAGGACTGCATCACCTTCAAGGACTGGCCTGAGCGTAGCTAGAAGTCAGGTACCATAGTTATCCCCAATGAATACTTATTAGATCCACCATCTAATTCTGTTAGGGTAATCCTTGGGGATACTTGTGATCCTCTTAAGACAAAAGAAGGTTGGGATATTTTCTTATCCTAAACCTCTAAAAAAATTATTTCTAAAATCAAGAAACTCTCCTTGCATGTGTCTAAGGAAACTCAAACCTCCAACATCAAAGAAGGTTAGCAAGTTGCCAAAGATAACTCGAGGAAGGTGGGAGCTAAGCAGTCCACACTTGCCCAGGATAATCTAGTAGTTCAACCATCATCCAAGTCCAGCATTCCTTCCATCATTGCAGCTACCACTTCTTCTAGTTCTCCTTATACCGATAAGAGTGTTGTATCAGTAGATAAGAGCATAAAATTCCTTACCCCACTTATTTTACTTGATATCTATCATGTACCTCCACCCAAAAAGAAATCAATGAAGAAAGAAGATTCTACTTACATCTTGCCCACTTCTGATGCTCCTAATTTTATTCCTGTTGAAAACTCCCCAAGTCTAAATGATAAAAATAGCTCTAGTAATTCTGATCCTTTCTCTTCTAATTCAAAATCAGACTTTCCTTTTTTGAATCTATCAGGTTCGCCCATTGAGATTGACTTGGAGTCAACTGACTCTGAGGGTCCCATAAGAGAAGCTAAATATATGCCTAATGAGCAGGTAGAACATTCCACCAACCCGCCACATGAAGTCACTGAAGTCAACCTATGCAATGGCAAAGTTCTACCTCCTAGAGTAGCACCTCAAGATAATGGTAAGCAAGACATTGGTTCCAGAAAGCAGATAGCCCCTCTAGAGGATGCTCCACCTATGAATATTTTTGTGGAGGAGCATGCCAAAGTTAATTACAACATCCTATCTCATCTTAGAAAGTTACCAGCTAAGCTAAGCATATATGATGCCCTTATCTTATCCAAAAAGATGATAGAATCTCTAATCAAGGCCTTACTTGATCTAGAATTTGCTTGGCTCAACTGAGATCTACTGAAGAGGAAGCATGCCACTCGAAGGATACCTTAGGAGTTACATTCAGCGATGAAGACTTACTTTTAAGGATGACCGAGTACAACCATCCTCTTTACATTACAGTGGATGTTAGCAGATATGGGTCATCCAGAGTTTTGGTTGACCCAGATGCATTAGCCAATATTATGAGTCTAAAAACCTTTGTCTACTTGAGGATCAACATCTTCAAACTCCAAAAAGAAAGGATGATGTTGAGAGGATTCAATGAACAAGGTGAGAGGGCCTTAGGCTCCATGATGTTTCCCTTAGAGATAGATGATTTGAAGGCTAAGGTCAAGTTTCACATTATAGACTCAGATACATCTTCTAATGATTTTCTTGGGAGACCATGGATACATGAGAACAACATGGTTTCATCCTCTCTACATCAGTGCATAATGTTTGTGAGAGGTGGGATCGCCTACTGTGCAAAGGAGAGCTCAAGCCATTTTTAGTTCACGAGGTCGGTATATATGAGGATGAAACATACTACCTCTTTCAAAATTAACAAATCTATTCTCGTGAACTTGGTCAAAGTTCAAAAATAAAAGAAAAGGAAAAAAAGGAAAAATAAAAAGAAAAAGAAAAAGAAACTAAAAGAGAGCGAGATAGACTTGGAGGAGGAAGTGGAGCCTGATATTAGATTCCACCCACAATTCTTTACTCCATTCGAACATATGGGTAGAATAACTCGACCTCCACCAGACAGAGGAAGAGGCCAGTTCAGAAGTAGACCTAGGGGTGGAAAACCTCCTTATTGGCCACCCAATAGGAGATATGTCCGAGCTACCAGGAGTACACATGCTATCCATATTGACTAAGAATCTAGTTCAGATGATGAGTCTTACATGGTTAACATGCCGACCCTTCTCAATTCAGAGGTTGAAGGTGAAACAGATTGATGAAGGCGCAAAGCAAAGCACAAGTTTGTCCAAGTCTATATATATCGGTTGGAAGCAAACCACAACCTCACTCACAAAAAGTTGAGGCTTTGCTAATTAAGGAAGCCCCTAAGTCATCCACAAATGTAAAGACTCAAAGGTTCTTTCTGGGAGCATCATCCTCAAGTCAAGATGTTGATGTAGAATATGAGGATGATTCATATACAGATTTAATAAAATTATCTTTTGATTGGTACTCATCGTGTCTTCTAAATTTAGCAAAGAAAGGGCTAATCCCACATACTTGGTCAAAGCACAGGTCAGACTATTTTGAAAGAATATGGAAGAACAAATGCAAAATCTCTTAATCAAGATTGGGATTAGGATTTGGTACAGTAGGTCTAGTCGATGATGATGATTACTACTTGGTCATCACCAATCATTTGGAATCTGATAGGTTCTTTTCAAATCACATTAACTAATATAAGGAGATGTGCTTAGAAACTTCAGATGGTCCAGATGATTTTGAGGCCAAAGATACACCACCAGAGTTTGAAGAAGAGAACAAGTCAACCATCAACGAGCTCAAAGAAATAAAGTTAGGGATTGAAGACAATCCACATCTAACATACATCAATTCTTTATTGAATGAAATTGAAACCAATGACATAATTAGCCAATTGACTAAATTTAAGGACTGCTTCACATGGAGTTATGAAGAGATGCCCAGTTTATCTTCTGACGTAGCAGTCCACAAACTAGAAATAGAGCCTAGTGCTAACCCTATAAAGCAAGCTCCTAGACACATACGATTAGACATTGAGCAGCAGGTCATTTCTGAAGTCAAGAAACTGATCGATGTTGGTTTCATCCGGGAAGAAAAATATCCTACCAGGTTATCCAGTGTCGTCCAAGTTAAAAAGAAGAATGGCCAAATTTGCATATGCATCAATTTTAGGGACTTAAATAATGTATGTCCAAATGATGAATTTCTACTACCAATACCAGAGCTGATGGTGGACATTACCTCATCTCATGCAGTATTCTCCTTCATTGATGGCTCATTTGGATACAACCAAATAAGGATGGCCCCTGAAGATGAGAAAAAAAACAACTTTTCAAACCCCGATCAGAATCTATTGCTATAGGGTCATGCCATTCGACCTTAAAAATGCTGGTGCTACCTACCAACAAGCCATGACTCGAATCTTTGATGAACTCATTCATCATCAAGTCGAATGTTACGTCGATGATCTCGTAGTCAAAAGTAAAGAAAAGGAAGACAAAGTATTTGACTTGTTTTGACCTCATTTTTAGAATGAGCCCTCAACCTCTCCATCTTAGACATAGGACTCCTCTTAGACACTAAGAGTTCCTTAGTCTTAAAATACTTCTAGTGATTAGGTGGACACTTAAAATAACCCTAGAGACTTAGAAGAGTTAGCCATGGGAATAGGTCATGCCTAGGGGTGTTAGGAAAACTTGCCTACCCTATAGCTTGAACCAAATCTTTGCTTCCTTCCTTCAAGTCAAACTTTAAACTCAAATCAACTCCAAATCCAAACCAACTTCAACTCCAAATCCAAACCAACTTCAAACTCAAATCAATTCCAACTTAATTGATTTTCTCAAATCCAAATCAACTTCAAATTCAAATCAACTTCAATTCCAAATAAAATTCTAACTTAATTAATTTTTTTAAACCTTATATCAATTCTAATGGATTTTCTCAAATCATGAATCAATTCCAAATGATTGAAGCCCATGATTTAAATCCAAATTCAAAAATCTTTCCAAGGTAACTTTGATTTTATCTTATGGACTTAGCTCAAATAAAATTCAAATCAATTCAAATTCAAAAGATTTTCTCATAACCCATTTATATTCTCATTTATATTCACAAATATAAATGAGATATGAATTTAAATACCCAAAACCAATTCAAAACTCAAATCCAAATCTAATCAAAATCCAACTTAAACCTTTCCAAGTCAAATTCTTGAACTTGACCAAATCAACCTCAAAAACCTTGGATTTTCTTCATGATTTAATCAATCCTTCAATCATGAAACCAAATATAAACACAAACTTCAATCATCAAACCAAAACTAAATTCAAAATTCAAACCCAAATCAAACCTATGTTCATCCTTTTGAACTTGAAATTATCAAATGAATCAAAACCCATGTGACTCCAAATAACTTGCAAATTGATTTATATTTCAATCATAAATCCATATGTGAGTTCAACCAAACTTGAATCAAGGCTTGATCAAGTCAATTGACCCACTTAGGGTCACTTGACCCAAAGTGACCAAAAACACCTTTTTGAGCCAAATTCTAATCCTACCCAAATTAGATTGAACTATGCCCATTTAAGCTTCACATTGTGAGCAACAATCATCATAAGATGATCAATCACTCAGAATAGATCAAACCAAATCAAACTTAACCTTTGACCAAGTCAACATTTGACCTAAATGAAACTTAAACTCGCCAAAATCCACCAAAATCCACATTGATTGAAACCATTGATCAAAATCAATTCATGATCAATGATTGGACTTGACCAAGTCATAATTTGAGCCTAACCTAGCCCAATTGGTCATTTGACCTAAGTTGACCCAACTTGACCCAAGTTGACCCAGCATGACCCAAGTTGACCCAAGTTGACCCAACTTGACCTAAAAAGTCAAAATGTGTCAAATCTTTGTTTAAGTCAAATTGATTGCAACCAATGTGTCAAATTCATTCTAAGTCACTTATTGAACTTGACCAAAGCCTCAATTGGCCAACAAGACCCAATTAATTGACCATGAACTAACTTGACCTAAAAGGTCAAATCAAGCCAAAATCAAACCAAACCAAAATTGATTAAAACTAAAGCTTGCAAAACATTTCAAATGACCAACCAAACCTGAACCAACCCATGACCTAACCCAATTGGGTCAATTGGGTCAAATTGGTCAACTTGACCCATTTGAACTAAATGAAATCAAATGAACCAAAGTCAAATATAAACCAAATTGAACCAAACCAATGATACCAAAATATTTCAAATGGTCATATGAACTTGACCCAACCCTTAGTTAGAACAAATTTGACCAATTGGTCAACTGACCCAAGTTCACCCATTTTGACCTAAATGGGTCAACATTATCCAAATGATATCAAATCAACTCCAAATTCTTTCAAATTTGGCCCAACCCAATTTCAAACTATTCCAAATCTGCCCAAATTGAAATTAAAGCCAAATGAGGATTTTACCACTAAGTCAAGGGGTAATCTACGGCCAATTCCACTTGGAATTTGATCAAATCCTTTTATGGCCACTTGGCACCCTCTTAGTGGACCAAATGGACACTAATGAGTGTGGTGCACATGACCCAATGGATTTTGGTCAGACTTAACCCAACCCATGGCCAAACCGACCACCCAATGGGAAATAAGCATATAGAATCACCCCATACACTCATTTAGCACATGGGCAACTCCTCCACTACTCCTCTCTACCAAAACTAAATCACATGGGACCTCTAAGAGCCTATCAAACCCATTCCATATGATCAATTTGATCAAAATAGAAGGATATCTCTTGGCCATCTAATCCTTGTAGAAGGAGATATACTCCCCCTAATTCTACTTCATTTCAAATTACTTGATGTCAATTGAGCCCTAAGAACTTAGAGAAAGCATTGTCAAGGTCTCCCAAGCTCAATTGAATTCTCCATTTTTGGTTTTTCCTAAACCAAAAATAGGGGAGGTGAGTGAGAAATCCACCTTGCTCAGTTCACAACCAAACTCCAATTGCTCTTGCAAGCACCATCAGAGGACCTAATCGAGCTCACCCAAATCAAATCCCAAGCAATCAAGCCATGGAAAGGAGGAGTTAGACTAGAGCCGCAAGCCATTGGATGTCAATTTGGCCAGTAGGAAGATCCACTCCACCTCAAGCCTTCAAACCTTCAATAGGTCTTCGTCTCCACTAGATGAAGCTACCTCGATGGTTAAGAGCACTAGTGATAGCCTCCAGTGAGGTATGCTTCAAAACCAAGCTTAGGTATATAATTCTTTGGTCCTTAGTGAAGGAAAGTATCATCCTAATTGAAATTGATCATTGGATGTCTTTGTCTTTGCTCTTAGATGGTGTGTGTTCAATCCCTACTCAATCTGAGCTCAAGTGAGCTTGGATCAAGCCTTAGAGGATGGACAATTGTCATGTCCTGTAGGCGAGAGCAGGGATGAATCATGGACCGTCCACCCCATGTGTTTTTGATGGATGATCCTAATTAATCCAATCTAGATCCACAGATTAACCCTTTAGAAACTATGGGTTTAATCCTGACCATTCGATCTTTGATTGGACGATCCAAGGAGAAAATATGTAGCATCGTCGACTGACTGTGCAGCTGATTTGACAACCAAAATAACCAATCTCATCGCACCATATGGAAAGCGCTCACGGCATTAGTGGTCCATAATTTTGCCTTAGATTTAGGTCATGCCTTGGCCCTTGCCAAAGCTCCCTAGATTTATATTCAGAGGTTACTACTTTCCTTTGCGAGCTAAAAGTATAATTCCTCACCTCTTAGGCATTTCTACGATCTTGTGTTGTTGAATTGTAAGACCTAGATTTCTAATATAAATTCAACTCAAATAAATAAATCACTTCAATTTCAAAAATATAAAACCCAACGATTGGATAGTTTGGGATGCTTACTATGCTTCCTAGTATCATGAGCATCCCTACTTATCTTCCTTTGATTTTGATAATAACTCCCTCCTCTTGATCAATCCCACTTGATCTTCTAAAAATAAACTAATAGATTGATAGTCATATCTTTGAAATCTTTGGAGACAACGATCATTTATCTTAATCTAGAGTATTCTTAAGAAATCTCATTCCTTAGGATGTAATTAACCAAGGGGGCTTGCCTCTACAAGGAATTTAACGAACTCAATTTAAAATAAACCCTACTTTACTTTTTCATATAAAGTAGGGGAAGAATCTCTGGTACATCCGAAGACCCATAGTCCTTAAGAGTCCTGGTTAAGGTGATTAGCTCCATTATAGGATGGTGACTTCTATCTCTCGAGATAGTATATCATTCCTCAATGTCATACCAGATCACCCTGATAAAAATTCTGTGGATCTACATGGTGTCCAACACAATAAAGTTATTTATTTTTGTTCTTCTTCTATTTTTCTCAAAAAGATAGATAGATGGAAGGATGAAAATTTTTCACCACAACTTGAGAGCAGTTTTCAAATGGTTAAGACAACTTAACCTCAAAATGAACCCCCTAAAGTGTGCATTTGGAGTAGCTTCAAGGAAACTCCTTGGGTTTGTTGTTCGACACCGAGCTATTGAAATTGATCCGAAGAAGATCAAGGTGATATTAAAAATGCCACCCCATAAAAGTTTAACTCAACTTAGATCATTCTAAGGGTGGTTTGCATATCTAAGATGCTTTATATCCAATCTGTTAAGAAGATTCTATCCATTCTCAGTACTTGTCAAAAAGGATGTCAAGTTCAAGCGGGATAACAAGCTCCAGCATGTCTTCGAAGACATCACGCACTACTTGATGAGTCCACCAGTTCTAGCAATCCCGGCGGTCATTGATCCTCTACACTACTACATTATATGACTCCCTTGGTGCTTTGTTGGCACAAGCCAAAGATGAAGGGAAGGAGAATACCCTCTACTACCTCAATCGTCATCTAATCCCTACTTAAGCAAATTATCTACCTATTGATAAGCATTGTCTAGCTTTAATCTTCGCATCCCAAAAGCTATGACATTACATACTTTCTCATAAGGTGAATTTGATCTCTAGGATCAATCCGTTGTAATATCTCATGACACGGTCGACACTATCCAGATAGTTGGCACGTTGGTTCTTGATTTTATCATAGTTTCACATACTTTCTTACCCCCTCCGTGCGGTGAAAGGACAAGTACTTGTGGATTTCTTAGTAGCACGCTCACTTTCTATTGACTCTTCGCTTAGTGATGACCTCCCTGATAAATAAATCATGAACTTAGGGGACACTAGAATTTTCCACTAAGAGATGTACTTTGATGGTGCGACTTCTTTTCAAAGAGGAGAAGAACCATGATCTACTATCCCAAGAAAGGTTGGGGTAGGAATAGTTATCCTAACTCCAGACCATGATGTGATGAGATTCTCATATCTCCTGTCTAATCCTTGCACCAATAATGAAGCTGAATTTACTAGTCTGGAGTTAGTCGTTACTCTAAGTATCTAAAACATCAAAATCCTTGGGGATTCTTAGTTAGTCATCAATTAAATCGATGGGTCCTACAAAGTTTTAAAGTCTATGCTCCATCACTACCACAAGTACACCATGGAGTTATTGGCCCAAGTCCCATAGGTTACCATTTATAAGATTCCTCGAGGAGAAAATATCGTGGCAGATGCTTTAGCCAAACTTGCTAAGGAGTTGGCATGTCTGGAAGATGAGTCCATATCAATAAGGGTCCAAAATAGATAGGACTTATCCATTATTAATTCTGAACTCATCAAAAAATGCTCTCTTAAAAGGGAGGTTGTAGATGCCAAAAAGGATGATGAGTTAGATTGGAGGCAACCATTCATAGATTACCTAAATAGAGGTGAACTACCTCAAGAGAAGTCACTAGCATATTAGGTGAAGTAGAGAGCCATGTTCTACACTCTCGTGGATAGCGCCTTGTACCAACAGTCCTTCGATCATATGTGATTATGTTGCTTAGACAAACATGAAGCCTGTAAGATCATGACCAAGGTACACTCAGGACTATATGGAGTGCACCAATCCGGTCCAAAGATGAAAGCCAAGAACAACATACTCGGATACTACTGGCCATCGATGATCACATATTGATGGATGTAGCTAGGCGATGCCACCAGTGTCAGGTACACGGTGTGGTCTTACACCAACCACCCAACATTCTACATCCTATATTGGCCTTATTCGAGTGTTGGGGTATCGACATAATGGGTCCGATTGACCCTCCTTCTTCTAAGGGTCATCAGTTTATCCTAGCTGCTACCAACTATTTTTCCATATGGGTAGAGCTGATCTCACTTAGAGAGATCACAGCTCAGCATGTGCTCTAATTTTTTAGGAACCATATCGTATATAGATTCAGGGTACCTCGATGAATTATATCTGATAATGGTACTGCATTCAAGAGCACCAAGATTAACAACTTTTCCCAAAGATACAGTATAAATTGGAGATACTTTACTATCTACTACCCGAGAGAAAATGGCTTGGCAGAAGCTTTCAAAAAAACTCGCATCCAAATACTGAAGAAGACACTTGACAATAACAAGCAGTAGTGGCATGAGTAGTTAGTTGAAGCCTTGTGGGCCTATCGTACCATATACAGAACTCTAACTCAATCTACCCCTTTATCCTTAGTGTATAGGTTCAAAGCGATTCTACCATTAGAAGTCCAACTCCCATCACTAACAATAACTATGGGTAGCAAGATCACAATGAAGCAAAACGCCAAGTTTTAGTTAGAAGAGCTCAATGGTTTGGAGGAGAGACGCCTACGGGTATGCCAAAACCTCGAGTTGTATAAAGCCAAAATGATTTAAGCACACAACAAGTTGGTATGTCGTAAAGCTTTTTAAGTATGAGAGCTTATTTTAGTTCTAAGAAGACCTATTGTTTCTTGTCGCAAGATGGGAGGCAAGTTTAAACCCACTTGGGAAGGTCATTTTCATATATAAAATGCCTTCCAAGGAGGATCATATCAACTTATCAACCATAAAGGAGAGCACCTGATGCTTCCAATCAATGGGCTTTATTTAAAGAAATATTATACAAGATATCATGTTTGAAAATAATTATCATCAATAAAATTTTGTTTCAAATTCAATCTCCTCTAAATTGAAAATATTTTGTTTGTGAATCTGCCATGACGTGTTAAGGGTAAGCGTAAGAGAACCCAAGTGGCATCCTATCCTTCAGCAACATAACACAAACATAAAATACACACAAACACATCAAATAAATACACATATCTTTTTTCTCAGGCTACTTCAAGTTGGGATAATGCCCTTGCGGCCCTCACTCAATGGCTACTCTAGGTCGGGCTGACGTGCTACCCTTCTAGTGTGTCACCCCGATGGTCTTTTTTTATTTTGGAAGATGTAATTCTGCTACAATATCCTTCCTTACTTGGCCACTGCACACCAACGAGCACCCTATTATTTTGGTAGGCATTACTGTGCAGTCGGTAAGCTACCTCATGTTGGCTTTACTTAAAAAGGTACAAGTCTGCTATGCCTTCTTCTTGAACTAGCCATCATACACTGACTGGGTTAAGTATATCTGAGGATTAGGGTAAGTCCCCCAGTGGCTCCTTTCCTCCTGACTACTTCAAGTCTGGGTCCAATTCTTCTTTGTAACTCCCCTACTTAGTAGTCACCCTTAGGTTAGGTTTGATCTATTGTACCATTAATGGGTCACCCTAACGGTTGTCCTTTGCTTTAGAAGATGTAAGTCTATTATGCATTATTTCTAGCATGATCGTTACACACCGACGAGCAGCCCTTGGTCAGATAGCACCTGTTAAGCCAATGATAGACTAACCTGGCAATCAGTTCCTCTTTAGGGAGATATAAGACTACATGCCTTCTTCCTAGACCGATCGTCACTTAGGTTGGTTGGCTATGCTACCCGGATACACCACTCATAGATGTAAGTCTCACGCTATCTCCTTGTACAGACACCTACAAGCTTCTTATTTACAGGGTCTAGGATAACGCCCCTAGTGGCACCTCCCCTATGGGCACTCTACTTAGATCACGTTCACTGCAACCCCATTTACACACTACCCAGGTTACTCTTAGATTAGACAATCCCCCTTTCCCAATAACCACCCTTATGGTTAGAGATTCTATTCCACGGATGCACAGATTCTCCCTTGGTCCAGTAAATCTGAGATAGGACAAGGTCGACATAGCCCCTTCTCAGTGTTGTCCCTCGCACACTAACACAATTTATGATAACAAACAAACAAAATATATATTCGCTTGTGGATTAGGAGAATGCCCCAGCGGCACCTTTCCAAAGCAGGCATCCTATCTTTAGGTCAATGTCAAGAAAACTCCCTATAGGAATCTCCTGATAACTCTAGAGTTGAGATAAGCCCCCAGCGAAACTCTCTCAATAGTCGCCCTTAGGTCGAGTGCGACTTGTTGTGCCACCAACAGGTCACCCTAGCGGTCATCCTTACTTTGGAAGATGTAAGTATACTACCCATTCTTTCCAGCATGACCGTTGCACTCCGACGAGCAACCCTAGGTTGAGTTTGATTTATTTTGCTGCCAATAGGTCACCCCAATGGTTGTTCTTTGCTTTGAAAGATGTAAGTCTGCTATGCTTTCTCCCTAGCACAGCCGTTGCACATTGAAAGGCACCCCTAAGGTCAGATAGTCCTACCCTTTGGCCAGTAGACTACCCCTTTGGATCAGTAAATCTAAGATAGGCCTAGGCTGACATAGCTCCTTCTCAGTGCAGTCCATCACACATCGATGGGATTCATCAAATAAAATCAACACAAATAAAAATGAACCAAATCAAATTAAAATAAATCAAATGAAATTAACCTTGACTACTTTTGAGCTGACGTAAGTCCCCAACGGTATTCACTCAGTAGTTGTCCTAGGTCAGGCTCGATTTGTTGTGCATCTAGCAGGTCACCCCAGTGGTTATCTGGCTTGGAAGATAGAAGTCTGCTACGCCTTCTTCCTCACACACCCATTATACATTGAAAGGCAACCCTTAGGTTGGATAGTCCTAACTTATGGTTGGTAGACTACTCCTTTGGACTTATAAATCTAAGGTAGGCCAAGGCCCCTGTGGCCCCTCCTTAGTGGGTCCATCGCACACCGACTAGGTCCATGAGCCAAATCAAAAGCAAAACCCATCAAATTTAATCGAGTTCACATCCCTAGTGGATATACCCTCAATTCAAAACCATTCTTCCCAGTGGAGCCATAATAAATTAAACCAACTCCCCCAATGGATTTTAAATTGAAACAAATCAAACCCATCTCTCCTTAATAAAGTTAATCAAACAAATCAAAAAAATCCAACCAAACTTTCATTACTAAATGAATCTATGAAATCAAACCCTTATTCCTAGAAAATGGCCTGAACCCACTTCCCTAGTGGAAGGTTAATATTTCCAATCCCTAGTGGATTTGAGCCCATATCCCTAGCGGATATGCCTCCACATCAATTAAGACAAAATAAAATGAAGTTAATTTGATCTTGATCCTGGTGGATTATAAATTCTTATCCCCAGCGGATCTCCTTTCCATAAATCATATTCACAATCAAACTCAAATCCATATCCCTAGAAGATAGCTCGAATCTGCTTCCCTAATGGAAGATTCATACACTCAATCCCCCAGTGGATTCCTTCTTCCTCTCTTATGCCCTTGTCTTAAGTTGAGCCACATTGCACTAAGATTGTAATTCTATCTACCCTTTCAGGTTTAAGTATAGCTCATTTTCATTAAAGTTTGCAATCTTTTGTATGGTGTTGATCATCTCAGTCAACACTAATACGTGCGGCGTTCTTTGTCAGTTACAACACAACTATTGGAGGTCCTTTTGTTGACCTCACTTTTCGAGTGAGTTCTCAATCTCCTAATCATATATCTAGGACTCTTCTAGATACTAAGAGCACCTTAGTCTTAACACAGTTCTAATGATTAGGCAAACACTTAACCTCGGCCTAAAAACTTAGAAGGGTTAGTCATAGGAGTAGGTTATGCCTTAAGAACGTAAGGAGACTAACCTATCATATAGCCTACACCCAATCCATGTTCACATTCTCAAACCAAACCCCAAATTCAAATCTAAGTCCAAACTCAAATTCCAAAATTTATAATCAATTTCAGCTTCAAATCCAAGCTCAAAATCCTTCCTAAGCCTTGTGATTGAATCCCATGAATTTAGCCCTAACTAAATTCAAATCAATCCAAACTCAATTTATTTCTCCAAATATCAATTCAACCCTTCAATCACTCTATCAAACTTACAACCAAACCAATTCCAAGTCTGATTTGCCAAAACCTACAATCATGCCAAATCCTATCTAAGCCATGTGATCCACTCTCATGAACTTAGCCAAAATACCATTCAAATCAAGTCAAACTCAATTGATCCTCACATAGATCAATCATTCCATCAATTATCTTCCCAAATATAAATTAAATCTACATTCAAATGATCAAAACTAAATCAAACTAAATCAAGTCAAGTCAAAATCCTTCCTAAGCCATATGAAGCAATCCCATGAGCGTAGCCAAATCTTAACCCAAATCAACCCAAACTTAGTTTATTTTCTCATAAATCAATTATATATTCAATTATCTTCACAAATATGAATGAAATCAACACTCCCATGATCAAAATTAAATCAAACTAAATCAAATTTCCTTCTAAGCCCTTTGGACCTACCTTCATGAGCTTAGCCAAATTTGTCTTCAACTCACTTCAAACTCAATTGATTCTCTGATAAATCAGTTATTCCATCAATTATCTACCCAAATATAAATGAAATATACATTCAAATAAACAAAACTAATTCCAAAATCAAATTAAATCCTAATCTAAACCCTTTAAGCCAATTCTTTAGACTTAGCCAAATCCTATCCAAATCAAGCCAAAATCAATGGATTTTCTCTTGAATCAATCATTCCTTCAATCACCTACCTAAATATAAATGAAACATATAATCATCAAACCAAACCAAGATCAACCCAAGTCAAACCCAACTTAGCCCTTTTAGCTTGAAAATTTCAATTGAACCAAAACCTATTGGGATCTAAATTGATTGCAATTGGATTTATATTTCAATCCTAAGTTCATATATAAAAGTCAACTAAACCTAAACCAAACCAAAATCAAGCCAATCAACCCACTTAGGTTCACTTGACCCAAAGTGACCTAAGGAACCCATTTGAGCCAGGTTCTAATTCAACCCAAATTGGATTGAACTAAGCCCATCAAAATCTTTCACCATGATTGTTGACCACCCTAGGATGATCACTTGCCATAAATTGGGTTAAACCAAGTCAACTTGGCCATTTGACCAAGTCAACCCTTTAACTCATATGAACCCAAACTAGCTAAAATCGATCCTGCACCAAATCAATTGAAACCATGGTTTCACACCAACCCATGATCAATGATTGAACATGAATTGACCATCAATTAGGACAAACAAAACCCAATTGGCACTTTGACCCAAGTTGACCCAAATTGACCTAAATGGCCAAAATAGGTCAAATTATCATCCAACCCAAATTGATTACAACCAATAGCTCAAGTTATTTCCAAATTCATTATTCAACATGACAAAAGCCATAATTGAGCACAATTTGACCAATTGAACCCAGTTGACCAACTTAGCCCAAATTGATCTAAAGAGTCAATTTAGCCTAAATCCAAATTAACTCAAACCAAAGCCTACAATCCCATCCAATTGATCAATTGAACTTAAACCAATACCTAACTCAAACCAATTTGACCAATTTGGTCAAATTGGTCAACTTGACCCATTTGACCCATTTGACCCATTTGCATCCAAATGAGCTAAAATCAAAGCTAGGCCAAATTGATTAAAACCACTTGAACCAAAACACTTGAAATCATCATTTGAACCTAACCCAAGCTTTGATTTGACCCAATTTGACCAAATGATCAACCTAACCCAACATGACCCAAAGTGGCCCATATGACCCAAATTGAGCCAAATCACTTGAAACCAACCTATGGCACCTTGGGAGCTGACCTAACCCAACCCAAACCCACTTTGGATTAGCCTAAACCCAAGGAAAACCCCCTTGGATTTGCCTCTCACAAGGGATCTTTTCCAAAATTGGCAATGCCCACTTTCCCTCTCCCCTTGGCAGCCATCACTCACCCTAAATGGGATCTCACCTGCCCACTTAGCCCACTCTAAGTGAGCTAGGCATGCCATGGACCAAAAAGAGGTGAGTTAACTCACCTCCCTCATAAACTAAAAACCCAATGGATCCAAGAAGCCATAACCTGCCTTGAGCCACCTCCTAACCCTTCCACCACCCATGTTGTGCCACGTGGAGGTGATGGTGACCACTCCGAGGCCCTTGTGATGACGGGCCTGCCGAAAATCTGGAGCTCGATCTATTCATCCATCATAATCGAAAAGGTACATCCCCAAGAGAGTTTCAAAACTCCCCAAGCCTCCACAGACCTTTCTCGAGACCTCCCTCCTGGAATTTCCTCTTCCTGAGTGCACCTGAAATAAGACACATCCCCTCTGATCCTTGCTCCCCCATTTTTTAACCAAAATTAAATTCCTCTTACCCACACACTCCCCGCATCTTATAGAGCATGAACAAACCTTCCCCCGAGCTCCAAACCCACCAGAGATAGCATTTTGATCAAAGCCGAGCCTCCAAAGGATGAACCTTGGACTTTAGAGTGGACAGGGTGAAATCAATCTAATTGTAGCTCAATAGGGCTTCATCTAGACAAGATGAAGCTACCTCAAGCATGCAAACAGCCGGCCATTAGCTACGGCGAGGTATGCCATTAAAATTGAGCTTTCTTAAATTTTCTTTAGAGCTTTTCAAAGGAAAGTTGAATGCCACATGATCTTGACCATTAGATCCCCTCTGATCATTATCGTAGAGGTTTGGGATTCATTTGGATTAGATCCGAGCTTGGGTGAGCTCAGATCGCACGGGCAATGATAGACAGCTTTCGTCCTTTGTCGCTTGTGTGATGATAGATCACGCGCAGTCCATTCCGCATGATTAGAATGGATGAACATAATTAAATCTACTAGATCAAATTATTTTAATCCCTTATTAACCATTTAAGCTTAATTAGGATTAATTAAATGGAATTAATGGCTGAAACTTCAAATATTTATAATAAATCATAGGAAAATCCAAAAAAATATAAATAAATGCTTGTTTTAAAGGTATTTAAGAGAGGAATTCATTAAAAATATCTTTAATTAATTTTGAATAGTAATTATGGCTTAATTATGATTTATGTGGATAATCAATAACTTTAATTACTTTTAATTAATTAATAAATTAACCCCAAACTTTCTAAGGCTGTTTAAGGGGATGACCTCTGCCTCCCCTAATTTTCTTGGGATATATTGGTTAATTAATTAGGAAAATTTGTTAATTAAGCTCTAATTACTTCTGTAAATTAATTATTAGTTAATTAATCACATGAATAGTGACTAATTAATTAATTAGGCCTATTAATCATTGTAAAATAATGAGAGGACTTATGGAAAAGGATTGGTACCTCTTTCCTAATCTCTTTCTTTGAGTTCCTTTCACTTTTCAAAAAAAATTATAAATTGGTTAATTAATTATTTAATTAGTTAAAGTAAAATTTTAACCACATCAGATCTTAATTAATTAATTAAGGGTAAATCTTTAGGTGTTTAATAACCTAAATAAAATTAAGAAAATCATGGTTAATCTACATGTGTGGGAAAATAATAAGAGTACTTAATCAAGTTCATTAATCTAATTAACCATTAATTGTGAATTAATTGCATTAGCCCTTTCATTTCCTAGGACCATTGTTAATTTACTTTACAGTTCATTTGCATATCATGTTAGCTTATAATTATTTGGATAATTATATTAAGGTAACATAGGAAAGGGTTAATTAATGAATTTAATACATATCATAACCTAATTAATCCATAAAATCAACTTAATTACATTTCATTAAACCAAATTAATTTACAAATATGGGAATAAGTTAGGAACAGTAAATTTCTTCTCACATCCTTTAACTCAAATTAAACATGAAGTTAAAAATAACATTAAATAATCTTTGGTTTGCTTTAAATAGTTTTATTTAATAAGATTGTCCTTAGAAATTACTTTGATTGAATGAAACCAAATGCTTATATTTGATTGTTCTCTTTCCAATCATGTTAAATGTTGTATATCATTTGAAATCATGCATTCATCTTTTCAAAGTTAATTGAATCAAATGATTTTCTTTTATGTACGCTTGCATGTGTTGAATTAATTTACAATATATGTGACTATTATCACTAGTAAATTCAAATTATTTTTCCAAAGTTTTTGAATCAATTACATTGATTAGAGTGATAGTAGTTATAAACATATACATAGGTTTGCATGTGCTTATAGCTTAGACATGTGAAGTAAATCTTTCTTTTCTTTAACATGTATTTGAATGTTAATAAGTATTGTGGTCTTTATTATTGGATGTATAGGGGGACACCACATAGATTGTAAGAGGTACTTATTGAAGTGAACGGGTATGACATTGAGGTATGATGTACTATCTCGAAAGATAGAGGCATCGCCCTTCAATGGACCTAATCATCTAATAGGACTCCTAAGGCAAAATGGATCTTTGAATATACCAGAGATTTTTTCCTTGCTTCACATGGATGAATAGAGGAAGTTTTATATTAAATCGAGTTCTAAAGTTCCCTATGGAGGCAAGCCTCCATAGTTAATTATAGCCTAGGGAATGAAATTCCCTAAGAATACTCTCGATTAAAGTGGATAATTATCATCTCCAAAGATTTTAAGGTTAGATTATCAAAGGAATAGTTATGTTTAGAAAATCAATTGGGAAAGTTCAAGGAGAAGACTTATTTTTGGAATCCAAAGGAAGGAAATAGGATGTGCTCATGATATTAGGAAGCTTAGTGAGCATTCCAATGTATCCTATGATTGGGCTTTATATGTTTGAAAGTGAAGAGATTTATTTGTTAGAGTTAAATTTTATTAGATTGCTAGGGCTTATAATTCACCAACACAATGTTGTGGAAATACCTAAGAGGTGAAGATTTATCCTCGTAGCCTGAAGAAAATAGCTGCCCCAGATCCTAAATCTAGGGAGCTTTAGTACGAGCTAAAGTGTGACCTAAATCTAAGTGATAGGTGGACATAATAGTTTACCTCCACAAGAGAGAGTAAACTGTCTGACTTCTGGACTTATAATCACCTGGAGTGAATGCCAGCAAACTCCTCTTATGATTTTAAAAAATGTTGGCAAGACTTATGAATTTGCAAGATAGTTAGGCTATTATTTATTTAGAAAGAGACTAAAGCCCTTAAACCCACTCCCAAAGAGACTAGAGCATGAGGGATATGAGTAATGACTTAATCTAATGTAAAAAATTTTTCAAGTTTTATTCCAATTTTGACACTTCATTTTGACAAATGCTTCAGGATTTTGATGCCTATATGCATGATGAAAGTAGACCATTAGCTAAATCAACAAGAAAGGAGTGTTTTCCACCATAAAGGATTCCCTCAGAAGTCAAGCATTCCCCTATCATGAAAGGTTGGAAATCCCCTATTTTTAAGAGCAAAATAATATGATATGGATGTTGTGAAACATTCAACCATTCAGCTACAGGGTTGATAAATCTTTTAATTATCTTATTTAATGCCTAGGCTTTATGGTGAGGTTGTGAATTATTTAAAACTTTAATTATGAGTTATAGTTGTGTAGGAAATTTATTTTTATCCTAAGAGCCTAATCGCATCCAGGCCACACATTAAAGCATAAATCATAAGAAAGCATGTTGTTTCTAATGAACAATTTCAACATAATATCAATCAATTTTATAAAACTAAAACAAAATAATAAGAGGCTAGTGCGGTCAGGTACTGTCGTACAACCCTAAAAGGACAGATGGGTAGTCGATCTCACCCTCATATAACCCAGAATTATAAAATAATAGTTATAATTTATAAGATGCTATGGGGGTCTTCTTTCCTTCAATCTTCATGTCTTCATTTCTTTCTTTCCTTGCTTCATTTGGTTTGATAGGCTTCAAGGCATCACATGGCACCCTAGGATAAAGCCTTCTAGCCAATGCTCATTCTAAATGCCCATAGCATTAATCCTATTTCCTAATTAAAAATTACATTGAGAATAGAAAAAGTAAACTTAACTACATGTGCAAAATAAGTGTTAACTAAATATACATACAACCCCAAGTAGTTAAATTTATAATTTGGACTTAGCACCCTGCACATGGGTAACTAAGTCTACATGTCCTAACTTAGATTATGCTTAGAGGGCTTAAGCAACCTACAAAGATAGAATTTATATTTATTTTTAAGTGGCCCCTTAAGCATAATCCCCTACAAAAAATATGATTAGGCTAATCATGACCTACCATCCAGCCTAAAATATTACCTCACAAAATAAAACATACACCATACATGTGTCATCCTAACTTAGGACTAGAAGTACTGACTTGATTCTAATGTGTGTGTTAAGGCTTGTGTGGTGTATTTCAACTATGCATTAAAGTCATATTTTTCTAAGTGTAGAAGACTTTTATTTAACATAAAATGTTGATTTCACTTCAAGTTATTTAATTGATTTGCAAATTTTAATTTATATTTTATTTTATTTCATATGATTTACACTTAGTAACTAAGTGTTATAAAGAGAAGAAAGAGGATTTCCCTCTTTCATCCCTACCTTAAGCCACTTCTAAAGCATGTTAATTTGATTTAGTTCTCTTCAGTGAATGGCTTATTACACATTTTAAATTAATCCTAAGTTTATGTTCACTTTAAATAATTATATTCAATGTGAAAGGCATCTTAAGATTAATTTAATTGGGCCATTATCACATGACACATGTTAAATCATACCTTCTCATCACATGTAACATGCATATGATTTTAATTCATAGAGTATCTATACATGCAATATGTTTTGGCACACTTATATGATGAATGTAGATATGCACTTGAAGTTTATATTTTTTTTTTGATTGAATTATTTAATCATATTAATTTAAAGCTCTATCCAAATTCTTATACAAAAATACATATAGATAGATGTAATGGAAGTGAATGTTGAATCAAAAAATTTGGGGCTAGCTGTATTCCTGGATGTCCAAACTATATACCCATTTGTATTCAAACATATGTAAATGCATACATGAACATAGAAAGAAAATTCTAAAACATTACTAATTAATTCAATCATTAGTCAATTATGAATGCATGTATCCTTGATAAAAAAGAAAAGGGGTTCTAAATAATTCACACAGTATAAGAAGCTAGTACATGTCATGTCATTGAGAAGAGGTAATCAAATGACCTCCTTAGAGCTACTTAAAGCCTCATATTCTCTGGATGTCTAGACTAAATACTTTTTTTCTAAAATACATATGGATGTATGCATAAATAAATGAAGGAAAACCATGAAAAAAATTATATTTATATTTGATTGAAACATTTATGCATGTGAAATAAAGTTCTATCCAAATTCTAATATAGGAACACATGTAAATGAAATCAGAGATGTGCGTGTCGGTATTAACTAGGGAAGCGAGGTAATCAAATGACCTCCTTGGGGCTAACTAAAGTCTCATATTCTAGGGGTGTCAGACTATATATTTATTAACATTCAAATATATGTGAAACTACAAATGAGTTAAGGAAAAGAAAGGTTTACTTCACATATCTGAGCTATAAGCACATGCAAACCTATATGTATTCATAACTACTATCATTCTAATTAATGTAATTGATTTGTATACTTTGAAAAAAAGTTTTGAATTTATTAGTGATAATAGCCACACCTATTATAAATTAATCCAACACATGCAAGCTTACATAAAGGAAAACCACTTGATTTAATTTAACTTTGAAAAGATGAGTGCATGATTTCACATGACATACAATATTTAACATGATTAGAAAGGAGTAAATAAACATAAACATATAATTTCATTATCAATTCCTAAGGACAATCATATCAAATAAAATCATTTAAGATAAACCAAAGCTTCTTTAATGTCATTTTTAATTTCATGTTTTGATTTAATTTAAGGATGTGAGAAGAGATTTACTGATCCTAACCCATTCCCATGTTTGTTAATTGATTTAGTTTAAAGAAAAAAATTATGTTGATTTTATGGGTTAATTAGGTTGTAATATGCATTAAATCCATTAATTTACCCTTACCTATGTTACCTTAATTTAATTAACTAAATAATTATGAGCCAACATGATATGCACATGAATGGAAAATAAATTTGTAGTTATCCTAAGAAATAAAAGGGGCCTAATGCAATTGGCTCATGATTAATAATTAATTAAGTTAAGAAACTTAATTAAGTACTCTTATAATTCTACCACATATGTGGGATGATTATAATTTTCTTAGGATTTTCTTAGGTTGTTAAACACCTAAGGGTCTACCCAAGACTTCATTAATTGAGATTCCATGTGATTATAATTTCAATTTGGCTAAATAAGCAATTTGATTAATTGATTAAGCCTTGACTAATTTAATTAATGAAATAAAGTTAGGGAAATAGATTAAGAAGGTGGTCTTAATCTCATCCCATGAGTTCATTCACTGTTAAGCAATAATTAACCACCAAATTAATTAATTTATTACTATTCATGGGACTAATTAGTTATAAATTAATTTAAAAGAGTAACTAGAGCTTAATTCGTTAAGTTTCCTAATTAATTAAGCAATAAATCCTAATAAAATTATGAGAGTAAAGGTCATCCCATTGAATTAACACACAAAGTTTAGAGTTAATTACTTAAGTAACTAAAGAGTAATTTATGTTAATTAATTTTGTAATTAAATCTTAATTAAGCTCTAATTACTATTTAAAATCAATTAAGAATATTTTTAATAAATTCTCCTCTGAAATACCTTCAAAATGAATATTTATTTGCATTTTATATTTTTTTTCTATGATTTGCTATAATTTTTCAAAGTTTCAATCGATTTAAATAATTTTTCATAATTTTTATAAAGTCTATTAATTTATTCTACTATAATAGACTATTTGAGCTTCAAAATTTAATATCTCCCTATTCAAAAATTCTTTTTATTTGAAATTTTTATGGTAATTGTATTTTAATTTCAATTTCAATCTCTAAAAATTTTAAATCAATATGATGTGTACTTCTGGTTTAATTAGAGAATTTTAACTTTCACTAAAACCTAAATTAAGCTAAAAATACCTAATAGAAATTGAGGATTTTGGGCTTATTGGATTCCCCTTGGAAAGACGAATCTAATGAAGCCTTATTTGTAATTTTTCATTGAGCATTTTATTTGTTATGAATTTTTATAGTTTCAGGCAATTCAAATAATTTTTAAAATTAGAAAAACTTGAATTTTCTTTCTTAACCCAGCTAGTGCGCATCGTGCTAACTGGACCATGTGGTTCCACATGTCGCCGCATGATTACACTGTGTGGTTCCGTGTGGCCTTTGAGCGAGAAAATGGTGGGTTTCGATCGGATCATCTGATCGTAGATCAGACGGTCCATATCAAATCCCATGTTCTGAGGGTCGAAATTAAGCATATCTACTTCTAATCTCAGCCATCCATACCTATTAAAGGGAGATTGGATGGCTTGTTATCTTATTCCTTATGAACAAAAATAACGCCCGAAATGGGTGAACCGAGCGGACGAACGGGAAACCAAATGTTGAGGGCCAATTTTGGGCACAATTTCATGATGATTATCACCGAAAAACTCCTATTTTCACATTGGAATCATGTGAAATAAAGAATGTAAGGGATATCTAAGGAATTTTCCTAAAATTAAGCAAACATCATCATAAAGAAGCAATCCTACGGCTGACTATGGAATTTGAAAATTACCTCTCCGGGGATGATTTTCAGTGGCAGAGACGATTCGAACATGTTCCTGGATGTGAGATGAAGCTTGGGAATGAATCTAGACTTTTTCCTTGCCTTAGAACGTCACGGTCACCAACCTTCATCGCACTTCATTGAAATCTGCTTGAATTTAATGGTTTTCCATCGAAAGGAAATGGAGAATTGGTTTCTCTCCCTCACTAGAGTTCCTAGAGCTTCTCTAATGCAAAAATTGAATCTCTAGGGTGCTTCTTTTTCTTTGTGCTTAATGATGGCCGAAAATCACCACTAATGATGATTTTTTAGCACCTAGTGGGTATCTTATGGCTACTGGTGGTTGGGAATGGCAGGGAATCATCCTATGTGGCTTGGTTTGGTTGCCCAAGGCTTGGGAGGTGGATGCCAAAAGGAATTAGTGGGTATCATATGGGTTTTAAATGCCCTAATGGGAGAGGTTAGGTGAATTCACCTCCCCATGAGTCATGGCCAACCCAAGCACCTCTTGGGTCAAGTTGGGCAATGTCCTAGGTGCCTAGGTGGACCATTGGGAGGGTGTTAGGTGGCCAAGAAATGGAAATGACCACTTATATAGGTGATATATCTCATGTGATACCCTTAACCCATTATTAGAATGGTCATTTGGTATTGAATTTGATTTAGGTAGATTTGAAATGAGTCAAAAGTGGGCTGGGCCAAATTCCATGTGATTTGGAGTTCATTTGGTTAGGTTTGGCTCAATTTAACCTATTTGGGTGAAATTGGGTCAAAATGGGTTAGGTTGACCAATTGTTCAAATTGGGTCAAACCAAGGGTTGGGTCAAGTTCATATGAACATTTGTAGTGTGTTGGTGTCATTAGTCTGATTCACTTTGGTTTAGGTTTGGTTTTGGTTCATTTGGGTCAAATGGGTCAAGTTGACCAATTTGACCCATTTGACCAATTTGGCTTGGGTTTGGTTAATCATTTGGAATGTGTTGTAGGCTTTGGTTAAGTTCAATTTGTATTTGATTGGGTTTAGGTTGGTTTGACCCTTTAGGTTGTGTTGGGTTCAATAGGTCATTTGGGTCTAGTGGATCAATTAGGCTCAATTGAGGCTTTGGTCAAGTTCAATTGTCAATTTGGAATGAACTTGAGCCATTGGTTACAATCAATTTGATTTAGATTTTAATTTGACCCACCTTGGCCATTTCAAGAGGGCCAATTGGGTTAGGTTTGGCTCAATTGAAGGTCAAGTCATTTTCAAGTGTTGATTTTGGGTTGGTGTTAATCATGGGTTTCAGTAGATTTGGCTTAGCTGGCAATTTGGCTAGTTTAGGTTCATATAAGTTAAAGGGTTGACTTGGTCAAAGGGTTAGGTTGACTTGGTTTGACCTAATTTATGATAATTGATCAATCTAGGATGATCAACAATCATGTCATGAAGTTTGGATTGGCTTAATTCACTTTGATTTGGATTGAATTGGATTTGGTTCACGTAGGTCAAATTGGCCACTTTGGGTTGAGTTTGATCTACTTGAGTTTGTATATGTATTATGGATTGATATATAAATTCAGTTGCAATTGGTTTGGGTTCAAATGTGTTTTGATTCATTTGAATATTTTTAAGTCAAATGGGCTAAGTTGGGTTTGACTTGTGTTGATTTTGATTTGGCTTGATGATTGTAGGTTTCATTTATATTTGTGATGGCCATTGAAGTTATAGTTGATTCGTGAGAAAATCAATTGATTTTGAGTTGAATTTGAATGGAATTTGGCTAAGTCCATGGAGTTGAGTTATGTGGCTTAAATTTGGATTATGATTTAGTTTAATTTAGTTTTGATGATTTAAATATCTATTTCATTTATATTCATGAAGATAACTGAAGATATGATTGATTCATGAGAAAATTAATTGAATTGGAAGTTATTTGGGTTAAGGTTTGGCTAAGCTCATGAAGGTTCACTCATATGGCTTAGGAGGGGTTTTGATTTAGTTTGATCTAGTTTTGATCATTTGAATGTAGATTTGATTTATATTTAGGAAGATGGTTGAAAATATAAATGATTTGGTGGTGTTTATATTTTGGAATGTGGGACACCATACAAATCTTAGGGGGTACTTACTGAAGTGATCAGGTATGAAATTAAGGAATAGTGCACCATCTTTAAAGATAGAAATCACCACTCTATAATGGACCTAATCACCTAATAAGGACTCCTAAGGCATGATGGAATGTACCTAAGATTTTTCCCCTACTTTACATGAAAAAGAAAAGTATGGTTTATTTTAAGTCGGGTTCGTTAAGTTCCTTATGAAGGCAATCCCCAAAAGTTAATTACATCCTAAGGAATGGGAATTCCTTTGGAATACTCTTGATTAAAGTAGAAATTAATATCTCCAAAGATTTCAAGGCTAGATAATTAAAGGATTATTTGTATTGAAAATAAAGTGGGAAAATTCAAGGAGAAGACTTATTATCAAAGCCAAAGAGAATGAGTAAAAAATTCTCATGATACTATGAAGCATAGTGAGCATTTCAATCTCCCCTATGATTGTGATTTATATGTTTGAAATTTAAAGGATCAATTTAGTTAAAGTTGTCATTTTATTAGAAAGCTAGGACTTATAATCCAATAACACAATATTATGAAAATGGCTAAGAGGTGGGAACTTATGCTAGTAGCTTGAGGGAAACAGCTACCTCGGATCCCAAATTTAGGGAGCTTTGGCATAAGCCAAAGCATGACCTAAATCTAAGTGAAAATGAGTATATAGTTTACCTCCACAAGAGAGGGTAAACCACCAGACTACTGGACTTATAACTACCTTGAGTGGCAAGCCATATGATTTTGTAAGATAGTTTGGTTGTTATTATTTAGAAAGAGACTAAAGTATTTAAACCCAATCCCTAAAGAGACTAGAGCATGAGTGGTATGAGTAATGACTTAGTCTAATGCAAATATTTTCAATTTTTATTTGATTTTTTGACCTTTCATTTTGATAAAGGCCATAGGATTTTTTATGCCTGAATGCATGCTGAAACGAGATTATGGGCTAAATCATAGAGAAAGAGGTGTTTTCTATCACAGAGGAGACCCTCGAAGGTCAAGTCTTCTCCTATTGTGCAAAGATGGAAACTCTCTCTTAATAAGAGTGAGACAATATTAATGCATGATGTTAAACATATAACATTCAGCTAAGGGAGTTGTTAAATCTTTTAATAATCTTGATTTAACACATAGGCTTTATGTGAGGTTATGAATTATTTAAAACATCAATTATGAGTTGTAGTTGCGTGAATGATTTTTTCCCTAAGAGCCAAATCGAATCCAGGCCACACATTTAATTATCATTCATAAAAAAACTATAAAAAGGCATGCTATTTTTATTGCATAATTTAAACAAAAATATTAATCAATTTTATAGATCTAACCCAAAAGAATAAAAAGCAGTGCATCGGGTACTGCCATACAACCCAAAAAGAGAAATGGATAGCTGAGCTCTACCCTTATACAACCCAAAAAATAAAATATTAATTATAATTTACAAATAATAAATGCTATGGGGGGTCTTCATGTCTCCTTCATTTTTTCATATCTTTTCTCCTTTGATTTGGTACGCTTTAAGGCATCACATGGCACCCTAGGACTAAGCCTTCTCGCCAATGTTCATTCTTATTCCCCCATAACACTAATCTTAATTCATAATTACAAAATTATATTAAGAATAAAAAAGTGAATCTAACTACACCTGCCAAATAGAAGTTAGTTAAACATACATACAATCCCAAGCAGTTATATTTGTAATTTGGGCTTAGCACCCTGCACATGAGTAACCAAGCCCACCTATCCTAACTTGGATTATGCTTACGGGCTTAAGCAAACTGCAAAAAGAGCATTTATATTTATTTTTCAATGGCCCCTTTAAGCATAATCCCCTATAAAAAATATTATTAGACTAATCACGACCTAACATCTAGTCTACGAAACATACACCCTAACATCCAGCCTAAAATAATACATCATAAAACCAAACATATATCACACCATGCACCATCCTAACATAAAGCTAGAAGTGTTGAATTAATTGTAATGTGTCTGTATTAAGGCTTGTGTGGTATGTCTTAACTACTCATTAAGGTTATGATTTTCTAAGTGTAGAAAGGATGTTTAATCATAAGAAGTTGATTTCATTTAAAATAATTTAACTGATTTGAGAATTTTATTTTGTGTTTTCTTTTATTTGATATAACTTACACTTAGCAACTACGTGTTGTAAAGAGAAGAAAAGAGGTTTCCCTCTTTCATCCCTACCTTAAGCCACTTTCTAAAGCATGTTAATTTAATTTATTTCCCTTTAGTGAATGGCTTATTACCCATTTTAAATTAATCTAAAGTTTAGGTTCACTTTAAATGATTTCATTCAATATGAAAGGCATCTTAAGATTATTTGATTGAATTAATATCACATGACATATGTTCAATCATTCCTTTCCATCACATGTAACATACATATGATATTAAATCCTAAGTATACCTACACATACAATATATTTCTTTAAGCACACTTTAAGTGAAAGATGCATATGTGTTTTTTGTAGAAAATGGGATTTTTCACTCATTATCTAAATACACATTCAAGTGTATAAAAGTTTTAAGTGTTAACCAGAGAGTGAGGTAAAGACCTCCTTGGCACTACTTTAAGCCTGGCATCCCCGTAATGTCCAGACTAGATATACCCATTATTCTTGAATACACATGAATGTACAAATGACTACAAGAATGGAAAATCATGCAAGAGTTGTATTTCTTTCAATTGAATTATTTATACACGTGAGCTAAAGTTGAAAAAGAGATTTTCATTCATTATCTAAATGCTCATACAAGGGTATAGAAATTTTAAGCAGATACTTCGCCATTGTTAAACTAAGGGAGTGAGGTAAAGACCTCTTTGGGGCAACTTAAAGCCTTGCATCCCCAGAATGTCTAGACTAGATATACCCACTATTCTGGAATACACATGAGTGTACAAATGACTACAATAATGGAAAATCATGCAAAAGTTATATTTTTTTATAATAACACCCCTTAAGCACAATCCCCTGCAGAAGAAATTGGTTAGGATAAGATCACCCTACCATTCTGTCTATGCACATACACCCTAACATTCAGACTAAAACATAACATCATAAAATAAAATCAAGCATCAAACCATGCATCGCCCTAACATAGGACTAGAAATGGTGACTTAGCCTAACGTGTGTGCCATTTAAGGCTTGTGTGGTATGTCTTAGTTAGACTTTAAGGTTAGAATTTTCTAAGTATGAATGGGTTCAACATAGAGGGTGGTTTCATTTAAATGATTTAGTTGATTTGGTTTTTTTTTTTTTTTGATGATTTGATTTGGTTTGAATGAACCAAAAATTAATTAGTAAGTGTTGTAAAGAGAGGAAAATAGAAGAGAACTTCTCTTTCCTCCCTACCTTAAGTAATTTCTAAGGTAGATTCATTAATGATTTTTATTTAATGAATGTTTTATTATGTATTTTAATTATCCAAAGTTTAGATTTATTCTAAATCAACCTATTCAAATAAGAAAGGCATTTTAGGATTAACTAAAGTGAATTACTATCACAAAACACACAACACTTTATTTCTTTCCAACATGTGTAACATGCATATGGATGAACCCTAAGCATATCTATACATGCAAATGTAAATATTTAGCACACCTTAATGATGAATGCTAAGAGTTGTAGCTTAAGAAAATTTGGATGTTTATGATGCATGATTTTTGATAAGTAGAAAAGAGAGGGATTCTTTTATCCATTATTCTTATGCACATTTACATGTACGAAAGACATAAGTAAGTACGGTGCCATTATTTTCTACACTAGGGGTGTAAGGAACAAGACCTACTTGGGGCTACTTAAAGCCTAGCACCCCCTGGATGTTTAGACTAATATACCACTTTTCTTAAATACATGTGCATGTATAAAAAGAAATGAATGGAAAAAGAGTCATGCAAAAGAATTTTATATTTATTTTGGTTATGCAATTTACATGTGTAAATGTTAAGATCCTTCTTAAATAATAACATAGGAATGAATAGGAATATATTAAAGCAAGTGTTTTGTTATTTTTAAATGAACTATACACATTGCAAATCCTATTCAAAACTATGTTAAAAGAGAAGAGAAGGAAAATCACCTAATGCACATCTTATATTATACTCACATGAAAACTTATAAGTAGTTATAAGTAGTATACCTTTCATTTATAATGTTCAATTTATAAGTTTTGAAAATAATTTTAGATTTAGTAGTGATAATAGCCATTCATATTCTTACTTTAGCCAAAACATGCAATTTGACATAAAAGAAACATTTCATTTTTATTTTATTTTTCAAAAGGCATGAATGCATGATTTCATGTGGCATACAACATTTAGCATGCTAAGAAAGAAATAAAGTGATGTAAGCATGTAATTTCATTTACACTAATTAAATCCTAAAGATATTCCTATGGAAAAAGATCATTTAAAGAGAATCATAATTATTTAAAGGAATTTTTCATTTTATTCTGAGTTTGATTTGATTTTAGGAAATGTGAAAAGATTTGTTGGTCCTAACCCATCTACCACATGTGTGTGTTATTTTAGTTTAAGTTTTAGAACCATTCAGTTGATTTTATGTTTTGTTTAGGTTAGGGTGTAAATTAAGTTCATTAATTACCCCTTACCTAAACCTCCTTAACATAATTATTCAAATAATTATGAGCCAACATATGATATGCAACCACATTGAATTTAAATCAGCAATGCACCCTAGGAAAGAAAGGGCCTAATGGAATTGACTCATAATTATTGATTAATTAAGCTAAGGGGTTTAATTAAGTACTTTCATAACCCTGCCCACATATGTATGTCAAATTTGATTTTTCTTAAGCTTACTTAGGTTATTGAACACCTAAGTATCTACCCAAGAAAGGATTGATTAATTAATTAAGTTTCTGGATTAATTTTTGATTTTGAGTTTGGTTAATTAAGCTATTTAATGAAATGATTAAAGCATTAATCAGTTTGCAAATTAATTAAGTTTTCATTCAAATGAAATAGACTTAGGGGAAAAGATTTGGAAAAGGCATCCTAATCCCATTCCTTAAGGCTATCCACTATTCAAAGATGATTAACAAATTTAATTAATAAATTTATCATCATTTAATAGGTTAATTAATCATTTAATTGATTAAGGGAGTGATTAGAGATGAAACAAGAAATTACCTAAATTAATCCAATAATAAATTCCAAGAAAATCATGGGAGGCAGAGGTCATCCCACTAATTAACCCTAAGGAGTTTGGAATTAATCATTAAAGTAATTAAAGAGTAATTAACATAATTACATCCTCAATAAAATTAATTAAACTTAATTTTATATTATTTCCCATTGAATTATCTTTAAAATGAAGTTGAGTTTGCATTTTTTTTAAAATTTTTCTACATTTATTATGTATTTTTAAAGTTTTTGTAATTAAGGAATAATTAAATAGCATAATTATATAGCTAACCCATCGGTGCCATGTGGACTGCTGACGTGGCGCATGCTTTCCGCATGGCATGATGGGATCAGTTCTTTAAGTTGTCAAATCGACTGCACAATCAGTTGGCGGCGCTACACATTTTCTCCTTGGACCGTCTGATCTTTGATCGGATGATCAGGATTAAACCTATGAATCTAAAGGCATTAAAATACAAGATCTAATCAGATTAATTAGGACCATCCATCCAAAACATGCTGGATGGACGGTCCGTGATTCATCCCTACCCTTGCCTATGGGACATGGCAATCGTCCATCCTGCAAGGCTTGATTTGAGCTCACTTGAGCTCAGACTGAGTAGGGATTCAACCCACACCATCAAGAGGCAATAAGGAAGACATCCAACAGTCAAATTTATTTGGGATGATAGTTCCCTTCACAAAGGACCAAAGAAAATCTAGCCTAAGCTCGATTTTGAGGTATACCTCAAAAGCTATCACCAAGACCTAGCTTCATCTAGTGGAGATGAAGCCCTGTTGGAAGTTTAAGTCTTCATTAAGCCAAAGTGAGCTCCAATGTCTTACTGTTTTAGTCTAGCTCCTCCTTCCCACGGCTTAATTTCTTAGGATTTGATTTGGGTGAGATCGATAGGGTCCTCTGACTGTGCTAGCAAGAGTAATTGGAGTTTGGTTGTTAATTGAGCAAGGTAGATTTCTCACTCACCTGCCCTATTTTCGATTTAGGCAAAATCAAAAATGGAGAATTCAATTAAGCTTGGGAGACCATGGGAGAGCTTGGCAATGCTTCCTCTGAGTTCCCTCTGGCTCAATCGACTACAAGTGATGTGAAATGAACTGGAATTAGGGGGAGTATATCTCAATTACAAGGATCAGATGATTAAGCTTCTCCTTGTCATTTTGATCAAATTGATCACATGGAATGGGTTGGTTAGGTGGTTTTGAGTGCCATGTGATTCAATTTTGGCAGAGGAGGGGAGTGGTGAAGTTGCACATGTGTTTGTTATAAAGTATGGTGTGATTCCACATGTTAAATTCTTATCGGGTGGTTAGTTTTGTCCTTGGGTTGAGTTTGGCTGACCCAAACCCATTGGGACATGTGCACCACCCTCATTTGTGTCTATTTTGTCCACTAAGAGCGTGCTAAGTGGACATGAAAAGGATTTAACCAAATTCTAAGTAGAATTGGCCATAGGGTACCCCTTGACCTAGGGTAAAATGGTCATTTGGCTTTGATTTTAATTTGGGTATATTTGGAATAGTTTGAAATTGGGTTGGTCCAAATTTGAAAAAATTGGAGTTAATTTGATGTCATTTGGCTCATGTTGACCAATTTAGGTCAAAATGGGTCAACTTAGGTCAAGGTGACCAATTTGTCAAATTGGGTCAAACCAAGGGTTGGGTCAAGTTCATATGACCATTTGAAATATTTTACCATCATTGGTTTGGTTTAATTTAGTTTATATTGGGTTTTGATTCATTTGATTTTATTTAGGTCAAATGGGTCAAGTCGACCAATTTGACCTATTTGATCTAATTGAGTTAGGTCATGGGTTGGTTTAGGTTTAGTTGGTCATTTGAAATATTTTGCAAGCTTTGGTTTTAATCAATTTTGGTTTGGTTTGAATTTGGCTTGATTTGACCTTTTAGGTCAAGTTGGGTTCATGGTCAATTGGGCTAGGTTGGGTTTAGTTGGCCAATTGAAGCTTTGGTCAAGTTCAATAAGTGATTTAGAATGAACTTGACCCATTGGTTGCAATTGATTTGTCTTATATCAAGATTTGACATATTTTGACTTATTAGGTCAACTTGGGTCAACTTAGTTCAAGTGGCTAATTGGGCTATGTTAGGTTCAAATAATGACTTGGTCAAGTTCAAATATTGATCATAAACTAGTTTTGATCGATGGTTTCAACCAATTTGGCCTATGGTGGATTTTGGCTAGTTTAGGTTTCATTTGGGTCAAATGTTGACTTGGTCAAAGGCTAGGTTTGACTTAGTTTGACCCAATTTGATGATGGTTGCTCACAATGTGAGGCTTAGATGGGCTTAGTTCAATCCAATTTGGGTAGGATTAGAGTTTGGCTCAACAAGGTGCTTTAGGTTACTTCGGGTCAAGTGAGACTAAGTGGGGCAATTGACTTAATCAAGGCTTGATTCAAGTTTGGTTGAACTCACATATGGACTTATGATTGAAATATAAATCTATTTGCAAGTGATTTGGAGTCAAATGGGTTTTGATTCATTTGACAATTTCAAGTTCAAAAGACGAACATGGGTTTGATTTGGGTTTGAGTTTTGAATTTAGTTTTAGTTTGTTCATTGAAGTTTATGTTTATATTTGGTTTCATGATTGAAGGATTGATTGAATCATGAAGAAAATCCAAGGGTTTGAATTGACTTGAGGTTGATTTGGCCAAGTTCAAGAATTTGACTTAGAAGGGCTTAGGTTAGATTTTAATTAGATTTGGAATTGAGTTTTGAATTAGTTTTGGGTATTTGAATTTATATTTCATTTATATTTGTGAATATAAATGAGAATATAAATGGGTTATAAGAAAATCTTTTGAATTTGACTTGATTTGAATTTGATTTGAGCTAAGTCCATAAGATGAAATCAAAAATGGCTTAAGAAAGATTTTGGATTTGGAATTCAATCATGGATGTCAATCATTTAGAATTGATTCATGATTTGAGAAAATCCATTAGAATTGATGTAAGCTTTGATAAAATTAATTAAGTTGGAATTTGATTTGAATTTGATTTAGAATAGAAGTTGATTTGAATTTGAAGTTGATTTGGATTTGAAAAAATCAATTAAGTTGGAATTGATTAGAGTTTGAAGTTCGTTTGGATTTGGAGTTTATTTGAATTTGAAGTTGGTTTGGATTTGGAATTGATTTGAATTTGAAGTTTGACTTGAAGGAAGGAAGCAAAGATTTGGTTCAAGCTATAGGGTAGGCAAGTTTTCTTAACACCCCTAAGGCATGACCTATTCCCATGGCTAACTCTTCTAAGTCTCTAAGGTTAAGTTAAGTGTCCACATAATCACTAGAAGTATCTTAAAACTAAGGAACTCTTAGTGTATAAGAGGAGTCATATGTCTAAGATGGAGGGGTTGAGAGCTCATTCTAAAAATGAGATCAACAAAGGGAGCCTAATAGGTGTGGTGTGACTAACAAAGTACACCGCACGTATTGGTGTTGATTGAAATGATCAACAACACCGAACGATCACAAGCACTAACAAAAATTATCTACTCCCAACCCAGGGTGTACAAGGAATCAAGACCTTAGTGTAATGTGACCCTACTCATCTCCAAAACATAAGAGAGTGAAGGAGGAATCCACTAGGGATAGAGTATGTGAACCTTCCACTAGGGAAATAGGTTCAAGTCATCCACTAGGAGATGAGAGATTTGATTTGATTTGAGTCTCGCTGGGGAGAAATTTGATTTGATTTGTTGATTTAGGATTTGGTGCTCCACTACGGATCAAAAAGTGAACTCTCCACTAGGGGAGCAAGTCCAAGTCATCCACTAGGGAGAAGAGGTTATGGAATCTGCTAGGGGATTAAAATTCAGGATCCGCTGAGGAACTGGAAAGACTTACATCTCACTGAGGAGAAGCAGATTGACTTGATTTGTTTATTTGATTATTTAGTTTATTTTTTATTATTTGATTTGACTTCACTAGGGGAGGTTGATTGGATTTGTTTTATTTATTTAGTTGACTCCAGTGAGGGAGGAGGGTTGAGTTTGTTTCAAATTTTAATTTTTTTTGGATTCTGAGATGGATCTGTTATTTTGGATGGATGCATAGAATGTGTAGGCCTAGGCCAACTTACCAATCCAAAGGGGTAGTCTACCAAACACATAGTAGGACTAGCCAACCAAAGGGATTTCCATTCAGTGTGTAGTAGTTGTACTAGGAAGAAAGCATAGTTGACTTACATCCTCCAAAGTAGGGATCAGTTGCTGGAGTGATCCATTAGCAAGGCAACGGATTGAACACAACCAATGGCTGACTATTGAGTGAATATCGCTGGGGGACTTAAATTAGCTCAAAGATAGTAAAGATTAATTTTATTTTTTAATTATTTTTGATGGATCCCATTGGTTTGCGATGGATTGCACTGAGTAATGGCTATGTAGGCCTTAGCCTAACACAGATTCACCAACCCAAAGGGATAGTCTATCAACCACATAGTAGGACTATCCAACCACGGGGATTACCTTTCGGTGTCCAGTAACTATACTTAGGAAGAAAGCCTAGTAGACTTACATCCTCCAAAGTAGGGATCAATTGCTGGGGTGATCCATTGGCAAGGCAACAGATTGAACCCAACCTAGGGCTGACTATTGAGTGAGTGTCATGGGGACTTAAATCATCCTAAAGATAGTCAAATATTAAGTTCATTTTTTTAGTTATTTTTGATGGATCCCATTGGTTTGCGATGGACTGCACTGAGTATGGGCCATGTAGGCCTTGATCTAACACAGATTTACCAACCCAAAGGGGTAGTCTACCATCCACATAGTAGAACTATCTAACCAAAGGGATTGTCTTTCGGGTTGCAATGGTCAAGTTAAGAAGAAAGCACGGGGACTCACATCTTCCAAAATAACGCCTTGTGCAATAAATTGAACCCGACCTAGGATTGACTATTGAGTGAATGGCATTGGGGACTTAAATCAGCTCAAAGATAGTCAAGATTAATTTCATTTTTAATTATTTTTGATGGATTTCATTGGTTTGTGAGGGATCAGACTGAGAAGGAGCTTATACCAGCCTAGACCTATCTCAAATTTACTGAACCTAAGAGAGTATTTTTCCGGTCGAGGGGAGAACTATCCATCCAAAGGAGTTTCTTTTGATTTACAATGGTCAATTCAGGAAAAGAAAGCATGAAGACTCACATCTTCCACTACAAAAGACCACTGGGGTGATCAGTTGCCTAGGTAACAAATCGAACCCGACCTAGGGCTGCCCGTCAGTTTGCGACAGTCATGCTAGAAAGAATGTGTAGTAGACTTATATCTTTCAAAGTGGGATGACTGCCGAGGTAACCTGTCTATTGCAAAATAGATTAAACTTGGCCTAAGGGTGACTATGGAGAGAGTGTCGACCTAGGGACTTATCTCAACTTAGGTAGTTAGGCAATTCCTATAGGGAGTTCTGCTGACACTACCCTAAAGATAGGATGCCTGCTTGGGAAAATAGGCCCTTTGGGGGCTTGAATTCTTAATCCATAAGTGAATATTTTTGTTTGTTTATTTTATTTATTTATCATGGATCATGTTGGTTTGTGAGTTATCATACTGAGAAGGAACTCATATAAGCCTAGACCTATCTCAGATTACTGAACCAAGGGAGAATTTGTGCATCCGTTGAATAAATTCTCCAACCACAGAGGTGCCTACTAAGAAAAGGGGACTGCCCAATCCAAGAGTAACCTGAGTAGTGTCTAAATGGGGTCGCAAAGGACGTGATCTAAATAGAGTGCTGGGGAGAGGGGTTGCTAAGGGCTTGATCCAAAACCCTAGAAAAGATATTTGCATAGGTACTCGGTGGCCAACTCAAGGAGAAAGTGCGGGGGCTCACATCTGCCAAGAGTGGTGTATCCACTGGGTGAGTTGCTGTCATCATAGCAAACTTCAACCAACCTAAAGTGCATGTCAGTTTGTAACAACCAACCTAGGAAGAAAGCACGGGGACTCACATCCTCCTATAGCAGAACTAATTGTTATGATAGTTTGTCTTCACCTCGATAGGTGCTATTCGACCTAGGACAACTACTGAGTGAATGCCACTGGGAGACTTAGATCAACTCAAGCAAAGTCAAGGGGAAAGGGACCTCAGGGGGACTTATCCTAAACCTCAAATATACTTGACCTAGTAAGTACATAATGATTAGTTTAGAAAGAAAGTGTGAGGACTCACATCTTCTCAAACAAAATCAATCATGAGGTAGTTTACTAGCTGAGTAGTGAAGTCTACCAAACTAATAAGGTGCTCATTGATTTGCAATGATCAAGTCAGGAAGAAAGCACGAGGACTAACATCCACCAGATAAGTGAGCACTGGGGTGACAGACTAGTAAGGTAGCATGTAAACCCGACCTAGAGTAGCTAATGAGTGAGTGCCACATGGGGCTTACTCCCACATCAAAATAGCCTGAGATAAAAGATATGTGTTTATTTCTGTTTGTGCTTGTGTTAAAGAGAATAGGATGCTGGTTGGGTTATCTCACACCTACTCTAAACACGCTTGGAGAATTTAATGAAATGGTGGAATGGATGGCAGCTAGGATTCCCACTAAGAAAGGTTGCCGCTTAGGTTCTCTCACACCTAACTTAGTTGTGCAAGTCAAAATAGGATGCCTCTTGGGATCTCTCACACCTATTCTAGTAGTTCTTGTAAATTATGTTTGATTTGTGTTTGTGTTGTGAAAGAGGGATAGGATGCCTCTTAGGTTCTCTTACACCTATCCTAACATGTCGTGGAGGATTCGCAAGACAAGAAAATAATGCTTCAAAAGATGAGAAGATTTTGATGAATTGGAATAAAATTTTGTTCTTCTAATGATAATTATTTTCAATAAGTTAATAGGATCCTCCTTGGTAGGCCTTTTCTATGACAAAAGGGCCTTCCTAAGTGGGTTCAAACTTGCCTCCCATCTTTTGACGAGCAACAATTAGTCTCCTTAGGACTAATACAAGTTCTCCTACTTGAAAGGCCCTAGGGCGGATCAGCTTGTTGTGAGCTTGAATCATTTTGGCCATGTACAACACAAAATTTTGGCACGCCCGTTGGCATCTCTCCTCCAAACCTTTGAGCTCTTCTAATCGTAACTTTGCATTCTGCTCTATAATGATCTTGCTTCCCATTGCTATCTTTAGTGATGGGAGTTGAACTTCTAATGGTAGAATGGCTTCAGACCCATACACTAAAGAGAACGGGCTAGATATGTGGTGTGGTAGGCCCACAAGACTTCAACTAACTGCTCATGCTACTATCGCTTGTTGTCATCAAGTGTCTTATTTAATATCTAGATGAGAGTTTTGTTGAATACTTCTGCTAGGTTGTTCACTCTAAGGTAGTAAATGGTGGAGTATCCCCAATCTATACAATGTCTTTTGGCGAAGCTGTTAATCTTGATGCTCTTGAATGTAGTACCATTATCAGATATAATTTATCGAGGCACCCCAAACCTATATATGATATGGTTCCAAAAGGCCGAACGAATGGGATTGCCTCTGCCCACTTAGAAAAGTAGTCGGTGGCAACTAAGATGAACTGATGACCCTTAGAAGAAAGAGGATTGATAGGACCCACAATGTCAGTACTCCAACACTCAAATGATTATGAGGCCAATGTAGGGTGTAGAATATTGGGTGGTCGATGTAGGACCACTCCGTGTACCTGACACTAATGGCATCTTCTAGATACATCCATGCAATCTGTAATCATCGAAGGTTAGTAGTATCCTAGTCTCTTGATCTTTGCTTTCTTCTTTAGACTAGATTGGTGTACTCCGCATAGACCTGAGTGTACTTCAGCATGATCATATGGGCTTCATGTTTGTCCAAGCAGCATAACCACATTTCATCGAAAGACCGTCAGTAGAAGGTGTCATCCATGAGAGCATAGAAGAGAGCTCACGATTTTATCTTATGGGCTTGCAACTTCTCTTGAGGTAGTTTGCTGGTGTTCAAGTAATCTATGAACGGTTGCCACTAATCCAGCTCCTTGTCCTTATTGGCAACAGCATCCTCCCCTTCAAGAGAAAGTCTCTCGATGAGCTCAGCATCAAGAAGGGATAGGACTTGTCTGTTTTGGACCCTTATTAGAATAGACTCATCTTCCGGACATGCTAATTCTTTAACAAGTTTGGCCAAAGCATCTGCTACTGTGTTCTCTACTCAGGGAACCATATAGATGGTGAGTTCATGGATTTGGACCAACAACTTCATGGTATACTCATGGTAATAACAAAGCTTAGGTTTGAGAACCTTGTAGAACCTGACAATCTGGTTGATGATAAACTGAGAATCCTTATTGATGTTGATGCTCTTGACACATACTGTAATGGCTAACTCTAGACCAGTAATCAAAGCCTCATACTCAGCTTCATTATTGATGTAGGGATTGGAGAGATAGTATGAGAATCTCATCACATCGTGGTCTCGAGTTAAGAGAACTATTCCTACCCTTGCCTTTCTTGGAAGAGTAGATTGTGGTTCTTCTCCTTTATGAAAGGAAGCCTCACCATCAAAATACATCTCCCAATGGCGGTTGTCAACCTCCCCTAGGTTCATGATTTGTTCGTCAGGGAGATCATCACTAAGCGGAGAATCAATAAGAAGTGAGTGTGCTGCTAAGAAATCCGTTGGTGCTTGTCCTTTCACCGCACAGAGGAGTATAAATATGATATCAAACTGCAAGAGAATCATGGACCAACATGCCAAATGACCGGATAGCGTTGGCCGTGTCATGAGATACTACAGTGGATTGGTTCTGGAAATCAAGTTCACCTCATGAGAAATCATATAGTGTAGTTGCTTTTGGGATGCAAAGATTAAAGCTAGGCAATATTTCTCAATAGGTGGGTAGTTTGCTTCAGCAGGGATCAGACGATGACTGAGGTAGTAGTAGAGAGCACTCTCCTTCTCTTCATCATTGGAAATAAAGCACTGAGGGAGTTGTCCAATGCAGCAGTGTAGATGATGAGTGACTTGCCCAGGATATGGGCTACTAGAACTGGCAGCGTCACCAAAATACTGGTTGATATCTTCAAAGGCATGTTGGCACTTGTATCTCACTTAAACTTGGCGTCCTTTTTGACAAGTGTTGAAAATGGCTTGCATCTCCCCGATAGGTTGGAAATAAAGTGTCTTAGATATGCCAACCACCTTGGAAAGATCTGAGTTGAGTTAAACTTTTGGGAGGTGGCATTTTTAAGATATCATTAATCTTTTCTGGATCTATTTCTATTCCCCAGTGTCGAACAATAAACCCAAGGAATTTTTCTGAAGCTACTTCGAATGCACACTTCAGGGGATTCATTCTGAGGTTATATTATCTTAACCATTTGAAAACTACTCTCAAGTCAAAGAGATGGTCTTCCTTTTCTTTACTTTTGACTACTAGATTATCAACATAGCACTCAATCTGATGATGGATGATTTCATTGAAGATTTGAGTCATGGCTCATTGGTATGTAGCACCAATATTTTTAAGGTCGAAAGGCATGACCTTATAACAATAGATTTCAATCGGGGGTTAAAAAGTAGTGTTTATTTCATCCTCAGGGGCCATCTTGATTTGGTTGTAGCCAGATGACCAATCCATGAAGGAGAAGACTACATGAGATGAGGTGATGTCCACCATTAATTCTGGTATAGGAAGAGGAAACTCATCCTAAGGACATGCTTTGTTTAAGTCCTTGAAATTGACGCATATGTGAATTTGGTCATTCTTCTTCTTAATTGGGATGACACTGGCTAACTAGGTAGGGTTTTTCTTTCCTGATAAAACTAGCATCGATTAGTTTCTTAACTTCAGAAATGACATATTCTTCGATTTCTAATCGCATGCGTCTAGAAGCTTGCTTGATAAGGTTAGCATTAGGATCTATTGCTAATTTTTAGACTGCTATGTTAGAAGATAATCTGGGCATTTCTTTATGGCTTCATGCAAAGCAGTCCTTAAACTCAATCAATAGCCTAACTAAGTGATTGGTTTCTTCTTCATTCAGTAATGAACTGATGTATGTCAGGCGTGGATTTTCTTCCATCCCAAGGTTAATTTCTTTAAGCTTGTAAATTGTTGAATGGATCTCTTCTTTGAATTTTGGCAGTGCATATTTGATTTAGAGATCTTCTGGATCATCTAAAGTTTCTAAACACACATCCTCATAAGAGTTAGTGTAGTGTGAAAAGAACCTATCAGATTTCAGATGATTGGTGACAACTAGGTAGTAATCGTCATCATCGACTAGACCAACTGCATCATCCTAGTCCCGCCTTGATTCCTCCATTCCACGCCTTCTGTACTGACCCGCCCCTTAGACCATGTATAAGGAATCAAACCCTTTTTTGCAAGATTAAGAACACAATGTGAGTACCAATCAAAAGGTAATTTCTTTAATTTTGTATGTAAATTATCCTCAAGTGCTACATCAGTTTCTAGACTTGAGGATGATGATCCCAATAGGAATCTCTTCATCTTGGCATCCATGGAAGACTAAGTGGCTTCCTTAACTACTAAACCTTCAACTTTTTGAGAGAAAAGTGAGGTTAGAGCTAAGATTTCTAACTGCTACCTGATAGTTTCACATAAATTTGATTCAAATACATTCCTGCTTTGCTTGGAGGCCTAGTCTTTGTCACTGTCTGGCTCAAGTTTCACCTCCAATGAAACCCACTGAGAGAGGCTAGCTAGTATGCAAATCACATTAGACTCATCTTTCGAGCTGGATTCCAAGTCTATGTGAATTATAGGGGTACTCTTATGAACTGGAACATAACCCCTATTGGTTGGTTGCCAACTAGGGCATCTTCCACCTCTGAAACTTCCTCTATGTCTACCTCTACCTAGTGGAGGTCAAGTCATCCTACCCATATGTCCATATGATGGAATGAACTGTGAGTGGAATGTGACATGCGGCTCTACTTCTTCCTTAATGTCCTTTTCTCGTTCACTTGGATTTTCATTTTTCTTTTCTTTTTCTTTTTCTTTTTCTTTTTCTTTTTCTTTTTCTTCTTTTTCTTTTTCTTTTGCATTTGAATTTTGACCAAGTTTATGAGAAAATATATTTTTAGGAAGATAGTAGATCGCATCCTCATATATCTCAACCTCTCTGATTAAAAATGGCTTCTCATCACCTTTAACATAGTACTCAATCCCATTCTTTCTAAACTTGATGCATTGATGGAGGGAGGATGGAATCATCTTACTGTGATGTATCCAAGGCCTACCGAGCAAAGCAGTGAACAAAGTGTTCAAATCAATGATATAGAACTTTCCAAATACCTATATCTAAAGGTAACACTACTGAAACTAAATCCCTCTCACCTTGTTCATTGAATCCTCAACATCATCGATCTCCTCGTGGAGATGTCAATCCTTAACAGGGTCTTTCATAATGTTCACCGATGCACCTGGATCGACAAGAACCCTGGAAAATCTGAATCTGCCCATGTCCACTATAATGTATAGGGGATGGTTGTGCTCCATGTCCCTCAGAAGAATGTCTTCATCTATAAAATTGACTCCTTCTACTTCTCTGGAATAATGTAACCCCTCTCTAATAGCGATCAGCTAAGCTAAGCATATCTTTGGATCAAGAAGAGCCTTGATTAATGATTCCCTCATCTCTTTGGATAAGATAAGGGCATCATATATGCTTAACATAGATGGCAACTTTCTTAAGTGAGAGAGGACATTATAATCCACTCTAGGCTGATCCTCCATAAGCATGTCCAAGGGTGGAGCATCCTGGAGAGGGGCTTCTCGATCATCTGAACCAATGACTTATTTACCCCTTTCTTGAGGTGCTGCCCTAGGAGGTAGAACCTTGCCACTACAGAGGTTGACTTCAGTGATCTCTTGTGGTAGGTTAGTGGAAGATTCTATCTACTCGTTAGGCTCACTTACAACTTCTCCTATGGGACCCTCAGAATCAGATGATTCTAAGTCTATCTTAAGAGGTGAACTCGTAGTATTCAAAGAAAGAAAATCCAACTCTGAATCAGAATGAGGAAGATTGGAGTTATAATTAGGAAAGAGTTGGACTAATTAGATAACCCATCAGATGTGACGCAGATGTAATTCAAACAAGCTTTATTTCTTGATTTCTTGGATTTTAAAGGAGGTACATAGTAGAAATTAAGTAATGTACTATGGGTGAGGGATTTGATTCCCTCATCCATCGATACAAGATGTCTATTAGAGGAAGAGCTAGCTGAAGTAGAACTGTTTGCTGATGTAGTAGCTGCAACAGTGGACTAGAGGCTGGGCTCGAGCCTTGGTTACGCTACTTTGCTATCCTGAGCTAGTGCAAAATGCTACTTTTGCTACTGCTTCTGAGCTCCTACCTTCCCCAAGTTGTCCTGGACAACTTGCAAACCTTTCTTGATGTTGGAGGTTCGAGCTACCTTAGGCACCTGCAAGGAAAGTTTCTAGATTTTGGATATAATCTTCTTAGAGGTTTGGGATAAGGAGATATCCCAACCTTCTTTAGTTTTGAGAGGATCGCAGGTATCCCCAAGGATTACCCTAATAGAACTAGATGGTTGTTCAACAAGGTATTTCTTTGGGACAACTATGGCGCCTGTCTTGAAGCTATGCTCAAGCTAGTCCTTGAATGTAAAGCAACCCTCCAAAACATGACCTAACATGTGGTGGTATGGGCAAAAGTTAGGATCATTTCTTTTTTCCACTTCCTCCAGCCTTCTAGGCTAGCGTAGCTAAAAATCAGATTTTTTTAAGAGATTCTTAAAAATTTTCCTGATTACCTTCCTCTTAAATGAATATGGTTTGTTTAGTTTATCCATAAGAGTAGGTGGATGGTAGCTAGCTGGCGGCAGGTATGTGTACCACTGTTGTTATGTATATGGCTAAGGAGGAGGTGGCGAAGGTCGTGGAGGTTGTTGTGGTAGCCGGTTGGATGGCCTCGGTGGTGGTATAGGAGGTGGAAATGATGGCTGGCCGAGGTTTTCCCCACTCTCACTTATCACTACCCAGGCTTCTTCTTATAAGCTTTATGTGGCTTTGGCTTTGTTGATTGATCTAGAAAAGGCAATTATTTGGCTTCTCCTTATTAGCTAGCCACCTTATTGATTAGCTTCTCAAATATTTTGATGATAAAACCTTTGAGCATGAAGGCGACTAGGCCATGAATATTCTTTAGAAGAATTTTAATGGCATGTTGTTTAGACAGCTACGGTTCACATTTCATACTCAAATTATGCCATTTGAGAATATATTCAATGAGGGACTCACCAAGGTGTTGTTGACCCACAATGAGATCGTCAACAGTCACCCTTTGCTGAGCTCCAGCCAACCTCTTGATGAAGAGTTGATCCAACTCAGCAAAAGTTTTCATGAAACTATTGGAAAGTTCAGCGTACCAATCGAAGGCTATAAAGATTAAACAAAGGAGAATTACACCAACATTGTAATATCGGCTCAAGGCAAGTGCGTGTCGCCTTGGGTTCCCATTGCCATCGAAGCTCTTGAAAGAAGGTGGAATGAAACTCTTAGGATATTGGATGGCATCAAATTCCTCTGGGTATGGTCTACCCTTTGGAACTGATGATCCTCTTTGGGCTTGAGCCAACGCTTCTCTCACCTACTGCTCAACTATGGTTTAAATGTCATTTTCTTGTACAGTGGTACTATTCACTACCTTCCTATACAAGCTGGTGCTACCCTGCTCTACTAGAGGCAAAGTCTTGGCTAGATCCAAGACATGCAACAACTCTGGCTGACTAATCTCTGTAATAGTAGGATGCACTGTTGGGGCTTAGTTCTAAAGTGCCAAAATAACTGCTAGCAAGTCTTCAAGCCTCTTCCTCATCCTATCTATTTATTCATCCTTTTTACTTTATTTATTGAAGGAGGTGTTTGGTTGAGTGAGCTGTGTCATCCTACTCGCCCACAACACCTTCCAAAGTCCACTAATCCCTAAAATCAGGGGAGCCTTCCCCATCAAGGAAGCCAACAAGTGGGTGTTAGCTTGTACTTGGGCAGCAAGGGGAACAACTGGGTGCACTGAAATTGTAACTGCTACTTCTACGGGAACTGCCACACCCATCCTCTTCAGTGAGGGAATCTTTGACTCAGATGGCATCTTAACCTAGATGATCGGCTTCTACCCGGTCACCATGCTCCTGCTAACTGTTGTGAGGGTGGTCCCCTCACATATGATCCTAGCCCCCTCAAAGCCTCGGCTAAAATGAATGAGGGTGAAGGGACTATGGGAGGTCATCCATCCAAAGGAAATGTGAACATGTACTTCTGTGCTACCATTGAACTGAAATGAAACTGACTGAAAGTCTGCAATATTGAAAAACAAACCCGAATCAGATTTTTGCTTAAATTTATTTTTTAGAATTTGAACCCACAATCAATAATTTGGATATGTTAAATGGGGCTCTTTGATTTTAGAGAGAGATTTTAAGTTTAGAATTGGAAAAGAGATTTTTGAATGTAGAATCCATTTTCAACAAATTTGTGTATGTTGAAAATGGGTTCAAAAATTTTTGGAGAGATTGATGCTTCTATAGGTTCATATTTGAATTTGATTTTTTTTTAAATTATTTAGGGACTCATCATTTAACAAATTTGAGTATGTTAAAGTAAAGGGCCAATTGATTTTGTTTTGATTTGTGATTTTTGGAATTTACTCACTTAGCAAATTTTGGTATGCTAGGTGAGGTGTTTGAAAATAATTTTCTTCTTCTTTTTGTTTACTTGTTTGTGAATTATGTGTGAATTTGAAAATGGAATCTTCACTTAGCAAATTTGGGTATGATAAATGAAGAATCCAAATGTTTTATTATTTTTGAAAAGAGGGTCTTTACTTAGCAAATTTAGTTATGCTAAATAAAGGATCAAATGTGTTTTATTTTTGATGATTTTGAAAAGAGGATTCTTAGCAAATTTAGGTATGCTAAGGAAATCCAAATGTGCTTTTGATTTTTGATAATTTTTGAAAAGAGGATTCTTAGCAAATTTAAGTATGCTAAGGAAATCCAAATGTGTTTCATGTTTTGATTTTTTTTGAAAAGAGGATTCTTTACTTAGCAAATTTAGGTACGCTAAATAAAGGATCCAAATGTTGTTTGAATTTTAATTTTTGAAAAGTGGATTCTTTACTTAGCAAATTTAGGTATGCTAAAAAAAAGGATCCAAATGTTGTTTGAATTTTGGTTTTGATTTTGATTTTGATTTTCAAAAAGAAGATTCTTTACTTAGCAAATTTAGGTATGCTAAGTAAAGGATCTAAATGTAGTGTGATTTTTTATTTTGAAAATAGGACCTTCACTTAGCAAATTTGGGTATGCTAAATGAAGATCAAATGTGTTTTTTTTTTTGAAAAAGGAATTCTTTACTTAGCAAATTTAGGTATGCTAAATGAAAGATCCAAATGTTGTTTCAATTTTGGTTTTGAATCTAATTTTGCTTTTAAAAAGAGAACCTTCACTTAGTAAATTAGGGTATGCTAAATGAAAGATCCAAATATGTTTGAATTTTCAAAAGGATGATTGATAATTTTATTTTGAAAAGATGATTGTTGATTTTATTTTTGAAAATTATTGTTGATTTTGTTTTGGAAAGATGATTATTAATTTTATTTTTGAAAATGATTGCTGATTTTAGCTTGAAATTGAAATCTTCATTCAATAAATTGGATGAAGATGTTCATTTGCGCTTTTGAAAAATATGATTTTGGATTTTATTTTTAAAAAGATGATTGTTTATTTTATTTTTGAAAATGAAATCTTCATTCAATAAATTGGATGAAGATGTTCATTTGTGCTTTTTAAAAATATGATTTTTGAGTTTATTTTTGGAAAAATATGATTATTAATTTTGTTTTGAAAATGAAATCTTCAATTAATTGAATGACGATATTCATTTGTGATTTTTGAAAATATGATTGTTGATTTTATTTTTGGAAAAGATGATTGTTGATTTTGTTTTGAAAATGAAATCTTCATTCAATTAAATTGAATGAAGATATTCATTTGTGCTTTTGGAAAATATGATTTTGGATTTTATTTTTGAAAAGATCCTACATATAATAATCATGAAGATCATTAGATGATGTTGATTTTTGTGCAAAACATTTTATTATGTGCATTTTGAAAAAGTGCTTTTTGAAAATGATGTTTTTATAAATGATTTTTTTTTCTTTTGGAATGAACCTTACCTTACCATGGAAATGGTGAGAAGGAAGTATTTAGTTTATTTCTCTTTATTAAATTTTTATTTTTAACTATTGGGGAAACCTAACAGGTCCTAAAACCTAAAGGATGTTGGCTAGCTTAGCTTAATGATGAAATAAACTAAGTGCCAATAGAAAAGAATGATAGTCTTGGATTCATATAAAATACAAACTCACTATTGATACTTGGAGACAACGATCATTTACCAAAGATGGAGAGAGAAACCATCCCCAACGGAGTTGCCAGATAAATCTGTGAGAAAATTATTTTCATCCTACATCAATCTATCATTTTGAGAAAAATAGATGAATAACAAAAATAAACAACTTTCTTGTGTTGGACACCACATAGATCCGCAGATGTTCTTATTAGAGTGATTGGGTATGACATTAAGGAATGTTGTACTATCTCGAGAGATAGAAGTCACCATCCTACAATGGACCAAGTACCTTAATAAGAACTCCTAAGGATTATGGGTGTTCAGATGTACCAGCAATTCTTCCCCTACTTTACATGAAAAAGTGAAGCAGGGTTTATTTTAAACTAGGTTCGTTAAGTTCCCTATGGAGGCAATCCCCCATAGTTAATTATATTCTAATGAATGAGATCCCTTAACAATACTCTCAATTAAGGTAAATGATCGTTGTCTCCAAAGATTTCAAAGATAAGACTATCAATCAATTGGTTTATTTTTAGAAGATCAAGTGTGATTGATCAAGAGGAGGGAAATATTATTGAAACCAAAGGAGGATAAGTAAGGGATGCTTATGATACTAGAAAGCCTAGTAAGCATCCCAAACTATCATATGATTGGGCTTTATATTTTTTAAAATTGAGGTAATTTATTTGTTTGAGTTGAATTTTTATTAGAAATCTAGGGCTTACAATTTCATGACACAAGATCATGGAAATGCCTAAGAGGTGAGGATTTATGTTTGCAGCCCACAAAGAGAAGTAGCAACCTCTGAACCTAAACCTAGGGAGCTTTGATGAGGGCCAAGGCATGGCTTAAATTGAAGGTGAAAATGGGCATATGGTTTACCTCCACAAGAGAAGATAAACCACTCGACTGTTGGACTTACAACTGCCTAGTGGTGGCCTCCAACTAACTCCTCCTATGATTTTAAATACATGTAGGCAAGTCAAATGCTTTTACAAGATAGCTAAGTTATTGCCTATTTAGAAAGAGACTAAGTCTTTAAACTCACTCTCTAAGAGACTAGATCATGTATGACATGATTAATGACTTAAATCTAATACAAATTTTTGTTATATTTTATTTTCATTTTTGAACAATTGATTTGATATAGGCTATAGGATTCATATGCCTAATGCATGAGAAATTTGATTATGGGCAAAAATCAATAAGAAAAGAGGGGTGTTTCCACCATGGCTCTCAAAGGTCAAGCCAAGGGTGGATGCCCTCCATAAAAAGAGTGAAACAAGATGCTTTTTATGCATAATGTGAAAATATACAACATCCAGCAAAGGGGTTGCTAAATCTTTTATCTTGTTTTATAACCTAGGCTTTAGGTGAGGTTATGAGTTATTAATTTTTAGTTTTTTGTTGATTAATTAGATAAAAAATTTATTTTTTTTCTCTAAGAGCCTAATTGCATCCAGGCCATTCATCAGCAATGAAGAAACCAGGAAAAATATGTCATCTTAATGCACAAGCTAAACAAACATCAAACAATTTATAAAGCTAGGGCAAAAAAATAAAAGGCCTTTTATGGTCGAACTCCACCACGCAAACCTAAAATAGCCGAGCTCTACCCTTATACAACCCAGATTACAAATGAATTAAATATAATCAAGAAGGAATTTATGTTATGGGGTGTATTCATTCTTCATTTCTTCTTTTATTTCTTCTTTCTTCTTTTGGATGGTTAGAATGTGATTGCTCTGAAGGCTTCACATGGTACATAAGACATAGTCTTATGACCAATGTTCATCCTAATCCCCCTTAAAAATCATTTCAAATTTTAATTGCAAAATTACATGAAAATGGAAAAAGTAAATTTAACCAAAAACCTGTAAAATAGATATTAGCCAAACAAACCACACAATCCCAAGCATTTATTTGAATAAATTGGACTTAGCACCCCACACATGGATAACCAAGTCCACCTAGCCTATTTTGGATTATACTTAAGGGTATAAGCAACCTGCATAGCAAAATCATTTATATTTTTTATTAAAGTGCCCCTTAAGCATAATCTCCTGCAGAAGATAATGGTTAGACTAAGATCGCCCTACCATTCAGTCTTTGCACATACACCCTAACATCTAGACTAAAACATAACATCATAAAATAAAATCAAGCATCAAACCATGCACCACCTTAACATAGGACTAGAAATGGTAACTTAGCCTAATGTGCGTGTCATTTAAGGCTTGTGAAGTATGTCTTAGTTAGGCTTTAAGGTTAGAATTTTCTAAGTATGAAAGGGTTCAACTTAGAGGGTGGTTTCATTTAAATGAAGTAGTTGATTTGGTTAATTTTATTTGATGATTTGATTTAGTTTGAATGAACCTACAATTAATTACTAAGTGTTGTAAAGAGAGAAAAAGAGAAGAGAACTTCTCTTTCCTCCCTACCTAAAGTAATTTCTAAGGTAGATTCATTAATGGTTTTTATTAAGTGAATATTTTATTATGTATTTTATTACTCCTAAGTTTAGATTTACTCTAAATCAACCTATTCAAATAAGAAAGGCATTTTAGGATTAACTAAAGTGAATTAATATCATAAAACACACAACACTTTATTTCTTCCCAACATGTGTAACATGCATATGGATGAACCCTAAGCATATCTATAAATGCAAATGTAAATATTTAGCACACCTTAATGATGAATGCTAAGAGATATTGCTAAAAAAAATTTGGATGTTCTATGATTCATGATTTTTGTTAAGTAGAAAAGAGAGGGATTCTTTTATCCATTATTCATATGCACATTTACATGTATGAAAGACATAAGTAAGTATGCTGCTATTATTTTCTACACCAGTGGTATAAGGTACAAGACCTACTTGGGGGTACTTAACTTTTCTTAAATACATGTCCATGTACAAAAAGAAATGAATGAAAAAAGAGTCAAGCAAAAGATTTTTATGTTTGTTTGGTTATGCAATTTACATGTGTAAATGTTAAGATCCTTCTTAAATGATAACATAAGAATGAATAGGAATAGATTTAAGTAAGTGTTGTATTCTTTTCAAATGAACTATACACTTTGTAAATCCTATTCAACACAATGTTAAAAGAGAAGAGAAGGAAAGTCACATAATGCACATCTTATGTTATACTCAAAAGCAAACTTATAAGTAGTTATAAGTATCAAACCTTTCATTTGTAATGTTTGATTTATAAGTTTTGAAAATAATTTTGGATTTAATAGTGATAATAGTCATTCATATTCTTACTTTAGCCAAAACATGCAATTTGACATAAAAGAAACATTTTATTTTTATTTTATTTATCAAAAGGCATGCATGCATGATTTCATGTGACATACAGCATTTAGCATGCTAGGAAAGAAATAAAGTGATGTAAGCATGTAATTTTATTCACCCTAATTAAATCCTAAAGACAATCCTATGGAATAAGATCATTTAAAGAGAATCAAAATTATTTAAAGGAATTTTTAGTTTTGTGTTGAGTTTGAATTGATTTTAGAAAATGTGAAATGGTTTGCTGGTCCTAACCCATCTCCCACATGTGTGTGTTATTTTAGTTTAATTTTTAGAACCATTAAGTTGATTTTATATTTTTTTTAGGTTAGGGTGTAAAATAAGTTCATTAATTATCCCTTACCTACACCTCCTTAACATAATTATTCAAACAATTATTAGCCAACATATGATATGCAACCACATTGAATTTAAATCAATAATACTCCCTAGGAAAGAAAGGGCCTAAAGGAATTGACTCATAATTATTGATTAATTAAGCTAAGGGGTTTAATTAAGTACTTTCATAACCCTTCTCACACATGTAGGTTGGATTTGATTTTCTTAAGCTTACTAGATTATTGAACACCTAAGTATCTACCCAAGAAAGGATTGATTAAGTGACTAAGTTTCTGGATTAATTTTTAATTTTAAGTTTAGTTAATCAAGCTATTTAATGAAATGATTAAATCATTAATCAACTTGTAAATTAATTAATTTTTCATTCAAATGAAATAGACTTAGGGGAAAAGATTTGGAAAAGGCATCCTAACCTCATTCCCTAAGTCTATCCACTATTCCAAGATGATTAATGAATTTAATTAATAAATTTATCATCATTTAATTAGTTAATTAATCATTTAATTGATTAATGGAGTAATTAGAGATGAAACAAGTAATTACCTAAATTAATCCAATAATAAATTTCAAGAAAATCATAGGAGGCAGAGGTCATCCCACTAATTAACCCTAAGAGTTTGGAATTAATCATTAAAGTAATTAAAGAGTAATTAGCATAATTACATCCCCAATAAAACTCAAATTGTGCAAAGTTTACTGTTTAAAATAAATTAAACTTAATTTTATATTATTCACCTTTGAATTATCTTTAAAATGGAGTTGAGTTTACATTTTTGGATTTTCCTACATTTACTCATGTATTTTTAAAGTTTCTATGATTAAGGAATAATTAAATAGCCTAATTATATAACTAATCCCACCGGAGCCATGTGGACCACTGACGTGGTGCTCGCTTTCCATGTGGTGCGACGAGATTGGTTATTTAAGTTGTAAAATTGGTGGCACAGTCGACTGGCGGCACTATGTGTTTTCTCCTTAGACCGTCGGATCTTTGATCAGATGATCAGGATTAAACCTGTGGATCTAAAGGGATTAAAATGTGGGACCTAATCAGATTAATTAGGATCATCCATCCAGAACACATGGGATGGACTGTCCATGATTCATCTCGCTATGCTATGATCCGAGCTCACTTGAGCTCGGACTGAGTAGGGATTCAACCCACACCATCAAGAGGCAATAATAAAGACATCCAACGATCAAATTCACTTGGGATGATAGTTCCCTTCACAAAAGACCAAAGTAAATCTAGCCTAAACTCAGTTTTGAGGTATACCTTGTCGGAGGATATCACTAGCGCTCCCAACCATTAAGGTAGCTTCATCTAGTGGAGACAAAGCCCTGTTGAAGGTTTGAAGGCTTGAGGTGGAGTGGATCTTCCTATTGGCCAAAGTGAGCTCCAATGGCTTGTGGCTTTGGTCTAGCTCCTCCTTTTCGTGGCTTGATTGCTTGGGATTTGATTTGAGTGAGCTTAATTGGGTCCTCTGATGATGTTTGAAAGAGCAATTAGAGTTTGCTTGTCAATTGAGCAAGATGAATTTCTCACTCACCTCCCCTATTTTTGGTTTAAGCAAAATCAAAAATGGAGAATTCAATTGAGCTTGAGAGACCTTAGGAGGGATTGGCAATGCTTCCTCTGAGTTCCCTCTAGCTCAGTCGAGTGCAAGTGATGTGAAATGAAGTGGAATTAGGGGGAGTATATCTCCTCCTACAAGAATCGGATGGCCGAGCTTCTCCTTGCCATTTTTATCAAATTGATCACATGGAATGGGTTGGTTAGGTGGTTTTGAGTGCCAGGTGATTCAGTTTTGGTAAAGAAAGGGAGTGGTGAAGTTGCACATGTGTTTGTTTTAGAGTATGGAGTGATTCCATATGCTAAATATCTATTGTGTGGTCAATTTTGGCCTTGGGTTGGATTGGGCTAACCCAAATTCATTGGGTCATGTGCACCACCCTCATTAGTGTCCATTTGGTCCACTAAGAGGGTGCTAAGTGGACATGAAAAGGATTTGACCAAATTCCAAGCAAAATTGGCCATAGGTTACCCCTTGACCTAGGGGTAAAATGGTCATTTAGATTTTATTTAAATTTAAACAGATTTGGAATAGTTTGAAATTGGGTTGGTCCAAATTTCAAAGAATTTGGAGTTGATTTGATGTCATTTGGCTCACGTTGACCCGTTTAGGTCAAAATGGGGCAACTTAAGTCAAGTTGACCAATTGGTTAAATTGGGTCAAACCAAGAGTTGGGTCAAGTTCATATGACCATTTGAAATATTTTGGCATCATTGGTTTGGTTTAATTTGGTTTATATTTAGTTTTGGTTCATTTGATTTCATTTAGGTCAAATGAGTCAAGTCGACCAATTTAAACCATTTGACCCAATTGGGTTAAGTCATGGGTTGGTTTAGGTTTAGTTGGTCATTTGAAATATTTTATAAGCTTTAGTTTTAATCAATTTTGGTTTGGTTTAATTTTGGCTTGATTTGACCTTTTAGGTCAAGTTAGGTTCATGGTCAATTGGGCTAGGTTGGGTCTAGTTGGCCAATTAGGGATGTGGTCAAGTTCAACAAGTGATTTAGAATGAACTTGACCCATTGGTTGCAATTGATTTGGCTTAGATCAAGATCTGACATATTTTGACTTATCAGGTCAACTTGGGTCAAGTGGCCAATTGGGATAGGTTAGGCTCAAATAATGACTTGGTCAAGTTTAAACATTGATCATAAACTAGTTTACATCAATAGTTTTAACCAATTTGTCCTATGGTGGATTTTGGCTACTTTAGGTTTCATTTGGGTCAAATGTTGACTTGATCAAAGCTAGTTTGACTTATTTTGATCCAATTTGAGTAATTGATCATCTAATGATGATTGTGGCTCACAATTGAGGCTTAGATGGGCTTAGTTCAATCTAATTTGGGTAGGATTAGAGTTTGGCTCAAAAAGGTGCTTTAGGTCACTTTGGGTCAATTGACTTGATCAAGGCTTGATTCAAGTTTGGTTGAACTCACATACGAACTTATGATTGAAAAATAAATCCATTTGCAAGTGATTTGGAGTCAAATGGGTTTTGATTCATTTGACAATTTCAAGTTCAAAGGATGAGCATGGGTTGATTTGGGTTTGAGTTTTGAATTTATTTTGGGTTTGATAATTAAAGTTTATGTTTATATTTAGTTTCATGACTGAAGGATTGATTGAATCATGAAGAAAATATAAGTGTTTGAATTGATTTGAGGTTGATTTAGGCAAGTTCAAGAATTTGACTTGAAAGGGTTTAGGTTGGATTTTGGTTAGATTTAGATTTGAGTTTTGAACTGGTTTTGGGTATTTTAGATTATATTTCATTTATATTTGTGAATATAAATGAGAATATAAATGGGTAATGAGAAAATATTTTGAATTTGACTTGATTTGAATTTGATTTGGGCTAAGTCCATAAGATGAAATCAAAAATGGCTTAGGAAAGATTTTGGATTTGGAATTCAATCATGGATGTCAATCATTTGGAATTGATTCATGATTTAAGAAAATTCATTGGAATTGATTTAAGGTTTGAGAAAATTAATTAAGTTGGAATTTGATTTGAATTTGATTTGGAATTGAAGTTAATTTGAATTGGAAGTTGATTTGGATTTCAGAAAATCAATTAAGCTGGAATTGATTTAAGTTTGAAGTTGGTTTGGATTTGGAGTTGATTTGAATTTGAAGTTGGTTTAGATTTGGAATTGATTTGAATTTGAAGTTTGACTTAAAGGAAGGAAGCAAATATTTGGTTCAAGCTATAGGGTAGGCAAGTTTTCCTAACACCCCTAAGGCATGATCTATTCCCATGGCTAACTCTTCTAAGTCTCTAAGGTTAGGTTAAGTGTCCACCTAGTCACTAGAAGTGTCTTAAGATTAAAGAAATCTTAGTGTCTAAAAGGAGTCCTATGCCTAAGACGGAGGGGTTGAGAGCTCATTCTAAAAATGAGGTTAACAGCATCTCTCCTCCAAATCTTCGAGCTCTTCTGACCACAACTTGGTGTTCTACTCCATTGTGACCTTGCTACCCATATCTATCCTTAGTGATGGGAGTTGAACTTCTAAAGGTAGAACGGCTTTGGACCCATACACTAAGGAGAAAGGAGTAGACCGACTTGGAGTTATGTATGTGGTGCAATAGGTGCACAAAGCTTCAACCAACTACTCATGCAGCTGTAGCTTATTATTGTCGAGTGTCTTCTTGAGTATTTGGATGAGAGTTTTGTTGAATGCTTCTGCCAAGCCATTTTCCCTTGGGTAGTAGATGGTACAGTATCTCTAATTTATGTTGTGTCTCTGGGCAAATTTGTTCATCTTGGTGATCTTAAATACAATACCATTATCAGATATAATTCATCGAGGCACCCCGAACCTATATACAATATGGTTTTTGAAAAATTGGAGCACATGCTGAGTTGTGACCTCTCTGAGTGGGATCACCTCCGGCCATTTGGAAAACTAGTTGGTAGTAGCTAGGACGAACCGATGACCTTTGGAAGAAGGAGGGTTAACAGGACCCACTATGTCAGTACCACCAACACTCTAATAGCCATGAGGCCAATGTTGGGTGTAGAATGTTGGGTAGTTGGTGTAGGACCACACCGTGTACCTGATATTGGTGGCATAACCTAGCTACGTCCATGCAATATGTGATCATCGATGGCTAGTAATATCATAGTCTCTTGATCTTCGCATTCACCTTCGGACCGGATTGGTGCACTCCACAAAATCTTGAGTGTACCTCGGTCACGATCTTATGAGCTTTGTGTTGGTCTAAATAACACAACCATATTTGATCGAAGAACCATCGGTACAAGGTGCCATCCATGAGAGCGTAGGAAAGTTCTCTCTGCTTCACCTGATGTGTTAGTGACTTCTCTTGTGGTAGTTTGCCTCTATTTAGGTAATCCATGAATGGTTGTCTCTAATCTGACTCATTGTCCTTCTTAGCAACAGCAACCTCCCCTCTAATAGAGTACCTCTCAATGAGTTAAGTATCAATAAGGGATAAGATTTGTCTATTTTAGACCGTTATTGATATGGAATCATCTTACAGATATACCAATTCCATAGCAAGTTTGACTAAAGCATCTACCATGACATTTTCTCCTTGAGGAATCTTGTAAATGGTAACCTCTTGGATTTAGGCCAGCAACTCCATAGTGTACTTATGGTAGTGATGGAGCTTAAGCATTAGGACTTTGTAAGACCCAATGATTTGATTAATGACTAACTGAGAATCCCTATAGATGTTGATATTCTGGATGCTTAAAGTAATGGCTAACTTCAGACCTGCAATCAAAGTCTCATATTCGGCTTTGTTATTAGTGCAAGGATTAGGCAAGTGATATGAGAATCTTATCACATCATAGTCCAGAGTTAGGAGAACTATACCTACACCTATCTTTTCTAGAATAATAGATTATGGTTCTTCTCCTCTTTGAGAAGAAGCCACACCATCAAAGTACATCTCCCAACAGTGAATGCTGGTGTCCCTTGAGTTCATGATTTATTCATCGGGGAGGTCATCACTAAGTAGAGAATCAACAGGAAGTGGGTGTGCTGCTAGGAAATTCTCTAGTGCTTATCCTTTCACCACACAGAGGGGTATGAAAGTAATGTCAAACTATGAAAAAATCATGGACCAAAATGCCAACCATCCAGATAGCTTCAGCCATGTCATGAGATATTGCAGTGGATTGATCCTAGAGATCAAGTTCACCTTATGAGAAAGCATGTAGTGCCATAGCTTTTGGGATGCAAAGATTAAAGCTAGGCAATGCTTCTCAATAGGTGGGTAGTTTGCTTCAACAGAGATTATATGACGGCTAAGGTAGTAGAGCGCATTTTTTCCCTTCGTCATTGGTTTAAGCCAACAAAATGCCAAGGGAGTCATTTAATATAGCAGTGTAGAGAATCAATGGCTTGCCCAGGATAGGGTTGTAAAAACTGGCGACATCAATAGGTAATATTTGATATCTTCAAATGCATGCTGACACTAGTCATCCCATTAAACTTGGCATCCTTTTTGATAAGTGTTGAGACTGGCTAACATCTTCCTGATAAGTTGGATATAAAGCATCTTAGATACGCCAAACTCCCTTGAAATGATCTAAGTTAAGTTAAACTTTTAAGGGGTGGCATTTCTAATATCACCTTGATCTTCTCTAGATCAATTTCAATTTCATGGTGTTGGACAACAAACCCAAGGAATTTCCCTGAAGCTACTCCGAATGCACAATTCAGGAGGTTTATTTTGAGGTTAAATTATCTTAACTGCTCAAAAATTGCTCTCAAATCAAAGAGATGATCTTCTATTTCTTTACTTTTGACTACGAGATCATCGACATAACACTCAACTTGATGATAAATGAGTTCATCGAAGATTCGAGTCATAGCCCACTAGTATGTAGCACCAGCATTTTTAAGGCTGAAAGGCATGACCTTATAGCAATAGATTCTGATCAGGGTTCAAAAAGCATTATTTTTCTCATCTTCATGGGCCATCTTTATTTGGTTGTATCCATCTGAGCCATCCATGAAGGAGAAGACTGTGTGAGATGAGGCAATGTTCACCATCATTTCTGGTATCGGTAGTTGAAATTTGTCTTTTGGACATGCCTAATTTAAGTCCCTAAAATTGATGCATATGCGAATTTGTTCATTCTTTTTCTTAACTGTGATGACATTGGCCAACCAGGTAGGATATTTTTCTTCCCTGATGAAGCCAGCATTGATCAATTTCTTGACAACTAAAATGGCCTATTGTTCAATATCTAATTGCATGCATCTAAGAGCTTGCTTGATAGGGTCAACACTAGATTTTATTACTAGTTTATAGACTACTATGTCAGGAGATAAACCAGGCATCTCTTCATAACTCCAGGTGAAGTAGTCTTTAAACTCAATCAATAGCCTAACTAAGTCATTAGTTTTAGTTTCATTCAACAAGGAACTGTTGTATATCAAACGTGGATTTTCTTCAGTTCCCAAGTTGATTTCCTTGAGCTCATCAATGGTTGACTCGATCTCTTCCTTGAACTCTTGCGGTGCATCTTTGACTTCAAAATCATTTGGTTCATCTGAAGTTTCTAAACACATCTCTTCATATAAGTTAGTGTGATTTGAAAAGAACCTGCCATATTCTAAATTATTGGTGATGACTAAGCAATAATTGTCATCATCGACTGGACCCACTGTACCGAATCCTAGTCCTGGTCTTGATTGAGAATGTATGTATTTGTTATCCCATAACCCCTTGAAGTAATCTGACCTGTGTTTAGACCAAGCATGTAGAATCAATCCTTTCTTTGCTAAATTCAGAACACATAATGAGTACCAATCAAAAGATAATTTTATTAAATATTTATCTGAATCATCCTCAAGTTCTACATCAACCTTTGAGTCTACACATCTGTGGATGACTTGAGGGCTTCCTTAACTACCAAACTTTTTGAGAAGAAAGTGGGGTTTGATCTAAGGTTTCCAATTGATGTCTGATTGTTTCATATATAAACTTGGATACACTCATCCTTTGCTTTGGAGCTTGGTCTTCATCATTGTCTGGTTCAAATGTCACCTCTAAATTTACTGCTAAGAAGAGCTGGCTGGTGTGCTAATCATATAAGACTCATCCTCTAAACTAGATTCTAAGTCTATATGGATAGTGGGTGTACTCCTGATAGCTAGGACGTATCTCTTATTGGGCAGCCAATAAAGAGGTTTTCTACCCCTAGGACTTCCTTTGAACTGACCTCTTCCTTTACCTGGTGGAGGTCGATCATCCTACCCATGTGTTCGAATGGAGTAACAAACTGTGGGTGGAATCTAATATCGGGCTCCACTTCCTCCTCCACGTCCATCGTTCGCTCCCTTTTATTTTCTTTTTCTTTTTCTTCTTTATTTTCTTTTTCTTTTATTTATTAACTTTGGCCAAGTTCACGAGAATAGACTTTGAGATAGGTAGTAGGTCGCATCTTCATTTATGAAAACCTCATGAATTGAAAATGGTTTAAGTTCTCCTTTAACACAATAGACGATCCCACCCCTCACAAACTTCATACACTGATGTGGAGAGGATGGGACCATGTTTTTTTCATATATCCATGGCCTTCCAAGCAAAGTATTGAAAGATGTATTTGAGTCTATAATATAAAACTTAGCTTCAGTCTTCCAATCATCTATTTCCAAAGGCAACACTATGGAGCCTAAGGCCCTCTCGCCTTGTTCATTGAATCCTCTCAGCATCATCCTTTATTTTTGGAGTTTAGAGATGTTGAATCTCAAGTAATCAAGGGTTCTTAGAGTCATAATATTGATGGATGCACCTGTGTCAATTAGAACTCTAGATAGCCTGTATCTACCAACATCTATTGTAATGTAAAGAGGGCGGTTGTGCTCGGTCATCCCTATAAGTAATTCTTCATCACTAAAAGTAACTTCTAAGATGTCCTTTGAATGAAATTCCTCCTCTTCAGTAGCAGTCAGCTGAGCTAATCATATCTCAGGATCAAGTAAGGCCTTAATTAGAGATTCCCTCATCTCTTTAAATAAGACAAGGGTGTCGTATATGCATAATATAGCTAGTAACTTTCTAAGGTGAGCTAGGGCATTGTAATAAACTCTGGCTTCGTCCTCCATAAGTATATCCATATGTGGAGCATCCTGTGGAGGGGTTATCTGCTTACTAGAACCAATGACTTGGTTACCCTTATCCTGATGTGCTACCCTAGAAGGTAAAACTTTGCCACTATAGAGGTTTACTTCAATGACTTCATGTGGTGGGTTAGTGAAAAGTTCTACTCGATCATCGGGCAAACCTACAGCTTATCTTATGGGACCCTCAGAGTCTGTTAACTCCAAGTCAATCTCAGTGGGTGAACTTGATTGATTCAGAAAAGGAAAGTCTGATTTTGAATCATAAGAGAAAGGATCATAATATTTATTTTATTATTATCATTATTATTTAGACTTAGAGAGCTTTCAATTGAAATGAATTCATCAAGACTATCAAAAGTAGAGAGGATATAAGTAGAACCGGCTTTCTTCATTGATTTTTTTTAGGCGGAGGTACATGATAGAAATCAAGTAAAGTAAGCGGAGTGAGGGGTTTAGTCCCCTCGTCCACAGATACAATATTTCTGCTAGTAAAAGAAGAGCCAGATGAAGTGGTAGTAGCTGCAATGATGGAAGGAATGCTAGACTCGGACGGTGGTTATGCTACTTGGCTATCCCAGGCAAGTGTGAACTGTTGCTACTGCTGCTGAGCTCCCACCCTTCCTGAGTTGTCTTTGGCACTTGCAAACCTTTCTTGATGTTGGAGATTTGAGCTACCTCAAGCACCTCCAAAGAAAGTTTCTTGATCTTAGAAATAATATTTTTAGAGGTTCGAGATAAAGAAATATCTAAACCATCATTTATCTTGAGAAGATCACATGAATCCCCTAGGATTACTCTAACGGAACTAGATGGTTACTCCAGTAAGTAATCCTTAGGGATAATTATGGCACCCAACTTGTAGTTGTGCTCAAGCTAGTCATTAAAAGTGATGCAATCTTCTAAGGCATGGCCTAACATGTGGTGATAAGGGCAAAAGTAAGGATCATCACTCTTGCCACTTCTTCTAGCCTTTTAGGCTCTCATAGCTAAAAATTAAGTTTCTTTATGGGTTTGTTTAATTTATCTAGAAGAGTAGGTGAATAGTAGCTACCTAGCGGTGGATATAAGTACCACTAATGTGGAGGTGGTGGTGGCAGCCGCTGTGGTAGCTATGGTAATCGATATGATGGTCGAGGTGGTGGAAGAGGTGGTGAAAAATGAGTCTATTGAACTCGTGGTATCTCAAACTGAACTCTGGCTGGCTACTTCTCTCTATTTACTGACACAACTATCCATGGCCTCTTCTCAAATACTTTATATGGCTTGGCTTAGATGACTGGTCTTGGAAAGGTTACTATTTGACTTTCTCTTGTAGACTGTCACCTTATTGATTAATTTCTCAAAGGTTTTGATTGTGAAGCCCTTGAGCATGAAAGCAACCGGGCCATGGATATTCTTGAGAATAATTTTGATGGCATGTTATCCAGACAATTGTGGTTCGCATTTCATACTTAGGTTACACCACCTAAGACTGTAATTAATGAGGGACTTGTTGGGATTTGTTTTCTACAACAAGGTCGCCCACAGTTACCCTCTGCTAGGCTCCAGTAAATCTCTTGACAAAAAGTTGCTCCAACTTAGCAAACATCTTCACTAAATCATTGGATAATTTGGCATGCCAATCAAATGCAACCCTTGACAGACTGCTAATAAATAAGCGGAAGAGAAGTGCATCGCTGCCATAGGCATTGCAATAGCCAGCTTTGAAATGTACCATGTGCTGTCGCGGGTTCCCACTACCATCAAAACTCTTGAAGGAAACATTGGACTACATCGAATTCCTCTGGATAAGGTTTACCCTTTGGAATGGATGAACTACCAAGGGCTTTCGCCAATGCTTCTCTCACTTGTTCCTCCACCATTTGCTTAATACCTTTAAAATGCACAGAGATATTATCTACAACCTTCCTATTCAAACTATCACTATCCTGATCCACTGGAGAGCCACACTTTGGAGGATCTAAGACATGTAAGAGCTTGGGCCAATCGGCCTCCATAAGACTGGGCTATGAAATTGAAACTTGGTTTTGAAGTGCTAGAACTACTACCAACAAATCCTCAACCCTCCTTTCCATTCTATTTATCTACTCATCCTTCTACCTGAGCTGTTGAAGGAGGTGCTGGGTCAAGTGAAAGATGTCTCCTTCCTCGATCACAACACCTTCCTGACTCTGATGGTCTCTATGGAGGGATCCCTGGGTATCGACCATATGGACTCCTATTGAATCCTCTAATAAGTCATCCTGATAGAGGTCGAAGGCTGCCCTACCCTCTTCTTGATCTGAGTGATCACTCCCAAGAAGCTATTTCTTCTCAACAAAGTAGTTTTTTTAGGATATCATTGAGTGAACGATCTCCTACTCTACTTAGATGAATCATTACAAACATCCACTGATGACTGACTATAAAATTTCACTCTTTTGAATCTATGCACTGGATACTACCTATAGATGGAATGCTCTCCCTAGAGGGATCAACTACCATAAGGACTACACTAGTATCCTCCCCTTCCTCTGTTACTACTAATGGCTATGGTGGTGGCACAACCACAACACTTTTGGGTTGCCACTCCCTCTTTATCATGGCTAAAGTGGGAGGTCAATGAGAGAGCTTGACCTCACCTCAGCTTGTGGGATAGATGGAGTGGGATCCTTAAGTCATAGTCGGATCACCAATGGGGATGTCCTCTCTTTAGATGCATACTTCTAGACCTTACTAGGGACTGTGGAAGGAGGGACTTGGATGGGTGATGGTAGACGGGGAACGGAGTGGTGTGGTGGTGAATACATTGACTGCCCTCTCGTCGGAGCTCTCCTCCTGTGGCTGGTGGTGCATGTCAATACTATATCTTGTCGGTGTCATCGACGAGCGGCCATCGATCGGAAAATCAACAGAGGTGGCGCACAGCGCCACCTCCTCCTCTCCTTCTAGACCACTTGGGCTAATACTCGAACCTTGGTGACTCTCTCCATATGGATCTAATCACTGACACTCCTGGGGATTAAGGACCTTAAATCAAATAATGTGCCAAACTCTGAGCATCTGTGGGCTCTGCCAACCTGGCGAAGATCCATCCTGAGATAGGCATAAGGCTTCCTCCTCTCCCTAACCAATACCTCAAAATAAGCTGGTGGTGAAGGCGATGTAGCAATCTTCTTGTAATTCTATTCTCCATCCGAGGCTGAGAGGGAGTGGAACCTGCTACCACTCAAGAGTGGAGAGGTCTCACGAGGAAAATCATCTTTAGTGACATGAGAGGCAGCATCGATCTCCCTGGCTGCTCGCTCATGGTGCAGCTTGATCTTTCTATTCTTGTTACAGCGCTAAGTGCGGGTGAGTATGGTAGAGTGAGAGCTAGAACCTTCCTCAAAGGTAGGGGAGACTATCTCAAAATCTAAGATAACCTTCCCCTTCAAAGTGAGGAAACCAGTGAGGAGGTGCTAGCTCACACCGGGGCTGCAGCAGGGACAATAATAGACTGCATTGGCCTGGGAACTGCTGACACTAACACTACTGAAGCTGGCACAAAAGGAACTAGAGCTGATGCTAGTGCAGGGACCTCGACAGCTTTCCTCTTCATTGAGGCAAACTCTAAGCCAGAAGAAATATCAAAATGGAGAAGTTCTACCACCTCTTCCCTACTGACGATTGTGAGAGCTACCCCCTCACAGGTGACTCAGATGGCCTCAAAGCCCCAGTCGAACTGAATGACATGAGTGGTGGTCATAGTGTGTATGGCCTGATCCAAGGCCAGATCCACAGCTGATGGGAAAGAGAAGATGAACTTTCCAGAAGACATAGTATCTGAATTGAAGACGGAGAAGGAACCGACTATGCTGAAACCTCTACATTTGTTGAAACATAACTGAGTCAGACCCTTGCTTTGATATTTATCTTCAAATATTAACTTCTAATATTAATTCAGAATTTTGAACCCACACTTAATAAATTTAAGTATGCTAAGGGGGGTTCATTGAATCGGAGAGATTTGAGGAGAGACTTTGCCATAGAATCATATGATTTTGATTTGGAACCCGCACTCAATAAATTTAGGTATGTTGAGTGGGATTCATTTTGTTTTGGAGAGACTTTAAAGATGAGTTTGTTTTGTTTTATCCTATATTTGAAAAAATTGATTTTGGAATCTTCACTTGGCAAATTTAGGTATGTTAAATGAGATTCAAATGTATGTTTGGAAATCTTTGTAAACATTTTGTTTGTGAGGGTTGTTGTTCATTTGTTTGATTTCTTTTATTTGATTTGAAGATGGGATCTTTATTTAACAAATTTAGGTATGCTAAGCAAGGCCCAAATGTGTCAAAAATTTTTGTTGATTTGATTTGAAAATGAGATCATTACTTAACAAATTCAGGTATGTTAAGCAAGGCTCAAGTGTGTTTGACATGTTTATTTTGAAAAAGGGACTCTTACTTAACAAATTTAGGTATGTTAAGTAGGGTTTAAAGGATTTTATTTAACAAATGTGAGTATGCTAAATAGAAATAAATTTGATTTATGTGTTGTTGTTTGATAATGATTTTAGAAAAAGGAACTCTCAATTGACAAATTTAGGTATATCAAATGGAGTCCAAATTTCTTTTGATTTTTAAGATTTTAGAAAAGAGGAACTCTACTTAACAAATGTAGGTATGTTAAATATAATTCAATTTATTTTGATTTTTTTTTTTTGAAAATAGAACTCTCATTTGACAAATTTGGGTAAGTCAAATGAAGTTCAAATATGTTTTGATTTTCATGATTTTAAAAGGGGAAATCTATTTAACAAATTTAGGTATGTTAAATAGAGTTCAATTTATTTTTATTTTTGAAAATGGAACTCTCATTTGACAAATGTAAGTATGTCAAATGGAGTTCAAATATGTTTTAATTTTCATGATTTAAAAAAAAAGGTGAAATCTATTTTACAAATTTATGTATGTTAAATAGAGTTCAATTTGTTTTGATTTTTGAAAATAGAACTCTCATTTGACAAATTTGGGTATGTCAAACTAAGTTCAAATATGTTTTGATTTTGTGTGTGATGTTGCTTTTGAAAAGAGGAAACCCTCACTTAACAAATTTAGGTATGTTAAGTGAGGTTCAATAATATGTTGTATTTTGACTTGTGTTTTGATTTGAAGATAGAACTTCATTCAATAAATTTGGGTGTGTTATATGGGGTTGATTGATTTATTTTATTTTGAAGAGTGTGCTTTTGAAAATTTATTGAAAAGTGAACTTGATTTTTTTTTTTTTTTTTTGAAAACGGATTCTCATTTAACAAATTTTAGTATGTTAAATGAAGTTTGGTTATCCTTATTATTTTGAAAATAATTTTATGTCTTGCAAACTTTAAGTTATGTGAAGAGGATTTCAAAATAATTTTGTTTTGTAAAGATGCTTTTAAAACATTTTATAAAATATTTTATTTATTTTAGTTTGAATTTTATTGAAACTTTCTTGAATATGGGATGAACCTTGCCTCACCAAGCTAGTGGTAAAGAGGTTCTAAGTTTGGTCATCTCCTTCTATTAGTATATTATTTTTAACCTATTGGGGACCCAATAGGAGTTTTAAGACCTACATGGAGTGTGGTCTTAAAACCTAAAAGGATGTTGGCTAGCCTTGCTTAAGGATGAAATAAGTTAATTACCAATGGAAAGAAAGATAGTCTTGAACTTATATAAAATATAAGTCCACTATCGATGGTTAGAGATAATAATTATCTACTAAAGATGGAGAGAGTAACCTATCCACAGTGGAGTCACCAGAAAAATATGTGGTATGTTTGAGGGGGGGGGACACCATGCATCGTAGGAGAACTTATTGGACCTGACATTAAGGTATGATGTACTATCTCGAAAGATAGAGGCATCGCCCTTCAATGGACTTAATCACCTAGTAAAGACTCCAAAGGCATGATGGGTCTTTGAATATACCATAGATTTTTTTCCTAATTTACATGGATGAATAAAGCAGGATTTATATTAATCTGAGTTCTAAAGTTTCTAATGGAGGAAAGTCTATATAGTTAATTACATCCTAGAGAATTAAATTTCCTAAGAATACTCTCGATTAAAGTAGACAATTATCATCTCTAAAGATTTCAAGGTTAGACTATCAAAGGATAGATTATTTTTAGAAAATCAACTGAAATAGTTCAAGGAGAAGACTTATTTTTGGAATCCAAAGGGGGAAAGTAAGAAATGCTCATGATATTAGGAAGCCTAGTGAGCATTTCCAATCTATCCTATGATTGGGCTTTATATATTTGAAAGCTAAGAGATTTATTTATTAGAGTTGAATTTTATTAGATTATTAGAGCTTATAATTTGCCAACATAAGGTTGTCGAAATGCCTTAGAGGTGAGAATTTATACTCGTAGCCCGAAGAAAATAACTACATCGGATCCTAAATCTAGGGAGCTTTAGTACAAACTAAAGCATGACCTAAATCTAAGTGACAGGTGGACATAATGGTTTACCTCCATAAGAGAGAGTAAATCGTCTAACTTCTGGACATATAATCGTTTGGAGTTGCCGCCAGCTAACTCCTCTTATAATCTTAAAACCATGTAGGCAAGTCTTAAGAATTTGCAAGATAGTTAGGCAATTATTTATTTAGAAATAGATAAAGCCCTTAAACCTACTCCCTAAGAAACTAGAGTATGAGTTGTATGAGTAATAACATAATCTAATGCAAAAAAAATTCAAGTTTTATTCTAATTTGGACACTTCATTTTGACAAAGGCTTTACGATTTTGATGTTTATATGCATGATGAAAGTAGATCATTGGCTAAATCAATAGAAAAGGGATATTTTCCACCATAAAAGAAGTCATCACAGGTCAAGCATTCCCCTATCGTGCAAGGATGAAAATCCCCTATTTTCAAGAACGAAATAATATTATATGCATGTTGTCAAACATTCAACCATTCAGCTAAGGGGTTGATAAATCTTTTAATTAGCTTATTTAATGCCTAGGCTTTATGGTGAGGTTATTAATTATTTGAAACTTTAGTTATGAGTTATAGTTTAGTGGAAAATTTATTTTTATCCTAAGAGCCTAATCGCATCCAGGCCACACATTAAAGCATCAATCATAAGAAACTATGAAAAGCATGTTATTTCTAATGCACAATTTAAACAAAACATTAATCAATTATATAAAACTAGCACAAAAGAATAAGAGGTTGATGCAGTCGGGTATTATCGTACAACTCAAAAATGAAAGATGGGTAGCCAAGCTCTACTCTTAAACAACTCAAAATTACAAAATAAAAATAACAATTTATAAGATGTTGCGGGGGTCTTCTTTCCTTCATTCTTCATGTCTTCATTTCTTTCTTTCTTTGATTCATTTGGTTTGATAAGCTTCAAGGCATTACATGGCACCCCAGGATAAAGCCTTCTAGCCAATGCTCATCTTAGACCCCCATAGCACTAATCCTAACTCCTAATTCAAAATTACATTGAGAATAAGAAAAGCAAATCTAACTACACCTATAAAACAAGTGTTAGCTAAACATGCATACAATCCCAAGCAGTTGTATTTATAATTTGTACTTAGCACCCTGCACATGGGTAACCAAGCCCACCTGTCCTAACTGGGATTATGGTTAGGGGGATTAAGCAACCTGCAAAGAGAGCATTTATATTTATTTTTAAGTGAGCCCTTAAGCATAATCTCCTACAAAAAATATGATTAGGCTAATCACGGCCTACCATCCAGTCTACGAAACATACACCCTAACATCCAGTCTAAAACATTACATCATAAAACAAAACATACACCATACATGCATCATCCTAACTTAGGACTAGAAGTGGTGACTTGATTCTAATGTGTGTGTTAAGGCTTGTGTGTTGTATTTCAACTATGCATTAAAGTTATATTTTTCTAAGTGTAGAAGACTTCCATTTAACATAAAGGGTTGATTTCACTTTAAGTTATTTAATTGACTTGCAAATTTTAGTTTATGTTTTCTTTTATTTCATATGATTTACATGTAGCAACTAAGTGTTATAAAGAGAAGAAATAGGATTGCCCTCTTTCATCCCTACCTTAAGCCACTTTCTAAAGCATGTTAATTTGATTTAGTTTTCTTGAGTGAATGGCTTATTACACATTTTAAATTAATCCTAAGTTTTGGTTCACTTTAAATAATTATATTCAATGTGAAAGGCATCTTAAGATTAATCTAATTGGGATACTATCATATGACACATGTTAAATCATTCCTTCCCATCACATGTAACATGAATATGATTTTAATTCTAAGAGTATCTATACATGCAATATATTTTGGCACACTTATAGATGAATGTAGATATGCATTTGAAGTTTATATTTTTTATTTGATTGAATTATTTAATCATATTAATTTAAAGCTCTATCTGAATTCTTATACAAAAATATATAAGGATGAAATTAAACAAGTACGTGTCATTGTTAACTGGAGAAGTGATGCAATCAAATGACCTCCTTAGGGCTAGTTAAAGCCTCGTATTTCCAGGATGTCCAAACTATATACCCATTTTCATTCAAACATATGTAAATTTGCATACATGAACATAAGAAAGAAAGTTCTAAATCACATGACTAATTAATTCAATCACTTAGTCAATTATGAATGCATGTATCATTGAAAAATGAAAAGGGGTTCTAATTTCATAATTAAATGCACACACACATGTATAAGAAACATAAGCTAGTACATGTCATTGTTAACCAAGGAAGTGAGGTAATCAAATGACCTCCTTGGGGCTACTTAAAGCCTCGTATTCTCGAGATGTCCATACTAAACACTTGCTTTTCTCAAATACATATGGATGTATACATAATTAAAAGAAGGAAAACCTTGCAAAAAATTGTATTTTTATTTGATTGAAATATTTATGCATGTGGAGTAAAGTTCTATCTAAATTCTATCTAGGAACACATGCAAATGAAATCAAATAAGTATGTATCATTGTTAACCAGAGAAGTGATGTAATCAAATGACCTCCTTGGAGCTAACTAAAGCCTTGTATTCTCAGGATGTCTGGACCATATACTTATTAAAATTCAAATATATGTGAAACTACATATGAGTTAAGGAAAAGAAATCTTTACTTCACATACCTAAGCTATAAGCACATGAAAACCTATATGTATTCATAAATACTATCATTCTAATCAATTTAATTGATTTGTAGACTTTGAAAAATAGTTTTGAATTTATTAGTGATAATAGCCACACATATTGTAAATTAATCTAACACATGCAAGCTTACATAAAAGAAAACCATTTGATTTAATTTAACTTTGAAAATATGTGTGCATGATTTCACATGATATACAATATTTAGCATGATTGGAAAAGAATAAATAAACATAAACATATGATTTCATTCAATTAATTAATTTCTAAGGACAATCATATCAAATAAAATCATTTAAGATAAACCAAAGCTTTTTTTTATTTAATTTAAGGATGTGAGAAGAGATTTGCTAATCTTAACCCATTCTCATGTTTTTTAATTGATTTTGTTTAATGAAAAAAAATTTAAGTTGATTATATCGGTTAATTAGGTTGTTATATGCATTAAATCCATTAATTAACCCTTACCTATCTTACCTTAATTTAATTAACCAAATAATTATGAGCCAACATGATATGCACATGAATGGAAAATAAATTTGCAATGATCCTAAGAAATAAAAAGGGTCTAATGCAATTGGCACATGATTAATAGTTAATTAAGGAACTTAATTAAGTACTCTTATAATTCTTCCACACATGTGGGACAATTATAATTTTCTTAGGATTTTCTTAGGTTGTTGAACACCTAAGGGTCTACCTCTATTCAAAATTAATTTAGAATATTTTTTATAAATTCTCCTCTAAAATACCTTTAAAATGAATATTTATTTGTATTTTTATGAATTTTTTTATGATTTGCTATAATTTTTCAAAGTTCTAGCAAATTTAAATAATTTTTCATAATTTTTATAAAGTCTATTAATTTATTCTACTAAAATAGACTATTTGAGCTTCAAAATTCAATATCTCCCAATCCAAAAATTCTTTTGATTTGAAATTTTTATGGTAGGTGAATTTTAACTTCAATTTCATCAAATCTTATGATCTAAGGGACTAAATCAGGTGGATCTACTTCTAATCTCAGATGTTCATCCCTATTAAAGGGAGATCGGATGGCTGCTGTGTCATCTTCTTCCTAGCGGACAAAAATAATGCTCGAAATGGATGAACTGAGTGGACGAATGAGAAATTGAATGCTAAGGGTCCATTTCGGGCTCGATTTCATGGCGATTCTCACCAAAAAAATTCCTATTTTTGTATTAGGATCATGTGAGATCAAGAATGCAAGGGATATTTAAGGGATTTTTCTAAAATTGAGCAAACATCATCAAAAACATGTAATCCTATGGTTGGCTATGGGATTTCAAAATTACCTCATCGCAGATAATTTTTGGTGGCAGAGATAATTCGAACAAGTTCTTGGATGCAAGATGAATCTTTGGAATGAATTTGGACTCTTTCCTTTCCTTGGAACATCACGGTCACCAACCTTCGCCACACTTCACTGAAATTCACTTAAATTTAATGGTTTTCTATCGAAAGGAAGTGGGGAATGGGGTTCTCACCCTCACTAGAGTTTCTAGAAAATAATTGAATCCAAATCTTTTTTTTGCCCTGGGTGTCCTATGGTCGGGTGGTTGGGAATGGCAGGGAATCATCCTAAGTGGCTTGGTTTAGTTGGCCAAGGCTTGAGAGGTGTCTGCCAAGAGGGATTCGTGGGTGTCCTATGGGTTTCAAATGCTCCAATGGGTGAGGTGAGGTGAATTCACCTCTCCATGAGTCATGGCCAAACCAACCACCTCTTAGGTCAGGTTGGGCAGTCTTCTAGGTGCCTAGGTGAACCATTGGGAGGGTGCCAAGGGGCCAAAAATGGAAATGATCACTTACATAGGTGATTTATCTCATGTGATACCTTGACCCAAGGGTAAAATAATCATTTGGCATTGGATTTGATTTGGACAGATTTGAAATGAGTCAAAAGTGGGTTGGGCCAAATTTCATTTGATTTGGAGTTCATTTGGTTAGATTTGGCTCAATTCTAATTGGGTTAAAATGGGTTAGCTTGACCAATTGGTCAAATTGGGTCAAACTAAGGGTTGGGTCAAGTTCATATGATCATTTGGAGTGTGTTGGTGTCATTAGTTTGGTTCAAATTGGTTTAGGTTTGGTTTTGGTTCATTTGAGTTCATTTGGGTCAAATGGGTCAAGTTGACCAATTTGACCTAATTGATCAAATTGGCTTGGTCATATTTGGGTTGGGTTTGGTTGATCATTTGGAATGTGTTGTAGTCTTTGGTTGAGTTCAATTTAGATTTGATTGGGTTTTAAGTTAGTTTGACCCTTTAGGTCAAATAGTTCAGTCGTTCGACAGTAAAATTCAATTTAAAGCTAGTCAATTTGGAATGAACTTGAGCCATTGGTTGCAATCAATTTGGTTTAGATTTTTATTTGACCCACCTTAGCCATTTAGGTCAATTTGGGTCAACTTGGGTCAAGAGGTCCAATTGGGTTCGGTTTGGCTCAATTGAAGGCCAAGTTATGTTCGAGTATTGATTTTGGGTTGGTGTGAATCATGGGTGGCTAGTTTAGGTTCATATGGGTTAAAGGGTTAACATGGTCAAAGGGTTAGGTTGACTTGGTTTGACCTAATTTATGATAATTGATCAACCTAGGATAACCAACAATCATGTCATGAAGTTTGGATTAGCTTAATTCACTTTGATTTGGATTGATTGAATTTTGGTTCATGTATGTCAAATTGGCCACTTTAGGTCAAGTGAACCAATTGGGTTTAGTTGGCTTGACTTTAGGCTGAGTTTGATCTGATTGAGTTTGCATATGGATTAGGGATTGATATATAAATTGAATTGCAATTGGTTTGGGTTCAAATGAGTTTTGGTTCATTTGAATATTTCAAGTCAAATGGGTTAAGTTGGGTTTGACTTGAGTTGATTTTGATTTGGCTTGATGATTGTAGGTTTCATTTATACTTGTGATAGTGATTGAAGGTATAATCGATTCATGAGAAAATCAATTAATTTTGAGTTTAATTTGAATAGAATTTGGCTAAGTCCATGGAGTTGAGTTATGTGGCTTAAATTTGGATTTTGATTTAGTTTTGATTATTTAAATGTCTATTGTATTTATATCCGTGAATATAATCAAAGATATGATTAATTCATGAGAAAATCAATTGAATTGGAAGTGATTTGGGTTAAAGTTTGGCTAAGCTCATGAAGGTTGACTCATATGGCTCAGGAGGGTTTTTGACTTAATTTGATTTAGTTAGATCTAGTTTTGATCATTTAAATGTAGATTTGATTTATATTTAGGAAGATGATTGAAAATATAAATAATTTATGAGAAAATCAATTGATTTTGGATTGATTTGGATGGGATTTTGGCTAAGTCTATGGAATTTATTCATAGGACTTAGGAAGGATTTTGAGTTTGATTTTGAATTATGGCAAACTGGGTTTAGAATTGAATTTGATTATAAGTTTGATAGCATGGTTGAAGGGTTGAATTAATATTTGAGGAAATCAACTGAGTTTGGATTAATTTGAATTTAGCTAAGTCCATAGGATAAAATCATAAGGCTTAGGTTTATTTGATTTGGTTTAGAATTGGTTATAGATTTCAATCATTTGATTTGAAATTTGAATATGAATTTAGATTTGGTATTAAATTTTTGGATTGAATTTTAGGTTTGGTTTTAGCTTAAGAAGGTGAACATAAGTCAAATTTAGGTTTAGAGTAGGCGAGTCTCCTTATCCATTAGGCATAACCTAATCTTACGACTAACCCTTCTAAGTCTCTAGGTTTAGGTTAAGTGTTCACATAATTGCTAGAAGTGTCTTATGACTAGGAAAGTCTTAGTGTCTAGAAGACTCCTAAGTCTAAGATGAGGAGATTAAGAACTCACTCCAAAAGTGAGGTCAACAAGTATATAGTCCGGACATCCCGGGAACACGAGGCTTTACTTAGCTCCAAGGAGGTCATTTCATTACCTCACTTCCCTAGTTAACAATGACATGTACTTATTTGATTTCATTTACATATGTTCCTACATTAGAATTTGGATAAAACTTTACTCCATATGCATAAATGTTTCAATCAAATAAAAATATAACTTTTGCATGGTTTTTCTTCATTTATTTATGTATACATCCGTATGTATTTGAGAAAAGCAAGTTTTTAGTCTGGACATCCCGAGAATATGAGGCTTTAAGTAGTCCCAAGGAGTTCATTTGATTACCTCACTTCCCTGGTTAACAATGACATGTACTAGCTTATGTCTCTTATACATGTGTGTGTATTTAATTATGGAATTAGAATGCCTTTTATTTTATCAAGGATGCATGCATTTATAATTGACTAAGAGATTGAATTAGTTGGTCATGAGATTTGGAGCTTTCTTTCTTACATTCATGCATGCAAATTTACATATGTTTGAATGCAAATGGGTATATAGCTTGGACATCCGAGGAATATGAGGCTTTAATTAGCCCCAAGGACATCATTTGATTATCTCACTTCCCTGGTTAACAATGACATGTACCTATTTAATTTCATCCCTATGTATTTTTGTATAAGAATTTAGATAGATCTTTAAACTAATATAATTAAATAATTCAATCACACAAAATGATATAAACTTTACATACATATACATTCATCATTGAAGCATGTTAAAACATGTTACATGTATAGATACACTTAGGATTAAATCATATGCATGTTATATATGATGGAAAGGAATGATTTAATATATGTCATATAGTAGTAGTTCAATCAAGTTATTCTTAAGGTGTCTTTCATATTGAATAAAAGTATTTAATAAGCCATTCACTAAAGAGAACCAAATCAAATTAATGTACTTTTGAAGTGGCTTAAGGTAGGGATGAAAGAGGGTAATCCTCTTTTCTTTTCTTTATAACACTTAGTTGTTAAATGAAATAAAAGAAAACACAAATTAATATTATCAAGGCAATTAAACAACTTCAAGTGAAACCAACCTTTTATGTTAAATTGAATCTAAGACTTAGTAACACATACCACATAAGCCTTAACACCCACATTAGAATTGAGTCACCACTTTTAGTCCTACGCTAGGACGGTGCATGGGGTGATGTATATATTATTTTGTAATGTATTATTTCAGATTGGATGTTAGGGTGTATGTTTCATATACTGGATGATAGGCTGATATCAGCCTAGTCATATTTTCTGTAAGGGATTATGCTTAAGGGGTACTTGAATATATATATACTGCTTGGGATTGTATGTGTGTTTAGCTAGCCTCTGTTTTGTAGGTGTAGTTAGATTTACTTTTCTTATTTTTAATGTCATTTTATATTAAGAATTAGGATTAGTGTTATGGGGGTTTTGGATGAGCATTAGCTAGAAGACTTGGTCTTGGGGTGCCATGTGATGCCTTAAAATCTATCAAATCAAAGAAGCAAAGAGAAAAGAAATGAAGACACGAAACATGAAGAATGAAGACCCCCCATAGCATTCACTTATTGTATAATTGTAATTATTCTTTCAAATTATGGGTTGTATAAGGATAGAGCTCGGCTATTCATTTTTTCTTCTTTTCGGGTTGTACGGTGGCATCCAACCGCACCAGCCTGTTATTCTTTTACGATAGTTATAAAATTGATTGATGATATGTTTAGATTGTGCATTAGGAAGGAATGTTCTTCATAGTTTCTTAAATGATTGATGCTTTAATGTGTGGCCTGGATGCGATTAGGCTCTTAGGATAAAATAAATTTTCTATCCAACTACAACTCATAACTAAAGTTTTAAATAATTCATAACCTCACCCTAAAACCTAGGCATTAAATATAATAATTAAAGGATTTAACAACCCCTTAGTTGAATGGTTGAATGTTTCACAACATCATATCATATTATTTCGCTCTTGAAAATAGGGGTTTCCATCCTTGCATGATAAGGGAATGCTTAACCTATGAGGGCATCCCTTGTGGTGGAAAATTACTCCTTCTCACTAATTTAGCCAACAACTTTACTTCATCATGCATATAAGCATCAAAATCCTAAAGCCTTTGTCAAAATGAAGTGTCAAAATTAGAATAAAATTTGAAAATATTTTTGCATTAGATTAAGTCATTACTCATACCACTCATACTCTAGTCTCTTAGGGAGTGGGTTTAAGGACTTTAGTCTCTTTCTAAATAAATAATAGCCCAACTATCTTGCAATTTCATAAGTTCGGACTACATGATTTTAAAATCATAGGAGTTAGCTGGCTACCAATCTAGGTGGTTATAAGCTCAGTAGTCGAGCCTTATGGCCATCTTCACTTAGATTTAGGTTGTGCTTTAGCTTATGCTAAAGCTCCCTATATTTAGGATCTGAGATAGCTATTTTCTTTGGGCCACAAACATAAATCCTCACCTCTTATGTTATTCCATAATCTTGTGTTGATGGATCATAAGCCCTAGCAACCTAATAAATTTTAACTCAAAACATATAAATCTCTTCAACTTCAAAATTATAAATGCCAACCATATGATAGATTGAAATGCTCAATATGCCTCCTAGTATCATGAACATTTCCCACTTATTTCTCTTAGCTTCCAAAAACAAGTCTTCTCCTTGAACTTTCTCAATTAATTTTTCAAATATAACCAATCTTTTGATAGTCTAACCTTGAAATCTTTGGAGACCCTAATTGTCTACTTTAATCAAGAGTATTCCTAAAGAATTCACCTTCTTTAGGATGTAATTAATTATGGAGGTTTGCCTCCATAAGAAACTTTAAAACTCGGTTTAATATAAATCCTATTTTATTCATCCATGTAAAACAGAGAAAAAATCTTTGGAATATTCAAAGACCCATCATGCCTTAGATGTTCTTATTGGGTGATTATGTTCATTGAAGGGTGATGCCTCTGTCTTTTAAGATAGTACATCATATCTCAATATCGTACTCAATCACTTCAATAAGTACCCCCTATGATCTGCGTTGTGTCCCCCCATACATCCAAAATAAAGACCATAATGCTCGATTTGAATGGGAGAAGAGGTGTATACCCTCCTTCATATATGAACCAATAAAAATGGTTGGTTCAGACCATGGCAGTCAGCTGTGCATTGGGGGTGGCTAAAAATGGCATGGAACTGATGAGGTGGAGGTCCCCTAGTGGATGGTAGAGTTTGGTGGCCAGAGATGAGAGGGACAACCCATGGAGTTTGGACTAAGGATCGGCCAAGGTGAGGGTGGCCTCTCCTTGGTCATTGGATGAACCCAATAACTTTGAGTCAGGTCCAATTAGCATGGGTGAGCTCAAAGCATGCGAAGGTGACTGCCCAAGACAAAGGGAGGAGTTGGACCTTCCTATTTTGGATTTTTGTCTCATATGGGTGGCTTAGTTCACTTGGTTTGGCCTGAATCAAGTTCACCATGGGTTGGGGCACTTGGGCAACTCAAGGGGGATCTAAAGGTGAGTCATGCCAAGTTTAGTTGGGTTAGGATTTGATTTGGTTAGGTTTAGCTCAATTTGACACATAAATCAACTTGGGTTCAATTGGGATAGGTTGACTAATTGACCAAATTCAAGAGGGCTATTGAAACACGTTCAAATAATGATTTGAAACATATTAGTGTCATTGATTTGATTTGATTTAAGTTAGATTTTAATTTGGCTCATATGGGTTCATGTGAGTCAAATAAGCTAACTTGGCCAATTTGGTCAACTTGGCCAAATTAAGTTGGATGGAAAGTTGAATCATGTTTGACTGATAATTTGAAAGTGTTTGAAGGCTTTGATTTGATTTAGAAAGAGTTTTTATTCAATTTTACCCTTTAATTCAAATTAGACTAAATGGATCAATCAAGTTTGGTTGACCAAATTAGCTTCAATTGATAATTGGAAAGTATTCAATAATCAATTTAAGAATAATTATAGGCATTGGTTCAATCCAATTTGACTTGGATCAAGTTTTGGATTAATTTAACTCTTTAGGTCAAATTAGGTCAACGTAGGTCAAAGGGTCAGATTAGTTCAATTGAGTTCAATTGGTTGCAATTAGGTGATTGGTCATGACCAATAATCATTTTAGAAGTGATTAGATGGATTGGTAGGTCTAATTTGGGTTGAATCAAGATTTGACTCAATTTGGTCCTTTCAATCAAATTGGGTCAAATGAGTTAATTGGGTTGATTAGGTCAACTAGGATCAATTGAAGCTTGGAATATATTCAATGATCAAATTGAAAGTGAATGGTGGCTTTGATTGAATCAAATTTTGATTGAATTGGACTTTGAATCAATTTGGGCTTTCAGGCCAAATTGGGTTAAGTGGATCAATTTATTAAATTAGATTGATTAGAGTCAATTGAGATGTTTAATTAAGTGATTAGGATGATCATGAGGTTTGAATTGGTTCAATTTGCCTTAAATAAAATTGGAATACACTTTGGCCCTATAGGGTTCAATTGGGTTAAGGGCCAAATTAGTTTAATTAGATTTAATTAGATTATAATAAAGTTTCAATCAAGTTCAATTGAGTTTCAAATGAGTTTGGGTGAGTTCAATTTCAAATGGATTGTATTAATTTTATATTTACCCCTTTTAATCCCAAATGGGTTAAGTTGAGTCAACTTAGCCAACTGACAAAATTGAGCCCTAATGGGTTAAGTTAGGTTTGGAATCATTTGGTTTTAATTGAGACTTGATTCATAGTCAATTGGCTTTGGTTTGAGGAATTGATTTGATATAGGGGTTGACTTGGGTTTGGGATAGGTAGGCCTTGCCTAATCTAGGTCGAGGTCTAACCCCAAAGTTGAACCCTATGAGTCTTATAGGATAAGATTGGTGTTCACCTAACCACTAAAAGTTTCTTAGATCTAGAAGAACCTTAGTACCTAGATCGGATCCTAAATCTATAGAGACAATCGTCAGCCTCACTCAAAAGTGAGGTCAACATCTCCCATACAAAATTAGTACTCTTTGGAACTTCTAATCTTAGTAAAATTAGTGAGGGTGGGCTAGTCTAATATTACCTTAACCATTATATATAAACAAATTTTATTTTATTTTTTATTTTTTTTGCATTGTTATAATTTCTTTATAAATGTCCTAATATTTATTTAAGGTAAATTAAATGCTCACTCCGATTAAAAATAAAAATAATGATATCGTTAATATTGATCATCGAGAATTTTCTAATCTATGGCTTCAAAATAGTATTCATCATTCCCAAAAATGTGTTGAGAGAATGGAACATGTTAGAGGGCATAATTAACCATGCATAGAAACATTTGGGGCCATGATGGTAATCTTCTACTCATCTTCTGCCCTAATCCTTATATTATAATCTCCATTCTCAAGATGAGTCTTACAAAATTAGTTTGCCCAAAGATAAGGTCTAATATGTCTACAGCCTAAATATAGGGTACCTACATTTAATGGTTATCATATTGATGGACCTACTATTCACAGTCATCTTTTGCATTTCACACTTCTTTAGAGTCAAATGGGTAGGAACTATACAAGAAATAAGGTTCTTTTTAAGAAATCCTTTTAAGTAGTTCATCTACTTATCTTTCAACTCAACATGCACTATTAGGTTCATTTTATAATAATAAAAATTAGGATCTATTACATAGGAATACATTTTATAACATATTGTGTGTGTCCCTCAAAGGTGATAATTAATAAGTAGGTTCTTAAGGTCAATATCATTAAAATATAATAAAATAGTGAGACTAAAATAAGCTTGTAAATCTTCACTAGCTTAAGCATAATTTACCCCATATGAAACCAATATGGTGAGGATAGGTCTACAGCCTCTCTTTAAAGTGTCAAATTTAGAATTTTTTTATTCTACATTTATGCATAATTTTGGAAAAATTAGAGGTGAAATCACTTTCCCCATTAATAAAGGGCCTAATCACTAACAAATAGTTTTGATGGGATATCAAAGAATGAATTGTATAGTGTTAAAGTAAGTGTCTTTTATAGTAGTTTAACATTTAATAGCTTAACGGCCTTATTTTGATGCTAGAACACATAAGTATTCTTTCTTCCATGATATCCAAACTTCAAATTACAAATCCAAGGTCAATCAAATAAGATATGTATAATGTGTATAAGGAAGACATCACACTAGATTTTTTTATCCTCATAATTATCAATGTTAAGAGAGACTATACTTCTTGTATGATGGAAAGGGAGGTGCAATTCACATAGCTCATATTAAAGAGCGATGAAGCTCAGCCTTATGGTTATCCCTTACAAGTTCATGAGTAAATAAAACACTCATGGTGCTCACATAATTAATAACAAGCGTGCACTTTTTTTCACTACATATGGCACACATGAAAATATTTCTTCTCCTTAGTTTTTTTACTTATTTCCCAAGGTAAAATATATCTTAACTCTAATTTGATGGTCATCCTCAATACCATGCTCTTCTTTAAAAAGTGGTATCTCATCTAAAACTACCAGCACATCACTCTCAGTTAAATTAGAGTATGTTCAGGTCTTATATTGGTGTTGCATGTGTCCCTTCCAATGACAAACATGTGATATCTCCAACAGTCTTAAAGCTACCTCATTAAAAGACATAATAGTTAGAGTGTCACTAATCATAAAAGTAGGAATAATCATAGATCCCTCAATATGAGTAAGACTGGTCTAACACTTAGGATTAGAAAAATAAGTAGCCTTCTTTTATTTTATTTTTTTTTACCATGGGTTCTATGAAAATCATCATCTACTGCCTAAAGGTTAAACATATATAAAGCATCCTTAATATCTATCCTATAACTATTGATAAATTCATTAGCTAATTATTAATTATTATCAGCATAACTGATCATAGAAATTAAGTTGTTAAAAGTATTAAGGTACTTAGTGACCCGAATAGTGTCATATCATAGAGATGGAAGCTACTCGTGTATGTTTTTAATCATGTCTTAGAAATACCTAGCTTTAAGCATTATTTTCATCTCTAATAAAATGAGATTGGTTTTTTTTTTCTTCTTTTTTTTCCTAAGATGCTGCCTTGCAGATTTTTTATATGACTATAAGAGTCATCTTAACTAAAGTGACACTTCAATAATCATTTATCCTATGCCACTTAAAGAACTCATCTAGTTATAAAATTTAATACATAAATTGTCAATATACCATCATAAGAGAGTGTCTCAACTTTAATTCTCCTACAAAGATCCTTAAAATTATTAGCATGCCTATTTTAGTGGTGCCCCTCATTTAATGGGGGTCCCATAAAAGGCTAATTTTCCTAAAATTAAGGTAAAGTTCATCGGCTTCAAAATAAAAAGAGGTGATTTGTGTAAGTGCAAGAGGTTGGGTGAGATTTCTAGTGGCAAAAAATTATTTATCATCACAACAGTAATTTAGTTTCATCAATTCATTTATTTAATCCCTACATAAGCAATTGAATTCTAACCTCTTGAATAACCTTATGATTTCTCAAATCATTTTCATGGTGCCTAACATCTATGATTTATACCATTATAGTTATACACTCAACTTGATCCATAAAGACTAGTTTTGATGCTTAATGGTAAGCCTTATAAGATGCTAAAAAACTTTATTTTTTTAGGAGGTTAGCCAAATTTTTAAATACATGTTATATTTTTTATGCAAGTGAACGTGTTACGATTATATTTAAAATTTTATAATCTCTTAGCTCAGATTTTTTATGTTAGCACATATCATAAAAAAATTTCATTAAGTAAGCTACTTGAAATAAACATAAATTAGGTTAAAACAAAGTAATGTTGCCTTTCATATATGGGTTAATACTCTAGGTTGATTGTTAATTGTATGTTGAACACTTCCTTGTAAATTATTTCATTGAATATTGGTTAAAGAAAAAGACAAAGCCTTATCGGTAGAGCAATTAGTTGGAAACTAACACATAATATTGTATGCTTACCACCAACTATATAATAATTCCTAATTTTTCTTTAATTTTAATAAATCAAATCTAAGGTCGGAGATTACCGTTTAACAGATGATAGGTCAACTAATTATAGGTACCAAAAGTTGAAGCTTTAAAAGGTCCTTGTGTTAAAAAAAATTGCCCAAATTTAGGTTTTACCTCTAATACCAAAACAAACCTAGCCTTGAAGATGTAAATACAAGGCTGCTAATTACTATAGTGAGTTTCTATAGATGTTAAGAACACCATTAGATGTTCGAAAAAATTTTATTGGTGATGTAGATACAAAGAGCCAACGAAGAATTGTATTAGTGGTGTAGATAAAGAAAGAGGGTCGACCAAATGAATAAGTCAAGCTAACCCTAATACTGCTACCTTATGCTTATGGCATTGAAGGTATGATTCCTTCTAGAAGTTTTAAAAAATAGTAATACTAGATGCTATCTAGCGTTTTTAAAGGAGCTTTAAAATTTAAGAGGTGCATGATGGAGGTTAGATCAAGATTAAGTCACCATACCTAATCCAGCTTATTTTAGCAAGTATTTAAATATATGATTGAGAGATCATCATAATGGAATACTTAGGAATTAGTGAGTCTTAAAAGTATTTCAAGGGTGTGTGGAGATTAAATTTAAAGTTTTTAATAGAAATCCATAAAATTTGGATGGTAGTGGGAAGGGAATGCAAAACAAAGTTAAGATGCCCTAATATTAACTAACCCTTTTTAAAATTTTGAAGGATTTTTTTTTTTTTTTTTTGAGAGAGAGAGAGAGAGAGAGAGCTAAATTGTAGAAAGAGATTAAAATATTTGAGAAGAAATAAGAGATGTGTGGAGAGAGGTCAGTAAGAGAGATGAGGTATACTTATGGCTTATAATAAGAGTAATCCAAGTAGGGCTATCCACTAACCACATAACCCTAAGAAATTGAATCTTTTTTTACTTTTTAAAGTTATTTAATTCATTAAATTAAATATCTAAATTATTACAATAAATTTTAATGATTGTAATTTAAAGAAATCATGAAAGAAGTAAAAAAAAATCAATTTTTTGAAAGCAAATAAGATGGTACAGTGGAATCACTCCAATTCCACTCTCAATTAAAAGGGGCCAGCCTTATTGGCCTCCAAACAATGGAATTATAAATAAATAAAAAAAGAAAAACAATTAAATAAAAGCCTCCACATTGAGAGAAATATTTAAATTAAAAAAAGTAAATTTAGTAATATGTATAGTTTTAAATATTTAAAATATGAACTCCTTTAATTATTTATACTAAATGAAGCTATCCTAGCTCTTAACCTTGATCGTATGATGAAGTCATCAAGAATCTTAATATTTTCTTAAATTCTTAATCTTTATTTGATAATGAGACCATGATAAATTAATGCTTGATGCTTTGCATCAATTAATTTGAGTGGGTGATGAGGTAACCTATATGAGTTAGATTTGTTTATTAGTTTTTTAATGCTTATTTCTATGTATGTAATTAATTGAGGGGACCCTTTATGTTGATTTTCACTAATTGAGGTTCTCAATAAATTGGAGTTTTGTACTATTCATTTTATGGTAAGGGCCTTTTATTTATAACTTTTACATATAATTATTGTTATATATATACATAGTTATTTTAACATAAAAATGCATTGCTTGTGGTTGTTTATATTAATAATCTTAAACAACAATGACTGTACTATAAAAGCATCTTAAAGTAGTTGATATTTTTTTTACTCGAGCCATACAATATTATTCTAATTTAGTAATGAGATGATCTTACTTATCTTGCTATTATATTTTAAATTATGACTCTTTTATGTTCATATCTCATAACTTATATATTTTCATATATATATATATATATATATATATATATATATATATATATATATATATATATATATATATATATATATATATATATATATATATATATATATATATATATATAATTATAGTTATTTGTTGAGTTTAAATATCAATAATATTTATGATTAATTTTAATAAAGTTTAATATATTCTTGAAGACCAGCCACTAGAAGTTTGAGTTTATGTTGTAGTATTTACATAACTTTTTAATAGATTTTCTACCGTTGTTCCATTTACTTTTATATTAGTGTAGTCGATTTTGCTTTATTGAATTATTATTAAAGGCCTTATTAATGTAATAAATATTATATATTTTTCATTTCTTAGTTTTAAATATTTTACTTTCAAATATAAATATATAATTTTTTTTCTCTCTTGAAAATGATATTAATTTAGGAGCAGTTTGGTTGCCTGAATTTTGAGTATAAAGTAAAATAAATGCAAGGGTTTTAACTTTTTTGGCATTTGGCATGATGCAAAGTTTTAATATAATATATTTAGAATACATTCTGATAATGGATGTATTTAGAATTACGATTGTGTGAATTTAATCTGGCGGACGATATAAAGTATTATTATGACCCTGTCATCACTCCATTTCCATTTCGCTACCCTTCATCAATAATTTTAAGAATACTTTATATTATATTTATTTTACTAAACAAAAAATAAAATAAAATCATATCTTTATAAAATTTTCAATCAAACAATCTTAAAATAATGTAAACACTCGACATTTCATCTATATTTTATTCTTTTTTTTCACGCAACTAAACAGCCCATAATTGATCTAGACTTTTGTGGTTTATTTTAAGAGTAAAGATTAACTCCTTTAAATATTACACTGTGGAGGTATACGGCTTTTCGAATCAAGGTATGACACTTATTTGCTATGATCCATCATTCATGATATTGAAATATCCAATTTGACATCAACTGATTATTTTTTTCGGTATTTATATTTTGCTCTTCAAAAAATCCCCACTATTACATTTATAGCACACACTTCATTTTATAAATTTTTATAAAAGTTTATATTTTTTTATATTTTATTACTTAAAATTATAATCTTATAATATTGTTTTTTTAAAATCATACTCAAATTAAAAAAAAAATGTATATAATAAAATATCAATTTTTTATCTTAAGATATATAATTAATTTATGATATATTAATTGAGGATCTATTTGAGATAATATGATTATAAAAAATAATAATAGAATTATTACAGAAGAAAATTTTTTACAATAAAATTACGATGATATATAAATTTTTTTAATTTTATAAAAATTAAATCATAAATTTTTAGCCGCCATCAATAAATATTCAAATTAAATTAAAAAATATAATTTTTTTATCATAAATTTTTTAAAATATAATCATAACATAATTTTTAATCGACACAACACTCATAATTACATGAATTTTTGAATTTCTTTAAATGTTTAATTACTAATTTTAGGAATAAAAAATGTCCAGCGGGTCCGGTTAGCCATGTCCATCTGTCATCGCTCCGAGCTGATCCGAACCGGCTGCCACGTCAACCGCATAATTTTCAAAGTCACACTGATGCGATGGCAAACTTGAATCCTGCGACCCAAACCGCTTGATCTAAGATCAACGGTGATGAAAGCTAGTCCAAATTTTAGTACAGTAAAATTCGGTGCTCCTCTCCATTTTTCTACTTAATAATTCCTCGGGGATCGAGCTCGGCACAAATGCCACGTCGAGACAGATGGAAGGACGCGACCGGTGGGCCCCTTGCTGTGCTGTCACGCACGCCGGTCGCTCCTTTTTCTCGCGAGTACCGCGCTCCGCATAGTTGCTCCATCGCACAATCACCATCCGTACGACGAATGCGGTCGTTTCTCTCGCTACAGTGTCACTCAAGAACGATGATCGGGTAGTTCGCATAGACGTAATATGCGGTTTGTCAGCAGAGGACTGGCGAGTCCTGAAGTGGAGATCCCCGCCACGGCAGCGTCTTGGCCGCCCCCCATCTGCGATGGGGCCCGCCCTCCACCGCCACTCACTCGACGTTTATTGCGGGTGGGCCCCGCATTCACAAGCTTTCCAGACTAGAGTTGGCATGTGGGGCCTATCCTTTCAAAAGAAACCAATTGAGGAAAGCCACGTGGACGGCCGGCCGAAAGGAGGTGGCGACCTGCAATTTAAACAACGAGGGCAAGATTGCGTTAAGCTTTCGCATTTTTTTTAATTAAATATGTTTATATTCTCTTTATATAATTTTTATTAGCCAAGCTGGATCTGATAATATAATTATTAAATAATTCATAAATAAATAAAATATTCAGAACAATAATACATCCCTTGCGATTCGCTTAAGATTCTGAGGGATGGGAGGTGAAAAGTTGGGCTATAAATAAGTCTCTTCACACATGAACCCCTTCATCTGATCATAGCTGCCCTTTCTCTTTCTATCTCTATCCTTTTTCCCCTCTCTCTCTCTCTCTCTCTCTCTTAGTAGCTCTCTCTCTCTTAGTAGAAGGTGGTAATATCGTTCCGTAGTTTTAACTCTTTAGTATTATTCCATGGCAGCAGTTGAGGTGATCCTCTCTCTCTCTCTCTCTCTCTCTCTCTCAGATGTTAATCTCTCTCTACAATCTCTCTTTCTGAGTCCAACGATATTATCCATGGGATCTAGAAGTTAATAGTTTAAACTAAGAGGTTGAATATTTTTACAAGAGGTTTGGCAGTAAGAGAGTAGAGGAGTCGAATAATATGCGATTTGTTAGAAATTCAAAATAGTTCTAAATTTATTTATAAAACTGTAGTAGCTTTGTGGCTTGCATATGAATACTTAGGTGAAGGTGTGGTAAAAAAAATTAATATTTCAGTCAGATTTTGATGCGATCCATTGATTTGGCAGTTGGAAAAATTAGATCAGAATATTTTTTATTTATTTAAAATATTTTAAAAATTATGATGATAAAATTCATTTTTATTTAATATTTTATTGTTAAACTATATTTAATATTTTGAAATTTTATCCCATTTAACATTTTATCAGATCCCGTTATAAACGAGTTTCTTTTGATCAAAAAAGTTATAGTTTTGTTGATTATATGGCGAATCTCGTGTAAATCATCATGTTATAAAAGAAAAAATGTTTTTAAAAAAATAAAATATTTAATTTGAATTGATTAAAATTTAATTTTGAAATCAATTATTTGTTATTTACTTGAATCAGAAATAATTTTTTTTAATTATTATCTTCTAAATTAAAAAATAATTTAGATCGGATTATTCAGTTTAAATTTTAAAAATCAACGTGGGTTTTACATCAATTAAATTTTATTTTGATATCAGTGGATTATATAATTAATAAATTAAAATCCATTTTAATTAATTTTAAAAAAAATGTATCGGTTATATAAAATCATCAACGCTTGATTTGAATATCTGATCTTCATCTTCTCCATTAAAATATTCAATCAAAGCTATGTTCTTCCAGTTCTTTAATCCAAGCATTATAACAAACATTCCTCAGGTAGAATCTGTTCCCGCCGCAATCGAGCAGGAAGCCCCTCCTGCTCCGGCCGCCGAGGAAACCACCGCCGACTCGCCACCAGCCACCGAAGAACCCAAAGCAGTCGAAGAAACCGTGGAGACGCCGGCAGCTGAAGCAGAATCAGTTCCCGAACCCACTGAAACACCAGCAGAAGAGGTCGCCAAAACCGAGGAAGCCGCGCCTGAACCCGCCGCCACTGAAGAGCCGGCCTCCGAAGAACCCGCCGCAGAGGAACCCCCCGCTGCTGAGAACGTAGAGGAGAAAGAGGAGCCGCCGAAGACCACGGAAGAGGAAACTGCGCCGCCGCCGACGGCTGAGGAGACGAAGGCCGAAGAAGCCGCCCCCGTTTCAGAGTAACTGAGTTGAACGCTTATCAGTTGAAGCAGATGGGTTGCTGTGGGCTTTTGCTTAGAATAAAGGGCGCGTTTTAATGGAATGAATGGGTTCAATATTTACTTGAAAGAATCCTTGGGCTTTGTTGTGTTAGTGTTGTTGGGGTCTCTCAGTATGCATGCATTTGTGAGCTGTTGGAGTAGTAGCAGTACTGCTTTTATAATCTATTTTCTATTTAGTATTGTTCGTACTTCTTTTAATTAATAATAGTTGGTTTTGGTTCTCTTTGTTTTATAATTTTTTTTTTTTAATGTTTGCTTTGTCACTTGCCATTGCTGTGTATCGCAGCTCCCTCTTGTCATGGTCCATGTACACCAAATGTAATAGCTAAATTTAGAAAGTTACTAGTAAAAAAAAGATTTACGTATATATCAGTCAAAACCTTTTAATTTATCTATCTAAGACTCGTAACTTTTAATATTATTTATATACCATTGGAAAGTTATTAATACGCCAAATCTATCACCCTCCATTAGCCTTATTCGTCTTCATGAATCCTCTGCTCATCTTCATCTTCCTCTTTTGGCTGAGGTTGTGCAAGGGTAGGAACAGGGTTTTGCCACTGATAAAATGTAAATTGGATCGAATAAGATTAGCTTTAACCTGCCATGTTAATTGGTCGAGGAGGTCGGGCAAGCTAATGAGGTCATCTAGCAGCGGGTCAAATGGAAATGGGGCAGACCAACGCCCTCTATGTATGAGGTGGTTTCTTATAAGCCAAGCGCTTGGAGGGCATAAATGGCTGCATTATTGGAAGATGGCAACACGGCATCTTCTTCTTTCAGGAGGAGGAAGAGGAGGTGAGGAGACCTCCGTTGAGGAGAGTCCTATTAACTATTCTATATCAAATTGCTTAAAATCCCTATCCATTGTCTCCTTGGCCTCCAGTTGAGTGAGTGAGCTTGTGCGTATGCTTAAGAGATTGAGAGAGAGAGAGAGAGAGAGAGAGATGAGGAAGCCGAGTAGCAGCAGCAAAAAGCTATGAGTAAACAGCAGGAACAGGAACACGAGGTCTATGGTAAAGAGATCCAAAGTGTCGCTGGCATAAAAGGAGAAGAGGAGATGGACTGACAACTCCTTATCCAAGGAAAGGTTTTCATCTATTCCTTTCATCTCTCCACTCATGTTCACTTCCGCAGGGATTAATGGAGATCAATGAGATATATTTGGTGTATTAATAGCTTTTGAGTGGTATACAAATAATATTAAATTTTAGGGTGTTAAATAAATTAAAATGTTTTGAGTGATTAAAAAAACTATATTATAGTATTCATAATTTATTCAGATTTATTTGATATAATTTATTATTTTTAATAATTAAAACTTTAGTTTGATAATTATTTATTTATTAAAATATTGTCAATGACTTCAAAATTTTTAAAATTATTGTAATATGTTATTTTATGGAGATGGATGCTTTTATGTAAAAAATAATCAATAAATTTAAATTATCTTATGTTTCATATTTAAAAAAATCCTAATTTCTAATTTTAAGAAAATAGGTTAATTAAAAGAAAATATAAATTAATAATATCACTTAACTTTCGCTTAAATATTTTCATGCTTTAAGTTAATTATTTCATTTAATTGGGATTAAAATTTATTCTTTACAAAAATCTTAGTAGAACATTGTATTGCACCAATATGCTTGCAACTCTTGGTTATATTCATATAGGTATTAGACTAATACATGTGGTCTATTACATTATCATAATAAATTTTAATTTGATTAAATCAATTTCAACTTGATCTAAAATAAGGTTGATTATATCAAGTAATACTATTCACACTAATTTATGTGCTCACAAGTTAGTTGCTTAAGTTACTTAGTGATAAATACACATACACACATAATATTCTAAGATTAATTTACATAGAATCCTAGAATTTTGATTGTTTTAAACTATTTTAATAGTTTGCATAATCAATATTATACATATTATCATATCTCTTTAAATTAACTCCATAACTTAATTTTGTATCATTTTACTAAATTTTCAATATTTTGTCAATTCCTTTGGCTTAAGTATGCTTAATTGTGTTTCATTATTTCTCTAAGTCAATTACATAGGCAATCATACTCATGTGACTCTATTTATTCATAATATATTTATATATTTATTATTTTATTAATATCATTTTATAAACTTGGTTGTCCTTAGATAAAGTTCAATTTCAATTTAGCTAATACTATTTTTGGTCAAACTTTCACTTGATTATGTCAAATCATATTAACAAAGTCATTTTATAGTTCAATCATATCCTGTGATTTGGCACCTTTGGTTCCAAGTATACATCAATACTTGATTTTATTCTTTCTTCTAGATGAATAGTTTCTATTCAAAGCATTATATTACAATGGGCATCTCGAATGTCCTTTTATATATCTAAAACTTATCTTTTTCAAGCACTCGTACCCCATTTAGATGCTTGAATCATATATCCAATAGTTTATAATTTCATTTATCTTTATTATATTATTACATTAACAAGCATATAAAGTCATATGAGTACTTTAGATTACAATGCATCTTAATAATGTCAAGACTTATGATTATGGTCAATTGATTGTCATTATTAGATAATAGTTTGCCTAATCATGAAATTTTATAATTATAACTATATCTCATATGATCATTTAGTAAGTACAGTTAGCCTAAGACCTGTTTCCTTAACTAATAATAAAGTGATATGACTAAGGATAATTATAAATGACTGCTCTTGGTAAGTTATCAAAATCATATTAATTAACCCTAATATATTTTTGGACTATCACAATGCCTAAGTATGTGCAAAGATATTGTATTAATCCACAAACTTTTGACTGCTTCAATATAGAGAGGATGTAATTAGGTTATTTAAATGCAAAATCCATTTGATGCTTTAGGTAAGATTACATTAGTGCATTTATAATGTAAGATTGATTGTTATATTTTTTTTTTTATGTTGTGTCATGTTGCTATGATATTTCAATGCATTAGGATAGAGATATTATTCTTAGGTATCCAACATATGATCATTATTTTTCTTACTTTTATAGTCATGTGTTAAAATATAAATGATGTAATATATATAATTTTATCTATGATGTTATACTTATGTGTTATAGTGTGCTATCATGGCTCCATTTCATTCTAAGATATTTTTTTATTTTATTTTTAATATATATATATATATATATATATATATATATAATCTTCTTATTATTTTTACTTTCTTATTGTAAAGTGATTCTCTAGGCTATATACAACTTTTTATTAGACTCATAGAATACATTTTTTTATCAATTTTAATTAAATGTTAAATAACTTTAAAATTGAACTAGAAAAATATTTTTAATTAAGTCTCCACCTTACATATTCTTGTGAAAGTGAAATTGGAGGTTGGTGTTTCTTAAGTTTGCTACATCAATTTTATAGATATCTCTTAAGTGGGATTCATCTCTTTAAAAAAATTAATTTAATCAAATGTTTTCTTATGTCATTGCATACTAAAATTAAGAAGAGCTATTATCACTATTAAATAAAAAAAATTATTTTTTAAAACATATAAATCAAAGATTAATGAAGTGATGCTACTTATAAATGTTTATCATGTGATTATAATATGTATTATAGTTAAGCATCATACTAGTTATAAAGATCCTAAGAAGATTAAAATTAAAGAATTAAATTCATCAAGAGATTAAGGGTTAGGAGTTCATCATTAACTAAATAATTATATGCATCCATGATGAGCTTTGATATAAAAAGAACAAAAATAAATTATTTTGTAATAAAGTTTATATTATTAAATTTAACCTAAAATTTTAAAAATCTAAAAGTTAACACATATGAAAAGCTTTAGAATTGTATTTTTTTAATTAACATTAGTCTTATTTAGTCATATGGCTAGCCACTTTTGATAAGACAAAAAATTGTAGTGATTCTACTCCCCTTCCTATTTTATGTATGCCATTAATTTATCTTTTATGCTTAAAATTTTAAATTTTAAATTTTAGAAACTGATATAATGTTTTAATAATTTAAAATTAATAAAAAAATTAAGGAATTTATTCTTTAGGGTTAGCACTTTGTTAGGAGATCTAAGTATTTATTTATCTTCTATTCTTACTTTATTCTCAATGATACATTCTTCATTTTCTCATCCAATCACAATATTTTTCTGCCAATACATCTATCATAGAAAATTTCTAATGATCAGCAATTCACTAAGCAACGATTTTTAATGACCTAGTCTTGATCATCTCCCATCAATCACCATCTACCTATTTGACTATTATGAAGTATTCTTGATCAATCTCCATACACCCACTTAATATTTCAAAGTGATCATATTGCATCTTTATGTTCTTAGTTCATTCATTAATATTATAAAATTAAACTAGACTACTTAGTCAAATAAGATTTTTGTAGGCTTTATTTGGGTTTCTCTCCACTTACATGACCATAAGCCATTTGGAGCCCTTTGGATCCACATATGCTACTTGAAAGCATGACTCTTAATCTTTACCAAACCATCTTTAAGTGAATTCATCTTCTAAATCGCCCTTTATTTTACATCACTAATATGAAACCAATGTTCTAGGCTTTTACCCTCATCAATGATTGATTGATCCCTTCCTATGGCTCTCTATCATAAGACTTATTTTCACAATATTTCAAGGAATGTCTCAACTTTAAAGAAATTATAATATCATAAGTAAGACCTTCAATCATTCTTTTTAAAATTCCATTTCCTTCTTTCTTGTCCTCTTTCTTAGCTCAAACAAGATGAACACTTTCAACTTCCTACCATTAATGAGCTCTTTAATAAAATTTTACTAGTATTAGACATCTTCTAAGCATACATTTGAAAATAGTAGTACTTCAAAGGGTCCTAAGTGTGCTTCCTACTCTCATGCATGCTAGTCACAAAAAAAATGTCCTTATCTTGAATGACTTTAACTCTTTTAACTATTGGGGCACTCAAGGGGGTGATTTTCAAGTATCAATAAAGCGTGGAGGTGAGTATCTCCTCTGTACTAGTGTTCTATCAACTTGGTTTCACTTTTAGGGTGATAAACTGACAACTAGGATCACTAGTTGTGCGGTTACTTTTTCTATTGATCAAAGAAAGCCTCTTAAATTTTTCCTAATTTTCTTATTGATTTTAGATCTCTATGGAAAGTTATAGATAGCTTTTTGCAAGATTGAAATTGCATATTTGACTTAAGTTCGACCAACCCACTACACTTATCTTGCTATTATATTCTTCAACATTAATGAGTTATTAGCAAGTTTAAGTAACTTAATCAAAGTGTTTGATCGTTATAGTTTGAGTGCAAATTTGAGCAAATGTGGCTTGTTAGATAACTAACTCTAATCTTTTTACTTCTAATGATTCAAGTTGAAACCTAAAAATGAAGTTCTACAAAGACTCAACCTGCTCTTATCACATTCTCAACAAGGCTTAAATATTCTTTAAATGACCTTTAAACATTAAAAAAATGAATGAAGCAATGCTTTTAGTGGTAGTGAATAAATCATTGAAGTTGCAACTATTTTAAAGTAGTAACGAATAACTTGCATCTACTATGCCACCAATATTTAATAGGAAGGTACCCAACTCAAAGTAGGCAACATAGTTGATTTTCTTAGTCTTCCATTTATACAATCTTGAGGAAGGGTTTCTAACTTTGTTGGGGGCGCTCTTTGATGATCTTTTTGAATAGGGCATCACTCAAGATCGATCATCATTTCTTGGCCCTATGTGGTGTAGCATTCCTGTTGACACTTTCCAAATAGTATGTGTCATTGGTTGTATAGGTCAAGAATAATATGTGAAGACTTCAGGCATAGAGGAAGATTGGACTTTATGGATTCTTATTGAGCATGACCATCAGAAGGGCATCTTTGAGAGTATGGTCCATTGTGCCTTGATATTTCTTATGATCCTCTCCCATCTGAACAAGTTGTCGATTGTGATAAACCTTTGATTTTTCATCTCTACTATTTCTTCTCTTTCTACACCTTTTTTTTTGTAATTATGAGGCTCAATTTGGTCTATGACATTGATTCCATACTCATCGCACCTTAAAGAATGTTAAATCATATTTTTTTTATGGGCAACACTTGGACCTTACAATTAAGATTGGTGATAAAACCTAAGAGGTAGAAATAGAGATAGAGAAAGAGAGATAGGATAAAAGCTTAATGATTTTTTTATTATCAGAAAGTAACTCAAGACAATAATTAATCTTCCATTATGCTTACCCTTTGACCCTTATTTTATTGGTGGAAGTTGGGGCATAGCTCTATAAAAAAAGGATACATTTAAGGGAAAAGCATTAATCACAATATATGGCCTAATAAAAAACTTTTTATAAAATAAAGTTGTTGATTAACTTCACCTCTCTTTATATAGTAAATGAATCAATATGGTCAGGCTCTAGAGCTAAATAGAAATGCAACTTTTTTGCACGGGTTTAATCTTGAATCAACTAATCACTAAGTTCACCATGATGATAGTGACAATAAATTAATATCACTTAGTCACTAAGTGATCAAATTGACTCGAATTCAATATGAATGATTTCAAGTGTACAATAGTAATCAACTATGACAACACTTATGATAACAACTCATTGCAAACAAACACCTAAGTGCAAAAAATAAATATTAAAATGATCGAAAATGATATTTTAATTGCATAAAATGATGTATATGTTTTATCAAGTTGTGTGTAAGTATAGTTCTATAAAACCATTTTGTCCCCTCATAAAAAACTCATTCAATGCAAATGTTGATTAACTATAGCTTTACATTGAGAAAATAGCTCTTCCATCCATACAAATGAGAGATTTTTATTAGATTAATTATTAGTTCAAGATTTCAATCTCTTCTCTCCATAGCTCAAATTAATCCCAAAAAAAAATTATTAGAAGAAATCACATTTAAAATTGTTAAGATTTGTTAAGGGCATATTTGAGATAATTTTTTAAATATTTTATTTAGAGTACATTTATTTTTTTTAACTTTTAAAATAAATGAAATTATTTTCAAAATATTCAATAATTTTAGATGTTTTGAATATTTCTAAAATAATTATCATAATCAATTGCCATCCTTGATCACCTGTCGCCACAATCGATGTTGTTATAACTGTAGATGATAATGTCTACTACTAGTGTTATGCTCTCATTGACTAATAAATTTTTTCATAAGGTGGGTAAAATTAGATGTCCATATTTAAAGCATGAGAATCAAAAAATTCAATCAATTGATAAAATATGAGTTGTATATATAGAAGAGGTATTTTACTCAATCATTGTTATAAAACACCTCATAGAAGATATTATATTATTACATTACACATAGAATCATCAACTAATTAATCACATAATATAATATTTTTTCATGAGGGTAAAATTAGATGCCCAAGTTTAAAGCATAGAGATTTTAAAAAAAAAATTCAATCAATTAATTGATAAGATGTGGGCAGTATATATAAAAGAGGTATTTTAGTCGATCATTGTTATAAAATACCTCATAGAAAGTATGATCATAAATATAACTATTAGATTACATAGAGTCATCAGCTAATTTATCACATAATGTAATAAATAAGTATAAAGAAATGATTTATAATGAAGTTGGCCCATAAATTATTTAAAGGGGGATTTACATACATACCACACAATTCTTATGTATGTACATATCTAACATCTAAAAATTACTTTTTTTTACATATATATATAGCAATCCAATCTTCAATATCATTTTAAAAATATCATTATCACTCACTTTTTAAAAGTGAAATGCATATTTTTAAATATAAGAAAATATTATATAAGTAAATATCTAACTTTAGATGTTAGATATATAAATGCAAAAGAATTATGTGGTATGAATGTAAATCTTCCTTATTTAAAATGCTATTTGGTCAAATAAAGACTCAGCTACTTGTGAATCGTCAGGTACTGTCTAACTCCATAGATTGTAAATTTATTAGCTTCACAATTTGGGAGGCTTTTCAACATTAATGTGTTAAAGCTTTATAATAATCATTCAAAGTTATCTATAATAGTAAAAATTCTAAGTATTAAATATGAGAACTTCTTAGTGAAGCTCAATAAATTTACAATCTACTGAGTGTTATACAACAGCCTCTATGATAAGGCTTATATTAATCATTTAAATCTATTTATTATAATAATAATGCTAATTAAGTCTTTAATCTGATTATAACACACCTCAAGTAGCTATTAATAAATTTATTAAGTTACTGAATGATACTAATCTGTCAAAGAATCTGTGCCTAATAATTATTATAGAATAAATTAATCTCTAATTTGGGTTTAGATGTAATAAAACTTGATTGTTGTTTGCATTGATGCATGATTTATGTTGTCCCCCCTTTTGATGAAATGAAAAGAAGAGTAAGAAATAAAAAAAATGTTTTTGATGAATCATTTAGGGTATGTTTGAGATAACTGTAGCTATATGAAAAGTATTGGTGGAAGTGCTACAGATAAAAGTCATCGTTTGAAGAAATTGTGATGAGCATACAAATTTTTTTTTTATTTCATAAAAGTCAAACCACATCTTTCTGACCGCCACCACAGATAGTCAAATCAAGTTAAAAAACATAACTTTTTTAAATTTCTCAAAAGTAACTAAACGAACGCGCAATTGCGTTGATGCAAAATGCATCACATGCCACTTACGCCCCAAATAGGGCCTTCAAGGCTCTCTAATTGTTTTGAATGAAGCCAATGTGAATAGGTCCCTAATGTATAGCATAGAAAGTTGTCAAGTCTCTATATAAACATTATAAGTTGTCACTTTCTTCTTCAAATTTAATTAAAGATTAAATCTTCAAATAATTAATTAAAATTGATCATAAGTCATTATTAGATAGTACATCATCGATAACATTGTTCTAGTATTTTAAGATAGTTGTTAAAAAACTAGTTGAGACAAATGAATTATGTGCATATAAAAAGATGATATTCTATATGCAATTAATTGTATGTCACTAAAATATAACATCAAATTTATTTATGTTGATGTATTACCTAAGAACAATCCGATAATCAAATTTAATTATCTTTTTTATGAAAAATTGATTGCTGAATAAATTTGATTATAAAAAAAGAATATTTTATTTGATCATTTCATCTAAGTTGGGTACAAAGTCCTTGTCTAGATGTCATATTGAGTTTTTTTTTTTTTTTTTGATGTCATATTGAGTTGAAGTTTGATGAGTTGGTCTCAACTATACAAAACTAAAAAATGAAATTAAAAATTATAACTAATGGACTTTAGGGTTGTAAATGAATTGAGCCGAGTCGAGCATATGTATGCCCGAGTTCAAGCTTGTTTATCAGAATCAAGCTCGAGCTCGAATCGAGCTTTGTAGGATAGTGTTCAAGCTTGAGCTATATTGAGCTCGAGCTCAATTCGACTTTGTTTATGAGCTCAATTCAAATTGGATTATCAAGTTTATTAACGAGCAACTCATTTAATGAAATAATTGAGCATTATAATAAAATCTTAATCAAGTTTGTTCACGAGCAGCCTATTGAGAAACATAAATGATTTGTACAAGTTAAAGTTTATCAAAACCTAAAAAATAAAAAATTTGAATACAAATACTCATAAATAAATCATAATCGAGTCATAATTGAGCTATAATCAAGCTCCTTAACGAGCTTGTTTATGAGCTTTAAGTAATATTATTCATGAACATAAATGAAGCAAACAATAAGCTGCTCAAGATTGTTCATTTAATAATTAAGTATTAACATAAGTGCTCAAATTCTTTCAATTAGTTAATCAAAAGATTATGAACCAATTTTGATAGAATTGAGTCATATGTAGTTCGTCTAACGCTCAGTTCATTTGCAGCCTATCAGCCTTCTTAATCATCAATCAGCTGATAATAATAATAATAATGTCCAATTGTCAAAAGTAAACAAGGCTTGCCGTAACGTAAACGCTCAAACATTTTCAATTTAAAAAAAAAAAAAAGTCGGTTGTTTTTCACCAATTGTCAAAAGTTTACATTAAACTACTTCGCTGAGACTCATCAGACCACCAGTTAAAATAAAGAAGACTAAATTTTTATTTATTCCAAAAAAATAAATTTGATAACATTTGCCACAAAATTAATTAATTAATTAATTAAACCTCAACATAATGAAGACTAAATTTTTACTTTTTTTTCAACAAAAAAACCGAAATATTAAAAACTGTAGCTAACTGCAGTTTATTTATTTTATTATTTTTTATTTTTATCTTTGAAATGCTCTGTGTTCTTGATACTCAATACAAGCAAATTGGATAATGGGGATTTTGTTTGGATATTAATGGCACATATCCATATATATACAAGCATTGAAAGAGAGAGATGAGAAGAAGAGGTCCTGCTTCTCCCCCTCAGTATATCAACAGTTGTATGTTGGATCATTGGCCTGCAACAGCAAGCTGCTTTCAGAACCATTACAAGCTGTGTCTTGTTATTTCTAGGAAAAAAAACTCTTGGGAATATCATTCATGATATAACAGTGATAAATGATTGCTTATCCCACAAAAAAAAATCGTAAATGATAGATAATCCTTCAAAACTGAGGTTAGATATGATCAGATATATATTGAGTGGGTTTGAAGTAAATGATAGACTCGTCCAAGACTTCAATTCTCAAAGGTGGGATAAAGATCAAAAAGAAAAGTCAAGAATCAAAAAACACTCAATCAAGCGATTAAATTGGCACAAGAGGCAAAGCTTGGGAAGAGCATAATTGATGGGGGTAAAAGTAACTGATTAAGCCTCTTTTAAAATAATTAGCATTCATCATAGGCCTCTAAAAATGACAAAGATTTATTTGATATAACATAACATAATATGAAATAGAAAGCACCCAAAACACCTTTCAAGAAGGTAAATAAGGCATAGAATTCAATCACCCTCCAAAATGGTATAAAGTAACTTGCTAACCCTTTTTGTAACAATCCGAAGACAGGCTCGAGCTCTGATCTCTCCTTTTTGCTAACCCCCAACCCCCCCCCCGCCTCCGGCTCTCCGTGACAGCTCTCACCCTCCCTCCCCTCTCTGAGTTGGTGGATCTCCATGGAATCATACCTCTCCTTCTCGACTAACTTTCCCTTGCTTTCATCTGCATCCCTTTTCGGCTCTATCCTCGGGTCAGCCCCTAAGGGTTTTCCCCCATCCAACCTGAATCTTCCTAACTCCCGTAACTGGAAAGACCTTCTTACATCCCAGAATGAGAAGAGTAAATCCATATCCCTTTCATTCATCCCTTCTGAATCTAATGAGGTTATCTTCACTGAAGAAGAACTGAATATTGGCCAAAGAGAGTAGAATCTATCACTCGTCGGTCACACAATAGGAAAACGACCCTATTACGATTCCTTGCTAGCGACGGTTAGAAAAAAATGGCAGTTCAAGGAAGGTATAGATCTTCTAACATTAGAGGATGATTTCTTCCTTTTCAAATTTTCTTGTCAAGTGGATTACGATCTTGTCTGGGACAATGGCCCTTGCTTTCTGAACGGAAGACCCTTCATTTTTCAAAAATGGACTTGGAACTTCAGGCCGTCGAAGGAGTATGTCTCTGAAATCCCATTATGGATTAAGCTGCCTAACTCTCTCTGTTACTGGAATGAAAAGGGGTTCTCCAAGGTTGTAAGCAGAGTTGGGGTTCCGTTGGCTGTAGACAACCTTACGGCCACGAATTCTAGAATCTCCTTTGGCCGCATCTGTGTTCAAATCGATACCTCTTCTCCTCTTCCAAACTCAGTATCTATTAATCTTAATGGCTTCAAATTTGTGCAGGAGATTCTCTATGACTGGAAACCTTCTGCTTGCCAGAAATGTAGTACATTTTCTCACGATCATTCTTCTTGCCCTCTCAATCCATTCATCAAGGCAGACCACTGGGGCAGGGGCAGGAGTAAGAGCATGCCTCCCCAACCCCAACCAAAGACCCTTGTTCCCCCCATAAGACTGGCCACCATCGGAACAAAACCCTCTGATAATACCATCTTGCTGGAGACAGATACTTCGAAGCTTACTCCAAGCGAGATTCCTGAGCAAGACCCCTCTCTCCCTCCCTCAACTTCAATAATTAGCGATCTGAACCAATTACCAGTCTATTCCCCACCCCTAGAGGAAGGTCTAGACCCCACTTCTTTTGTCTTACTTAATATCCTCCCAGCAGATAATACCAATGCTTCCTCCTCTTCTTATGGAGTGTTGACTTAGTATGCAGCCACATCTCCGATCGTTTATCTTCAGCCAAGATCTCTGAAAGCTTCTCCTCCCCTAATAAGGGATCCGATGATCTTAATCAGGGCAAAGCGGCTCAGCTCCATCAGAACACTGGACAGAAAAATAACCAAAAGAAGAAGGGCAAGAAGCCCACAAGTTCATCTAATTCTCAATGACCAATACCTCTATTGGGTGTTGGCAAAGTGCAGTCTGGGCAGCGGCGGCGTGCTAAGATCTTCAAAGAAAATAAGCTTGACATTCTATGCTTATTTTAAACTAAGCTGTCCAAGGATTCTCTCAGCGATAAGTTCTTGGTGGCCCGTGCTAAGCTCTTCCCGGTGGAGGAGAGCTGTCACAACTTTGACTACTCTAATGGGGGTCGAATCTGGCTTAAATGGAACTCCTCTACCACTCACTTCAAGCCTCTGGATTGGTCACCCCAATTTATCCATGGTGAGATCACCATTCTTGGTTTCTCTTCTTTCTGTGTCACTTGGATCTATGCCTTTAATGATGCAAGAGATCGGCTGCCTCTGTGGGACTCCTTAAGGAGTATTGCGTCTACCCTCTCCTCTCCTTGGGTTCTGATGGGTGATTTTAACATCGTTCTCTTCAGTAAGGAGAAAAGCAGTGGGAATTTAATCCCTATAAATCGAACTCTAGATTTTCAGGATTGTGTGCAGGACTGTGGGTTGCTGGATCTCCCTAGCACAGGCCTTTTCTATACTTGGTCTAATCAACAGCTTGATAACCTTATCTCATCTAGAATAGACTGAGTCCTTTGCAACTCCTGCTAGCTGGATCATTTCCCCTCTTCCTTTTACAATGTAGCTAACCCTCTCTCCTCTGATCACTCTCCTCTGATTACTCAATTCTCTAAACCTATTATGGTCAAACCTCATTTCATGTTCAGGAACTATTGGACTAAATATGGGAAACTAAGGGAGGTTGTTCAAAATGTGTGGTCGGGTTTTATTCCTGGGTACCCTCTTTTTGTGTTCTCCAAAAAGCTTCAATTGATAAGATGGACCCTCAAAAATCAAGTATGGGATACATCCCCTATTAAGGTTCAGTTAGTTGATCTTAGAATGGAGTAGGATCTCCTTCTTTTGGAGCTGGACAGAGATCCCACCAACTCTACTTTGGTTAATGCTACTAAAGACCTGAAGGATATATATCATGATCTTCTCTTAATGGAGCAAATGTGAGTTAGATGAGGGCTAAAGCCCACTGGTTAACCAATTCTGATGATGATCTGAAGTTTCTATATGGGTTCTTAAAGGAAAGGAAAAAAATTCTAATTCAATATGTTCCCTTCAGTCTCCCAATGGTCTCTTATCTGATCCACAAGATATTGCTGAGGAGATTAGTTACTTCAATTCTTCTCTTTTCAATTCAGGTTATGTATCTGATCTTGACTCCATTGACATTCCTATAAGGGATTCTCTTTCCTTGGACCAAATTAATGAGCTAGATTCTAAGATAAGTGATGTAGAAATTATTTCAGCTCTTCATAATATAAATGAGAACAAATCTCCAGGGCCAGATTGGTTCAATGCAAAATTCTTCACCTTCTGTTGGGTCATTGTTGATGGACAATTTCTCAAAGGTGCTCACTTCTTCTTCCGTACTAGGAGGTTGCCAGATATCTTTAAACACAGCCTCATTACTCTCATACCCAAGAAAAAATACTCTAATGCCATCTCTGATTTTAGACCCATCTCTTTATGCAACACTTTTTATAAAGTTATAACCAAGGTGCTGGTTAATAGGCTTAGCAAGGTGCTCCCTTTCATAGTTCATAGATCTCAAATAGCATTCATCAAGGATAGGGACATTGCTAAAAACATAGCTCTAGCTCATGAAATCTGCAATGACTTCCATTCATCTAACTCTGAAGAAAGGTTTATTGCTAAGTTTGACCTTAAAAAAGCCTTTAATATGGTCAATTGTGCCTCTCTCTTGCAGCGGCTCTGGGTAAAAGGCTTCCCTCCTTCCTTCTTATTGTGGATAGAGGCCTGCATTACCAAGGTGCCTTACTCTATTGTCTTCAATGGTGAGATCAAAGAGTATTTTCAATCTTCTAATGGGTTAAGACAGGAATGTCCCTTATCTCCCTTTCTTTTCTCGGTGGTTATGGATTCCTTCTCCTGCTTTCTGGATAGAGAGGTTCATCTCCTAAGGTACAATCCCTTATACTCGGGTGATTGTGGTGTGTCTCATCTTTTATTTGCAGATGACTTACTGACTGTGGCCAGAGCGAACACCTCAACTATTGATTCTCTTAAAGCTGCTCTAGAGTTCCTCTACTCTCTTATGGGCTTCTCGGTTAATGGGGATAAATCTCAAATTTTCTTCTCAAAGGAGGTTCGGTTGCACATCAATTTTGTACATAGCTTAAGGTAAACCTTGCTAAACTCCTATTTACTTACTTGGGCCTCCCACTGGTGTCTGGACCTCTCAAAGTAATTCATTTCAACTCACTACTTGATAAGCTCTATAAATGGTTGGCTGGTTTGAAGAGTAAACTGGTCTCTTTTGGAGGTCGGTTTTAACTTATAAGATCATCCATAAATAGTCTTTTCTCTTATTGGTTCAGATCTATTGCTTATCCAAAAGGTGTTCTGAAGAAGATAAATTCTCTTACCTATTATTTCTTTTATCATCATGGTGAGGGCAAGAAGCTCCATACCATCTCATGGAACAAGACTACTCTTCCTAGGGATCTTGGAGGGATGGGCCTCACCTCTTGCACCATCTTGTACTATGTCTGTAAGGTAAAGATAATATGGAGATTACTTAACGGTCCCTCAACTCTGGCTTCCTAGCTCTTTAATAAATACGGCTCCTATGGACCAAATACCCCATCCGTTCCTCCCCCCACTGGAAAGATTTAAAAACTATCCTGCTAAGTTTAGAGAGAGTCTCAATCTTATAGTGGGACTTAATTCCTCCTTTTCTTTCTACTTTGATCCATGATGTGAGGGCCTCTCTCTATTGGAAATTTTGGGTCAGGAATGCTTCTTTATTTTCAAAAAGTCCCCTAACACTCAATTGAAGGACTTACTCCCTGTTAACCTACAACTATGTGCCATTGGAAATTAAATAAATGACGTAAAAGTTAAAACCCCCATAATTGCGATCGAAATCGATTAAATTTGATTTGATTTAAAAATTCAACCTCATAATGCAACAAAAATATTAAAATTAATTAATTGAAAAATATCGATCAATAAATGACCAATCAAATGATTAAAATCAAATTTTTAACAAAATTACACACATATAGAAGTCGGGAAGCCCCGACGATATCTGAACAACCTCTGATCGAAATTGATCACGCTGTTATCGCCAAAATGTCGAATTCTATCAAACAACGCTTTCCACAGTCAATTTGGCAAAGTATGTGCGAACATTGATTAATTCAAATGCGATGCCGCACAAATTGTAAACCTAATTTCATCCAGATCATCATTGACATTGTTAAAATGACCTCCGATCGCGAAATCGATCATGCCGTTGTGTTCGGCACAACAAAAATACTTAAGATTAACACCCATATTACTAGGATTTATTATTAGGATGATTCATCAAAATTTTACAATTAGGGGTTAATTATACTAATCCTTAAGCTAATAATCTCTTAATCCCTATTAAGCCTTACCTAACCCCTGCCGCCCACTCGACCAATGAAATGACCCGCCGCTCGTTTGGCTAATAAGAGTAAGTGGTCTAACCTAAGAGCAAAAAGGAATACGCTATCTCACGTTGACCTCATTCACGGCATTCTCTCGGCTCTTCCCCGCGATTCCTCTTACTCTCGGCATTCTCACGCATGACACTTCAGTCTCATGGCTCGCAATTCCTCTGTTGCTCACGATTTCTTCACTGCTCGACTCTCACGGCATTCCCTCAAGGTTCCCTCATTCTCTTTTGCTCTCAGCATTCTACTCTCGAGGCGTGAAATCGAGGCTCGATCAAAGCTGTTGTCCCTTTCCCTTTCTGGTTTGTGGAGCGACCCCCTCCAGCGATTTATTCATCCTTTCTTCTATCAGTCCTTGAGCCTAGCGGACTCATTCTTCCTTCTTTGCAAATTCTAGGTTGTTTCCTTTCCCTAAGCTTATTTTTTTTACATAGAATTTCATTTCTTGTGATAAAATGAAGTGGATGTTTCCTTTCTTTGGTTGAAATGATACTAAGAGTTTTCTTTGGAGATTTGGGATGATGTATGGCCCAAATCTCATTTTATTTCCTATTATCTATGGATTTTATGGTGTTTATCTTGCTGAAAATGCTTTGGGATGATGTATGGCCCAAATATTGTGCTATTTGTTATTTTTTAATGAGCTGGATATGGGGAAATTGCTGAAATTGGTTTTACCTAAGGGGAAATTAGATCATTTTGTTGTTTGAAAGGTATAAAGCATGCTGAAATTATTTTACCTGAGGGGGAAATTGAATCGGTTGGCTTTTCAGGGGTATTGTGTTTGCTGAAATTGCTTTACCTAAGGGGAAAAATAGTTGATTTGTTATACAAAGGTATTACACTTGCTGAAATTATTTTAGCTAAAGGGGGAAATCCATTGATTTGCATTTCTAAAGGCATAATGCATGCTGAAAATATTTTTACTGGAATATGATTTTTTATAAGTATGTTTTAAAGAGTATGATACATCTTATTATTAAAGAGGGGTTTTGACATGCTACTTGCTATCTCCTATGGATTTCATTTGTTTTGTCCCTTGCATATGGGTAGAATGAAATCTGAAAATGAATTACTACTTGCTATCTCTTATGGATTTCATTTGTTTTATCTCTTGCACATGAGTAGAATGAAATCTGAAAAGTGAAATCTGAAATTAAAAAGAGGGGGTTTTGCCATGCTACTTGCTATCTCCTATGGATTTCATTTATTTTGTCCCTTGCATATGGGTAGAATGAAATCTGAAAATGAATTGTCATGCTACTTGCTATCTCTTATGGATTTCATTTGTTTTATTTCTTGCACATGAGTAGAATGAAATCTGAAATTAAAAAGATGGGGTTTTGCTATGCTACTTGCTATCTCCTATGGATTTCATTTGTTTTGTCCCTTGCATATGGGTAGAATGAAATCTGAAAATGAATTTCCATGCTACTTGCTATCTCTTATGGATTTCATTTGTTTTATCTCTTGCACATGAGTAGAATGAAATCTGAAAAGAGCCATGCTACTTGCTATCTCCTATGGATTTCATTTATTTTGTCCCTTGCATATATTAATGAAATATGAAATTAAAAAAAAAAATTTCAAATGGTTTAAATCTATTGTCATGATTGCTTGTTATTTCTATGGTTTCTATACTTTTATCTTGCTGAAAATAATTCACATTGGGATAGAAAATAAATTCTAAGCTAAATGTAAGTATTTCCTATCCTCAACCCTATGTTCTTATCATATGGAGGAGCTAATGTTTGCTGAAATTGTCTTTCTTACCTACAAAAAGAAAGGGATGAAATCTGAAATTAAAAAAAAAAAATTTGAAGGGCTTGGGTGTTGTGAAACCCAAAATCTGAAACTCTAAAATCTGAAATTGTTTACTTTCCTTTATGGGTTTCATTCTTGTTACTTTGCTTAAATCAATTCTTGATGATACATTATGCAAATCTTGTGAAAGAAAGAAAGGAATGATTGGCTTTTGAATTTAATCCCTACTTGCATACTTGCCTATTTCTGTCATTTGATATCTTATTATAGAGAAATTCATTATGCTATGCTAACCCATACACGCCTTTCTTAGCGTAGTGGGCAAACAAAATTTTGTCGTGGTGTCTCACGACATCTACCCATACATGCCTTTCTTGGTATGATGAGTAGGTCCAGTCTCTCATGGCAACCCTCGTATGCGGGGGTGACGCTGGGAGGCTGTTGTAAATTTTATTTAAAAAAAAGATGAGGAAAGATTTATTTTCTTGCAATATTTAAGTAAGTTTATTATGCAAATGCAAGCTTTAAATTTATTACTATAAGTACCTACTCATGTTTCTCCAACATGGTAGGAAACTTGTTGTTATGCTATGCTAACCCATACACGCCTTTCATGGCATGGTGGGCAAACAAAATTTCGGCCGTGGTGTCTCACAACATCCACCCATACATGTCTTTCTCGGCATGGTGGCCAGTCTCATGGCAACCCCGTATCGGGGAGTGGGAGGTCATAAATTTTGTTTTTAAAAAAAAGATGAGGAAAGATTTATTTTATTACAATGTTTAAGCATGTTTATTATGCAAATGCAAGCTTTAAATTTATTACTATAAGTACCTACTCATGTTTCTCCAACATGGTAGGGAAACTGTTGTATCTATGAACCCATACGCCTTTCTTGGTGGGGTAAACAAAATTCTTATGGTGTCACGACACTACCATACACCCCTTTCTTGGTGGTGGGAAGGCTAGTCTCCCAAAACCCCTATGGATGGCAGAGGCTACCGAAATTTATAAAAAAAAAGATAGAAAAAAAGGGATGAAGTGCTTAAGTTGTTATGTTGGCTTAAAATTTTCTTTATCTCAAATGTGAATGCTTATGCTTCAATTTCTATAACATGCAAGCTATCCTATTTTATGGCAAATGCAACATGAGTTGATACTTATGCTTCAATTTCTATAATATGCAAGCTATCCTACTCAATGGCAAATGCAATATGAGTATATGAATTGATCAATTCTTATTTATGTTAAACATGAATGCTTATGTATTGATTTTTATATCATATAAGTTATCCTATTAAGTGATCATTATGATATACATTATTTAATGCTCATCCTAAAGCTCTACTTAGCTTGACATGTTACATGTTGGAAATGTGCTTAAACATAAAGCTTGAAATACATAAAAAAATAATATCTACCATATGACATGACATCTATCATGAAGATATCAAAATAGAAAATTGTCAAGTTGGAAAGGGAACTTACAAGTCTATGTGGCACAACTTAACCCTTTTACAAGATTGAAAGAACTTGGACTAGTAGTACTAAAGAGAAGAGGAAGATAGGAAGTAAGTTTCATGAGAGGTGAATCCTCTCTTATTTATAAGTTTTTCCTTCTTTTTCATCTATCTTATGGCATCGACACATATGGTGCCTTGTCATAAGTTGCATGCAATAAAATCATCTAAATTCATGCCATTTGTCATATCACATGCACATGCATAAACATGTGGCATGCCCTTGTGCATCATTACCACTTCCCTTAATGTCATAAAAAAAGGGAGGAATGGATTTAAATGGAAAAATAAACTCTTTTTATCATATCTTCTTAATAAAATTTATTGGGTACTTGTGCCCCATTTGTCATGAGCTTGCATGTAAAGGAGGTGGATTTTAATTAATCCACTTGTCTCTTTTAAATGGCATATGACATCTACTCATATCTTTGTCTTCTCCTCCCACTTATTAAGAGAAACATGGGCTATGGATCATGGTATAATGGGCCCTCAAAAATGATTTGTTTTATGATCCTGATTTATTGCATAGAAATTCTTGGCCCAAACAATATTCATATCATGCTTCTAAATAAAGGCCTATGTTTATCTTGGATCCATTACTTTACACTTAATCAAATGGGCCCTTAAAGTGTTCAATTTCAGCCCCTATCCTTTGCTGATTTGTGACATAAAAGAAGAATTTTGGCCTAAACATTATGCATATCTTATTTTCAATCAAATGCCTAAGTCTATTTTAGGTCCACTACTTCATGATTGATCGAATGAGCCTTCAAAATAATTTATTTCAGCATATTTTCCCTTACTGATTTGTGGCATAAAAGGGGGATTTTTGGCCCAAATAACATGCTTACCATATTTCCAATCAAATGCCTAAGTCTACTTTAGGTCCATTACTTCATGATTGATCAAATGGGTCTCCAAAATAATTTATTTCTTCTCTTCTGATTGGTGGCATAAAAGGGGATTTTGGCCCAAATGAAGTGCATATCATGTTCCCAATCAAATAATTATGTCTATTTTAGATTCCTCACTTAATTTTTGGCCCAAATAAAGTATCCAATAAATCAAATATTTAGAAAGACATGTGATCCAAATGCAAGATAAATAAACAAAGAATAGATGTTATACTTCCCGGTTTGGTCTTCGGACCGGGTCTGGGTTAACAAAACTCAAAAATCAAAATTTGATATATAAACTTCAACTTAAACATCTTAATGTTCATGCAAAATTTTCAAAAGAACAGATACTTACATGCATGTTGAAGTAATTACTAAGTCAAATACAAAAGGACATATCTTACATCCCGGTTTAGTCTTGACCGTCGTTAACAAAACCTAAAATGTCATATCAAGAACTAAACTTGCAAATTGGCCCATTTCAACTTGACATTTACATGTCCATACAAATTTTTTAAAAGAACAGATATTTATATGTATGTTGAAGTAATCATCATGTCAAATACAAAAGAACAGATGCTATACATCCTAGTTTGGTCTTCGGACCGAGTCCGGGTTAACAAAACCTAAAAATTTGATATTATAAGAATTTCAAATTAATAATATATGAGAAGTTAATTACGTCATAATACAAGATATGAATCAAAACACAAAATTCAAATTCGAAGAAAAGTCCCAAACCCGATCCTCTATGTTCAAACTAGAGCGGACAAGATTTTGAAGGATTATACTTCTTGAGATAATGAATTTAGTCCCGATCCTCTATAGAAAACTGGACAGAGTAGATAAGGTCTATCAATTGATATTAGCTCTATGATCGAGAAGGGTAATTATAATTAAAATTTTAATGATAAATGATCATATATTCAAATCTAAAATCAATCATAAAATGATCAAAATTCAAAGAAAATAATAAAAATATAAATAAAAAATGAAATGAATTATTTATATTAAAACTTAAAAAAAAAAATTCAATCCACCCCTCAGCAACTGTTTATCTTCGGGTGACAAATTAAGAAAACTTTTGCTCATAAAGAGCCAATGTCAAATTAAATACATAACTACATTCACAGTCAAATATTCCTAAAGCCCGTGGGGCGTGGCGTGTCCTCGTCTGCGTAATCATGATATGACACCACATAAATGGCGGTTCTGACCCAGCCCTCGGCCGGGTGGTTCGCGCGATATGGCACCACTAAATTACGGTCACGCACCAGTATGTTCCCACGGCTTTGCTCTTTGGTGTGAAATGTATAATGTATTTGGTTGGGCAAAAGTTCTATGTTAGCTAAGGTTGACTTATATTTGTCTCCTTACTCCACCCCAGTCTACAAGGACACTTGGGCGGCGTAACCCATGTGTTCGACAAGGATCCTTCGGTCAAGTTGATTACTACCTCCCCCGACTAAGCGGACCGGGACCCGACAACGGATGATAACCATGGGATCTAGATTGGGCGCGTCATCGTTCCCCCCACAAAAAGTTTAAAATTAAAATAATAAATTTCATAAGTTTTAAACTCCACTCACTGCAATTATATACTCGTTCTTTAACGATTCATTGACTAGCCTTAATCAAAAGTGCTATCTCAGTATTGGGAGGGGTAATTAACTATAGGGGTCTGCGCCTATAGGAAACCTAGAACCAAATATAAAAAGTTCTCACCAAATGAAAATGAAATCTCTGGGTAGTGTCTTATCTACTATTCATCTGTCTTCTAAAATTATCACCGACACTTAAATAACTCTTTTCCTTTTATTTTCCAAAAGAGGTCGATGGTGAATTTTTGGATCCCACAGATTTCTGGCGACTTCGCTGGGGAAAGGTTTCTCTTTTCATCTTTGGCTAGTCAAATCTAAGTTATAATTGTAGTGGAATATAAAAAAAGAAATGAAAATGAAATGAGAAATGATAAGTTAAACTTGACAACTTCAAAGTTTTCTAAATAAAGTCTTAAGTCATTTGAGATTTTATTTAGTGCATGTGTTTAGTATGTTTTGTCTTATCATACCCATATTTTTGGAAGTAAGGTGATAGTGTAGCTATTTTTAATTGCTAATCTTTACCTTTGAGAACTCCAGAATGACATTACAGAACACAGTTGTCACTGTTACTCTCGGCAATGGCGCCAACATCCTTTTGGCCAACGCCATCATCAATGCTAGAAGCACCGGAGCTACCATCCAATTTGGTAGCATGGATATCCCAGCCATCTTGTATGAGCAAGTTGCTAGGCCTCAACTTGCTGAAGTCCAAACTCATCCTGCACGCTATGTGCAACAATCTCTGAAAAGGCCCGCTAAAATTGTGACCCCTACTGCTGTAGGGTCACTTCAAAAGAAATAATCAGTCTTTGAGAGGCTCGGCCCCTTGGAGACACCAATCATGAAGAGGGTTGTTACTGGGCGAACTCTCTTTAGTCCCTCAGAATAATGCAATCTTGCCAGCTGAACCCATCACCCCGGGGAGACACAATGCTGAAGCTTCTTCATCTCGAAGTAAGCTTAGACGGAGATAAAGAAGAAAAAGAAGTCTTGAGCTGCGTGCTCAACACTTAATGCCTGTGCAGTTAGATGTGCAACTAATTATGGAACCAGCAGTGAGTGTTCTAATGCACAACCGGTTTGATAACCTTAAGTGGGTTAAACGGAACGGCTCTACTGGTCAGCTCAAGCAGTCCTTCTGGACCCCACAGCGTCAGGTTCCAGCTCTTCCTATAAGAAAACCCGAAACTATATCTGCACGAGTGCATCAGGTTCTCCAAGTTTCCAAGGAGAGAGGACTGATGAAAAGAAGATACCAGGGTCCTGTTATCAATGATGCTAGGACTGCTCCTCCAAGGAGACCTCATCTCGTAACTCAAATGGCAGGATGCCAACAAATCCATGTCCCACACAGTGAGCATTGAGGTGTGACACTTGGACCACGAGTTCAGGAATCTACCACCGAAAGGTCCCGGTGGAAGGGTAAGCAGATATGGAGGCCTAGGCCTCAAAAAGAAATTGCTTTAGAGCAAAGAAACGGCGTGACATCTGGTATGAATTCCTAGAGATCCGCCCCAACTCAAATATATCAATGATGGAAGCCTAAAAAGAGGGCCCCAAATGATAAAATATCTGATGGTATACACCTTGGAGAATCCTCCAGGGGATCCCGTCATCAATCAACTCCATCCCATCAAGAGGAGGTTAATCGATCGAAGCCCTCTAATTGAAGAAGTTTCAATTCCACACTTGGAATTGGAAGTCCATTGGAGAAGTCGATCTGAAATCCGTATCCGAGGGGATGAAGAAGTAGAGGAGGATGCAACGACTATTGAAGTGGTGTATATGATACAACAAGTCGGTGAGTCATTATCAATCAACATAGGCATCGCATGTACCTCCCTCAAGAACAACAAAATGTTCAAATAAAGGAAGCATCTTCTGAGTCTTCAGGAGAGGAACAATAAGAAGAAGAAGAAGAAAGGGAAGAAAATCTCACCTTCACTAACACTACCACTTTGGCGAACGAGACAAATTCAGCAGATGAAAGCCAAAGATAAAGAAATGCTCAGTTGAATATGAAAATGGGAAATGATCTGAGATGATGATGCGATTAATGCAGAGAAATATCATGGCAGTCCAACACACTCCCCAAAATAATCATCAAGCCTCTAGTAATGCCCATGATAATCCTCTAATAAATCTGATCTCACATGCTTCAAGGGTCCAAATTGAGCCTGAAGCGAGGATTGAAATAAATGAGTCAGCTCGGCGACCTGCTTCTCAGAATATATAAACTATATCTGAAGCCATGACAGCCTCTCAACTTGATATTATCTTGAATGAGAATATCAAAGCTGTTATAGTTGCGGGGTAGGCAAAAAAATTGGTGAGCAAAGGTCTCCCATATCCCGTGGAGTATGATCAAATTCCATACCCAAAGGGATATTCAATGCCAAAATTTAATCTATTTGATGGAAATGGTAATCCTAAGCAACATCTAGCCCAGTTCAAAGCATCCTATAGTAACATAGGGGGCAATGATGCATTACTATTTCATCAATTCATCAGTAGTTTAACTTCGACTGCTTTTGAATGGTATGCTGAGTTGCCAAATGACTCAGTCAAAACTTTTGCCGAACTTGAAAACATGTTCGTTAAAAGGTTTGTTAGCGCAGTAAAAAAGATAATAATTGCTGATCTCGCTCTTGAGAATAGGAAGAAAGATGAGTCAGTAACTAGATATATTACGCGTTGGCAAAATATGAGTATGAAATGTGAGCAACAGTTAGAAGAAGAGCATGCGATCCAACTATTGATGGGAAACATCAATGATAAGATGACTCCTTATCTTTGCATGGCGTCAATTACCACATTTCAAGAGCTGCTTTATAGGGTGGATAAATTTGAGAAATTAAATTTATCATGTTCTGATAGTCACCAAGATAAATTTAAAAGAGCAAAAGCTCCGGATTCGTAGAAGGGTGAAACACATTTCACCTCGTTCAAAAAAGATATAGGTAAATGATTGGTCTATAATGTAGACAAAGAAAGGCTACCTGTTTATCAAGAAAGACCAAAACAGTCATTCAATTTTGCTCCACAACTCAAGTTCATACTTGGAGGTAATGATGTGCCTCGAGACTGCTTCAGTGAAGGTGGGCGACCAAAACAAACAAAAGGAGCGAATGACTCAATGGCCCCAACCCTAAAAGAAAAGCTGAACAAAGAGTATTCTTTTAAGAGGGAAAGTATGGCTAAATGTTTAAGCATGCACTCAAAGCGGGTCTCCAACTAGTGTAAAAGGCAAGAGGTTTGGACAAGCTGATAATCCTAATTATCATCCATATCATCGGGTGCTCGATCATCCTGTTGAAGATTGCTAGATATTCAAAAATTGGCTAAAGCGAAAATATAGAAATGGAGAATTCACATTATCGGACAGTGTATTGGTGCATCCAAAGAAAGAATCCACAAAAGTAATCACCTCATCTCCAGTACTATCAAGCAATGATAAAGGCAAAGAGAAACTGGTCGATGATGAAAGATGGCAAGTCACAGTCTCTAAAAAGACTGTAAAAATGTTGAAGCAATTGGAAGGCATTCCAGGTATTCAGTGGAAATCACCACTTGAGCCCGTACTTGAGTTGAGACAAAACTTAAGTTATGGGAAGGCTAGTTTATCTCATGAAAGACAGCCTAGCCAAATACCGCAAGGGAAGGCTAAGAAATCTACCAAACGAAAAAATAAATTAAATAAAAAGAAGAAGGCAGTAGCACAAAATGTTACTACTACTATTGATGATCGCAATGTAACACAAAGGATCATCAATAATATGGAAGATTATGTACAATCAACAAGGCGACCTATCGCTTGCATTCATTACAAATCTTCGGGATCATTGAAGAAGAAGGCGAAGAACTTCCTCGAAGTCTTGCTCATGCATGAAACGATAACAACTTAGAAGAACTTTGTTTCCCAAATGAAGATGAATCGAGCTCACCATATCAACATAAAAATGTAAATGCATGAATCTTCTGTTTATCATTAGGCAGGCGATCTTTGATGCGAGTCATCGAAGATTCGATGTAAATGAAGTAGCTCAATACAGTTGAGAAGTGGTCGAGTCTACCATCCCAACAGAAAGAGAGCCAATGACTAGGGATAAAGGAAAAGAAATTGAAATCAATGAAAAAGTTATCCCTAAGGATTCAAATAAGAAGCCTTCATCAAAAGGGATCGACTACAATATTCTATCCCATCTAAGAAAAATTCTGGCGCAGCTTAGTGCATACAAAGCACTTTTAATGTCAGAAGATCTCCGTAACACCTTAATTGAAGCTCTCAAAGAGCCGGAAAAGTTCGAAGCATATTTCTTTGACTAGAGACCTTGCATGTTCAAGAGCCTCCAACCGTCACATTTTTAGAAGATGATCTAATGCTCGAGACTGCAAAGCACAATCGCCCTCTGTATGTTATAGCTAAAAGTAATGAAATTATAATACCGCGGATCTTAATTGATCCCGGTTCCTCCGTGAATCTTATGAACTTGAGAACTTTTAGATGGCTATCTCTAGATGTACAAAATCTGGGACGAGATAAAGTCATGGTTCAAGATTTCAATGAGAAGGGACAGAAAACTATTGGGTCATTCATCCTCCCTCTTAAATTTGGAGACCTCTACACAGAAGCCAAATTTCATGTGATTGATGCAGATACTTCATTCAGAGCCCTTCTGGGTCGACCATGGCTTCATAAGTATGGCATTGTTCCATATACATTGCATAAATGTATGAAATATACAAAGGATGGAGAAGAATGCCAAATTATGGGTGACATGCAACCTATTGTGGTGCATGAAATGAAGATATATCAAGATGCCAGCTACTTTCTTCCTAAGGAATCAAAGCTAACAAAATAACTAACAAATATTGCATCTACTTCAAAACCCATAAAAGAACAAGTTAAGAAGAAGGGAGAAGATAAAATGAATAAAGGAAAAGAGGTTGTTCCAAATATTCTTAGGGATATAAAGAACAGGTCCAAAATCAATAACACTGTCTCTCATCTAGGCAGTGATACTGAAGAAGAAGATGAATGTGTTCTTTCTAAATCCAAAGGTCCGCATGACTCTTCGAGTAAAGCTCTGACTAAAGAAGAACATTTTGACTCTGATTATGAGTTTGAATCTGCTTTTAAAGGTAAGGAGCAATTCACCTATTTTAAAATAATCATAGATCCATCAGCAGCAAAGACTACACTCATAGTCACTCCCATTCCTCCCCAACTTTTTTAAAGAAATCACCCCTCAAGAAACTCACAAAGTCGAGGAACTGGTGACCTTCTATGTACCTCCTCTCCTGGAAAACACGGGCCAGGAAGCCTATTTTATAAATCTGAGGGGTGTCAAGAAGAGGATCCTGATTGGGTAATGCCACTATCAAGAAGAAGAAGAAGAAGAAGAAGAAGAAGAAGAAGAAGAAGAAGAAGAAGAAGCTATGCCCACAAGGATGCCAAAATATTACTCTCCAAAGATGCAAAACCTAATGCGCAAACATGGGGTCTAGGCTGGAGAAAGTAAGCAAAGGACTAAGCTCTTTGAAATGATGTGGTACCCAAAAGGTTCTCAAACCATTGGTAAGAGAAATAAACACACTACCAAAGGCCTTGGTTTCATCCAAGACAACGTCCACAAGAATATACACATTAAATATGATAGAAGTAGAGTGATGATGAAGATGAGAATGTCATTCTTAATGTTAGTCTCACAAATAATGAAGTAGAAGCGACCGGCAGAGCTTGAAGATGGTGGGCAGGCAGATATTATGGATGAACTTAAAGAAATTAATTTGGGAACTCAGGAGGATCCTCGCCCTACGTTCATCAGTGCCCTACTTCCTGAAGATAAAGTGGAAGAATTAAAAACTTTGCTTTGTGAATTCAGAGATTGCTTTGCCTGGACATATGCTGAAATGCCAGGCTTATCCCCTGATATAGCAGTTCACAAACTAGCAATTAAGCCAGATACAGCACCAGTCAAGCAAGCCTCTAGGCGAATGAGATTGGAGGTTGAAGAACAGGTAATTGCAGAAACCAAGAAGCTCATTAAAGCTGGTTTTATTCGAGAAGAAAAATACACTGACTAGATAGCTAATATTGTCCTAGTGAAAAAGAAGAATGGTCAGATTCGTATATGTATCGACTTCAGGGATTTAAACAAAGCATCTCCAAAGGATGACTTTCTGCTTCCTGTATCAGAACTGTTAGTCGATAACACTTCAAACCATGACATGTTCTCATTTATGGATGGATCGTCAGGTTATAATCAAATCAAGATGGCTCCTGAAGATGAGAAGCATATCTCATTTAGGATGCCAATTGGCATATATTGCTACACAGTCATGCCCTTCGGCTTGAAGAATGCTGGAGCTACATACCAAAGGGATATGACACGAATCTTTGACAAGTTGATTCATCAAAAAGTAGAGTGCTATGTTGATGACCTCGTTGTTAAGAGTATAGATCGCAAAGATCATCTCCATGATTTAAGGATCGTCCTTGAAAGAATCAGAAAATATGATCTCAAGATGAATCCTCTCAAGTGTGCCTTTGGAGTCTCTTCGGGAAAGTTCCTTGGATATGTTGTGCGTCGTGGAGGGATTGAAATTGATCCCAACAAAATCAAAGTGATTGTCAAAATGCCTCCTCCAAGGAGTCTTCGTCAACTTCGCTCCATACAGGGACATCTCGCATTCATTAAAAGATTTATATCAAATCTTTCAGGCAGATGTCGACCCTTTGCAAAATTAATGAAGAAAGATACTCCTTTCAAGTGGGACGAAGAATGTCAAGAGGCCTTCGACAGTATCAAGAAATATCTGTTGAACTCACCCATTCTTGCAGCTCCAATCCCAGGAAAGCATCTCATCTTATACACAGCAGCACTGAAGGAATCTGTAGGTGCTTTGTTGGCGCAACATAATGAGGCAGGAAAGGAAAATGCTCTATATTATATTAGTTGAATACTAATAGGAGCAGAAGCACATTATTCTCCAATTGAGAAGCGTTATTTGGCATTAATTTTTGCTGCCCAAAAGCTACGTCATTACATGCTATCTCACAAAATTACCCTTATCTCAAGGATCGATCCGTTGAAGTTATTGATGACAAGACCAATGTTGACAGGTCATTTGGCACAATGGGATGTCCTTCTGTTCCCCAGAAAGAGGTGAAGGGGCAAATTCTAGCATATTTTCTTGCTGCTCATCCCATCCCGGCAGATTCATTACTTAACGATGATCTTCCTGATGAGCAAATCATGCACATATATGAAAAAGAAAGACAACAAATGTGGGAATTGTATTTTGATGGAGCTTCATCCATTAAATACACTCAACTCTCAAATCTCCCAAAGGCTCATGGTATCGTCATCTTGATCACACACGAAGGTGGTATAATGAGACATTCTTATAAATTAACTCAACCCAACCAACAAGAATATGAAGCATTGGTGGCGGGTTTAGAAACCATTTCCATGGGAGTCAGGTAAATTTATGGCGATTCTCAACTCATCATCAATCAAGTGTTGGGCCTTTACAAAATCAACAAGCTTGAATTGGCCTACTATCACAAAGCAGTTCTCGAACTTATGCAAATCCCAAATATCATTATGACTCAGTATCGAGCTAAACGAAGTTGCTTTAGCTAAAGAAATGGTGAGTATGGACGATGATGACTACATACTAATTAGTGTTTGCACTCATCGATTCTTAGAGCCAATAAGTGTAAAACCCCTACTGGAAGGAGGGTCATCAAACGCAAATCAACAGGGTGCAGCTCATGTTGCTCCTCACACTTTCGTACAAATTACTTTCCAAAGTCAACAAGACAAGCTTCAAACCATTCCAGATGAAAGACCTCAATCTGAGGAAGTGCTAAATCCACACAATGAAATACTTATAGTAGAAGAAAAGGAAGACTAGAGACAGCCCTTCGTCAACTACTTCAAGGAAGGCAAATTACCAAGTAATAAGTCGATAGCTGCACAACATGAGAAAAGGCTTCGACTATAGGCTTATGTTGGCAATACTCTGTATCGTAGATCCTTCAAGAAGATGTGGCTGCGATGTTTGGGAATAGAAGAAGCCAATAAAGTAATTGTTGAAATCCATCAAGGACTTTGTGGTGCACACCAATCAGGTCCTAAAATGGCTTTCAAAATTAAAAGAATTGGATACTATTGGTCATCTATGGTAAAAGATTATATCAATCACACCAAGAGATGCCATGAATGCCAGATCCACGATAACATAATTCATCAACCTCCGAATCCGTTGCACCCAATGATAGCATCTTGGCCATTTGAGTGTTGGGGGACAGATGAAATTGGATCGATTGATCCACCGTCATCAGCTGGTCACCGCTTCATCTTAGCAACCACTGATTACTTTTCTAAGTGGGCTGAAACTGCACCATTTAAATAAGTTACAGTTGAACAAGTGACCCACTTCTTTACCCATAATATTGTCTATAGATTTAGTGTACCACGCCGAATCATTTCAGATAACAGATCAGCCTTCAAAAGTACTAAAGTTTACAAATTTGTTGATCGGTATAAGATTGATTGGCGATATTCGTCAATTTATAATCCGAGAGCAAATGGCTTGGCTAAGGTATTTAATAAAACACTAGTCAAATTACTTAAAAAAATTCTCACAAGAAATAAAAGGGAGTGGCATACCAAACTTATGGAAGCATTATGGGCTCGTACCACTTACAAAACTACAAAGTCTACTCCCTATGCAGTGTTTGGGGGTGCTTTTGCCACTTAAAGTTGAACTACCTTCACTCCGAGTAGCCATTCAACAAAATCTTACCCAAGATGAGAATGTTCATCTACGAATGGAAGAGCTTGATGCACTTGATGAGGTTAGGCTCCAAGCTCAGCAAAATCTAGAAGTCTATCGAGCGAGGATGTCCAAAGCATTTGATCATACTGATGCGTCCAAGCTTTTCGGAAGGGGGAATTGGTCACAGTGTGAAGACCAATCATCCTCATCACGAATTGGCGATAAATTTGAACTTAATGGGAAGGATCTTTTGTTATTGAAAAGGAATATCAAGGGGAACTGTCATGGTTGACTTCAAAGGTGAAAGACCAATGCCACCAATCAACAGTCGGTATTTAAAGAAATATTATACATGAAAGTGTGATTGGACAAATCCTGCATTTAAAAATCTTTATTTCCAAAGACATATGGAAATTTTCATTGGAAATTCTCTTGTAACACAAGAATGCATTTCCAAAATAAAATAAAAATCCCCCTATTAGATAGGGGCATTTTTTTAAGTTTTATAGTAAAATGTCAGGCATTCCTGGTAAGACAGGGGGTCTTTCTTTCTCTTTGGGTTGACATCGTGCCTAGTGCCGAGATCCCCACATGCATATTCAAAATTATGTATTCGATTTCTCAAATTTAAAAGTCTTATTGACCAAAGGTGAAAATTTTCAAATCTGCAAACTTCAACAAACCAAGTTGGAAGGACATTTTCCTCCTCACATCAAATCTAAAGGCTCAAGTTGGTGTATAAGGTCGGACTCAAAATGCCAAAATATGGCCGAGTCATTGACAGGTCTGCTTACTCAACACGCCACAAAGGCCATAGTAAGAGATCTCCATCTCGTTAGCCCGATGATAAAATCCTTCATCAAATTGCTCTAATCAACAACTCAAGTGGGTGTATAAGGTCAGACTCAACATGCCAAAATACGGCCAAGTGGCTGCTTACTCAACACCGCAAAGGCCGTAGTAAGATCCTCCTACTTTAGTTCAAAGACAGAGCATCCAAATCCCAAATCTCCCCAACTTGGTGAGTTCAAGTGACCCTGGGAAATTATCCCTATTGGTCATAAGGTCATTTTCAAAATGTCAACAAAAATCCGACTCAAAAGGCAAGCGAGTTTGGAATCAAATACAAATGTGAAATCTCAACTCCTTCAATAAGTCTATCAAAGCAGAAAGCAAAGACCGAAGAAAATTCTTCTTCAGTAAGTCCAATCAAGCAAAAAGCGGAGGACCGAAGAAGCCATCACAATGTTCATATAGCTGAAGCTAGGGAGTTTTTCATCACATTACATGTGCAAAGCACAGGATTGATGACTCTTTGACATTGATCCAACACAAGCTCTGAGAGCTAGGTCATCAGGATTTATCCTTCTACAAGCCATAAAAGCAGCTAGGTATTTTTTATCGCTAACAAATTTCTAAGATAATTCAAGATTTTTCTCCATCAAATCTGTCAAGGCATGAGGCTAGGATAAAAGGAGACTCAAGATATGAACCCTCGAGATGAAATCTTCAACAAGTCCGTCAAAGCACAAAGCATAGGACTAAAGACATTCTCATCTCACCGACTCCAAGTCCACCAAGGCACAGAGCCAGGACAAGAGGAAAATATAAATTCTAAATTTTGAGACTGAGTCTTCAATGAGTCCGTCAAAGCACAAGGCACAGGATCAAAGACATTGTCATCTCGCCAACAAACCATCAACTTCATCAAATCCACTAAGGCACAAAGCCAGGATAAGAGGAAAATGCAAATTTTCAAACTCTCAAGAGAAACTCTTTAGTAAGTCCATCAAAGCATAAAAGCACAGGACCGAAGACATTCTCATCTCACCAACTCAATCAAGTACGCTAAGGCACAAAGCCAGGACAGGAGAGGAGTGTAAATTCTAAATTTTGAAATGAAATTATCAATAAGTTTACTCAAGGCACAAAGCATAAAACCAATGGGATTTTCATCTTTTCAATAGACCATTAAACCTTTTAAGAAGAGAGATCATGAAACAACATGATTGTTGGTCTAGATTTTATTCATGAAAATTGTGTAAGTACATATGAGATGATGGGTAAAGTAAAGAGAAAATACATCAAGGTAGACGAGAATATAGGTCTCTAAGCTGAGATACAATAACAACAAGAGTCTCACTTTCCATCTTAACAGTTTATAAATCCTCTACGGCTCGACTCAGAGCCGCTTCAGCATCGACCATAGCACGATGCCGAGTCTGAAACCGCTGCTACTCCCTCTGTGCTTGCCGAGTTCATCTATCTTGCTCCACCTGCAAGTCTGTCTTGCATGACACCGAATGCTTAAGCTTCTTCCAGAGGCTTCTAATCTTAGTAGTGATGCTTTCAATTTGAGCCCCAATATCAGTAGACTCACCACGAAGTCCTCTTAAAGCTGTGAAGCTCTTTTTAAATTCATCATGAGCAAAGTCAGTCGTTGCTCGCCGAAGTCTAACGTGCTCTCTCAGCTCTAACAATGAAACTCTGTGATAAATTATGCTAGGGGTTTTCATTTGTCGGACTAGAAATTCTGCCTCCCGACATAAAGTCTCCCAATAGCGCAATTCCTCTTCACCCAATCCGAAATGAGGCAAGAAGTCCAGCACTGCATTTTCATCTCTTGAAAAGCGATTGAGTGATATTGGTGAGCCGGGATCCAACCGAGAGATCAGCTCACGTAAGAAAATCACGTTCTCCTCATAAATACGATCATTGCGTGAGTCCGCATATGATGCATGCCTCCAATGGATTTTCAAGGAATAATCGATCCCTTGGGGTGCTAAAAAAGGGGGAAAAAGGAAGAAAGATAGGAAGAAGGAAAGGTAATGTTATATTTGAGAGTGAAAAAAAGAGGGGGGAGTTATCGGGTCATACCTGAGTCAAAAGCCTCACTTGAGTACTCAAAGCGGTGGTGACAGGTTGGCGTTATGACGCCTACTATCATTTCATCATGAGTAGGTATGGCAGAAGTCTCACCATAATCTTGATCTCTCATTCCTGATGTTTCACCAGGGCAGAAGCTAGGAAAGAAACCCATATAAGGGACTAGATCCACAAAAGGAGCAGTTGTGGTTGGAGCAAGAGGTTCTGCCGCCATTGCTTCAGGAAGATCGACCCCAAAATCTTCAAATGAAATCGGCATAGCAAGAGCAACTGCTGCCGTATCAGGAAAGTCAACTCCAAAATCCCCAAAGGAAACTGACTCCATGCTAACAGACATTCTTGGCCCCAAATTTACTTCTTCAGGAGTTAAGAGGCATCGTGGAATAGGGCTAGCTGACCAATCAATTGAAGCTCTTGGAGGATCTTCATGAAGAGGACGTCTTTGTCGATGAGATGAAGATGGTACCTCCGCATGACTAACTAAAGGTTCTCGAGTCCGCACTCGGGGAAGTGAACCTATTCCCACTGTTGATTCGACACACTCTCTCTCACCTATCACATAGAAAATACAAACATACATGTGTTAGGAATAAAAGGGGCTTAAAGAAATTAAATAAAGGTTTAAATAAAGAGACATAGAAAATCATACCTCTGCTAGAATTGCTACCACGGGGAGCTCGTTGCCCTCGAGGGGTTCCAAGTCTTCACACTTGTCATTCATATTTACGAGCTCCACGCTCCAAAGTCGGTGCCAAAGATAAGTGTACCCAAGTTAAGCAAGTATAGCTGACTCCCGTGTGACTAAGAGGAGCAGCTAGACGAAATCTTGAGTTTGTGCCAAACCTGAGTAAATGAAGCCATATTAATGAGGCAGAAAATAATCTAGTTTCGACAAGAACGGCATCCATTTGACGAGCGTCGATAACACCTGGAATGAAGGGTCTGCCTTCATAAGCAGTCGCCTGCGAAAATCCAAACTGTCGAGCTGCCCGGTTAGGTTGATATCCTTCTAAAATAATTGAGCGACCAAATCGATAACATAGCCAGCCAGGACGCATGCTAATAAAGTATTCAGCGATTGACAAGAATTAGTCGGTATGAATCAAAGTACATCTGTCTCTGTGGTCAATCCCATCCACAATATCTACCTCCATTAGGCTAGGAGGTAAATTTGTAATTTTGAATTGATGGACGAGACGAAACCTATCAATAACTAGATGAGGGACAAAGAAAAATAGGCGTACCCTTTCACGCTCCAAGGTAGAGGAGGCCTGTGACAATTCCATGACTACTGGATAGTTCCTTTCTAAGAAATATGAAGGGCATTCAAGGCAAGCAAAGGCCCCTTTGACATGAATGTGAATCCAAGCATGGATGTATTGCCAAGGTAGAACCGAGTCATGAAACTCAAGTGTGCTAGCCTCCAAAATAATTTGTAAAACCCTATACACCCTAGCAAGGATAGGAGAAGCCAAGGAAAGACGTTCACCTCAGGAGATCCTGCTTGCTGCTAATAATGTACTAGAATGGATAGATCCCTCCTTGATGGGCAAGACGAAAGAACACAACCAAGTAACTAAAAAGCCAGCTAAAAATAAGTCTTCGTCCATACCTAGATGTGATGGGGAAAAATATCCATGTGATAAGAAAGGCTCAACAATCTCCTCAGATAAATGACCGCCAAACTGTACGCCCATTTCAAAAGGGTCATATAATAAAGCCGAAAGAGGTAATAAGCTATCCTCTTTTAGAAAGCTACAGATCCAAATCTCCATAGACATGATTGCTTTTGAATGCATGGATAGCCCAACAGCTTCGTAAGTTTGTCGATAATGATTAAGCAACTCAGGGTAAACTAAGGGTAGAATCATCCCTCCCCACCTATTCCCATCTACGGAGGGCTGCCTACAAAAAAGCTCATTATCAGAAGGAATATATTCTTCATAACGACTACCATAAATAGGAAGGCCCGATACCGTCTGCAAGTCATTCAATGTAATGGTCAATTCTTCGAGGTCGACCCAACAGGTGTTATTCCCAGCATCCCAGAACTCAATAAATCCTCTTACCCATGAAGAGGGAATATTCTTAAAGTCAAACATGGAAGCATAAATTGCCCTATAAACACTAGCTGCCTTTAAGACATCCTTGTGAGCTCAAAGAATGTATCGAGCCCAAGTGACATACCACTTGGTTGGACCATAGATCTGGCCTATGGATAACTCTCGAGGCCACTCTAGTGAGTTAGATTATAATTTTCGATGACTAAGTAAGTGTGATTGCCCTGTTTGCTCGATGATGTCAGCAGTTGGCTGAAGAATTTCACATAACCCATAACTCACCTGATCAACGGTGCTATCTAGAGGATTATACTCGCCACATTTCAGCCTAACGGTAGTCACCCATTCTGGGGGATTTTTGAATTGAACAGGTTCTTCAGAATAATCTAGAAGGGTAGGAGAACGGGTGAAGAAATTCTGAAATATATCATGCCCCTGTAGCATATCATTGTGTTGCTCCAGTCTGTCCAAAATGTCTATGTTATTACAAAGGTCATGCGAATCAATCATAAACCATATAGCATCCTCGGTGGGCTCCTCAAAAGGCAAACCTGGTGATCTCCTCCAGCTGAATATTTTCCTGAAAGGAATCAAAAGGCAAACATATAAATATGTAGATGACTATGTGAAATAAAATAAAATAAAAAAAGAGGAAGAAGAAGAAAATGGAAATGAAGCAAAAAAAGGGGGAGAAGGAAAACCTTTATTCATAACTAAACATGAATCAGATTATGCAAATTCTAAAGGAATGTTTCTCTATATGGCATATGATGGCCAGATAAATCCTACGAAAAAGAAGAGTTGAAAAGATCTCGTGTACAACAAACACGGTCCACTCCATGCGCACACCATGTTTGTTGGGGGGCATTTGTTGACCTACAACTATGTGTCATTGGAAATTAAATAAATGACGTAGAAGTTAAAAGCCCCTAATTACGATCGAAATTGATTAAATTCGATTCAATTTGAAAATTCAACCTCATAATGCATCGAAAATATTAAAATTAATTAATTGAAAAATATCGAATCAATTAATGACCAATCAAATGATTAAAATCAAAATTTTAACAAAATTACACGCATATAGAAGTCGGGAAGCCCCGACGATGTCCGAACGACCTCCGTTCACAAAATTGATTGTGTCGTTATCACCGAAATATCGAATTCTATCAAACAACGCTTTCCGCAGTCGATTCGGCAAAGTATGCCCGAACATCGATTAATTTAAATGCGACGCCGCACAAATTGTAAACCTAATTTCATCCAGATCGTCGTTGACATTGTCAAAATGACCTCCGATTGTGAAATCGATCGGCGTGTCGTTCTTCAATAAGATTAATCATATTGCTGGGGTTTATTATTAGGATGATTCATCAAAATTTTATAATTAGGTTAATTATATTAATCCTTAAGCTAATAATCTCTATTAAGCCTTTAACCCGTACTCAACCAATGAAATGACCCGCCGCTCATTTGGCCAATAGAAGTAAGTGGTCTAACCTAAAAGCAAAAATGAATACACTATCTCACGTTGACCTCATTCACGGCATTCTCTCGGCTCTTCCCCCTCACGCGATTCCTCTTACTCTCAGCATTCTCACGCACGACACTGCTCGGTCTCACGGCTCGTGATTCCTCTTGCTCTTCCTTCACTCTCTCGCGGCATTCCCTAACGGTTCCCTCGTTTCTGTTCTCGGCTTTCTCAGTGAAATCGAGGCTCGACCAAAGCTGTCCATCCCTTTCCCTTTTGTGGTTGCCGTCAGGAGCGACGCTCTCTTGTGCGGTTTTGTTCTTTCTTTCTCTCGTCCTTTGAGCCCAGTGACCCTTTCATTCTTCCTTCTTTGCCGAAATTATAGGTTGTTTCCTTTCAACCCTAAGCTTATTTTACATACAGAATTTCATTTCTTGTGATAAAATGAAGTGGATGTTTTCTTTTTGGTTGAAATGATGCTAAGAGTTTTCTTTGGAGATTTGGGATGATATAAAATCTCATTTTATTCTATTATCTATGGATTTTATGGTGTTTATCTTGCTGAAAATGCTTTGGGATGATGTATGGCCCAAATATTGTGCTATTTGCTATTTTTTAATGAGCATCTATGTGTTTCCCTTGCTGAAAAAATTTCTGGATATGGGGAAATTGCTGAAATTGGTTTTTACCTAAGGGGAAATTAGATCATTTTATTGTTTAAAAGGTATAAAGCATGCTGAAATTATTTTACCTGAGGGAGAAATTGAATCAATTGACTTTTCAGGGGTATTGTGCTTGCTGAAATTGCTTTACCTAAGGGGAAAATTAGTTGATTTGTTGTATAAAGGTATTACACTTGCTGAAATTGTTTTACCTAAAGGGGGAAATCCTTTGATTTGCTTTTCTAAAGACATAATGCATGCTGAAAATATTTTTACTAGAGGGGAATTGAATCATATTTGCTTTTAAAGAAGTATGATACATGCTGACATCATTTTTATTAAAAAGAGGGGGTTTTGCCATGCTACTTGCTATCTCCTATGGATTTCATTTGTTTTGTCCCTTGCATATGGGTAGAATGAAATCTGAAAATGAATTGCCATGCTACTTGCTATCTCTTATGGATTTCATTTGTTTTATCTCTTGCACATGAGTAGAATGAAATCTGAAAAGTGAAATCTGAAATTAAAAAGAGAGGGTTTTGCCATGCTACTTGCTATCTCCTATGGATTTCATTTGTTTTGTCCCTTGCATATGGGTAGAATGAAATCTGAAAATGAATTGCCATGCTACTTGCTATCTCTTATGGATTTCATTTATTTTATCTCTTGCACATGAGTAGAATGAAATCTGAAAAGTGAAATCTGAAATTAAAAAGAGGGGGTTTTGCCATGCTACTTGCTATCTCCTATGGATTTCATTTGTTTTGTCCCTTGCATATGGGTAGAATGAAATTTGAAAATGAATTGCCATGCTACTTGCTATCTCTTATGGATTTCATTTGTTATATCTCTTGCACATGAGTAGAATGAAATCTGAAATTAAAAAGAGGGGGTTTTGCCATGCTACTTGCTATCTCCTATGGATTTCATTTGTTTTGTCCCTTGCATATGGGTAGAATGAAATCTGAAAATGAATTGTCATGCTACTTGCTATCTCCTATGGAATTCATTTATTTTGTCCCTTGCATATGGGTAGAATGAAATCTGAAAATGAATTGCCATGCTGCTTGCTATTTCCTATGGGTTTCATTCGTTTTGTCTCTTGCACATGATTAAAGTGAAATCTGAAATTAAAAAAAGAGGGAGTTTTCAAATATGGTTTAAATCCTAGGCCCTAATGTCATGATTGCTTGTTGCTTCCTATGGATATCTATACTTTTATCTTGCTGAAAATAATTCCTGCTTGCGATAGAAAATAGAATTACTAAGCTAAATGCAAGTATTTCCTATCCTCAACCCTATGTTCTTATCATATGGAGGAGCTAATGTTTGCTAAAATTATCTTTCTTACCTACAAAAAGAAAGGGATGAATCTGAAATTAAAAAAAAAAAAATAGAAGGGCTTGGGTGTTGTGAAACCCCAAAATCTGAAACTCCAAAATCTGAAATTGTTTACTTTCCTTTATGGGTTTCATTCTTGTTAATTTGCTTAAATCAATTCTTGATGATACATTATGCAAAATCTTGTAAAAGGAAGAAAGGAATGATTGGCTTTTGAATTTAATCCCTACTTGCATACTTGCCTATTTCTGTCATTTGATATCTTATTACAGGAAAATTCATTATGCTATGCAAACCCATACACGCCTTTCTTGGTGTGGTGGGCAAACAAAATTTTGGCCATGGTGTCTCACGACATCCACCCATACATGTCTTTCTTGGCATGGTGGGCTAGCCCAGTCTCTCATGGTAACCCCCGTATGCGAGGGTGACGCCGGGAGGCTGTTGCAAATTTTGTTTTAAAAAAAATAGAGGAGGAAAGATTTATTTTCTTGCAATGTTTAAGCATATTTATTATGCAAATACAAGCTTTAAATTTATTACTATAAGTATCTACTCATATTTCTCTCAACATGGTAGGGAAACTTGTTGCTATGTTATGCTAAGCCATACACGCCTTTCTTGGCGTGATGGGCAAACAAAATTTCGGCCGTGGTGTCTCACGACACCTACCATACTTGCCTTTCTTGGGGTGGTGGAAGGCTAGTCTCCGGCGACTCGGGGATGATGAGGGAGGTCAAAATTTATAAAAAAAAAAGATAGAAAGAAAGGGATGAAGTGCTTAAGTTGTCATGCTGGCTTAAAATTTTCTTTATCTCGAATGTGAATGCTTATGCTTCAATTTCTATAACATGCAAGCAATCCTATTTTGTGGCAAATGTGACATGAGTTGATACTTATGCTTCAATTTCTATAACATGCAAGCTATCCTATTATATGGCAAATGCAACATGAGTATATGATTTGATCAATGTTTATTTATGTTAAACATGAATGCTTATGTATTGATTTTTATATCATACAAGTTATCCTATTAAGTGATCATTATAATATGCATTATTTAATGCTTATCCTAAAGCTCTACTTAGCTTGACATGTTACATGTTCGACATGTGCTTAAACATAAAGCTTGAAATACATAAAAATAATAATATCTATCATATGACATGACATCTATCATGAAGATATCAAAATAAAAAATTGTCAAGTTAGAAAGGGAACTTACAAGTCTATGTGGCACAACTTAACCCTTTTACAAGATTGAAAGAACTTGGACTAGTAGTACTAAAGAGAAGAGAAAGATAGAAAGTAAGTTTAATGAGAGGTGAATCCTCTCTTATTTATAGGCTTTTCTTTCTTTTTCATCTATCTTATGGCATCGACACATATGTTACCTTGTTATAAGTTGCATGCAAGAAAATCATCTAAATTCATGCCATTTGTCATATCACATGCACATGCATAGACATGTGGCATGCCCTTGTGCATCATTATCACTTTCCTTAATGTCACAAAAAAGGGAGGAATGGATTTAAAGGGAAAATAAACTCTTTTTGTCATATCTTCTTAATAAAATTTAATGGGTACTTGTGCCCCATTTGTCATGAGCTTGCATGTGAAGGAGGTGGATTTTAATTAATCCACTTGTCTCTTTTAAATTACATATGACATCCACTCATATCTTTATTTTCCCTCCCCCTTATTAAGAGAAATATGGGCTATGGATCATGGTATAATGGGCCCTCAAAAATGATTTATTTCAGCCTATAATCTTTGCTGATTTATTGCATAGAAAGGGGATTTTTGGCCCAAACAATATTCATATCATGCTTCTAAATAAAGGCCTATGTTTATCTTGGATCCATTACTTTACACTTAATCAAATGGGCCCTTAAAGTGTTCAATTTCAGCCCCTATCCTTTGCTGATTTGTGGATAAAAGGGGAATTTTAGCCCAAACATTATGCATATCTTATTTTCAATCAAATGCCTAAGTCTATTTTAGGTCCACTACTTCATGATTGATCAAATGGGCCTTCAAAATAATTTATTTCAGCGTATTTTTCCTTGCTGATTTGTGGCATAAAAGGGGGATTTTTAGCCCAAACAACATGCTTACCATATTTCCAATCAAATGCCTAAGTCTACTTTAGGTTCATTACTTCATGATTGATCAAATGGGTCTCCAAAATAATTTATTTCAGCCTCTTTTCTTGGTGGCATAAAAGGGGAATTTTTGGCCCAAATGAAGTGCATATCATATTCCCAATCAAATAATTATGTCTATTTTAGATTCCTCACTTCATTTTTGGCCCAAATGAAGTATCTAATAAATCAAATATCTAGAAAGACATGTGATCCAAATGCAAGATAAATAAACAAAGAACATATGCTATACTTCCCGGTTTGGTCTTCGGACCGGATCTAGGTTAACAAAACTCAAAAATCAAAATTTGACATATAATCTTCAACTTAGACATCTTAATGTTCATGCAAAATTTTCAAAAGAACAGATACTTACATGCATGTTGAAGTAATTACTAAGTCAAATATAAAAGGACATATGCTACACATCCCGATTTGGTCTTGGGACCGGGTCTGGGTTAACAAAACCTAAAAATATCATATCAAGAACTAAACTTGCAAATTGACGCCTACATTTCAACTTGATATTTACATGTCCTTACAAATTTTTTAAAAGAATAGATACTTGTATGTATGTTGAAGTAATCATCATGTCAAATACAAGAACAGATCTTTGACATCCGGTTTGGTCTTGAGCGGTCGGGTTAACAAAATCTAAAAATTTGATATTATAAGAATTTCAAATTAATAATATCGAGAAGCTAATTAATATAATACAAGATATGAATCAACTTACATAGCTTCTAAAATTCAAATTCTCAGGAAGAAAAGTCCCAAACCCGATCCTCCATGTTCAAACTAGAGCGGACAAAGTTTTAAAGGATTAATATTCTTGAGATAATGAATTTAGACCCGATCCTCTGTAGAAAATTGGACAGAGTAGACAAGATCTATCAATTGATATTAGCCATATGATCGAGAAGGGTAATTATAATTAAAATTTCAATGATAAATGATCATATATTCAAATCTAAAATCAATCATAAAATGATCAAAATTCAAAAAAAATAACAAAAATATAAATAAATAATGAAATGAATTATTTATATTAAAACTTAAAAATATAAAAAAGTCAATCCACCCCTCAGCAACTGTTTGTCTTCGGGTGACAAATTAAGAAAATTTTTGCTCACAAAGAGCCAATGTCAAATTAAATACATAACTACCTTCACACTCAAATATTCTAAAGCGTAGAGCGTGGTGCGTGTCTTACGTCCATGTGATTTTGCGGTGATATGACACCACATAAATGGTGGTTCGACTGAGCCCTCGGAGGGTGGTTCGCGCGATATGGCACCATTAAATTACGGTCTACCGGCCGTATGTTCTGATGGCTTTGCTCTTTGTGAAATGTAGAATGTATTTGGTTTGGCAAAAAAGCCATGTTAGCTAAGGTTGACTTATATTTATCCCCTGACAAACTCCACCCAGTTCTGACACCGCGACGGCGTAACCCATGTGTTGACAAGGATCCTTGGGGTTGTTGACTACCTCCTAACTAAGCGGACACCTTAGCGGACGAAACCATGGGATCTAGATCGGGCGCGTCATCGTTCCCCCTACAAAAAGTTTAAAATTAAAATAATAAATTTCATAAGTTCTAAACTTCACTCAATTATATACTGCTTCTTTTAATGATTCATTGACTTTAATCAAAGTGCTCTCTCTCATTGGGAGGGTAATTAACTATAGGGCTTGCTTTATAGGAAACTTGGAACCAGATATAAAAAGTTCTCACCAAATGAGAACGAAATCTCTGGGTAGTGTCTTATCTACTATTCATCTACCTTCTGAAATTATCACCGACACTTAAATAACTCTTTTCATTTTATTTTCCAAAAGAGGTCGGTGGTGAATTTTCAGATCCCACACTCCCCAATGGGACTTGGGTCCTTCCTGATGAGTTGAGATCTAAGTCCCCAGCTTATTTTGATCAAATTAGTAGAGTGTCCATATCAAAGGTGCGATTTTGTCATTTGGAAGGGTAAAAATGCTATTACTGCTAACTTGATCAAACTCTCAATATTTGATAATTTACCTTTAGTAAGTTGGTATGAGGATGTTTGGTTTAAAGGGATGGCCATTAATCAAGCCTTGTTTTGCTGGATGGCTCTCTTGGGTGGCCTTAAAAATCTGAGGTTTTCTTTGCCAGGGGGCTGGGACCTAATTCAACATGTTGCTTTTGTAAAGAGGCTAATGAAACCCATGCTCACTTATTCTTTGAGTGCTCTCACTCCATGTTTTTGATCAGGCAATTTCTTCCTAATGGCTCCTTTTACCATTTAAATATGATTTTGTCCCAAGTGTTAAGCTCCTTTTCCTCCTTGGAACATAAAGCCTTAAAGAGATTAAGCTACTAATTACTGCCATGGCTATTTATCACATATGGAAGGAGAGAAATAAGAGATATCATCAAAGGGAAGAGACTTCCTCTTCAGGTCTTATTGCCCGTATCAAAGCTCGATAGGCTTTAAACTAAGGATATGGAAGTTCAAAACCAATTGGTCGGCTTCTGTTCATGCACTATTGGATAATTGAAGGAATTCTAAATCTTAGTGGCCATGTGTTTGTATGCTGGGGGCTCATTGGATGTTTTACTACTTTTCTGTCGGTTTCATCGCTTGTTTTTTTTTGGATTGGTCGGTTTGCATTTTGAATTACCTGGACGATGATGAATTTTGATCTGCTGAGATTTTTTTGCTGATGCTGTTGACTCCTTGCCCAGTTGATTCTTCTCCCTGGTGGCCTTCTCCGCAACCTCATTCTCCTGCATCAAATCAATTGGTTTTGGGGGAGTTGTATTATGTCTTTTATTTTGTTGGATGCATGGATGGCAGGGTGGGATGCCATTGAAGAATTTGTTTTGTTTCCTAGGCATAGTTGGCTGGTTTTGTGATGTTCTGGCTAGAGTCGTAGCTATTTTTCCTTTTATTCTGAGTCCAGGGGAGTCATTTTTGACTCTGTGTTCCTTACGTCCCCCTTTATGTATCTTTTTGTTCTTTAAACTGTAACTATTCTTTACCTTTGGAATGAATTGAGCTAATGCCCTTAACCTTTTCCCAAAAAAAAAAGTTGTAGCTAAATGCAGTTTATTTATTTGATTATTTTTTATTTTTGTCTTTGGAATGCTCTGTGTTCTTGATACTCAATACAAGCAAATTGGATAATGGGGACTTTGTTTGGATATTAATGGCACATATCCATATATATACAAGCATTGAAAGAGAGAGATGAGAAGAAGAGGTCCTACTTCTCCTCCTCAGTATATCAATAGCTGTAAGTTGGACCATTGGCCTGCAACAGCAAGCTGCTTCTATGTCTTGCTATTTCTAAGAAAAAAACTCTTGGGAGTATCATTCATGATATAACAGTGATAAATGATTGCTTATCCCACAAAAAAGTCGTAAATGATAGACAATCCTTCAAAACTGAGGTTATATATGATCAGATATATATTAAGTGGGTTTGAAGTAAATGATAGACTCGTCCAGGACTTCAATTCTCGAAGGTGGGGTAAGGATCAAAAAGACAAATCGAGAATCAAAAAACACACAATCAAGCGATTAAATTGGCACAAGAGGAAAAGCTTGGGAAGAGCATAATTGATGGGGGTAAAAGTAACTAATTAAGCCTCTTTTAAAATAATTAGCATTCATCATAGGCCTCTAAAAATGACAAAGATTTATTTGATCTAACACAACATAATATGAAATAGAAAGCACCCAAAACACCTTTCAAGAAGGTAAATAAGGCATAGAATTCAATCACCCTCCAAAATGGTATAAAGTAACTTGATATACCATAATATAAAATGAAATAGAAAGCACCCAAAAACATCTCTATTGTGGGAAAGCAAAGCATATAGTTTTATTGTGATGTTCATAAGAGAGAAAATATAGAACAAAATCATCTAAAATATAAGCTATTAATATTTCCAAGAACTTCACCTCTTAGATTCCACATCTTAACATTTCTACCTTATGGCAAAATAATTTTTTGTAGCTAAAATATCTACAGTGGTGAATGCATTTTTAAACAATCAATAATTCCTTTCACTATATATACAATGAGTAGTGATGCACATGACAAGCAAGTTAATTCTTTTAATTACTTTGCAACTAAAAGTATTAGCATAGAACAAAACCTAAGTATGGTTGCCACTCAAGTGAAAAAATTCCCTTTAGGAAAGCATCATTTAAGTATTAAAAGATGGATATAACATTCAAAGAATAAGTGAGAATGTATCTCATTATAAGTGTTGTAAAGCACACAATGGGGATTAACATCAAGGCCTCTATTGATAAGTGCATCTTTAGTTTTTAAGCCTTTAATAAGAATCTTCCATGAAATTATAACATATTTTAAAAGATAACCTTCTTAAAATGAAGTTAGCTTTCTTCATCCAACTCAAGGATGGTCCTCATAAGAAAAGAATTATGCATATTTATGGGAGAAAAGATACTTCGCCATTTAAAAATAGTCCAATGATGTGTCCTCACTTTAAAGATATGCACCTTCTAATTCTAATTATAATATGCATCAAAGCTTTGCAAAATAGTATGTAATTATAGTTTTTTTTTAAAAGATTCATTAGTGTTGAAACACCCAAAGAAATATAAGAGTTGGAATTATAAAACCACCAAATGAGTGTAGATTTGCACATTACGTTGAGAGTATCCAATTTATGGAGGCCAAAGCCCCCACATTCCAATGGCTTAATGGTATTTTTCCAAACAATCATACATAACTTATTATTATCCCATTATTATGGAAAAAGTTGTTGATCATAAAAGAAAGCTTCTATTTTAGACCTTTAGGATGGGTGATTGAAATTAGCAATGAAGATAATTTCATATGGTAATTTGAGCTTATTGCAATTTTCCAACAAATGACAGAAGTTTTTGTTTCCAACCACTAAACTAGTGTTACAATTTTTATATAATTTTAGGATAGTCAGAATTTTTAAGCTTAGAAGGTGTGATGGTGATGACAAGATAGTCTCAAGGGAGAGGTTTACAATGAAAGCTAATAGTATTACATATTAGCTATCTTGATTTCACATCCAAAATTTTGAGAACATATTATTGATTGGCGACCTTTTTAAAAACTATAAAATAAAGAAAATACAATTGATATAGTTCTAATCCATTTTGCCAAACAGGAATAGGTCATCAACATATATAAGGAAGAAATATTGTAGTTATTTTATAATACAAGAGTTGGAGGATTTGACAAAATGCATATCCATAAGACTAGAAAAAAAAAATACTTCTATAATAAAGGTGAAAAGATATGGAGCAATGGGAATCCTTACCTTAAACCAAAAAAAGGATGAAAAATAATCTCTAAGCTCACTATTAATGATAATAGAGAAATGAACTTCAATAGTACATAGTTTGATCAAATTAATAAAGGTGGGAAGAAAGCCCAAAGCATTTAATCTATCATAGAGAAATTAGCAATTCACTTTGTCAAAAAAAAAAAAAAAACTTCTTGAGGTCAATTTGAGAACAAAAGTGCTTTGGATTGTAAGAAGAGTCAATGTTATGTACAAGTCATTAGCATAGATGAAATTACTAACAATGTTACAACTAGAATGATAGTAGCTTGTTGTAGTTAATGAGACTAGGGAGGAAAGGCATGATCCTATCAATAAGTTTACAAATGACCTTATAGATAATATTACAAGGTAAAATTGATATATAATTTTTGAGAGATTTAGTATGAGCTTTCTTGGGAATAAGAGTTTTTTGTTGAATGTTCAACCCTTGTAAGAATTGTCAATGAGGAGTTCTTAATAGCATTAATAAGAAAAGAACCGATGATAGACTAAGAGGTAAAACCATCTAAGCTTTAGGATTTATTTGATCTAATGTTAAAGAAAGTCCCTTTTAAGCTCATCATAAGTAAAGCCACATAAGAGGGACTCACAATCTTGTGTGTTAAGCAACTATCATACTTGTATTTCACATAAATAAAGAGAAAATGAGTTGTTAGAATAATTGAGTAAATTATAGATATGAGAAATGGCTTGCATGTCAATGTCATATTGGTAACAAAGAGAGAGATATAAGAAGAAAGCCCTCTAATGCAGCCTGTGTTATCACTATTTTTGATTCTTTGATAAAGAAATTTAATATTATCCTCCCTTAAAGAGCCAATCACAAATAGCACATTGCTTAACTCACTTGTTTTCAAGATGGAGGCCTTAATTAGACTACTTTGAATAACAATAGATTCTCTGAGAAGATCCTTATAAAGAGACTTGAGTCCCAACCTTTGAAAAATCTACATTTTTCTATCTTTAAGCTCAAAGATGGTGTTGGTGATGTGGCTAAAGGGATTTTAAATATTACCTTTGGGAGAAATATTTATATTATTCAATTTATTGTATAATGCAAAAAATGGGGTCACCAACAACCAAGAAGTTCCAAACATTTCAAATAATGTTAAGAAAATCATACATTTTCATATAAACAACCCAAAACCTTGTCCTTTTTAATATCGAGAATGTCATACTTCATTTATAGAGCCTCATAGAATCCATTCTAACTCAACATAACTAAACCTATATGAAATCCTACTAATTTGAACATGAACATTGAATTTTTAATCAAGAGTTACTTTAGATATGCTCAAGATATAACCAATCTCAAGAGCTTATTCTCTAAAGAGATCTTGACACCTAAATTAAAATATTTGGATCACATGCTTTATTTCTTAAAATTTGATATTTTATTTTTTTTAATAGATATTAATAGCTCAATTCATTACATCATCCTCATTAGCATAAAATGTTATAATTAAGATATCTAAAGATATATAAGAGATTAATTTTTAATAAATACAACTATCTCATTTAAGAAAAATATAAAATCATAACCTATCAATATATTAATGACAAATTAAATTTGTTGACACCACTACACCTTCAATTTCAAACTAATTTATTCTTATCAATGTCTATTATGTTTTATATATAATCTATAAAATTTCAAGAGAAATACTTATTTACACCATTAATCTAACCAACTTGCCTATCTTTTTTTCATTTTCTTTCATATAATTTAATCAATTAATATTGATATTTAATTCACCTAAAACAAATTTAATCAATATATAATATCCCTATTATAAAAAAAGAGTTTTAATTATATTTGAGCTAAAATTAAACCTTATTCAAACTACATTTCAAACATAGATCAAATATTTGTTCAAACAAATTCGAATATGACTTGAAAAAATAAAACATGACTCAAACATGTTCTAATAATTTTCAAGTATGAAATGAACAAAACTTAAACATGATCAAATCTAACTAAAAAAAATTGATTCAAATAAAAAATTTAAACAATTCAAATATTATTAAAACATATTTGATTGCAATAACAATAAGGTTTTAGCATGATTCATATTCTCATAAATATGGCTAAATAATATGCTTCAAATAAATTTTGAGCAAGTACTCAAATAATGTTATTCGAATATGATTCAAGCATATATTCTAATAAAGTTTAAAATATAAACTTTGTTATTTTATTTAGATCAACATTAATAGTCCAAAATAATCCTAACTATAAAGAATGATAAAAATATTTTAAAAAATACACAATATACAAGAAAATGTTCTACGGCCATATTTAATCATCTTATCCAACGGCCAAAAAAAAACCCCAAAAAATCTCCAATGACCACCAATAAAGATGGCGAAGAAAGCTAAAGTATGACTAGAGGATACATCATTCTTCCTAAAATAGGTATATAAGGAAAGCAATTTCATCTAATACAAACTTTCAATCATATTTTTTCAAGAAAATAAATAACAAATATAATTTTCTAATTTCACTTAATATAGGGCATATATAATTAATTTTCCTATTATAAAAGTATAAATTAATGAAAAAACAACAAATCACTAAATATAAAAAAAAAACTTTTTTATAAAAATCATTATTTTTATTAACATTTGCAAGTGTAAATATTAAAAAAAAAAGTAAATAAGCACATTAAAATCCATTTTTTGTCATAAATATTAAAAATAATAATAAATAAACTATATCAACATTAATAAAGAACACAAGCATTTGTTTAAATCATTACCACCCTATATGTATTAGTAATCTTGATGGGATGAAAGTTTTCAAGGAACCATGAATAGAGAATGACCTTTGGTAAGTAGCATCTCCAGAACTAGAAAACAATAACTATAATGTAGAAGAAAAAAATTCAATATTTAAGGCTACAGTTCATCCATGCCCATTATCCTAATAACAAAAGCAGTACCTTCTCAGCGAAGCCTGAGAGGGAAATTAAAACAGGAGCATGAATGCCGACTAGATTCAATTGTAGTGAAAAATTGAATTTCATTATTATATCATATAAGCTTATGGGATTCTTCGCAGTACAGATTGTACAGCCTTCTTGATGCCGTCTTGGTCGAGTGTGGTTGTCAAATATACTTCCTGAACCTGGATATAATGCGGGAAAGAAAACTTCACTAAGAAGTAAGAACAATTCTCATATATAATTCCATTAAGCAATTGGTACTTTACCATAGAGGTGTTATCGAATTAACATACAGTTTTTTCTTTCTTTTTTTTTCCTTGAATTTTGAAGAATTTTTTTGGCAAAGGAGTCTTTGCACCAAGAGAGAGAGAGAGAGAGAGAGAAATAGAGAGAGAAAGAGAGAGAGAGAGAGAGAGAGAGAGAGAGAGAGAGAGAGAGAGAGAGAGAGAGAGAGAGAGAGAGAGAGAGAGGTCTGCTGCTTATATAAAGGTTATAACCAAGCATTTAGTTAGCGATTCAGGGAGAATGACACTAGTAAAAATTGCAGTGAAAGTAGAACAATACTTATGGGAAGTGTTGAAGAAAATAGGGAGAAAGAGAGCAAGGAATAGCTACTCAATAATTCTCGTTGTTTTGAGCTTACATATTAAATGAGCATATACACTGTGCAACCTTACAAATTAAATCAGAAGAAAGTGTGGAAGAGAGAAACATATTCGTTTAAAAGTTAGCAGAATATTCTAATGATCGTGCTAATGAAATTCTATCTCAAAAAAAAGCTTTGATGGTCAGTAACAGATGCATTTTGGCTAAGTAGTTGGCTTAGCTTTAGCTCGTTTGATGAGTAAATGAGCATAACTTGAAAACAATTTTTGAGATGGTTCACTGAAGGGCGTGAACAAAAGTGCAAAACACGGATATATTAGGTAATAAAACCTCAATATCTACCTAATCTCTCTCTCTCTCTCTCTTACATCCTAATATGTCATCTACTTTTTAAAATCTTACCCTTAAAATTTCAGACAGCATGTATTTCAAAAGTTTATGATTCTTAAAAGATATTATAGTATTACAATCACAAATCTTTTTTTAATGACTTACAAATCAAAAAAACAAAATTTTGATTGGCTTGTATTTATGTTGAGATCATGATCATCTCGATAATAAACAAACTGAACACGAATAAGTTTTCAACTTACTATCAAATTTTGAGGTCATTTATTTTCCACGCAAAAGTAACAAACCAAACAAGTAAAGACCCAGGTTAGTCGTTTGGCTCACCCTTATCTCCATCCAAAAAAAATTTATTTGTCAAAAGCAATAATATCTATGTTGCGGACTATGAAAAGTAAATCATTGTTTGAGAATAGATGAGAGAGAAAGTAAAATAAAAGCTTTACAATATAAAGAGAAACCAACCTGTCTTCCAGCTCGTGCAAGAAGCGTGAACTGATTATCTTTTGCTGGAACCTAAGGATAAAAGTGGAGGAGAAAAATATTAGCTAGATGAGGTGCTTCTTGGCTAATGGGCAATGGATAAGCTTGTCAGAAAATTAAATTATTACACTAGAAAGCCACAATTCCAAGTCTTGAGAGACCGCCCTCTTCTCCAAACCTTGACGTCCAAGGCGAACACCAGTTATACTGCAGGGAATATTTAATTCATCAGATAAGAACGGGATTCTCAAAACAAGCCCAGAAAAAGGCTTGTGATGTTTCACTGGTCATGTGGATTCATATTTTTGGAACAAAAGGAAAAATACTTGCTTCAGTAGTGTTTCCTTTCTAATAATCAGACAGTACTATGTCATCATAAACCAACTGAAGGTTTCATAAATTAGTTTATAATATTCAGATTTAAGTTATTTTGTGCTTCTGGGTTGTCGTCTTCAAGAACGTGTAAACTGATGTTTGAGCATATGGCAACCGCTTGGACATTGTCCGCAGGAAGTTGATCAATGCTACTGTAAAATACCGTCGACACATCCTGATAAGTTAATACAAAATTCTTTTTTTTTTTAAAAAGGCATTCAATAACACTTTCCTTTAGATCTTTCTTTTTCTAATTCTCCCAATTTGCATTTAAATTGCCTAACCTTTCCTTGAATTTGCCTGAACGGAGAAAAGGAAAGACTAGGTTTTTAGAGAAAATTTAGAAAGGGAATAGAAGGGGTGTTTCTTTGTTTGATGGAATCATGAGAGAAAAAGGAATAGTGGCTTTTGATTTACAACTAGAGGATCTCAGAAATTGTGACTTCCGTATAAAGAGAGAAATATTGGGAATTAGGCGAGACAATTCAAATCGCCTAAGCCATAAAATAGAAAGAAGATAAATGCACAAAATATTCAAGAATATAAACATATACATGTTCACCTAATTGATGGTTACATCTTATTGCCAACACTGCAGATCTCTTTATGAAAACAGTTGTAAAGTTTTACAAAACTAATCTCTTAGATAGATCACCTATTTATGGCATTTCCTTTTATAATGGAAAATTCAGGTAAGCTAAAAAATATATAATGAACTCACAAAAACATTAGGTCTTTTGGGGGCTCCGCCCCTGAACCCCTAGAGGAAAGGCTCTCGACCCCCTTTCCTCATGGAGATCAATCCACAATCAAATCTGCATAAGCTTTTTGTTGGGAATTAATCAAGGTCCGCAAATTAATAATCTCCCCTTGGAAAAATCGACGACACATTCAACTACAATAACAACGAATTATCACTCCTTGGGGAGAAATATAATTGAAAATGCACGTAGCATTAATTTATTGATCGAAATATTTTTTTTCAACAACATCAAGTCAAGCTCCCAAAAATCTTCTTAAGCATTATAATATCATCCTCCACAGCCTAACTAATGTAGTGATAATGTACTTGAAAGTGTTTTGTCCTGGCATGTTAAATTGGATTCTTTACTAAATGAATAGCATTTCAACCATTATATTACAATACACTCTTCCCATAACTTGGATCATGTTCTTTTAAGAATGATTACAACCCAATCATCTCCTTACTTATCTTGATCATAACAATATATTCTAGCTCAGTAATAGAAAGAGTAACTATCTTTCGCCACTTTAAAACCCAAAAAAGTGTAAACATACCCGATAGTACTTTTCCCACATTCAATATCTCTAGTAATGTCAGCATCAAGATACCACATAGTCCTAAGTCAAATTTCCCATATCTACAGTGCTTCTCAAATAACTAACAATCCACTTTAACTATCTCCTAATGCTATTTGTCTGCTTAACTCATATAACTGCTTATGACTCACTACTTGTTATGTCAAATCTGATTTACAGCATAACATTCATAGAACTACCAATAGGTGAAGCAAAGGACACATTTCAAGATAGCCTCATGCCATCTCTATCAAAGGTGACTGACCTTTTGATAGCCTAAAGTAACTACTCAAAGGATTATTTATTGGTTTAGCATCTTACATGTTGCCTTATTCATATATTCTTCCTATCAAAACTTCAAAATATTATTGTTACTTGTAATTCTCATTCCAAGAATTTGTTCAGTAATATCTCATTCCAAGGATTAATTTAGAAATCCTTCATTATAAACTACTTGGATAATGCATTTTTCAACTCTTCAATTATTTGCTTGCCCTATCCTGCTGAGCATATTATAGATAAATGCTATATAAGTTATCTAACACCTTTGCATGGCATCAATGATCTCTGTGTCCTTAAATAATGTATTTTTCAACTTTTCATGAAATTGTCACGTACTACTATCTTGAAGCCTTTTTGAGACCACACAAGCATTTTTAATGTTTGGTTATCATTCTATCATTGACTTACACTACAAAACCTCTTGGTTGCACCATGTAAATTTCTTCTTCCAAGTCAGTATGAAGAAATGTTGCACTTCACATCCAACAATACCAAATACAAGTTTTCTTTCACCGCATGTAAGTACCATTTTAATTGTGGTTAATTTCACCACTAGAGAGAAAATTTTATGCAGTCAATGCCTTCTTTATGTTGAAACTTTTATTAACTAATCTCGTTTTGTACAGCTTGCTACCATCTTGCTCTTCTTCAATAATAAGACACTCACTTATTCTACAAGGCATTTTTTCCCCTTCAATTATTCTATCAATAATCATATTTGATTAAATAATAGTGAATCCTTTTCATCCTTCATAGCCAACTCCTATGTGACTGATTCTTCATTTTTCATGACTTCTGGTAATTCTCAAATTCACCTCATCAATCCATAAAAATATAATATATACAAGAGACTTTCTATGGTGGTTTGACAGGTCTGCTGCAGACCTCCTAATTAAAGCAACAAGAGTTTTATTAACTTTCTCAGAGGCTATGTTCTCTTGCTCAACATAAACTATATATTCAACCTCCATTACAGGAATATTTTTCGATAGTATCTAACTTGGCTTCTGAGCTTCAAAACTTTTTGAATTTGCTTTCAACTTGTCTTTGTATAACTTCATTGACAATTACATACTTGCTCAAGATTACCTTCCGATTTTAGCCATACTAGAAGTCTAGAAATGATATCTAAACTCAATATTCCCATAGCCAAAAAAAAAAGCGCTCTCTTGGATTTAGCAACAAATTCACTCCTAACAGTATAATCAATATGAACCTAGGAAAATAATCAAATACTTTCAAGAATAAGAGATGTATCTCATTATCACACAAAACCTCAAGTATTCTGAAATTAAATAGCATCGAGGGACCTCTATTGATCAAGTATGCTACCATGTTAATAGCCATCATGAAGAGTTGGTTGGATTGTTAATGTTGAATAATTTATGAAGAATTTTGGGGTTCAAATGAGATGTCTATATGCATCATGATTTATATGAGGCTTATGAGCTATAAAACCCTATGATTGTTTGATAGTGAAAGTGATGACAATATAAAATCAACTTACCTGAATGAAGAAGTTGAAACTAAAATAAGAAACTAAGTAACAATCTATATAACAGTCTCAATTGTTGATGGGGAATTGAGATGCCTCCCAACATTATGACACCATGCAAAGAAAACCAATAGGACAAGCAAATGATGAAAGCAGTGGGAATGTCATCTAGTGAAAAGGCAAGCAACCATAATTTGGAAATGACCTGTATCTTCATATGTAAAGGTTGTGAAGCAACAATAATGTTTAAAGATACTTCAAACTTAGATGCACAATTGATCTCTTGTGTTGCACAAGTCTAGCTCAAACCACCCTCATGCACAGAATCAAGCTCAATATTAACCACATCACGATTAGGCTCAAATAGATGAGGAGAAGAAGATAGTAGATCTAATGGAGTTGAGATTGGCATAACTTAAAATTGAAGTAACTCGGACTTTTTGTTTCCTCAAGGCACCAATTGAATATTTCATCACGAAACCTAATTTGCTTGAGGATTTGGTGAGATATAAAATAAGGCTGAGTATAATATTGGAGATGAGAGTGGTAATGGTCATCACAATATCACTTATAAAGATTATGGTATCACTAATGTAAGTATCCATGATTATCAATCATAATGTAATTTATCAAGGTTGATAATGAGAAAATATACTATCATCATGATAAGAACTATATAATTTGACCTCTCAATATTTTAAAGAATAAGGGTCATAAGTCCCATAATGAGAATAGCGGGATTTATAATTCCACTAATCATAAAAATATATTTCAAAAGGATCATGATAGCAAGTATATGATACATATCTGAAGTAGAAGAGCATAGGAATGATTATAGAATTTTTAAGAAAGAAGGCAATGATGTGAGCAAACATGAGAATTACATGCAATGTGCAAGCTACATTCAGCTCGATGACAGGAGAAAAATTAGTAAGAAGGATGTGACATCTACCATTATGAGCCAAATAAGTGAAGCTAAGGCAAAGACAAACATATGTGATGAAAGAGCAGATGCAATATGCGTGACAACTGCATGCAACAACAATTGTGAAAGTTCACGTAGATGGCACATAACAATAAGTGTGATGCCAGCAAGCAGGGCATACAACTGATAAAAGATATAATGGGGGAATGGTCACAAACAACAAGAATACACACGGTGTTGGATTGATGATAAAGAATGTACACAGATAAATGTGAAAAGGCTTACAACAAGATCAATGGAATGTGAAGGTGACAAAAGCAACAGAGGGTTGTGGCAAGCATATGGTAGCGCATATATGTGGGCAAAGAGAAAAGGTAAAATACAAGAAGGGAAGAGATATTACATGACAGTCGAATCTAATGCCAAGTGGCACCATCGTGCCAAAGCCAAATTTGAGTTTTGACGTGATAGGTGTTCCATGATAGTGATTAGTGCTATGTAAAAGCGCAAAAATTATGACTGATGAAAATCACAATAGGGCATACAAACACTAGCTGTAGGAGTACGTGCGGTACTAAACTAGCGATAGACATTGCACACAGTCAGGCATGAATAGGTTCACAACAAGCTCTATGAATGCAACATGATGGCAAAGGCTAGTGGGGTTGTGGTGGGCATGCGGTGGCATAAACAAAAGGTCATTCTCATGTGTGGAGAGATGTGCCGGCTAACACTTATGGCAAGTAGTAGCATAATGTGAGTGAGGACATGAACAAGCAAGGTCACAAAGCAAGAAACATGTAATAAGCATAAAGGTATATGGAGAGGAGCAACAATGATTGTAACTATGTTAATGCACATGGAGTGGCCGCATAGAGGGGTTGTTTGGGGTGGGGTTTCCTGAGGTAGTTGTGGATTGCAACATTGATGAAAAAGGGCAGATGAGAATGAAATCAAAAACTAAGGCAAATTGTGATGCAGGCTTAGCTCTAATACTAGCTAATAGAGGACATGTAAAAAAAACAAGATAAAGAGGTGATTGAGAAATAAATAACAAATAGAACAAGAGATATAAATGAAAGTAGTCCACAATAGCGAAATGTTCTATTTAATTAATCAATCAATCAAGTTCCCCTCAATGTAAGACTAAACTTTCATAAGACATAGACCTTACAATGCATTTAACTAGTATGGAAAGGAATCATGTGTCTTTAACACATATATATTAAATATTTAAAATATTTAAAACATGTCAAAACTAAATGAACAAATGCCTATAAACTAATATGGAAGAAAATCTTAATGATCACAATTTCCCTGCATGCATATAATGAAGAAATGAAGATACTAAATTACTTTTAAAACTAGAGTTATAAATTATAAATAGACTATTTGTTATTAGGAATAAAAAATAAAAAACTTTTGGCAAAAATTTTAAGGTGATTCCAATACAAATATAGACAACATAATATAGAGAAGTAGATATAAATATATATTTTTAAAAAAAGGAAAAAAAATTGGTTAAAAGTATAATTGTGTTAAGATAAAGTAGGTGAATTTTAAAGTAAAAAGTTATAAATTAGGAGATAAGTTGCTAAGAGAAATAAAATAGCATTCTTTAGTGAACCTAAACTAATATGAGATAAGATGGGCATTCCAACTAGAAGATTGATATAAGAATCCTATAAGAGTCTACAAACATATCATACAATAATGAGACTTGATGGTGGTGTGAGAAGATACAAAAAGTTATCAAGGAAAAAGTGGTGCAATAATTAAGGAAAAAAATTATGCTTTTAAAAAGTGATAAAATTAAATATTTGTTAGGCTTAAAATAATATAAGAAAATAAAGGCCTGTAAAGGCAGGTTGTGAGCAAAGCATATGCTACAATTTTTTATGATTTATACAATAAGAAGATTTATATGTAATAATTAATACAAGAAATAAAAGATGTTAAGGTTTCACAAGTTAGATGCACTAAAAATAAAGATAACAAGATTGCCTTAAAAGATGAAAATATCAAGAAAAGAAGAAATTTCTATTTTCAGAAATTCTTAAATAGAGTTTTAAGGAAGAAAATATTTTGGAAGAACATAATAAACAAAATAATAAGGTATAATATAGCCTAATCCAAAATAAGAAAAATGAAACTAGCTTTAAAAAATAAAAATAAATATAAATCTTTAGATCTAGATGAAATACTTATTTAGATTTAGAAATATATATAGAAAATACTATAATTATTTAGTCACGTACTTTAGTGTATGCTTTTAACAAATGACATGATTCTAATTAATAAGACACCTATTGAAATTAGTTGAAAGTTAGAACAACATAAAAAAAATATTAAGAAGAGGTAGGGGCTAAATGATAAAAAATTTTAACATGTGATAATAAAAATTAAGAATTAATATTATCAGAAAATAAAATGATTTCTAAGTGTGATAAATTCAAGCATAATCTATTATATAGAATAATGAGAATATGAATGAGTATATAACATTTAAAGTTAAGTTCAGGCAAATAAAATGTAGTACTTCAAGAGCATCATACAATAAGAATGTACCATGAAGACATAAAAGGTGAATTTTATAAATCTATAATAAAATCAAGTATGTTATATGAATTTGAGTGTTAGTGACAAAAAGGTAATTAATAGTTAGTTTAGCATGACAAAAACAATTAAGACAAAAATCATGGCAAAATAAGAAAAGATAAACTAAGGAATGATTATTAAAGGAATAGATAAGAGTGACATCTATTGAAGATAAGACAACTGAAAAAAAAAATGTTGATGGTTTTATAACAGACAACAAATGATAGAAAATGCCCTACTAAATGAGCAAATGATATTAGTGTTGAAAGATTAGCAAGGAAAAAAAAGTAATATGAATAAAAGTTACTCAAAAATAATTTGAGAATAATAGATTTAACACCTTCAAGATATGAATAAAAGTTACTCAAAAAGGATCTCAATTATACTTTCAAATAAGTCATATCAATAAGTATTGATCATGATGATGCTATCCAAGATGACTAGTTTGAAGCATTTAGCCCAATCGAGCACACAAAAAGACAATGCATGATAAGAACATAACTTGCTGACTAAGCAGACCAGAAAGTTTAGGAAGATTTGGAGAAAACTACATATGGGCTATCACCATAGCACAATGAGTGATGATATAACACTCTGAAGAGTAACAACAACTAGGATTTACAGCACACGTTTAATATTCAATACCTAAGAAATATTTTTGGATGTTTTTGAAGCAAATAAAAGAGTAATATTTTGCTATAAACATTATCATTATTAGAGTAAACACTATTTTAACAACACATAAGGGTCACAAATCATAAAGAACCGTCATAAATCAATCGCATAAAGTAGCAATATTGATCAGGAAAAGTTTTAGAATCTGCAATACCAAATGTCAAGCTGTGCAAAATATGCAGACACTATGGGATTATATAAATTCCTATTGTATTGTTCAGCACGAAAAGTTAATAGAAGGACCCATTAGCAGATGGTTAAAGTTAACTTTTGATGGTAATAGGTAACTTACAATATGATAAAATAATGTATCATTTGTATATGTTCCAACTAATCAAGTTGTAACTGTTTCCACTCTTTTGCATCATCTTTAAAGAATGTAAATTAAGAGAAACGCAGCATACCCATCCTCTTGCAGTAGTTCTTTGCATATGCTTTCAAGTCCAGGAAGAGGTTCAATGTTGATATTATCGGGCATTACAAGAGAGTCGGATTCTGACTGGCCTTCCTGAGGATTACAATAATAGCAAGCTATCATTTGTACAACAAAAAAAGAAAGAAATAAAAAAATAACAAAGACACAATAACCACCATTTGAAACCAATAACTTACTTGAGGAATGACTTTGTCCAGTGTCTCGAAAAGAGGATCGTCCTCCAACTGCTTGATTGAAAGAGTTAACCTAGACTTCTCTCTGAATATTGGAAAAGATATAATGTCAATTTAAGCAGATTTCATGTTGAACTTTTAACTTTTTGCCTAATGATGTCTATACATCCATTTCATGTCAACATTTGAGTAGAGCTGGAATTTACCTATAAATCATCATGCTATTACCAATGATTAGGGATGTAAATAAGTCAAGTCGAGCTCGAGTTGCAACAAACTCGAGCTCGACTCATCAACCAAACATTTGGCTCAAACTCGAGTTGAGCTCATTCTATGAGCTTGAACTCAGCTCTTCTGCATGTTAGGTGGCTTGACAACTCGACTTAAAAGGTCGACGGGCGAAAAGAAAATATTTACCAGCAAGATAAGTTGGTGGCCGATAGAGAATTGAAAAAAAATGGAGCTAAATAATATAATAAACAATTACTTAAAATTTATCATTACAACAGATATTTTTTATTAATCATTTTTTATTTGGAAACCTGCATTGGAAATCCTCATTTTTATTTGACAATTTGTACCACACATTGGAAACCTCACCTGCTCACCAGGTACCTTAAAATTGTCGAAAGCTTTCAAACCAATAAAAAAAAGTTTAAAAATCAGAATCTTTATTCTTTGTATATATATATATATATATATATTTAAGCTTGACGAGTTGATGAGCCAAGTTGAGTTGAGCTCAAACTCAAGCTCGTTATATTATACGAGCTATTAATCTGAGCTCGAGCTCGAGCTCATGGCTCAATAAACTCGACTTGCGAGATTGTTATCAAGCCAGTTTGGCTCACTTACACCCCTACTAATGATGTGTCCATCCCTAAAATCTTAATCCTTCACCATGAGATAACTTTATTATCTTTCAGACAAATATTTTAAAATTGTTGAGCCTACCAACAATTTGAAGGTAAGATTAATAATTACATGACTTTTTAGGTATGACAATGAAAAATAAATCAAGATTTAGATATAATTTATTTACTTAGTTCCAAAGAACGACAGCTAAGAACATGAGATGCCCAATTGGTCATATATCAAATAGTGCATCGATAAATATTTTTCAATTGGTGTGGTCAACACTTATCATTATAGTTGATGATGTAAACCACCAAACCATTTATTAGAGAAGAATTGTAGTGACGCATAACAATTCTGCATTTTTTCCAACATAACACATGACTGTAAATTTAACCATCAATGATACCTAAATTCCCTTGCAAAAATATGGTTCTTACACTATTTCCAATTCCCCACAACACTATTTGCTATTAACCTCGGTTACTACTTACCATTTCACTAGTTAAGTTGAGCAGATACGTCAAAAACAACAAAGACGAATGCAACATCACACAAATCAAAGCCAAATTACCTCAATTTAAATAAAATCATTCAAAATATAGCCCATTCCAAAAGGATTTTGTCGACACATCAACACAGTGTCTAAATAATCAAAGTAGTATGCCCTTAATTGATTCAATGAAAGACGACAAAAAAATGAAGTTGATATCATGTAAATCGAAGTTGAATGCTTCACTCATTGTTGAAACTGCCCAAAGAATGCACATTTGCGAAACAGATTGTATTAATGCATTCAAGATTATCAAAACATGCCCAAAGAGACATTCAACATTCATTTGGATCAACACGATCACAACAAGCGACGGACAAAACATAGCTCAAAAACGATCGAAATTACTTTGACTACCATCAAATTAACTCAAACAATGTTTGTTTGCAAAATGGATAGCATTGATGTGTCTAGAACGTTGAAATTGCCTACATAAAACATCTGCATTGCCTCAGCCCCCACACTAAAACCTAAAAAATCATCTACATGCAAGCCCGATGACACAAAGTTCAACGTACGTGACTGACAAGATGTTGCGAGCAAGAATCAACACGTGTGAAAAAAAAACTTAATATATAATTAAGATTAAAATTAAAATAGGTTAAATAAATATTTTCAATTATTATTATAATTATTAATTTATTAAAATTAAAATTATTATTAATTATTATATATATATTATTAGTAATACTATTAATACTATTAATAAATAAGAATAAAACTATTTATATTTTAATTAATTAAAATTAAAAATCTATTATCATTATTTATATAGATTTTATCATCATAAAAAATCAATTAACAATAAGTTCAATTAGAATTTTATTTTATTTGTTATACCGGTAGATCTCCTATACCAACAAAAAAAGAAATCAAAATAGCTTAAACTAATACTAGTACTATTGTCATCTCCCTCTCGTCTTGAGCTCCCTCAAGCTACAACTAATGTCATCTCCCTCTCGCTCTCCCTTTAGTATCCCAATTTTGTTTTTTTGCACAAAACCTCGTAGAAATCACCCAGCAATCTGTTCACTCTTATAGTGCTGCTCTCCTCAACTCTCCCTCTCTAGCTCTCTCGATCTCTCTTTTGTTGACCTGCATGTGTCATCCATAAATCAAATTAAGCATATGAGTTAAAATTGACAATTATTAAATATAATATTACCTAAATTTAGGTGAAAATGCTTTAATCGCAATTAAAATCAATTGAAGTGTCGCCGATTTGAAATATATATATATTGCATCGATACATTTAGAACAAAAAGTTAAGTAAGCAAAAGTAATTGGATTAATTAATAGCCAAATCAATTGAGAAAAAATCAATTATGCGTATCGAGGTCAAGAGGCCTCGACGATGTCCAAATGATCTCCGATCGACGAACGAACTTCTCATCACGTTTAGAACATCGAAATCGATCAAAATATACAACTTCACACCGACCGACCATCGAAGAAATCCAACGACTCCACGCATGTCAAAGCGAAGACCGCAACGAAGCCCAAACGTCCTTCGTTCGCGAAATTGATCGTGTCATTAGCATCAAAACGATTAAATTTATCAAATGAGGCATTCAATTCGATGAATCTGCGGAGTATCCACGAGAGACGACAATTTTGAATTAAAATTACCTGGCCGAATTGAAATTGACCAATCGCTAAAACGAACTGATACAGGCTAACGTCGAAATTATATAGAATAAACATTCAATTTAACTAAAATTACTTTAAATCTAATTTAAATTAGTACGTATTTCAAGATAAATCTACCACTAATTACAACGCTTGAACTGTTAAGCCATCTCCATACCTCCACCTCCCATTCAGCCAATAATAGGTCTCCACATCATCCCTCCAATATCATCCCACCTGATTAAAACCCATATTTCCCTCTCTTCCCGCCCATCTCTCAACAACAAACATTTCGAACGAACTCCCTATCCCGTCCGTCTCACACGCAGGGTTGAACGCCTCGACCTCCCAAGTGGCAAGATCACTCCCCCATCTCCTTCTCTCGTTCGCCTCCTTCCCTTGGTTCGAAGCCCAAGCAAGCAACCGAGACTCTCCAATCTCCCCATTTCTCCTACATCAGATAAGCCATCCGTCTCTTGTTCTATAAGTCAACGAAGTTCCCTTCTTCCTTCTCACAGTAAGATCAGTTCTTTCCTTGTCTTTGATCTCCTTTAATTCCTCATTTCTATCCAACTCAATCCACAACTCTAAACTCAGCTAAATATTCTCATTTCTTTCCTTCTCTTTTGTTGTCACAGCTCTCAAACATACAGCAGCCAGCTCTTCCTTTTCCTGTCAACCTGCATTCTCCCTTGGCCGTTTCCTCACTCTCTCTCCAACTGCTCAATACTCTTGCCTCATCACTCCTAAAACCTGAAACATTCCTTTCCTATTCCAACACGTGACCAGCACAGCTGCGCTCCTTTCACTCTTCTCTGCCACTCACTAAATCTAGCCACTCTGATTATTATACTTAATTCTACAAACATCCATTTGATTTCTGAGCTAAGGTAAAAAAAAAATAAGGGAAGAGAGTTTATAATGTGCAGAATTTGAAATTATTACCTTGATTGCATTGTCTAGTAATCCAACAATATTTTTTCTTTGCTGTTTGGTAGAGATAGGAATAATTCTGAGTAAAATTCTTCAACTAGATCAAAATGATTTCAGATTTTATAGGCTTTTAAGTTGATGGACTTAGCTGATTCATTGTTAGATTTGTCTAAATTTTGATGAAAAAGAAAATTGTTATCTATCGTATTCACTTCTTTTTAAATCAGCAAACAAAGTATCATATCCAAAACTCCCCAAAATCTCTATCTTGCTGATTTCAACATCATATTGTAAGTATATATAAGTAGAATGGTTAGCTGGTCACGACCGTGAGCTTAGAATACCAAGTAGGCAATGTGATAAAAAAAAAAACTTACATAACACTTTCAATCTTAAATAAAATTTTCAATCATATAAGAGCCACTACAATTCACAAACGAAATAATTGTCTACATATATATATATACTAACAAAATTCATATGACATATAATTTACATAATTCAACATAACTGACATAATTACCTATCTCCTGAATTCTCTCTACGGCGATAAAACATAACCTTCCTTCACATATTTAGTTAAGATAGTTAAAAAAAATTAAATAACTAACAATAATAAAATTGAATTTGTTGTTACACTATAATAAGAAGGTAGAACAAGTATTTGTTATCACACGTATATAAAGAAATTTACTCAAACAATCAAACATATGGGGGGTAGATATACATAAACATTTTGTATGAAATTTTACTTTTACATTTATCATCCGTCTTAGGAGTCACCGTCTAAACTTTTACCAAAAGAAAATATTTACCAATATTCATCCAAATGACAAGTAGTTATTACCATTTCAAGCCATTTTCATCATTTCGGGACGTGCATATCAGGCTCCAACCGCAAGAGTGAACTTCACTTTCAACATACATTCATAAGATACAATTATACGCTTATGATATTAATTCATAACTAACAAGAATCGCTTAACTTTATAAACGACGGTGATATACGATCAAGATTCGGGTTATTATCCAACACGGAACCAAGAAACTATATTACAATTTACAAGAAGAATAATCACAACTTACAAAGATGAAAGTCATAATCATATAAATACGTATATCATCACAAGAAATTAAAGACATTTTTATCATAAATGTAAAGAACATAATTACCACTTTAATTTGAGTTTCCTCTCAATCTCCTTTCCTAATGCTTTTCTTTAATCGGAAATTCTTATAACATAAAATATTGATTGAATCAATATATTAAAAATAATTTTATTTTATTCATATGATACTTACATATACTTTTATTAATCGACGCTCATATTCATCAATATTCATCACAAATTTCTAAATCAAGTTAAATTAATAATTAATAATAATAATAATAATCACATTTAGTTAATTTATTTATTAAATTATGTATATTTATTGACTAAATATCAAGTTAATACTTAAGTTATATTTTGCATGTAGCATGTAAAATTTAAATAATTTTTTAATTTATATTATACTTAAAAGAAAACTTAGCTCTCAATCTATTAATACAATTAATCGCATTTTACTACATCCATTTCATTCATAAGTTTCACATGTTTACATTTCATTTATAGTTCTCCTAAATTTAATACTTTTATTTATTATTTTTCTTAAAATGATATCTTAAACTTAAATTTAATTTATGCTACATATTCCTAATTTAACTTATTTGCTGAAATCGATAAACCCTAAGCTAAAACTTGAAATAACATTAAAATCAAAGCTAATAACATTAAAATTAGATTTCAAGTAAACATATAATTATATAATTTATTTATTTACTTACCTCTTTCCTCTCGATTTTGCCCTAAGACCCGTTCGAGCATATGGATGCACATGCGCTTTCTTTTCCTCTCATGACGACACCTCCCTCGATCGTTTGCAAGACGACGCCGGCTGACTGACGAATGGAGGCCTCACTTTGTTTGCACTGAGCTTTCTAGCGCTTCTTCTCCTCTCCTCACTCTTCTGGACTTACACCCTGGGATGACCCCTTAGTGGTCAACCTCTGTATCAGATGACTGATTGGACACAGATTTCACCGACACGCTCCACCGTATCACGAACGAAGCAGTGAAAGGTGTATCTAATCAAATCATCACTAAACTATTCAAATTCATATACTACTTAACTTAATTCATAACACAAATACCTAAGAGTAAATCTTTAAATAAAGACAGAGAACTAAAGACATTTAATTTGTACACCCAAAGCTTTAAGCTTCCCAAAACTATACACTAACAAAACGTACAAATTTCTACCCACTGCCTTTTTTTCCGAAATTTTCAATCTGAAGATCATAAGCTAAAAGCTTAGGAGACAAGAATGCTAAAACAAAACCAAGACAAAGCAAGAGAGAGACAAAATGTAAATTTAAAGAATCGATAAAGTTCTGTAAAAATTGTAACTAGCCGAAAGAATGAATATTATAAATGTAACAATCGGTAGATCAATGAACTAAGAATCAGTAAATATACAATACTGTGAAATTTCATCAACAGCCTCCATTGTAGCTCAACCGCTAATCATACTTACAAAAACTAGGCTTTTAACAATACATATAAAACAACAAACAAACATTCATACGCCAATGAAATCATACGCTACAAACTAACCGCCTTGTAATCATCAGAAATCATAAATCTGCATGCCAAGTAATCAACATTTATATACGATTCAACAATTGTAAATATCTACATTTTATATATTCATACAATTTATGAAATCGTAAACAATGGCATACATAAAGAAGAACCGAATTTACATTAAGAAAGATGTCTCACTGTTTAAGCCACCGCTACGGCACCTCGATTCCTCCTCAGTACAACCTATAATAAAATAACTCTTCTAAGACTTCTACATACAACTCATAAATTTAAACATATTAACACAATCTTCCAAATTGATCTTCCTCATAAACTTCAAACACCTATAACTCCAAAGTAATCTCCAAAGAAATCTCCACGCCACTATTAATTACCGCTTCAATCAATAAACTAAAATTAACAAACACCGCCAATCCAAATCTCAATAATTCTACCACTCACCTAAGCAAAACGGTTCGAACTCCCAATCACGATTCCAACGCCATGAAGGTCAAGTAAGAAAAAAGGATAGTGAAAGAAATTAAGAACTTACAATTTCCTAAGTTTCCGACGGCCAGAATTTTCCGAAAGATCATTTCGAATCAAACCGAGCAGGACTTTCCAACCCGAAGGCCTGAACTTTCCAACCCGGCGACGATTAAAGTGGCGCTTTCCAAGCGCCACGGCGGAAATCGCTTCCACCGACTCAGACCGGGAAGTCGTGGCTAATCCAATCCTAACGGCCGACGCCACCTGAGGCGACTTCCAAGCGACGGATGCGGCTTCGGATCCGCGGTCACGGAGCTACCGTCGGCCGGGGAAGCGGAAAGGAGGAGAAATTCGATGCCGGGCGAACGGAGCGCCTCGATCTCGCATGCGTCAAGGAAATGAAATAGGCTGAAGGAAATAAATTACCTTCAATCGATCCCTACCAACACGCCGTCGAGGCTTAATCCCGCTGAGAAAAGTGGAGCTACAGAATTGCTACAAGAACGGGTTAATTAACTAAAATAAATTTAATTAGCATTAATGAAATGGATATTACAATTTCTCTTAACAAAAATTTCCCCTCAAATTTCTTCAATCATTCAAACAGAAGGGAAACTTCCTCATCTCTTCAACCTCCCAAGTAGCTTCTTTGATCTCAGCTTCCATTTAATTTTAACATGAAATTTGTCTATTTCTAATCTCTCGACATCAAATTCTAAAATCTTTTCCTACTCCAATGATAAGTCAAATCTCAGATATTTCAAACTTTGTATATAATCTTCTCGCTCGTGAGATCCATTTTCTCAACATTGAAATGAAATACAGAATGTCCCCAAGTCATGTAAAAGCCTGTAGTTCATATCACATCCTTTCAATGATTTCAAAAGGTCCTATGTCTGGGCTCAATTTACCTCCCGACCAAATCTTCTCCTTTCATAGTTTGACTTTTAAAAAATACAAATTCTCCAACTTGAAATTCTACTTGCTTTACATCGTAATACTTCAGACGATCCCGAAAATTTCAATCTATCTCGATTATCCGATTTTCAGAATTGATCAACCAACTCGACAAATGCCTTTTCTCCCACTTCACCCAACTTAATGGAGTTCTACACTTTCGACCATACAATGCTTCACGAGCCATTCAATACTGGGATTTATTATCAGAAGAAACTCGATCATGTGAATATGATCTTCCTGCCTACCTCCAAAATCTAAAACACATAACCTCAACTGTCTTCTAGACTTGAATTGTTTCGATTGTCCATCACCTCATGATGAAAAGTCAACTGTAATCAGGTGCCCAAGCTCTCTCTCAATTCGCCATAATCTAAGTAAATCTACCATCTCGCCGAGACGATCACTTTCACAAGTCTTACAATTTCTTTAACATATAATCCTACAATCTATCAATCAATTGCTCTTTCATGGTAAGAAATGAGTCGACTTGGTCAATCTATCCACAACAACCTGATACTATCACGACTTGCCGATCTAGAATCCCATAACAAAATCCATTCAATTTCTTCCCACTTCCACTAGATAATGATCAGAATAATCCACTGATGCTTACGCTTTAACATCGACAAACTCGACATTTGAGACATATTCGCCTATGTCTTCATACCACCACCAAAATGTTGCTTTTAAATCTTTATACATTTTGAACTACATGATGAATAGATATCCTACCGATGAGCCTCCTCAGAAAATTTCTTGTCTCAACATCACATCACTGCATCTATAATTAATGCTTCCAATAATACCCTCTCTCGCATCTACAAGAAAATCTCGCTTCACCAATCTGATTTGTTCGGAATTCGATATCCACGATCCCATATTTGATTTTCAAATAAAGTGATCAGACTCAGATAAATGCCCAAGATCATCAATCTTCTAACTTCCAAATGTAGAGCTCTAATTCTCTAATCAACTCGACTTTCGTAATAACCCAGATTTCCCATGACTGCGACTTAATGCATCCGCTACCACATTACGCCTCGACAATCAATATCTAAATCATAATCTTTAATAAACTCAAGCCACCTTGTCTTAGATTCCTTTTAAAAAGATATATTTAAGACTCATGATCGAAAAAATTTCGTGATTTCACCCATAGTAATGTCTCCAAATTTTAAGAGCAAAACCACCGCTAACTCTAGATCACGACGGATAATTTCTTTTCGCTTTAATTGTCTCAAGATAAGAATTACTTCATGTTTCTCGATTAAGACACAACCCAAACCTTTAAAGAGATCACTAAATATTTGAATCCTCATCCCCATAACAAATAAACCTCAAATGGTCAAATGCTTTTTTCAATTTGAAAACTCGCCACATTCACCCATTGAATTTGACATCCTTTCTCAATAAATTGGATAGATTGCAATACGAGAAAATCTCGACAAACTAATAACCGCTAAGCCAAAAAAACTAACTTCAGAACATTCTTCGCGACCATTCTAAAATTGCTTTTACTTTTGAGATCAACAAACTCCTTCACCAATCGAGCACGTGACCTAAATGAACGCTATGCATCCAAAATTCACATTTTGAAAATTTGCATATAATTGATTTTGTCTTAACAATTCTAAAACAATCCTCAAATGATTTGATTTCTTCATCGCTTTTAGAATAAATCGTAATATCATCAATAAAGATGATAACAAACCTCACCAAGCCAAAAAACACGATTCATTAAGTCCATAAAGATCGCAGGAGATATTAAACCAAATGGCATAACAAGAAATTCATAATGTCCATACCTGGTTCCAAAAGTTGTTTTAAAAATATCAACATCTTTAACTCTAACCTGATGATATCCAGATCTCAGATCAATTCTGGAAAATACAGTAGCTCCCTCCAACTGATCAAATAAATCATCAATCCTCTAGAATGGATACTGTTTCGATTGTCACTTTATTTAACTCTGTAATCAACACATAATCGCATGACCCATCCTTTTCTTAACAAATAATAGCACTCCACGCGTCTAATAAATCCTTTCAATCAATTCTCAGAATACTTCAATTCCACCTCGCAATTCTTGTGAGCCATCCCGTAAGGAGATTTATGTATGTACCGTTGTACATCAATCCCAAACTCCACTTCTCGAGTGGCAACCCCGTAATTCCTCAAACACATCGAAATTCAAACAACGGAATATTTTTCACTCAAACACCTCCTTATTCAACACATATAATTTGCTAAATAATATTTCACCGCTTCTTAAATATTTACTAACTTCACGACTAATCAAAGAATAAAACATTCTTATCACAAGAAAAATAAAATGATTTTTCACCGTATGCAAAATTTCACTCTCCACTTCCAAAGATTCAATGTTGCAAAATATTTGATCAACCAATCCATACCTAAGATAACGCCAAAATGTCTGATTGGTAAGATAATTAGTTCTCAGAAAGTGTTTATCTTGAATGTTAATGTCAACAACACATTTCCTATTTGATTCAAACTATCACCGTAAGGCATTACCACATTCAATACTGAAATAAATAAAGATCAACCGTAAACCAATAAAAGGAATGAAATGAACGAAGCGCCGGAATCAAACGAATCAACCCAAATGATCCAAATTTTAAGCATACCGACACCACTTCATTTGATTCCTTCGCTTCGTGGGATAAGAAAACTTCGTTTTCTCGGAGGGTTGGTTTCGCTCAAGTTTCTCCTTTTTCAATTGAAGGTCTTCCCAAAATTTACGCTTCTTCCAAAATTTTCTTTGTTGACCCCTGCCCCTCGATAATTGTGGTTTTACATCCTTCTTCTTCTCCATCGGGTATGCACGATGTCCAATCGACCACATCTCAAGATCTCGATCCAAATGCATCAATTAAAAATGTCTTTTCCACACTTATCACAAATGGTTTCTAACCGAATTTGTTTATCAAACTTAAGTCAAAGAACTTATTCTGTTAGAAATCTTTCTTTCAAAGCTTTCTTACCAGAATCCGTTGCAAAAATTCAACTCATTCTCAATTCTTCTAAATCTTTCAACCAAGACGAGAATTCATGATATCAAGCGAAATGCTAACGCCAATCTTAATTGATCTCTCGAGCTCAGAAATCTATGACATTTCTCTTCCTGTACCGATATAATGAGTATATCTAGAAGAAGTGAACTCGCTTCATATCGCATTATCGTTTTGAGCCTCAGTTAGAAAAAAATTTGTCTCAGAAAGCCGGCCTGATGGTGGAATGAACCAATCTTTGAATACTTTGACAAACTCATCCCATTTGATCTGAGTAATGGGTGTCATTTCAAATCTTTCCCTATGCAGCCACCACTTTTTCGCTTCCCCTTCTAACACAAAAGAAATACTACTCTTCTATTTTCGCAAATCATCCCATCCAAAATTTTTCCAATCTTAAGACCAATCTTCCTATTATAGATCACGGCTCCCTCAATGCTGGTTTGAACGCTTGAAATATCCTCAAATGTTTCCACTTCAACCATACTTATCAGCGTCCCGGCAGATTTTTCCATAGGCTACTTATCAACAACCTGGAAATCAACTGAACTACCCTCGAATTCATCGATCTACCTTCACCACTTGCTTCTGTTGTATTTCACTCGTAATTATCTTCGCAGTAATTGTATCCTGTGATGATCAGAGAACTCTAACCTTTCTCGCATTTCTTCGCAAATTAATCAAATTAACAAAAAAGTATATGATACCGATGATAATATCATACATGCATGAAATTAAATATCATACATGCATGAAATTAAGAACATATAGATTCCTAACCCAAAATTAATCGCCCTATACCAGATTGATCAATTCATACTTATCCATCCCTAAATCCAAATCATGCTTCCATTCCTATCAATCTTTTGCTCATTCTCAACCTTATCGCTCGATACACTCTTTCGTCACACCGGACCTCTTACGCTGCAATCAAGTAATACAGATGACTCGATTGACACGATTTTCAACACGCTCCAACCATGCTAACGAAAGTGAAAAGGTGTATCTAATCAAATCATCACTAAACTATTTACAATTCATATACTACTTAACTTAATTCATAACACAAATACCTAAGCATGAAATCTTTAAATAAATACAGAAAGAAGAAAAAGACATTTAATTTACTCCAAAAGCCTTTAAGCTTCCCAAAACTATACACAACAACTACTTCTACCCACCTTTTTTTTCCGAAATTTTCAACAGAAGATCATAAGCTAAAAGTTTTAACAGACAAGAATGCTAAAACAAGCTCAAGATAAGCATAAAGAGACAAATGCATGTAATAAAATCGAAAACCGATAAATCAGAACTCATGCAAGAATGAACATTATAATGTAACAATGTCAGATGTCGCAGAATGTAAGAATGTAGAATATAACAATATGTAAGTTCATATCAGATCAATCAACGCCGAACATTTTCATTTCGCCGCTCTATATCAAATCATTTTCATTTTCTAAATGTATTTATAATCGTTGACTTTCATTCATATAAGTCACCTACTCGCTAAAAAGTCAGAAAAGTGGCTCGAACCATACTCTACATACCTAATACGACACCGGAACTTAACGACACCAACCTCAAAATGTGAGTCGAGGATACTAAGATCCCCTAATCACGGCCATCTCGTCAACTTTTGCTATCTCGCACAGATCCCGTGTATACCTTCTTCCTATCACAATTTTCCGACATTTCGCTTATCACATTATCGTGATTTAACATGTAAAACATTTCTATACGCCAATGAAATCATACGCTACAAACTAAGCCTTGTAATCATCAGAATCATAAATCTGCATCGGCCAAGTAATCATATTTATATATGATTCAATATGACAAATATCATTTTATATATGATTCATACAATTTATAAAAATCGTAGAAACAAAGATACATAAGAAGAATTTACATTAAGAAAAGATGTCTCACCTCGTTAAGCTTGTCGCGTGCACTCGATTCCTCCTCGAGTACACAACCTATAATAAAATAACTCTTCTAAGACTTCTATATACAACTCATAAATGAAACATAATTAACACCAATCTTACAAATTGATCTCTCCTCATAAACTAAACACCTGAGTACTAATCTCCAAAGAAATCTCCTAACGCCACTATTAATTACCCGCTTCAATCAATAAACTAAAATTAACAAAACCGCCAATCCAAATCCCTCAATAATATTACCACTCACCTAGTAAAACGGTTCAACTCCTCAATCACGATTCAACGCCACGAAGGCCATACTGAAAGAAAAGGATAGGAAAGAAATTAAGAACTACAAATTTCCTAAGTTTCCGACGGCCAGAAGAATTCTACCGCCGATCGGTTCTGAATTTCCCAAACCGGTTTTCCAACCCCGGTTTTGAACTTTCCAACCCGACCGGCATTTACGGACTTACATGTGCGGCGGGTTTCAAGCGCCACGCGGGAAATCGCTTCCACCGAGACGGAACGTGGAAGTCGCGCGGCCGAAGCCCGCGACGCCACGAGGCGACTCTGCCAAGCCGACGATGCGCGCTGATCTGTGGTCACGGAGCGGGCCGGTCGGCCGAAGGGAAGGGAAAGGAGGAGAAAATTCGTCGATGCCGGCGAACGGAGCGCCTCGATCGCATTGTCGGGAAATGAAATCCGCGGCAAGGAAGGAAATAGAATTACCTTCGATCGATCCCTACGAACACGCCGAGCTTAATCCTGCTAAAGTGGAAGAATTGCTACAAGAACGGTTAATTAACTAAAATAAATTTAATTAGGCATTAATGAAATGGATATTACATGGACTCCCTCCTCTCTCAGTTGTCAACACACGAAGGCTCGGTTAAGGCATGCAAGGTGAGTTTTCCCTTCACTCTTTCTCCCTCTCTACCTCATTTTGGGAGTTCTATGCTAAAACCGAACTCCCCTTTTGACTTTCCAATCCACGCTAACTGCTATACGGTTGTATTTTTTTCAATTATTACAATCTCTCCCTCTTATGAAAATTTTGTCCTTGAAATTGAACGACATTAATAGAAATAAACATACATTTAATTAAACAATTGAGGATAAAGTTCTGATTTAATTCCTTCTCCAGCCACTTGATCGATCCATGTTTCCACAAGATAATGACAAATGGAATTTCCTATTCAGATGCTTAACATCATAATCTATAATCCTTTCTCGCTCCACCACAATGTGAGATCCGGTAATATCAATATCCATAAATTTGTTTTCATCGAATATACTTTCATATAAAATATTATCATAAACTTTTGCGTGAAAAGCAGCCATATTTTACTTTCAATTTTTCCAAAATTTCATATAACAATATACGTTCAACTTTCCAACTTTACCAAATCGTTTATACCTTTCATGTGACTTTAAGAAAGACAAATTCTCCCACTTCAAACTCTACTAGATGTTTAGATCATAAGATTTTCTCTTTCTTGGATAAATTTTAATCTATCACGATCAATCTGATCTTTCAGGCCATCTACTACATCTGAAATTGATTCTTCTTCATGTCCACCGAACAAAGTTTTCAGATTTCTTCCATACAATGCTTTATATGGAATACCAATACTTGCTTTTTACATAAGAAACTCAATCAAAAGGCAAATGAATTTTCAAATTTCCCCAAAATCGGATAAAAGTCAAGAAATCTTCAAGTGTTTGACTTATTCTTCCAATGACCATCTAGATGGAATGAAGATCGAAAGTAAGTATTAAAGCTTCTTGAATTTTTCTCCATATGTAAGAAATCACCATCCCGACGGACACTATAGATTTTGACACCATTTAACTTCACAATTTCATCAACATACTTCCTAAGCTTTTCAACAAAGATCGATTGTTTGATAGATAAAGTATGCGATTTAGTCAACCTATCAATAATAACCCAAATAAGATCGCATCATCTTAGATCTGGTAAGTCAACCACAAAATCTATAGAATATCATCTCATTTCCACTGAGATATCTCAGAAAAGTCCACTTGCTTCATGCTCAAATTTTAACCATCATATTGACATTTATAGACAAATTCAAATTTACACTTCTTTTCATTCACCACCAAAATATTTCCTTGAGATCTTAAGATATGCTATCGCTCGGATGAATCGATAATTAAAAAAGATATGTTTCATGATGTCTTTCCTCAAATCTCCAACATCTAATGCAAACTTACGATACTAATAATCCCTCTTCGATTTCAAAATCTTCAGATAGCTACAAATCAAAATTTAAAGTCATCATCTGAAAACATCTCAGATTCTGCTTTTCAATCAGATAAATATGATTTAACAATAAAAGCATAAATTTTAAAATAAGACGTTTAAAATCTTAATTAATAATTGGCACTAAAAAATTTAATAGACACAGTTTTACCGAATCATGCAAAAATGATACAATCCAGTCGCTAAATGGGCTAATTAGCTCGAATTTTATTTTAAAAAAAAAATCTTTCAACGCCAAATATTTTGGCCGTTGATCATCGTTATCTAATTTAAAATTTTATCGTAGACAAAAAATTTTCCACGACTTTGTCATAAAATGCGATCATTCTCGCTTATGATTTCAAACGCAAAAAATCAACGCAATTTTGAATATTGATCACCATGCAGATTCCGATGAGTCAGTCAATTTAAATGCGATCGTAATGTTAAATTACCACTTTCATATAAAAAATTGTGATTACAACCTCATGATAAATTTCGAAGCGATCTATAAATGGCGCGTTTCTGAATGTCATGACCAAATTCAGATTTTGGTCGCCGTCGTTGTTTTAATTTAACGAACTGTATCGTTGGAATCGACACGAAATTCCACACGACTTTCATGTTGACGCAGAGATGCGAATTTGGACCGTTACGTAGCATTTTTTGTGACAAAGTATGGATTCATAAATAGCAACAATAGATAGATCATTACAAAGTTTGCAAAAAAATAGTAGTTGTGGCAATCTCACTACAAAGTTTGCAAGCATGACAAATTCATATTTATTATCTACTTCTCCAAAATTTCTAAAGTCCATTGCTCAATACCAATAAGATATCTCTATATTCCACGAAAAAAAATGCAATTACTAAACCGGAAACATATAACATGATAAATGTATCATATGCACCGATATAAGAAATATAAAGCATTGACAAAATAGTGTACATCAAGCTATCGGATGATACAACTATACATTAACGGAGGACATCTAACGACAACTCAGGTGGAAGTCACTCTGAGTCAACAGCGTAGATTTTCTTAAATGGTGTCATGCCGACTCTCCAAATTTTATGGTGTCAATTAATATCGAGTAACATCATCTCTGATGGTCAAGTAAGTGGACATGCATACGCGGCATATACAAGAGGATACATAGGAGTTCTTGTCATATAAATGGACCAACATGACTTCTAATAAGAGTACGCAGAGTAAATGGAAATCAATGGACGACATAGTATGACGACCTGCCACAAATCTACAAGATGTGCCTAAGAAGACAAGGTAGAAGAACTCGATTTCATCTCAGACTGCATCTACCATTTGATATAAGTTTGCGTATTGCATAACTCCTCATAAGTAATTGACCGAAAGTGTGTCCTCCTCCCAAAATAAGGCTAAAAATATCTGTGTAAGATATGCTCTCAGAAGACAAGTATATAATTATCATAACGATAAATATTTGATTAACATACAATTTCTCAATGCTTACCATCGTCTCTCCGTGGAGCTTAAGGATAAGTAGAATGAGGAGTAAGAATAAAGTCTGACCGACACCTTATATGATAATGTAATGGGAGGTGTAACGCCATCCATAAATAAACTAAATCATGTCAGCCTCCCACTGAGGTACTTAACTATAAAAGACAGGTCAATACATATGTGGGTAGTATATCTTTTGCCTTTAGTTGATGAAATTCAAAGCGTAATTATGAACTTTTCTTGTATCATCCGAAGCTTTAACAATTTTGACATACAACTACTGTGTATATTTAGTGTCATCGACTCACATATTCATCATTTAATGGAAAGAATAAATCATAATTAGCGAAATCTACATAGATTAATCCTAAACCGTCGAATCAACTTTGTGACCATGATTCGATTATGTGTCGCTAAAATCATATAAGACGATTTTTTTTCACCAAAGATACGTAGGAAGAATATTCATTTACAAATAATATAAGCATCAAGATAACATTAACTCATATTTGAATCAAATATATGTATCAAGAATGGAAAGACACTTAAATCAATTAGATTCTTAAAACTATATGAATTGCTTAAAACACAATAATTAGCTATTTACACTATAAAAGATACTATTTTACAGAATAATTCGTTGGAAATTATCAATCAAATATTCGATGACTTTTTAGTCACAAATTTTTCTAGTGAAAATTTCTGCAAAATAATAACAAGCTGACCACCACTTCATTTACTAGATTTGAAAGTGAATTTTTCATCGAAAAAGTCATCCTAAACTGCTATTATTTAGTACAAATAATGATGACTAAACTTCATTTTTTTTTTCCTTCGAGTTGCTTTATCTCTTAAGCAAATGTATGATTCTATCAAATATGAAAATGTGTTATTTTCAAAATTAAATAAAAGGAGTTCCAAAAAAAATACCTAAAATCCACTTTACATTTGCAGAAATCAACCCTAAAACTACCATAATACATATGATAACCTATAAAAAATCAACATCATATTTGCATATTTTCCATTTTACAAAAAAAGATCAAAAAAACCACAAAAAATACCTAAAATTCACATTACATTACCCCGAAATCAATCCTAAAACTAGTTAATCATATAATACACTAACTAATAACTTAATAGCACACAAAAAATCAACATCATATTTGCATATTTTCCATTTTACAAAAAAAGATCAAAAAACCTCAAAAAATATCTAAAATACCTAAAATCCACATTACATTACCCTGAAATCAATCTTAAAACTAGCTAATCATATAATACACTAACTAATAACTTAATAACACAAAAAATCAACATCATATTTGTATATTTTTCATTTTACAAAAGATCAAAAACCTCAAAAATACCTAAAATACTTAAAATCCACATTACATTTCCTAAAATCAACCATAAACTACTAATCACATAAATATACTTACTAATAACATCATAACACAAAAAATAAAATCACATTTGTATATTTCTATTTACAAAAAAAAAATCAAAAAACTCAAAATACCTAAAATACCTAAAATCCATATTACATTTGTAAAAATCAACCCTAAAACTAGTTAATCACATAATATACTTACTAATAATATCATAACACACAAAATAAAATTACATTTGCATATTTCTCATTTTACAAAAAAATCAAAAAACTCAAAAATATCTAAAATACCTAAAATCCACATTACATTTGCCTAAAATCAACTCTAAAACTAGCTAATCACATAATATACTTTACTAATAACATCATAACACAAAAAAAAAATAAAATCACATTTACATATTCTTCATTTTACAAAAGAAAAACTCAAAAAATACACAAAGGTAATTATGGGAAGAGGCTGGTGACGCTAAATGAGGCATTTACTGTTTTATGTGAAGCGCACAGACAGAATGATTTAGGTTCAGATCGGACGCTTCTGTCCGACATTGTTCACTTTTAAAAAATTATTTTGTCTTAAACCAGGTCTATTTTAAATTTTACTGCCTAATCCGCTAATTAAAATTTTAATAGTGATTATTTTAAAAATTTAGCCTAAAGCAAGATCATCTGTAGATTTAATAATTGAAATTTTCAATTTTTCTAAATCTTTCATCAACTCCTCCTGTGAGAGATCAAACAAGACTATCGATGTTTTTCTACTTAAAGCGTAAGAACTATTTGCTCTTATGATGAATATCCAAATCATAATCCTTAATGAGTTCCAACCATCTCCTTTGTCTTAAATTTAGCTCTTTCAATAAAGATATATCTCAAGTTTTGATCTAAAACTTCACACCTTTCATATAGATAATGCCTCCAAATTTTCAATGAAATACCACGTTGTTATTTCTAGATCTGATTGGATAATTCTTTTCATGATTTTTTCAATTTCTTTGAAGATAAACAATCACTCTTCCATTACGATAAGTACATCCAAGCCTCTTAATGATGATCACTATAAATTTGAAATCTTTCGTCGCGATGGAATAGTTATCTGCGCTATTAAACAATTCTTCAATTTTGAAAAGCCTCTTCACAGACCGATCATTCAAACTGAGCAAGTTTCGAGCAATGGCAAATCAAAACCCTTCAACGAATCTCCGTAATTCTGTTAACTTAAAACTGACTGGATGCGGTCTGAGCCATTCATATGTTTTCAGATACAATTTCTGAGCTTGCAAAATAATGAGAAGATGGTTTTTATGAGTTGCTTCATCTTTAAAATAAATTAGAATATCATCTACGAATACAATCACAAATGAATCTAAAAAGGGTTTAAAGATTCTATTCATATTAGATCCATAAATACAAATGGAGCATTTGTTAAGCAAAAGGCATCACCACAAACTCATAATGCCATACCATGTACTAATGCGCCTTGATATATCTTTCGATTCTCAACGATGATAATCGATCTTAAATCAATTTTGAAAATATCAAGCTCCTTCTAGTTGATCAAAAAAGATCATCAATTCTTGCAAGGATATTTATTCTTCAATGTGAGTTTGATAAGCTCTATAATCTATGCATACCTAAAGCTCCCATCTTTCTTCACAAATAATACAGAGCTCCCAAAGAGATGTTAGGATAAATCTCTTCTAACAATTCTTATAATGATTCTTCAACTCTTGTAATTTTGATCGCCATTATATATATGGTACTTTGCTACGTGTGCATTTGAATTAAATCAATAGTAAATCTATCTCTCTCGACCGGAGGTAAACCGATAAATCATCCAAAAACTTCCTGATACTTTTACTATCTATATCCTCTAACTTTTTTTTACCTCTTTAAGAACATCAAGAACTGAAAGAAAACCTTCATAGCCTCTACAAGATCAACTTTTAAGCAAGACACCATCATAACTAATACTCTCTTATGCCTCACAAATTTGAATTCTTCTTCTCCAGGAATATTAAATTTGACTATCTTTTACAACAATCTATAAGAATATAATGTTGGGATAAATAATCCATTCCTAAAATCACATCAAATCTCTTCATAAAATTTATCATCTTCCAAATGGCTCTTTGATTATGATCATACTTATGTCCCTAAATATAAAATCTATTGATATCACTCGTCACACTGAGCTTGGAATACCAAGGAATGTACACAGATAAAAGAAAAACTTACATAACACTTTCAATCTTAAATAAAATCTCCAATCATATAAGAGCCACTACAATCCACAAATGATTTAATAATTTGTCCACACATATATATACTAACAAATTTCATATGACATATAATTTACATAATTCAACATAATTGATATAATTACCTATCTCCAAGTCTAAGGAGCAAAACATAACCTCCCTTCTACCCTAGCTAGATTACAAAAAAATTAAACTAACAATCAATAAAATTCAGAATTATGTTATTACACTATAAGAACAAGAAGTAGAACTAATATGTATGTTAATTTTGTTATCATGCATATAAAAAAGAAATTTGCTCAAACAATTAAATATATGGGGGGTAGGTATACATAAATATTTCGTATGAAATTTTACTTTTACATTTATCATCCGTCTTAGGAGTCACCATCTAAACATTTACCAAAAGAAACATTTACCAAAAGAAAACATTTACCAATACTCATCCAAAGGACAAGTAGCCATTACCATTTGCCAATTTTTCCTTTTTCATCATTTCTGCACGTATATTGCATCCCCAAAAGCATGGAGAACTCCACTTTCAACATACACATTCATAACATACAATTATATACAACTATGCATATTAATTCATAACTAACAAGAAATCGCTTAACTTTATAAAATGACGAAGAAGATGTGATCTAAAGATTCGTTATTATCCAACACGAAGAATCAAGAAACTACATCACAATTTAAAGAAATAAACTTACAAAGAAAAGTTATAATTATATAAACATGCATTTCATCACAAGAAATTAAAGATATTTTTACCATAAATGTAAGAACATAATTATCCATTTTAATTTGTAATTTTCTCTTGAATCTCCTTTCTTTTAATACTTATTTCCTTAATTGAAATTCCTATAACATAAAATATTGATTAGATTAATATTAGAAAGCAATTTATTTTATTTTATTCATATGATACTTACATATAGCTTTTATTAATTGACGCTCATATTCATCAATATTCATTGTCTTATTTCTAAATCAAGTTAAATTAATAATTAATAATAATAATGATAATAATCATATTTAATTAACTTATTTATTAAATTATATATATTTATTAGGCTAAATATCAAGTTAATACTTAAGTTATATTTTGCATATAGGATATAAAATTTAAATAATTAACTTTAATTTATATTATACTTAATGAAAGGTAAAATTTAGCTCTCAATCTATTAATACAATTAATCGTACTTTTACTACATCCATTTCATTCATAAGTTTCACATGTTTACATTTCATTTATAGATTCTCCTAAATTTAATACTTTTATTTATTATTTTTCTTAAAATGATATCTTAAACTTAAATTTAATTTATGCTACATATTCCTAATTTAACTTATTTGTCAAATCGATAAACCCTAAGTTAAAACTTGAAATAACATTAAAATCAAAGCTAATAACATTAAAATTATAATTCAATTAAACATATAATTATATAATTTATTTATTTACTTACTCTTTCCTCTCGCTTTGCCTAAGACTGCTTGAGGATGGATGCACGATCGCCTCTTCTTTTCCTCTGCACGACGCCTCGCCGTCAAGACGAGAGCTCGGTGACTGACGTCACGCAATGGAGTCACTCACTTTGGCAGACGCATTAGGCCGCTTCTCCCTCTCTCCTCACTCCCTTTCGCGAACTCCTCCTCTCTCAATTGTCAACACACGAAGGCTCGTAGGCATGAAGGTGAGTCTTCCTTCTCTCTTCACCCTCTCTCTCTCTCGTGTTTTGGGAGTTCATTTCGATTCAAACCGAACTCCCCCTTTTGGACTTTTTCCAATCCACGGCTAACCGTCGCGGCGGTTGTATTTTTCTTTTTTTCGGTTATTACAAGTTTATAATTTAAAAATATATATCAAAGTTAAGTACTCGTACACTCACTTCTTAGCGCGGTGGGAAAACTTGTATCTCTTTTAGAGGCACAAAGACTTCATACGCGTCTTTCTTGACGCGATGGGGAAGATAGAGTTTCAGGCCGTGATTTATACTACTCATACACGTCTTTTTTGGTGTGGTGGGAAGGCAGATCTGAAGTAGCCTCCTATACGAAGATGACACTGAGATGCTGCCGAAATTATGCCAAAATCTCGCCAAATTTTGAACACTTACAGGGGACTTAAATGAGGAATAAATGGGACCAATTGGATGATTAAAACTTATTTACTTGAACTCAAATTGAAATTAAATGAAAGACAAACTTATAAGTGATAAACATAAAAAATCAAGTCATGTCTGAAATATGAACAGAATGTCACTTAAAAAATTTTGAACTAGCATAAGAATGGAAACCCTCATTTTTATAGGCATGAGTAAGTCTTATTGAGGGTCCCACCTAATTTATCATAATTCAAATTTAATAAGTAATGAATTATAAAAATTAAGAGCCTACTAATAATGAATAATAAATGACCATAAAATTAATTAAATAGCATGCCATAAATATGAAGACTTTGAACAAGCTTCATGTACATACCACAGGGGATATTTAACTTTGACTTAGATGCTTATAACCGAATGAACCGAGTTCTTATGCATATCTGGAGATGATCATAAGGGATTAAATATTTTAAAGTGTATGGGGACATTTGAGCATTCATGACATACAAGTGAAGAATTCACATGTATAACTTAAATACCTTGATGCGCATGCGGGCCCCTGAATGATTAATATTAATTCAATTCCATTAAATAGTGAATTGTGAAAAGAATGAACCCATTAAGTAATGAGTTGTAAAAATGATAAATTTATTAATAAGCCATAAATATAGAGGGGTTTGAAAGAGCTTCAGGTATACATCATAAAGTATCATTTAGCTCCAAATTCAGACACTTCAGGATTCATGTGAAATACCTAGATATGTTGAATTCTCATATGCATCCAGAGATAATCATTCATGTAAGTGTTAAACACTTAAAAAAAGGTGCATAAGAACACTTTAGCATTCATGACATATATATAAGAAAATCACATGTACAACTTAAGTGTCTTATGAAATTAAAGTTAGACTCATAAAGAATCAAATTAAACTTATAAATAACAACTGAAAAGTCAATGTCTCACTTGAAACGTGAGTATAAGCTTTCTTGAAGACTTTGAGCTTGAACTTATAAGCACTTGTACAGAAGAATTCAAAGAAAAGAAAGGAGTATCAGAGAGAGAATAACTCTTGTCCATTTATAATATGAAACTGAATGCTTTAAGGGATTGAATTTCTATGAATACCACAAGTTAAGCTGATGTCTGAATCTATAACTTCAAAATACATACAAACGCTCAATCAAGAGTGAGTTCGTTACATATATTTGAAACAGTTATATGTATTATTCAATGTTTGAAGCTTATGTAAGCTTGCATATATAATAGCATAATACTCTCATACATGATGAAATCAATCCATGTGTAATCTCGTTGTGTTAATGCATGTCTAAGGGATTTATACATATGGTTTAACACACACTCCAGGGTAAAATACTCTTGCTTAAATACATATGTTTTAAGATTAACATGACATATTAAAGAAGCAAATCTTTATATATATGTTGAAGTATTTACTAGCTCAACTTAAATATTGAGAAATATGCGCAAATATTTTAATTAGTTCGAAATTTAAGTAAGCCTTTAAACAAATGAACTGAATATTCACATGTACATGATCATGTTCAATCGACTCGTAATGTATATAAACCATTTGAATTATAAGATGATGTATTCATCATAAGGCAACACATCTAAACTTGATATTTTGAAACTCATGCAAGTGATATAAAATGAAATACTCATTTGTGTTTCACGGAATTTATTTTACTTAAATTTTAACACCTTGGAACATGTATAGTTGTTCTATAAGATAAATGAACAAATATAATTATATAAAGCAATATAACGCATGAGCTCGAATATTCAATACATAATCTAAATAATGATTGTTGATCGTTTTGAGGTTTAAAAACCCAATGATTATTATAGATTTCTCCACTAGAAAACCCAAGAAGTTAATTTTGTCATACGACAAGAAATGATTATCTCTTGCTCCTCAAGATTTAAATTGACAAGATATCAACCGGGTGGACCATTATTACAAAATATTTAAATTATCTATATTCAATAATCTCAAATTCAAAATTCTCAAAATATAAATATAGATCTGATCATCTATTATTAAATTAATAGAGTCGACAGATTCTGGAACAATAAACTAAATAATCAAGCAAACAATTCATGATCAATGTTGTCGAGAACAAAATAAGAAAACTTTAACTCGTAGAGAATAGTCAAGTAACAACTGATCAATCTCAAACAATCTATGCAAGAGTGGCTCATGTCATCTGATAGTTTGGTCGAGCCCACATATGATGTAAATGTTGAGTCATGGTGGTTCATATGTCAAATGATATCATTACATTATTTATCAGAAATAGCTCTCCAATGAATTTAATATGAGAAGAATCATAAATAATAAAAAAGTCTCAGTAGGTGGACTTAAGTATGTCTCAGAGAAGCGTCATCCCAAGTCTATCTCCTTGAACAACTCATGGTATTTGATAAGGATCTCGTTGAAATAACTACCTCATTAAGTACCAAGAACTCACTCTATAACAAAACCATGAGATATTGATCTAACATTATCATTCCTCCAACCATTTCTTTAAGTTATTTATCATAAATTAAATTTCAAACTCCGATCTACTATTATATATATATACGCAGATAAATTAATCGAAAGTCTCTTCAAGAGAGTAATTAATATGTGCTTATAAGAAACCTAACTGATCTAAAGACAAATGAGATAAATCTGGTGGTAGTCTTATCTACTATTTTATCTATCTTTTGAAAATTTGATCGACATTAATCAAACTCTCTTCATCGAGAGGTCAGATGCAAATTTTTGGAGCCAACATCTTCCTCTCTTTCATGCAGAAGCCACATCCCAACACCCATCTCCCCTCTCATCCAAATTACATGTAGAACCCTTCCCTCTCTGCATCTCTACCTCACACGAAACCCAACCCTTCTTTGCTAGTTGCTCGTCACTCTTCACTCTGCATCCTCAAACACCACTCCTTCCTACTCTCCCAACTCCCACCTCTCATGCATTCCAATTCCTCTGATTAAGTAGACTAAGAACCATGATGGGATGACAAAACCATGGGATATTGATCGAGCACATCATCATTCCTCCAACCATTTGCTTTAAGTTAAAAGATGAATTTCATAAATCTAAATTTTCTTCTTCTTATATCTTACGTATGTAGCGGTACATTAGTAGCGCTTGTCGAGAAGTGCTCTCTGATATTGGGAGGGATAATTAGCTATAATGCTGCTTTATAAACTGGAAATAGGATCTAGTTCTTTACAAAATGAGAGAAATCTCAGGTGTCTTATCTGCTTTTTTATCTGCACTTTTGAAAATTTGTGGGCAGTAATCAAACTCTCTTCATCGAGGGGTCGGTCTGAATTTTTGGAACTGACATCTTCCTCTCTTTCATGTGAGCCACATCCCAACCCATCTCCCCTCGTCCAAATTACATGTAGAACTCCTCCCTCTCGCATCTGCCTCACAGACCAACCTTTCTTTCTGGTTGCTGGGTCACTCTTCACGCTGCATCCCCAAACACCACTCCTTCCTACTCTCCCAACTCCCACCTCTCATGCATTCCAATTCAACAAAGTAGTACAACCCTTAATTCATTTCTCATGCCCCCCTCTCTCTTTTTTCTTCATTTATTGTCAACCCAACCTATGTGCCACATAAGCTGCACATTCTAGAGCTATCCCTCGACTGATTTCCCATTAAGCTACACTTCTTTGCTCCCACTCCTCTACCTACAGCAACATACAAATCTCTGCTCTTGCTTCCCCTCTTCAACAAACCTCCAAAACCCATAACCCCTGTCGTCATTCCCCCTCATTCTTTACCGCATAACTCCAGCTCTCCCACCCACTCAACCTTTATCCTCGGGACAAACCCGCCAACCTCCCATCTATTTTCACACTCACGACACCCAAACAATTTCAGCCAACCCACTACACCAAACCACTTTCGACAAATCATCAACCATTTATCTATCAATCTCTCCCCCTTCATGTTTTTCTCTCTAAAATGAAGAGAGAAAACATACTTTCTCTCACTAAAACAAAGAGCGGTTCCTTCTTAACTCTCTCTAAGTAATGTCCTCTATTCCTCTATTTAAAAAGAGAGAACAATTCTCTATCTCTATTTAACTTCTCTCTAGAGATAGTGAAAAAAATTGTGTTTAATCTCATCAAATTCTTTGCCCCACAAAGGTTACATTTCATCATTTCACCATAGTAAATCTCATCATGAAAGTATAACATCAAATCTTAAAATTTAAGAACTTGCACATGAGCATATGTCAAAATACGCTCAAAAGAGCATGAGGTTCGAAGATTGTCACCCTCAAAAGAGCGCGATCAACCTGAAGACCATGTCACGCTCAGAAAAGCATGATAAGTTTAAAGACCTCGATCATGATATTGCAAGATATCAACTACTACGCTCAGAAAAACATAGTGGGCAGGCCTAGCACTTAAAGCAGCCCGCATGTGGGGAAGACAATGGGATGTCTCTAAAATGCTACTAAATTTTGAACTAAAACAAGAGACTTTAATCCAAATAAAGGATAAAAGAAGCAGATAAGAAACTAAAAATATTTATAAAATCAAGACTAATTCACATAATGAGAATGAAATAAAAAACTATGGGGAACTTGTGAAGAACTTAAATTTCTTGGAACACAAGCAAAACTTTCCCACTGTTTCTAAAATACTCAAAACTATCAAAATTTTCCTGAGCTGATGAAATAGCTCAGAGGTAAAGTGAAATGCATTGAGAGTCCCCCATCAATTTATAAATGAAATAAAAACTTTTGTAGGACACACTATATTTGAATATACAAAGACAAAGTGATACTTCATGAATTATCTAAATTAACTTGCTTCGCTAATTACGTCATAGGATCTATAACATGCTCCTACAAGCAAGAAGGCATCATCGAAAATTTAAAATGAAACTTTGTGCACTATTTAATGATAAAATATTTGCACAAATATTCAAGGCTTTGATTGATAACAACACTTGCAAGTCTTGTGAGGCATCTTTCAAGCTTAATTATATTGCCTTGAAAGTCATGCAGGAGTTTCAAAATACATACAAGTACGTAATGCAAATGTCTCAAAAGCATGTAAATGCATCACGCAAGTACATCATAAAGCATGCAAGTGCATCATGTGGCTACACTAAAATTTGCGTAAAAACATCATGTTAATGCATCAAGATTCATGCAAGTGCTAATATAAGTGCATCAAAAATTACACAACAAATATAAACACGCCCACATATACCCCAACATATGTGATAAATGCTTAAACCTAATGTCTAATGATAATGCACGGTTAATATAAAATAAATTTGAATTAATCACATGTGCTCTAACTCATGTGTTGAATGCTCATACATGATATGAGAATGTTATGTGGGCCAAAAAAGAAATTAAATCAAATTTCTTAGCCTTAAAAAGTATGCAGATATCCCAAAAAATTAGTAATTATTTTGAAAATAAAAGTTTTTCTTGAAAACTCAAAATTAAAAAATATGCACACTATTGAGCAAACTGCTTCACCTATATGATGTAATAAGTTCAACTCAATCAATTTAATCCTCCTCCCTATAGAAATCGGAGTCGACAAGACTGATGTTCTTCAACAATCCCTCAAGTAATAAATTTTCATTAAATTATAAATTAAAAATGATTTTAACTCATACCATCGATCTAGTAATACCGATTTAGTTGTTTCATTTACTTCTAAACTACAAACCTGATCCTCTACTTATGAAAGTATAGTCCATAAAATTTGTGATACAATAAATTTTCAAGATTAAATTATATCTAAACAGACCTGATCCTTTGTGCTCGAAGTAGAGTTTACAAGATCTATAACGTGACAAAATTTCAAAACAATTTAAACCAAGCATAAAGCATAGATGTAATCCTCTGTTAGCAGCCAAATAGAGTTTATAAGATGCAAAGAAATAAAATAAATGCAATTAATCAATACCCTAATGTTGGTAGTATTTATTGAAAATTCTAACTGAAGGGAATAATACCATCGATATAATAAATTGTTAGTAGCCATATGTTGCTCATTGAGTTGTGAATCTTAGAATGCATTTTATAGAACATAAAGCTTTCTGTCAACTAGAGTCAACTTAAAATTATCATCTTAGACAAACATCCACAATGGGTCAACAAAGATCCCTTGAATGACGCAACACATGGTTGCTAACAAAAATCCTTAGTCAAGTTAGGACAACTACCTATTCAAACTAGATAGACCAAAGACCATCAATACTTGAGAGGATGTAACCATAGAATTTTGATTAAGTTCATCATGATTTCCCCCACCATTCACTTTAAGTTAAAGCTAGTAATTTTTTTAATCTTAAAGCATAAGTTGTTGCTACTATACACTAAACAATTAATATATAAATGACTATGCCTTAATCGAAAGTTCTCTCTTATCATTAAAAGGGGTAATTAACCATAAATATTTATGCCTATGAAAAACCTAAAACCAAGTTTAAAGTCTTCACAAAATGAGAGCAAAATCTCTAAGTAATGTTTAATCAATAATCTAATCTACCTTCTAAAAATTTAATATAGAATACATAAACTATAAAACTCTCATACACATGCTAAATTCAATGTATTCAATATCATCTAATCACTTAATTTTAAACTAAAGGCAATCTCAACAACATATTTATAGGCAACAACAACCAATTTGTCACATCAGAACGCAAGAGTGACCAAGTCCATTTTAATGTTATTGCACACCTAACTATTGCAATGTGGCAATAAGCAAAGCATGCCAGCACTGTTGGAAATTTAGATGATTGCGGTGGATTTCAGAATGTTATAATAATTAATTATTAGACATATATGTGTACACACTTAAATACTGATTCCATTTCCTTTCATTCCTATTCCAGTAATCTTCAAATGACCAAGCAGTATCATGAGAGCTAAAAACCAAAGGAAAGATAAAATTTGGAAGCCAGGTTTGAGTTTTTTTTTTCCATTATCCCAGCTCTCCTACCAAACCTGGGTGCAGAGAAGTCATCAAACAGACCCATTGAACTTCGATGGGACCAAAGGGACATAGAGTGCTGACTAGCTGAAGAATCATCAAAATGACTCCTTGAAGGACCACCGGTAAAACTGTTTAAAGAACGATCAGAAAGTCTGAAGAAAATAGATAGACTGCAGAATAACATGGAGAAGACTGAAGGTTTGAAACTCTAAGGAGTGTAACATGCTAACTTCTTTCACTATGGAAGATCAATATCAACATTATCATTTGGAGTGGCAACACGGTCAAATCCTCTACTCTCCTTTGGGAGTACAAAGCAGCTTCAACGAGCCACAAATCACTGAGCATTAACTGACAACCAAAGCTTATAGTGCCATCTTTGGCTTGAAGAATGACTTGAGAAAACAGATGAGTACTCCAGTTGAAAACTCGATAGTGACATTCCTATTCATCATATCCACAAATAAAACATCACTATCAAAAAATGACAAATTAAAAAAAAAAAAAACCTCAATAAGGTATAAAGAGAAAGTAAAAATACAAGCCACCAATTAGCCTAAGGTGATTGTAGGAACTGAAATACCAGGTAGACTACAACTACAAGTAGAATCAATCAACTACATGCAGTAACTAGCCCACAAATTGACAGATCAAAATTAATAATCAAGATTTAAGGTTGAATGGTTTGAGTTCGGGGGGTATAAACTACACAAGCATATTTCTAATATGGACAGAGAAACCATTCCCCAACAAAGTTGCCCATTTTTTTGGTTAAAAAGGGGAAAATAAGGTCAAACTCGATTAAGTCAAAAGAAATAATGAGGGTTTCTTTTCGTATTAGGGATTCCACAAAATAAGAAATAAAAAATGAAGTCCAATGATATTAAACCAAATGAAAATAAGGTCAAACTACAAGACAAAGAGTTAATCAATCAAATGAACTTTCCACAAAGAAAATGAAATGTAATGGTGATTGAAGAATCATCAAAATCAACATGAATGAATGAGCTCAAACAAACACAAATAAATAGGGTTGCAAATGAACCGAGCGTTTGACAAGCTACTCGTAGCTTGGCTTGATTAGAGCCCATTCATGATTGTTTGATTAACTAATCAAATGAGCTTGAACACTTTTCTAAATGCTCGATTACTAATGAACAAGCTTGAACAACTCTTCGTTCGGTTCATTTTGTTCATGAACAACATCATTTAAAGCTCATGAACAAGCTCATTAAGGAGCTCAATTATGGTTCGACAACAACTCGATTAAGGCTTGTTTGTGAACAATATTGTTTAAATTTTTATTTCTTTAAGCTTAATAAGCTTTAATTGATACAGCTCATGTATACTTCTCAACAAGCAAATTGCGAACGAGCTTGATTAAGGCTTAATTAAAGCTTGTTTATTTTATTAAACGAGTTGCTAGTTAACAATCTCAATAATCTAATTTGAATCAAGCTCGAGCTCGATAATGGTAAACAAGCTCAAGCTTGAACACCATCCTAAAAAGCTCAAAACAATTCCTGAGCAGATAAATATATATGATATATCTGAAAAAAAATGTTGGTCTTATAATTCTTAGAAGTAAAAAAAAAATGCCTGCATAAAGAAGTGAAATGAATAGTTTGACTATATCCAACTAAACTTACAATCATATCCGAATCAAACTACCACTGCCTAGAATGTTAGACATCACCTTAAGCATATTTAGTTAAATCATGTTGTCAAGTCAAAAGAATTATTTTATGGGTATGAAAGAATGGAAACTTATATGTACTTAATGTGAAAAATTTTAACTATATGCCTTAGGATAGGCAATGCCATGTATGTGCATCAATTAGAATCAATCGTTAAAATCTAACCTATACCTCTTCCAAAAGATATAAAGAACATGTTGAACATAAAAAATGGCCCTAAGGATATATAATTTTGATTTTACAATACCTTCACCAAAATTAATTTTAAAATAATTATCAAATTTTTTAATTAGTATAACATTTTCCTAACAGCCTACTACAATGCATGATTTCTAAACAAACTGCACATAGCAATTAAAAAAGAAAAACGTAATCAACTTGAAATCCAATACTGTAAAAAAGAGTAGAACACAAGAAGCCTACTAAAACTAAATAAAGACTAGGTGCAGTTGTGGTGTCAATTAGTCCAATTAGTAAGGGCATTAAAAATTGAATGACAGTCTTAGGTTAATATCTCGCTTAACATAATAAGTCCCACCTTATGGACTTGGGTGGGCATTAAAAAAAAGGCCAAGTGCAGTTAGGTCTATAAATACAATCCCAATAAAATAGAAAAAAAAAATGACATTTTTCTGTGCATAAATAAAACCCAATAGTAATTCTATAGACAAATTTCATGTGCCCAAAACTAGAATCTAAAATATGATACAAGTATTAGGATCCCTCTGCACTTGATCCTTACCTCTTCAATCATCCTGAGTATTGTTAGATCTAAAATGGATTGTACTCTGAATATAAAAGTGTACTTGTCAAAAATCATTGCTCGTACCTCATCAAATTTATAAATTTTTCTTAACTAAAATGAATGATATAAAAAGCAAAAATATTGACATCATGCACACACAAATTTCCTAAATTTAAGGGTCTGGCACTTTATCATACCAAGCAACAACTACAACTTTTTAGTACATTAAATATTAATACACAACCTCTATAAAGAAAGAATGTATGGGCATATGTTTAACACCCACAAAAAAATAAATATATTTATCTTAGTACAAAAAAGTAGTCACACAAATGCACGCTAAATAGTTATATCCACCACACAAAAAGCTATGTGCCAAAGAGTGTTTATAACAAATCAACCTAACTATACCCTAGCCCTATTCTAACCAACTAAAGGTGTACATGATGTGGCATAAGGTGTTTATCAAATGAAGAAATAGACTAATTCTTTAGAGCTTGAAAACTAATGAAGAAATTCAAGGCCCAAGGACAAGAAGCAAGCTTAAAAAGACTTAAGATGACATATGTTTACATTATGTATTTCCTTACTTTCCACATGTTTGTGTTTATGTTTGTAGTGGTTCTTTAGTTTGAAAAAGAAATATGGAGAGAATTACATTGCCATTAGGTGGCTCAGTGGTTGGCTAAACAAAGAAAGTTTAGTGATCATCTTTGGAGATGAGTAGATCTTGAAATTTATCTGTGTATTTTCTATAAAATTATTCCGGATTTATATTGTGAAGTTGTTCCTTTACATCTTAACACTACCATTGTCGATCCCAAGTCTGGATGTGAAAAGTGGAGGGTTGCGTTAGGTAGTCGACAGCCAGCGTAAAACTTGTTGAAATAATCATGACATGAATCCTTTAAATCATTGTGTTAATCTAGGCGTCCAGGTGGCGTTGTATAAAACTTAAATCTGATGAAAATATGCTAGCACGGCGTGTTGCGTGTTAAATAAGCAAGGTTACATTATGGGATGCGGGCAAAGAAGTTAGTCCATGAAACTAGAATTTGGTTAGGATCTTGGAATATAGGTACTCTTACAGGTAAATTAATGGAATTAATATATATTATGGTTCATAGAAAGATAAATATTTTATGTGTTCAAGAAACTAAATGGGTTGGGAGAAGGCCAAGGAGATTGATAGTTTAGGTTTTAAACTTTATTGAGGTAAAATCGAACTAGAAATGGTGTAGGTGTGATTATAGATAAAAGTTTGAAGGATAATGTTATAAATATTAATAGATGTGGAGATAGAATTATAACTTTAAAGATTATTGTTGATATTAAGATTACCAATGTTATAAGTCTACATGCTCCCAAAGGTTTGGAGGTAAAAAAGAAAAATTTTGGAATGAATTAGAGGATTAATAAAGATACCTCTTGAAGAAAAAAATATTTATTGGAGGAGATTTAAATGGACATGTTGGTAGAGTGGTAGAAGATTTTAAAATATTCATGGTGGTTATGATTTTGGAGTGAATAATAAAGAAGGTAGGGGTATATTAGATTTTCTTTAACATGATTTTGTGATTCTTAACACTTTATTTAAGAAAGAGATGACATATTATTACTTATAAAATGGATCTAGTAAAAGATTGATTATTTTACGATAAGAAAAATAGATCGTTTAGATTGTAAAATTAGGTCATTCAAATGAAAATCTTCCAATTAGTTTTAGATTTTAAGATGAAAGGTTGTAAGAAAAAAAATAAACAAAATTATTGTCTAGAATTGGATGAGGACACTTAAAGAAACATAAATAAAATATTTTAAAGCTACAAGAGATTAGAATTTGGGATGTTGAGAAGCTAACATTATGTGAGAAAAATAAAGTGAAATTATGAGTTCTTAAAGATGTCTTGGAGAATCAAGGAAAAACTAAGAATAGTTGGTGGTAGTGAGAGAATCAGAAAAGATAAAAAATAAAGTATTATTATAAAACTTGGTTTAGATGTAAAACTTCGGAGAATTGGGAGCGATATAAAATAATTCGTAGAGATTAAGAAAGCGGTATATGATCTGAAAAAATTACTTTTAGTGATTTATACTGATTAGATCTGAAGAAGGTGAAAGATGTATGTATAAATTAAATGAAAGAGATAGGAGAAGTAAAGACATAATTAGTGAGGTATTAAGGATGAAAATAATAAAATATTTTTTTAGAAAATGATATTGAAAATAGGTGGATGAGATATTTTGATAAACTTTTCAATGAATGATTTGAAAGTACGGTTGATTTTAGCAATACCTAAACAAAAATAGAAAAATTTCATTTTATCGTCATTAGTAAATTTGAAGTTAGTGAAGCTTTAAAGAAAATGAAATGTGAAAAGCGAGAGAAGGATAATATTCCAATAGAAGTGTGGAAATGTTTAGGAGATCAAGGAATTTCTTGGCTTACAAATCTTTTAATATCATTTTAAAAGGAAAAGATGTCGGATGATGGAGAAAGAGTTTGTTGGTTCCTATATTTAAGAATAAAGGTGATGCACAAGAGTGTGCAAATTATAAAGGAATTAAGTTAATGTGCCATACATTAAAATTATGGGAGAAATGAGTGAGCATAGGTTACAATGTGATCTGAAGTTTCTCACAATCAGTTTGGTTTCATACCAGGTAGATCTACTATAGATGCTATACATTTGTTAAGGGATTTGATGGAGAAGCATAGAGAAAATAAGGAGGATCTACATATGATATTTATTGATTTAGAGAAAGCTTATGATAAAGTTTCAAGAGATGTTCTTTGGAGAGTTTTAGAACGAAAAGAGTTAATATTGGTTATATTCAAGTTATTAAGGATATGTATACTAGAATTACTTGTGTCCAAACACAAGGAGGATTGACAAAATATTTTCCTATTTGGTTGGATTACATCAAGGATCGACTTTAAGCCCTTATCTTTTACTTTAGTTATGGATGTTCTTACTAGGCATTTACAAGAAGATGTACCTTGGTGTATGCTTTTCTTGATGACATTCTTCTTGTTGATAAGACTAGAGGAGTCCAACGAAACTTGAATTATGGAGGTCAACTTTAGAGTTTAAAGGTTTTGTTTAAGTAGATCTAAAGCGAATATATGGAGTGTAATTTTAGTTGTAGAAGTTCTAGTGATAGTGTTGTGACATTAGGTGAACAAATCATTAATAAGAATGGCGTTTGGATATTTAGGCTCTATTGTTCAAAATGATTGGTGAAATAGATGGAGATGTTATTAGTAGAATTCAAGTTGGATAGTTGAAGTGGAGGAATGCATCGGCTTTATTATGTGATAGAAAATTTCACTTAAAGGAAAAATTTTATAAGATTGGTAAGACCTGACTTATGGTGCAGAATATTGGCCAATAAAAGATAAGCATAAGACTAAGTTAAGTGTTGAGATGAGGATGCTTAGGTGGATGAGTGGCTTTACTCTTAGAGATAGAATGCAAAATGAGTATAATCGGGAAAAAATTGGAGTAGCTCCAGTGGTAGATAAGCTTAGGGAGAGCCGCCTTTGATGGTTTGGCCACATAAAGCGTCGGCAGATGATGACGATTAGGAGAGTAGATGCATTAGATTTGCCTTATGTTAAGAAAGGTAGGGTAGACCTAAAAGACTTGGTTAAGATGTATAAAAATGATCTTAGTATACTTGATTTAAATGAGAATTTGACACATAATAGGACACAATGGAGACGAAGGATTCATGTAGCCGACCCCACCTAGTAGGATTAAGGCTTGTTGTTGTTGTTGTTGTTGTTATTCCTTTACATCTTATGTGATTGTCATAATTTTTACATCAAAAATTTCCCACAAATCAATCCTTAGCCTACTTCAACTTTATCAACCAAAATTAGTCTTCTGACCTAGTTTGTTTCAAATTTGTTTTAGATGTATCAAAACTCCACCAAAATTATACAAATTTTCAGTTTACTTCTTAACATGTGTGTTTATGAAATACAAGTGTTTCCCTAGAGTTTCAATCATTAAATCCCCAAAAAACGAAATCCAAAACTTCACAATTTCATTTTTGGCCAAACTGGGTTTTCTATGAAGAAGTCCCAAAGAGGAAAAATTACTTACAAATTTTGAAATTTTCTAAAATCAATCTAGACTCAATCTCTTTCATTTGCACTTTATTTCATCTCATTTGGATACCTGTAGAGGCCACACTAACATAAACAAGTAGTTGTTGTACTCAACCTTCTTGTTTTTTGGTGAGTTGGCCCTTTGACTCCACTGTGTTCCTTGATTAGCCTCATCATCCTCTCCACCACTTTCCTAGACATCACAAATATCAATTTTGAAATATAGATCAGTTTTAAATACTTGATCATAATCAAACCCACTCAAAACATTGTAACTTTACTAAAAAGAATGTGTTGATACATTTGAAGCATCAAAATTACAATGATGGATTTCCCAAGATCATTTGCGCCCAAATACGACGACAAAATGCTAGACTATTGTTGTGTTGTCATGTGAAATCACTCATGGCATCTGTTTGTAAAACGGAGCAAGCCGATGAGTCTAAAACATCCAAAATTTCTATGGACACCCATGCTATCCAATTCATCACACAAGGCAAAAAGCAAAATTTACCCTGCATGAGGTGACAACATGAAATTGGAGACAGCAAACAATGAATTTTGAAAGGATATACATATGATAAAAAAATTGGAGAATTTATTCCATTAAATTAAACTAAAATTAAAATTTGCTTAACATGATTATTATTAATTATACATATGCATATATATTAAAATTATTATTATCTACTTGTCATTTGAAATTAAAATATGTTAAATTAAATTAAGATTAAAATATACATATATAAATTAATTTAATTAAAAATTTTAAATTTAAACTCAAATTATACTCCTTGTGCATCGAAAACCTGAAAAATTCAGACCTCATACCCTACTTTGCTCATGAAATCACATCCATCTCGTCATTTGTTTTACTTAAAAAATCAAATACAACAAATCTAAATCACACATTCTTTCCCTCATACATAGCTCGGTTTTGCTGGCACGCTTCTCTAAAGTCACACAATGCATGCATTTCCACTTTCCCTCATCACTCTAGTGTAGAGCTCTCTCCTACTCACCTCCTCGATCCCAGCCTAACTCCTCAATTCTCCACCAATGGGCCCTCTCACTCATCTCTATAAGGTTTTTGTTCATTTCTACTGAAATGAAGGGTTGGCTCTTTCATCGATTGATTTATAAAAAAGAAATTAGTTTTACACAGCATTTTTTAGTGTATCTGCATGCAAGTTAAGCTTTAAACTTCACTAAAGAGTTTCATGGAAAACAAGCACCAAATATAAATAACATTATGTAAATAGCATCTTCCCGATCAAACAGCATACGAGAATAAGTATACATTCTCAAGATTTAGACAACCTTAGGCTTTTAAATATGCCCAAGGACCAGTAAATAAGATATTGTATCAGTAAAAACCATAATGAAAGCAGCATATACATACTAGGAGGAGATGAACAACAACTGGATAGAGTTAGGAAGAGAAGGCCCTCTTGATAGGACTTGAACACCAAAATGAGGAAACCAAGAAAAGTTTTTGACTTTGCATTAGATGAAAAAAGCATGAAAAGAAATTGACAACCCACACACTGAGACACAGACGTAGATGCAGAATAAATTAATGAACTAAAAGAGGCAAACCATTGCTATTATTCAATTATTAAAAGAAAATTATGTTTTTGTTCCTCCATGTACGTGATTGAAACAAATACATATTGAAATTTCTTTAAATGAAAATCAAAATTTAACTTCAATTGTGTAGTATTAAATTAGAAGGATGAGAATGCATCTAAAATCAAGTAAATCTGTGTTCTTACCTATTTATATGCATAACTTTGACCTTCACCTGCTCTCCTTCACTAAGAATATCTCTAACATCATGAATCAAATCCCAAGAAACCTCAGAAACATGCACTAGTCCAGTGAGATGATAGTGTCCTAAAATGAGGTAGTTTATGTTAGCTTATACATGTGGTATGCTAAGGTCTCCACTTATAAATTGTTAAACCATTAAATACAGTAAAATTGTTTAAGTACTAAATACCATCAGGGAAAAGCAAATGCACAAATGCGCCATAGTCTTCTACCGAGCCAACCCTAGCATCAAAAACATCTCCGGCCTTAACCTGGCTGGAATACTTCGACCAGTTAGCATCCTTCTCCGAGAAAATCAGCCTTTTTTCTTCCTCATTCACTTCAATCACCTACATAATAACTCATTACCATCAAAAGAATAATAATTACTAATTGAGTAGAGAATGAATACAGTTTAACAATGAATTAAGGGTTTTCAAGGATGTTAATATCCTTGCCTTAAGAATGTTACAAAGTGTGGCTAGAGCCAGAAAATCAAATAGTCCCTCAACTATTCAAATGTGGCCAATTTAATCCCAAATTTCAGATTTTTCTAATATGGTCTCTCAATTATACAAAATTGATCCAAAATGGCCACTCGGGAACTAAATTGGGATGAATTTTGAATAGTCAAGGAACTAAATTGGGATCAATTTTGTACCACAATTTCTACATGGACCATTTTGACTTAATTTTGACAAATAGACGAAATAAATACAAAAAATGTTATACTTTAGTATTAAATAGGCTGCATATGAATGGTTCAAAGACTACTTTTGAATTTAATCATTAAACTAAATATTGCATTACATAGTGTTTGTAATACCCGCTATCCCAGTGCCCCAATATGCCTGTACAGTGACAACCCACATTCAATATGAATTGTATTTTGTGTGTGATGAATTTCCAATGAAAATCTTACATGTGTGCCATTTAAACAGTATGAAACTCCTGTAAGCATGTCATGGTGTCATTGTACCAAAATCTATCATTAGAAAATCATATATATGATTTAGGATTATACATATGATTGCATAAACATATGCATGATTAAGCTGATAATTTGTGGTATGATTTGTTGAATTATGATATGATCCAATGACATAGGCTTATACAATTGCACATTTTGAAGTTATCTGAAACCTATTTAGTGACCAATTTTTGGCAACGCATAACAAACCCAATGAAGTATTTTATGCATATGTTTTTCATAATTTTTAGAAAATTGGCTTGATTTGAGCATTGAATACTTATGTAACTTAAATTCCTGCTTATTTACAAATTTGGGAAAAAAAAAACTTAAATGTCCTTAGGCACTCTAATCAAGCCAAATCCCTGTCATTTTACCATTCTCAACCTGGGAGAGGAAGGGAGATAGAGGGAAGAAAGAGAAGCTTAGATCTGCAAATCTTGAGGTCCAATTCATGCATCGATCTAATTAAAGCTGCATGCTTAAGGTAAGACATCTTTATCCTTCAAATTTTAGTAAATGTTATATCTTACATAATTTCTTATAGTATTTCTCTTATGAATACTATTATATGTATTTATCAAGTTTCCACTATAGATTTATGATTAAATTTATAATATATTGTGGCATATACATTCCTACACACTTAGAACTGGCATGGTGTCTCCAAATGTGACACTTATTACATTGTCCAAACCATACATGGTGTATCTATAAGTTATGGATGGATTTTTCATCATGTGAGATGATTTACTTTAGTGGATTGTTCAATTTTAAATGGTTTCATGTCTTATACATGACATTGCATTTGGCTCATAGGAAAAATCAAGGATGGCTAACGTTAAGATCGATGAGCTAGTTCAACAAAAATAATTAGAGTACATAACTGCATTTCTATCTAAGACCATTTCCATCTTTTAGACATTATATTAGATTTCACCCACTTATTGATATTTCATAATGTAGAATATTCATTATACAAAATTTACCTTAATTCTTCAATCAAATATTTCATATTTACATGATCAGTGCATGTAATGTAATCCTATTTCTAAGCTTTCAAAAAATGCAATGAACGGTCTTTATTTAATGCATATGATTTCTAAACAAGCATAAAACTACTGTAATTCTATATTACAATTTATTTTGTAGTTTATGTCCTTGTTTTTTTAAGTGATAAGCAATTGTTATGGTCATGTTTCCAATATGCTATGCTATTGTTATGTTCGTGATTCTAATAGTACGCTATTGTCATGTCTTTAATTCTAAACATCATGCTATCATTATGATCATAAGATACATTCATTTTATAATTAAGTCGATGTTTTAAGCCATGCTACGGCTGTCTTGATTCTAATGTCATGTTATTGTTATGCCTATAATTTCAAATAATGTGCTACAATGAAATGAAAAAAAAAAAAACTAAAAGCAAAAAATTTCATTAGATAGAGCTATTGAAAAAAAAGATACATGCAAAGAAAGCCTGTATACATGAATGCTTACATGTATATGTTGATGGATAGAGCCCCCATATGTTACTAGGTAGTGAGGCACATGTACTCATGTATTTATGATTGCAAAATTTTTGTCATAGAATAATATACATATGAGTTTCAACCCACCATGCTAATGAGAGACATATTGGTCATTCGTGAGCTAGGCATATTTCATCACAAAAAATAGTATAAGTATATGAGTTGTGCCTCCAAAGGAAGATATCAAGCAATGATGAATTAGATTTAAGAAATGTTATAATCAAGATTATAAAAATTGAACCGGATAAAAAATTAGAAGAAGAGGTTCAATGGTTCGACAGGAGTTGTGCCGGATAACATAATAAATATTAAAATAATTAAATATTAATTTAATTAAATTATACAATAATTTAAATATATGATAAATATATAATAAAAAAATAAATAGAAATACATAAATAATATTTCTAATAATTATAAATTTAAAAACTGATATAAAGCTCATTAAGATATAATTATTTGTGTTATAAATTTAGATGATTATATTAAATATATCTACAAATTTATTATATAAGTTTATGAATATAAGTATAAAATATAAATCTTATCTTAAAAAATTTATAAAATATATCTAACTTAAAAATATAATATATAAATATTATTATGAAATATATATATTGTAATAAAAATATTAATTTTAAATATAAAATTATTTTAAAAAATTTTATAAAATATAGCTAATATAAAAATATAATGTAAAAAATATTTTTAAAATATTATTATAAAATATATATTTTTAAAATAATTTTTTAATATTATTAAATCTAATTTGTAATAAGAATATGGAGTTAAAAATTCAAATGTTATTCTTATATTTTTATATCTAAACGCTCTTTACTATTTTCAAAATTAAAACATAGTTGTACTCTTTTAAGCCCACGTCATAAAAGGGAATTGATGTTGCGCTCTTTATATACAAAAATAACTTCAAAAGGTAACTTTGTAAACTACTTGAATGGTTGCATGGTAGTTATATTATAAATTAATTTAGTTGCATTCATGTTAATAAAATAAGATTTTTAGAATTATGAAAATGACTAAAAATAATTAAATTTAAATATTTAAAAATTATTATTAAAACTTAAAATAATATTTATTAAAAAAATTAATTATTTGAATAAATAATAGAAAATGATGATTAAGGGAGAATTTATTGAACCGGGCAGTTTCATAAAACCGAGACCAGTCTATTGGCTCAGCGGTCGAACTAACAATTCCTCCTGATTTACGCCGGTTCAATGCGAATCCAATTTTTCTAGGTGATCGAACAGATCTTTTGGTAGTTCGTTGAACTAATTAGATCGGTCCAATTTCTGACCTTGGTTATAATTAATAGAAATTTGGTAAGAAATGTATTAGTTATTATTATGAAATGTAAAAGCTATAACATTCTATGTTATGATTCCTTTATTTGGCGACGGGATCCCCAGAAGGATTCTCCAAGGTGTCTACCGTCAGATACTTTATCATCTGGGGCCTCCCATCGCTGATAAATTTGAGTTGGAATAGATCTCCGGGAATGCACACTAGATGTCACGTCGTGTCTTTTCTCTAAGACAATTTCTTTTTAGGCTGAGCTCCATATCAACTGCTTGCTTTTAGGGGCGGATTCTAGTGGTGTGTCACACTCCGTCAACGCCGGACATGAATTGGCTATGGAATTATGGGATGAGGTCTCCTTAGAGGCGATTTTAGCATCCGATAGACGTCCTTCTTTTCATTAATCCTCTCTCCTTGCAACTTGGAGGACCGTGCACTTTTGCGATATAGCAGTTTTCTCACAGGAGGCTGGAGCCTGCTATCAAGTCCAAGGATTGCTTAATTTGACGGTAGTATTACATTTTACAGGTTGTCAAACTCGTAGGTTGGAATACTCGTTTGGTTCCGTAATGCGGTATTTTGCTGACATATTGAAGACGCATAGCAGACTTCTCTTTCTTCCAAGTGTCACGCTCATGCATTGGACATGAAATTGGCACTGATTATGGGATGAAGTCTCCTTAGAGGCTTGATTCTAGCATCCACGATAACAAGACCACGATACCTTCTTTTCATTAGTCTCTCTTAACTTAGCAGGACCGTCTGCTCTTGAGATATAACGGGGATTCCTCACGGAGGCTAGCACGGCGTTAAGTCAGAAGGATTGCTTAATTTGACCAGTAGAACTATTTCGTTTTACTCACTTAAGGTTGTCAAACCTAATGTAGTTTGAAATACTCGTTGTTGGTTCCATAATCGGTTGTGCAGTTGGCTGCACAAATAGTAATTGTTGAGCACGCAACGCAAGACTTCTCTTTCTTCTTTGCCTCCGGTTGAGCTTAGTTCTAGATGAAGAAACTTCAATATCGTGCCTCCCCGGGGTAAAGGGTTCAGCTGGCAGGGTTGTGTTGTTTTGAGAACTAAGAGGCCGTCGATAACCCTCTTCATGATTGTCTCGGTGACCAAGCTCTCAAAGACGAAAGTTTCTTGAAGCACCCGTAAATAGGGGTCATGGCCTCAGCGAACCTCTTCAGATATTGTTGCACATGACGTGCAGGACATGCATAAGTTTCAGCAGATTGAGGCCTGACAATGTGACCTTGGGCCACGATGGCTGGAAAGTCAATGCTACCAAACTAGATGATAGTCCAGTGTTTCTAGTACTAATGACGGCATTGGCCAAGCGGATGTTGGCGTCATCTCCGAGAGTAGCAGTGATGGGTGTGTTATGTAGAGATATTCTGGAGATTTAAAGGTAAAGATTAGCAATTAAAAATAGTTATACTATCCCCTTTCTTCCAAAAATATGGGTACAATAAGACAAAACATACTAAAGCACGAACTCTAAACAAAATCATAAATGACTTAAGACTCTATCAAGAAAACTTTTAAGTTTGTGTTTTTAAACTTCTCATTTTCAATTTCATTTTCATTTGTCAATTCTTATTTTGTTTATACTCCACTGCAATTTTACTTTAGATTTGGCTAGCCAAAGATGGAAAGAAACCTGTCTACAACAGAGTTGCCAGAAATCTGTAGGATCCAAAAATTCCCCACCAACATCTTTTTGATGAAGAATGTTTTTAAGTGTCGGTGAAAATTTCAGAAGGTAAATGAATAGTAGATAAGACACTACCAGATTTTTCCTCATTTTGTGAGGACTTTTTTAGATCTGGTTCAAAGTTTCTATATAGCCCACATAGTTAATTACTCATCTTGAGAAAGCACTTTGATTAAGGTTAGTCAATTAATCGTTAAATAACGAGTATATAATAGCAGTAAGTGGGGTTTAGAAATTATGAAATTTATCATTTTAATTTAAAACTTTTGGTCGAGGGGGGCGATGACGCGCCCGATCTAGATCCCATGGTTCGTCATCCAGCGTCTGTCCACTTAGTCGAGAAAATAATCGACTACGATCGAAGGATCGCTTACACGTAGTTACGTCGTCAAGGTGTCCAACTGGGATGGCTAAATGAAATATAAGTCCATAACAGCTTTTTGCCCAATCATTCACTTTCAAAAGCAAACCGTTGGGACTACGGTTTGCGTAATGTAATTTAGTGTTGTCATATAACGACGAACCACGTCAGGGCTGCGTATCGTCATTTATGTGGTGTCATTTTTGGCAAACCACGGAACGAGGACGGCACGTCTTACGCTTAAGAATATTTGAATATAAAAATATTTATGCATTTGATTTGACATTGTTCTTTTGAGCAAAATTTTCTTAAAACAAAAATAAATATTAATGTGTTAATATTTTAAACAAAATAATCAAAAAATTATATTTTATATTTATTTTTAAATATGACATATAAGTATCTGTTCTTTTAAAATATTGCATGGACATTAAGCTGTCTAAGTTGAAGTGTATATGTCAAATTGCAAGTTTTGATTTTGATATGGCATTTTTTGGTTTTGTTAACCCAGACACGGTCCTAAGACCAAACCGGGATGTGTAGTTATTTGTTCTTTCACTTTATATTTGGGTTGCATATTTTTCTTAAATGTTTGATCAGTAGATTTTACATTGTATCTGGTGTCTTTCTTTTAAAATTTTGTATTGATATTTGATGTCAGTTGAAATAGTATATTTAATATATTTTCTTTTTTAATACAACAACAACAACAAAGCCAATACTATTATACATGAATCCTTAGTCTCCATTTGTATATGTGTCAAATTTCATTTAATACATGTTATAAAAATAAGTAATGATTTATCTTGATATGTAGTTCTTGAATTCAACATTCTCAAATAAAAACCAAATGAGTATTTGTTCTAGATGATCAAGCATGTTTCTGTTCGAAAGAGGTAAGATATCTACTTTCATATCAAGTAAGCATTTGTTCTTTAATAATATGAATTTAAACCCTTCTCGACTTATCATGAATCAAATATATCTTCATAGGATATACATTTAACCTTTTAAAACATGTGCCAAGCATCGAGTGTAATATCTAGAAGGAAAATTTGAGGAAAGGTTATGAATCACACATAAGTTTGCACATCACATCCAAACTCATTTATGCATATTAGAATTTCGATGGATAAAGGTCAATTCAAATGTAAACTTGTATATGAACTTTCATTCGATATCTTTGAATTTGAAAGAGAGCTTCATGTTTAATGAAGAGCTATTCTTGCTTTAAGACACCCTTACATATTCATAGAAAGGAAAGAATGATGATGCTAATGAAGCTACCTACCTACTTCCCATTTTTATTCTCTCATTCTTTTAAATAATAATCCATTAGCATTTGGGCTTCATATAAAGTAAGTAATTTTGGAGGATTATGTCATCTTATGCAAGATATAAGTTTCACTATTTACGGGTGTAACATGAATATTTATTAGGTAAAATGTCACTTTAACATTACCAATTAACAAGCTAAAAGGGGCTTAGAATTGCATTAAACTTCTTTTCAAATTGCATTTGAAAAGCCTATTAGCTCAAATATCAAGTCATTCACTTTTTCTTTCATTCTCTTCCTTAGCTCATGATTGAGAAATAAAATCTAAAACAAGAATGGCTTCCTTATACAAGGTTAAAGAAATCTGAAATTCTCTCTTACATAAATATTGATCTTTATGATTGCAAATGACCAAGCCATAGGAGGAGGCAAAAAGAAAGGGTAATCATGAGCTTGTAACATTTAGTTCATAACAACATGACAACTTAAACATATGCCCATCCCATTAAGCATTATCTTTGTCATAATTTGCACAAGCCCATTTGTATAAGCACATTTATGATATTTTGTATAAGCCTATTTGTAATATTTTATACAAGCCTATCTTGTCTTATTACTAAGTATATGATTATAACATGATTGCTTCCCCTTTGCCTAAGTAAGTTGATGTGCTATGATAAAAACAAGCTTAAGTGTTGGGGATCTCTTCCTTTGAAGGATAGATGAACTCTCTTAGGAGACTTAGACTTGCAATAGATTTTGTAAAGAAAATGGGAGAAGTTGGAAACTAAAGTCTTCATGAAGAAGGATTATCTCTTATTTATAATGATTAGCCCTTTAGCATGAAGCTGAAAAAAAAATGGAAATGGGACTTGTGGCATCCCATTAATTTCTATAATTTTTTTTTTTAATGTCATTAAGAAGAAGAGGAAATCTTTATTTCTTTGTCATTTATCTCTTAATGTCTCATAACATATGCATAAATTTAAGGGGAGATCTACACTTCTTAGTCATTCTCTCTTAATGTCACATAACATGAGCATAGATCTAAAGGAAGGCATTTACTTATTTTTTAAGATGTATTTTCAAATACCTTATAAAAATATATATATATATCTTGATAATCATCATGAGTGTGCATTTATTTCTCACCCGTTAAATAGCATAATCAGCAAAATAAATTTGAATTTTAAACAAGTAATTGTCATATGCTATGAAGATTCAAATAACAACTGAACAAAGCATAAGTGAGCATATTGTAATTGTCATATGATAAGATGAATCAACTAAGTATGAATGAACATATGCACATACTTTTTTTTTTGTTTACCAGAATTTTCGTGACCTCCGACGTCATGCGTATGAGCTGAGGGAGGCGGGTCTCACCCGCAAGAAGCGTATGGCGGTGTCGTGAGACAACAGAAATATTTGTCCACCAAGAAAGGCGTGTGGGTTAATGACGTAGCATAACATTTCTTTTATCGCGTTGGAACAAAGTGAGCAAATCTTATATCATAAAGAGATAATTTCTACGCGTTGGAACAAATGAGCGGATACTTATCGCACAAATTTTCCGCGTTGGAACAAACAGAATTTATTACAAGTTTCCATGCGTTGGAAAATGTGAGCGGATCTTATAACAACGCAATTTAACAAATTTACATTCACATATGCATAAAATTAAAATACAGCTGAAAACCCTCATGTTATAGCATAATTTTCATTATCATTTCACCTGAATTTTGCAGTTGGAATATTCAAATAGCAAGCTGTAAATAAACTTTTAATCACATGTGAGCACCTTTCCATTCTTCTCATTTTGATTATAAAGAAAGAAATATCTTTCTCAAAGCCCACAATATAGCAATTAAATGTCAAGAGATATGCATATATTTTATCTTTTGCTAATAGATAATCACAAAGAAAATTTTGCATATCCTACGTCTCCAATTCTCAACATTTTCATAGAAAATGCAAGATAAAAGATACAATAGAAAGGAGACCAATATAAATCATGCTTTGCCTCATGATAGTTGTTTGAAAGTAGTGTTTGATTTGCATAAAATGAAACAACTAACTTCATTTAATGAATATAAATCTGAATTTTCAATCCAACAAAAATATTTGCTTGCATAATAACATGTTTTAGCTAATATATTCCCTAGACATTGCCAAATGGTAGAGAAGAGCCAAATAGAAATGAGAAAGATCTCATGGGAATCACAACCTCACTTTATCATTTCAAGCTAACATCAACATAGGATTAAACCCATGATGATAAAAATAAATTTGCTCTCTTTCAATTCTTCCCCAAATCAATAGAAAGAAACATGGCATTACATATTAATGACCAAATTGAGCTTTCAAAAATGACAACATGTAAGCTAATGAAACTAGGATTTCATTATCACAACATACTTTCATAATTCAAGAGCAAAAAAAAGGCATAAAACAATATATCTTGCATGACTCCAGCCCTCAAATACTCATGGACAACAAACATAGAATTGTTTTAATACAAGATAGAGACTTGGTAATTGCTTGTGAGTAAAGTATGAACAAGCACTAGGCAAGATGCAACTTTAATGAAAATAATAGCAAAAATGAAAGCTTTAAAGGAGACCAATATAAATGCAAGATAAAAGATACAATAGAAAGGTGACCAATATAAATTATGCTTTGCCTCATGATAGTTGTTTGAAAGTAGTATTTGATTTGCATAGAATGAAACAACTAACTTCATTTAATGAATATAAATCTGAATTTTCAATCCAACAAAAATATTTGCTTGCATGATAACATGTTTTAGCTAATACATTCCCTAGACATTGCCAAATGGTAGAGAAGAGCCAAATAGAAATGAGAAAGATCTCATGAGAATCACAACCTCACTTTATCATTTCAAGCTAACATCAACATAGGATTAAACCCATGATGATAAAAATAAATTTGCTCTATTTCAATTCTTCCCCAAATCAATAGAAAGAAACATGGGATTACATATCAATGACCAAATTGAGCTTTCAAAGATGACAACATGTAAGCTAATGAAACTAGGATTTCATTATCACAACATACTTTCATAATTCAAGAGCAAAAAAAAGGCATAAAACAATATATCTTGCATGACTCCAGCCCTCTAATACTCATGGACAGCAAACATAGAATTGTTTTAATGCAAGATAGAGACTTGGTAATTGCTTGTGAGTAAAGTATGAACAAGCACTAGGCAAGATGCAACTTTAATGAAAATAATAGCAAAAATGAAAGCTTTAAACTTGCACAAAATCACATTTCAGATTATACTTCAAAGGCTCATTGACTTAGTGATCACAAAAGAGAGGAAAACAAGCACAATGTTCAAACAAAACCCAAAGTCAATGCTATTCAATCATAGAAAATACAAGCTTTGGCATACATATCTCAAAATTTTTCATGTTTCCCACTTCAACATTAGTTTAAATGTTGGAAATCACATAATATAAATAATTAGAATATAATGCATAGGAAAGTTTAATTCAGCTTCGGCTCAAAGCAACGAGATAGTACTTTCAATCATTAAAAGCTTGTAAATCAAACATGACAATCTTAGGTTTCACATAAGTACATACCCATTTCTCATTTTTACTTTAAAAGCCATTGATTTGAAAGTAACTATGGCGAAGAGAGCAAGTATGAAACCAAAGCCTCAATCCATTCTTGCTTCATATTCATTTGAAAGTGAGAATAGGCATTATGCATCTAGGTTTCAATAATTTTCAACATGGATTAGATTATGGATAACAATGTAAGCTTCTCCCAACATGGATCAGATTACATCAGGTCATTCGACTCGTCGGCGACAAGTGAAATTGGGCGAATTACATTGAGCATTTGAATATCGGCGTTAAATTTGACGCATTGATGCGGAAGGCATTGATAGATTTCGACATTTGAATGGCGCATGATTTTTGCATGAGAGGTCGTTCGATGTCGAGCTTCGGCCTCGATATGCGTAATTCCATTAAAATTAATTTTGATTGATTGATTAATTATGAATTGATGGAATATTCATTTGATTAATTTTAATATTTTGAGAAGCATTATGCAATCAAAATTTTGATTTAAATATTTTAATTAATTTTGATCACGATTATGAGATTTTAATCTCCAATTATGCAATGTCGTCGTTGATTTTCATAGATTTTGTCATATACGCTTAATTTGAATAATAACATATATTTGTAGGTCAACAAATACCCCCCAACAAACACGGTGCGCGCATGGAGCAGACCGTGTTTGTTGCAAATAAGTTGACCTTGCAGATCTCCAAGAGATTTGCTTGGATGTCACGCTTAAGTTATAATTTCAACAACTTTTAATAGTACCTGCTCATTGCCCTTTGATAGAATTGAGTATAACTCTCAGGTTGGGCAAGCATTTGAATTTAATTGGTTCGACTGCAATAGCTCATTGAACCAATAGAAGTTGTCATCAATCCATGCTTTATGCTTGATGGACTAGATGAAGGAGATGCTTTGACTTGCCATCATAACTTGTCAAGAGAATTTGGAGTGTCTTTGGTCCTTGGCTGGGTGTTCTGACGAACTTGTTAAAGACTTCCTCCTAAGAGCTTGAAATTTATATTTTCCTCCTGTCCTGGCTTTGTGCCTTAGTGGACTTGATGGAGTTGATGATTTGTTGCTGAGATGAGAACATATTCGGTCCTGTGCTTTGTGCTTTGACGAACTTGTTGAAGATTTTATCTCGAAATTTGGAATTTGCATTTTCCTCTATCCTAGCTTCATGCCTTAGCGGACTTAATGGAGTTGATGAGATGAGAATGTCTTCGGTCCTATGCTTTATGCTTTATGCTTTATGCTTTGACGGACTTGTTGAAGATTTCATCTCGATGATTCGTATCTTGTGTCTCCTTTTATCCTAGCTTTATGCCTTGACGGATTCAAAGAGGAAAGTCATTGTCTTGAAGACTTGTCGGTGATCTGAAATTATCTTACATCTTTATCTTTACGCTTTTGTGGGCTTGTAGAAGGATACATCGACTAACTCTCGAGCTTGTGTTGGTCAAGCGAAGTCATCGAGTCTATGCTTTGCATGTAATGAACAATGTTGATGAAAAAACTCCCTTAGTTCAGCTTTTAGCTTTATACGAACATTAGGATGACTTCTTCGATCCTTTGCTTTCTAATTGATTAGACTTGTTGAAGAATTTATTTCGGTCCTTGTTTTCTGCTTTAACAGATTTGTTGAAGTTGAGATTTCACATTTGATACTGATACTAAACTCGGCTTACTGCCTTCTTGAGTAAGGATATTTTTTGTTAGATTTTGAAAAATGACCTTACGACCAATAGGGATGATCTCTCAATCTGGACTACTTGAACTCACCAAGTTGGAGAGATTTGGGGATTTGGACACTCTTGTCTTTGAGCAGTAGAGGATCACTTCTACTACGCCCGTGGCGTGTTGAGTAGAGTCTGTCTTCGACCATATTTTGGCGTGTTGAGTCGACCTTATACACCCACAGTCTTGGATTTGAAATTGATGGAGAATTTTATCATCGCTAAAGATGGGGATCTCTTACTACGGCTTTTGTGGCGTTGAGTATGAGACATCGGCGACTTTATATTTTTGGCGTGTTAGTCACCTTATACTCGAGCCTTTAGATTTGATGTATGGGTGGAAGATGTGTTTCAACTTGGTTTGTTAAGGTTTGTAGACTTGAAAATTTTTTCTTCTTTGGTCAGTAAGGCTTTTTAAATTTGAGAATTTGAATACACGATTTTGAGTATGTGTATGGGGATCTCGGCAGTAGGTACGATATCAACCCAAATATAAGAAGGGTCTAGTGTCTTATAAGGAAAGCCTGACATTTTACTATAAAAATTTTTTAAAATGCAGTATGCGACAGGAGATTTTTATTTTATTTTGAAAATACATTCTTGTGCTACAAGAGAATTTTCAAGTGAAACTTACACGTGTTTAGTAATGAAAACTTTAAGTGCGGAATTTGTCTGATTACACTTTTATGTGTAATATTTCTTTAAATACCGACCATTGATTGGCGGCATTGGTCTTTCACCTTTGAAGTTAACGAGCTGGTAAGCTCCCCCTTGATATACATTTTCAATGACGAATGATCCTTCCCATTTAGGCTCAAATTTACCGTCGATTTTGCGCTTAAGAATGTACTGTATGGTCGAATGCTTTGGACATCCTGTTGATGAACTTAGATTTTCTTGAGCTTAGCTAACGTCGTGGCGTATCAAACTCTTCCATCCGTAGACGATCATTTTCATCTTGGGTAAGATTTGGTTGAATGGCTACTGGAGGCGAGTTTCAACTTTGAGTAGTAGAGCGCTTGACCTCAACAGTCTGAGAGGATAGATTTTGTAGGAATCATGTAAGTGATGCGGTAAGCCCATAACGCTTCCACAAGCTCGGTATGTCATCACTTTTATTTCTTGTGAGAATTTTTCTAAGTAATTTAACTAGTGTTTTATTGAAAGCCTTAGCCAAGCTATTTGCCCTCGGATTATAAATTGACGAATATCGTCAATCAATCTTATATCGATCAACAAATCTATAAACTTTAATGCTTTTGAAGGCTGACCCATTATCTGAAATGATTCAATGTGGTACACCAAATCTATAGAAAATATTGTGAGTGAAGAAATTGGTCATATGTTCAGCTGTGACTTCTTTGAATGGAGAGGCTTCAGCCCACTTGAAGAAATAATCGGTGGAGATGATGATCATGATGATGATGGTGGATCAATCTCCATTACAATCCCAACAGATCTTGTCATTGGGTGCATTTAAAGGTTGATGAATTATATTCGTGGATGCACTTATGGCATCTCTTGGCATGATCGATACAATCTTTTACCATAGACAGCCAGTAATATCCATCTTTTAATTTTGAAAGCTATTTTGAGACCTGATTGATGTGCGCCACCAAAGTCCTTGATGAATTTCAATTACTTTGTTGGCTTCTTCTATTCTCAAACATCATAGCCACATCTGCTCGAAGGATCTACGATAAAGAGTATTGTCAACATAAGCATATAATCGAAGCATTTTCTCAAGTCGTGCAGCTATCGACTTATTGCTTGGAAATTTGCCTTTCTTGAAGTAGTCGACGAAGGGTTGTCTCCAATCTTCCTTCTCTTCTACTGTAAGGATTTCATTTTGTGGTTTTGGCGCTTCCTCAAGTTAAGGCCTTTCTTCTTGAATGACCTGAGGCTTGTCCTGTTGACTTTGAGAAGCAATTTGTAAGAGAGTATGAGGAGCAATGTGAGCTGCATCATGTTGATTTGCATTTGATGACCCCTCTTCCAGCGGGGATTTTAGATTTGTTGGCTCCAGGACTCGATGAGTGTAAACACTAATTAGTATGTAGTCGTCATCGTCCATACTCGTCATTTCTTTAGCTAATTTAGCTAAACAGTCTGTTTTGCTATTCTTAGCTCGAAAGACTCGAGTCATAATGACATTTGGAATTTGCTTTATAAGCTCGAGAACTCGTTTGTGGTAGTAAGCCAATTTAAGTTTGTTGGTTTTGTAAAGGCCCAACATTTGATTAATAACGAGTTGAGAATCACCATAAACTTCCTACGGACTCCATGAAAATGGCTTCCTCTCCACCTGCGCTTCATATTCTACTTCATTGTTGGTTGTGGTTGAGTTAATTTATAAGAGTATCTCTTATGCACCGGGTGATTATAATGAACGATCGCTCGAGCCTTTGGGAGATTTGAGGGTTGAGTGTATTTGATAAACGAAGCTCTATCAAAATACAATTCTCACATTTGCTGCTTTTCTTTCTCATATATATGCATGATCAACTCATCAGGAAGATCATTATTAAGCGATGAATCTGGCGGGATGAATGTACGAAAATCTAGAATTTGCCCCTTCACCGCTTTACGGGAACATATGTAATATCTTAGTAAGAAACATCATGTCAGCGACTATCGATGTTAGTCATCAAGAACTTCAATGGATCGATCCTTGAGATGAGTAATTTTATGAGATAGCATATAATGGCGTTGCTTTTGGCGGCAAAATTAATCAATGCTTATCAATTGGAAAATAAGCGTGTTTCCTCTATTAGTCTCCATTAATATAGTCTGAAGCGTTCTCCTTCTTCTTTTCATTATGTTGCACAAGCGACTTCAGAGTCTTCTGTACAAGATGAGAGCTTTCACGGGATTGCGAGAATAGATGGATTGAATATTCTCTTGTGAAGGCCTCGACATTCTTCATCACATTTAAAAGAAATCATTCTTCATTAATTTTGCAAGGGTTAACTCGACGACATACTTGATTTTGTTGGGATCGATTTCAATCCCTGCGGCCAACATATCAAGGAACTTCCCCGAGGAGACTTTAAAGGCCCACTTGAGAGGATTCATCTTGAGATCATACTTTCTAATTCTTTCAAAAACGATCCTTAAGTCACTGAGGTGATCTTTGCGATCTATACTCTTAACAACGAGATCATCAACATAGTACTTTTGATGAATTTCGTCAAGATGCTTAGCCCTTTGATGCGTAGCAGATTCTTCAGAAGGGCATGACGTGTAGTAATATATGCCAATTGGTGTCCTGAATGAGGTATGTTTCTCATCTCATAAACCATTTTAATTTGATTGTATCTTGACGATCCGTCCATAAATGAGAACATGTCGTGGTTTGAAGTATTATCCACTAACAATTCTGATACAGGGAGCGAAAAGTCATCTTTTGGGCATGTTTTGTTTATGTCCACGAAGTCGTCTGATCTGAATCGACCATTCTTTTCTTTCTTGGGGACAATATTAGCTATCCAGCATATTTTTCTTCGAATGAAACCGCTTCAATGATGGTTTCGCAAACCACCTCTTCAATCTCGTCATTCACTAGAGGCTGCTTGGGTGTTGCATCTAGTTTAATTGCTAATTTGTGAGCCATTCGGGATAAGCACGGCATTTGATATGTCCAAGCAATAAGTCACAATTCAAGCAAAGTTTTAATTCTCCACTTTATTTTGAGTAGCGATAAGCGTTAGCGAGGATCTCCTCGGTTCTAGTAATTTCTTTAAGTTCATCCATAGTAGCCCACCATCTTCAAGCTCTTGAGTCTTTGGTCGACTACTACTTCTTATTTGTAAGGTAACTTAAAATGTCATTCTCATTTTCATTATCACTCTTAATTTTTATTTATGTTATAGCATAACAGGTGTATTCTTGTAGACCATTGTCTTGGATGAACCCAAGGTCTTTGGTGGTGTGTTTGTTTCTTCTACCAATAGTCTGAGAGCCTTTTGAGTACCACATCATCAAAGAGCTTAGTCTTTTTTGCTTACTTGGATGGGACCTACGCATTAGATTTTGCATCTTTGAAGAATAATATTTTGGTATCATTGTGGGCACAGCTTATTCCTCTTCAAATAACTGCATTACCCAATCAGGATCTTCTCCTTGACATCCTTCGGATTTAAAAACAGGCTTCCTGACCCATATTTTCCAGGGAGAGGAGGTACATAGAAGATCACCAGTTCCTCAACTTCGTGAGATTCTCAAGGGGTGATTTCTTTGAAATGTTGAGGTTGAACGGGAGTGACTACGAGTGTAGTCTCCACTGCCAATGGATCTATGATTGTTTTAAAGTAGGTGCATTGCACCTTGCCTTCAAAAGCATATTCAAACTCATAGTCCGAGTCAAAATAATCTTCTTCAATCAATGCTTTACTTGAAGATCCATATGGACCTTTGGATTTGGAAGGAACACATTCCTCTTCTTCTTCAGTATCACTGCCTAAATGAGGGATAATGCTACTTATTTTAGACTTATTCTTGATATCCTTAGAGATATTTGAAACAATCTCTTTTCATTTATTTGTTTTAATTTCTCCCTTCTTAACTTGTATTTTTATGGATTTTGAAGTAGATGCGGTGTTTGCTAGTTGTTTTGTTAGCCTTGATTCCTTCGGAAGAAAATAACTAACATCTTGATATATCTTCATTTCATGCACCGCAAAAGGTTGTATGTCGCCCACAATCTTGCATTCTTCCCCGTCCTTTGTATATTTCATACATTGATGCAATATAGACGAGACAATATCATACTCATGAAGCCATGATCAACCAGAAGAGCTCTGAATGAAGTATCTGTATCGATCACATGAAATTTAACTTCTGGGTAGAGATCTCCGAGTTTAAGAGGGAGGACAAATGACCCAATAGTTTTTTGTCCCTTCTCATTGAAACTTTAAACTAAGACTTTATCTCTTCCCAGATGTTGTACATCTAGAGATAGCCACCTGAAGGTCTTCAGTTCATAAGATTCACGGAGGAACCGGGATCAATTAAGATCCGCGGTATCATAACTTCATCACTTTCAGCTGTAACATACCGAGGATGGTTGTGCTCTGCAGTTCCAAGTATAAGATCTTCTTCTGAAAACGTAATAGTTGGAGGATCTTGAACGTGCAAGGTCTCCGTTAAACAGCACTCAGCAAAATATACTTCGAATTTCTCCGGCTCTTTGAGAGCTTCAATTAAGGTATTGAGATCTTAACATCGAAGTGTTTATTGCTTATTGGCTGGCCGAATTTTCTTAAGTGGGATAGAATATTATAATCGATCCATTTATTTGGTGAATGTTTCTTATTTGAATCATTAGGGATGACTTTTTCATTGATTTCAATTTCTTTTCCTTTGTCTTTATTTATCAGCTCTTTCCTCTATTGAGATGGTAGCACTCGACCACTTCTGTTGCACTTCTTCCTAGCATTTGAATCTTGAGATGACTCGATTACTAGCATCCGCCTCGTCCCAATGATATTCAAAATCACTGTCCAATTTTACATTCTTTATGTTTGTCAACATGACGGACTCTGATTCATCTTCATTTAGGAAAAAGAGTTCCTCTAAGCTGTTATCAGCTTCATGCACCACCAAGCAAGACTCAGTGGGAAGTTCTTCATCTTCTTCCCCCTTTTGATCGAAGATTAGTAATGAAATCGACAAGTGTGATGGGTGTCTTCTTTGGTATGTAATCATCCATATTATTGATGATCATTTATGTTAATATGTGACCATTCATGGTATTGATGTTACAATCTTTTTCTTTTTCTTTGATTTATTCTTTCGCTTGGCAGACTTTTTGGCCTTCCCTTGCAGTATTTAGCTAGGCTGTTTTTCATGAGATGAACTAGCATTTCCATAACTTGGGTTTTCTTTCAACTCAAGTATGAGCTCAAGTGTTGATTTCCACTGAATACCTGGAACGCCTTCGAATCGTTTCAACATCTTTACAATCTTTTTAGAAACTACAACTTATCATCCTTCATCATCAACCAATTTCTCCTTACTTTTATCTTTGCTTGATGGCACTGGAGATGAGGTAATTACCTTTGTGGATTCTTTCTTCGAACGCACCAATACATTATTCGATAGTGTGAATTCTCCATTTATATTTTAAATTTCGATCTTTGGATATGTAGTTTTCAATAAGATGATTGAGTGCAGATGGTATGGACAATAGTTAGGATTATCGACATCAGCCTCTTGGATCTTTTACACCTAGTTGGAGGCTGCTTTGAGTAAATGCTTGAATATTTTAGCCACACTTTCCTCTTAAAAGAATACTCTTTATTGACTTTTTTCGGTTGGGGTTGAGTCATTCACTCCTTTTGTTTGCTTTGGTCGTTGTTGGCGACCTCGAATCATTATCTCCAAATATGAGCTTGGGTTGTAGAGCAGGATTGAATGACTGCTTTGATCTTTCTTGGTAAACAGGTAGTCTTTCTTTATCTACATTATAAACTAACTGTTTGCCTATATCTCTCTTGAAGGAAGTGAAATGTGTTTCACCCTTCTTGGGATCTGGAGCTTTTCCTCTTTTGGATTTATCTTGGTGGCTATCAGAGCGTGATAAATTTAATTTCTCGAATTTAGTCACCCTATCAAGCAGCTCTTGAAATGTGGTAATTGAAGACATGCAAAGATAAGGCGTCATCTTGTCACCGATATTGTTCATAAGTAATTGAATTACATGTTCTTTTTCTAGTTGTTGTTGTTCATATTTCATATTCTCCGTGTGATATATCTTGATTCATCTTTCTTTCTTTTCTCAAGATCGTGATAGTTATTGCTTGGCTGCTTGTGAACCTTTTAATAAACATGGTCTCCAGTTCGGCAAAAGTCTTGACTAAGTCATTTGGCAACGCTTACCATTCAAAAGCAATCATTACTACTGATGAATTGGCGGAACAATAACGCATCATTACCCCCTGTGTTACCACAGGATGCTTTGAACTGGGCTAGATGCTGCTTGGGATTGCTTTTGAATGATAGATTAAACTTCGGCATTGAGAATCTCTTTGGGTATGGAATTTGATCATACTTAGTGGGATACGGATGACCCTTGCTCACCATTTTTTTGTTTGTTCCGCAGCTATAACAGTTTTGATCTTCTCATTCAAGATAATATCAAGTTGAGAGGCTTCATGGCTTCAGATATGCTTTGTACATTTTGAGAAGCAAGTTGTCGAGCTAACTCGTTCACTTCAACCCTCGCTTCGGACTCAATTTGCACTCTCGAAGCATGTGAGATTATTCTTGGAGGATTGTGGTGCATTGCTAGAGGCTTGATGATATTTGGAGGGCAGGTGTTGCCCCGATATTCTTTCTTGCATCAACGCATCATCATTTTATCATTTTTAGGTTCAAGGCGATTTTTTATCTTTGGCTTTCATCTAGTGCTGGATTTGCCTCTGCGCCTCTACCAAAGTGATTATATCTGCGAATGTGGGATTTTCTGCCATTTCTCCTTCTTGTTCCTCTCTAGAAGAATCAGAGGATGCTTCCTCTATTTGAGTGACTGGTGCCTCAAAATAAATTAATCTTTTAAATACAAAGGCCCTCTTTTGAAGAACCTGAGTAGCAGTAGTGGCCATTCCAATTATCCTCCTCCATTGCTTGGGTGTGTACAATATGCGATGCTCGTGGAGGATTATTTGTGCGTGATGGCTGAAATCTACACTATCAAATTGAATAGCCCAACATCCCGATTGATTACAGTAGTGACGGATATTGACTCATGACCAACAGATGATAAACGCGGTGTCAAGATCCAACGATATACAGAACAAACAGATAAGTCATAAAAATATGATCGATTTAAATTTAATTTCATTGATAATTGATTTTAAATATCAATTTTATCATGTTCCACTTACTACAAATTTTAAATTGACAAAGATAAAAGAGAAACATATCCCCAAATGTAATCACCGAAATCTATGGACTCAAAATTCGCCAACCTCGACAATTATTGAATCAAGAGAGTGTGATTTGAAGTGTCGATGTCTTCGTACGGATGGAATAGTAGATAAGACACCAGAGATTTCACCTCATTTTGTGAGGACTTTAGATCTGGTTCTAGTTTCCTATAAGCCCTATAATTAATTACCCTCTCGATAAGTGAGAGAATTTTCGATTAAGGTCACGTTATATCGCTTAACGACAAGATAGCGTAAGAAGAAGATATGGAGTTTCAAAATAAATTCATCATTTCAACTTAAACCGGATGGGATGATGACGCGATCTAGATATTCGGGCCATCCCGCGCCTCGATCCCTAATCTATTTAGTCAAAGGAGTTAGTCAACCCAACCTGATAGAAGGATCCTTATCAACAACACGGGTTACATCGTCCAAGAAATCTTTATAAACCTGGGTGGTGTTTGTCTAAGAAGACAATCTTAAATCTACCTTAGCTAACAGAGGTTGTTTGCCCTATCAAATATACCCTATGATTCAAAACTCAAATGGCGAGCCAGTGAGTATATAAAGCACGGTCACATCGTAATATAATGGAGCTCGACTGGCCAAATCACCCGATCATGGACTCAGAATCGCTATCATGGAACCTCGCCGCACGCAAATGACACGGGTGACATCCTTACAAGCAAGAGATTGATTGAGAGAAACATACAGAACACTGATTGAGACACTCTTTTGTTAGCTAGAGTTTTCTTAATTTGTCACCCCTGACAAACATTTGCAAAAGGTTGATAGATTGAGTTTTGACTTTTTAATGATAGAATTTCATTTAGTTAGCTTCTACTTAAAATTGATTCACTAATATGTTTAAGACTTTATCATGCCAACTCTATTTAACTGCTAACAGAGGATTAAATCTACTATCACCTTTGATAATTGGCCGGATATTTTACCGATTTGAAATTTTTATAATATTTTAGGTTTTGTTAATCCGACCCGCCCCAAGACTAAACCGAAGAACCAAATACAAAGATACTGCATAATCAATCTAAACATTCAACATATTATCGGGGCCCATGCGAGTGTATTTAAGACTTTATGTAGTGTGTATTTCTTAATTATGAGATTGATTTCAGATTTTCATTGTGAGTTGTGGCCACCGCATTTAGAATGCAAAGAAAAGTGAAATACAGAACGAATACTTTATTGTTTGTTTTATGTTGTTGTGTAAAGAGTAAATACATAAACTATTTTTTTCTCGTTTTGGATGGATATAAAGTCCACATAAAGCGTACCGTCCAGATGACGATTGGAGAGTAGATGCATTAGATTTTCCTTACAAGAAAAGAGGTAGACCTAAAAGACTTGGTTAAGATGTATAAAAATGATCTTGATACCGAATTAAATGAGAATTTGACACATAATGCACACAACGGAGGATTCATGTAAATTGACCCCACCCAAGGGATTAAGGCTTGTTGTTGTTGGTTGTTGATTTGGATGGATATAAAATAAATATTCAGATAATACTTTTATTATATGTAAATTAATTATAGAATTTATTCACTAATTAACATATTCAATTAAAAAATAAATATATATTAAAATATAAATAAATTATAAATAAAATTTTTTTTCTTGACTAAAAAATAAATAAAATCAAATACATTTATAATGTATTTCGAATATTTAATTATTAGTAATTAATTTACAAATTTTCTAAGATATTAATTATTAGTATTATAAATAAATAAAATTTGAATATTATCATTTTATATTAACATAATGACCCAAATTTAATATATATACATATATATATATATATATATATATATATATATATATAATTTTATTACTATTAAACAAATATATATAATTTTATCTTATATAAAATCAAATATATATATATATATATATATATATATATATATATATATATATATATTACTATATTATGATTAATTTTACTATAATTACTATATATATAATTAATTTTATTACTATAATTAATTTTATTATATATATTACTATATTATGATTAATTTTACTATATATATTACTATAATTAATTTTATTACTATATATTACTATATATATTAATATATACAAATTTTATTACTATATTATGATTTATTACTATATAAAATCAAATATATATATATATAATTTTATTATTATATATATAATTTTATTATTATATATATAATTTTATTACTATATATAATTTTATTACTATATATATATATAATTTTATTATTAAATACCTAAAAAAGCAAAATCAAAAAAACAAATTGTTTGGCCAAAACTAAAAAAGTAAAAGTAAATTAGAATATAAAAGGCAAATTAAAAAAGAAACTTCCTCCTCCGCTCACAGGACTCCAAATACGCCGCTTTTGATGAAGTCACGCATAGCTATCGTGATTTGGGTTTACCTCAAAAAATTACATCAGATTTATTTTACTTCCATCCAAACAACAAAAAAGAAAAAAAACATGTAAACTAATTACAGTGCATTCACTTTACTTGCAATCAAACAAATTTCCTTAATTTAAACTTGTCAAAACTTTTGCATTAAAAATTTGACCAAATCTCTACGCCTAACATGCAGTGTTTATAGGTTAACTAATTTTATCTAATTAATGAAATCATTGATTTTGAAAATCATAATTAAAATAAAATTCTTTACTTTTTGATTGAAAAAAGCCCTATGATTTTTGTAGATTTTGATTTAAGATCGCTTTACGCCTACTGTACAAAGAATCGATCGTAAAAAAGGTATTTTGATTTAGATTGTATTTTAAAACATTACTTGCACATAGTTTACTTGTTGAGTTTTTATAATTCTGCCAACTTAATTATGTTCAATTTACATCACTTTTGATAAACTATGTCGATTTCAGTGTTTATCGCTTTAGCCATACTCATGCTTATTAGCCAGCATAGTAATCACCTTTATATTCGTATAAGAGTTATTAAATCCAATTTGAATTCATCCTTAACTCCATATCAAATTTTATAGACTTTAAGTTTATTGCAAGTTTATTATGAGTTTGATATTAATCTCCGCAAATTCTAATTAAAGCTTGTTTAATTTTGAAGAATTTACAAGAAAAAAGAACTCACTCATTACTTCATCAAATCCCTCTAAATAAAGCTAAGAGATAAGGCTTGCTTGAGTTTAGAGTACTCAAGAAAGAGGGGGAAAGATTTAATTCGCACTTCGGGAAGGTTTTCAATTTGCTTAAATAGATTTTGTAAATGATTTTCCTCTTCTTTTTTTTTTTTTACTTTTATGTTTGTTGTATGTCATTTTACTTTCCCTTTTTTTTTCTTATTTGACACTTTTAGTTCAAATTTAGTTGTAGGTTTCCTTACTTAGCATTCTTAAGCCAACCAGTAAAGTTTACTCTCCCATTTTTCCTAAGTCAAAAGATTTGACGCAATTTTGGCAGCCTCCCGACGTCATCCCCGTGTAGGGGGCTACATCGAGTGTTTTGCTTTCAGACGCTCTCACATAATGGTGTCTTCATGACACCACGTTCTTCACATCTCGTCGCGCTCTCATGAGCATGACGAGACCTTCAAACCTGAAAGAAAATATACAATGCAATATATATTCATTCCCCCTTTTTTCTTCTAAGTCTATAAATTAGACAATTTCGACAAAGATTGCCTAGGGATCGACATCTAATGTGAGGCTTACTGACGCTCTCATGAGATAGCAAAGGTCTATTGACACGCACCGATTTTTCATCTTGTCACGCCACGACACGCCTTCAAACCTACAAAGAAACACAAATATGTATATATATCCACATTCACACATTCCACATGTTATGACTCATTTTTCTCACAGACCGGGAGGAAACTAATCAGATACCAAACCAAGAGAACCCACCTCATGACGTTTTCTCCTGCTATGGCTTAAAAAGAAAGGTCGGAAGGAAATGGATACGAAAAGAAAGAAGAACCCGACGACGACGATGTTGTTGATTTCCGCTTGCAAGGGAAGAAAGAGGGTTGTCAGTAGGTGGAAACGGAAACCTAAAGAAGAACCTCCTCACGACAAAGTGATTCGATTTCATTGCAAGAGAAGAAAGGGGTTGTTTTTTAGGGTAATGGAAACAGAAACCTAAAGAAGGAAGAACCCTCATAACAAGCTGTTTCCTCGACTCACATTGCAGGGAAGAAAGAGGGGTCACATAGGAGCAATGGAAACGTCGAACTAAAGAAGAAACATCTCATAACAATACTGTCCTCGCTTGTTTGCGAAGAAAGAGGGCCGCTTGCGGGTAGTGAAAACGATCAACCTAAAGAAAAACCCGCCATGACCTGCAGTTTCTGATTGTTTGCAAGGGAAAGAAAGAGGATTCATCATGAACTTGATGGGATCATAACAGCTTGCAGTCTTGCAGATTTTAAAGCTCTGGTACTTCCTTTCATGACTAATGGTAGCTTGGAGAGCCATTTGTACCTGTAAGAGCAGAACTCAGGATTCTCACAGCTGAGCTTGATGGAGTGTGTAAGTATCTGCAGTGATGTTGCTGTTGGTATGGCGTATTTGCACCACCATTCTCTAGTTCAGGTCATTCATTGTGATTTGAAGCCAAGTAATATTCTTCTCAATGATGACATGACTGCTCGTGTATCGGATTTTGGAATTTCTAGACTAGTAATGAGAGTTGCAGAAGGGAATTCACTTGACGATATCACAACAAATTCGACAGCAAACCTGCTCTGTGGATCAATTGGGTACGTTGTTCCTGGTAAGACTTCTCCCCAAAAGTACGGATATGGAAGAAGTGCAACAAAAAAGGGATGTTTACAGCTTTGGCGTTCTTGTGCTTGAAATTGTCACAAGGAAGAGACCAACTGATGACATTTTCATGGAAGGCTTAACCCAAGAAATAAGAAAAATGTGGGAAGCTGCAATCATGGAGATGATTGAACTAGGGCTTCTTTGCACGCAAGAGAACCCTTCAATGAGGCCAACAATGATTGATGTTGCAGATGATTTGGAAAGGCTTAAAAGATATTTAGGAGGTGATAGTACTTCCGCATTCACATCATCTCATGGGATATCTTCATCAACAGTTGCAAGAGAACAGTACCGGTAAACTTCAATCTTGTTCAGTTACACAAGCCAGCAGCTTTGAGGAGACCAAACGGGAGAGGGAAATCGGAATGAAGAGAGGGAGTACCCGTTTGCTATTTTAAATGAAATAAGCAGTTCCCTGATCATGCCACCAGGAACATTTCCAAGCTGTGGATCCGATTCAAGCTTAAACAAGTTCTCAATCAGCTCCTGACGATGCGCCTAAGCACAAACCAGCCCAGCATATTTGGATATCTCCGGCCAGTCCTGAGAAGCAACAACAGCAGCAATTAAAGGGCTGGAATACTCGCCAGCTTAAGGATGAGTCACATCTGCACCAAATATAATTGTGGGCCTGTCAGTGACCAATGGTATGCGTCTAGATATAGCATCGACAAGCATAGTGTTCCTTCCTCCAACCCGAGTTCAGTCTCGCATATGCGCTTTAGATCCCTGTAAAGAGAACTATTGTTGTTAGGCAATATTACAATGAGTAAATCCAGCTCTTTGTGCTGCTGACGCAGGATGCTCATAGCATCATGATGGTGTGCTTTCAATGCTCTTTCAACTTGATCAGGCCGTGCAGATGATGGTGGAATTACATGCTCCAAGGCAAATTCCATTCCATAAGTCTGACACAACTGAGCAAGCTCGTGACAGAACCTACGAGTAACACTATCCTATATATTACGAACAAAATTGATGCAAGTCCAGTTGTTGACTCTCCCTCCATTTACCATTTTCTTATTCATCATATTCCATTGGCCTGTTATTGGCAAACAATCCTTCTCCTTAGCAGTATCATTGTATTTAAGCAAGGGCGGAGGCAGAATACATGCTTCAATTGAAGCAAGTTCATTACTGATTTTAATTCCAAACTCCTTAGCATATGGATCCAAATGATATTTATTAAGTTGAACCGTCTGGACAATATCACGCTCACACTCATGTGCACGGAGGCAGGTTGCCTTTAAAAGAGCACTTATTTGTTTTTGATTCAACCTCTTAGAACACCTTTGTCCTTTGGCAATCTTACAAACCTCCATGGGAAGGTAGTTTGGCCTCCGTTGATTGCCAACTTGGAGACAAGGCCAATCTGTATGCTGGATTGTAAAACCATAAGTCTCTTGAAAATATTGCACCACTGACTTCTTCGTACCTCTCTCATCCACGGGAAAAGTCAGTTTTCTTGTTGTCTGTGATGTTAAAGAAGCTATACCATATTTTTTACGCATGTTGCCACAATTTGTAACCTCTACTTTCACACCTTTTCGAGCCTTCTTGATCCGTTTGCTTGAGGGAACGGTTGGCCAGCCCAGGCGGAGAAGTTGCCATTCGAACCACGCTGGAGAGGAGAGACGAGTGGAGGGTTATTAGAAGGAAATTTTTTTTCTTTTTTTCTTCAAATGTAATCCACCCGCTGACCAATGGGTTGATATATATGTTGATTCTTTATTTAATGCAATCCAAAATTTCGAATCGAGGGTCATTTGTTCAAGTCGATGATCAATCGAAATAATTTCAAATTCTGTTACATTCCGCCGATCACGCATTCGACTCACCACGATTGATATTGCTTCGACGACGAATCAATTTCACGAACGGTGCCATGGTTATTTGATATAATATCGACGACTCGGCGCCATCATCGATCAAAGCCATAATTTTTGACCGATGCGTGAATGGATGTTAAAGCGCTTCCCTTTCGATTTCCATGGTTGGCCTATTTCATATATCATTGATAATCAATTGATAAATTATCATTAGATTATGCAATATTTATATCTTGACCAATTCGACCAACGCCGATTGTTCATTTATCGGAGGTCATTTTGAATATTTACTTGACGCCCAATGCATTTTGAACTCGATTTGACCGCCACTTTTGAAGTTCATTGAATTTGACTTGTAGGCTTGACTCGACTTATGACACATATGTGGAGATCAACAATAATCTTTTGAATATAGTAGGACTCCACTTCCTTTCAAAATTCAACGCGATATTTATAATCCTCTAAACCTTGTCAACTCTAACTTGAGCGTAGAAGATCGGGTTTGGGACTTTTCTCTTGTGAGTTTGAACTTGAGAAATATCAATAGATTTATCATTTGTCGTTTTATGACATAATTAACTTCTCAGATTTTATTAAATTGAAATTATTATAATATCATCGGATTTTGTTGTTAACAACTGGTCCAAGACCAACGATATGTAGTATCTGTTTCTTTCATTTTTTTGTGCATGACCTGCATATCTTTCTAGATACTTGCTCTAATGAATACTTCAACATACATACAGGTATCTGTTCTTAAAATATTATATGGACATTTAGATGTCTAAGATAAAGTAGTTATGTTTGATATGACTTATGTATCAAAATGCAAGTGCAAGTTTTTATATGAATTTTTAAATTTTGTTAACTCGGACCCGGTCCTAAGACCAAACCGGGAAGTGTAGTATCTCTTCATTTTTTTTATATCTAACTTGCATATTTTCCCAAATATCTGAACACTTCAACACACATATAAGTATATGTTCTTTTAAAATGTCGTATAGATATTAAGATGTCTAAGTTGAAGTGTAGATGTCAAATTGCAAATTTTGATTTTTGATATGATATTTTTGAGTTTTGTTAACTTGGACCCGGTCCTAAGACCAAACCAGGATATGTAGTTATCTGTTCTTTCACTTTGCATTTAAGTTGCATATTTCTCCTAAATGTTTAATCTAGTAGACATTTCAACATACATATAGGTATCTGTTTTTTTTAAATTTTGTATGGATATTTCAATGCCTAAGTTGAAATGACTATGTTTAATATGACATGTCATTTTTAATACATATTATAAAAACAAGTAATAATCTATTCTTGATCAAGCATGTATCTGTTCTTGAATTCAACATTCCCAAATGAAAACCAAATGAGTATATGTTCTAGATGATCAAGCATGTATCTGTTCGAAAGAAGTAAGATATCTACTTTCATATCAAGTGAACATTTGTTCTTTAATGATATGAATTTAAACCCTCTCGACTTATCATGAATCAAATATATGTATCTTTATAGGATATACGTTTAACCTTTTAAAACATCGAAAGTATATGAAGGGAAATTTGAGAAAAGGTTATGAATCACGCGTAAGTTTGCACATCACATCCAAACTCCTTTATGCATATTAGAATTTCGATGGATAGAGATCAATTCAAATGTAGACTTGTATATGAACTTTCATTCGATGCTTCTTTGAATTTGAAAGAGAGTTTCATACTTAATGAAGAGTCATTCTTGCTTTAAGACACTCTACACATATTTCTGAAAGTAAAGAATGATGATGCTAATGAAGCTACCTACTTACTTCCCATTTTTCATTCTCTCATTCTTTTAAAAAATAATCCATTAACATTTGGGCTTCATATAAAGTACGTCATTTTGGAGGATTATGTCCTATCTTATGCAAAGATATAAGTTTGACACTTGTTTATGAGTATAACATGAACATTTATTACGTAAAATGTCACTTTAACATTACCAATCAGCAACCTAAAAGGGACTTAGAATTGCATTAAACTTCTTTTCAAATTGCATTTGAAAAGCCTATTACCTCAAATATGAAGTCATTGACTTTTTCTTTCATTCTCTTCATTAGCTTATGATTGAGAAAAAAAATCTAAAACAAGAATGACTTCCTTATACAAGGTTAAATAAATCTAAAATTCTCTCTTAAATAAATATTGATTCTCATGATTGTAAATAACCAAGCCATAGGAGGAGGCAAAAATAAAGGGTAATCATGAGCTTACAACATTTAGTTCATGACAACATGACAATTTAAACATATGTTCATCCCATTAAGCATAATCTTTGTCATAATTTGCACAAGCCCATTTGTATAAACTCATTTATGATATTTTGTATAAGCCCATTTGTAATGTTTTGTACAAGCCCATCTTATCTTATTACTAAGCATGTGATTATGACATGATGGCTTCCCTTTTGTCTAAGTTGATGTGTTATGATAAGAACAAGCTTAAGTGTTGGGAATCTTTTCCTTTGAAGGGTAGATGAACTCTCTATTAGGAGACTTAGACTTGCAATAGATTTTGTAAGAAAAATGGGGAGAAGTTGGAAAGTAAAGTCTTCATGAGAGAAGGATTTTCTCTTATTTATAATGATTAACCCCTTAGCATGAGGCAAAAAAAAATGGAAATGAGACTTGTGTCATCCCATTAATTTCTATAATTTTTTTTATGCCATTAAAAAGAGAGAAAATCTTTATTTCTTCGTCATTTACATCTTAATGTCTCATAACATATGCATGGATTTAAGGGGAGATCTACACTTCTTAGTCATTCTCCTTAATGTCACATAACATGAGCATAGATCTAAGGAAGGACTTTACTTCTTTGTCTCTAAAGATGTCTTATTTTCAAATAACTCATTCGTATGAAGATATATAAAGAAAGTAAAGTTTAAATCATATCATGCATTATGTTTAGCATTTCATTTATCACCCATTCATATAGCATAATCACTTCTTGAAAAGAAATTTGAAACAAAAGTATTTGTCATATGATAAGATTCAAGTAACAATTGAAACCAAGCATGAGTGAGCGTATTGTAATCTATGGTATGATGAATGAATGAGCTAATGAACATATGCACATACTTTCCTTCTCAAGAACTTAGGCATTTATACATACTTTTTTTTTGTTTACCAAAATTTTCAACAGACTCATGACGTCATCCCCGCATATGGGGACTACTTCAGGAGACTGGTCCTTCCCATCACAAACAGAAAGGGGTGTCACGCAGACATAAAAATCGCTACCACCGCCAAAGGCATGGGTTAATACTGATAAGATTTCCTTGTCACGCGTTGAAACAACGCGAAAGCACTTATGTCATAAAAGAAATAATTTTCTCACGCTGGAACAACGGTAATTTATCACGATTTCACGCGTTGGAACAACGCGTGAGCAGCATATAACAGATTTTCCCGCCACGTAACAACGAATAGATTTATCACAAGTTTTTTCACGATTGGAACAATGTAAATTAATACACAAAATTTAACAAATTTACATTCACATGTGCATGAAATCAAAATACGTAAAACCCCTATATAGCATGATTTTATTACCATTTCACTGAATTTTGCATTTGAAATATTCAAATAGCAAGCTATAACATAAGCTTTTAATCACATGTGAACACCTTTCCATTCTTATCATTTTGAATATAAAGAAAGAAATACCTTTCTCAAAGCCCACAATATAGCAATTAAAGATCAAGAGATATGCATATATTTTATCTTTTCCTAACAGATAATCATAAAGAAACTTTGTATATGTCTCCAAAGATTTTCATAAATGCAAGAGATAAAAGATACAAATGTAAAGGAGACCAATATAAATCATGCTTTGCCTCATGATAGTTATTTGAAAGTAGTGTTTAACTTGCATAGAATGAAACAACTAACTTTATTTAATGAATATAAATCTGAATTTCAATCCAACAAAAATATTTGCTTGCATGATAACATGATTTAGCTAATACATTCCCTAGACATTGCCAAATGATAGAGAAGAGCCAAATAAAAATGGGAAAGATCTCATGGGAATCACAACCTCACTTTATCATTTCAAGCCAACATCAACATAGGATTAAACCCATGATAATAAAAATAAACTTGCTCTCTTTTCATTCTTCCGCAAATCAATAGAAAGAAACATGGCATTACATATCAATGACCAAATTGAGCTTTCAAGGATGACAACATATAAGCTAATGAAACTAGGATTTCATTATTACAACATACTTTCATAATTTAAGAGCAAGAAAAAGGCATAAAATAATATATCTTGCATGATTCCAGCCCTCAAATACTCATGGACAGCAAACATAGAATTGTTTTAATGCAAGATAGAGACTTGACAATTACTTGTGAGTAAAGTATGAACAAGCACTAGGCAAAATGCAACTTTAATGAAACTAACAGCAAAAATGAAAGCTTTAAACTTACACAAAATCACATTTCAGATTGTACTTCAAACGCTCATTGACTTAGTGATCACAAAAGAGAAAACAAGCACAATGTTCAAATAAGACCCAAAGTCAATGCTATTCAACCATAAAAAATGCAACCTTTGGCTTATACATATCTCAAAATTATTCATATTTCCCACTTCAACATTAGTTTAAATGTTGGAAATCGCATGATATAAATAATTAGAATGCGTAAGAAAGTTTAATTCGACTTCACCTCAAAGCAACGAGATAGTACTTTCAATCATTAAAAGCTTGCAAATCAAATATGACAATCTTAGGTTTCACATATGTGCATCCCCATTTCTCATTTTTACTTTAAAAGTCATTGATTTGAAACTAACTATGGCGATGAGAGCAAGTATGAAACCAAAGCCCCAATCCATTCTTGCTTCATATTCATTTGAAAGTGAGGATAGGTATTACACATTTAGGTTTCAATAATTTTCAACAAGGATCAGATTATGGATAATAATAAAAGCTTCTCCCAAAATGAAACCTTGTTATATTACTTGCCATAAATGAGAAGTTGGCTTAATATATGAATCTGAATGGAATTCAATTTATATCATATGAATCATAAAAGTAATCACATTGTATCATAAAGATGTTCACACTCGAACAAATTTCAACTTTCCTTTTGTTGAATAATAAAAAAAGCTTCATTTCTTTCATGGCCTTAATCTTCATTGCCCCTCCCTCTCTTTTTTTTATCAAATGGACTTGCTATTTGATAAAAATGGGAAAGAATTTAATTTGAATATTTGCTGGATGATTCAGTTCCTCCTTTGGTTGATTGGATGCGCTAGTAGCCAACTCTTCAGGGCTTTGATTGTCGTGTGCTATAGAGTTTTCCACCAGAAGTACTGAAGAATCTATGTTTAACTTGGGCAATGCATCTGATGCATCTGACTCAAATAGAATCCTCTCAATAGGCACCGATTTGAGCATTTTCTTAGCTTTCTCAGCTTTTATTGATGTTAAAAAAAAAACAGAGAAGGAAAAATAAGAACCAAGATTAATGAATGCAGTCACCATCTCAGATCCCATGAAAGAATGCAATAACACTGAGAAAGCTGCAAATGAAGAAAAGAAAAGAGGGTTGAGCTTGATCAGGAGAGAAAAGGACATAACAATAAATTTCAACAATCAAAAGCGATTATTAAATCCAGCATAAAATCTATATACTCATCACTTCCTTTTGATTGCACAATCCTGATAGACTTTAGGCAACACTACTTAACATAAGCAGGAAGAAACTTAGGGTTGAGCAGAAACAACTGGAACTTTGATTGCAAAGGGGAAGGAAGAGGAGCTGGGACTCGGTTGCTCAAGAGGGACGAGGACGCACAACTCGTTCAGATCTCGAGAGGGACAAGGAAACAAAAGGAGGAGGGTCGAGGAAGAGGATCAAGCGGAGATTTCTGCCGTCGGACAGACGGGGAAGAGGAATCGCATGAGAGCGAGAGGAGAGCTTTGGAGCAGCGAGGAAGAATAACATGTATCTTTGCCCTGGCAGCGTTTGGAATATTAAGGCCCCTTTTGATTAATTGCCTGGCGCGACCAATGGGTTTCAGGCGGATCTATTGGGTAAGTGGTAGGATTAGGATAAAGATTAGAGAGTATTAAGTGGTTAAACAGCCGCTAATCTTTTTAATTACAAATTAACATAATTTCGCATCAAAAATTTGTGAAATCATTTAGGTGTTAAAACCCAATATAGGTGTCACACGAAATGACTCTCATTAAGTCGGTCACGAGTTGTATGAGAATAGGATGGCTGATTAGGCCTTGGATTGCGGCGTTGACGTGTGATATTGCGGAACAAATTGAAATTTATATCAAACCAAATTCAATTCGTATATTGATTTCTTAATTAATTATCATAAAATTGATAACTTGTGAGAATCTTGAGTTTATCTGTAATCTGAGCATTAAAAGCGTCGGTGTTAAAATTTTGTCATGACCCAAAAAGCTTTTATAAACTTTCATATACTGCACATCCAATCAATAGCGGTAAACTTTCGTCGTCTTGCAGATTATCAACGGTATCGTATTAAAATTTAAACAGGTAGAATGAATAATCTTAAAGCAATTTCGAAGACAATCATTAGAAATAATCGTGCATGTACATTTGAATTTTGCAGGAAAGTAAGAGTGATAAATATGCTGCAAAATGTAACTCAACAATATTCTATAAAATAGTATTGTATAAATAATTTGTCATTTCATAAGAGTCGATTATTTATTCAGTTATTTAATGAAAGAAATTTCAGTTCTATATCAAATCCTTTCCCTAGAAATATTATTTATAATTGCATAGGTTTTAACTTTCATACATAAGGATCGTCGGCGACGTACTAAAATGAAGGTAAGCGGGGGAGAACAATCTGCTTACTATGACTGCGGTTAGTGCCAAGCGGCTCCAACCTCAATGTAGTCGGGGATCTAAGATGTTTAAAGGCGTCGTCGAACTTTTTTTTATCTGCGAATCCTATAACGTAGTCTTCTATCCTTGATTTTACATTCTGTTTTATCATCGTTTCATTTAGCGATTAATAATGCATATTTTAAAACATTTTCATATCGTGAATCGTATGATATTAAAGATTGCGCGAGTTAAAATCATGTAAATCGGTAATATATATTAGATCGTAATAAGTATTTGTATCTGCGTATCTTATGGCGGGAATATCTATATGTCATTCGCAATATTAATAAAAATGAATCGGTAGAACGTGGCATACATTAGGTATAGAAATTGAATTTAAATTAGCAATTATGTGTCCCTGATTATGATTAATGTGGTGATTGCTTCAGCAGTCACTTATAATTGAATAACTCTTACGAATACATGAAATTCATAAATAAATTTAACGTAGTAGTGTCCCAACTTAAACTTCATTCTTACGAAGTTGATTGTCCATATAATCTTTTCGTATTACAAAAGCCGACTCACGGCGCTCTTACAATCTGATATTATTTGATTAAATCAACATAATAAAGTTAACAAAAGCGTCAATCAAATCCCCATTCTAATTCACAATCAATATCGATCTGGTAGAAATGGAAACAAAAAATTACGCATACTCATGAAGCAATTATTCCACAGCAATTTCGGAACTTCCAATCACAATTTTCACAGGGCGTGGTTGAAGAAAATGGAATAGAAAGAAACTTAGCAAGTCAGAACTCCCAGGGCTTCCCTCTTCGGTCGGACTCGAGATTCGATCCCATGATTGGGACTCCGTCGTCTTACTCACGGGAGTAGTGGTTGAAAGCGACCGAAGAAGGGCGCGTGACACGAGGCGGCGGTTTAATCAGCCCGGCGGATTCCTGCGATCTTTCATGCGGTGCCAGACAATTCATGTCGGTGAGCGGAGGTTCAGTTCATGGCGAAAGAAAGAAAAGAAGGAATTAGAGCGGAGGAAATGAAATAAGGCTGGGTATACCTTCGATAGATCCACCAAACAGCGTCAAATTCCTTAATTCACCCATTCTGCCAAGGAAGTGGGTTTGATCTATAGTAACATTCTTCTGATAACATGATTAATTAGATTTTTTTTTTGAAAATTTTGGATATTACAATTTCCCCCTCTTAAAAAAAATTTCGTCCTCGAAATTTCTTCTCAATCATTTGAATAGGAAGAACTTCTGTCTCATCTCTTGCTCAGCCTCCCAAGTAGCTTTTGATTATGCGTACTTCCATTTAATTTTAACATGGGAAATTTGTCTTTTCTTAATTTTTTTATCAAATTTCAAAATCTTTTGGTCCGTCGTAAAATGAATCGGTTGTATTTTAAACTTTGTGTATGGAATCTTACGCTTTGAATCTATGATCCATTTTCAACATTGAAATGTGAAGACGTTGTGAATATCATTGTCAATGGGTAAGGCAAACTATACCATGCCGAATCCTTTATGATTTCAAAGGTCACAGGGCTGATTTACCTCCATGACCAAATCTACTAACTTTTCATGGACTTTCAAGAATACAAATTCTCCAACTTGAAATTCTATCGGTGCTTTAAGTCGTAATACTTACCGGCGATCGAGCGACTTTCAATCTATCTCGATTAATCGATTTTCTAGTTTGATCAACCAACTCACGGACTGCAGTCTTTCTCCCGACCAACGATGGAGTTCACACTTTCGACCATACATGCTTAATCGTCGAATACTAGATTGGTATTATTTGTAAGAGCTCGATCGTAGGAATATGATCTTCAGGTTACTTCAAAATCTAAAACACATAGCAAACAAATCTTAGGACTTGAATTACTCTTTTCGATTGTCATGATTCGAGGATGAAAAGGCACTTAAGTGTAAGCGTGTGCCCAAAACTGCAATTTCTTAATGGAGTAAATCTGTCTAAATGATCACTTTTGGAACCATGAAGTCGTACAATTTCTTTAACATATAATCTGACAATTTATCAAATGCATGCGTTTAAGTAAGAAATGAAATTTGAATTCTATCCGCAACCCAAATCTTATCACGCGCACGGATAGAAATCTCATAAATCGAATTTCAATTTCTTTCTTATAGGTAATGATTGTAGCAATCCGAAGTCTTTGATGCTTTCGGCTTTAATAATCTAACAAGTTTGACATTTAGACATATTCAATGTTATGTCTTTTCGTCCAAATCTTTGCTTTTAAATCTTTATACATTTTAGAAACTGGATGAATAGTATATCCTTTCAGCCTCTTGTAAAATTTCTCTGATTCAACATCACTGCGTAATTGTGAATTCTTTGAATAACACCTCTGCGTCTAGATTATTTTCTTAGTTTGGATTTGTTGATGAATTTTTTATATCCACGATCCGTTTACCTTTGATTACATCAAATAAAGTTGATTATCGATAATTGATATAAATGTCAGGTATCGTTGAATCTTAACTTTTATGTAGGCATCTAGTTTTGTATCAACTTTTGAGTAATAATCCAGGCACATTTCATGGACTTGCGGCTTAATGCATCACCACATTAACTTTTCAGGACAATCTTAAATATTTAAATCATAATCTTTAATAAACTCGAGTCATCTTTTTTTATCTTAGATTGATTCTTTTATGTAAAGATATCTTAAACTCGATGATCGGTAAAATATCCATTTCACTCGTGAGTAATGTCTCCAAATTTTAAAAGCAGTATTTGCTTAGATCATGGGGGATAATTTCTTTGAGGTTTTAATTGTCTCAGCGATTCTCTTATTACGCGTTAAAAGCCTTTAAAGATGCATCTAAATATTTGAAATCCTTGGTCCGCGATGGAAATTAAAAGCGGTGCGGTGGTCAAATACTTTTCAATTCTTGAAAACTCGCTCACATTTATTTTGAAATCGACATCCTTTCTCATTAGATAGAGGCATTGCGATATGAGAAAATCTCTGACAAAACTGCTAATAAGCAAACTGAAACTTGTAACATTCTTTGGTGCAGATCATTCTAAAATTGCTTTTACTTTTAGGATCAATGAAACTCCTTCGTGATAATATGGTGAGAAATATTATCGTCCAAAACTCACATTTTGAAAATTTGGCATACTGATTGATTACGTACTTCTAAAACAATCTTTAGATGATTTGCATCTTCATGTTTAGAATAAATGAGAATATCATCAATAAAGATGATAACAGTCTACCGAGGGTTTGAAAATCGATTCATTAAATTATAAACTGCGGGAGTAGTTAGAAAAGGGCGTATGAAATTCATAATGTCCATACCAGTTCCAATTTATTTTAAAATATCGGCATCTTTAAAACGATGATATTGGATCTCATCTCGGAAAATCTGATGCTTCTTTTGATCAAATAAATCATCACTGATAGTGGATCTTGTTCTTGTTACTTTATTTAACTCCTTAATGTCATAGACTCATCCTTTTCTTAACAAATAAGCACTCACGGTGAGTTGTTGGGCAATAAATCCTTTGTCAGTCAATTCGCAGTGACACTTCAATTCATGCATTCATAGCCATCAAGAAGATTTATGTATAGCGGTTATGCGGTGAAATATCGATCAAACTCCACTCGTTTTGGTGGCAACCGATAATTCCTTGGGAAACACATCGAAATTAATAAAGGAATGTTTTTTAACTCTCTCAACACCTCTTATTCAACAATCAATTTTCACTTAAATATTTACTCAATTTTAATCAATCGAAAGACATTCTTATCGAGAAAAAAAATAAAATAATTTTTCACCGGGACATAACTTTCACTCTCCTCTTCCATTCATTGTTGCAAGTATTTGATCAACCAATCATACAGTATAATGTCAAAATGTCTAATTGGTAAGATAATTAGTTAAAGTAGAAATTGTTTATCTTGAATGTTAATGTCAATAATTTTATTTACTTTAATTATCACGCAATCATCACATTCAAATGTGTGAAATAAATAGTATCAGTAGTAAATGAAAAAAGAATCGAAATGAGCGAATCGAAGCAGAATCAACAAATAATCGAAATTTTAAGCATACCACCACTTCATTTGATTCCTTCGCTTCCTGCGGGGTGATGGAAAAAACTCTGGCTTTTACTGGAGGGTTGGTTTTACGCTCAGAAGTATCTCATTTTTCTTGAATTGAAGGTTTTCTCATAAACTGTGTTATCTGGTCTCCTAGCTTCCAAAAACTTTCTTTGTTGATCCTGTCCGTGATAATTGAATGATTTTATATCATTCTTCTTCTCCAATGAGATATATTTGCGATGTCGTACCACATATTTCGATCCGAAACATTATCAAAATGTTTCTTTCTTTATCACAATAGGTTTTCAAATTTTGTTTACATCACAATTTAAATTTTCTTGTGAAATCTAACTTTCTTTCAAAACTTTTGTGCACTGTCGAGTCCGTTTCTTGAAAAGTTCAACTTTTTCAATTCTCTCCCTTTCAGTATCGAGAACTCACAGGATATCGAATGGCGTTAGTCCCTTAATTGATCTCAAGGCTCCGAAATCTATGACATTTCTCTTCGTCTGCGATATAATGTGGGCTCGAAGAGAAGTGAACTTCGAACTTCATCTCGCGTTATAGTTTTGATCCTGAATTAGATTGAAAAATTTGTCATGTAAAGCAAGTCAGGTGATGGTGCGATAAATTAATCAACAACAAATTCATCCCATTTGATCGTAATAGGTATCATTTCAAATCTTTCCCTTGTGTTGAGCCTGCCACGCTTTTTCACCTCCTCTAATATCCAATTAGCTTATTCCTAATTAATTTTGTTTTGCTAATTAATCGTTCGTATGATACGTAACCAAACATCATGGTGGATTAAGCATTCGACAGCTTATGGTGGGATCGATCGAAGGTAATGCGTTCATTTTATTTCATTTCCTTTCATACGCTCGGTTCCCAGCGTCGAAGTTCGTCTCCTCCTTTCCCACCGGCGTCGGCTTCACCAAAAGCCGTCATGTGCCGTCGACGGCCGAATTGCGCTCCATGGCGGTGCGCTCAGTGGATCAGTCGGCCGGTGAGCCGCCTCGTGTCGCATCCTCCCTTCCTTCCGTCGTCTTCGCTGGACAGATCTATTCGCTTGGAACCGCAGTCAAAGCTACTTTGGGTTGAAATCCTGAGCCGTCGGTTTTAGGATTTCTTCGGCCGTCCAGCTAGGAGTTTTGTGAGTTCTTGAATTTCTTTCACTTGTTCTTTCTTTCGGTGTGAATCTGATTATGGAGTTCCAAAATCTTTTGTTGTGAGTTGCATTATTGTATTAAATGGGGTTTAGGATTAGCATTTTGTTAATTTTAGTTTGTTAATTTAATCGATGAATTTAATCGGGTAATTAATATTGGCGTTAGTAGATTACTCTTTGGAGTCGATCGTATTTGAAAGATTATATGAGACATCAATTTCGGGTAAGATTGCGGTTTAAAATTTGGTGATACTAGGTGTTAATTATGAGTTTAATTTATGAGTTTAAATGTATTAGAAGTATTTAGAAGAGTTATTTCATTATAAGTTGTGTGCTGAGAAGGAATCGAGGGAAGCGTATTTTTTGAGGTGAGATATAATTCTTAATTTAAATTCGCTTTTATAGTCACATGTATAATTGTTTTAGATTTTTATAAATTGTATGAATGGCTTATATGATCATATAAAAATTCTATTTCTTTCGATAATTATAAGTAGGTTAGTTCATTTTCTTTATTAGCGTATGATTTCGTTGGAAATATAGAAATATTTTAAAATGTTAAATCATAATGTGATAAGGAAATTATGATAGGAAAAATTTGTTATAGAAATTTACAAAATGCAAAGTTCGAGATGAGCGGGGATCTTAGTATTTCGACTTGAGGTTGGGCGGATTAAAATTGTCCTTCAATGAAATTTGTTAGTAGTATGATTGCTCTTCTTAAGACCGTGCGGGACTTATGAAGTCAGCCTATCTGATTATAAATGATTTAAAAATGATTTGATATAGAGCGAAATGACTTTCGTTAAATAATATCTATGGCGTGAAGATGATCTACATCTTAATCTAATTGTTGATTATATTTACATTTCTGCTGTTTCGGTCTTACTCTTAATTTAAATACGTCATGCGATTCTTTCCTCTTGTCTTTCTTCAGAACTGCTTTAGCTTCTGAAGCTTTTAAATTTCTGGATTGATAATTTAGAAAGGTGGGTAGAAAGTAGTCCGTTTTGTTGATTTATGGTTTTTGTAGTTTTGGGAAGATTAAACTTTTGGGCATCTGAAATTTTAATCTCGATGCTTTGTTACGTATTTATTTACAAACTTAAAGATTTAAATCTTGTGATATGATTAATTAGTATATGAATTTTAAATTTTGTTGATTTGATTAGATACAATTTCACAGCTGGATTCTGCAGTTGGAGCGTGGAATCATCTGTCAGTCGTCTACAGTTGACCACAGAATAAGGTAGGGTGTCAGGGGTATGCAGTGGTATCGAGCGATAAGGTTGGGTGATGATTGATAGCGATATGATGGAAGCATGATTTAGTTTAGAATAAGTGTTGAATCGATTAATCTGGTATAGGATGATTAATTTTGGGTTAGGAATCCATATGTTCTTAACTTACATGTGCATGATATTTAATAAATATGTATCAAATAAATAATTCTTATAATTACTGATTAATTTGCACGAAGAAATGCGAGAAGATTAGATGGTGATCCTTGGTCTGAGACACGACTACATCTTTGGAGATAATTCTAACGAGTGAAATACAACTAAAGCAAGTGGTGAAGGTAGATCGATGAATTGCGAGGGGTAGTTGAGTTGATTTCCATTGATAGTAGCATCATAAAATCTGCGGCCGGGTAGCAGTCGAGTTTGGTTGAAGTGGATCAACATTTGAGGATATTTCAAACGCGTTGAACCACCAACATTCAAGGAGCGTGATCCTATAGTGGCGGAAAAGAGTACTTAAAATTTGAAAAAATTTGGATGGGATGATTTACTGAAAGCAGAAGAGTATCTTATACTTTTTTTGTATTAGAAGAAGGTGGTGGCGGCTCGGAAAGATTTGAAATGATACCTATTACTGGATCAAATGGGATGAGTTTGTCAAAGTATTCAAAGATTGGTTTATTCCTCCATCAGTAGACTTGCTTTACAAGATAAATTTTTCAATCTAACTTCAAGGATCAAAACTATAATGTAGTATGAAGCCGAAGTTACCTCTTTAGATATACATTATAGTTCATTTCCGATTCCTTTTTAGCCGGTTACCAATTGATCTTATTTATTTTGTATTGAATGTGGTAATGCCTTTTGGTGATAGTTTGAATCTGAAATAGGAAATGTGTTGTTGGACATTCAAGATAACAATTCTACAACTAATTATCTTACCAAGACGATTTTGGCGTTATCTTAGGTATGGATTGGTTGATGATCAAATATTTTGCAATTGAATCTTTGGAAGAGGAGAGTGAAATTTTGCATCGGTGAAAAATCATTTTATTTTTCTTGTGATAAGAATGTAGTGTCTTCTTTGATTAGTCGGTGAAGTTGAGTAAATATTTAAGAAGCGGTGAAATTATATTTAGCCAAATTAGATGTGTTGAATAAGGAAGTGTTTGAGAAAAAACATTCAGGTTGTTTGAATTTCGATGTGTTTAGGAGGAATTACGGGGTTGCCACAACACGAAGTGGAGTTTGGGATTGATGTACAATTTGGTACAACATCATACATAAATCTCCTACAAGATGGCTCTAAATAATTCGAGAATTGAAATTAAGCGGTGTGAGACAAAATTTACCGCAGAACTCAGGAGTGCACAGTATTATTTGTTAAGAAAAAAGTATGGAATTACATGATTGTGTATTGATTCTGAGGAGTTAAATAAAGTGACAATCAAGAACAAATCCTAGATTGATGATTTATTTGATCGGTTAGAGGCATGTATTTTAAATTGATTTGAGATCCGGATATCATCGTTAGAGTTAAAGATGTTGATATTTTTAAAAGCTTTTGGAACGGTATGGATTATGAATTTCTTGTTATGCATTTTGGTTTAACTAATGCTCTGCTGCGATCTTTATGGGCTTAATGAATGTTTTCAAGCGGTGGCCAGGTTTGTTATCATCTTTATTGATGATGTTACGATTTATTAAAAGCGATGAAGCGTCAAATCATTTGGATTGTTTTAGAATTATTAAGACAAAATCAATTATATCAAATTTTCAAAATGTGAATTTTGGATCATGCGTCGCATTTTCATTATCGATTGGCGAAGGAGTTTGTTGATCCTCAAAAGTAAAAGTAATTTTAGAATGGTCATAAAGAATATTCTGAAGTTCGCGGTTTGAGCTTAGCGGTTATTATAGAAAGTTTGTCGAGATTTTCTATTGCTCTATCTAATTTATTGAAAGGATGTCAAATTCCATGAATGACAGAATGAGAGTTTTCAATTAATTTAATATTTAGAGTTTTATTTATTTCATCGAGGCGATTCCAAATATTTAGTGATGCATCTTTAAAAGGTTTGGGTTGTGTTTTAATGCAAAATAAAAAAGTAATTGCTTATGCTTATGCTTCGAGACAATTAAAATCTAGAATAAGGGTAGGGATCTTTAATACAAAAAGCATCTTGCTTTCAAAATCATCCCTATCCAAAATTTTCTAATTTTAAGCAACCAATCTTCCGCCACATGGGATCGGCTCCCCCGAATCTTTGGTGGTTTGAGCGTTTGAAATATCCTCAAATGTTGATCCACTTACAAACTCAAACTAGTCTCGCGATTTTTTTCCATGATGTCGGTTATCAACAACCTAGAAATCTACCTGCTTCATCAAATCTATCTTCACCATTTGCTATGTGTATTTCACACTCATATTAATTATCTCCTGCGATGTAAAGTTCGAGCTCGAATTACTTGTTACTACCATCTAACCTTTCCGCATTTCTTCGCAAATTAACTGTATCACAAGAATTATTTATCTGATACATATTTATTAAATATCATGTATGATAAGTGGCATTATATATTCCTAACCCAAAATTAATCGCCCCTATAACTTCAGACATCAATTCAATACTTATTCTAAATCCAAATCACGCTTCCATTGCTATTGCTTATCAACTTTTGCTCGATCTCAACCTAATTGCTCATTTTTTTTCTCAACACCCCAAATGCTCTATTCTAAGGCCTATAATGTATCAGTGACGACTGATTACACAGATTCCACCAAAGACGCCAACATGACATCAAAGAAGAAATTAGATCTCATCAAATCATCACAAACAAATTCATATATCGATTTTCTTAACTAATTAATTCATATTACAAAATCTTCAAGCCAGAACATAAATACAGAGAACTAAAAGATCGGTTAAAATTTTGTATCAAAAAGCCTTTATAATCTTCCAAAACTATACACCCAAAACATAAATCAACAAACGACTAGTTTTTACCCACCTCCCCTCAAATTATCAAGATCATCATAAAGTTTTGGTATAAATAATGCTAAAGTAAGCTCAACAAAGACATTAAAATAATCGCACGTATATTTGAAATTTGAAAAGAAGAGAGTGATAAATATGCCGAAAAATCAACAATATTCTATAAAATAAGATTTATAAATAATCATTTTCATGAGTCGATTATTTATTCAGCTTATTTAACGAAAGAATTTCGCCTATATCAAATCATTTCTAAATGTCATTTATAATCATAGTTGTTTGACTTTCATACATGGTCGCCACTACTGCACTAAAAGTGCGTAAATAATACTACTCATTTAATTTCTTAACACTAACAATGGCTGCTTAACCCCAACCTCAATATCATCGATTCGGATGCTAAGATCTCCCTCGCTCAGCATCTCATCGTAACTTTTTTATCCGCAGACAAATCCTTATAACATACTTTCCTATCACAATATTTCTCTTATCACATCATTTCATTTAAGAATTAATAATGCATATATACCATATACGCAGCATCATACGAGCATAAAGAATCGACTAACGAAGTTAAAATCATTATAAATCGATAATATATATTGGGACGTAATAAGATCATATCATATAATACGACAAGAATATCTATACGTCATTCATAAAATTAATAAATAAGAATCGCAGAGAATAAAATGTCATACATTGTACATAAACCGAATTTAAATTAGAATTATGTTCACCTCACAGATGTCGCCGGATGCTCGACGCTTCCTCGAATACAAACTTATAATCAATAACTCTTCAATATACGAAATTCATAAATAAATTTAACGTAGAATTGTCCCAAACTTAAACTTCATTCTTACCAAGTTGTCCCTCATAATCTTTCAGATACACAAAAGCACTAATTCAAGCACTCTTACCTAATGTCAATATTATTTACAAATTAAAGATAATAAAGTTAACAAAATGCCAATACAAATCTCCCATTCTAATTCACAATCCAATATCCCAAGTAGAAATGGAAACAAAAAATTCTCAGATACTCAACAAAAAGCAATTATTCCAAGAATTTTAAAACATCCAATCACAATTTTTCGCACTGCGTCACAGGAAATGGAATAGAAAGAAACTTAAAAAGTCAGAACTCCCAAGCTTCCTCCCATCTCAGACCCTAATTCCAATCCCGAGCACCGACAGACTCACTCGGCGTTACCTCACCTGACGGACATGAGTCAGCCACACGAAGAAGGACAAGGGAGGCTGGCGTTCCAATCGGCCGAGCGGATTCTCAAGACGTTTCGTACGCGCCACCTGAGGCAGAATTCAGTCGACGAGGGTCTGCCCACCAAGGCGAAAGAAAAAAAGAAGGAATTAACGCCGCTGAGGAAATGAAATAAGAAAACCGCGTATACCTTCGATGATCCCAGCCAAACACGCGTCAAATTCCTTAATCCACGTGCGGGAAGTGGGTTGATGCTATAAGTAACATCGCTACAAGAAGATTAATTAGATTTTTTTTTTGAAAATTTTGATATTACAATAGTCAATTTTAGGTATTTTGGCTGACACAATGGCATACCGATTCGGATTTGAGATCATTCGCCAACACGTCCGGTGAAATGGGCTTGAATTACGACTCGATTCAATACCGACGCTCGCGTAGACTGAATCAGCAGTCGCCGATAAATTTAGACGTTTCGGTGACAATGACGCAGACAATTTTTAACGTCGTCGGACGTCGTCTCCGACATATATAATTCCATTAAAAATTAATTTTGATTGATTGATTAATTATGAATAATGATGAATAAGCTTCATTTGATTAATTTTTGAAGGCGCAATTATGCAATCAAAATTTTCGATTTAGAAATACTTTAATTAATTTTGATCGCGATTATGAGATTTTAATCTCCAATTATACGACGTCGCCGTTGATTTTCATAGATTTTATCATATATGCTTAATTTGAATAATTGCACATACTTGTAAGTCAACACAAGTCTAGACCAAATGATATGAACTTCTTTCATGATGATTATGATATCAATCTTAAGTCAATTGTCATCATTATTCTACAGCCTATGCTATAAAGCTAATAGTTATGCCAAATGTTATGTTTATGCCAGATCCTTGTAACTTCGTATTATTAAACTTCTCAATGAATGCATATTGTTTCCATTCATATTGTGCTTAATATTATTTTAAATTATGATAACCTCACTGAATTATATATTTATAAATAACACCCCAATTCGTTGATGATCTTTTTTCAGAAAGGTCGTCAATGAGATAGATGAGTCATGAGAGTATTTTATATGCAACCCACATGGAGCACCTTTGGTTAGGTATTTGTGACATCCTAGATCTTCATTTGTGTATTAAAAGATCAATTAATGCACAATGAACCATCTCAAGTTTTATGTTTACACATCTTAATATATGTGCATGTACAATTTCACGTTAAATGAACATTGATGATTTAATGATTGTTTTTGTGAAATTGGAAGACTCATTTTGAAAAGGTTTAATTTAAATTTTTATGAAAGTTCCCTAAAATGTATGGCAGGCTCAGATCTTCACTTACGGTCATCCATTCTATGAAGCTCCCAGGCCAGTTCATTACAACTTTCTCCAATGGGCATGATGTTGGTAACCAGCATCATGCGTAAGCTGTAGGCCATGAGGTACACATTCTAAAGTTTAATCTTCATAAAATAACATTTTCAATGTGAACAATTAAAAGCTATGAGATCAAGAATCATTACCAGGCATACTCTCCACTAACTATAAGAAAAAGTTGGGTCAATGAATTTCATGATGTTCCATTATTGGCTATTATAACCAAAAATTTCACGACCTCCATTCAATCGCTAAAGTCAAAACCCTATGACATGCATTTCAAAAGTAAAAAACACAAATGTGGACAATTCATTAATTAAAAGATAAATTCAGAATGCATAAAACAATGGACCCAAAAAGTAGCAACCTTCAAGGAGACGGACGAACCCACGAGATCCTTTGCTATGTCCTGAATAGATTTTGTAGGATCTGCAAAAGAAAAAAGTATTAACTACCAAAATCAAAAATATATCACAAACTAGGGGTCACTACAAAAAATTTGAAAAATAAAAGAATTAACAATTAAATTAGAAGTTCATTTGAGATGGCTTGTTGTTAGCTTTGTTTTTCGAAAATTAGGTACTAACAATTTTTCGATTGCATATCAGAAAATATTATTGCCTTTTGTAATGTTCTAGCAATGCAACTACAATCTGTAGTTTCTCATTTCAATATTTTACATTTTTATCATTTAATTTTAAATAAATTACAAGCATTTTAAACAGTAACTACTCTACAACAATTTCATAGCATATTTTACAAACAACTATAAACACCCCAAATAGAAACAAGGAGTATGTGATGCCTTGTTTTGAAAAATGTGAATTTTGAAAGAGCAAATTATTATATGAAAAGGCTATAAATACTCGCTTATAAGCTAAAACAAAAATCAGAATTCCTATTTATCATAGTTCAAGGGAAAGAAGAAATAAACCTAAGGTACACTTAAAGTTAGTAATGCGTCCAAGGTCATTAGTGGAAATAAGCTCAGAGAAATAAAGTGGAAACCATATTTATTGAACTTTTGTGATAACCACCGGCTAATTTAGTCTGATCACAAACTAAACATGTAAAAACACATTTTAAAATAATAAGAATTTGATTGGTTCACTAAAAGCGACATTAGTTAGCTCCCTATTTATCAAGAAAGGGAGGGCGGAGCAGAAAAAATTGAAGCAAGAGATAGATAGTAAGACAAACACAAGCGAGTGTTAGAGAGGAGAGGTGAACAAAGAGTATGACTGAGGGGGGAAGAGCAAATGAAAGAGAGAGAGAATGAAGGCAAATGAGGATAAAGCGAGAAATGCCAAGGGTCAAAGTCGACAAATCCGAAGAAAGATTGTTTGAGCGATCAATTTGGGCAAGCAAAGTAAGGTTAGGATTTCTGTGTCAATTTAAAATTTTATTAGCACCCACCATGCTTTTTGACTTCTAGCTTCATTTCAACGGGTGCTTCGGCACCAATTCTGGTGCCCAAAATTGTCTATTTCAAACACTTAAGCACTGAAGCTAGGCACTTCAACACATGTTCAAACTCCAGGATAGCCCAAAGCCTCTAGATTGTGCATTTTTTGCTTGAATGACCTCCAAATTACATCTGTGCATCAAGCATTTGAAATTCATCAAAATAAATGAGTTCTTAGATCAAGAAAATATTATAATTAGTAAAATAAATTTTCTACCTAAAGCAAAAATATCATGTAAAAATCAAAGATCTAAGAGGGAGAAGTGCTTCTAAATTGACACCTATCACTAACAATATTTAGTTACCTCTCATAATGGCAGTCAACCCTAGTTGTCCACTTCACCAACTTGTCATTAATAATGCATTCTTGAATGGTGACTTAAATGAAGAAGTCTACATTGATCTATTTCAAGGGACCAATGACTCCGAGAAGACAGGCTTAGTTTTAAAAATTGAAAACATCAATTTACAGGCTCAAAAAATCACATAAAACATAGTTCAAAATGTTTTCTAATGTTGTGTGTAAACAGGAATTTGAAACACTTTGTTCTACAAACACAAAGATGGTAAGTCTGCCACATTAATTATTATTAATGATATCATTGCTACAAGGAACCATGATTTGGAGATAAGTACTTTGAACGAAAAAACTTATAGAAGAATTTGAAATCAAAGATCTTGAATATTTCATATATTTTTAAAAATAGAAATCTTTAGAAGCAAATCTGGACTCACCATGTCTCAAAAAAAATAGGTTTAGGCTTCTTAAAAGAAATTAGTTTAACTGGAAGCAAACATATCAACACTCCAACTGATCATAACAAGGAAGTCAGTGATCTTAGCATAAAGGAAGATAACAAGGTTGGTGGGAAAGTTCAACTATTTAGCTCATATCACACCAGACATGGCCTTCATTGTTAGCATATTAAATCAATTCATGCATGCCTCTCATGAACACACGCATCTTGTCATGATGATACTCAAATAACTAAAAAAGAAACTCGAATGGAGCAATTCTTTAGAAAGGAATATCTTGAATTGTGAAAGTATATATTAATGCTAATTGGGCAATTCTATAGTTGACAAAAAATCTATATCAAGGTATTCTACCTATATGTGGCATAATTTTGTAAGCTGTTGAAATAAAAAATATATATTATGGCAAAGAATAGTGCAAAAACAAAACTTAGATTCTTATCTAATAGTATTAGTGAAATAATCTTACTTAAGCTACTCCTAAAAGAACTTACAATAACTATTAAGACTCATATGATAGCATATTGTGGCAATAAAACTGTTATTAATATCACACATAGTCCTCTCCATCAAGACAAGACTAAACAAGTGTAGGTAAATCAACAAAAAAAAATAAAAATAAAGATCTATGCATTTTATATATTCCCTCCTCTACCCAAAAAAAATGGAGTTTTTTATCATCTACTATGTTAGAGCAACAGCAAAGAAGGAATCATTATTATCATGAGTGTAATACCTAATTAGTTTATTCTTAATTTATTCCTAATTATTGTTTTAGCTAATTAACCCGTCGCATCAGAGATCTAGGTGCTAAGCATGGTTGGATTAAAGCTCTACAATGTATAGTGGATCGAGAGAATAGCTCATTTATTTCATTTCCTTTCATTACACGTCGCCTGTTGCATCGAGTTCGTTTCCTCCTTTTCCCTCACGCTGACGGCATTGCCTCTGAATAAAACGACGAGCGCTAGGCTTCCTAACCACCGCTCTTTCATCGAGTCAGAGTTGTGCGCGACACTCGGCTGAAAGGACTCAAAGCAAGGTCGGTAAGTCGACCCGCCGATCTGGCTAAGCGCCGCGATGTAAGTGCCTTAAATCTAAGAATTGGAAATCCATTGCCAAGGAAATTGAAACCGAGCCGATCAGATTTCGTCTCCGACGGAAAACTTGGTAATTTTAAGAATAATTTTCTTCTATCCCTTTTCTTCAAGAAATCTTCCTGGAAATGTGAAGCGTGAAAGTTCAAATCAATCAAGCAAAGGAGTTCTGAATTATAACCAGGTTTTGGATTGACATTGTCATTTTTTAATCTGGAGTCGCTCCAGATTTGAAAACATGAGATCAATTTGGTAAGATTGGATCAGTTTCATTTATGAGGTATGTATATAAGTATTTAGAAGAATTATTTAATGATAGAAATACTCGAGGAGGAATCGAGAGCACATCAATGATCTTGATTAATGGGTTTATAATTGATAATTTAAATTATTCTTAATGACTTTACGACTATAAATCAATAATTATGTAGAATTTTATCATAATGAAATATAAATCTTATTACTGCTGATTTCAATGACAAAAGACTTAGTTCATAAGATATGATTTCATGAAAGATATAAATGTTTCAAAACATTAAATGCAGAATGACAGAAATTGTGAAAATATATTGAATGCTTAGAAATAAGAAAGTGAGATGACAAAATCTTTAAAGATCATACATTGGGGGATCGTTAGTATCAAAAAAATGTTTATGTAAAAATGTACCTAGTTTTAGTGACGTCTGCATTATTGATGAAGTCAAAACTACGCAATTATAAATGACATTTAAAAAAGATGAATAAAGAATAAATGATTTAATGAAAATTGATCCTGACAGATATAAAGATGACTACGATATTAACAAAGATATTGTGTTATATGTTACATTTACAAAGACCTGAACATATGTAAGATTGTTACATTAAAAGTTTTAGGGTGGTAATTAAGATATGCAGATTTACCATCTCAGATTGAACTTACTTTAAGATTCTGTTATTTTTATTTTAGAATGAAAATTGGAAGAAAAAGGAAGTTTGGTATTAATAGAAAGTAAAGGTTTTGCATAAAAGTTTCAGATTTATAAACTTAGATTTAGTGAAAAGAATTTAATGAAAGAATAAGATAATATTTAATTGTGATGATTTGACAGATAAATTTCACTGCTTGTAGAAGACATAAGTGTTTAATGTATCTAATGTTCTATTTGTTATTCAAAGCAACAAAGAAGGAATCATTATTATCATGAGCTTGGAAAACAAACATCCTCCAACAATGGCAAAATTCCTCCATGTCACAGATACCAAGAAGGTATTCATGCTGGCTAGAGCATTGGACAGCAAGCAAACATCCGTGGATGGTAATTTCCGTAGTCTTTTTCCCTTGCCACCTTGCAGTTTGAGCTTATAAGGAAGGCGGCTGTTTATGGTGCTAATTAGTAGATGATTTTTAAGGATTCTATCTATTATATTTGGTAGTTTGTAAATTAAAAAATCGAGTGTATTATTTATATTTATTTTATTACCAGGATAGATTTTTTTTTTTTTGTTTTCTCTTTTGTAAACCTCTATTTGCAAGGACAGATTTCAGGCATTAAAATGCAAAGAGTATTCCGCCACATTTTCTCTTGTTCACTCCTTTCTTTCAGAAAATATTATAAGCTATAAAGCACATTGTCAAATCTAACCACACACAAGCGAACCATGACTTATGTGCAAATTTTCTACTATTTGGTTCATAATTTGAGCCACTTTCCATTTAAACTTTAAGCTATGGGCTATCAATTCTCAAATATTGAAAACATTCATCAAAATTGGATTTGAACCTTGAATACAATCAAACGTTGATATATCAGGCATCATTATTCCTCTCCAACAATATTATATCGGAAAAAATAATGACAGGCTATAAAATAGAGATGTTTAGTCTAACCCACACATTGTCAGTTAACATGACAACTACGCATGGCTAAGCACAAACATTTAGCAGTGTTGTTGAACTGATATGATTAGAATCTTTTACATTTTAGAGTTTACATTTATTTTATGCTTTTAATCATGTAATTTCATATCTCAGTAGCCCCCACTGAAATAGTGAAATGACTAAGAGGTATTTCCTACGGTCGATCTCGAATCTCTTCAAAAAATGTCACGGCACAGTAATTTCATAAATGGAAAGAATAAAAATGAAACGTCCAAATCAAGGCTTGGCTTCCAAAATACAGAAACCAAGTGTTTCTAGATCATAAAACTGTCCAAAAACTGTAAATAAATGCTTTTCAGGAAAGTATTAAAAGCTTCTTTGCTTTTCTGAAAATCGTTAAGTCTCTAGACAAAGAAAATATAGGATTAGTGAAAATGAAAGCTTAACATGATTGCTGGCATTCAAGATAATAAGAAAATGCAAAATAGTTGAATTTTCTACCTTTAGCATCCTTTTGTATGGCATATGCAAAAAAGGTCAAATGTATTTAAAACTATATTTATTGGAGAAAGGTATAACAGGGAGTACCTCTACAAGAATGAGATGGACTCAAAAGAGGATAAGGAAGAAAGCCGAGCAGTGAATAAAACCGAATCAGTAAACCACCAGCATTTGAGCCCTCTATTTTTCCATCGAAAATGGCTCCACTTTCCTTATAAGTCCTTGCTGCCCTCCAATCAGCAGACCTCTACTTCTTCACAGAAACATAATGTGAGATAATGCTAAATTTCTAAGATACATATGTGAAGTTCGAATTATAAAGAGCTACGCAGAGGCCTTATTGGCATACACAATTGATACTAATACTTTCTGCAGGAACTGGAATTCAGGCGTTCCTGTAAATTTTGAGAGAGAAAACAATAAATGAAACCAATATTTTTTTGCTTACGGTTTATCTAAATTGACCAACTATTGACATATATAAATATAAAAGTATTAAAATTGATCAAGTCATTTTTTATGTATACTAATAGTATGCATGCAAGTGGATGTCTTGGAATTTAAATGCAATGATCATCAATGCATATGAATTTTTATGAACTTTATTGCATAATAATCACCATTAAACCAATATCACATTTAATAATCTACCTTTTGTACATTGTATATAATTGTTATAATATAATATCTTCATTAATCATATTACTATACCTTTCCATTTATACTTTAGTAGATTTCACCTATGAAGTTTGTTTCTAGTAAATTCACAATGATCATGTTATATATTTTAGGTTATTAGTTGTGCATTATTGAAAAGAGAATCACATTTCAAGTATGTAAACAAGAGCTGATTAAGATTATAAGTTATTTAATTGAATCAATAATAATTTATTCCTTCAAAGAGTTATCATTGCTATTAAGATTTATTTATACTATTTTATATTAATTTGAACATATTATTCAATTGATATACTTTATAAAGTCCTAAGGGCGACTGCCCAATTTGGCTTATCGGAACTATTTGGATCCACTAGTTCTGTATTGGGATAGGTAGGATCTAACTGCTTAATCCTACTTTCAAGAAAAACCTCCAAGCCAATTCAGCCAAGTAGGCTCAGTGAGTTGGCCATGACAATAAGGGACTATTTGGCTGCAAGTAGAATTTAATTTATGTAAGATTTAGTAATCATGTGAATCTAGATTTAGTAAATCCTAAGATGGTAAAATCTTAGAAACTATTGATAACAAAGATGTTAAATCCAATTAAATCTTGTAAGCTATTTAATAACTTATTACAAAAATTTTAAGTCTATTATAAATTTAATACTACATATTAATGATGCAATTACTAAAATTAATAAATTTTATTTAACCATAACTACATTAATCATTAATAAATTGTTTACTAAATTAGTCATTAATAGAAAATTTATTAAATCAATTAATTATCAATAAGCAGATTAATATTCAATTATTAATCTTTAATTATTTATCTAATTAATGATTAATTAGGTTTTCACTAAATAAATTAAATATTAATCATTACTTTAATTTTCATTGACTTATCAAGAATTAATTAACTATCAAGTTTCAAATAATTATAATTATATTTATTCAATTATAATTAAAATCTAATAACACATTAATCAATCATTAATTAGCAATCAATTAAAAAATTAAATAAAAAATCAATTTAATAATAACCTCTTCAAATTTATTTAGTAAATTATAAAATTAATTAAAATAAATAATGTCTAATTAAAAAAATTAAAATAGAAAAAGCAGTAACTGAATAGAGTATTCCATTCAATCATTAAATAAGAATTAACATAATACACTATTTTAATTAATCACTTATTATAAACTTAAAATCTAATTAAATAAAAAATTATTATATAATCAAATTAAATTATAAATAATACCAATTTAATTAAATATAGTTACTAGAAATGGAACCTCTTCTCCCCTTCCGTCTTCTTCCATCCGAAAGTCTCCCTAGAAAACAAGTGTGGAATTGTCATAATAGGAAGTGGCTAGCGAAGGGATCGACGATATTTTACCATTCAAATCCATTGTTTTTCTCCCCCTTCCACTCTGCTCCTACCCAAAATCGAAAAGAGAGGTTGAGATGATAGCCCTCGTCTTTCCTCCTACTCCCTTAGAGCGCTTCAATCTATAAATCCTGTAAATCCACCTTCCAACAAGATTTACTAAATCCAAGATTTAAAGCAAAGCGGAGGAGAAATAGGATTTATAATTTCCTTTTTTGCAGTTTGGCAGGATATAGCTTAAATACTATTACTAAACAACTCTAAGCTGCAATTTGATAGCAGATTTAATAGGAGAATTTTGGCTGGAATTAGGTTAAGATCTATTTATGATAGCTACAGTTATAAGAAAAAACAATAGTAGAGTGCAGCTGTAAGAAAAAATAATAATGAGCTGCTATAAAAAAAATTATTGTATGAAGAAGTTGCAGTGCATATAAATATTTTTATTTTATAAAAGTCAAACTGCAACTTTTGACCGCCACCGTAGGTAGACAATTTAAGTTGGAAATACAACTTTCCTACCGCAGATTTCTAAAAAAGTAGCCAAAACTCAATTCTCAAATGGCCTAAATCTTCCAAAATGTTCAAATTATAAGGCATGGAATTGTCATAATTTTCTACTACACCGCTCTCAAGCAACCTAAATCTTGCCAAATTGTCAAATTGTAAAAATAAATCCATGCAATTTTAAATCCCGATCTGACCTACCTACTCGGCCAATTTAAGAGAGTTTGCGGGAAGAAACGGACAAAATGGGAGAAGGGGGGAAAGAATGCTCTTGCATCATCAAGGTCTTCCCTAGAAGCATCTGTTACGACTTCTCACTTCACCTACAATCCCCATCACAACTTTCAGTGGTAGCATCCCACTTCGCCTACAAGTCCCATCGTGACTTGTCATTTCTTTTCCTCCGATAAGTGTTTACTCATTAAAAGTAGCGGTAAAACGAAACAAACATTTCAAACTCGGTTTATAAATGAGTCAAACATGAACAATCCTTTGTTCGATCATGTTCGACTCAATTTAGCTCGAAATAAAAAATTATATTATTATTATTATTATTATTGTTATTATTATTGTTATTATTATTATTATTATTATTATTATATATATATACAAACACATATATCACAATTCCAGCATAGTTTAGTGGTTAAAGTTTTTGTTATGAAAAGATTGGCGAGTTGAATCCTCCTCTTATGATTTTTTGGATTATTGCATTTTGGTAATTTCAAACGAGTCGACGAATAAAGATTTTCAAACGATGAACGAAAAAGGTTATTTTTACACCCCAAGCGAGGGGTGAGAAAACGAGGGTTTCGAATGAGGGTTGAGGGTTTTGGGCAAAAGTGGATTAGGAAATACTAATTTAATTAACTAAATTAAATTAAGACAAATATAATTACAGAGAAATATTAAGTTAATTAAATAAAAATTATTTGTGATCTCATTTGGTTAACTAAAATTTTTATTTTAAATTAAATTTATAATTTATTAAATAATGATTTATAAAGATATTATTTTATAAAAGTTAATTTTAACTTAATTTTATTAAGGAGAAGTTATCTTTTAATTGATTTAATTGAGTAGATAATTTATTAGCAATTAATAAGTGAATATTAAAATACTAATTATTGTTTAATTAATTTAATAAACTTTTATTATGATTATTAGCTTAGTTATTAATTAATTAACAACTAAATAATTAAAAATAAATGCTAATTAATAATTAATTTAATCTAAGTAATAATTACAATTGATATGATTGCTAAATGCATATTTGATGTATCTACACATGTTTTACACATGTTTTAAATACTTTCATCAAAATTTATTATTTAATTATATTTATGTTAATAGATTTAAATCTTAAAATAAATTATCAAATAATTTTATAAATTTAATCGTATTTAACATCCATTATGTGAAATAGTTTTTAAAATTTAACTTCATTAAGGGGTTGTTTGGATTCTTGAAAAAGAAATGCAACGTAAAAGGAATACAGCGTAAAATGAATATAATATATTTTGATTACTTTAAATTGTTTGGATGAAAATTTTATAAATACATGAGTTTTTTTTATATAATGTAAAGTAATTCTGGGATTGTGGGTGGCTGCGGTGGGGACCAATTGTGGCGGCGGTAGGACCGATAAAGTCGGCCGTGAAGATGAAGCTGCTACGCTCGGCGGATGATCATACTACCGATGTATTTGAAATTCGCCCAAATTGGACACAAATACACCAAAATTAACTCTTCCAATATATTTTAAATGCATTACATTACTTTAAAATTTTATTTTTACCAAATCAAATAAATAAGTTAATCTTACATTTATTTTACTTTACATTCAAAATTCTTCAATTCAAACAGCTCCTAAAATTTACCAAATTCAAATTTAAATCAAATTAAATACTATTTTATTTAAATCCAATAAGTTTTTCAAACAACTTAAGATCTATCATCAATGGAATAAGAAATTATATTAGAATGGACGTAGAGCTCAATCTAGAGTTCCATTGTGTATTGATGTACACAGTATCTGTACACCAATTTTTTTCTCTTAAGATTTAAGAGTATTTTAAACACTTTTAACTCTTATACACAATGTATGTATATAAGTATTTTAAATATAATTAAAAAAATAAAAAAATAATTATTTTTAGCCCTTATTTTATTTTATTTTTTAATTGAGCTTAAAATATTTATGTACACATTATGTACAAGATTAAAAATATTTAAAATAAGAAAATAAAAATAAAAATTGAGGTACATCACAAAAATTCGGACGTAATTCCACCTAATAATCTCTCCAGTGGAAGACATTAAATCGCAGACATCGAAGAACAGTATCAGGCTATCAGCAACCATATCTCACTGTGAATCGCATAAAAAGTAGTGTTTTAAGCATTCATGTCAAGTACTAAGACCTCACCGGCGACAAAAATCCAATGAATAAACTGATCAAAGATTTGGAAGGAATACCCGGAGCTGCAAAGCCTCGTCGCCAGTGCCTCCGTCCCTCGACTCCCCATGGGCGGATTCACGCTGCTCTGTGCCGCTACTGGATGCGACGGGCTTCGGAACAGCGTGAGTTCTTATAAGCGAGGCCCTCTTTCTGAAACTTAAACCAATCCAAGAGGGGCACAAGGAAGAGACGACCGTCGACGAACTGGCCTGGCCGTTTTCGGTAAACGAACTGTGAACCAGGACTAATCCCCTCGAGGCCGAGCCTATTGCGGCGAACATTGCTGAATCGATGAAGATGTCGAGATCGGGCTCCACGGGAGTGTGAAAAAGCACGCCGATGAGTACTTGGCTTGGGGAAGACTAAGCGAGGGAGCGAATATGGAAACTGTTATAAAGATAAAGCTCGAGCGGACCTCAGCTATCTGGAGCCCCAAGCGTCCTCATCGGCCAAATACTTTCTACTTCTTTAACTGATCACCATTCGCAATAACAAAATTCAATATGCAAAATATGAATATATGATATTAATGTTGAAGGAGCTGGCACTTATTCTTCTATTCAATAAATTTATTCAAATTTAATGTACAAATTAAACATATTAATTATTCATTTTTAATTAGTTAATTTTAAGGCTCCACTTCTAAAAAAATATCAAGATTTTAGACATAGAATAATATTTTTGTTTGGTACTTTTTATTTAACATGAATAATTTAATAACATGATAAAAAAATTTATAATACAACCACAACAATAAGCTTATATCTCACAATGTGAGGTCAGTTATATGAATCATTCTTCTCCATTGAGTTTTATTAATTGTCAAAATTTCATTTAATTCTAATAAAATTAGATCATTTTTATACTAATTATCTAAATCTTCTTAATTATATCTCTGCATTTCTTCACATAGATCAAATCTAATACTTCTATTCTTCTAACTAGATCTTCGGATAGTCAACATTTTATGTGATCAAATTATCTAATATGACTCTCTCAAGTCTTATCTGCCACTGAAGCTGCTCCAACCTTTTCGTGAATATACTCATTTCGCATTTTATCTCTAAGTGAAAAGTCACTCATCCACCTTAACATCCACATCTCTGCAATACTTAACTTGTCTTATACTTCTCATTTACTGGCCAATATTCTACACCATAAATCATTTCAGGTCTTACCACCATCTTATAAAATTTTCTTTAAATCTAAGCGATACTTTTCTAGCACAGATCAAATGCATTCCTCCACTTCAACCATCCAACTTGAATTCTACTAATAATATCTCTATTTATTTCACCATCATTTTGAACAATTGATCTAAGATAACTAAAACATTCACTCTTTTAATCACTTTTACCACCCCACCACAAGATCTTTTGTAACTAAATTTAAATTATATATATATTATTTTAGATATACTTAAATGAAAGCCTTTAAACTCTAAGGATGACCTCCATTACTCAAGTTTCTCTTGAACTCCATCTCTAGCTTTATCAACAAGGAGAATATCATGAGCAAAAAGCACACCAAAGTCCATCCTCTTGTAAATGTCTAGTAAGAACATCCATAACTAAAGCAAAAAAGATAGGGTTAAAGTAGATCCTTGATATAATCCAATTGAAATAAGAAAATACTTAATCAATCCTCCTTATGTTTGAACACAAGCAACAACTCCAGTATACATATCTTTAATGGTTGAATATAACCAATATTAACTCATTTATTTTCTAGGATTCTTCAAAACACTTTTCTTGAAACTTTATAATATGATTTCTCTAAATCAACAAATATAATATGTAGATCCTCCCTTTATACCTCTCCATCAAGCCTCTCGATAAATGTAGAAGACCTACCTGGCATGAAACTAAATTGATTTTGAGAAACTTTTGTATTCACGTCATAACCTATGTTCAGTTAGTCTCTCCCATAATTTCAATGTATGGCACATTAACTTAATTCCTCTATAATTTGCATACTCTTGCCATCCTCTTTATTCTTTAAAATAAGAATCAACAAACTCTTTCTCACTCATCAATCATCTTTTTGGTCTTTAAATAATATTAAAAAATAGTAAGCCAAAAAAGTTCTTGATCTTTTAAGCATTTCTATATTTCTATTTGAAAATCATCAGGTATTATTGTTTTTTCACACTTCATTTTTTTAAAGCCTCTTCAACTTTGATTTTACTAATAACATGATAAAAAAAATTTCTTTTTATTTTTATTTAGGATACTAAGATCATTAAAGTCAATCATACTCTCACATTCTTCATTAAAAATTTTATCAAAATATTTCATTCACCTATGTTTAATATTTTCTTATAAGAAAAAAACACTTTATAATTTTCATTCATAATGTGTTTTATATGAACTAAATATTTATTTCTCATATATCTTTATTGGGCTAACTTATACAAACATCTTTCATTCTCTTTAGTATCTAATCTATAATATAAATTCACTAAAAGCTAAATTTTTTGCATCACATATTACTTTTTTAGAATCTCTGAGTCACTTTATTTTTTTTAATTTTATTAGCATTTACATCTAAACTAATTTTGATAACAAAGCTTCTTATTTTTTATCTTGTCTTGCATATTTGACTTCACTACCAACTATGGAGATATTTTTTTATTCTCCGAGCACATTTTTGCTACTCATTTAAGCACACGTGTTATATTTTCTCACACATTATTAGCTTTTTCCATAAACATCCCAAATTTTAAGATCTTATAGCTTACTCTTAAATATATTATTATTATTATTATTATTATTATTATTTAAGTTTTCCATTTAACCTTAGGATAATATTCTACTTTTATTTTCATCTTCTAACCCTTCATCTTAAAATCCAAAACTAGCAGTCGATAATGGATACATAAACATTCATCCAAAAGACCTTACAATCCATGCAATCTAAATGATCTATTTTTTATTAGAAAATACCCAATCTATGTTTTATAATGTCAAATCTTATAAGTGATAATATGCTTATCTCTTTTCTTAAATAAAATATTAGCAAATATAGAATCATAAGCTAATTTAAAATCCAATATGATCTTACCTTATTCATTAGTCACTCCAAAGTCATAGTCACCATAAATATTTTTAAAATCTTACCACTCTATCAACATATCCATTTAATTCTTCTTCAATAAATACTCTTTCTTCAAGTTATATCCATTGTATTAATCCATCTAGGACATTACAAAATTTTTCTTTTGGCCAAAAATTTTTTTTTAGCATACATCCAAACATACTTGAGGAAGCATGAACAATAATTTTTAAAGCTATAATTTTATCTTCAATCTTATTAATTTCTACAATATTATTATTTAAACTCTTATCTATAATCACACTACACAATTTCTAGTATGACTCTTATCAGAATATCAATGTTTAAATCCTAAACTATCAATCTCTTTGACCTTCTCTTCAACCAATTTAGTTTCTTGAATACACGAGATATTTATCTTTTTATGAACTATAATATATATTAATTCTATTAGTTAACCCGTAAAAGTACCTATCGTCCGAGTTTCTATCCACTTTTAATTTCATGGAATAACTTCTTTATTCACATTCATCCATAATGTGTGAGCTCTTGCTTATTTAATATACCCAAGCGTAGATGTAGAGGTTATTGAACATTTTTCACTATATTAGGCCATACAATGTGTTGCTTCTGAGGAACATCATGGTATTAATACAATGTATTAAATGATTTATGTGATGATTTTTCGACAAGTTTTACGTTAGCTATCAACTACTTAACTTAATCCTCCATTTTTCTTATTCGAGATGAGATCCGACAAAGGCAGTATTATAAAAAATTTATAATAATAAACATGATATTGTGGCATTCTTTTTACTTACATATTTTTGTATATTTAAAAATAAAATGTGTTAAATATTTTATTTTGAGTTATCTTTCAAATTTAAAATTTTAAAAATATAGAGTTAAATTTGAATAGGTATATATTCTATTTATATCATATTAATTTACTTTTACTCGATAAATATTATGTATGAATTAGCAAAAAGAGCTATAAAATTGAGCAATCATATGAATAAAATTTAAATCTTACTTATTTATAAAATTATGATTAAATTATATATATTTATAATAATAGAATCCAATTTTTGAAAAAAAAACAAAAACTTAATGTTTGTCTCTTTCATTAAACAATTAATGATTTTAGCACAACAAACCTAAATAAATAGGTTTAATGTTTAATTTAAAAGATATTTAAACTATTCTTATTGATAAGAAATTTTTATGTGATGTATGCATAAATCTTGCATAAAAATATTATTTGAATGCTATCATAACTAATTCAATGAATATTTTATAAATACTTTCTTTTCTAATTATATTGATGTTGTTTTATCTCAAATAAGTTGAAAATTTTAATCAACATAAATTAAGGATGAAGATATTTTAAGTAATAAACCATAAGAAGTATTTAATTTTGTTACCAATATGAAGGTGAAGATATCATTTGCTAAATTTAACTTTGCCCATAAATAAAACTTGGACTTTACTAATAAGTTTGATTAAGAAAAAAGAGAGTGAAACATAACATGAGACTATAAACATAAGCCTTATGATTTTACTATGTCACCAAAAGTATAGGCGCTGAGATTATTATTTATTTTCTAGGATTGTCATCTAGCACTTAATCTAGGGTTTAGCAATTGCAAGAGCTATGGTTTAGGGTTTAGACAATGATATATTTAATAAAAAGAATAAATTGCATAGTATAGCCTAATGAAGATTTGCCATAAAATAAAGATGTGCTAGAGATAGCACTTTAATTCTATTAGAGGCATTTACATTCATACCACCTAATTTTTATATATTTATATGTCTAACACCAAAAACTTTGATAACTATATGCATATCACTAAAATGTTTAGCATCACATCAAAAATACTACTACTATTATATTTTTAAAATTGAGTACACCTTTTCATGCAAATGTAAAATGTTAGAAATATAACATTAAACATTTGTTATTATATATGTTAGTATATAAGAATTGTGTGGTATGTATGTAAATCTTTCATTTTATTATATATACATTACTACTTTTCAAATAATGCAAAAACTAGCATGGAATCATTGCCAACTAATTTTGTCAAGTTTTGGCTAGTTGCTATGTTAAAAGCTTTGAATGAATATGACTTATCAACCTATGTCATTAAGTGTGCAAGTGAATTAATTTGGTGATTTAATTATGCTTTATATAATTGGCTCTAAGGCCTAAGATAATCTTAGCTAATAGTTTATTGCATTGATGGTGACTTCTTCTAGCCATCCTTAGAGGTTGATGATGCTCTCGACAAATTGAGTCTAATAGACTTACAATTTAATCTTGTTGACTCATTATGCTAATACCTCATGAGGGGCTAAGTTGTTTTAGACCCAACCTAATAAATTTTGTGTATATATTTAGTTCATTAATTCTCATATTTTAAGAAATTTCAAATAATATAAGAATTGAAAATAATTTTAATTAATAGCCACATCACTCAAGGCTTGTTTGACTTGATTTGATTGCTCCATATATATTATAACCACTTGCATTTATAAATTTAGGAGCAAGGGCATTACATGCTACAATTTCTACTTGGTCCACCCTTTTGTTTTAATTTATTTTATTTTTATGGCCAAAAAAAAAGATGCTCTTCACTAATTTTAAGGTTGAGAATCTTTTTGAATGCTTTATTATCTTCTTATAATGAACACTCAAAAAAGATCATGCTTTAGGAAGAAGAAAGAACACATGGAGAGGTGCTCTTAAATCACATTTTGCTTTCAATAATGAAATTATAACTGAACAAGATTGGTAAAAAGATTATCATGTTTATGGGATTCACTAAGTTAATGATCCTAAAATACTAACAAATCTTAGTCATCTTGTGATTATGTTTAGAAAGTGGACCCAAAAATAAGTTAACATGTTGGGATTATAGAAAGTGAGCAAATTTATTATAGAATAATGGTATTAAGGCTCATCATGAATGAAGTATTTGATATATTTTAATAAGAGAAAATCATTAAGGTGAAGTCAATTCTACTTGAGGCTAAGCAAACCCTCCTTAAATCCATACCTAGGTAGACAAGCTATAACATGAGCAAGGGCACTTAACCCTACTTGTCTTCGCACATTATCACCCCTCCTAAGCTTATATCAACTTGCTTAAGGATGTTCCCATTGTTGATGGCAATAGGGCTTGGCTCCATATATCGAAGTCAGCTTGATGACTTTGGCACCCACAAAGCTTATCAAAAAGGAAGTGATAAGAATGATCTCCACTAAACATGCCTTAAAGTCATTACTAAGAGTGAGAAGACAAGGGATAAAGATCAAAACTTCATAAATCATGGCTAGAACCCTTATCACAATCTATCTCTATTAAGGCAAAGAGAGTAAAGAAATTATTGGCAAAGGGTCACCCTCTATTGTCCTCTATTAAATTTAAGAGGCATTGAGTAATGCTTCTAGATGATAAGCTTGAATTGCTCATGAATTACTCTTCATAAATAACCATTAAGAGTGCCAATAAACTTCACAAAGAAGCCAAGAAGTTGAAAGAAGAGTTTTTTATAGGCACAATATGTAGAGTCACCATTGTCAAACTAGTTCTTTATGAGTGGCAAAATCATTCTCAAGCAATTTTCTAGCATGATTCCATCACTTACTAGGTTTCATTCAAGCTTCTCTTTTGACTCTTCTCAATCACTATTTTTCCTTGGTAGAGAAGTTATACTGGGTTTAACTTCAAAGTTTATTTATAATGGAATACTCTTTTAGAAGATTTTTGTTTGTCTTAAACTATAGAAAAAAATATTATAGTACTCCTATTTTTATGAAGTTCCATGCAGTTGTTATTATGTGTTTACATGTAGTAGTCATCTTTAAGTATTTTTCATTTTATAGTCTCTTTTATGAATTCTCACTTTGTAGCCATCGTGGTTCTTACTTTGTAGTTTCCTTTTATTTGCTATCTCTTTCAAGGTCATCTCATTGATTTAACTTGTTGCTTGCTCTAAACTTGTTTTTAGTTGGCCCCTTATATTGATTTACTATATGGAGACTAAGTTGTTTTGTAGTTCTAAAAATATTTGATAAATCTTTTGACTTAAAGTTTGAAGTGATATGAAGCATCTAGATGAAGAGATTTTTAATTTTTAATTTTTTACCTCTATATGTACTCTAAGACATTAAGGTGTCATATATGATTTTTTTTTCATTCATAACTATCTTTCTCTTCATTCACTCCTTCTATAGTCTCTTTCTTATTATGGCTATTATATTAAGAATGTATCCTAAGATCCTTTAGGGCTCCAAGTTCTCCACTCCCTCAACCATCTTGTTGGCCATCACAAAGATGTTATATATTACATATGGGACTCAAGATGATAGTTATATATTTAATAAATTATGTGAGGGTTAATTCCTCAACTTATTTATTAATGATAAGCTATGCATCTACTAAGAAAGATCTAAACTTGTCCTTCAACTTCATTTGTTCTAATAGATTATTAGCATTTTAAAGTTCAATGAATTCATCTCAACCTAAATCATTCATAACACATCTATGAGTTACGCTCCATCATGGTTTTTATGCAAGTGTTAAAGATCAAGTGGAACAACCATATTTGGATGATCAAACTAGAGAATATAAATTATTAATTAATTATATATTATGGGAGTAGTCGACCTTTGAGAGGGAACAGTAAGCCCCAGACTTCTTTTTCTTCCTAAATTGAATTAAAATTGGTGTAATCTATAAAACACTTATGTTTAAATATAATGAAGTTCTTAGTATTTTTTTTCATCAAATTTGGAAGAATATTCTTCAATAGTGGAGGCTTGTTGGTCAGTCAACTCAAGGAAAGAATTGGTGATCTTTATTATATAAGATACTTTGATGAGCAGTCCTAATTTTATCTCTCAATATTTTATGTGAATTTTTAGTATGATGTATATTTAAAGTCCTCCATTATGATAAAAATTTTTTCCATGAATTTTCATTACAAAAAAAAAAAAGATTTTCTAAGTGATAAAAGTGGCCAGCCCAGGGCAAAACTGACCAGATTCTATTATAGTTAAAGTTTAGTAAACTTAAACTCCTCCGAATCATGTTAAATTCTCCATGATATTTTCAACACATTATTTTCAATTTTCATGTGTTATTTGGGCTTTAATTTTAATGCTTTCAAAGTTAAAAACATCTTAAGTGTGAAATTAGAGAGTTTGAGTGATTTTAAATAAGCTCAATGGAAAGGAGACATTCCTTGGGAAATCCCATTAGAAATGACCATCATTGAATCTAAAAGGTTTTGAATAAACCCATTAAGAAGGTTAAAGTTGATGCCCTTATATATGATGAAATTCATGATCCTAATAGATTCTTAGATTAGCTTATCCAAATAGATGAGTTATTTGATTGGTATCAGATATGTGACTATCAAATGACCATTTTGCAAAATTAAACTAGTAGGTCATGTAAAAATATACTAAAACAACATTTTGATAATGAAGAGAGGCTAAGTTGGCACATTCTCATTTGGGTAGAGGTGAAGAAATGCTTAGGGCCAAATATCATCTTAGAAATCATGAGAAACTATTGCATGAACAAATAATGACCCTTATGCAAGAAAATATGCAAATTGTGGATTATATGAACACATTTGAGAATTTGATAGCTAGGATCAATTATACTGATTAGAAGTGATGGTTATCCAATAAGCTTGTCATTAGCCTTAGGAGTGATAAAAAAATGAGGTGAAGTTGTAGGACTTATAGACACTTGAGGGTGCTTTTCATTGTGTTTAAAAGAATAAAAAAGTATCCTCTTTATGTAAGTCCAAGGGTCTAAATTTTCTTATCAAACATCCTTCTATCATAATCAAAGGTCTACTATTAGACTCAAATCTTCATTTTCTAGTACCCAAAGTAAGAATTCTACTAAATCATCTTTTAAGACTAAAGAGGTAGTGTGCTTCAAGTGCCAAAAAGGTAGTGTGCCAACCAAACACCCAAAAAGTTAAAATGCGTGCATTTGGTTTATAGTGCACTTCAAATGCAGGCAACCAAACAACCCATTAGTCTATGCGAGTTTTTCCTTAACATTATTTCTTAGACATAAAGTAGAAAATATAAAATTCAACTTCATGTTAAGAGAAGTTTTAGGTCACACATCATGCATTTAGCTTCATGTGAAGAATTTGCAAAGGAATCGCTTAAGTAATAGTTTTTTGATATTGCTTCTCCCCTTTTATTTGAGCTTATAGACTTATACCTAGATGACCTGATAAATAGTCTATCACCCATGAGAGATATTAGTATAGATTTCATTATTGGATCCTAATTATCAAATTTGCTACACTAGAGAATGAACCCCACTAAGCATGCTGAACTAAAGAGATATGTAAACAAACTACTAAGAAAAATATTCATTTAGGAGAGCTTAAGTCTTTGTGCAGTTCTAGCACTATTGACATAAAGAAAGATGGCACTTAGAAAGTATGTATGAATAATATAGCAATAAATAAAATCATTGTTAAGTATAAATTTTTATTTTTTTTAAATTTGATGATATTAAATTTTGTTCAAAATTTAAGTCACTTCTCCAAAAATAATCTTAAAAGTGGGTACCATCATACCAAAATTAGGCTAAGGATGAGTGAAAGATAACTTTTAAAAATCACTGATGGATTGTAACAATAACTAATTATATCTTTTAGATTATCTAATACACCTACACATTCTTGAGATTGAAGAGCATAGTCCTTAAGCAATTTATTGCAAAGCCTCTTCTGATTCATTATTATGATATTCTTATTATGAGCATAGAGAAGGAGCACTTGGACCACTTAAGATGAGTCATGATCAAATTAATAGAAGCTAAGTTTTATATTAATCTTAATAAATACTTTTTTATCAATAAGCAACAGAGGCGGACCTACGTTATTCTCAGGGTGGGAAATTGCCCACTCTCGATTTTTTTATATAATTATATATTTAGTTGATATTGTTTTCCATCATTCCAAAAAAAGGAAAAAAAATAGTACCAATTTTATCCTCCACGCACCACGCTTTCATGCTTCATTCATCCATTGATTCACCTTCTCTCTCTCTCTCTCTCTCTCTCTCTCTCTCCTCTCTCTCTCTCTCTCTCTCTCTCTTAGCGTTGACACCTCTCTCACATTGGAACTATTTTCTTTTTTGAACTCAAATTTTCTTAAAGGGAAAAACACTCTCTTTAGTCTTTAGTTAGAAATAGAATAATATCATTAATTTATTAAACCTACTATTTTCTAAAAATTAGTCAAAAAGAAAATAAATTTTTAAGAAAATATTCAATAAAAATAATAGAATATTTTAAAAGAAAAAAATTAGAGTTAAAATATATTAGTAAAATTTTGATAAATTTATAATTTTATTTTAATATGATTATAATACATAAATACTTAAATAATTTTACTTTGTATTCCTTCATTTTGTTTTCTGCATTTATTCACATGCAAATATTGTGTTAATAAAATTTTTAATATGATTATATGCGTCATTTTTATGAAATAGTAAAAAAAAATTATGGTGATTAACAAGAAATACTATAATATAAAACTAAAAATTAATATTTTTGAAGTAGAATTATTACATAATAGTATGGTGCAATTTAACCTAATTTAATAAGTAATGACTAACTTAATGATTGACTAATGTCTGATATTAAGAAAAAAAATCTATGTTTTGATTTTGAATGAATTATTATGCAAAACTATCAAAAAGTATAAAATAGGATGAAAAATTTGTGATCAATTTTTAAGATATCGATCAAACTGAAATACAAAATTCTATTTTGAATCATGGATTATTTATTTTGATTAATTTTAATATGAATTAATTTACATGATAAATTTGTCCACCCTAAAAAAATGGTTGGTTTTTCCCCTCATAAGCCGTTTTTTTCTATGTAATTATAATGATTTTAAATAGCTTGAATGTAGATATGGAAAAAATTCAACTAATGTTAGATTGACAAATTCTAAACAATTTTATTGATATTTATAGCTTTTATTGCTTTGCTACCTTTTTAGCCTTTTTGCCTTTTTGAGGTATGTAACATACATGTATATTCTGAAGCTTTTTAGCCTTCTGAGGTTTTTAATTGAACTATACTTTATGAGGCTTTAACTTTATGGGATCTTTGATATATGTATACTTTCTAAGGCTTGTAGTCTTTTGAGATTTTTATTATATCTATATCATTTGACGCTTTTCACTTACTAAGGTTTTTAACATATCTGTATCTTCTAAGACTTTTAGACTTTTATTATACCTGTATCTTATGTGACTTTTATCTTTATGAGAATTTTTTTGAGTGAAGCCCCTATCAACTACTTTCTCTCTTAGAGTTCTTCAAGTATTGACCTTGTTTATTACTAGCATTCTATTGAGGTTTCCTTAAAAACATATCTTTTAAGGTTATCAAAAGAGACCCTGTCTACTATATACTCTTATAGCTTTCTAGAGAGGACTTTATCTATCACGAGCTTCTTATCTAGACTTCCTCATAAGCATGTCATTAAAGGGTAAGAAGATAGACTTCTTCGAACTGCTGATATATAACAAGTTGGTTAGAAGATATGTTATAGATGAAATAAAAGATATTTTTTAAAGAACTAAATTTAAGGGAAAAAAATCACTTATTAAATATCAATGTTGGTAGTGCCAAATATAAGTATTAGCTTTGGTGCTTTTAGAATCTTTTGAGATAAGATCTGTCATGATAAAATTTTCATCATATTTGTATGGCCCTTGAATGTGTATTCCTCGAGGTCTTGACGAATAGGCTTGTTTTTAATTAATATGCCAAATGTAATGCTTATAATTGATGAACTTTTCATCTGTGTATAAAATTAACTTGGGTAATTACACCTTATGAAATCTATCATGGCTATTTTGTTTTCTTTCTTCATATGAATATGACCGAAGCTTTATCATAATAATGATGAAGTATGTTAATGCTATAATTTTAATGGGACTTTTTACTCCCTATAAAGAGAGTTATGAAAGGCTCTTCTTAGATACCTTGTTTTTTGTGAGTTATTAATGCAAAAAGTCACTTAATAACACAATATGGAAAAGGTTGAAAGAAATCCTTCAAAATATTTGTCCTATTGAAGGTTATGTTTTAAAGTATTATTTGATAATATTAACTTGTATGGAAGAGGTCAAAATAAACCTACTAAGGATATTTGTTTATCTGAGGTTGTTTATCAAAATATTGCTCGATGATATTAATATGCATAAAAGAGCTTAGAAGAAATTTGTCTAAATTTTTTAATTTATTTGAGGTTGTACGTCAAAGTGTTACTCAATATTATTATCATATATGTAAAAGATTAAGAAAATTCATAAAATATTTTTGACATATTTCATGTTATATGTCATTGTATCACTTAATGTTATTAACCTAAGTGAAATACGTCAAATCAAATACCCTTGGGATTCATTACACCTTAAATATAATGAGTAAATACCATATGTATTTAAATCAAATTTGAACGTTATTTTATATTTAAATTATTATTGCCCTTTTAAGATCATAATTGTGATCTTACCTAGAATAAATCTAGCTAGGGACAATATGTAAATGTTGTAATTTATTTGAAACTTTCTTATAAAACTTCTTGTATTTATAAGAAGCATTAAGAGATAATTTTCAAATGTGTTCCCTTATATGCACAAACAAAGGGAAGAACTTGCTTGACTCTGACTCAGCCTAAGATGTAATCAAGAATATCCTTTTGAGGTCATCACCAAGGCATCCATCCAATCCTGAATCGTTCCTCATGGAATTCATAGATAGAAGAGAGAAACATTCTACTTACAATCATGATTGAAACTTTATCCTTTTGATGTTTTAAATGAAGTGTTTTCTAACCTTGACTTGTTTCTTTTAGAATTAGTAATCAAGTAGATGAAAAATATGACTCATTACTACAAGTATGCCTAGGACATTAATATGAAAGACCTTTTGAAATTATAATGTTACCCCCGCTCATGAGTTTTTCCACAAACAACATTAAACTATTATGTGCTAAAATATTCATGACGATAAGTATAAATCAAATGTTGCTTGGTAAGAATATCTAACACATACACAACTAAAAGTATTATGACATAGAAAAATTTTTTTATGTAAAAAATCATAAAATGAGAAAAAATCATGGGACTTAGCCAAGTCAGAATAATCCATTATATATATATATATATATATATATATATATATATATCATAGTTTCACTTTTCTCCTTGATTGAAGAAAGTCACAAAGTTTAGACATCAATTGCCTATTTTTTCTGCAGTACAAAAAGTATACCACGACATCTTGGAAATAAGGCCATAAAAACTGTATGATAGTGGTGGGGCTCTAACAACTATTAGTGGTAATTAACAATGACTAATGTTGGTGGCAGGTGATGACTGGTTGCAATGACTAGCTTTTACTCTTAACCTCAGCACCTTAGTTTCCTTCCCTTCTTATGGTAGAATTAAGTTTTATTTATAGAGTTTTGAGAGGTACATTTTGATAATTTTGGCCAAAATCTCAACACACTTAATTGGATGGTTCATGTTGATTCCTTATACATAAATCATTCTTTCAATATTTTAAGTAATTTAATGGTCTCAAATTTAAGTAATCTTAAACTCATTGAATTTTCCTCATTGAGTTACTCAATTCGACTATATGCATGATAAATTGGTAAATCACTTGACCCTTCAATTAATGCTTTAAGAATGATGACCAATTATAATTGTAGCATTACTATTTTGCTTGTAATTATAGTGCTATTGCATATAAGGTTAATTAAGAGAGATAGAAATATAGATAAATGGCTACAGTGTGTGTGTGTGTGTGAGAGAGAGAGAGAGAGAGAGAGAGAGAGAGGAATGGTTTTAAAATAGAGCCACAAGACATAATTTTTTATGATCACAGAATCTCATACAACCTACCTAATATATAGTGACCTAATGATCATACGTAATTGCTTGCAAAATCATTATGAAAGTTAGACATTTGCAATCAATTATAATCACTAGTTTTAATCAATTATAATCACTAGTTTCAATCAATTATAATCACTAGTTTCTTGCAAATGAATAATCATCCCATAATGTTACTCTTTAAGTGCATGCAAGTGATAGACAATGGTGTCATATATATATATATATATATATCCTCACATTCTCATTCTCAAAAACATCTAGTAGATTGTTGATGCTCGTTAGGATCCATGGTAAAGCAACAAGGTACACATGTATTTTATTTTAGTTATGAGATGCATCATTTAGAAAAGTTTTTTTATCTTTTATTTTTAAAATTTTTAAATAATATAGCTGAAATTATATACTTAAAAATTCAATGAACAAGATTTTTTAATGAAGGAAGCTTATGCCCAATTAAAATATCACATATATAAATTCGGTATGTTAAAAATTATATTTTTAACTTCAACCATTTGAATATGGCTAACAAAATACAATGCCAAACAAGTTGATTCATACAAAATGTTGAACCTACTTCAAATTAAACCACATCAAAACAGCAAAACGTGAGCGCGGGGTCGGCTATCTAACGGTTGATCCAACTGCATTCTGCGGAGATGGAGCTCTCTCTCTCTCCCTCCTATCTTTGCCCGTTGCCCTTTCGCCATCCGCCCTTCCTCCCCTTTCCTATTTACAGCAAACAAATCCTCGGACAAATGCGCCTCTCTTATCGAAGCTTGTCGGCTTTCCGAATTCTGAGATCCCAGAAGAAACTTGTATTTCAAAGGAGGAGGGAGGAGGGGGAGAGAGAGAGAGAGATAGTGAGATCAGGTCTGCATTGCTGAGCGGTGGATACACCATGGCGCTAATAGGGGATCCCTTTTCTCCTATTTATATTCTCCGGCTTCCGGCGTTGCTCTGCATCGCCCTTCTTTTCTGTGCCGGCTGCATTGCTCTCGCGGCGGGTGACGGAGTTATTCACAACGGTGAGAAGGCCTCGAGCTCTTCCGGCTGCAATAATACGTACCAATTGGTAAGCATGAGTGCATGACGCACCATTGGTTGGGTTTGACCCGGCGTGGTAGGATTATCTGTTTTGCTATTTTTCGTTTTTCTTGTAATTCAAGACTTTGATTTGGTCTCGGGTGTTTTGGATTTCGGAAGCAAGTGGGAGATTATCCAGCGGCATGTCGGTGCCTTTTAAGTGGTTTTGCATGTTATCTCAAGTATTGGTCACCGAAATTTTACATTGTGTTTACATGGTTGATGAGATGACAGAGTTGATGTTTTGGAGAGCCTTGTAAGACTAGGGTTTATGAGGATGATTAGTTCGTAACTTGTGAGGGACTGGCAGAAATGTGAACATGGAAGGTTTTGGAGCTGGAGTTACCTATGTCAACATGGAGCATTATATAATGAACACGAGCCTCATATTTCATATTTTGCATCCAAATGATGTGATAGAATGCACCAAACCTTTGTTCATAGAAATCTTCATAGCTCAATGATTGCTTGTTTGCCATCCATTCCAATGTAGATTTAGGAACATCAAGAAATCTTCATTTTGAATAGCTTTTCTCCTTCTTTTCTTTTCCAAAAATAGTGTCAATTTGGTAAAGAATGCACTGTGGAATTCTCCCCATCACATATGCACCTTTTCTATAACTTCTTGAGCACAGGTAAGTCACTTCTGAAGCAACTCATTCATCCATGTAGAATGTGTTGATTTTACTTTGTACAGGATTTTTAAAAGTGTGCTCCGAAGCCCTCTTCATATGTGACACACTGAGGCTTTGCTTTGCTCCTGTGTTGAGGCCGTTGTTTGTAGTGGTTAGAATTGGTAGGCCTTTTGTCTCTCCTTTTTCTATTCCCTTTACCGCTCATCTCTGTCATTGCTCTCAAGCCTCAAGGCCCTCGACCTTGAGAAAGTCGAGCTTATCGTGATTTGTGATTTTTCTTGGCATTGCTTCTTCGAGTTCGAGCTGAAGTGTCGAAATTTCTCTTCCTCGAACCTTCTCTTGTTGGCATTGCTGTCGTGCCGCCATTACATACAACATATTTTTTTTTTGTTGAGATGAAGCTGCTTTGTGACCGATTGAGTTGATATGCTTATTTTCTTGTAGTTTTCTGATATATTTAAACTTTAAAAGCTAAATAAAGTGGTTATTTGCTATTGCTTTTTCTATTGACGCATTTATGATTTTAACTATGAAGTTTCAGTCAATTGAGTTTTAATTTGCTTTTATTTTGAAAATTGTCGTTAGATTTAATTTGTAGGTTCTCTTTCAAATGTTTGTCTTCAAATGTATGTGCTTCACTTTTGTTAATTATATACTACCAAGATTTACAATTTGTCATAAAGTACTAATTTTATAATCTATTCAATTTATATTATCAATTTATTTATGATTTATATTTTTAAGACAATTAGTCAATTAGGCATGTGCTTCACCTTTTTAAAATAATTTTGTACAAACCATGAGTGTTTTTGTAACAAAGTGCTGTTTCGCACCGCGCTTTGTGCTTTGAAGCAAACATAAATTTTTACGCATCGCATTGCGCTTTGCACCTTGATAACACTTACTTTGTATAACATATTAACAATACAAAGACAAAGATGTATTAGCAAAGAAGCCTTCTTACCTTTTGAAGCTATAGGGCTCTCATGAATGGTTTTTTTCATCAACTGGAAAGTGGCATAGGATTCTTTAAATTAGTTTATTTAAGCTAATTGAGTTAGAGATTGATTCATTGATTGTTATTTGGATAGCAAGTTTTGAGATAAAAGTGTCATACAAATAACAATGTTAATGCAACATGTTTTGTTTAATGCTATCTTAAACAACATAATGTTGAATGAAAAATAGTAATTATAATATTTATTTTTTTGTCATTTATTTTAGACAAAGAATAGACTGACATTTAGATTTCAACAAGTTTGCCAACATCTAGGACTTCTTTGGTATACATATGTAATGCATTGGCATGTCATTAAGAGATGTCATTTAATTTTTGTTTGTTGACATCTCTAAGTAGCAAAATTCTAAATGACATTTATGTACTAAATCCATGACATTTATTTCCCGATATTTAACATCTTCATTGCAAACTATATCTCTTCAGCTCTTATCCTCACCGTCCCTCATGATTTTCACATTCTCTCGCTCATATTGAGCTTCTTGATCACATTCATCATTTATATCCCTAGTCTTCTCTAAGCTAGTTGTGAAACCCAATGTTGAAAAATGAGAGCAACATATGTAATTCCCTTGTACTGAGCAAAGGAAATTGGAAAGAGGCAAGCATTAGCAAAGGGGCTCATGATGCAATAGTTGTAAAAAATTTACAAGAAGGCCTTCACCTCTTCCCAATCCAACCACAATGTCCACTCTCTCGTTAGTTAAATTTTCTTACTCTCAAATTGCAAGCTTTTGTTATAAATGACAAATTTGTTCATGTCCTCATGTATTGTAACAACAATAAGGTTGCCTAGTCTCCAAAACTTTGATGAATGTTTGTGAATCTTATGATTGATTCTAGAGTCCTATGGATAACTTTAACTTGTGTGGAGGTTTATGGAGTTTTGTAGATAGCTCTAGCTATTGTAGAAGTTTTAGATTCTTAAGGTAGCGCTTATATTTATTTTCCTTCATATGTATTTCATAACTCAGTTCAGTCAAATATGGTGGTGATGATGGAAGATGGATGGACTGTTGTGGAATCTATTTTGCAATGCTTAGAACCACAATCAAAATCATTCAATATGTGTTTGCTTTGTAAGATGGATCACCTTAATGCATTCGGGACATAAAAAATGTATGAGATGGACCCCTATATCATCAAACTTCAGAAACAATGACACAAATTCAGATCGTGTGAGTGACAAGAATTTTTATAAACATAATTAATACATATGTATCATTATTAAAAATTAAATCAAATTATTCTAATATAAATTAATTAAAAAAATAAATTATAATGTACGTTTATCATAATTAATACTATATAATTATATGTATATATAGATATTTATATAGATATATATCTAAATTTTATATTAAAAAAAGAGGGATTCCTATTGAATCCATGTCTTCAACTCGTGTCATTAGACAATGCAGCCTTTGGTTATTGACATAATCGACCATCTCTTTTGACTAAGATCCAAAGCAATCCAAGATGTTGGAATGATGCAATTTTGATATGATTTGTCATCATCCCTTGCACTATTTGCTCTGAGATAAATGCGATAAATTTTTTCTATCCTAAGATTAAATTGGTGTTACTATAAGTAATCTATATAGCATGTATCCATTATTCTTAATCAAAAGTTCTCTCGTAACCAGAAGTGATCATTAATCTTAGGATCTTGCTTTTGAAAGTATGGAATCAAATGATAAAGTTCTCATAAAATAAAGGCAAAATATTTGGGTAGTGTCTTATCTAAAATCAAATTTGACTATCAACTCTCTTAGAAGAGCTGGGTGCAAATTTTTTAAGCACATGGTATTTATTATAGTTGATATTAGGGAGGTCTTGGAGGCTATAAAAAGGGGGAGAGCCCTCTCATTTATGTTGAGGATTGTAAGAGGATCTTGATGAGGTGAGGGCGACTTTCAATGCTTGGTCAAGAATTTTGGTGGTTGAAGAGGGGATTGGAGGGGATAAAGGGTGATGCTATGTGGGTTTGAGGGGTTCAATGAGGTTTATGAAGGGTTATTATGGTTTAGGATGGTTGTGGGGCATGCCGGGGAGTGCTGGAAGGTTTGGGTGTTGGAGGTATAAGACTTGAAGGTCTAAAAATTGAGAATAGTTGTATGATACTAAAGCATCATATGTAGAGGTCAAAAGATGCTCTTAGTGATGCAAGTGCCAAAAATATGCTCTTAGTGATGTAAGTGTTAAAATGAGTGAAGCAGGGAGAAGAAACCTTACTAGAAACGTTGAATGTTAAGGAACTTCGTGGCAATGAGAGTGGTCCAGACGAAACTGTGTGGGTGAAACTTTTTTATTGTGTTTTATCATAAGTTTGAGTATAAATTCAAAAAGATAAAATATTGTTGCTGGTGTATTAGTTTAAAGCTAGTGTTGGTTGCCATCAATTAGCCTGAATAATTATTTGTTGATCAGATTAAGAAGGACCTACATTATAATGGCATAACTAAAGCCATCATTTATTGTGCATGAGATGCAAAACTTGGCAATTTGTCTTGAGGACGACTTATTTTACACCAAAGGATGTTGTTTGTACATGCCTCCATACTGGAAGTTACAGAGGGAGGTTTTCTATGAGATTCATGATTCAAGTTGGTTGGTCATCTAACAATCCATCGCACTATGATGCTCATGAAGGATTATTTCTATTTACTTTTCTATCAAACTAGTTTAGAATTTGATATTAAAACTTGCCTTATATGCCAATAAGACAAGTTAGCATAACAATTGTAGATAGATATATTGTAGTATGTATATTCCCATAACATATAGAGAAAAGCCTAACTGTGGAGGTTTTGTTTTGGGAGTCTTCTAGATCATTATGATTAATCAGTTAACCAAATAAGCAACATTCATTCTAGCGATGAAGGATTGCCAGGGTGAGGAGGCGACTTTATTATTCTTAAGGCATGTCAGGTATCGGGTAGCATCATGAATGATTGTGATTCTTGATTTACAGGGTAGTTCTTGATAGTTCTTTTCAAATTGTTGGAGTTAGAACTTAAGTTTTCTATTAATCTACACCCTCAAACTAATTGCTTGACAGAGAGGGTGAATATTCTTTTGGAGTTGTATATTTGGTATTCTGAGAGCACACCATAGAAGGATCAGACAAGTTACTAGATGTAATTCTAATTATTAGAATGTGCAATGTGATAAATCCACCAATTAGAGCCTATTTGAGATTGTGATAGGGTAGTGGCCACTAACATCGTACACAATTGTAATAGGATGTAAGGGGAATAAATTAACTACTTAAATTTTTTTCCTATGAGTGGAATGGGTAAACTAATTGGCATGATATTATTTGCATAGAGCTATACAACATATGTGAAGTGCTGAAGGGCACTAATTTGTCCTCAAGGATATGGGCATGATCGCCTATAAAATTGACCTCATGTTGAGCTCAAGCTTCATTCAATGTTCTTTGTGAGTAGTTCAAGCCCTTTTATGAGGATTGTAATGATCTAAATTGAGGAATGTCTCAGTGGGTACCATTAGAAGTGAGGTCTTTGTAGGATCATGATGTTGTGTCAATCATAGCTACCCAAATTAATGTAAATGATTTTGTACGCCAAATGTCAAATACTTGTTTTGATGGAATGGTTTGCTCAAGCATGAGGCAAGCTGGAAGTCTAAGGAAGCTTTTTGACAATTCTAGTGTAAATTGATCAAACATTCCAAGCTAAGGACACAATAAGAGCATTGCCTAGGTATATGGTGGAGAATGCCATGAATAAACTTGTGGTATCTCCGTATCATATGACAAACAATGATGTTTCTAGTAGCCTTAAAAATTTTGATGAATGTTCTTGAACTTTAATGGAAGAGTCTAGAGCGCTATATATAACTTCAATTTGGATAGAAGATTTTAGAGTCTTGTAGATAGTGCTCTAGTTCTTATAGAATAGTAGATATCTCCTTTTCTATATAGTAGTTAGTAGAGCGATTTTAGAGCTTCTAAGATGTAGCTCTCTTCCGTATCACTGCCACAAGAATCACAAGCTTAGAAAGCTAGTAAGAGTTTTTGAGTTCTTCTCTTGCTCGAGTTCTTATGAGTGAGTGTGAGTGAAGGCTTACTTTGGAGTGGAGAATCCTAAGATTGCATGGGCGAGAGAGCGTTAGATTTGCAAGCCTGTGACACTTCTCTTCGGATTAATGCTCTCATCATTTCTAGAAGGCTTATTTTTGTTCAGTCTCTGATGTTTCTTATTTAGGTGAAAAGGGTATGTACAAAATCATCATTAAAAGGATTATTACATATTCTAAAATGAGTTATTTTTTTGAGAGAAGGCTTTCACTTACGATTGTAGACAATTCCATCAATTATTGTGTATTGTAATCCATTAGGACATGTGCTTAGTATTGATGCACGATTACTTTTGTTCTTCTTGGTAATACCAATATTTTAATTACAAGAACACTAAACCATACTCATAATAATTAATAGATAATGCTAATATCTTAATAACATTGACATCTAAAGAATAGTGAAACAAACAATCCACCTGATTTCATTAAAAAGTACTTTAATAAAATTTATAAAATTATTATTTTAAGATGTCACCAAATCAAACTACTAACATTCACTAATAATATTAAGTAGATTTTATCCAACTAAATATCCATAGACTTTGTAAATTGTCATGTCTTAATGCTATAGAAAGGAAAAATCTCTATTTCTGCTATTTGGCTTCTTAATGCATATCGATGCAAGGTAAAAATGCAAGAGTATGTTATTGTACAACTTATTTGATTTTAATTTTATTATTGTATATGTAAAATATCCAACAACATGTGATATTAATGGATACTAGTTGCTATAGTTCCCTTATAATCATTTTCTTTCCATTATGTTAGGGCTGCAAATGAATTAATATGCTCATGAAGTTACTTGTGACATAACTCAATTAGTAGTCTTTTATAATCATTTAATTAACATCAAATAAGTTTGATTACTTTTATAAAAACTTAATAGGTAGATGAATAAGCTTGAACTGCTTAGCATTCAATTTATTTATGAGTATGAATAATATCATTTAAATTTTATGAATATGCTCGTTAAGAAGCTCTTTTAAAGCTCAATAATAGCTCATTTAAGGCTTAAATAAAAATTATTTATTATCTAATTATGTGGGAGTCTTTTTTGGTGTATTAGATTATTTTTGTTTGTGAACACAAGTTACTTATTTATACTTATTAAAATGCATGTTTTATTAGTAGTTAATTAAAGTGAACGTCTCATTTTTTTAAGCTTAATAGTCTACTTATTAATAGGCTTGATAAGGCTTTTCCAGTTAACTAATAAACTGCTTGATCGTATTGTTTGTTTATAGGCTCGATAATGCTTGTTCAGTTTGCTAACTAATTTAGCTCAACTGAACTCAAATAAGTATACTTTTAAATGAACTGAGTTTTAACTCTATTACAAATAGTAGAATCAAGATTGATCTTGAGTTCGAGCTCGAGCTTGAACATGAATAGGATTTTAGTAAACAAACTTAAGCTCGACAAAGGTCTTGTTCGACTCAGCTTGGTTCATTTGAAACCCTACATTAGGTGTTATGTAGAAAGAACAAATACATTTTACTTCTGCCTTTAGTTTTCGATGGAAAAAAAAAGCTTTATTGCTTGCTAATTCATGTTTGCACTTCTCTACGATGATCGTTTTGGCTAGATAAAACTTCATTCTTGTCACTAGCTCTTGATTAGATATTTTTATTTTAATGCTTAAAAAATACATATATTTGTGTACTCACTTTCGTCTATAAAATGTTGGCTTATACTCATCCAAGTGCTTCATTTCAGGTTAAGGTGAAGAATTGGTTAAATGGTGTTGAGGGTCCTGAAGTAGTAGGTATAAGTGCTAGATTTGGTGCTATAGTGCCAAGGTATCTTTCTGAAGCTGTAAAAAGGCCTGCTGTGCTTACAAATCCAATCACTTCTTGTGGTAAATTATCCTCCAAGGTCAGTGCATATTCTTAAACTCATTGAGTTTTCATGATATTAGATTGATTTTTTTTGTTAGAGATTCTTTTTTGTTGATTCTGAAAAACTATATTGTTTTTAGCTACACTAGAATTTATTATTTTTGTGTTCAATATAATTAGTTACATTTCAAGTACTCTCATTTCACGTCACATGCCAGTACTAATGAAGTTGCATGATTTATGAGTTTACTCTCTGCATTATTGGAAGTTTAGGGGCATTGAGATTTACATTTTTTTTGTATTCACATCAATTTAGTAGAAGAAATTTTACATGGGTTGTTCAAAAAACAACAGAAAATAAAATGGAAATTATTATCATTTTAAATATTTGTATTTGGTTTATTCCATTTAATTACTATTAAGTGTTGCATGAGGTTTTTAATCTACCTTTTACAAGTCTTCTTGCATAACTTATACATTACGTTTAATCTAATTTTTTTGTTCCTAATCTCTGCACATTGAATTCTAATAATGGTTTTTAGTTTTACAATTAAGAAAAGGTCATTGAGGTGTACATCTCATGCATACTAGATGAAGCGTACGCTTTAGTGGGTGTGAGTTGTGCATTACAAGGCAAAAGCATAAAAAATTACTATTAATGTAATTTTAAAATTTTAACTTATAGATTTTCAATATAAAATTAGATCTATTTATTATACCTAAACTAAAAAAATATTTGAGAAGAACTGGGTAGCCTCAAACTCACAATCACACATTATAAGACATTCAAGTTTGTACTTAATCTTGCTGCACCACTATTGCTTCTCCTCCAATGCCTCTTATCTTGTTGTTGGTAACCTATCTTCTTATTTTTAGTGCGAAAGAGGAGAAAAAAATAATTAGCCACAATGATGATTTTAATAAGTGATTAGAATGAGGGAAACTTTCAAATGCATAAATTATGAATTTAGACTACTTATTTATGTTGAATTGGGAGTGAGAGACCATTTTTTAATGCTTATAGTCTTATTATGAATTCTAATGACATTACTTTGACATTTTATGATCATACTTTGATGTTAATATGCTATTTATTATTTTATATTTTTTTATTAATTTAATAGTTTAGTTCTGAGACTTACACCTTAGAATGCCTCAAAGCTTACATCTCGTTGCACAAAAAGAAAGGTCTTAATGCTCGATTGCACAACTTCAAATTTTGATTATCTTTTATTATCTTACTTTGATGTTAATCTTCTTCTTAATGAAAAAGCTTCAGGATCATGCTCTCAGGTGATGTGAATATATGCTAGGGAAACTTTTTTTGCCCAACAATAATTTCTTTTTTGTAACAAGATTTTTCATGTTAGCCTATATAATATTAGCCAAAGATGAAAAGAGAAAAGTTTTTCCAACGGAGTTACTAGAAATCTGTGTTCTGAATATTTCCACCTAGCTCTTTTAAATGAGTGATTTTTGGGTTACATTTATAAAAGGCATATTGAATATCTTAGAAAAGACACTATTTAGAGATTTCACCTTCATTTTATGAAGATTTTATGATATAGTTTAAGGTTTTTATAGGTACAAGTCTCTATATTAATCTCATGAGAGATAACTTTTGATTAAGATTAATTGGTAGGTTTTAGTTGTCACACCCCAGATGACCCTCAATTCGATGAGTGTAACGAGAATAGGATGACTCGATTGGACCTTGAATTTGCGTTCCACTGTCTTCTTGCCGAAGCGAGTGAAAGGTGTATCTAATCAAATCATCACTAAACTATTCTTCATATACTACATAACTTAATTCATATATCACGAAGCGTGAAATCTTTAAATAAATCTGAGGTAAAGACATTTAATTTATGCGTCTAAAAGCCTTTAAAACAAAACTATCTGATTAAACAAAACGGTAAAACCCTCATATTTTCAAAATTTTCGGTAGCGTCGTAAAAGTAAACGAAGAATCTTAAGCTTAAACAAGACAATAGAAATCGTGCATATATATGTAAATTTGTAAAAGCGTATGGTGTAGTAAAAGCTAGGTAAAGCTAGGTAAACGATGTAACGCGTTATGGCGACATGATATCTTTGTAGGTCTTTGTAGAAATGTAATAATCGTAGAAAATATAACAATGTCTTTGTAAGTTGTCATCATGTCGAAGAACGGTGATTTTCATTTAATTCACTATCATTTTCTAGAAATGTCATTTATAATTCAGGTTTTGACTTTCATTCATAAGTCGTCCGTCTATTTGTGGTGTAGTAAACCAAACTTCTTCTGCTATACCCACCGCAGTTGGACATTCGACACCAACCTCAATGCGAGTCGGGATCTTAAGATCCCCTAATCACGGCTCATCTCGTCGAACTTTTGCCTATCTGCCAGATTCGCGTGGTATACCACTTCCTTGATTTTCCGACATTTATTTTTCACATTCTTGCATTTAACATGTTTTCAATCATTTATATGCACAATGAAATCAATCTTTGATAGGCGAACTGTCGTGTAATCATTGCATCTGTGCGGTCAGTAATCAACATTTATATATCATTCAACATGAAATATCTACATTTTATATATGCATTCATACAATTTTATCTAAGTCGTAGAAATGATCGTCATAAGAAGCGAATTTACATTAGTAAATGTCTGCTCGATTAATAAGTCGGTCGTGGATGCTCGATTCTCCTCGAGTCACAACCTATAATAAAATAACTCTTAAGCTTATGACATCTATGAAACATAATTAACACCAATCTTACGAATAGATCTCTCATAAGCTTTGGAAACAGGCAAAAATCTCCGAAATCTCATTATTTAATTACCTTGCAATCAATAACTAGAATTAACAAACGTCAATCCAAATCTCCTCGATAATTACCACTCAAAGCGGTTGAACTCCTCAATCACGCATTTCAACGCCCAAGGTCATATGAAGAAAAGGGATAGGGAAAGAAATTAACTTCTCAAATTTCTGTTTTCCCGTCGGCCAGAATTCTGGGGCCGATCGGTTCACGAATTTCCCAAACCGGCTACGGGACTTTCCAACCCGGGCAGCGAACCAACTTTCCCCGACGGCGGTTCTGGAACTTACTTGTGCGGCGGCGTTTCCGGCAACTGATTCGGCCAAAGCCGTCGGATCGAGCCAGCGGCGGCCGACGGCGAAGGCGATGAAGAGAGCGGCGGTTCCGGGTGAAGCCGACGCGGAACGGATCGTGCGTTCGTGCGTTCTGTGTCACGGGAGGTTCTGTCACGCAGAGGTCCGTCGTCAGCAGTCGAGGAAGGGGCAGCGCTTCAGGTCACGAGGCGACGCCGATTCAACGAAGGAAGGAAAGGAGGAGGAAATCGTCGATCACCGAAGAGGGGAAGCGGTCTCGATCTCATGATGAAGGAAATGAGGCCGGGAGGAAGGAAGTGAAATAAAGCGTGAGAGATCTAACCGTCGATGGCTAATCTTAATCGGCTGGGCTCTGATTAATTAATTTAAAATAAAAATTAATTAGAATAATTAAATGGGATATTATAATTTCCTCTTAACAAAAAATTTCGTCTAAATTTCTTATCATTCAAACAGGGAAACTTCGCCTCATCTCTTGTTCAACCTCCCAAGTAGCTTCTTTTTTGGTTGCTTCCATTTAATTTTAACATAAATTTGTATTTGCATCTCTTTCAAATTCTAAAATCTTTTCTGCTCCAATGCTAAGTCAAATCGTATTTCAAACTTTGTATATGGAATCTTCTCATCGTGATCCATTTTCTCAACATTGAAATGTGAAACACGTTGAATAATTGATGGGTAAGGCAAGCGTAGCGCCATATTGCCGATCCTTTCAATGATTTCAAAGGTCCCATGTACAGGGCTCAATTTACCTCCGTGACCAAATCTACTAATTCCCTGGTTTGACTTTCAAAAATACAAATTCTCCAACTTGAAATTCTACCTCGATCTTTAATATACCGGCGGCGATCCCATTGACAACTAACTTCTGACCTAATACCTTTTTTTCTCCCACTTCACCCAACTCAATGGAGTTCTACACTTTCGACCATACAACGCTTCATAATGGAGCCATTTGAATACTGGGACGGTAGTTATTATCAGAAGAAACTCATCATGTGAATACGATCTTCCCATACCTCCAAAATCTAAACACATAACCTCCAAAATCTAAAACACATAACCTCAACAAATCTTCTAGACTTGAATTGTTCTTTTCGATTGTCCATCACCTCATGGATGAAAAGTCATTTAAGTGTAACTGTGCCTAAGCTCTCTCTCAATTTCCATAACTGAAGTAAATCTACCATCTCGCGAGACGATCACTTTGGTACACCATGAAGTCTTACAATTTCTTTAACATATAATCTGACAATTTATCAACTGAATTGCCTGTTTATGTAAGAATGAAATGACTTGGTCAATCTATCCACAACAACCCATATACTATCACGAATTCGCTCGATCTAGAAATCCCATAACAAAATCCATAGCAATTTCTTCCCACTTCCACTCGTGATGTAATGACCGAATAATCCACGCTTGATGCTCGCCTTTAACAATCGACAAGCTCGACATTTGAGACATATTCCTATGTCCTTCTTCATACCGACCACCAAAATGTTATTTTAAATCTTTATACATTTTGAACTACTGGATGAATAAGAGATATCCCGCCTGATGAGCCTCCCGTAAAATTTCTGTCTCAATTCACATCACCATCCATAATCTGAATGCTTCCAATAATACCTCTCAGATCTACAAGAAAATTTTGCTCGACCAATCTGATTTGTTCAATAAATTTCGATATCCACCATCTGCAGCTGATTCTATCAAATAAAGTTGATTGACCGCCAATCGAGATAAATGCCCAGTATCACTGAATCTTCTAACTTCCAGCTGTAGAGCCTCTAATTCTCTAATCAACTCGACTTCGAGTAATAACCCAACCGGCATTTCTGGACTGACTTAATGCATCACCACCACATTAGCCTTTGCTCTGACAATACAATATCTAAATCATAATCTTTAATAAACTCAAGCCATCTTCTTTGTCTTAGATTCGCTTCTTTTTGTGTAAAGATATATTTAAGACTGATCCGTAGAAAATTTCACATTTCACCCATACAAGTAATGTCTCCAAATTTTAAGAGCAAAACCACACTAATTCTAAATCACGACGGATAATTTCTTTCGAGGCTTTTAATCCCTCAAGATAAGCAATTACTCTTCGTTCGCATTAAGACACAACCCAAACCTTTAAAGAGATCACTAAATATTTGAATCCCTCGCCTCATGGAATAGCTAAAACCAAGTCAAATGCTTTTCAATTCTTGAAAACTCGCCATTCACCGTCTATCGAATTTGACATCCTTTCTCAATAAATTGATGGGATTGCAATACGAGAAAATCTCGACAAACTTCCGTAATAACCAAGCGTTCTAAAATCGGAACTTCAGAACATTCTTTGCACCATTCTAAAATTGCTTTTACTTTTGAGATCAAAAAACTCCTTCGCCACTTATAATGCGACCTAAATGCGACGCTATGCATCCAAAATTCACATTTTGAAAATTCATATAATCGATTTTGTCTTAACAATTCTAAAACAATCCTCAAATGATTTGACGTTCTTCATCGCTTTAATAAATCGTAATATCATCAATAAAGATGATAACAAATCCCACCAAGGCCAAAACACGATTCATTAAGTCCATAAAGATCGCAGGAGTATTTTAAACCAAATGATAACAAGAAATTCATAATGTCCATACCTTCCAAAAGTCGCTTTTAAAAATATCAAGATCTTTAACTCTAACTGACGATATCCGATCTCAAATCACTGAAAATACAATGGCTTCTCCAACCGATCAAATAAATCATCAATCCTCTAGAATGGATACTGTTTCGATTGTCACTTTATTTAACTCCTAATCAACACATAATCGCATGTATTCATCCTTTTCTTAACAAATAATACCTGCACTCCACTGAGTCTCAATAATAAATCCTTTGTCATTCCTCGAATCGACACTTCAATTCAATTCTTGTGAGCCATCCTGTATGAGATTTATGTATGTAAGTTGTACTTGTACATCAATCCCAAACTCTACTTCTCGGTTGGTGGCAACCTGTAATTCCTCCTGAAACACATCGTGAAATTCAAACAACGGAATGTTTTTCGCCAAACACCTCCTTATTCAACACATCTAATTTGCTGAAATACCATTTCACCGCTTCTTAAATATTTACTCAACTTCACTGCACTAATCAAAGAAGAAACGGCGTTCTTATCACAAAAAAAAATAAAATGATTTTTCACCAGGCATGCCAAATTTCACTCTCCTCTTCCAAAGATTCAATTGCAAAATATTTGATCAACCAATCCATACCTAAGATAACGCCAAAATGTCGACGAGAAGATAATTAGTAGAAAGTGTTCTTGAATGTTAATGTCAACAACACATTTCCTATTTCAGATTCAAACTATCGCCGTATATCACCACATTCACATATATGAAATAAATAAGATCAACTAAATCAAAAAGGAATGAACGAACGAATGCTACTAATCAAATGAATCAACCCAAATGATCAAATTTTAAGATACCGACACCACTTCATTTGATTCCTTTCTTCATGAGTGATAAGAAAAAACTCGCTTTACAGAGGGTTTTACGCTCAAGTTTCTCCTTTTTCTTGAATCAAGGTCTTCCCAAAATTGTGTTACTCCTTCCAAAAATTTTCTTTGTTGACTCTTTCCCTGATAATTGTATGGCTTTACATCCTTCTTCTTCTCCATGCCTAAGTACATGTCCACCAACACATCCAAGATCTCCTGATCCAAATGCCATACATTGACCAAAATGTCTTTTTCCACACTTATCACAAATAGTTTCTTAACTGAATTTGTGTCATCATCAACTTAAATTTCATAGAACTGCCTTCTTTCAAAGCTTTTATGCTTGCCTCAGAATCCCACTTGCGAAAAAATTTAACTCATTTCATTCTTCTCTTCAACTAAGACCGAGAACTCACTGATATCAAAGGGAGCTAATGCGCCAATTGATCTCTCGAGGCCTCTAGTCCATGACATTTCTCTTCCGCATCGATATAATGGAGCATATCTAAAGAGAAGTGAACTTGGCTTCATATTGCATTATAGTTTTGAGTTGGGATTGAAAAATTTGTCTTGTAAAGTCCCTAATGGTGGAATGAACCAATCTTTGAATACTTTGACAAACTCATCCCATTTGATTCAGTAATGGGTATCGTCAAATCTTTCTCTATGTTGAGCTCACCACCTTTTCGCCTCCCTTCTAACACAAAAGTAAAGACTACTCTTCTGCTTTCGGCAAATCATCCCATCCAAAATTTTTCCAATCTTAAGCCAATCTTCCGCCACTATAGATCACCCTCAATGCGGTTTGAATGTTTGAAATATCCTCAAATGTTATCCACGAACCATACTTAGATCTGCGCCCGCAGATTTTTCCATATAGCTTTTATCAACAACCGGAAATCAACTCAACTACCCTCAATTCATCGATCTACCTTCACCACTTGCTTCAGTCAGATTTCCCCGTTAGAATTATCTTCGCCAGCAATTCAGTGGTCTCAGATTTACCTAGGAATGACCCTCTAACCTTTCTGCATTTCTTCAAATTAATCAAATTAACAAAGTATTTATATGATACCATTTACTCAATATCATACATGCATGAAATTAAGAACATATAGATTCCTAACCCAAAATTAACGCCCCATAGCTCAGATAATCAATTCAACACTTATCCCTAAATCCAAATCATGCTTCCATTCCTATCAATCTTTTGTTCTCATATCAACCTTATTGCTTCGATACATCTTTCGTCACACCCCTGCATGACCCCTCGCTGTGGTCAATCAAGTGTATCAGAAGAGGATGACTGACGACACGATTCACCAATCCACGCATCATGAACCAGCAAGTGAAAGGTGTATCTAATCAAATCATCACTAAACTATTTATAATTCATATACTACATTAACTTAATTCATATCACAAATACCTAAGCGAAATCTTTAAATAAATAAAAGCAGTAAAGACATTTAATTTGTATGCGCAAAAAGCCTTTAAGCTTCCCAAAACTATACACTAATAAAATGACTAAATTTCTACCCACTTTTTTTCCAAATTTTCAATCCAGAAGATCATAAGTTTAAAGCTTAAATGGTGACAAGAATGCTAAAACAAGCTCAAGACAAGACAAGAAACAATCGCAGCATGTATATAAATTTGTAAAACCAGTAAACTGTAGTAAACAGTAAACTGCATAAAGAATGTAACATCAGAATCGAACAATACGCCGTGAAAAGTAAATAACAATGCCAGAAATATAACAATATGTCGAAAGTTCATAATATCAATCATGTCAACGCCGATTTTCATTTCGCCAATTTATATCACATCATTTTCTAAATGTCATTTATAATCTAGTTTTGACTTTCATTCATAAGGTCATCACCCTACTACTAAAACAAGTCAGGTGCGCAGGCCGAACCATACTCTACATACCACCGACACCATGGACAAATTAACGACACCCAACCTCAATGTGTGGGGATACTAAGATCCCCTAATCACGACTCATCTGCCGAATCCGCTTACAGATTCTCGTGATAAATTCTTCCTATCACAATTTTCCCGACATTTCCTGCTTTATCACATTATCGATTTAACATATTTTCAATCATTTCTATAACAATGAAATCACGCCAACAAGGCCAGTAATCATCAGAATCATAATCACGGCCAAGTAATCAACATTTATATACGATTCAACATACGTAAATATCTACATTTTATATATGATTCATACAATTTATAAAGTCGTAAACAACGACATACATAGATAAAATCAATTTACATTAAGAAAGTATGTCTCACCTCGTGTTCGTCAAGTCGATGTGCACCGATTCCTCCTCAGTACACAACCTATAATAAAATAACTCTTCTAAGACTTCTATGACATACAACTCAAATGAAACATAATTAACACCAATCTTACCCGAAATATCTTCCTCATGTTTTGAAACACCGAGTAACTCCAAAGTAATCAAAGAAATCTCCTAACGCCACTATTTAATTACCCGCTTCAATCAATAACTAAAATTAACAAACACCGCCAATCCAAATCTCCCTCAATAATCTACCACTCACCTAAGTAAAACAAATGGAACTCCTCAATCACGATTTCAACGCCAAGGAAGGCCGCTAAAGAAAAGGATAGAAAAGAAATTAGAACTTACAAATTTCCTAAGTTTCCCCGACGGCCAGAAGAATTCGCCGGGCCGACGGTTCACGAATTTCCCAAACCGAAGTTTACGGACTTTCCAACCCGACGGCACGGAACTTACCAGGCGGTGCGGCGTTCCAAGCGCTACGAGTATCGCTCCGACGTCGGTCGCGATCGACGGCCTGCACGACCGGGCAAGCGATGAATGAGCGGCTTCGGTGAAGCCGACGCGAACGGATCAGCGCAGGTCAGGGAGGTTCTGGTCACGAGCGGTCCGTCGTCGCGATGTCGAGGGAAGGACGGCGGCTCGCTCGTCAGGAGCGCCTTCGACCTCAAGACGGCGGAAGGAAAGGAGGAGGAACTCCGATGCGAAGGAACGGAGCGGTCTCGATCTCGCAGATGAAGGAAATGAGGCCGCTGGAGGGAAGGAAGTGAAATAGAAGCCGGAGAGATCTAACCATCCACGCGGCCGAAAGTGGCTTAATCCGGCCGATGCATACGAAGCACCTAGATGCTACAGTAAACGGTTTAATTAGCTAAAATAAAAATTAATTAGGAATAATTAAATGGGATATTACATTAGTTATTTTACTTTTAGTTGCATCAAATTTAATTTGAGAAATAGAATGATATGTATCACTTTTAGCTTAAAACGGATGGTTGAGGAATGATAACGAACTAGATTTATCTCAGTCTCAAGATATTGTGGACTTGGTTTATTTAGTTAGTGGGGTAGTTGACCCAACTTGACTTAGAAATTTTGTCAACAACTATGAGTTGCATTGTCTAAGAGAACTTTATATACCTAAGGTAAATGCTTATATAAAAGACTAATCTTAAGTTGATATTAGTTAATAGAAGGGTTCGTGCTCTATCAAGTGCATCTTCTGATTCACAATTTAGTGGTTAAGCCTTTTGAAACTTTAACATTGAGGGCATTTTGATAATATTATCCATTTTGGTTGAGATTTCTTGTCAATCCAGCCATCATCAGGGGTGATTTGATGCGGAGTTGAGACGAACAATGTGGGGATGCTCACATATGAGGATTTCGTCCCTGTCTCTTAACCAGTTCAATTGAATCAGAGAGGGACTGGTTCAGCTTTCTTTAATAAACTTGGTTCAACTGCCTTAGGGTTGGTTTTAGTTCAATTTAAATACCTCTTTTGTATATTAGGATTAGTTTTGGTGGTCTTGCTGTTAGATATTATTTTCTTTGTTTTATTCTACTTTTGGAGATGAATTTTCAATTTGAACATGTGGTGTGACTATATCTTGGTTGAATCAAGACATTGTATTCATTTTCCAGTATCATGAAATAGGTTGGGCTACTGTTTACCCATCTAGACTATTGTTTTTCCACCCTTGGTTGCTGTTTTCCTACATCTAAAGTTGACAATACCGCATACCGGAGTACCCCAACCGCCTTCCCAGCTGGATCTATCTTTCTTGCTCCCGTTTCCTGCGTTCAGGTGTTGTGTTGCTGCTGTTAAGAAGTAAATCTGCTCAAGAAGGTGCAATTCCTCCTTTCTACTGCTGACCAGCTCTCACAGTCAATTCCAATTCTCACCTATATCAAACAGCCAGGAATTTCCCCTTAAAGTTTAGGTTATTACTCTGTCTAGTTCTTGTTATCCAAGAATGGTGTCATTTGTAGAGCTAGATCTACCCTAGATCTTTCTTGGATACGTTTTTTCTTCCAAAACCATTCCACCAATCCCATAATCCTCCAAAAACTTTCTTCCAAAATTTTTGATAGCAAACCGATGCTATTCAATCAACTCAAAAACCCACACCCATACTCTTCTTTGGAGAATCCTAGAGGAGTTCAGGAGCATGCTATGGAGGAGATGTAGCAAGAGATCTTATAACTACAATGCAGACTCACTAAATATGAGAGGAGGTAGAACAGGCAGATCACTTATAGCCACAATGGTGACCCATCTGAAAAGGAAGAAGAGGAGAATCCCTTTCACCATGTTGTCTCCAGCAATGAAGAATCGATGTCACATCAATCTGGCATTGAATATAGGTGAGACTATGATCTTGGTATGAAGATTGTTCTATCAGAATTTGAGGGTTGCATGGATCCATATGAGTTCATCGAATGGCTACAATCCCTAGGGTAAGAGAGGTAAGTTGGTGGCCATTAAGCTTAGAGATTGTATGGTTGATGTCTAATGCATAATGACTGGTGTTTTTCATAAATTATCATGCCATTATTTAGGTTAACATGAAAAACAATTAAATTTAAGTGGAGTGATCAATGTGAAAAGCTTTTCAAAAGTTGAAAACTTTTTTGATGACAAAATCTATATTGACAATTCCCTCAGAAACAGAAAAAAATTTAAATTTATAATGATACTTATTTAAAAAAGATTAGGATGTGCTATAATTCAATGTGAGAGAGTAGTTGCTTATACTCCAGTCAACTAAAGAATTATGAACAAAAATATATTTGCATAATCTTGAGTTAGAGGTAGTTGTGTTTGCATTAAAGATATAGAGGGACTACTTTATGATGATGATAATAATAATAATAATATAATATTATTATAATAATCATATTAATATAATAATAATAATATATTAAAATAATAATATAATAATAATCATAAATAATTGTAATGATGATGGTGAGGATGATAATGATAATAAGAAGAATGGTGAAGATAATAATACCATGAAATATTTTAAGCTACTTGATATTTGTATATAATTATAGATTTTAGGATGAGAAAAATTATGTTCAAAAGAAAAGAAGCAACTGAGTTTCATTAAAAGTGAAAAATTATATTTTTCTACTTTATAATAGTTATTTTCATTCTTCTAGATCAAAATGTATTTATTACTGTGTATTATCTGTATGAAAATATTCGAACTAATATCATAAATGCTTTTATGCTTTTGCATGCACATTAAAAAAAGTTTTCATTTGATACAAAATTATTATTGGAATAGTTTAAAATGATTTTTTCTTTCTCATGCTTATATTTTATATGATTATTATTTAATTCCTTTTATGATTGAATCTTGGATGATCTTCCTAATGATATATTATTAAAAATATATGATAAAAGACATAAAAAATGAATATATTATAGAGTGATTATTTGTGCATGTTGACTGATAGAGTTCATTATCTTATAGTATTGGCTGGGGATGCAATGCACTCGTACATGTAAATAAAAATGAAAATGTTGTCCTTACTTCTAGATTAGATTTGAAAAATGTTACATTTCCTTTAGGGTTTATTTGAAATAGGCTATAAGTCAGCATACCTTTCAAGTAGACATTTAGATTTTTTTATTAGCTACATAGTTAGATGATGACTCCTATGATGTGTGTATTTTCAAGTAAGAAAAGTTAAGATATGAAAAAAAAAGAGGAAATTAATCATTTTTATTCTAATTTTTTTATAAATGCATTTTCTTATTATTTCATGAAAAAAAGATGACAATGATTTCATTGATATAAATTGGCATGTACATTATTTCTCAAGTCTTGAATAACTATAATTTAAAAATATAATTACCTATTGAGTTATTTAACTCACTCTTTAGTTGATAATTATTTAATTGGATGAAAGACATGAGTACATATATTGAAGAGGTTTACTTTTGGAGTTAGGTATCATAACTAAGATTAGAAGTAACATATGTAATGTACCACAATATGATATATCTTACAAATTAAAAATGATAGTTTGATTATTATTTTTATTAATTGTAATATGAAAATGCTTTAAATATCTATACAACTATCTGTTTTCATCTCGGTCTCTGACTCTCGGGCAGAATCATGATAGAAAATGGTTTGATGAAAGATAATATAGATATAAATTGTATAGAAGGATTTGTATAGAATAGGTTTAGCAGCAACTTCATCAATGAACATGGTCTAAAGAAGAATATGGATTCATAAAGCCTGTTTGAATAGTTAGGATAAGACTAATGATGAAAATGATGATTATTTTCTAATACTTACTATTCACATATATACTAAGATATATTAATATTCTTTATGTTTTTCATTCATAATTGAAACTTAAGTTGTCATGTAAGTGATGGCTTGATATATTCCTAATAGAGTTTGTAATCAGGTAATGAAAACCTTGGTGGTATAGGTATTTTCTTAATTGCATTAGTTAATTAATGAGGTATAAAGAATTTTACTTTTATTATTTATTGTTCAATTTTACCTTTGTTCTTTTAAAGTTTCCTATGTTAGACGCAAACTTTTCTTAAGGTTTTTTTTCTTTGTTTTTTTGTTTCAGTTATCTAATTCTATTGCATTGGCAATGCGTGGCAATTGTGACTTCACCGACAAGGCAAAATTTGCACAGTCTGCAGGTGCAGAAGGCTTAATGGTGATTAATGATGATGAAGGTTTTAAGTCATCAATGTGTTGCATTTTGATCAGAACATATTTGTTTTGGGCAGTATGTCCACCTTTTAAAATTAAATATGCTTTCTTTTTCTTTGTTATCGCAGAACTGTATGAGATGGTTTGCACTGGAAATGAATCTGCCATTAGCATCACAGTTCCAATCATAATGATATTAAAATCTACGGGAGATAATATCATAAAATCCTTAGTTGATGGTGGCAGGAGTAAGTTATCTCAGAAATCTACTATATAATTGTTATTTCTGGTGCTATTTAGTATGTATAAGGTACAATATTTTTATGGAGCATGTTTATAAATGGCTTATAGTAGTGTCCTAAACTAAATTTAGTTCATTAAAAATTCTAGTTGTAGGGTATGTTTGGAGTAGCTTTCTCACAATTTTCTTTTCAAATCACTGTCACACTTTCATTTGGCTATTTCTTGCTCACTATTTTTTGGTGATAAGTTTGAAATCAAATTTGCTAGTGTTGTAGCCATAAAAAAGCAATTGTTCTACTTTTTTTTAAAAAAGAAAGTAAACATAATATTCACAAAAAACTTTCAAAAAAATTGATTTCCTCACAATAACATTACAACCACTCTTATAAAAAGCTTCAATTGCCCCAAATGAACCCATGTTCTATATCATTTATTTCGTTTTTGTAGCCAAGCAAAAATATATTTATATTTTTTGTGAAATTTCTTTCGTTTAACTTATTTATGAAGAACATGTTCCAACTTTATTGTAGTTGTCCTCAAAATTTTATTTTATAAATAGGAAAAATTAAAAATTCTATTGATTTTTTTATCCCTATTAGATTTATGATGGTTGCATTGAACTTTGGTAATTTTGCCAAGGTTATGTCAAATTTAAGTAAATTTTGATAAATTTCTACGGTTAAATTAAGCTTCATAGATTGTCTAGGATTGCATCAAACCTTGGTAATTTGCCGAAGTTGTCTTATAGAATTGTAATTTTGTTAGGTTTTGATTAATTATTTTTATTGCATCAGTCTTAGCAAATCACCATGGTTGGGTCAATATCTAGTAACTTCACCAAGATAATATCTAAATCCTAGTTATTTTAACAAGATTTGTTATTTTTACCTCTTGTTTAAAAAGGAGTTCAAGGTGTACAAAAGCGCCTCAAAGCTTAAGTGTTATTGTAACCCGTGAGAATTCCGTCTTTTTTATCTAAGGTGTGTACCACAAGGCTTTAAGCCTCATGGTATTTGAGGTACTGCCTTAAAATGTTACAAAAAAATTATATTATCTTATATTATATTATTATTTTGATATATATATATATATATATATATATGATATTATACTTATATTGAATATATCTAATAGAATGCCTAAAAAAGATTAAAAGTTAATTTAAGTATAATGAATTACTTAATTATATTATTATTTTATTTTAATTATATTAAATCTAATGTTAACTAACATAGAGAGTAAGATGATAAGTATATTGAAGAAAATTTAAAAGATATTGATGAGATAGAATCAATGGATGATAGAGCTATTACATATAGTGACTCTTCTAATGATGATGAAAGTGAGTGTGAGGTCGCTATGGATTTTGATGCTCATGACCTCTTTAAACTTTGAGTTTATTTTGAATTCACATCAAAATTTTATTTTATATTAACATTTAACATTGGAATTCTTGATTTATGTCTTTGTGATAATAAATTAAGTAAATATATCAATGATTTGTCATATCTATAATTTATTTTAATTTCTTATTTTGAGATTTACATCTCGTCTCACTATAACAAAACATCTCAATTCTCGATTTTGCTTTTCTAACCTTGATTTTATGAAAGCTTTTTGTATATCATGGTAAAATAATTAGTTTTTCTGTTCAATTGAAAGACTTTTGATAGGCCGAAGGTTGTTGTTCATTGGAATGGGGGCGGGCTTGTGATTCCTTCAATGGTAACCCACTCTTTGAGATCCTCAGTATCTCTCCATCTTCAATAAAATAGAGGGTACATCTATCTAGCGGCCTGATAGGCATATGTTATAAATAGATGGTGCCAAATAAAGAAAAAAGATTAAAATTTTATTAAAAATAAATTAACCAATGGGAATAGTTGGCATCATCTTATATAACATGCAATTAATCCATTAAGAACTTTAAAGATTCTCTCTGAGTCTATTTATCAACTGAAGTGTGTGTGCATGCTATATCTCAAGTTGTTGAGCAAGCCTACTTTTGTTAAGTATGACTGTTAAATGCTGAAACCTCAGGGGTTCTTGAAACTGCATGGTGCTGTTTGTTTCATTTTTAAATATCCACTTTCAAAACCTTCTAAATAAATCTTATTGCTACACATTATATTATCTTATTGCTCAATTTTTCCTTTGAAAGAAAAATAAGTTCACCATGCTAAGCAATTTGTTTTAGGAAGTGGCATATATGCATTTTTTTACCTCTTATACTTCCAAAAATGTTGAATAAATGTAGGTTGTACATTATCTAAAATGAATCAGTTGCTATTAATCTCTGCCTACTTTGTACTTTCCCATTCATTATAGCTGCTTCTAAGAGCTCCTTTTCTTTTGCAGTGGATGTTTTATTATATTCTCCAATTCGCCCAGTTGTGGACATTTCAGCTGCCTATCTATGGTTAATGGCTGTTGCAACTGTTATCTGTGCTTCTCTTTGGTCCAACATTGTTTCATATGACCAGGTTGATGAGCGTTATAATCACCTCACAAGGAAGGTTCATCCTTCGTTAATCTGTTTCAGTTTTTTACTTTTCTTTTTGTTCTAGAGCGTTATAATCAGATAGTGCGCTCATTGAGTTTTACCGTTCATTTGTGTGTTTAGCAATTTTGACTTTGTTAACACATATTTCGTTTTTTTAATTATCCATTATCTTTTTCTACTTTCTAAATTTTTTTGACAACTCATTTAGGCTTTGTTTAGATTGAAGGAAAGTTAAAGAAATGAAAGGAAATTTCAACAATCTATGAATTAAGTACGAATCTGCATCATTAATTTTTGCTTTTTTGACCTTTTTTTCATTTCCTTTGGCTTAAATTTCTAGCAGCCAAAGACAACTTTAGTTTGTGGGTGCTAATTAGTTTTGTTAGTAAGGGTTTTGGAAGTTATTGCCAAGGTCTTGGGTTCGAATTTTACCAACACCATAATAAAGTCTCACCTAATGGACTTGACTTGGTTAAAAAAAAAAAAAACAGCTTTAGTTTATGAGCTGCTTGGCCTTCATGCTGTGTTGTTAACACATGTTCCTTGTTTGGTTCATTGATATCTTGTTGCAGTTTATATGTCAATTTAATTGAAGTTGGTTTTTAATAGCATGTTGATGGATAAATATTTGAGAATAAAGCGACGTAAATAGAACAGCACTGCTGATGACTACATAAAGGAGTGCAACATGTTTGGACTATATGCTGAACCAAACCAATTGCATTTGATATATTGTACTAATACATATACATACATACATACATATAGATATAATTTTCTGCAATCTAGATAACTTTGTATCCCAAATTGTGTTGAACCGAAGAACACCCAAGTCATGCGATACTTTGGACACTATTTAATTTTAAAAAACCTGGATATATTTTATGTGAACTGCAACTTTGGTCAATCACTTATGAACCTTCATGTGGATTGAAACTCCAACATATAATTTGCATCTCTCTTTTCCCTTTGCTAGCAGCTGGCCAGTCATTGGTATTCACTAGCAGTGCGTCATGCACTCATAGCCGGTGGCTTGTCTCTGACCATCTCATACAAACCTCAACTTCTTTATGTTGAAAAAGAGGTGGTTGTGACAAAAAAAAGTTTATCTCTACCATGGATGCTATACATTTGTTGAGAGATTTGATGGAGAAGTATAGAGAAAGTAAGGTGGATCTACATATGATATTTGTTGATTTAGAGAAAGCATATGATAAAGTTCTAAGAGAAGTGCTTTGGAGAGTTCTAGAAAAGAAAGGAGTTAATATTGGTTATATTCAAGTCATTAACAATATGAATGCTAGAGTTGTTATTTGTGTCCAAACACAAGGAGGATTGATAAAATATTTTTCTATTAGTTGGATTACATCAAGGATCGGCTTTAAGCCTTTTGCTTTAGTTTTGGATGTTCTTACTAGGCATTTACAAGAGGATGGACTTTGGTGTATGCTTTTCCGAGGGTAGTAAATCCAATTTTTGCCGGGTTCTTCAAACAGGTCATGTTTTCTATTGATGACATTCTTATTGTTAATAAGACTAGAGAGGAAGTCCAAGAGAAGCTTGAATTATGGAGGTCAACCTTAGAGTCTAAAGGTTTTGTTTAAGTAGATCTAAAACTGAATATTTTGAGTGTAATTTTAGTTGTAGAAGTTCTAGTGGTGGGGTTGTGATATTGGGTGATCAAGTCATTAAAAAGAGTGAACGCTTCAGATATCTTGGATTTATTATTTGAAATGATGGTGAAATAGATGGGGATGTTATTAGTAGAATTCAAGTTGGATGGTTGAAGTGGAGGAATGCATCTAGCATGTTGTGTTATAGAATTGTACGCTTAGACTTAAAAGAAAATTTTATAAGATGGTGGTAAGACTTGCAATGATTTATTGTGCAAAATGTTGGCCAGTAAAAGAGAAGCATAAAATTAAGTTAAGTGTTGTAGAGATGAGGATGCTAAGGTGGAGGAGAGGCTTTACTCTGGGAGATAAATTTTAAAATGAATACATTCATGAAAAGGTTGGAGTAGCTTCAATGACGATAAGATTAGAGAGAGTCGCCTTAGGTGGCTTGATCACAGAGTGCGTGACCCAGTTGAGAGATTGGATTTATTAGATTCGGCTTATGTTAAGAAAGGTAGAGGTAGACCTAAAAAGACTTAGTTAGGATGTATAGAATATGACTTTAATTTATTAGAATTAAATGAGAGTTTGACACTTAATAGGACACAATGGGGAAGAATGATTCATGTAGCCGACCTCACGTAGTGGGATAAAGGCTTGTTGTTGACATAAATGAGTAAAGAAATACTTCTAAGTGGTTATCATGTTGAATCGTTAGCTAATTTTTTGTGTCGTTTTGGATTATTGCTTGATAGAATTAGATGATTTTTTAGTTTATCAGAGCATATTGCAATTACATGTGTTATTTATATTTCTAATCGAGGTACATCATCTCCAAATCCTATGAATTTAACTTCATAGATTGTTTATTTAACCTTGCTTCATTTTGGTTTGCATGTTAAATAATTTTATGTCTATATTAGCACCAATCCATATCATACAAATACAATGAGAAGTGTTCATTGAAGCATAGTAATTTTTTTTATAGTGGTGCGTAGTAGGATTTATTTCCAATGCAGTTTTAGCATTTGTTATCATCATCATCATGAGCCTTACCTCAACTATTTGCATTGTACTTGATTGCACTATTTTTGTTGAGGTTCAATATCTAATGACAAACTATCAAATGGTTTCATTTTGTTGGTAAACCTTGGATAATCTTGGTTAAGTAAATGACTGTGTAATTGTTGATACATAAGCAGATTGATTGTTGCAACATAATAAAAAAATGAGCATTGAGCTTCAGAATCATATTGCCGTATCTGCAGTTTGCATCTGGACGTTTTCTATAAATAACAACAGGAGACATTCTTTGTGGAAGTTTTAAACCAGTAGTGTCCATCTTGAAATTTTCCAGTAAACAGTTTAGGGAATGACCTAACATGACCTTTTAATGGTTTTTAAGTGGATGCTACATGTAGGGGAGATCTGGAATTTGACCAGATAAGCAAGAGGACTGTAATGAAGAGGGAAAAAAATTGGCATGTATGTAGAAGGCTAGAAGTTGAGAAAGGAAGGAATGTCGGTAACTTCAGGCTTATAGCTGACAAGTTGGGTGTCACACCCCAGATGACCCTACCCTTCTTCTAGGTCAAGTGTAATTTGATGATTGATTAGATCTGATTCCACCAACACGCTTCCAACCTCGGCTCATGAACGAAAAGTAAAATTTGTATCTAATCAAATCATCACTAAATTTACAATTCATATACTAATTAACTCATATCACATGGCATGAAATCTTTAAGTTTGTAAATAAATACAAAGAACTAAAGACATCAAGATAAAATTTTGCACCAAAAGCCTTTAATCTTCCCAAAATTATACACCCCAAAACTGCAATTCAACAAAAGCACTAGCTTAACACTGCCTTTTCCGAAATTATCAACAGAATATCAAAGCTAAAGTTTTTGAGAGCAATGCTAAAGCAGTTCGAACAAGAGGAACAATCGTGCATGTATATTTAAATTTGCAAAAGCGGTAAACTGTCGCGAATGTAACAATGTAATCAACAATATCTCGCAGAAATGTAACAATATAACAACAATATCTAGATAATCAGATCAATGTCAGGAGCTTATTTAATGAAAATCATTTCGCTCTATATCAAATCATTTTCTAGAAATGTCATTTATAATTGCATAGGTTTTGACTTCATAACAAAAGGTTGTCACCCTACCGTCGGCTAAAGCGGCGCGGAACCATACTACTTACCTAACACCGACACTGTGACAAACCTAACCACTCAAAAATGAGTCGGGATACTAAGATCCCCGCCACTCATCTCGTAACTTTTATCTCAAGCAGATTTCTATAACATAGCCTTCCTATCACAATTTTCCTGACATTTCCCTGTTTATCACATTACTGCATTTACAACATGTTTATTCTATATGCCCAACGAAATCATATGCTAATAAAGAAAATGCCTAATATAATCATCGAAATAGAATGGCATACAATATGACAGAATATCTATATGTATGTCATTCATACAATTTATAAAAGTTGTAAAACAATGACATTCATGGACTATAAAACCGAATTTAAATTAGTAATTATGTCTCACCTCGTTATACCACAGTGTGATGTTCCCTCGATTCTCCTCGAGTACACAACCTATAATGAAATAACTCTTCTAAATACTTCTAATACATGCAACTCATAAATGAAACTCATAATTAACACGGTAGATACCGCCTTAAACGCAATCTTACAAATTGATGTCTCCTCATAATCTTTTCAAATTTGAGTAACTCCAAAGTAATGTACTAACGCCAATATTAATTACCTGATTAAATTAACAAACTAAAATTAACAAAATTGATGTCCCCATTTTACTACACAATAATTCTGCAACTCACCTAGCAGCCAAAACAGATTTCAGAACTCCCCATAATCACGCATTTCAACCTCAAGGAAGGCTGCCGGCTGAAAGAAAAAGAAATAGGGAAAGAAATTCAGCAACTTACAAAATTCCCTAAGTTTCCCCGATCGGCCAGGAACAGGAAATCCCTAGCCGAGCCGATCGGTTCACGGGATTTCCCAACCCGTCGGTTCACGGGATTTCCCAACCCGAGCAAGACTTACGCGATGGTTCCAGCGACAGCGTAAAACCGAAGACGTTGCTCGAACGCAAGGCGCGCGCACCTGGCGCAATTAGCCGGCGCAGGGCGAAGCGCGCGGTTCCGTGAATCGAGATTGGCTCATGCTCGTATCACGGAGCGGCAATCCGTCGAAGCCGAAGCCGAGGGAAGGGAAAGGAGGAGACGAACTCGATCAGCGGGAATGAACTGAGGCCGCGGCTATGGAAGGAATGAAATAGATGAACGGGTCGATCCCAGCCATACGCGCGTCGAAGGCTTTAATCCAGCCGCTGCATGCTTAGCACTAGTGCTAGAATTGCACAAGAAAAAATTAATTAGGCAATTAGGAAATAAGCTAATTGGATATTAATTGGATATTACATTGGGATGGCTGCTGGCCTCTTAGTTGGTGGTTGTAAGTGTGCCTATGATATTTATAAAGCTTCTGATTAGCATATTACATAGTATCAAACTTACGCTAATTATATGATTTTGAAGGTTCTTTTTATAAATTTTGGGTTGAAAATTAGGTTTCTTCAAAAGTTTCTTTGGATATTTAATAAATACTCATTATAAATTATTTTCACCTTTAAAACCTAAGAATGCATTCTTATGTCATTAATTTGGCATTGCACATGCATTTAGCCTGGCCTTTATTGCTTAGTGTACCATTTTAAGTCCTAGAATGGATTTTGGCTTGATCATGCACATGCAGCTATGTGGTTATATTTGAGACTTTTGTGAAAAGCAATGTTATTTATTGCTTCCCATTATGATTGGAGCATTGCAAGTTTTGTATTTGTCTTAATTGTTCTCTACCTTTTTTTAAAAAAAAATGTGGATAGGATCAGCCTAGTTCAGCTGCAAACATCAAGGAAGCTACAGAAAAAGAAATACTCAAAATTTCTACGAAGGGAGCTATAATTTTCATTGTAGCAGCATCTCTTTTTTTGATGTTGCTTTACCTTTTTATGTCAAAATGGTTCATAAAGCTGCTAATTGCACTGTTCTGCATTGGCAGTATACAGGTACATAGATCTTGTATATGTTTCTCTCTCTGTTAATTTAGCTCACTAATGAGTAGAACTCCTTTGACTTTTTTAATGCTTATTTAGGTTTCTGCTTTTTCAGGGGATGCAGTTTGTCGTGGTGTCACTTATTTCAAGGTATATCAATATTAGTACATGTCAGCCAGTTTTTCGTTCTGCCGTATTTTTGTTTTTCTCTTTTTCCTGAGCATTGTTTGGTAACCATTTGGTTTTGAACAGAATGTTTAAGGGCTGTGGGAAGATCACATTAGAACTCCCTGTATGTGGGGAGGTTACTATTCTTTCTATTGTAGTCTTACCATTCTGTGTCGCATTCGCCGTTGTTTGGGCCACTCATCAGAATTCAACTTATGCTTGGATTGGCCAGGATACCCTTGTAAGACAAGTTGTTTATCCTCCTCACTTTTCCCAAACATGTTGCATATTTCTCTTTGCATTTCTTTTTTCATAACATAATATATATTATCATAGTTTCTTTGTAGTTTATTACTTAATTTAAACTGGTTAAGTAATATTCTTAAATATAATTGCTTGAATGTGTGTCTGTTGGCAGGCACGCTCAAATGTACGCATGTGTAGGTGTATGCAATTATTGTGTTATCGGATCTCTCTGTGGAAGATTGAAAATTTTCATTGGTTATATTATCATGTGCCATACATTTGGATGCATTACACCATCTCAGTTTTTCGTTTTGACTTTACCAAATGCCTTCTGTTTTATTTTTTTTGACAGGGTATCTGTTTAATGATCACGGTGTTACAGATGGTTCAATTGCCAAATATCAAGGTAGTATTAGAACAATCCCTTTTCTGTTTGACAGCTATTATTTTTCAATCTGACCATTAATTTGTTTAGGTTGCTTCGGCTCTTCTTATATCTGCTTTTCTTTATGATATATTTTGGGTGTTCATATCACCATTTATCTTCAAGGAAAGCGTGATGATTGCGGTAAGATTAATTTAAATCTTTTAATTTTTATTTTTTTTAGTATCAGCATACTGCTTACTCGAGGACAACTTATAAGTTGTCACAAGATTTTCTGCATAAAAATTTCCTTCACACATAAATGAATGAACTTCATCTACATCTTTTTTATGTATAGGTTGCTCGTGGTGAAAATAGTGGAGGGGGTGCCATTCCAATGCTCCTTCGAGTGCCTCGGTTTTTTGATCCTTGGGGTGGTTATGATATGATAGGCTTTGGGGACATTATATTTCCTGGTTTGCTTGTTTCTTTCAGTCGTAGGTATCTTTCTCTCACTCTTATCATCAGAATACATTTTTTTATTGTTTACTAGTGAAGTGAGGAGGCATAGCATATATATGTTTATACACCATTGATTAGGAGGCATTCACCAAAATTGTGGAAATAGTGAGTAGGTTGTTTGAATGAAAGGGTTGACATCATGGTGAAACTGAAGGCACAAAATTGTCAGCTTTGTGGTAATGACAGGCCAAATTAACATAGTTGAGGCAGTGCCCAATTATTGAATAGCTGCATTAGCCAGCATTGTGAAAATAATGTAACATAGGCCATGAAATTAGTGAACCATTGACTTCAATACTTGCAATTGGACATGGAGAAAATGTTTAAAATTAGAGATGTTTTAGTAGTTCTAATGGAATGCTTTCTCTTGTAAGGTAACTCTTGATAAGGTGAATGGATCAAGGTGGGAGAGATCATGAGGGCTTGAAGGAAAACAACAAAATTTCTATTCTTGTTGGTCGATGAATGATAATATTGTGATATAAGAAAAATTGTTGATATTAATGGGAATCATCAAATATTTATTTCTATTAGCAATTCTATATAGGAATGGTAAATGAAGAGAGTTTTGAGTAGAAAAAATTTCTTTTTTGTGGGGGGTGGGAATTCCAGCGGTAATCATATCATCATCAAGCCTAGTTTTTTAGTAAGTACTCCAATAGATGATAAATCCTCATAGTGCAGAGTAAAATTTATTCTAGTTCATCCCCAATTTAATGTCCTCTAGAATAATTAACTGTTTCTATATAAGCATTATGATATGAATCCATATTCCCATTGCAATATCAGAAACAAAAGAGAGAGAAAAAGGCCAAATTACAAAGGACTTCTTGACATCCCAAAAATACAATAACAAACATACTACACGTAGTCCAGAACAAAAGAACAACAAGACAACTGTTGCTTACAATAGAGTAAAGACTATAGATATTACAAACAAAAAATATCAGCTTTACAACAGTGCACCAATATTATGACTTGCTCAGTCAGTAAGGAAGTACAGAAGCCAATTACAAAGACAAGCTACAACCAATAATCCATAACAGAAATAACGGCCAGAAAGAAGAGTAGAACAGAAGACTGATAGCAAGAAATCAAGAAATACAACTGAATACACGACAGAGGCAAGAAATATTAACAGAAAGCGGTTACAAGTTATAGAAAGCCCTGATCCAAGACAGAAAGAAGAGTATAAATAGAGATCAGAGGAGAATGAGAGAAAGAATGAGAAAATCTTATCGACCTCCTTCGCCTCGAAGTTCTTCCCCTTCTTCCTCACCCAAACCTTTCAACGGTGAATGCGACTGAACAATCCCTTCCGGTAAGAATCTTTAACGCCGATCTTCTTCCCGTAACCCTCGCTCTGAGCCTCGACGGCTAACATCAAACTAAAAGGCAAATGAGTTAGAATTTCTGGCCAACCTCCTCATTCAATCTCCAACCGTCGGATCCACGACACATGTATTCCACTCGCTCATCCAACGATCACCAAAAGACGGATCAAGGATCACGTAATCCACTCAATTATCGAGCAGATCAAAAGTTGATAAAACACATCCAAAGGTAGATTAAACTTCCTGATCCAACGTGCAAGCCTCAAGAAACACTCAACTGCGGTGTTAGCATCCAACGGTTGAATTCAAAAGACGCCATCCAACAGTCCAGATCTCACCCGATCGGACTCGATTAGCAACTCAACTCAGACGGGTTCATACACGCAGAAGGAGTGACTCACTGAGCCAGAGTTAACTCAATCCAGAGCCAAATTGTTTTATCTGTCTAATTCAAGGAATTGAGGACGCTTCGAGGTGCTTGCAAGCCGTTGGAAATATGGATTCATATCACATTATACCATTTTAAGCCAGGAAAGTACCTTACTATGAAAGTAGATGAAAATATTTTGTATGATGATAAGGTATGTTATTTATCTTGATATTGTATTTATTGAACCCATTTTGCTTGCCTTGCTAGCTAACCTAATTAGGAGAGCACTAGTTAGTTGACCATCACTTATATTATGCTCCAATTGATACTGACATTCTTAATGCACTCACTCTCGAAGATTCTACAATTTTTCAATTTCGTGGATCTTTTAACAAGTACATTAACAAAAACTCTCTACATTTCAACAGTCAAGGTTGATGACTAGTGAGCCAATGGATTTGCTTTACTCTATAGGCTTTAAAAATTTCCACACATCATCGTTAATATTCAAGTGATTCTCAATTGATTTTTTAGAAGAAAGATTGGATATTAAAAAAGACATTACTTAAAAAATTTCTTCTCTAACAAGGGATTTATGGTATGGTTCGATGTTTCCCATAGGTGCAAGAGAGAATTTTCAATTTAGTATATAAGCTCTATGACATTTTGCTTCATTAACATTAATTTGAATTAGTAAGAAAGAATTCACTACAATTGGCATAGAGCAGATAATAGGGGAATGACACTACGTCCGATTAAGTTCCATGGGTATGTAACATATGTCATTCCAATAATTCCATAGGCTCTAGTAATAGTTGATCCGATCTGACTAAATAATCCTTGTTAGCAATAATATCTTGCGTCAACCAAGAAAACTTCTAGACATGGGAGGAGAAGCTTTTCGATGGAGCTAATTTTAAGATCAATTTGTTTAACAGAGGGCTTTATGTCCTATTAATTATTTTATTACTCATTATTCAAATGCTTATTAGTCAACGTCTAGGCTTGGGTTGTCACAACATCAATCTAGTTAATCACATAGTAAAAGGTGCATGTGTCATGTTTTAATTGCCACGGCTTTTCACTATGATCATATATGAATGTATATTTGATATGACATTAACTTTTTGTGAATTTTGGTGAATATTAAAATTTTCATCTTTGAACTTGTATTTTATCTTAAAGATGGAGTGTTAAGGGGAAATTAAGAAAGATATTTCATATTCTATTACACAACACATAATCAATCCATCATCTTGTTGTTGATAAATTGATAAAGATGATGGATAATTGTGCGTGCGTGCTATGAATAGAACATGAAATATCTTTCTTGAAATTTGATTGGGCATTTCCATGATGAAGAATCCATTAGGTTATTGTTGGTGACACCCAACATAGGGATATAAGCTCAAAATATTTGTCTTTGTGGTTGGAGTATGATTCTTAAGTTCATATACTTAAGCTTTTCTTTGATAAGGGTAGAGACCCAAGTTGTACTAGTGGACTTTGGACTCCTAGGTTCGAGTTGTCTATGTAATGGAATGTTTAGTGCAAGATTTATTTAGAACTAGCTCTCTTGGGATGGTGATCAGAACTTGATTATATAGTAGCGACCCTCTAACGATTGTCCAAGTTTTGCAAACTAATTGGTGGTTGGGTATTGTTGTCCCACGATTGGTTAGTGTTGATATAATGAGGCTAGTGTTGGATGAAGCAACCAAGTTACTCTTGTCAGATCAATCTTTGAATTTTATTGTTTAATTATGTGCATGTTTCAGTGATATGTCTAAAACTCTATTGGAAGTGATTTTGATTCTAATTTTTGAAGTTTAGTTTCACTTATTGTGGCCAAATAACTATTTTTGTGATCTCAAATGGCTCTTATAATGTTGATGCGGGATGCATTGAGTAGCATATAACTCATTCTAATTGGGTTCACATTATACTTGATGTATCTTAGTTACTCATGTTATCTTCTTTGGGATAATTGAAAATTCCCTTCCAAGCATTTTTTTATTTTTTTGTTTGAAGTTATTTAAAATTCTTCAGTGGCTATTAGTGGCCTCCTTGGTTGTCATTTGGTACTCAATACTATGGATGAAATTAGCATAGGAGTGGACTATTTCTCTTTATAAGTTAAAAAGACTGGGGCCGGTCGCTATAATGAAAAACCATTATAGTAGCTTAGGGTCCATTGGATTTAGCGGCCTTTTGAGGAGAATCTTTGAAAGCATTCTTTAAGAGACTCTTTGTCATTTTGCTGAATCTTGGAGAGGTAGATGAAGTCTATTATAATTCTTCAGTTTATGATGTGTTGCTCGACAAAGAATTTGGTGAGTTCTGTGAAGGTATGGGTAGTCTCTTAAGGAAGGCTTAACATAGGAACACATTACAAGTGTATTATAGCCATATAATAATTAATGTGCTCATAAGAGTCAAATAACCTGTCCTTGAATCTCAATTGAAACAGGTGTGCAGGACAACGTTAGTTAGAGGTGAAGACTCAATATAGAAAAATAATAAACATTGAGAGGAAGTAATTTCTAGCCTCAAATGGGAATACCTTTGAGACAAGATGCTATTTGATCTAACTGCTTATTTGGATTGGGTTGAACAATTCGACAACAAATGAGTTAGCTTGAGTCACTCTTAGTGGTGAATTGATTGAGTTGCTCTGGTCCTATCGGAGATCTGGACCGTAGATTAGCTTTTAACTACCGTTGGATGCTTTCGGATCGTGTGTTTGTTGGAATTGAGCCGGACTGCCTTTTTTCTCGGTTTGATCTGTGCAACGAGCCTTTTGTCTTTAAACCTACCTCCGCCTGATGAGTGGATTACACGTTCTTTCATACGATCTGATTTGATCCGATTGATATGGGTTGGCGCTTGGCCGTGGATTAATCGTTGGAGAACTAACCTTATACTTTGCTTTGTTTTGTTTTGTTTAATGTTCGAGCCGCCGACGTCAGAGGAATTTCTCGGGATGAGGAGAAAATCAGGTTTCTCCGATGGAAGGCGGTGGTTTTGCAGGAAAACCTAGTGTCAGAGGAAGAGATGAAGAAGGAGGCTGAAGAAAGATAAGTTTCCTTTAAATTGATCACCCTGTTTGGCTTTTGATCTCTTTATACTTTCTGTTTTTCCTTCTTTAGGCTTAGATCTAAGCTATCTATGCAAGCCTTTACTTTTGCTACAAATAACCGATTTTAGTGGATCGTTTTGCTTGCTTTTACTTCTTTTATGGAATATAAGTTGGTTGAGATGTCGCTTTTGATTTCTTTATATCAGTTGTCTATTCTACAACAATAACAGAAAACGGTTATTGTTGCTTTCTTTCTTGATTCATGGGTTCGATCTTCATTTTATGGATAAGAGATTTTCTTGAATTATGAATATCCAGATTCATATATCCTTCCTTGGTGTTTTGGGGTTTTTGTGCTATTTATGTTATTAGGTTTTGGTTCTATTGTTTCGGACTGTTGTATTTATATTCTAATATTTGTAGTTGTTTTATATTTAGTAATCTTGTAATATTTTCTTCTCTGCATCAAGCTGGTCTCTGATGAACAGTTTCAATCGTCGATTTTGGTCTTCCTTCTGCATGTAGTGTATCCTTGTAATTCTTATTGTTGTATGTTCTAATTTGGCCATTAGAGGATTTGGGATCATATCACTATTACTTGTTTCCAAGGACATTGGCTTTAATGAAGCAAGGTTGGGTCAAATTTACATTGTCCAACAGAGGATAGCATGTTAGTTGGATTGCATAGGATGGCTGGGTGGGATTGGTGGTGTTTAGGAAATTGTTGTTTGGATGTGCTGTAGGAACTCTACCTTCATATTGAGATTGTACCATAGATATCTTTTATTTAGCCAGCCATAATATGCAGTTGATTCTTTCTCTACCATAATCACATTGCGATAATGCTAGCAAGTGATCTCACTTCGAACTTGAAGGATCTCATTTTGAGACTCCTCCTAGATGCGAATTCTAATCTTCAAGTGAAGGCCAAAAGTGTCTTTATTACTGAGGGGTATGCTTGACAAAAAAGAAAGGAGCAAAGACTTTGCATCCTTGGTTGAAGTTCTTAAAGTGAGAGGTTCGATTGTTACAGGCACTACAATTGTTTGGTTAGATAGTAGAATATAGGATATAGATCCCAACAAACTAGCCAGCGCTATAATATTCAAGGTAGGAGAGTTTATCTCCTTAACATCACTTGAAAACCTCATGCATAGGCAGGAGGATTTTTTTTTGAAGAAAATCCAAAAGAGAAATAAATCATGGAGCATAGCTTAGTTGAGAAAGTTTTATTATATATGTTAAACTTTTAATGATCTACCCATTTGTAGTCCTTTGATTGAGAAATCGGGATTACAAGACTTGAATTGTAGAAGTTTTTCTTATGATTGTCGTGAAGAATGTTGAAAAGTGATGGTGTTAATGATTGATTTTAATTGGTGGATGATGACGGATGTCAAAACCAGTCAACGATAGTGATGGATGTTGATGTCAATCGATGGTGGTCATATACGCTAGTGCTAGAGAACAAGTAATGATGTACATAGAAAGTTGCATGAAGATGGTTTTGTTAATATCAGTCAATAAAAGTTGTCGAAGGATGGATGACGGTGGTCGTCAGAGGATGAGTGATAATGTACATGCAATGATAGTTGTTGACATTGGTGAAAGACAGTGTTGGAATTCAAGTGCTTGAAAGTGGTTGACACAATTATCCTCCTTACTGAACAAAATCTAAAGACAAAATAGTTAGATAGCTGAAAATTTAAAGACGACCTGTTCCAAACATTAACCAAAACTCTGGAATTCTCTCCAGTAATTGTCCCCAAATGTGTAGGATCAATGGTTATTTTTAGATTTTTGGTGGTGACATTTAATTATTTCCCACAAAAATATAGACATTGTTGGATGGTCCAAAAGAATTCTCCTTGAGCATTTTATATTTTTTGGACATCTTAATATTTTAATATACTGAAAGTTGACTTGTCGGATTCATCTTATTGAGATGCTTGTTTAACTATAGGCACATAAAATTTAGAATATGTTTGAACCCCAAATGACATCGATAAATTTCAATTATGCTTTTGAGTGTTTAATTTTAGTTTGTTAGTACTTTAAACTAAATGTTCTTGAACTGCATTCTCTCGACTATAGGCTTATTGAAAACTGAGTTTAGGTAATCTCAAAATCAATTCTTGAAATTATTGGCATAAATACTTAGGTCTTTTAGGATTTGAAAATTGCATACAAATTTGTGTTTAAATAGATGAATTTTTTGTGCATAAAAAAAAATCAAATCGAGGAAGTTAAATAGGAAGGGAAAGATCTAAGTATATTGTTGCTAGGAGAATTGTGCGATGACATGTTTAGTGTTAGAAAATTCTCTGAAGTTGTGTTCCAATTTTATTTGAGGCTTTTATATTTTCTAATCTAGTTAATGCTTTAGTTGTAAAACTCTTGTGCAATGAACTCCATTGTATTCATTACCCTAAATTTGTTGTTGTTCCCTGCTTTTATGCTAGTAGGTTAAATTACTATAACTAGATGAACCAATTACATAAAAGCAGTAATCATTGTACAACTCAACTAATTGACTTGTTATTTTATCAAATACGTGAATGTAACCTTTTATGATGTCAGATTTATAGTTTATGGTTTACCAGGCCATTAATCCGAAAAACATGATGGTAATGATGCTGAATTCATTAGTTTCTTCTGTAAAAATGATGCTAAGTAGTCAGCGTGTTATTGTGATCATGGCTTTGATCGTCATAACTGTTTGTTTGTGAAGCATTTCAAGATGGATAATATTTAGTGCTTCTGCATTATCTTTTCAAGGGCTACCTTTAAAGTCTAACCAACTTTTTCTGCCTATGCAGATTTGATAAAGAAAATAAGAAGGGCGTGTTGAATGGGTATTTTTTCTGGATATCATTTGGATATGCTTTTGGTGGGTCTTATTTCCTAGAAGTATGCTTAATTATTTTTTAATTTTCATTAACTTTCATTTGCATACCTGACATCATTCCTAGAGTATTTATCTGTGTTTATGATTTAGTTGCAAATTTAAATTGCATTACCATTTTAATAGCTTTCTGTCAAATTACATTACGTTTCAAACTCTAATTGAAGTTTGATGAATTTTAAAACTTCAATCTTTTTAATTATGCATCAAAATAATTAAGTACTTATCTTTTTTTAACATTTTTATAACTAGTTAAAATGAGGTCACATGAATGCCAAAACAAAATACAGAACGAACCAATCTCTTTAATTGGCCATAAAACTTCAAAGATTGAGCAAAAAAAAAAAAAAAAACTCTTAAAGCTCATAAAGCTTTGGAAAATTTGGCTGAATGACCGGTTCATTAGCATAAAGCTGAGTGGCGTAAAGATGGTAAGGTTTTTCAGAGCTATTGAAGGTCTTCCTCACCAATAAGTCAAAAGAGGCGCAGGGTAAGACCCCACTCAATATATCTAATGGCTGAGTTGGTGATCGAAAGCTTTTTCAATTTTACATACCTCAACAATGCAAATTAAAGAAGATTTTTTACTTGTTAAAAAAGTTAATGATTGGACTGAAGATATCATTCTACTAGGTTCTTACTCCAAATTTGAGATTTCTACCATGATGATGGTTTTGGTGATAAAAAAATCAGTACTTATCAATATAATTAAGGCCCCCAATCCTAAAAAAAAATGCTTTTCTTCATCTCAATGATGGATTTAATTATCAAAATTATAATCATAGTGGTTTATAAAATTGTTATCCATGCACCTAATCATAATAAAAAACTGAAGATGTCATCTCTTGGATGATGGTTTAGTTATTTGAACATTTTAATCAAGTATTGGAGAATGCACCTAACTCATCCACAGCCTTATTGTTAGCTCCAGCATAGTGGCACAATAAGAAAGTATTGCACTCATGCTGTCCTCTTACCATTTGATAGAGGTTGACATAATGAAATCATAACCTTGTCTTTTTCCTGTGATTTATTTGAAAAGGGACTTGAGGAGGTGATTATGCAATGGAAAGGAGTCTACAGAGGGGGACTACTGGTAAGATATAGAGTAAAATATGAGAAGGGAGTGAGCTTGGGGATATATAGGATGGTATATGTGAGAAAGAGAGAGGAGGGAGTAGAGTAACATATTTAGAGCACAATATTCTTCAATAATTCATTAAGGATCCTAGTTCTTGATATTCCCTTCCAAAGTTTATGGTTGCTAGCATAAGTATTACAACCTAAAAAATAAACTAAAGAAAGATTAATATATCCATAGGCAAAAAACATTTGTAAATATAAAATGAAGATAGATCTTCCACTAAGATGATTGGAGTCAGACCTAAACCAGGTTGATTTGCAATGTGGACAAGTTTTTTACATACTACAATGGTTGGACAGACAAGATTTGGATAACATTAAGAACATTTTATTGTACTAAAGAGATTCATTTCTTTTACAATTCTAACATAATCAAATAATTAGAATGAATTCATCACTCTTAGTTGGTGGTGAAGTCATAATGTGTAAGAAAAGATAAGAAATAAGAAGCATTGTTATAAAACTTGGTTTAAATGTAAAAACTCAAAAAATTGTGAAAGATATAAAGTGGTTTGTAGATATTCTAAGAAAGCAATATATAATGTAAAAAATTTAGCTTTTAATGATTTATACAATAGATTAGATACCAAAGAAGGTGAAAGATGTATGTATAAGTTAACTAACCAAAGAGATAGGAGAAGTAAAGATCTAGTTCAAGTGAGGTGTTTTAAGGATGAAAATCATAAAGTGCTTTTCTTAGAAAAGGATATTGAAAATAAATGGATGAGGTATTTTGATAAACTTTTCAATGAAAGATCTGAAAATATGATTGATTTTATCAACTTTAATACCCTAAAAAAATAGAGAATTTTATTTTATCATCGATTAGTAAACTGAAGTTAGAAGCTTTAAAGAAAATGAAATGTGAAAAACAAGAGGACGATGATATTCAATGTATGTGGAAATGTTTAGAGATCAAGGAATTTATTACAAATCTTTTAATGTTATTTTAAAGACTAAAAGACATGAGTGAAGAAAAGAGTTTGTTGGTTCCCATATTTAAGAATAAAGGTGATGCACAAGAGTGTGCAAATTATAGAGGAATTAAGTTAATGTGTCATACATTAAAATTATGGGAGAGAGCATAGCATAAGACGATGATACAAAAGTTCTCTCACAATCGTTTGGTTTTATGCTAGGTAGATCTACTATGGATTTGTTAAAAGGTTTGATGGAGAAGTATAGAGAAAGAAAGGAGGATCTATATGATATTTATTGATTTAGAAAAGCTTATGATAAAGTTTGTGAGATGTTCTTTGGAGAGTTCTAGAAAAAAGAGTTAATATTGGTTATATTCAAGTCATTAAGGATATGTATAATGAGTTCTACTTGTGTCCAAACACAAGGAGGATTGACAAAATATTTTCCTATTTCTTGGATTACATCAAGGATCAGCTTTAAGCCCTATCTTTTAGCTTTAGTTATGGATACGCATTTCTGAAAGATGTACCTTGTATGCTTTTTTGATGTCATTCTTCTTATTGATAAGACTGAGAGTGAGTCCAAGAGAAACTTGAATTATGGAGGTCAACCAGTCTAAAGGTTTTCATTTAAGTAGATCTAAAACTGAATATATGTAGTGTAATTTTAGTCAGAGAAGTTCTAGTGGTTGACATTAGTTAACAAGTAATTAAAAAGAGTGATTTATTTAGGCTCTATCGCTCAAAATGATAAGAAATAAATGGAGATGTTATTAGTAATTCAAGTTGGATGGTTGAAGAGAGAATGCATCCGCTTGTTGTGTGATAGAAAATACCGCTTAAACTTAGAAAAATTTTATAAGATGGTGGTAAGAACTTTTTAAAAAATCGACCGAGTTCAACCAGTTTAACCGCAACCGCCATGTCGGTCCATTAACTATATTTTGCATCAAATCAACCAACAATTGTGTCAATAAACGGTCTCGATTATATAAAATCGGCCGATTCAAATGAATCCCATTTAATTTCTTTTAATTTTTTAATGAAATGACTAAAATTTTTTAACTAATAATTAAACATAATATTTTAGTTAAATGTTTTTAAAATAAATTCATCACATCTTACAAGCTTTATTATTATTAATATACATTTAGCTAAATTAATTTATAATATAAATATTAAGTTATCATGTCAAGTCACCACTTAGGTGGGTCCAAAGCTTTTACTTGGAAAGCTTTTTTCTTCTATATAAAGAGTATAACACTAGCTTCTTTTATGTGGGATAAAAAGTTTAAGAAACATGTTGAAACTTGACTTGGACTATAGAAATAAAGAATTAAACTAAAGAGTTGAGATTTTAAAATATTAAATGGGCTTTTAAATCTAAAAATAAAAAAATAATATATTTATTTTTAACTTAATACTCTTATTATAAATTTTTTTATAATATAAATAAATTATTTTAGGAATATAAAATTTATAATAATATATTATAAATTTTTTACATATTATATATTATATATTATATTATTATTTATATTTTATAAAATTTAAAATACATTTTTTTTACATTAAAAACTTAATATTTTTATTATAAATTATATTAATATTTATAAATCTATATAAAACTTATTCTTAATTTTTAAATATATTTAATATATACATATTTAAATATATAATAGATGTATAATTATATCTTAATAAGTTTTAATTTGATTTTTAAATTTATAATTATTAAAAATATTACCTATATATTATTTATTTTATTTTATGCTTATCATATATTTATATTATTTCATCATTTAGATTATTTTTAATAATTTAAATATTTATTACGTCATCCGGTTCAACTCCGGTTGAATCATCGAACCTTGAACCTCTCCTTCCGGTTCTATGTTCGGACCGGTTTTCACAACCTTGATAAGACTTGCAATGGTTTATGGTGTAGAATGTTGGTCAATAAAAGAGAAGCGTAAGACTAAGTTAAGTGTTGCAGAGATGAGGATGCTCAGGTGGATGAGTGGCTTTACTTAATATAAAATCTAAAATGAGTATGTAAAAAAAGAGTAGAAGGGCGATAAGATTTGAGAGAGTCGCCAGATGGTTTGGCCACATAAAGCGTCCGTCCGATGACGATTAAATTAGATTCTTATGTTAAGAAAGATGAGGTAGACCTAAAAGACTTGGTTAAGATGTATAAAAAATGACCTTAGTATATTGAATTAAATGAAAAATTAATGATGACACAATGGAGACAGATTCATTGACTTAGTGGGATAAAGGCTTGTTGTTGTTGTTGATTATACAACAAAGGTTTTGTTTAAGTTTTTAGCTTGGGAAAAAACTAAAAAAATGGGTAAGTGGGAAACTATTTAGATAGTGTTTGATAGTTTTTGACTAAGTGTTTAACACGCAAAAGATTTTTTCTGAATGTTTTTTTTTCCATGTTTGACATGTGTTGGTATCATGTTGAACTTTGCTTTACATCTAAAAAAATGATACACTCTATTTACCCCTATGAAGAGATGTAAAAGAGCAGAGCTTGAGAGAGCTAGTTTTTGTTAATTTTGGCTCATTTGAAATTTGATATGTTTGTGTTTAGCTCATATTTAGAATTGTTTGTAAATAACATGTTTGTATTTGTGTCATTAGAATTTGAATCAAATTTAAGCTAATTTCAAACAAATGAAAGTAAATAAATAATGAACCCAATATGGTTGAATCATTCTACTTCTTTAAGCCAATTAGTGAGTGTGTGTATAATTGATAATATATAATTTAAAGATGTAAGAGAGTGTGTGCGTATAATTAAGATCTGCTTGTGTTTGACTCATTTAAAAGTTGAACTCAAAATATTTGTTTGTAATTGACTCGTTTACTTAACAAATGTATTAAATGCGCTTCTCAATGAGCTATTTGTGAATGAATAGCTTTTTTTGATAGCTCTATAACTATGTTTGGTGGTTCATTTGTTATCACTATTCCTTAAAAAATATTATAGATGAAGAAATCATCAATGAGTTCTATAAGCAATATCTATTTCATTTCATATCTCTTTGACATCTACTACCCCTTTAGTTTTTATTTTAAAAAGAAATTATGTTCTTTTTCATAAGATTATGTGGAGAGGTTTGAAGCTTATGATGAGATTTGGGTGAATTTTACCTTGTGGAAGAATGTTTCTTGTGCACTACTAATTTCTTTTACACCTTAATGCAATATAAACCTACCTCCTTTAGTCATGTGTCTATATATATATATATTTACTTTTTTAACATATCATGTGATCATCCACATTTATTTTGAGTTAATTATTATTGTTTTCAATGTCATTTCTTTTATAGGTAGTTTTATTATTTTAAATTAGATTTATTTCTATAAATATTGCCCAAAACATTTTAATTCAATATGTATAAATTGGAGTAAAACAAGGGGGTCTTCTTTTAGCATCTCCTTGGAGGTTGGATTGCCCTTTCAAGGGTTCTCTCATGCTTTCTCTCTTTATTATATACCTCTCTTCTTTTGAAGTGTTTAATCGTCTAATCTTCTCAATTTCCTTCCATTTATATCTAATGTTCTGTTTTTTTTTCTCGATACTAATTTTATCTGAATCTGCCAATCTACATGGTTTCTGTGGTTTATGTCTACTATAGAACGCTTTTCTCTATTCAGGGTTGTTTCTCACATATCTTGGATTATACTTAATGAATGGACATGGCCAACCTGCACTACTCTACCTGGTTCCTTGCACCCTAGGTACTGAAATTACTTGCTATATTCTGTAGGTCAATTGTTTATGAGTATTTATGTTGTTTTTAATCAAATTTATCTATATTCTATGTAATTCTTAAAATCAGGCCTTACAGTCATTATTAGTTGGACAAGAGGAGAACTAAGTCTTCTTTGGAGCCATGAAAATCCCAAATCAAGTGATACTTCAGCTCCAGAAGCCTGAGAAATATGGCTGCTCAATCTTATGAGAAAGGTCTCTTTCAAGTTCCAGTATAACATATTCATGTAAATCTACAACAGTTTAGCTGCGATGCCAACAGTGAAGGTGATTGACGATGCTCTGATAATTAGTTGGATTATAGCAAAGTAAAAGCCATTATTGTTTTTAGTTAGATAAATCTCTTCTTGTTCTGTGGTAATCATTACTGGAATATTTTTTTTTAAGCGCAAGTCTTTGGGTGATATAATTTAACCTCTATTTTCTAAAAGATGTAGAAATTCAGCTCTTTTTTCAAAGTATTAAACTGTTACTTTTTTGGTCTGTAACCTGACTGATATTGATTATAATTGAATGGACTTTTTTTATGTATATATATTTATAAGAAATTAGTTGTGTTCTGTAATTTATTGTTTCCTTGATTAAGTGATATGCCCTTGAAGAACAGTGATGTAGATCAATCACAAATATAGATTCTTTATAGTTGATAGTTAATATAGTGCCCTTTTTATTCACTATTTTGCCGTATTTATGTTTACTATTGATTTCAAAAGATACTAGATGACTGGAGAAAGAGTTTATTGATTTCTATTTTTAAGAATAAAAGTGATGCAAGAGCGTGTAAATTATAGAGAAGTTAAGTTAATGTCATACATTAAAATTATGGGAGAGTAATTGAGCATAGGTTATGATGTGATACAAAAGTTTCTCAAAATCAATTTGGATTTATACTGGGCCGGTTTACTATGGATGCTATATATTTGTTGAGAGGTTTAATGAAGAAGTATAGAAAGAGTAAGGAGGATCTTCATATGATATTTGTTGATTTAGAGAAAACAAATGAAAAAGTTTCAAGAGAATTGCTTTGGAGAGTACTAGAAAAGAAGGGAGTTAATATTGCTTATATTCAAGTCATTAAGGATATGTATACTAGTGTTGTCACTTGTGTCCAAACACAAGGAGGATTGATTAAGTATTTTTCCTATTTCAATTGGATTACATCAAGAATCAGCTTTAAGTCCATATCCTTTTTCTTATGGTTGTTCTTATTAGACATTTACAAGATGATGTATCTTGGTGTATGCTTTTTGTTGATTATATTCTTCTCGTTAATAAGATTAGGGAGGGAGTTCAAGAAAAGCTTGAATTATGGAGGTTAACCTTAGAATCTAAAGGCTTTCATTTGGGTATATCAAAAATCGAATACATGTAGTGTAATTTTACTTATAGAAGATTTAGGGACGGAGCGGCAATAATGGGTGAGCAGGTCATCAGAAAGAGTGAATGTTTTAGATATCTCAAATTTGTTGTTCAAAGTGATGGTGGTATAGATGAGGATGTTATTAGTAGAATTAAAGTTGGATGGTTGAAATGGAGGAATGCATTGAGTCTATTGTGTGATAGGAAAGTATTGCTTAGACTTAGGGAAAATTTTAAGAGATGGTGGTGAGACTTGCAATGTTTTATGGCGTAGAATGTTGGGTAGTTAAAGAGAAGCACAAAATTAAGTGTTGTAGAAATGATGATGCTCAGGTGGATGAGTAGCTTTATACTTAGAGATAAAATGAGAAATGAATATATATGTGATAAGATTGGAGTAAGTTGAGCGGCAAATAAGATCAGAGAAAGTTACTTTAGATGATTTGGTTATATAAAACATCGATCAATGGCTCAATTAGGAGGGTAGATGTTTTAGATTTAGCTTATGTTAAGAAAGGTAGAGGTAGATCTAAAAAGACTTGAATATGAGTATAAAATTGACCTTAATTTACTAAGATCAAATGAGATTATGATACTTAATGGGACACGTTGGAGGAAAATGATTCATGTAATCGATCTCACGTGGTGAGATAAAAGCTTATTGTTGTTGTTCATTTCAATTAGGAGCAGTGGATTTAGGCATCTTGCATGCATCAAAACTTGGTAGCATAGATAAGTTTTGTTTGACCACAATTTCTCATCCAAGTCTTTGATGCACAATAAGTGATTGAATGGTGTTAGATAAAGCTTCTTCATGATAATTCATTTTTTATTGATTTTGATTGCATTCGCAGAAATTTTCTATATCACATTACCGAGCTTCTCATTGAACTTTACCAAGTTTCTAAAAATTAGATCAATCATTGAGGCGAAAGAAGGGTTCAAGGTTCAACCATAATTGTATAGTGAACAAAATAATATAATAAAAATTATTTAATATTATTTAAATAATAATATAATAATATAAATATATGATAAAATAAAAAATATATTTAATAAAAGATAATATATATATATATATATATATATATATATATATATATATATATATATATATATATATATATATATAAAGAAATATCTTCTATAATTTTAAATTTTAATGTTATTTTCAATTTATATTTTATATTTTTTTAACTACAATTGAAGATAAAAGGGGGGTGAACTAAACATGTGATTAGGAGACGAAGTAGCTAGTTAGGTTTTTTTACTTCTCTCAAGTTTTAATAATTTATTTAAATTCAAAATTAAATTTTAAGAACTTGACATAAAAGACTGACAATTTGATTGTAATAACAAGAATAGGTTGGTTAAATGAAATTGAGATTGTATCATTGATTTGACCGTTGATTCTATCCAGCTTTAATCAATTATGCGTTAGAGAGAGATTATTAGTGAATCGAATTGGTTGAAGGATTAGTTCATTGTAATTGTTCAGTTTTTAAGTCGCTGGATTTTATTTAATGAGTTATGTGATTTTCACTATGCTATTATGCAGATTTATCTCTAGGTGATGAGCTGATATAGGAATAGGATGAGGACAAAGCTATTTTATTGTAGGCAAAATGGGCTATGATATGATCTACTTCTATTTACATTCTTCTTAAGTCATTAATAATAGTTTAGTATTGATATGACACTAAAAAATTTTATTAGTTGAAGCATAAATATTGATGTCGAGAGTAATCTGATGAGTCAAGACTAACCCAGATTAAACGCTTAAAATATAATTAAAAATTTTGGGATATCAGTCAGATCCTAAATATGGAATGTTTACAATCAAATCGAGCGTCTTGAAGAGCCGCATCTAACAAGGTCAAGATCTCATAATTCTGACTTCATTTGAGCATTCAAATATAAAATACATCAGATGATCAAACGAATCATTTTGAGCTATCCGATAGAGTGATTTGGATTTTGTATGTATTTACAGAAACACCACTCTTCTAACCTATAAATAGCCTCTCATTCTTCATATGAAAGGCCCCGTGATTTTTTCCTTCTTCTTTCTGGAGTTTTTTCATGTAAAAATTATGGAGTTTTTTGTTCTCTCTTCAAATATCTGTGTGTGCGCTAGATTTCTCAACAAAGCTAAGACGTAAACTTTTATTCTACCGCAACTGATTTTCTAGCATACAACAAGTATCATTTTCCTTTGGCAATGTTCTTCTACACTTTTTTGTATTCTTCTAAGCATATAACACCTTTGGGTGAAGAAATCTAATGTGGCCAGGATTTTGTTACATAATTCAATTACTTTTAGTTGATATTAACTAGTTTCTTACTCATATAATTTTTTTTTTTGGTAATTATGGACATTATTATATATCCTTGGCATTAAGATATGCTTGTATATATTCTTAGGAATAAATATTTTATATTCTTTGAATTGATTTTTTTTTTAAAATGTTTTATGCTCTGAACACTTTCTTTCAAGCCACTTAACTCAAGAGAATGTTGGTTCTTCGTTTGAGAGATGAGAGGACCTTTTCATCTTATATAGTCCAACAAAATTTCTCCATAGAGTCTGGTGCCCTAGCAAATTTCTACTAGAGCTTATCGGATTGGATTCATAAGAGTAAGTCTCATTAGGTGAATGTGGATAGCTTGAGGGAAAGCACAAATTTGCATGAATTAAGAAAAGATAGGTTAATCTTGGCATCTTCTTATGGGGTGCTCCAATTATATTCATAAAAATGAAAAATAGGAGCATAAGTCTTTGCATCTATTATTAAGAGTTGATCTAAGTGGTTATAAAGGTTGAATGTTTACAAAGGATGAGAAAATAAAAAATAAAAAATGTTAAATTGATCGATGAAATCAAATTCAAATTATTTGTGATGAGAACTATTTTAAAGATTGAATTGAATTTTTTTATTATAAAAATTGATTTAGAGAGAGAGAGAGAGAGAGAGAGAGAGAGAGTAGAAAGTTTATATATATGTATATTGTCCACACTCAAGTTTGTAATGTGGGAAGGATAGACTTTATTATGGTGTAGGTGAGATTTGAATCCAAGATTATGACAATAACTTTCAAAGACTTCTAACCAGCCAGACAAATTATCACCTACATTTTCACTCATATTTAGAAATATGAGAATATTAGAAGCTACATACAAATTATATTGCTCTAAATAATAGGAATTGGATAATTCATAGTTGCTCTATCTTTCTCTATTGATTGTTATATTTGAATTTGAATAATGCTTGGTGTGTCTTATTTTTCACCTTAGATTAGTTTTAGAATTTTTTTTCTCCATATGATTTATACTTATCTTATATGTAATCTATGAGTTAGAAATACTTACAAAATTAGTTTCATATTTTAGTAGTGGTGAAGCAAACTACAATCTTAGCGTTTATCTAATTCAAAAATTAGTATATCTAAAGTGAAACATGCAAAAGCATCTCCTACTATGGTGGCCTAAAGTAGTTGTTTGTTCACTTTTTAATAAGAATAATATTTTGATTATATGGGAATTGATGCATATTTATTCGTATTTGAATTTATGACATTTGTGAAAACATAGTTGTAATGGTAGAGTGAAGGAAAAAGTTCAAAGTAGGTTTCTCACATTATAATATCAAGTTAAGATAATTAATTAAATGCTTTAGTGCATTTGACCTCTTTTATTTTTAAGTAATTTTATCATATAATCAATTTATTTGTATGATTATCTATTTAATTTAATTTGTTTTCTATTAATTACCTCAAAATCAATCTATACATGAATTTTATGTCAGGGTTTATAAATTTCTTATGATGCTACTGCTATGCCAATTATTCACAGATAAAAAAAGTTAAAATGATCAAAATCAAGTTTAATCAATTTAAGCCAAAGTAATAGATTGTATTGCGATATGATGTGGTTTATTTTATGATTCTTAACAACTAACATTATATTTTTGGATTAAAAAAATAGTAAATTTGAATTAAATCAAATCAAGCTTATAATTAGTATCCAAGATTCTTTGACCACCAACAAAGAGTAGTGATGTTTTCTAAGCTCAATTTATATTCAAGCTACCACCAACTCAAATGCAAGGCATAAGACATGAAGGAGATAACTTATAGAACTTGTTATGGGCAAAATGAATTTCTTCTCATGCTATTTGAATTTTATAAGTACCCTAATTACTTTCATAGATCATTATTACTTGAGTGCTCATTATGTATCTAGATATATTTGATAGTCTTTATAGATGAATTTTTGTGTATTCTAATAATTAATGTTAGCACGACAAACATTTATAAATAGTTTTCTAAACACCACAATAGCATTGGTTGTTTGCCAAGATTTTTCAATGTTGATTTTGCTTTAATTGTATTTTCTTTTAATACCATATAGTTAATTCCACATGCATATACATATTTGTTTAGAAGATGGCCATCATAATTGCGTAACTAAGACTAATTATTATAAATATATTATATATATATATATATATATATATATATATATATATATATATATATATATATATATATATATATATATATATATATATATATATATATATATACAAAATGATGATGACTAATACAAAAATGTCCTACTTTCAATAGATTATTAAGTTCAAGGGGGAGCCTCTAAATATCAAAGGAACATATCATATTTACACTTATTTTTACTATTTTATGAAGAGCTATTATCTCTCCAAGTATTGAGATGTGCACTAATATAAGAAGGTGAGGTTGTGCTATATGCTTTAATATATTTCAAGCCGTATGAGAAAAATTATACAATGCAAAACTTTGAGAAAAAAGTAATTTTATTGAAATTAAATGATATAGAAATATTATACAAAGTACAAGTAGAATTTTATGCCAAACTATAAGATTTTAAAGTATTTATTCACTCAAAAAGTGATTTAGAATTGTAAGTAAATTATCATGGTCCTACCCCTAGATCAAGATTCAAGACCAAGAACCTAAGGAGACTAAGGGCTACAACTAACTCATAATAAGATCAATATAAAAAAGTTTAAATCGAGGATCAAGAGAGTATTATCTAGAATACATGTTTAAAAAGTCTTTGAAAAAAAAATTATATTGAAGATTAATCCTCAAAATATCAAAAATTAAAATTTAAATTGTCACACTTTAAATCTATCATTTCATGTGAAAAGACTTTTTAAAAGTTGTTACTCATATTATTAATTTGCATTAGGCTTTGATTGAAAGAGTAGCCAACCACTCCATCAATGATCTTGAAATTAGAGTGTTTATGCTCCACTTTGTTATTTGTTTCCCTAATTTTTATTTTTTTACTCTTTATTTGTTCTTAAATTTTAAATTATATAACTTGATGTAATAGTTTAAATATTGTTGGAATGAATGAGAAAAATATTTTTGTTGTTTTGATAAAAAAAGAAGTAAAGAGTGAATATCTAAGGTTGATAGCTTGGTGGTAGACTACATTTTGGTATTTTGTCTTCACTTACTAATCTTTCTCATAGTTTCTCATAATATATTCTCAAACCATCACACTATCATCCTCTAGCATTTATGTACCAAACATTCATAAAAAGAATTGTAAGTCTTCTTGGTAAATAGCCCTAATTAACTTATCCCTTTGGCTAACCCTCTCTATATTAGTATCTTTGATAAAATATTCTAACCACTCAATAATGTCTCCAGTTTTCTTATCCTTCCACTAAAGTGAGTGAAAGCCTTGGATCACCTTCCCATGGCTACACCAACTTTGGAATTGGAGCTAAAATGTATATATGCTAAATGAGCATTTAAATCTTTTAAAACTTCAAAATGTGCTTAGAATTAGTAGTCATACCATCTATCATGGGGCAATATCTGACATTAGACTTGATTATTTTATTATCATGATTTAATAAATTAAGAAGAAAATTAAATATTTTTACATGGTAAGCCCATAATACTATATGCTTAACTCTAACTAATTATGTCCACCTTAAATCATAGCCCACTTCTTATATGATAACTTACCATTAAATCTATATTGAATGAATTCTTTTATGAGAGAGTGTTATATATAAATTAATAATCTTCTTAGAGTGAATGCCTATATTAAAGAGCCAACTCTATATTTCATTAGACTAACTTATGATTCATAGTAGGTGACATACTTTATAAAAACTTTATATTATATGCTTTCCAAAGAATTAATAAGAAGGGTTTAAAATCCTCAATGCATGCATGATGAATAAATCAAGTATTTTATACATTCAATTTTTTATTGGATTTCTCAAAAAAGATAATTTTTTTTTTCTAGTAGATTGTGAACTTCATGTCACCCAATAATTTATGAAAGTAGTTATGATCCAAATTTATGAATAGGGATTAGATTCATGAGCTAAAGAACTTAATTTAGTGGATGATAAACCCTATCCAAACTTTAGTGAAAATTAGTCCCTTTGGAGGCCATATTTTTTTTTTAAAGAAAAGGGGTGGAGGGGATATTTAAATAGGCATGTTGAAAATTTTAACAATATTTTTTGAAAGTTAAAGTAGATAGACTTTTTTATGATGGTGTACATATCCTTAATAAATATTGGAGTATATTATACAAATAGATGATTCCTTAAGTGATTTAAAATATATGATTACTCAAGAGTCAATTTTAAGATGACTAATTTCTCATTACTTATGCAAAGATCTATTGAAAAAATCTTAGCAAAAATAATAATAATAATAATAATAATAATAATAATAATAATAATAATAATAATAATAATAAAATATTAGATAAGGATAATCAAAACCAATAAATATAAAGAAAATATTTTGAACTAAATACCACATGATATAATTTGATAAGAATAACAAAACTATTAAGTTAATGAAACAATACTATTAAAATTTCTACTGAGGGGAGTTTTAGAATAACAGAAAAAAAAGTTCATATTTTAAGCACTATAAATATCAAAAGTGCAAGACTCAAATCGATCACTAGTAGGTGCATAGTTCTTTGTTAAGATAAGTAATTATGTGGATAATATCTGGTGTAATATCTTGGCTATAGACATAACACATATTTTATTAAGATGCCCTCAACTATATGACATGAGTATTATATATTATAGTAAGGATAATACTTATGTGTTTAAGCATCAAAATAAAACTATTAAACTTGCATATATCAACCTAATAGAGCTACCTACTATTATATCATACTAACCATTTTATGATATTCAACTAATATTTTTACTAAATAAGACTAAATTAAAGCTATAATGATTGGGTAATGATGGGGGAAGTGATTGTGCATCCATTTTCACCATGATTTCACTTGACTATATGATAAAGGGGTTGGTTTAATACTTATAGAAGCGAATATGCTAATATTTTCTCCCTTCTTTTGGTTCATATAAAAGAAGATTAATTCAAAGCCAGTGGAGACTCATCCTCATATTATAGTCTTGGTGATATTTCCCATGAAGTACTTGAATGATTACCACTTTTGAAAATATACATAATGTTTATGTTATATACTTTATCTTAATATATTAGCTCCCAATTCTACTCCATCATAGAATGATATAACATGCAAAGTTTGGAAGGTAAGTTATTTAATAGGTAGATGGTACTTTTTATATGAAAGCTTTAGCCCTTGTGTAATTCTAACCCTTTTATTAGTAAAGAAGGATGACACAATGAGGATGTGTGTAGATAATAAACCTATCAATAAGATAATAATTAAATGTAAGCTCCTTATTCCTATGCTTAATAGTATGTTAGATCTTATCTTTAGGGCTAACTACTTTTCCAAGATAAAAACCTTAAGAGTGAAAACCATCAAATAAGGATAAGGGAAGGAGATGAATGAAAGATTTCCTTTAAGATCCCACATAGTCTCTTTAATGGATAGTAAGTGCATTTGGCCTATCTAATGCTACTAATATCTTTATAAAGTTGATGAACACTATTTTGGAATCATATATTAAGAACTTTTTTGTGTTTTATTTTGATGACATACTTATTTTTCATTTTAATAGAAGTGGCCATTTGGAGCACCTTTGGTTAGTTATTGAAACACTTAGAAAGGAAATATTTTATATCAATCTAAAAAGTATTTCTTGTTATAGACAAAGATAATATTTTAAAAATTTATTATATATGCATTTGGCCTTAAACTTGATACCTCCAAGTTTAAGGTAGTCTTATACTTGGTCACCCCATTTGGTTTTATGGAGGTTAGTATTTTTAATTGCTTAATTACTTAATTACCTTCTATAGAAGGTTCACTGAGACTTTAGTGTAATTGTTGCTCATATCCTTGACATCTTGGCATAAGATGATTTTTTTTTACCACTAGTATGCAAGTAAAGATCCTTATGACATTTATAATAGTGCTTAGAATTCTTAATATTATTCACATCCTCTGCTAAAAAATCACCCAATGTCATTCTCTAATAAGAAGTTAAATGATGTAAAAAAAAAAGAATTCTATCTAAGACAAAAAAATTATGCCATCATTCAATCTTTTACAATGATAAAGACACTACCAACTACCAAAAGAACTTACTTACTTATTATAAGCACTTAATCTAAGTAAATCATAAGCATGCTAAGTGGGTATATTTCATACAAAATTTTCAATTCACAAATATATATTTAGAGAAGATAATAAATCTATAAATATTATCTTCTTTAGAATTTTAGAAAATTAATTTTGATAGACTTAAGAAAGAGTATTTTATATGTTCAAATTTGTATCTCATTTATCTATAGCATTCAGACAAGTCCTTAGCATTATAGAGCTATTTTTTAATGACTGATAGTTACTTATATAGGTATGCAATTGAGTATTTCTAGATTATTCCTTAGAGATTTTCTTATAACAATGTTACATTCTAGTGATTTAACACCTCATTTCGGTTAAAAAATAATAGATTTTATGGAGTATAAATTATTTTAGTGAGATAGTAATTTTACATGGCTTAGTCTTCATTATAATATTTAATGCAGATGTAAGATTTATTTTTTTAATTTTTGGATGATATCATGAATGATTTTTGACATAATTAAAATTCTTATATATCTTACACTCTTATAATGTTGGTCATATTAAAGTTGTTAACAAGATAAATAATAATTTATTGAGATGCATACACTACAGGAAAAATAATTATTATTGGCGGAATTTTTGGATGGATTTTCAGTTGAAAATTTTTCCAGCAAAAATTTCTGCAAAAAAATGATGTGTCAACCCCACTCAAATCCAACAGATTTTCGACAGAATTTCTATCGTAAAATTTTTCAATGGAAAATCCGCTAGAAACTACTATTATTTGGGGATGATGAATGGACTCTTAACCCCAAACTCCATTTTCTTCCTTTGAGTTCGGCTCTATCTCTTTTGAGCGGTTGCGGAAGGACACCTAGGGCACATTAAATCTCTATGAAAATGTGTTATTTTCATTAGATTTTTTCATATAATCGATGGTAAACCACTTTCTCTAATTTTTGAGGCTATTTTTTTTGTATTTCATCTATTCAATCATGTAGAATATGAATTTGAAGTTTTTTTAAAAATATTTAATTTACACCTTAGATTTTGTTCAAATATATACAAAACACATATATCTTATAGTTATTTTCTTATTTAGAGTTAGATCTACGATTATTTAGCTTATGGTTTAAATTTTCTTTGAAGTTGTATAAAAACAAACATATTTTAATATAAATTTTAAAAAAATTTAATTTATGACATATTTGTGAATCTCATTTATGTTACCTCTCTTTGTGTATTTCATTATTTGTCCGTTAGCAATTTAAGTGCAAAGAAAAAAGGTGTGAGCAACTTCTTATGCAATAAGTTATTCCAAGATAAATGAAGAGTATTGTGGGCGGTGTTTGGAGTAGAAAAACATAATATTATTGTAATGTTTGGCTAAATAGTAAGGAGTGAAAGACAATTGTGAAGATTTAAAGAAACTTTGTAGATGTTTTACTTGTTCTCTTATAGAAGGGATATTTTTTGAGTCCATAGATTGAACATTAAAAAAATTTAATTATGATTAGAAGTGCCCTACCATTGGGTTTCTTATTGAAGCTTTTTGATTGGGCTATCTAAGGCTGCAAACAAACTAAGTGTTCGACAAGCTACTTGCAGCTCAGCTCGATTAGCGATCGTTCGATTAATTAATTGAGCAAGCTTGAACACTTTTATAAATACTTGATCATTAAAAGAATAAGCTTGAACAACTCCATTCTTGATTCGATTATTTCTTGAACAATATAATTTAAGGCTAATATGACTTATTTTATTTGATTGAATATATCAAATTTTAATATTATGAGATACTTATTTATATGTGCTATGTTTTGCATTATAAAGAGAAGATGAAGAAAATTCCTTTGCTTTTAAATATCATGGCTTCAATCTCTGAAACTTTTATAAATTTGTTCTAAGTTGGTATACTATCATTATGTCTATTGCGAACATTTTATAATGTGATCGTGATTACGTAGTTGTTAAACATTTGTAATTGGTTTATTGTTGTAATCTATAAGTTTAATTCTCATGTGATAGAGATGTATCCATAAAACTTGAAGCAAATAGTAGAAAATTAGTGATGAAGGTGATGATGATTAAATAGATACTTGTTATAGTGGCCCTTCTTTTCAAGCATTGTCGGTAGCTATTATATTAAAGTTTTATTATAATGTATTTGTGATGATGATTGCTTTTGGAAGATTATGATTTTTTTAATATAATATTTGTTGCCATTTTCTTTTAGAGTTGCTGGTAGCTATTAGGTAAAATCACCATCAAAATTATTATATAGGACTTTGAGTCAATTTATTTGAATGTGTGATATCCATTGAAATCTATTATATGTGACTTTGTTTGATGTAATTAGTGGCTTTTGAAATTTGTTATTTGTAAACAACTTGTGCGCTTGTTTGATTCAATCTATGACTTCTGAAATTTATTTGATTCATAAATTATGTGATGCAATATGTGGCTTTTAGATTCATTTTAGTAGGTCTATGAATTCATAATAAAATAATATGTGGCTCTTAATTTGTTTGATTAATATGCAATTTATAGCTTTTAGAATTTGTTTGATCTATAATTTATTTGATGCAATTTATAGCTTTTGGATTTATTTTATCGAGCATATGGACTCATTATCAAATAATTAGACATATGGATTCAATATCAAGTAATCAGGCCTATGAATTCATTTTCTTCTGATTTATGCTGAAGGTGAATAAGAGATGCTACACTTTAATATTTTCATGCTTACTAAGGTAATTTTCATTTCTGACAGTTATTTATTTATTATCTTAGAATGAAATTTCATATTATATTATTGCATCAGAAGTAGTGAGAACAAATTATTATTCACTAATGAGCATTTATTTAGTTGATAAATATTAATGTGAAATTTTATTTTATTTTTTATTTTTCCTATTTAGATTGCAATAATTAACTATATTTATGTAAGTCTTTCTCTTCATCTAGCAAGACAATCTTAGATTTCCTAGGAGAAGAACTTATATACTTATGAATATAAACTACTTATTTATACTCTTTTGTTTACTTATTTTAATAGTTTTTTAGATGCTTGTTCACTTAAAAGTTTGTTTGCTCATTTTCATAAGTTCAACAAGTAGCTCATTTATAAGCTGGATTAGTTTAAAAATAAGTAACTTGATAATGATGCTCATTAGTCTGCTTGATAAGCTTGTAAATTTAACAAACAAGCAGGTCGACAAAACTATTTGTTAAAGTACTCAATTAGGCTCATTTATTTACCCAACAAGTAGTTCAACAATACTTCTTGACAAGGTTTATTCAGTTAACAAACAAATACCTCGATAATACTACTCGTTTAACTACTCGATAAGGCTCATTTTATATTGATAAATGAGCTACTTGATAAGGGCTTGACTGTCTAAATATGAACTGAACATGAGTCAAGCTTAAATCAAGCTCAAACAGAACCTATGCTAAACAAACCAAGCTTGAACACAAAAATTGAAGCTCAATTCGAGCTTGAGCAGTTTGAACCCATAGGTTCTCAGCTCAGCTCAATTCTATTGCAACACTAGGGCTATTCTTGAAAGTAAAGGATAACAATTAAACGAAATAAAATTCAATGTCTAATTCTCAGATCACTTTTAGATACTTAATAAACTCATATATTGACTAACTTTTATTTTCCTCAATTTTCAACCAAATATGACTCAAGTGATTTCCTTCAATTTTTTAGTATGTAATTTCTTTTTATATGACATATCAATGATTTCATAAAAAAACCTTTTAATCAAAAACATTTTTACTACGACCATTATGAGATTTTCATTACAGTTTAGATTCTTTTTTAAATATAGATTTCATAGTTTTGTAAGAGAGTACTCTTGTTGATTGAATTTTTTTACTTTGTTGGCTCAAATCATTTATTTATTCATACTTTGCTTCCATCTTTACATTTTGATATTAATAACCTTATTTATTCTTCAACTGACCTGAAATTTTTCATGGCTATAGTAATGAGACTTAAAATTTATGTGGTAGGAAGTTATATCAATGAATGATCATTAGTTTGGGAAGATTTGCTACTGATATTACTTATGAGTTGAGAGCATTAAAGAGTTGAGGCAAGCAATTATGTTGGCCAATTTCTACCATCTTCAAGGATTGGTCCCTAAGAAGGTTTATAGAATTTGAAATATTCCATTGGTAATTTTTGAATGGATAATTCAAGCAATGACATGGATAAACCTTGAATGTATTCAAGCTATGGATAATTCAAGCAATGACATGGATAATTTTATAATGGATATAACTCTAAAATAAGAGAGTCTAAGAAAGAGTATGTATAATAGACTTCTAAAAGTCCTCTTCACTAGCTCGATCAAAAGTCTAAGTTACACTACAAGAATATTGTATATATTTCGATGGACAAATTTGTAATCAACGGAAATCCGTCGATAATGCACTTTTCTAATGGATTTCCGATGGATATTGGTCAACCCATAAAACCCTAGTTGGAAATGCTTTTGACGAACTAAAAATTCGATGGAAAGAATTTATAATCGGAATTCAGGCAGCCTGTCGGAAACATTATCATGAAGAACTAGCGAATATACTGGCTAAAATTACCACAGAAAAGTTTTTGATTGTTTGTTGCCGAAAGTAATGCCGGCGGACCCAACCGTCAAAAATTTGCGTCAAAGATAATCCATCGAAAAATGAAAATTATCGAGTTGAAAATTTTTTGATAGATTTTTGCTTGTCGATGCCTCATATCGAGGTTTCCATCAAAAAATTCATTGGCAATCTGTCAGAAATTTGTATAGAAATGACAAAAATAGAGCTTCACTCATGCTCTTAATTTTACACCTATAGATGATTTACAAACAACTAATCACAAGAATACAGTCATCATCAACATATGATTAACAAACACTAATCTCAAACCTTTATTAATAACTTTTAGTATTTTTAAACAGTTAGGATGAACAATTAGTTTCATAACATTTAAATGAAAGTCTAAAATATGAAAATCTAAACAAACTTTTTACATATGCAAATATAATGGAAATGAAGTCTACTCTTCATCAGTCTCTTCATCCACCTTCTCGTCCTCATCCTCCTGATCAGTCTCCACCATTGGCTCCTTCCCTTTGTGGCTATCCCTACGCATCTGCTTCATTCTAGCCTCCATTTCAGCCATCTGAGCTTCCATCTATGCAGTCATCTTGGCTTCCATCTCCTCGGCCATCACAACAAACTATCTTTAAATAATTTCATCAATCGACTGACTACTCATGCTAGAGAATGAATGGCATGCATCATATGCTACTCCCTATGAGCCCATATTGTAAATACATTCCTTCTTCTCCCCCGCAATAGCCTCCTTCCATATATCATATTTTGACTGCTAAGATTGCCCACTAAAATTACCTGCACAAGTGGAGCCCGACTACCAAGTTCCTTCAACCGCATGTAGTCATTCTATAAGCAACTAGAATGCTAGTTAACCATAACAAATTATTAGCTCAATTATATTTCAAAAAATTTAATGTTAACTTACGTATGCTCTCTGTGAACGAACATCAACCCACTGCTATTCAATCTGATGCTAATGTGTTCTACTATGCAATTCAGCAATAGTAGGCTCTTCACCAAGAACTTTAGCCTATAAAGTGTACAAATAAAATTCATTAGTCATAATAATATGTTCAAATAATAAAACTAACAAATGACCTACCATTCTGATTTTCAGTGTGATCGAACCTTTGAGAGTGCTTATTGCTCCCATAATCCAAAGTGCGATTCTGCTTCACATGCTCCTGCTTGTGAACATAGTCTGGGGAGACCCATACTCTATAGAGCCTACACATCTTCTCCAATCCAGATAGGTCTTCTCCCTAACTTGCATATGCCTGTAAACATATCACATAGGCGAGTAGCCCCTTTAGACTCAAGGTTTTTTTTCTGATCTTCTAGTTGTGCTTGAAAACCACATGAAATCCTTCTATAATATGAAACAAACAAATGCTAATTAGTAATTATTCAAGATTAACAACTGCATTAAAATATTTGTAAACATTTTAGGCAATACCTCGAACTCTCTAAATCACATGTCATGAACCTTAATTGGCATCTTCTTCCATGATACATATAGAGCATCATACTTGTTCCTTATTATGTTCCTGGTTTTATGAGCAGCTTTCTTGGATAGATTGAATCTAAAAATTATAATTCATATTAGAAACATAATATGTCAAAAGTAGAACTTCATAAAATATGCTTACACGTTGTCCTCCAGCTCAATAAAAATGTGTGTCGTCGACAGCTCAAAGGGCGTATATGTATTGGGTTGATCATAAGATGTATGCTAAAACTTGGGCTCTGTAGAAACTGTGGGTGGTTGATATGAGTAGAACAAAGTGGTGTTTGCAGGATTTAGAGCATGGTAGACATGTGTGTTAGCTAATCCAGAAGCCCAAGGTGGCAAAATCATAATTGAGGTCAAGGTAGTGACTGTGGTGGCAGCCTGAATAGTTGGTCGGGACACAACTTTTTTCTTATGTGTAAAGATGCTAGCAAACGATCTTCATGGAGTGTCATCACCACCACTTGATGCCATCTGTAAGCAATAAAAAAATAAAATGATTAGATCAATCACAAATAAAATTGCATACAAAGATAAATAGAAATATTATAAATTATAATAAAATTGCATATTTAATATGTAGAAATTATGTAAAAGATGAATGCAAAAATTAAGTACAAAAAGTAAATTGTACTATGCAAGTATATGTTGGTACAATATATAGAAAAATATGTAAAAATAGACATTTACAGTATATGAGACAAATTATTTAGTAATTAAAGTATGTATAGAAAATAAAATTTAGCTCTACACAATTGTTCCTAAAGTATATCTGCAAGAAATAAATGTGCAAGTACCATCAACGAAGCTATGAGCGCTTAAAATCCGATGATTCAGTAGAAGTTGATATCATAGTGTCATCTTCATCATCATTCTCATTGCTCTCATCTTCTGACTGATCAACTTTCTCATAATTAACATTAGTATCAATCAAGCTTACATCTACTTCTACATCATAAACTGGAAGCTCAAAACTTTCCATCTCTTCCTCTTGATGAACAACTTCAATAGTATTATCAACTTCTACTCTTCCACTAGGTTTGATTTTGACAATCACGGTCCATTCCATTTTCTTTTTTTATTCTTCCTAGATATCTTAGGTAACACACTTGTGTTGCTTGATGTGCAAGAATAAATGGGTTGTATTTAACATATTTTTGTGACAACGCCATCTCAGTGATCCCATATGAATTATGCTCTCTTATCCCTCTATTATGCACAACATCTAACCAATCATAATTAAATATAATGATGTTCCTCTCATTTAATCCAGGATACTATACCTGAACAACTTCTTGTGGAACTCTATAATAGTCAATCTCATCATCTGAGTGTGTGTTTCCTTGAATACAAATACTAGAGTTATATATTTTCTTTCCTACATACCAAGAACTTGTGTGAAATTTATAACCATTAAATCTGCCATGTATTTATGATTCGCATCAGACCACAAGCTAGATCGTGAAAGTCCTGATTCTACACTTTGTTTCTCCAATCATGAACCTATAACATTCAGAAGAGTTGACTAAACCAGTTATTAACATTGAAAATATATTAAAGTATTAGTGATGGTTGCTCACATGTAATCTAAACCATGTTAAAAATTCATCTTCGACTTTCTTATTAATAGGGATAGCGTCATCTAAGTTTAATGAGTTCACGAATAACTTGAACTCAAAAAATAAATTCACAGAATTAGATAAGTACTATGTTCAATTAAAAATCAAACTAAGATATTATTTCATAGACGTGCTTACTGGAGAAAAGATTGAACCTCATTGTAGTTTATCAAAATCGTAACTATCGTGCCTTAAGCTCCTTATCATTCAAATATCACGATGTGCTTCTACCCAATGCTTTTCTAGATGGTTGATAAACAGATAAGATATTATGTGAAAATCCAACATCATTAATATTATACGCTGGCTAAATAAAAGTAGAGCAAAAATTTGTAGAGGAAGTTAGATTCACATATAGAGCATTTGGGGTATGCTTTATTCTTCATAATTTTTTTAGTTTATTTAAGAATCTACATGAATTTTATAAAATAATTAATTGTATATTAAATATCAATTAATTTTTATACTATCAATACAAAGATAACTCTCAAATGGGCACATCCAACGATATTGCACAAAACCTTCCACTCTAGCTTCATATGGTAGATGTATTGGCAGATGCTCCATGGAGTTAAAAAAAGCTAGAGGAAATATCTTTTCGAGCTTACAGATAATGACTGAAATATTTACTTCTAGTTATTTTCAATTTTTTCATTTAATCGAGCTGAGGATAGTTCTTTAAAAGAATAAAGCGATCAATTAATAATTACGGTAAGGCATTGAATGCAGTAAACTTCTGAAATCAATTCTTCATTCCAAATAATATTTTCATTCTCAGATCAATATATCAACTCAAGTTGGATGCATATTCATATGATAACTTCAATGATTATACCCACTCACATATTGTTCTTCGTAGTTTAAATGTGAGGCAGTATTTAGCTTTAGGCTTGTGAAATGTACCAACTGTTGTCTCTCTCAACTCTAACTCTCTTCTATGACAATATTCTTTTAAGTTAAACTTAGCTTTAACATTATCTTTCATTTTCCTCTTAACATCCATAACTATGTTGAAAATATTGTCAAAACAATTTTTCTCTATATGCATCACGTCAAGATTATGCTTTATTAGATTAGACTTCTAGTATGATAGATCCTAAAAAATACTCCCCTTTGTCCAGTTATATGTCACACCATAACCTGGTATATGACCTTCAACTAATATAAGAGAATCAACTATAGTTGGGATATAACTAGCACTATGCTATAAATCATCCCCACTAAATCTTAGAAGTGGCTTCGACTTCCCAACTCAATTTTTTGTGAATGCATACTTATTTCTTTTGAATGGATGATGAACATGGAGGAACATACGATGACAGTCAAACCAAAAAAATTTTCGAGCATTTTCAAGAGTGAATGCCTTTGATAGATCCATGCAATATGGACAAGCTAATTTCTTAGTTGTGCTCCACCTTGACAGCATTCCACATGCTAAAAAAGATTGATAGTCCACATGAATGTTATTTTCAGTTAAAAGTTTTGATTTGCAGCTATGTCATATGTCACTACATCAACGACCCATAAAATCTTGAGCTCGTCTACCAATGGTTGCAAGTATATATCAATCTTTGCCTTAAGGTTATGTGGCCCAAGAATGATCAAAGTTAAGATCATATGAAGAGTTTTCATGCACAACTCTGGTGATAAATTATATGGTGTAACTATCACTGGCCAATATGAATAGGAAGATGCGGACTTACTGAACGGTGTGAAACCATCAATGCAAAAGCCAAGTCTAATGTTTCGTGACTCAGCTGCAAAATATGGGTAAGTGCGATTAAAATGTGGCCACGCTTCTCTATCATTTGATGGATGGCTTAAGATATGTGATGCACTTACCTTTGTTGTGATATATGCTTGGTGAACATAGGCGTGAGTCTGCAAATGTGGAGTTAGGGCAAGTTGAATAGACGCTTGCGCAAGACATATTTTTGCTTGTGTTATTTTCTACTATGTGGCTTGAACTTCGGCGCTCCATAAAATTTGCATTCAGTATTTTGTGTGCTGTTCTTGTAATACAACATACAATCATTCACGCAATAGTCAATTTTTTCTAGCTTAGGCCTAACTTTGACACTAACTTCTTTATTTTATACATGTATTCAAAAACTAAGTTTTTAGTGGGTTTATTTCTTTTAGCAGCCCAACAAATTGGTTAAAGCATTCAAGTGATAAATTAAATTCAATTTTAATACTTAGCATTCTTACGAATATAAATAGCTTAGTGTGGTTCATGCATCATTTCCATAATTATCGTTGTGCTGCCTTTAGTAGATCATAGAACTTTTGTTGTTCTTTATTAGATGGATCCTCCTCTACACGGTACTCTACTCTAGTAGCATCATAGACTATTTCTTCATAAGTTCAACCAAAGTCATATTCATTTGAGGGGCATGTGTGGCTTATTGAGGCACCACTAGCAGTATCAACTTGTGGCTCAAACTCACCATGTGAAGTCTAGAACTAATAATTTTGTTGAAAACCTCTGCGATACAAGTTTACTTTAACTTCATCTGTCATTTGAAAAGCCTTATTCTTATTCCTTGCACATGGACATCGAAACTTTCTTTCAAAAATATAAAAAGAAAGTTGCGATGCCACATGTATGAAGTGTTAAACACCAGCCAAGAATTCATCAGTTATCATTTTCTACGTGGATGCAATCTATTGTACATTCATAACTGCTCACTACGGATATCTATAATCACTATAAATTAGAAAATGTGAGAATTTAATTAATATTCCGCCATATTACATAAATAGTATTGATTGCATAATAAACAACTAATTTCATGTGACACCCTAAGTGTTTAAGTTATTCTGAATGAATGATTTTTTTACAACTAAAATCATAGTAGCACATAATCACTAATTCCTAATTTAAAAAAAAAAAAATTGAGACTGACACGTATTGTAAAATTTAAATAAATGTAGCAAAAGTTCAAAATCATATAATTAATAATTTCGCTCATTAAATGACTTAGAAAAATAATCAAGCCTAAATTCCTAAATTCTAAATTTATCAAAAATACAAAAACTAATATGTGCAACTAAAGATCTACAGATGAATAGATATTTTAATATAATATTTAATAAATTCAAATTAATTTGAAGAAATTTTAACCTAAAACCTATTAAAATACCAAAAAATTTTAAATCCATATTCCTAACTAACCAACGGATGGAATTGCCAAAAAATTATAATAGAAGGAAGAGATCGAGGTATACATAGACAAAATATATGAGTTTCAGACGAAAACCGGCATACCCTAGCCTTCGTTTCGTCGCTGGCCGAGAGAAAGAGAGAGAAGGAAATTGAAAAATTGCTCGGGTGCGAGGGCCGTAATTTGTATATTAACGATATCTGGCAATAATTCTGATGGACTATTCAGACGTCGGCTATTCAGTCGAGCTTAAGTGAATCAAGCTTGACTTCCTTTTCAACCAGAAACTTCGTCGGAAAATTTTCTGATGGACTATCCAGACGATTATTCAGCTGGTGCTTTCCGACAAAAAACTACGCCGGAATATAGCAGTATTTTTGTAGTGTTATTAATATCTTACCAAAGAATAATTTAAAGTACATTTGAAAGTTACTTTACGATAATAATTAACATAAATTAACTATAGTTCACCTTTTCTTATTAATGATTTAATTTTTAATTAGCAATATTTCTTAGAATTTTTGACAAAATTTAATCATATTTTCAAATTTGTATAAATTTTTGGTGAATTTCTGATGATTTTTTTTGTATCTAGTAAGTCATTACCAACTATTGCGAGGCTTTTCGATGGATGAAAAGGTTCTGACAGAAAAATTTTTAGAGGAACCTGCAGTTGGAAATTTCGGGCGAAAATTCCTTGCCAGCAATTTTTTTCACAAATTGCTCCATTGGTTCATTGAGGTAAACTTTCCAACGAATTTTTCATCAGAAATTCGCCACAAACTATTTTCTATTCGATAAATTGATCTTCAGAATGTATTTCCAACCACTGTTTTACTAACGAGAGGGATTCTGTAGGAAATCCGTTGAAAACTTGGATTTCCGATAGATTTTTTCATCAAAAATTTACAATTTTTCTATAATGATAGTAGAAAAGAGTTTAAGCAACTAAGATTTTCATCTTTAAAATTTTGAGTTTTTGTATAATAATATTTTCTTTATCATTACTAAGAAATCAAAATTTTGAGATAGTTTATAAACAACAATTTAAAGAGACTCATTGATGTGGTTGGCATTCTGATCATACTTTTTTTAATTATATTTATACATTCATTATAAATTTCAAAACTATTCATGCTAATATTGGGGAATGTAAAGCTAAAAAAAATTAAGATATATTAAGAAGATAGAACATCTAATGCGATATCCATCCTAAATATATATAAAATTATGCCATTCAAATTTATTTAAAAAACTAGACCTAATATATACCATTTTTATTTATCGTCTAATATATTAAGCATTTTAATCTTGAGTATTTATTCCATATAAAAGAGTTAAATAGCATTCGAATAATGTAGTTAACTATTTTAGTAGGAGATTTATCTTACAAATTATAACTACTTGTTGACCTCATTTTTAGAGTGAGTTCTCAACCCCTCCATCTTTTAAGACTTTTCTTGACTTTGTTCTTATACATCTAGTGATTAGGTGGACACACTTATCAACTTAGAAGAGTTAGATGTAGGGTAGGACATTTTAGGGGTGTTAGAAAATCTACCTACCCTTGCTTGAACCATTCTCACTTTCCTTCATTCAAGTCAAACTCCAAATCAATTCTATTTAAGTTTCTCAAATGAATTCTATTATTGAAATATGATTGAAACCCATGATCAAAATCCAAAAATTCTAAGTCCTTAATCTCTCTTAAGGACTTAGCTAAAATCATGATCAAAACCAAATCAAATTTTGAAATTTTTACATTCTCTATATTCACATATATAAATATATATAAATCAATCAAATCAAGTCCTCAAATTAAATTCTCAATCTAAAATTTCAAGTCCTTAACTTTTCATTAAGGACACTTAAATCTTGATCAAACTATCTCAAAGTCATGGGATTTTCTCATAATTCTTTTTTATCATTTATATTCACATATATAAATGAAATATAAATATAAATCAATCAAACCAAATTCAAATTTTCAAACTTCAAAATTTTTTCTAAATCCTTTATTTCCTTTTAATGGACTTAGCTAAATCATGATCAAATCACTTCAAATACTTGAAATTTTCTCGATCCATTTATATTCTCATTTATATTCACATATATAAATGAAATATAAATCAAACCAATCAAAATCAAACCCAAATCCACTCAAAATCCAAACCCAAATCCACTCAAAATCCAATCTAAGTCTTTCAAGTCAAGATCTTGAACTTAGCCAAATAAAATCAAATCAAGCCAAACTCTTGATTTTACTTCATGATTCAATCAACCCTATAATCATGAACCCATATATAAATACAGACTTCAATCACTCAATCAAAACCTAAGTCAAAAAATCAAAAAATCCCTTTCATGTTCCCTTTGAATATGAAATTGTCAATGAATCAAAACCCATTTGACTTCAAACTACTTGCAAATGGATTTATATTTCAATCATAAGTCCATATACAAGATCAATCAAACTCAAATAAAGCTTTTTCCAAGCCATTTGACGCACTTAGGCTCACTTGACCCAAATTGACCTAAAGTACCCTTATGAGACAAATTATAATCCTAACCAAATTGGATTGAAACAAACTCATCTATGCCTCTCATCTTGATCAACAATCATCATGGAATGATCAATCAATCAAATTGGGTCAAATCAAGTCAAACCTAAGGGTTAACCAAGTCAACACTTAGCCCAAAATGAAACCTAACATAACCAAATTTCACCATAGGCCAAATTGATTGAAACCATTGATCTAACTTCATTCCAAACACTTGTGGAACTTGACCAAAGCCTCAATTGACCAACTAGACCTAACCTAGCCCAATTGGCCTTAGACCCAAATTGACCTAAAGGGGTCATGTTGAGCTAAAATTAAATATAGCCAAAATTGATTGGAAACATAGATACCAATTCACTCCATATGACTATCCAAACCTAAACCTACCCTTGACCTACCCCAAATAGGTCAAATGGGTCAAATAGGTCAACTTAACCCATTTGACCTAAATGAAATCATATTAGACAAATTTAAATTTATACCAAATTGAACCAAACCAAAGCAACCAAAATATTTCAAAAGGTCATATGAACTTGACCCAACCCTTGGTTTGACCTAATTTGACCAATTGGTCAACTTGAGTTGACCCATTTTGCCTAAATGGGTCAACATGAGCCAAACCTAATCAAATGAATTCCAAATCTCATGAAACTTGGCCAAACCTAGTTTTCCACATACCCAACATATCCAAATTAAAATTAGCAAAATGACCATCTAGGCCATAGAACAAATTTTGGCTAATCCATGAGTAATTTGGTCATACCCTCTTCATATCCACTTGATGATGATTTCCTAATAGCTCAAGGGACATAATAAGAGTGGTGCCAATGGGTTTGGGTTGGTAAGACCTAAGGCAAACCGACCCCATGGGTCAAAATGGCAAATTCAAACTCCCTCTTCCACTCAAATTCAAGCACATGGGAGGTTGGAAATCCACTCCTTGGCTCAAACCGACCATGTGCACACTCCTAACAGCCCAAACAACCCTCTCCATATGGACAATTGGATCAAAACGGTAAAGGTAGGTTCGGTCTTCCAATTTCCATAGAGGGAGATATACTCCCCTTAATTCAATTCAATTGACACATCCACATTGTTGATTGAGTGAGAGAGTGTTAGGAGCCATCAGAGAGTGATCCCTAGCCTCCTAGAACTCTTTCCATTTCCCCATTTCTCAATTTTTTGGAACAATGAAAATAGGGGAGCCTCATTGAATTGTCAACTTCTTCCACACTACAATCCACTACAATTCCTTTTACTCTTAGGTGACCAATTGAGCTCACCCAGTTCTTTCAAGCTCTAGAGCAAAGAGAAATCAAAGCCACAAGCAAGGAGGGGGGTTGGTCCATAGAGCCATCCACTCAACCCGAGCTCAAACTCTCATGCCAGAAGCTTAGAATCTTGGTGATCACCTTATTAGGTATTTCAAATTAAACTTGTGGTGTGAGCTTTTTTAAAAAAAATGTTAATGGCATGATTTTCACCGTTAGATGATGGTGTATGGGTGGATGTGCAAATTTTATCCTAATCCTTCGAGCTAAGATCTTGGATCATGGATGGTCTCCATTAATCTCGAAATAGAGATAATCTGCATCCATCGCATTTTGGATGGATGGCCAAGATTTACATTTTATAAATCTATCCTTTAAAACCACAAGATGATCCTCTTTGATCCTTGATCGAATGGCGAGATCAAACGCATCTTATCACGCCGCCATTGGGATGTTTTGACCTCACGGTGCATGTGTAAAGCGCCATGACGCGTTAGTAAATGGTTAAATTTTAGTTTTTAATTAATTTTTAATTCTTTAAAATTCATATCTCCTTAAATAAAAAAAAAATAAAATTTCTACTAAAGATAATTCAATCTAGAATATTTTAAAATTAATTTTAATAGATTTTGAATTATATCTTTTTGATTTTACCTTTTTTACTTAATTACCTTTAATTAAGCCCCTGATTAATCCAAAACTTCTTGGGTATATTTTAGGGGATGACTTCTGCCTCTTCTAATTTTCTTGGGATTTATTGAACGCTTAATTAGGGAAATTGCATATGGGTTTCTTAATTACCCTCCTTATATAATTAAGGATAATTAAGATGTGATTAGTAGTTTTAATCCATGATTAGGGTTGATTAAGGTCACATATAGTAAGTAGGAGGTTTATGAAATAATTTTGGAGCATTTCCCCTAAGTTATTCTTTAAACCCCCCTTTTCTTTCCTTAATCTTCTCTTAATTAAGGGTTAATTCATTATTTATCCCCTTAATTAATTTTCTAAAAATTCTAAAAACTTCTAAAATTTAATTAATCTACTTTGGGTAGATACTTATGTGTTTAATAGCCTAAGTTCAATTAAGAAAATCAAAATCAATTCATATGTATGAAAGGGTGTTTTGAAATTACTTAAGCTAAACCCCTTAGCTTAATTACCATTAATCATGAGCCAAATTACATTAGGCCTTTTTCTTATTAGGTGCATTGCAATTTAAATTTTTGTGAGTTTTATGTCATCTCATTGGCTCATAATTATTTGGTTAACTATAAGTGGTGTAGGTAAGGGTTAATTAAGTTACTCTTAACTTAACCTAATTAATACATAAAAATGAATCTAATCATCTAAAATTAAACAAAAATATCAAACACATGTGAGAATGGGTTAGGAATAAACTCAAACTCACCTTTTCAAAATTAAATTAAACTAAACAAAAATCACATTGAATTCACTTGATTTATTTTAAACTTTCTTATTCCATAAGAATGTCTTTAGGATTTAATTAAAGTGAATGTGTTTACATGCTTTCATTTCTTTGATTCTTTCCCCAACATGTTAAATTTGTATGTCATGTGGTTTCATGCATTCATATTTTTCAAATTCAAATTTAAAAAATGAAATTGTTTACTTTATGTCAAATTTGCATGTGTTGGCTAAAGTAGAAATATGAATATTATCACTACTAAATTCAAATTATTTTCAAAACATATAAATCAAATATCAAATCTAAAAATTACTTATATTAATTATAAAACTTGGAGAAGAATATGGATGTGCTTAACATATGTTTCTCTTTTCTTTTATGTTAGCATAGTTTTGAATAGGAGTTGGTAAGTTGTATGGTTCATTTGAAAAGAACCTAACACTTACCTAATTCACATATTCATTCTCTACTACCACTTAAGGTTACCTATGCTTGCACACATAAATTGCATAAACAAAATGAATCAATTAATACAACTTTTGCATTCTTTTTTTCCATTTCATTTCTTTTATACACATGTTTGTATTTAAGGAAAGTGGTATATTAGTCTAGAAAATCCCGAGGTTGCGAGGCTTTAAGTAGCTCTAAGTAGGTCTTGTACCTTACACCTCTGGTTAACAATGATATTGTACTCACTTATGCCTTTCTTACTTTCATGTGTGTATGTGAAAATTGGATAAAACCTTTTCTACTAAAGAAAATCATGCATATTAACTTCTAAATTTCCTTAAATGGATTACTTAGCATGCATCATAAAGTATGTTAAATATCTTCATTTGTGTGTAAAGATATGCTTAGGATTCATTCATATCCATGTTATATATGTTGGGAAAGAAATGAAGTAATGTGTGTTTTGTGAATTTTTCATTTAATCTTAAAATGCCTTTCTTTTTTGAATAGGTTTGTTTAGAGTTCATCTAAACTTAGGATTAATTAAAAGACTTAATCAAAACATTCACTAAACAAAACTAAAATGTGATCTACTTTAGAGAAATTGCCAGGTTAGGGAAGGAAAGAAAAGTTCTCTTCTCTTTCCTCTCTCTTCATAACAGTAATTAATTGTAGGATTCACTTAAACAAATCAAAACATGAAATAAAATCAACCAAAATAATTAAACAACTAAAATGAAACTCTCCTCTAAGTTAAACATGTTTTCACACTTGAAAAATTTGAACCTAAAGCCATAGCTACGCATACTACACAAACTTTCAAAGCACACACATTAGCCTAAGTCACCACTTCTAGCTTTAGGTTAAGGCGTTGCATGGTTTGTTGTTTTGTTTTATTTTGTGATATATGTTTTAGATCCGATGTTAGAGTGTATGCTCGTAGAATGAATGGTAGGGCGTTCTTAGTCTAACTATTCTTTTCTTGAGGATTGTGCTTAAAGGCTATCATAAATAAAAATATAAATGCTTTTGCTTAGGTGCTTTATACCCCAGCATAATCCATAGGCAGGTGGACTTAGTCACCCATGTGTGGGGTGATAAGTCAATATACATGCTTGGATTTGTGTTTGTTTTTAGCTAACCTTTATTTTGTAGTGTTAGTTAGATTTCCACTTTTCCTTTTCATGTAAATTTGTGCAATTAGATTTTGGAATGATTGTTATGGGATTAGGATGAGCATTGGTCATAAGATCTATCTTATGCACCATGTGAAGCCTTGGAGCATCTACCTTCAACCATCAAAGAAGGAACCAAAGAAGAAAGAAAGAAAGAAGAAAGAAAAAAGAAGAAGAAAGAATAAATGAAGCTTGAAGACCCCATAATAATGAATTCCTTGCTTGTAATTTAATTCATTTGTAATCCGGGTTGTATAAGGGTAGAGCTACTACATTTGATATTTTGGTTTGTGCGGTGGTGCCCGACCACGGCCTTTTATTCTTTTTGTGATTAGCTTTATAAATTGATTGATGATTTGTTTAGCTTTTGCATTAAGTGGCATACTTTTCTAGTTTCTTCCTTGCTTTATGTATGGCACGGATGTGGATTAGGCTCTTTAGGAAAAATAAATCTTTTACCAACTTAACTCAAATAAAAATAAAGAACTCATAACCTCACCTAAAGCTTAGGTTTAAAATCAAGATAAAAGAATTAGCAACCCCTTGGATGGATGAGCATTTCTTTTTATAATATCATGCACAATCTTATTTCACTCTTGATTGGAGGGCTTCCACCTTTGCGGAGAAACTTGGCTTGACCTTTGAGAGCCATGGTGGAAACTCACCTCCTCTTCTCGATTTTGGCCAATAACTTATTTCTCATGCATTAGTCATATGAATCCAATTAACCCGAGTCAAAATATTTGTCCAAAAATAAAAATAAAATGAAATTTGAATTGCATTAGATTTAGGTCATTTGAAGCATGTCCTTTATATGATCTAGTCTCTTTAGGGAGTGAGTTTAAGGACTTAGTCTCTTTAAATAAATAATAGACCTAGCTATCTTGCATAAGCATAAGACTTGCCTACATGTATTTAAAATCATAGGAGGTTAGTTGGCCACCCGGTGGTTGTAAGTCCAAAGGGTGGTTTGTCCTCTCTTATGGAGGCAAACCAATTACCCATTTTCCTTAGATTTAGGTTGTGCTTTTGCCTCAAAAGCTCCTAGATTTAGGTTGAGGTTGCTTCTCCCCTGTGGGCCATAAGCATAATTCCTCACCTCTTAGGCATTTCCTTAATCTTGTGTTAAGGAATCATAAGTCTAAATTTCTAATGAAAATGCAACTCAAACTAAATCAATTTCAAAAATGTAAAGCCCAACCATAGGATAGTTTGAGATGCTCTAGGTTTCTAGCATCATGGGCATCTCTACTTATCTTCCATTTTGGCTTGATAATAACTCCTCTCTTTGATCAATCCCATTTGATCTTTCAAAAAACTAATCGATTGATAGTCCTTTCCTATTGAAATCTTTGAAAATGATCATTTACCTTAATCGAGTTTTCTAAGGAATCCCCATTCTTAGGATGTAATTAACTATGGGGCTTGCCTGTAGAACTTAATGAACCATTTAAAATAAACCTCCTTTACTTTTCCATGTAAAGTAGGGAAGAATCTCTAGTACATATGCAGACCCATCATCCTTAGGAGTCCTTATTGAGGTGATTAGGTCCATTAAAGGGTAGTGACTTTTGTCTTTCAAGATAGTACACTATTCTTTGATGACTACGATCACGAATAAACATGTACATCTATATCCTAAAAGATGAATTTCTATAGTCTTGTCCTCTTTCTTTTCTCACCAGATTTGAAGTGACTCCATTATAGAAATTTTTCCACATTTCTGGCACTCCTGGGGATGGTTCCTCTCTCCATCTTTGGTAAATGATCATTGTCTTTGAGTATCGATAGTGGGTTTGTACTTTGGTATGAATCAAGACTATCCTTCTTCTTATTAGCTCATTTCATTCTTAAGTTGAGTTAGCCAACATCTTTAGGTTTTAGCATTCCTTGTTGGTCTTAAAACCATTGGGTTCTCCAATGGGTAAAAAAAAAACATTTAAAGACTTCCTCCTTATCATTTTATGATAAGTAAAGGTTCATCCTAAAATAAATAATAATAATAATAAAATAAATCTTCCATAAGAACTTTGCTTTTCAAAGAGCACATTTTCAAAAAATGTACTTAATAAAATATTTTCCACAAAATTTTATCACCCTCATTTAACAATTCTCATAATTGTTACATGTAGGGAGTTTTGAAAATAAAACTAACAACATTTTCCAAAAGCACAAATGAACATCTTCTTTCAATTCACTTTGATGAAGATTTCATTTTCAAAATAAAATGAACAATCATCTTTCCAAAAATCAAAATCAAAAATAAAGTTTTTAAAAGCACACATGAACCTTTCCATTCAATACACTCACACTTATTGAATGGAAGTTTCATTTTCAAATAAAATTAAATTTTTCAAAAAAAAGCATATGAACATCTTCATTTAATATACTTAAATTTATTAAATGAAGATTTCATTCCCAACTAAAATAAATATCATTTAGAATCCCCTTATATCACATATGATTAAGTTGGAATTCTCTTTCAAAAAACAATAATCACACACAAAACAAAAATTCACATTTCAAAATAAGATTGATCTCCATTCTACATACCAAATTTGTTGAATGGAGTCCTCTTTCAAAAAAATTAAAACTTAAACAATCATATTTCAAAATTCAAACATTTGGAACTTCATTTAACATACAAATTTGTTAAGTGAAGTCTCCAAATCAAAATCAAAATTTTTCAAACACATTTGGAACTTCATTTAACATACCCAAATTTGTTAAAAGTCTCCAAATCAAAATCAAAAAAAATTTTAAACACATTTTGGAACTTCATTTAGCATCAAATTTGCTAAGTGAAGTTTCCAAATCAAAATCAAAAAAACACATTTGGAACTTCATTTAGTATACTCAAATTTGTTAAGTGAAGTTTCCAAATTCAAAATCAAAATTTTCAAACACTTTGGAACTTCATTTAGCATACTCAAATTTGCTAAGTGAAGTCTCCAAATCAAAATCAAAATTTCAAAACATATTTGGAACTTCATTTAGCATACTCAAATTTTAAATGAAGTTTGAAAATCAAAATCAAAATTTTCAAACACTTTGGAACTTCATTTAATATTCAAATTTGCTAAATTGAAGTTCCAAATCAAAACAAAATTTTCAAACACCCAGGAACTTCTTCCTTAGCATACCAAATTTGCTAAGGAAGTTTCCATTTTCAAACAAATAAATCAAAAATTTTGAACACACATTTGGAATTTCATTTAGCATACTCAAATTTGCTAAAATTGAAATTTCCATTTTCAAAACAAGTGGGACTTCATCTTTAGCATACCAAATTTGCTAAGTAAATCTCCACTTTCAATCAAATCAAACAAAAAATGAACACTTAGGATTCCTTAGCATACCAAATTTTCTAAGGATCCTACTTTTTCAAAATCAAAATATCAAAAATAAATGAAACACTTAGGATTTTCTTAGCATACCTAAATTTGCTAGGAACCCTATTTTCAAAAAAAATCAAACAAAACACATTTGGGTTCTTCACTTAGCATACCTAAATTTTTTAAGTGAGAATTCCAATTTTCAAAAATAAAACAATTTGGGTTCTTCATAGCATACCTAAATTTGCTAAGTGAGAATAAAATTTCAAAAATCAAAAAATAATAATTCATCAAATCAAATACTTCACTTAGCATACCAAATTTGCTAAGTAAAATTCAAATCATCAAACAAAAAAAAAAAATCAATTTGACCCTTACTTTAACATACCCAATTTGTTAAGGAAAGGTCCCAAATCAAAATTCAAATTCAAACAACATGAACCTATGGAAGCATCCTTTTTCAAAATTGAATCCATATTTCAACATACCTAAATTTGTTGAAGTTTAGTTCATATTCAAAATTCCTCTTTCAGTCAATCTTCTCAAATCCATTTGAACCCCACTTAACACTTCCAAGTTGTTGGATGTGGGTTCAAATTTTCAATTCAAATTTAAAAATCTATAAAAATAGAAATATGATACAAATTCATTTCTCATTAGATTCAGTCTTGATAATAGTTTAGTTTGTCTTTTACAGTTATTGAAATGGTCGGTTCTCAGAAGTTTGTTTTTTTACCTTCCCATGGTATGGATGCTTTTATCAGGCACTTCCCCACGGACCATACTCATCTAATTCACTTTGGTGGGGATTTGAGGGAGGATTACTTGTGGCACTCCCTCACTACAGTAGAGGACCTCTAGTCATCATAGGAGGACAACTGTATGCATAGAAATTGTGGTGTCTCCCACACTCTACCCTTCATGCCATCACCGGTCAGTCACAATGTCTGTTCCATTAGCCGTGATGGCCATATCCAGGAGTTGCACCCACATTGGTCATCTAGTATGGCCCAGGATCCTACCCCATCCCATTTAGGGTGCAAGCTCTCACCTTGACTTCTCTAGTGGTGGTGCGGAAGGAGTGGCAACCTTGAAGCATCGTGGTCGTCCCTTCTCTAACTCTGCTAGTATAATAGGATGTGGAGATGGTAGCAGTCATTTCAGATATTATAGATGATAGCCTAGCTGCACTAGTGATGTGGAACTCTTGTCACCTTTCATACTTGGTGGATGAGAGTGTCTTTCTAGTAGTACAATCCACATTTGACTCCCCAACAAGGTAGTGCCTCTCGGTGACGAGTGATCACACCGGTCTAGATCATTTGTTCTCATTCAAATGATCATTCTCTGAGAGATAATAGCTTATTTCTTGTAGAAGGAGATCTTGGGGTATGATTGGTGAGATGAAGAAAGTCGGCATCCCATGAAGATGACTTGTTGGGAGACTTCAGATGCATGGTTGACTAGAGGATCTCTTCTTAGAACAACAGCCATGGAAGGTGATGAGGTTGATCAAGAAGACCTTCAGATCACATCCATTCAGCTAGAAGGATGAGCACATAGATAGGATGGCATGACATTTAGAGGACTTGTTAGTAGCGGTTTAGTGCTTGAATAAGTAGTTCATCCTACTATGACATGTCAACTGAGTTAGCATGTCTTGGACCCAAGACTCTACCTCCCATTGAGCAAGGTAGCACTAGCTTATATAGAAGGTAGTGGAAAGTACCTCCATATAAGAAAAGATATAAAATCCATGGTTGACCAATGAGGTGAAGCTTTGGCTCAAGCCGGGAGGATCATCGGTTCCAAGGGTAGACCATTCTAGAGGAATTGATGCTATCCAATATCCCAAGGTTTGTGCCTCCTTCCTTCAAAAGCTTTGATGGCGGTGGAAACCAAGGCACATATAGCACATTTGGGCGATTGTTGCAACACGGGAGGCGATGCATGCTCTTTATGTCTTCATTAATTTTCTAGGTATTGCTTTTGATTGGTATGCTAATCCCAACATTTAGTGACATTTATTGAGTTAGAACAACTCTTCATCAAGAGGTTTGCTGGAGCTTAGCAAAGGGTTACTGTGGGTGATCTTGTTGTATCACAATAACACCCCTGTGAGTATCATATTGACTATATTCTTCGATGGCGTAACTTGAGTATGAAGTGTGAATCGTAGCTATCTGAACAACATGCTATTGAGATTCTCTTAAAGAATATCGATGGCCCGGTCGCCTTCATGCTTAAGGGCTTCACTATCAAAATATTTGACAAGCTAATCAACAAGGCTAGTGAGAGGCCAAATAGTTTACCTTTTCAAGATCGGTTTAAGTAGAAGCATAGAAGGTCTGAAAGAAGCTGGGTAGTAGCAGTTAAGAGGAAGCCCACTAGAGATCATCCGAGACCACCTCGGGGCCTCCACCTCCTTTGCCACCAAGAGCCTTGAGCCTCCACCGCGGCCTCCATACCCAGTTCGCCTCACCCATGGCATGCATTAGAGCTATGGTCCACTCTTTTAGATAAACCTTATTCTTTTAAGAGGAGGTAATCAAGAGATCTTTAAGAATCTCTTAAAGAAACTAATTTTTTTAGTTGAGAGCCTAGGAGATCGGAGGAAGTAGGCAAAGTCATGATCCAAACTTTTCCCTTACCACCGTATGCTAGGCCACATTTTGGAGGATTGCTTCACATTCAAGGACTAGATTGAACATGGTTCAAGATGTTGTAGTTATCCCAAAGGAATACCTTGTGGAACAACCTTAGTTCCATTAGGGTAATCCTTGGGATACATGATCCTACCAAAACTAAAGAAGGTTGGGATATTTCTTTATCCAAAACCTCTAAGAAGATTATCAAGAAGATCAAGCTTTCCTTGTGCAGTGCTCAAACCTCCAACACCAAGGAAGGTTTGCAAGTTTCTAGTGCCAACTCTAGAAAGGAGCTCAGAAGCGGCATGTGTTGGCTGGGATAGCCCTTTAGCACACCACCGATCATCCAGCCTCCAAATTGTAGCTTCCACACAGATGACTTTTATCATTTGAGCTAGTTCTTCTATTTTTTCTACTAGTAGAACTCTTGTATCAGTGGATAAGGGCATCAAATCCCTTACTCCACTCACTTTACTTGACTTCTACTTTGTACCTCCAAATAATTCAAGAAATTGAAGAATAAAGCTAGTTTGAATTACATCTATGTCACTTATGATGGGTTGTCTTCTTCTATTCCTAATGATAACTCTTCAAGTCTAAATAACTATAACAATTCTGATCTTCCTCTTTTCGATTGAGTTGGACTTTCCAACTACAATACCATATTCACCTCTTGAGATAGACTTGGAATCATCGATTGAGTCCCATAGGAGAAGGCGTGAGCTGATGTGTGTGTAGAACCTTCCATTACCTTACCACAAGAGATCACCAAAGTCAACCTCATAGTGGCAAGGTTCTACCTCTAGGCACCTCAAGATAGAGGAAATAAGTCATTGGTAGAGATCGAAGCCCTTCCACGATGCTCCACCCCGGATATGCTTGTGGAAGAGTCAAGGTGGACTACAATCCTTTCTCATCTAAGAAAGTTGTCATCTAAGCTAAGCATATGATGCCCTTGTCTTATCCAAAGAGATGAGGGAATCACTAATCAAGGCTCTCCTTGATCCGAAATATGCTTAGCTTCACATATGTGAGGAAGCACATTATGCAAAAGAAGCCCAAGATCACCTTCACAGATGAAGACCTTCGAGGGACTTGGAGCAACTCCCCTCTACATCACATTGACATATCGGTTTAGACTTGCCGAGTTCTCATGGATCATGCATCGGTGAACATTATGAGTCTAAAGACCCTTATTTGAGGATCTCTACACTCACAGGAGATAGATGATGTTGAGAGGATTCAATGAATCAAGGTGAGCGGGCTTTAGGTTCTATAGTGTTACCTTTGGAATAGGTGGGAAGATTAAAGCAAGTTCTACATCATTGATTCAAATACTTCATTCATTCTTTGCTTGGTAGGCCTTGGATACATATGAGAACAAGATCATTCCATCCTCCTTCATCAAGTGCATCAAGTTCAAAAGATGGAATTGAATACCATGTCGGAGATGAAAAAACCATTTTTTAGTTAGAGGTTGAGATTTATGAGGATGCGACCTATCTTCCTCAAAACACCCTTCTCATGAACTTGGACAAAATTCAAATGCAAAAAAAAAAAAGAAAAAAAGAGAAAAAGAAAAGATAAAAGAAAATGAAAAGAAAAATAAAAGTCCAAGTGAACAAGAAAGGGAATTGAAGAAGAAATAGATCCATATCACATTCCACCCAATTCATTCCATCATATGGACATGGGTAGGATGGCTCAACCTCCACCAGTGAGGTAGAGGTAGAAACAGAGGTAGTTCGAGGTGGGAGACCCCTAGTTGGCCTTAACAGAGGTCATGTTCTAGTTCATAGAGTACCCTACTATTCACATAGACTTGGAATCTGAGGATGAGTCTAATGTGATTAGTGTACTAGCCAACCCCTCTTAGCGGGTTCCATTGGAGGTAACTTTTGATCTAGACAGAAGCGATGACCAGGCCTCCAAGCAAAGCAAAGTATTCAAATCTAGTTTATGTGAAACTATTAGGCAGTAGTTGGGAACCTTAGCTCTTACCTCACTTACATCTCAGAAAGTTGAAGGTTTAGTAGTTAAGGAAGTCCCTAAGTCTTTTGACATGAAGCGAAGAGGTTCTTTTGGGATCATCATCCTCAAGTCAAGTTGATGTAGAACTTGAGGAGGATACTTTAAAGAATTAATGGAATTACCTTTTGACTTTTACTCACCTTGTGTTCAAAATCTTATACAAAGGTTTACTTCTCACACATGGTCCAAGCACAGTCGGTACTTGAAAACTATGGAACAATACAAGGGGAAGCACAATCAAGAGCGGACTAGGATTTTGATGGGTCCGATGATGAAGATTATTTCTAGTTGTTACCAATCATTTGGAGTCGATAGTTCTTCTCACACAACACCAACTCTTATGAGAATGTGTGTTTAGAAACTCGGATGATCATGATCTCCAAGTCAAAGAGGCACACTAATTTGAAGAAGAAATTCATTCAATAATTGACAAGCTTAAAGAAATCAACCTCGATAGAAGAAAATCCATATGCGACATACATCATTCATCGAATGAAGAAGAAACCAATGACTTAGTTAGGCTATTGAGTTTAAAGGCTTCACATGGAGTTATGAAGAAATGCCTGATTATCTCCTAAGGTCCATAATCTAGCAATAGATCCTAACGTTACCCCTATTAAGCAAGCTCCTAGACGCATGCGATTAAAAATTGAACAACATGTCATTTCTGAAGTCAAGAAACTGATAGATGCTAGTTTTATTAGAGAAGAAAAATATCCTATTTAGTTAGCTAGTGTCATCCCAATAAAAAAGAAGAATGGCCAAATTTACATTTGCGTCAATTTTAAGGACTTAAATAAGGCATGTCCTAAGGATGAGTTTCCTCCTCCTATACCAGAGTTAATGGTGGACATTACCTCATCTCATGTTGTGTTCTCTTTCATGAATAGATCATCTGGCTAGAACCAAATCAAGATATCTCCTGAAGATGAAATAAACATTACTTTTTTGAACCTCGATGAAATCTTCTTATAGGGTCATGCCTTTTAAAAAATGCTGGTGCTACATACCAACGGGCCATGACTCAGATCTTCAATGAACTCATCCATCATGTTGAGTGCTATGATGATCTAGTAGTCAAGTAGAAAAGAAAGACCACCTCTTTGACTTGAGAGTAGTTTTTGAACAGTTAAGATAATATAACCTCAAAATGAATCCCTGAAGTGTGCATTTGAGTAGAGAAATTCCTTGGGTTTGTTGTTCACGGGAATAGAAATAGATCCTAAAAATATCAAAGCTATCTTAGAAATGCCACCTCCTAAGAGTTTAACTCAACTCAGATCCTTTCAAGGATGGCTGGCATATCTAAGATGCTTTATCTCAAACCTATCAGGGAGATGCAAGCCATTTTCAGCACTTATCAAAAAGGATGCCAAGTTCAAGTGGGATGATAAGTGTCAGCATGCTTTCGAAGACATCAAAAGTATTTGGTGAAGCCACCGTTCTAGTAGCCTATCTGGTAGGCCACTCATCCTCACCTTTCTTGGATGACTCTCTCGAGCTCTATTGGCCCAAGCCAATGATGAAGGGAAGGAACACTCTACTACCTTACCATCATCTTATTCCCAGCAAACTATCCACCTATTGAAATATTGCCTAGCTTTGATCTTTGCTTAGCTGACATTATATGCTTTCTCATAAGGTGAACTTGATCTCAATAAATCCTGTATCTCATGACACCAATGCTTGATGTTTGGCATTTGGTCCATGATACTCTCAGTTTGATATCACATTTGTACCCTCTACGGTAAAGGATAGGCACTATTAGATTTCTTAATAACACACCCACTTCCTGACTCGCTTAGTGATGATCTATGAACAAATCATGAACTTAGGGAGGTGCAACCACCGATGGGAGATGTATTTTGATGGTGCTTCTTTTCTTAAAGGTGAAGCACCATGATCTATTCTCCAAGAAAGCAGGGTAGAATAGTTCTTCTAACTCAAACTTGATGAGATTCTCATACTATCTTTCCAACCCATACAACTGAAAATGAGTATGAGGCTTTGATTGCCGATCAGTTAGTCATCACTATCAATGTCAAGAGCATCAACATCTTTGGGATTCTCGGTTGGTCATCATTTTGTGGTCCTACAGTTCTCAAACCCAAGCTTCATCATTACTACGTATACCATGAAGCTATTATTGTCAAAGTCACCATCTACAAGGTTCCCCGGCGTAGTAGTAGGCTTTGGCCAAACTTGCCAAAGAATTGGCATGTGGAAGATGAGTCCATTCAATAAGGGTCCAAAATAGACAAGTCTATCCCTTATTGATTGAACTCATCGAGAGACTTTCTCTTGAAGGGGAGGTTATCGCCAAAATGGACAAGGAGGCTGGATTGGAGGCAACCATTCATAGATTACTTGAACACAAACTACCTCAAGAAAAGTCACAAGCCCATCGTGAAACAGAGCTCTCTCTGCTCTTGTTGATGGAACTCTGTATCCTTTGACCAAATGTGGTTACGTTATTTGGACAAACAAGCCCATGGTAATATGCGAGGTACACTCAGTCTATGGGGCGCATCAATTCTGAAGATGAAGACAAGCTCGATAATACTATTACTTCAATGATTACAAGCAATCGCATGGATGTAGCTAGGAGATTCCATCAGTGTCAGGTACACGGTGTGTTCCTCCACCAACCACCTAACATTCTACAGCCTAGATTGGCTTGATGGACATTTGAGTGTTGGGGTATCGAATTTATAGGTCCGATCGATCCTCCTCCTTCCAAGGGCATCGATTCATCTTAGCCGCCACCGACATACTTTTCTAAGTGGGTGGAAGCCATCCCACTCAAAGAGGTATATCAAAGATGTGCTTTAGTTTTTTCAGAACCATATCGTATAAGTTGGACAAATTATATCCGATAATGGTACCGCATTCAAAAGCATGAAGATCAACATCTTTTCCGTAAGACACGATAGATTGAGATACTCCACCATCTACTACCCTAGACAAACTTAGTAGAAGCATTCAATAAAACTCTCATAGATAAGAAGACTCTGATGACAACAAATGACAATGGAACAGTAGTTGGTTGAAGCCTTGTGGGCCTACCACCACATACCAACTCCAACCTACCATTTTTCCTTAGTATATGGGTCTCAAGCCATTCTACCTTAGAAGTTCAACTCCCATCACTAAGGATAGCATTGGGTAACAAGATCACAGCATAATGCAAAGTTATGGTTAGAAGAGCTCAAGGTTTGGAGGAGAGTCGCCTATGGGCGCAAAAACCTCGAGTTGTACAAAGCCATGATTCAAGCTCAAACAAGATGGTCCTAAGACCTTTTCCAAAAGATTTGAATTCTATTGGAATAAAAGGAGAATACCCAATTTCAATTAATGGTTTCATTTAAAAGATTACCCATGAAAACAAAATCATGTTTGAAAATAATCATTAATAAAGAAAAAAATATGATTGTTCATCAAATCTTCAGTGTCTTGTTTATCTTGCGAATCCACATGACGTGTTTAGGTAGGTGTAAGAGTCCTGGCATCCTATTCTTCACAACACAATCTCTTGCTATTAGAATAGGTGTAAGAGAACCTGAAAGGCATCATATTTCGATTAGCATAACTAAGATAGGTGTGAGAGAACTCAAGCAGCATCCTTTCTTAGTGAGAATCATATTTCCCATCGGTGACACCATTCATGAAATTCTCCAGTGTGTTTTTAGGTTAGGTGTAAGAGTCCCCCAGAGGCGTCCTATTCCTTTTAACAGATGCACAAAAATAAACACAAATCTTTTTTCTCGTGCTACTTTGATGTGGGAGCAAGCCCCACGTGGCACTCACTCATTAGCTGCTCTAGGTCAGGTCTACATGCTACCTTATTAGTATGTCACCCTAGTGGTCATTTGTTAGAAGATGTGAGTTCCCGAGGTTTCTTCCTAACTTGATCTTTGCAAACCAATGAGCACCTTATTAGTATGGTAGTCTTCACCCAAATAAGCTACCTCATGTTGACTTTGCTTAAGAAGATGTGAGTCCCCGTGCTTTCTTCTTGAACTCATCATCTAACTAAGTTGAGTATATTTGAGGTTTAGGTAAGTCCCCCGAGGCTCCTTTCCTCTTGACTATGTTGAGATATAAGTCCCAAGAATTCACTCAATAGCCCTAGTCGATAGCATGTCGATGACATACTATCCCAATCAGTTCCTATAAGAGGATGAGTCCCCAAGCTTTCTTCCTAGATTAGCGCAAAATTGCACCTTAGGTTGGTTGGATGTTCTCTATGTCGACAAGACTCACCCAGTACACCACTCTAAATATGAGTCCCCAGCATTCTCCTTGAGTTGGACATCAATACCTATTGGATATATGACTAGCCATGTCATTTTCTCCGTGGTGTTGGATTAAGCCCTCGCCCCATCCCTGGGGCACTCTATTTGGATCATGTCCTTTGCAACCCCATTTAGACACTACCCGAGTTGCTTTTGGATTTGACATTCCCCTTTCCTAGTAGCCACCCCTATGGTTAGAAAATTTGTTCAGCGGATGCACAGATTCTCTCTTGGTTCAGTAAATCTGAGATAGGTCTAGACTGATATAAGCTCCTTCTTAGTTTGATCCCTCACAAACTAATAGGGTCCATGATAAACAAACAAAAACAAATTATTGCTTGTGATTAAATTCAAGCCCCAAAGGCCCTTTTCCCAAGCAAGCATCCTATATTTTAGGGTAGTGTCAAGAAACTCCCTATAGGAATTGCACCACTGAGGAGAGATAAATCCTAAGACTCACCCTAGTGTCGTTCAATCTATTTGCCATACAGTTACCCCATAGTCATTTCTCTTTAGAAGATGTAAGACTATGACATTCTTTCATGATTGTCGAAACAATGAGCAAGTCGGTTTGATTTGTTGCCCAGAAACCGATCTCCTGTGGTCCTTTCTAGTGGAAGATGTGAGTCCCCAAGTTTTCTTCCTTAAATCATCATTGCAAATCGAAAGGAACTCCTTTGTTGGATAGTTCTCCCATCGGAAGCTACCCCTTTGGTTCAAGAATTTGAGTTAGGTCTAGGTTCTATAAGCTCCTACTCAGTTTGATCCATCGCAAACTAATGGAATCCATCAAAAATAAATAAATCTAAAAAATGAAACTAATCTTTGAATTTCTTTGAGCTGATTTAAGTCTCCTAGCGGCATTCACTCAATAGTCAGCCTTAGGTCGGGTTCGATTTGTTTCCCAAAGCAACCGATCACCCCAGTGGTTCCTTGTTTCTAGAAGATGTGAGTCCCCATGCTTTCTTCTTAAGACTTGACCATTGCAAATTGAAAGGCACTCCCTTGGTTGGATAGCTCTATCTTGTGGTAGGTACACTACCCCTTTTTGGTAAAAGTAGTTAGGCCATCATGGCCCTTACTTAGTGAAGTTCATCGCAAACCAATGGGATTCATAATTAAAAAAAAATAAAATTGAAGAAAATGAAATCATCTTGACTATCTTTGAGTTGATTTAAGTCCCCGCATTCACTCAATAGTAGTAGGTTCAATCTGTGTCTAGATTACCCCAACAACTGGTCTCTACTTTGGAGGATGTAAGTTTACTACACTTTCTTTCTAGTACAACTGTTACATACCGAAAGACATCCCTTTGGTTGGCTAGTTCTACTATATGTTTAGTAGACTACCCCTTTGGATTGGTAAATCTGAGTTAGGTCTCGGCCTCCGTGGCTTCTACTCAGTACAGTTCATCGCAAACCAACATGGCTCATCTAAAAATTCAAAATTAACAAAACTAAAACAAATTTAACCCTCTTCCGTAGCGGAACTCAAACAAATCAAATCTTTTTCTCCTCAATGAGACTCAAATCAAATCAATTCTCTCATCCCCTTATGGATGACTTGAACCTGCTTCCCTAGTGGAAGGTTCACACTCTATCCCTTAGTGGATTCTTCTCTCTCTCTTATGTCTTTGACATAAGTAGAGCCACATTGCACTAAGCTCTAGATTCTTTCTACACCTTGGGTTCAGGATAGATTGATTTTGTTAGTGCTTGTGATCTTTCGGTGTTTTTGATCATTTTGATCAACACTACGTGTTCCCGTCACACCACACCTATTGGGCGCCCTTTGTTGACCTTATTTTTAGAATGAGTTCTCAACCCCTCCATCTTAGACATAGGACTTCTCTTAAACTTTAAAAGAGTTCCTTAGTCTTAAGATGCATCTAGTGATTATGTGGACACTCAAACTAGCCCTAGAGACTTAGAAGAGTTAGCCATATGAATAGGTCATGCCTTAGGGGTGTTAGGAAAATCTACCTACCCTTAGATTGAACCATTCCTCACTTTCCTTCATTCAAGTCAAACTCCAAATCAATTCTATTTTATTTTCTCCAAACTCAAATGAATTCCATGGTGGAAATCCATGATTGAATTCTATGATTGAAATCCATGATCAAAATTCATCAAAATTCCTAAGTCCTTAATCCTCTCTTAAGGACTGAGCCAAAATCATGATCAAAACCAAATCAAATCCTTGGAATTTTCTCAAAACTCATTTATATTATCATTTATATTCACATATATAAATGAAATATAATATAAATCAATCAAATCAAGTCCTCAAAATTAAAATTAAAATTTCCTAAGTCCTTAATTTTCTTAAGGACTTATCTAAAATCATGATCAAACCATTCAAATCATGATTTTCTCATAACTTTTATATTCTCATTTATATTCACATATATAAATGAAATATAAATATAAATCAATCAAACCAAATTCAAAATTCAAATTCAAACTCAAAATTTTCCTAAGTCCTTTAAATTTCCTTCTAATGGACTTAGCTAAATCATGATCAAATCACTTCAAATCAAAATTTTCTCATGATCCATTTATATTCTCATTTATATTCACATATATAAATGAAATATAAATTCAAACAATCAAAACCACCCAAAAAATCAAACTCAAATCCACTCAAAATCCAATTCCTTTCAAGTCAAAATCTTGAACTTAGCCAAATCAACTTCAAATCAAGCCAAACTCTTGATTTTCCTCATGATTCAATCAACCTACAATCATGAACCCATGTATAAATAATACAAACTTCAATCACTCAATCAAGTCAAAATCAAACCAAAATCCTTTCATATTTTTCCTTTAAATATGAAATTGTCAAATGAATCAAAACCCATTTGACTTCAAACCACTTGTAAATGGATTTATATTTCAATCATAAGTCCATATACAAGATCAATCAAACTCAAATCAAGCTTTGACCATTTGACCCACTTAGGCTCACTTGACCCAAAGTGACCAAAATTTTATGAGCCAAATTAATCCTAACCAAATTGGATTGAACCAAACTCATCTATGCCTCTCATCATGATCAACAATCATCATGAGATGATCAATCAATCAAATTACCAAGTCAACCTATGGTTGACCAAGTCAACACTTATCCCAAAATAAAAAATCTAACATAACCAAAATTCCACCATAGCCAAATTGATTGAAACCATTGATTAAGTTCATTCCAAATCACTTGGAACTTGACCAAAGCCTCAATTGGCCAACTAGATCTAACCTAGCAATTGACAACCCAACTTGACCTAAAGGGGTCATGTTGAGCCAAATGAACATAGCAAAATTGATTGGAAACAAAGATACCAATCCACTCCATATGACTAACCAAACCTAAACCTACCCTTGACCTACATCAAATAGGTCAAATGGGTCAAATAGGTCAACTTGACCCATTTGACCTAAATGAAGTCATATGAGCAAATTCAAACTATACCAAATTGAATCAAACCAAAGCCACCAAAAACATTTCAAATGATCATATGAACTTGACCCAACCCTTGGTTTGACCCAATTTGACCATTGGTCACTTGACAAATTGACCCATTTTGACCTAAATGGGTCAACATGAGCCAAACCTTATCAAATGAATTCCAAATCTCATGAAACTTGGCCAAACCTAGTTTCTCCACATACCCAACATATCCAAATTGAAAATCAGCAAAATGACCATTCTACCCCTAGGCCATAGACAAATTTTGGCTAATCCATGGGTAATTTGGTCATACCCTCTTCATATCCACTTGATGATTTCCTAATAGCTCAAGGGGACCTAATGAAGAGTGGTGCACCCAACCCAATGGGTTTGGTCAGCCCAATTGGCCCCAAGGCCAAACCCACCCAAAAAATGGAAATTCAAACTCCTTCCACTCAAATTCAAGCACATGGGAGGTTGGAAATCCACTCCTTGGCTCAAACCGACCATGTGCACACTCCTAACAGCCCAAACAACCCTCTCCATATGGACAATTGGATCAAAATGACAAAGGTAGCTTCGCCGTTTGATTGCCATAGGGGGAGATATACTCCCCCTAATTCAATTCAATTGACATATCCTCATTGTTGATTGAGTAAGAGAGAGTGTTAGAAGCCATCAGAGAGTGATCCCTAGCCTCTTAGAGCTCTTTCCCATTTATTTCTTTTTTGAACAAAGGAAAAAAGAGCCTCATTATCAACTTCCTTCCACACTACAATCCACTGCAATTCCTTTTGCAAACACTCTTAGGTGACCAAGTCGAGCTCGCCTAGGTTCTTTCCCAAGCTCCAAGAGCAAGAGGAGTGCCAATTTGATCAAAGCCACAAGCAAGAGCAAGGGGAGTTGGCCAATAGAGCCATCCACTCAACCTCAAGTGCTCAAACTCTTAACAGAGCTTCATCTCGACCAGACGAAGCTTCTCCTAGGGAATCGAGCATTGGTGATCACCTCCGATGAGGTATGCCATTTTAAAACCATTAAACTCAATGTGGTTAGAGCTTTTTGAAAGAAATGTTAATGGCATAGATTTTGACTGTACATATGATCTAGGGTGTATGCTGATGGTGCGTGGAAAATTTTATCCTAATCCAAGCTCAATCGAGCTCGGATCAAGGCTTGGATCATGGATGGTCTCCATTAATCCTCTGGGAAGAACAAAGATAATCCTAGCCATCCATCTGCAAATTTTGGATGGACGACCGAGATTAACCGCACATTTTATAAATCCTTTTATCCTTCAAAACCAGATGATCTCGCGTCGATCCTTTATTGAATGCGGATCAAACCGTCCTGCCATCATGCCGTCATAGTGATGGGACATTTAAGCAACCCACTAATAGTGTGACACGTGTAAAGCGCGCTGACCGCCGCTGCCGCATGTCAAGCTGTGGGCTAAGGGGGTTTAATTAGGTTTTAATTAATTTTAATTAATCCTCTAGGCTTTAAAAAATTCATATCTCCCTAAATAAAAATTAGAAAAATATGAGGTAAATTTCTACTTAAAGATAATTCAATCTAAAATATTCTAAAATTGGTTTTAATGGATTTTGAATTATATCTTTCTCTGATTCTACCTTTTATTAGAAACTTCATTTTGCTAATTACCTTTAAATTATGCCCCTGATTAATCCCAAACTTCTTGGGTATATTTAGTGGATGACTTCTTGCTCCCCTAATTTTCTTGGGATTTATTGAAGGCTTAATTAGGAAATTGCATATGGGTTTACTAATTACCCTCCTTATGTAATTAAGAATAATTATGGTGTGATTAGTGGTTTTAATCCATGATTTGGGTTGATTAAGGTTAAATCCAATAAGTAAGAGGTTTATAGAATAATTTTGGGGCATTTCCCCTAAGCTATTTCCTAAGCCCCCCTTTTCTTTCCTTAATCTTCTCTTAATTAAGGGTTAATTCATTAATTATCCCCTTAATTAATTTTCTAAAAATTCTAAGAACTTCCAGAACTTAATTAATCTACTTTGGGTAGATACTTAGGTGTTTAATAACCTAAGTTCAATTAAGAAAATCAAAACCCAATTTATATGTATGAAAGGGTGTTTTGAAATTACTTAAGCTAAACTCCTTAGCTTAATTAACCATTAATCATGAGCCAAATTGCATTAGGCCTTTTTCTTATTAGGTGCATTGCAAGTTTAAATTTTTTATGAGTTTTTATGTCATCTTATTGGTTAATAATTATTTTGTTAACTATGCTAAGGTAGTGTAGGTAAGGGTTAATTAAGTTTCTTAATTCATACCCTAACCTAATTAATACATAAAAATGAATCTACTCATCTAAAAATTAAACTAAAATATTAAACACATGTGGGAATGGGTTAGGAACAGGAAATTCAACTCACATTTTCAAAATTAAATCAAACTCAAACAAAAATCACATTGGATTCACTTTATTTTATTTTAAACTTTCTTATTCCATAAGAATGTCTTTTGGATTTAATTGAAGTGAATGTATTTACATGCTTTCATTGCTTTGATTATTTACCCAACATGTTAAGTTTGTATGTCATGTGGTTTCATGCATTCATATTTTTCAAATTCAAATTTAAAAAATGAAATTGTTTACTTTATGTCAAATTTGTATGTGTTGGCTAAAGTAGAAATATGAGTGGCTATTATCACTACTAAATTCAAATTATTCTCAAAACATATAAATAAAATATCAAATATGAAAGTATGCTACTTATATTCTAATTATAAGCTTGCATGTGAAAGATATATGGATGTGCTTAGCATAGGTTTCTCTTCTCTTTTATGTTAGCATAGTTTTGAATAGGAGTTGGTAAGTTGTATGGTTCATTTGAAAAGAACCTAACACTTACCTAATTCCACATCCTATTCATTCCTATGCCACCACTTAAGGAGGGTTACCTATGCTTGCACACATAAATTGCATAAACAAAAATGAATCAATTAATACAACTTTTGCATTATCTCTTTCCATTTCATTTTTTTTACACACATGTTTGTATTTAAGGAAAGTGGTATATTAGTTTGGACAACCCTGAGGTTGCGAGGCTTTAAGTATCCCTAAGTAGGTCTTGTACCTTACACCTCTGGTTAACAATGATGCTGTACTCACTTATGGCTTTCTTACTTTCATGTGTGTATGTGAAAAATTGGATAAAGAAACCCTTTTCTATCAAAGAAAATCATGCATCTTAATCTTCTAAATTTTCTTAAATGGATTACTTAGCATGCATCATAAAGTATGTTAAATATCCTCATTTGTGTGTATAGATATGCTTAGGATTCATTCATATGCATGTTATATATGTTGGGAAAGAAATGAAGTAATGTATATTTTGTGAATTTTGATTCATTTCATTTAATCTTAAAATTCCTTTATTTTTGAATAGGTTTATTTAGAGTTCATCTAAACTTAGGATTAATTAAAAGACTTAATCAAAACATTCACTAAATAAAACTAAAATGTGAATCTACTTTAGAAATTACTTAGGTTAGGAGGAAAGAGAAGTTCTCTTCTCTTTCCCACTCTTCATAACTTAGTAATTAATTGTAGGATTCACTTAAACCAAATCAAAACATGAAATAAAATTAACCCAAAATAATTTAATAACTTAAATGAAACCCTCCTCAAAGTTGAACATGTTTTCACAATTAGAAAATTTGTACCTAAAGCCATAGCTAAGCATACCACACAAACCTTCAAAGCACACACATTAGCCTAAGTCACTACTTCTAGCTTTAGGTTAGGTCGGGGCATGGTTTGATATTTTGTTTTATTTTATGATATATATTTTAGACCGATGTAGGGTGTATGCTCGTAGAATGAATGGTATGTTCTTAGTCTAACTATTCTTTTCTAGGATTGTGCTTAAGGGCTATCATAAATAAAATATAAATGCTTTGCTTGCGTGTGTTTTATACCCCTAAGCATAATCCATAGGCCGTGGACTTAGTCACCCATGTGTGGGGTGATAAGTCCAATATACATGCTTGGGATTTGTGTGTGGTTTATTTTAGCTAACCTTTATTTTGTGTGTTAGTTAGATTTTCACTTTTCCTTTTCATGTAAATTTATGTTTAGGATTTTGGAATGATTGTTATGGGGATTAGGATGAGCATTGGTCATAAGATCCTATCTTATGCACCATGTGAAGCCTTGGAGCATCTACCTTCCAACCATCCAAAAGGAGGAACTAAAGAAGAAAGAAAGAAGAAAAGAAGAAGAAAGAAGAAAAGAAGAAATAAGAAATGAAGCTTGAAGACCCCCATAACAATGAATTTCTTGCTTTATTGTAATTTAATTCATTTGTAATCTAGGTTGTATAAGGGTAGAGCTCGGCTACCCACATTTGATATTTTGTTTGGGTGCACCACAACGACCTTTTATTCTTTTCGCGATTAGCTTTATAAATTGGTTGATGATTTATTTAGCTTGTGCATTAAGTGGCATGCTTTTCCTAATTTTTCCTTACTTTATGTATGACCTAGATGTGGATTAGGCTCCTAGGAAAAAAATAAATCTTTTACCAAACTTAACAACTCAAATTAAAATTAAAGAACTCTTAACCTCACCTAAAGCTTAGGTTTAAAAGCAAGATAAAAGAATTATCAACCCCTTAGCTAGATGAATCTTTCCTTTATAATATCATGCACAACAGCATCTTATTTCACTCTTGATTGGAGGGCTTCCACCTTTGCCAGAGAAACTTGGCTTAATCTTTAAGAGCCATTGTAGAAACACACCTCCTCTCTTCTCATTGATTTTGGCCAATAACTTTATTTCTCATGCATTAGTCATATGAATCCTATTAGCCTCACTCAAAATAATTGTCCAAAAATAAAAATAAAGTAAAATTTGAATTGCATTAGATTTAGGTCATTTGAAGCATGCCCCTTTACATGATCTAGTCTCTTTAGGGAGTGAGTTTAAGGACTTAATCTCTTTCTAAATAAATAACAACATAGTTATCTTGCATAAGCATAAGACTTGCTTACATGTATTTAAAATCATAAGAGGAGTCAGTTGGCACCACCCCAGGTTGTAAAGTCCAAGTATCGTGGTTTGTCCTCTTGGAGGCAAACCAATACCCATTTTGCCTTAGATTTAGGTTGTGCTTTTGACCCTCACCAAAGCTCCCTAGATTTAGGTTCTGAGGTTGCTTCTCCCCTCTTTTGGCCATAAGCATAATTTCTCACATCTTAGGCATTTCCTTAATCTTGTGTTAAGGAATCATGAGTCCTAAATTTCTAATGAAAATGTCAACTCAAACAAACTAAATCAATTTAAAAATATAAAGCCCAACCATAGATAGTTTGAGATGCTCACTAAGTTTCTAGCATCGTATCTTCTACTTATCTTCCTTGGCTTCATAACAACTCCCTCTCTTGATCAATCCATTTGATCTTCAAAATAAACTAATCGATTGATAGTCCTTTCCTATCGAAATCTTTGAAGACAACGATCATTTATCTTAATCGAGACTTTTCCTAAGGAATCCCCATTCCTTAGGATGTAATTAACTATGGGGGCTAGCCCATGTAGGGAACTTAATGAACCGAGTTTAAAATAAATCCTGCTTTACTTTTTCATATAAAGTAGGGGAAGAATCATTGATACATATGCAGATCCATCATCCTTAGGAGTCCTTATTGAGGTGATTAGATCCATTAAAGGGTAGTGACTTCTGTCTTTCGAGATGATACACTATTCCTTGATGATGGACCTGATCACCTGAATAAGTACATCTGTAGATCTACATGGATTCCTGAAAAGATGAATTTCTATATTCTTGTCCTCTTTCTTTTCTCACCAATAGATTTGAAAGGTGACTCCCATATATAAAAAATTTTCTACCACCTACTCTCACTAACAAAATATCTTAGAAGTAGAATACAACATTACAAAAGATGTACATAAAATCTAGCTAAAGTTCATAGTTTTTTTAATTACATGGAAGAATAAATTACCTATTGAAATATATGTATCTTGAGAGAATATGTTACTCTGACCTATTGAAGAATAATTGAAATTGAACTATATAGAGAAAAATTGAAATAAGCTCAATGGAGCTAATATAAAATATCAAGCATAATTTTTTTGGGACCACCACTACCTTAAGATCAAGAACTAAGGTGAGATCAAAAGCAATGATAAATTCATTACAAGATTAAAATCAAACATTTAAATTAAAGGACAAGAGAGTATCATCACTTATATATAATTAAAAAAATCTTAATATAACAAATAAAGTTATACAAATGATTAACAACACCAAACTAGGACAAAAATCCTGACACTATGTTGAAAATTTAAAGTTTTGAAGTTTAAATATTTTCCCATATGACTCAATTTCAATTTTAATCTATCTAGTTTATATTATGCTTATGTTAGAAGGGGGTTGGCCAAAGCTTCTAAAATTTTGAAATTGAAGAGATTCCACATGGATTTCTCACTTGCTTCTCTAAAGTTTTTTATTGTTTTAATTTTTAAAGTTTTGAATTATATAATGTGATATAATAACTTATATAATATTGTATGAATGAGAAACATGTTTCAACATTTTGGCAAAAGTTAGAGAGTGGATTAGATGTGAGTGCTAGGTGTTTAATTACTCTCTCTTATTGAGCCCTTCTACTGAAAGACATGTGTATCTTTCCTTCTTTTATAGATCAACCACATAATATATTTTCTACTAGCCTAGCATCCTTCTCAAAATTTTTGCACACAAAATAACATTAAGAAAAAAATTAAATCCCACTTGAATTCATATGCCTTATCGAGGGTACTCTTGATATAATTTTGTTCCTCACTCAAAAGCATGCTCTAAACCTCTTAGACTTTCATCAACTCTTTGATATGTTCTCCACATATTCTCCTAAGATCCAAAGCAATTACAACTTCCCTACTATTATGTCCCATCAACATTATTATATCCAATTAAATCACCATGACCTAGTCTTAATTTTTTTTTTCAACTTGTAGCCTTCAACCACTTATATCTTCACCAAGACTCTATATCACATTAAAAGATAGTAACATAATAATTTTAAGTAGTTTTACACCATATATTCTCTATCATAAGTAATCTTAAATCTAGATCTTTAAGAAGAGCTCTAAGATTGGGCATAACTTAACCTCTTGCCTATTCCTCCCTCTCACTCTTCACCTCTAATGAAAATTTCTAATAAATCAAACAATATACAATCTATCTTGGATCATCATTTCTAAGGCTAAACCAAATGGACCATATCTTATAGTAAATAAGATGGCTCAAGCCATTAAGATGATATGGATTGCATATATAATATCATTCCAAGATGAAAAGTAAGGTGGTTATTACACTTAGTAGGAAGTATTATCTCGATCATTTTATAAAAGATTAGAATTGATAATTATCTTTCTTAAATGATAGAATTAACTCATAGAAGCTTAAATATAAGATTTGATGTGATTCAAAAGGATTTATTAGGGTATAGAAGAAAGCAAATGAGAATTTCATCTAATTAAAGAGAACTTACATTTGGAATTTGATTGTGTATTCTAAGTAATGGAGTTATTACAAGAAGATTTTATTATAAATGCATTTTGAGAAGTACATTATTCATTCAAGTAGTTAAATGATGCATTAAAGTCCAAAGGCATAATTTTATTATGTTATAATGACATAATATATTATTATGATAGTAAAAATATATATAATAAACCAACTTATTAAAGATGGGAAACAAAGACTTTACAGAGTATTTTTCAAAGTCTCCCCATGCCAAGATGAAAATGAGGATACATAGTGAAGAATTCATCATGGTTACTAAACTTATCCAAAATACAATACAATTTAATTAATGATAAAATAATTAAAAAATAGTGCTTATTTTGTTTAAATAAAACATGAAATACCTTACTTAAATGTTCATGAATGACATCAATTATGAGCTGGGTTTGGATCACTTGGAGTGACCCAAATGGTGGATATGCGCTCTCCAAAGATGTTTAGGAGAGTAGAGAAGACCTTGAAATAGTTTAATTTTGAGTGAATTTTAAGTTATACAAGAACTTACGATCTACCATCACAAAATAGAAAACAAACTCTATTTTGGATGTTCAAATCAAATGAAATCAAAAGCAATTTGTAGATAAGAATGTCTACTTATGATCTACAAAGTTTCATGAGTTTCATCGATAATAGAAATTTTCTATGAATTTATCCTATGATTGGTCACTAGACAAATTATTAAGTCGACTGGCTGGAATGTCAATTATAGTTGATTAAACTTAAAGAAAAATGAAATTAAATATAAATTAATACTTTGATGTAAAAAATACAATTCTATAGATTTTCAAGAGATTTCATGGGGTTTATGCACACCAAATGATAGCACTAACTAGACTAGGTCTTCTCAGCTCGATCTAGCCAACCACGACTAGACTCAATTTGAAGACCTTTAGTGGAGAAAATTTAGAGAGATCAATTTTTCTAGATAGAAGGATACATCTGCAAACACAACACAAAAATAAATTCTAGAAAATTTACTCTTTTAATTTTCTTCCTTATTTTTTAGACACAAATTTCTTCATTTTCAGCAAAAAAATAATTTATACAACTCCACAATAGAGAAAGGAGTTTGACTTAATTACTCCCTCTCATAAGCTGGTAGCCCTCCACATTTAAACTAATTAACTATACATGTCTCTCTCATTACATAATATTAATTCACCATACAAGAAACTTATATAGATTTTACATAACAATGAAATATAAACATGACATGTACATGTAAAACTAAGTTAAAACTTAACAATTCTTCAATCTTCTATGCTTCAAGCTCTAATTTCCTCTCATGCACTCTTGCTCCTTGTAATAGAACTATCATAGTTAGCCTTCATCTACCTTGCTTTAGCTTTTGTAATTAGACCTCATTTTGCTTGTTCTACACTAAGTTGACTACATGGAGTGTCAACCATTATGTTAAATCAACACAATAAATTTAATTAATAGGTATGTTGAAAAAAGGGAAACCCTAGAGGTGGTGGTAGTTTATACTCTTTAGGTTTCAATTAATGGAAAGGATTATGCTCTTTAGGTTTCAATTAATGGAAAGGAGTATGTATTATATTATGTATTTAATGTTTTATAGTATATATTGCTAGTTAACCTCATGAATATAGAGATAAATATAAAAATCTTTAGAAATGTGATTAAATTTTAGTCTTACTTTTAATCCAAAATTGATGGATAACTTAAAAAACCATTCAAAAGTTAGAATATATGCTTAGAATATGTGTACTTGATTTTGATAATGACCATGTGCAACATTTATTTATATTGAAATTTACTTTCATTAGTTGTTGCCAATATAACATTAACTTGACTCCTTATGTAGTTGATGTAGAAAAAGATTTTTGTAGGCTCATTATTAGAATCCACTGAACACCCATTATATTTAAATTAATTTTCTTATTTTATTTTAATTTTATTTTAATGTTATGATGAAATAACTTGAAAAAATATTGGTATTATATGCATGAATATTTTAAAACATTTTTAAAATTTTTGTCTAATCATGTAAGTTTCATCAACCTAAGCTTTAATTATAAATTTTGATGAATTTTATATAAATGTGGAGCTCACTTTATAGGTATAAATTATTTTTATGTGTCTTCTCAAATATCAAAGTTAGAGTACATGCCTCCAAGCAATTCATAATTGATTAGAAATAGAAGAGTGTTCATTATCCTTCATTACTTAATTATTAAAATTACTAAAATTATTATTGTTTTAATTAAGATAACTCTGTGTAATGAATTATTCTTTATGGAAGAGAATTATTTTTGTAATAAAATATAAGAAGTGTTCTTCTTCATTTTGAGTGTTTTAGCGACCAACTCTTACTTGGTTTGGTAATTAGATTCTTAACTTATTATTTTGATGATCTCTATATTTCTATGCAAGTTTCTTCTGGTGTTAGCATGTAAGTACAATATTAATTTGATTTACACTTCAATGACCATCTCTAATAACTTTTATTAAAGCCATTTGATACCATGTGATGCTTTATTTGACCTTTAAAATCATTACTTGGTCAACTAATAATATCTAAACTAGTGTCATTTGGACTTTAATTACCTCTAAAACCATTTTACCCTAAATAAAATAAAATCTTTATAATTATACCATCTCACAATATCCCTTTCTTACCAATCTTATCTTTTAGGCATTTCTAAGGTCCATAAGTTGTGCTCTTAGCCTTTCCATTATCAATTTCTTTACAACCTTTGACATTCTCTTCCAAGCCTTCCATCTTCAATCAAACTATGAACTTAGTAACACTAAAAATGTTGAAAGTATTAGCCATAAAAAATCTAATCAAGAATACATTGAGCATAATGATGTTTTAATTAATATTTGTGAGAGATGTCCCTTTTTAAAGTATAGAAGCTACATGGCCATATTACCCTTTTAAGTTCTTAAAAAAACTTGGATTTTATGATATGTTCTAGAACTACCTCCCAACATGCACTTTAGACCTCATTTTCAATATTTTAGAGATGAAATAAAATTATTATAAACAAATGTATTTAGAGACCAAGACTACTTTAAGTAAGCTTAACTATCAGTTATCACTACCCTCACAACCCACCATTGAGATGGAATCTATAGTTGTAGATGAACTTCTTTTACGTGACATTATATATAACATGTTTATAAATGTAAAAAAATGTCTTTAAAAGAAGATATTTGTTTTCTTTAAGATGATTTGGAAAAGCTTTCTATAGAGATTTTGGATGTATATGAGATTTTAGCTTTTAAGGAAGAGTTCTTCTAGGTATATGAGGGTTAATATAGGTCAAGTATTTGACAGGCCCATTAATATATCCCTAATTATAACTCATTATTATAAATTTATTTTAGAATTTTCATTCAAATTTTATTTAAAATATTATGATATATCAACATGGAAAAATAATGCATATTGTGTGCATGAAGAATGTAATCAATTCCATGCATGTTGGACTAACTTAAGCAAAGCTTCATCAAACCAAGACCAAATTATAATTTTTAAGAAATTCTTTTTATTGTTGACCTCTTTTGGTAGATCAAGAAGCTCATCTCTATTTTCCTAAAATATTGAAGTTATTTTTAATTTCTTCATACAATTCATAATGAATTAAATTTTGAAAAGAGATAAGGGTAGTTTGCTTGACTCCCATTATTTTTTTTTTGTAATAAATCTAAATATATGTAATGAAGAAAAAATTCTTTTAAGAATTTAGATTCTATAACTAAAAAAAATGAAATATTCTTTAGCATTCATAATGGTTCAATGATCTAGCATTGGACTTTGTTTGGTGGTTGACACCTTATTTTTGTTCTTTAGGTGATTTCTAAGTATACCATTTTTTTATTGTTTTCGATTCAATACCATCTCTATTGCCCCTTTTCAAATATATTTTATTCCATATAAATATTTCTTTTATTTTTAAAGTCATTTTTTAGCAGTAGCAAGAATTAACTTAAATAGCGACCTTTAAACTTCCATTACCTCTAAAACTTTCTTCACATACACTCAAACCATACATCTTTATTTCTAACATCTCATCACATCCGATAATTACTTAGCATATTTCTCACCCATGTATAAAGTTCACAAATTCAACTTTTAATTTTCTTATTCTTGGCCACTCTAAGAAGCAAGATCTTATCCATGTTAAGTCCACCACTTTCTTCATGTATTGAAGCTCCAAATCACTAATAAGATACTTTTTTTCCTTTTATAATCATGATATAATTCATCTTGTCATCCACTCCTTAAGCCTACCATATACCACATCAAAAGTATTGTATAAAATGATATATAGATCATTAGTAGATTAGCATATGTTCAGAGGATACATAAAAATCAAGTCAAAGTACTAGATGACACTAATAAAAGATGATCAAAGTCATCAAGGAATGACATAAAAAAGATGAATACTAATAGTTAAAGTATTATAATTAATAACAATGAGTTAGCATTAGGGATATAATATTTGTTTGAAATCATATTAATATAAAGAACCAAATAATTTGATCAAGTTAGAAAACTCAAGACCTAATATATAGGTCCATATAAAATCTTAGAACATATAAAAATTAACACTTATTAAGCTACATTCTTGTTCAAAATGTCTAGTTTTTGTGATGTTTTTCATGTTCTATCTCTTAAACTTTTGTAAGATTTAACTCACATTATTTGTTGCAACCTTAATAAAAATGGATATATTATAATTTGAGCTACAAAGAAGTAGCACTTAAATATATTTCATATTGGTAAAATAAATATGTTAGATAAAAATGTATTTTTGGGCAACACCTGACCCTACACAAGCCTAGTTAAATGAGCAATGCAAAGAGAGAGAAAAAAATAGAGAAAGTAGAAGAAGAGACTATAGAGATCCACTTGACTATAAACCATACAAAATGAGATAAATCTAAAGAAGACCTTTCAAACTCTCATTTATAGGTTGTGAAGGCTACATGAAAGATTACACTAAATACTACACCATTACATAATACAATAATGTCAAATGACTCTGACATATACAAACATGTAAACCATTTAATATTAAAAAATACATGTATATATCTTAAGAAAGTTGGAATGATGATGATCATCATGCTTTGTGGCTTCTCAAGGTGAGTGTTGTAGGTGATTTCTTAAATCAAATGGTGGGATGAGTGTGGAGAGCAAATATAATTGGCGAGACATCCTAGCAAGTATCAAAGGCAAATGTCTTGCATGGGGAATTCTAATGAGTGCTCGTGGTGAGAGTAGTTGGTGAGTTAGTGATAAGCTTCTCCTACTATTTAATAAGTATAGTAAGAGGCATAGAATGGAAATTGTGGGATGCAAGTGCCCAACAAAATTTCATGGGGGAGATGAGTTCTCCTTGAGTTACACTTCCATTTGAGGCTAGCATGCTTCTTTATGGATAATTGCAACTGATCCTAAGACATGCCTTATAGAATGGTGACTTAATTATTATGAGCTTGCATACCTATTAAGGTGAGTTTCCTTAATGACTAGTTGGTCTTGGTTGTTGTAGTTGGTGAGTTTGACTACTTTAGAATTTTGCATGTATGTAACCAAGTGCATTGGGTATACTCAAGGTATGCAAAATAACATCATTAAAATATTTAAAAGTTAAAGATATTTTTGAGGAACTAGATAAAGCATGAAGTTCTATGGAAAGTTGAGGCTCTCTAAAAAGTGGAAATTCAATCTCAAAGGAGACAATGCTTTGTTTCACATCTACTTTAAGCAATAGTACACCATTAATAATTTTAAGAAAATACTTGCAATGGATTATGACATATTCAAATTTTTTTGGAAAATTAGATCTAATATCTATTATTTTGATTTGCCAATGAATATTTCATTTTATTATTAATATTAATTATATTCTATCATATGGAGTTAACAAACATTCGATTTGACAAATTTTTTTAAAGTTGATTATATCATAATCAAGGAAGCACCCCTAACCTAGCTATTAGGCATCAGTTTCTAGTATGTTAGATGAATAAGCCACCTACTATTGACACTTGGATGACCCACATTAACTTAGAGATCTTAAACCCATAATAAGTAAACATTTTTTTTTTCATATTTCAAATTTATGGAGTGGAGTCCCATTGTACTTGTGAGAAATAAGTTATTACATTAAGTGAATAATTAGAAAAGAAAATAAAATCAATACACTTGATTATTATAAGTGTAAGAACAATAATACAAGTTAACAAAAATAAATGAATAAGAGCCAATGTCAAATTCCATTGTTGAAATTATTTAAAAGTAATTTTATTATTATTTTTTCATTTTAAAATTTCTTGAGATCATGTATCAGCTATGAAACATGCATGCAAACATGAAGATATAATATGACATGACATAAACATAATGATACATCATGATTGCTAAAAGGAGGACACCATATGCTATGGGCATGTTTTTATACCTCATCAATTATTAATAAAAAATGTATAATTTTAAAAATTATGTAAATTATTTTATCAAAATTATGATGAATCCTATCTAAAAATGATGTTAATGCATTAATAATTTAAGTAGGTAATGAATTAAAGAATTTAAAAGAACCTAAATTTTCATCTTGAACCCTAAATTCATAACAAATAGTTAAGAAAAATTGTTAACCACACTTACATGGGTAGTTCGAAGGTTTAGCTTTAGTAAGAGACTATTTTAAAGAAGGAAGCACAACTTCTATAATGGTAGGTAAAGATGGATACAACTTGGGGTTTTGACTTTAATGCCAAAATGATGACAACATGGTATAGCTTCAACTTCAAATAGTGTGGCATGACTTTGACTTCAAATGGCATGAAAGTCTTTGACATTAAACAAATATGGCATATCATAACTTCAATAGTTTAAACTTTAGTAATGCGAAATATGTGTTGTGGTGGTGTGGTAAGAACTTTGATTTCAAGAATATGGCTTGGCTTTATCATCTTTAGAGCATTTCTTGATGAGGAAGCCAAGATATGCATGCATGTCAACTTTGGGATAAGAGTGTGGGATAATGAACTGACGAGTGTTATGGTATTACACATTTAAGTTATGTTTTTTTAAAGTGTCCCACCTTCATGTACAAGTCATGTCCTACACTTGTCTTAAACATGTTGGTGTCCAATTTGCAACTAAAAGTCTTTAACCCATCTTTTAAAGTGTTAGATAGTTTTTGGGGAATGTTGTATCCATGCCCATGTCCAAAACATAACACAAACATAAATACTATTTACAAATATTCATGATTTATAAATGGATCAGTAACTTAATGATGGAGCTTGGAATATAATTTTTTTAAAATATAAAAAAAATTCCTTCATTAAGTGGCGAATCCATTTGTCTTTCTTTCCAATATTTCCCAAAAATAAGGTAAATCAAGAGTCAAATTTTCTTTACTTTAAATAAAACTTAATAGGAAATAAATTTTTTAATGTTGAATGATTTTTTTGGTGGAGAAGTAATCATTTTTTTCATTGCTTATTGGTTTCAAGAGTTGGCCTTCTTTTTCGTGAGATAAGATAATTATATATTTTTATATCTTAAATTTATTACTCCTCTCTAAATACCAACTCTCATTCTTTCTAATACATTCCCCTACATCCTAAGCATACTCTAAGACCAACCTAAGTCTCATTAACATTCCAAAACCCCACTATTAGATCTTTGGTACATTAGGAAAGAATAGAACCTAGTCTTGTTCCTCTCCTCTTAAAACAAACTTAAAATCCATGAAACCTAATCATATACTTTAGATCACAACCAAAAATCTTAATCTAACTTTATACAAGAGTTTTTATCTATTTAATTAGCTTAAAAATCATTCCCCAAAATAATCTTTTAAATCAACTCAAATTAGTTCAACCTGAATTAGTCTAAGCATTCCAACAACTACACTACTCTAAAATCTTCACAACTTTTTCATAATCTCCAAAACATTTCTTTAAACAGTAAAGTAAAAAATTAATAAATTTTCTATCATTTAATCTCCTCAAAAGATTACCAATCATTAAAAAGAGTTGGCTTATTACATTTCTCTTCTATTGACATATTGTCAACTCATATCTTAAGCTTATTAGGAATAAATTCATTTAAATGTATAGCCTTAATTATTGAAAGACAAATATTTTAAAAGATCTTAAGCGTGAACATTGGCCCTCATTGACACTAGTTTTGAGAAATAATTCTACATTGAATGGTATCTATAATTTCTACTAATGAAACTTTCAAAGAATGATCTTTGAATATTTTCAATATGGAGATGACCAATCTCTTTTTTTTCTTGCATCAAAGTTTTTTGACATTATATTCTTATCTTGGTAGACAAAAATCATGATGATGAGGTTATTATTTATTGTGATTTGGATGTTGCTTATGTCGTTTCTTCTTAGCTAACTTCCTTTAACTATTTTTTTGTTGATTTGTAGTCCATGAATAGTTTTCTTAAAATTTTTATTTATTTGATGTTAATAATTTAGTTGATGTAAAAGTAGTTGATATGTCATTATACTTTCTAACATTGATGTAGCTTTTTGTTAGTTCAAGTAACTCAACCAATATTTTGGTCACTATTGGTTGAGTGTGTATCAAAATAAACCTTTTTTAGGTGTTAAGTTAGACAAGATGGTCAATTACTGATTATATCTTTTACTTCTAATATTTCACACTAAAATTGAACAATGAAATCCTTCAAATTTATAGTACTTCATTTTTAATAATGCATGAAAATTCTTTAGAAGTTTTCTTAGGCTAATAAATTGAGTCATAGACTACCTCTTAAACTCTGCAAAAGAAGTTATTCTTTTAAAAAAGTTAAGTGAAGCACCTTGGTGGTGACTTCTTGAAGGCAGTGAAGAAAAGTTAGCAGTTAAGAGAATTATAATATTTAAAAGTGAAGTGTTTGACTTAAAGTAAGCAATGTTATTAAGAGGATTAGTCTTTCTCATGTACATATCCAAGAGGGATTTTAAACATTACATAACAAAATTTATACTTATTTTCACTCATTTGATATTAATGATGATTGAACCTACTTCTAAAAAGAAACCTTTATTGATGATAATGTTTATGTTTATGCTTCATCTCGCATGCCCTCACCTATTGAGTAACAAAATGCTACAATTTTTATAAGACCATTGGACCAACTTGTTACTTTTAGAGTTTTCATATTTTTATATATTTTTACTATGTTTTAATAATATTTTTCATTAAAACATTTTCTTAAGCTTTGAAATATAATGATTGACATACATGTGAAAGACAACTCCATATTTGAAAGTTTAGTTTTTCTATTATTATGTCCATTAACAAAAACTCCACCACCTTAACAAAATTTAAGCATTAGACCTTTGCTACCTAATTTAGATTTTAACTCTTTAAAGAAGAGTTTTTTTTTTAAGATGAGTTAATGTAGGGCATGTTTAGCACATGCTAATAATATAATCTAAGTTAAAGGTAAATGATATTTAGTTTTCTTGAATTATCAACACAACATTTACATCTTCTATTTTGATTTTTATTTCATATGAATGTGCAATAGTCATGGTATAAGAATGTCAAAAATACTAAGTCTTAAGTGAGTTGCTATTTTAATCTAAGTTGGAGTCAATTATGTCATATCATCTTGTCACCTTTTTTGCTACTTTATCAAAGTCCAAGTCAAATCAGTATAACTAAGTATCTTTTGTGAATTCAAGGGTGATATCCCATCTTATATGATATATATCCATGGGATAAAAATATATGAGTTTCTAAGATGGTGTATAAAGCTTTAAGATATTTTAAGGTGCTTTGATGAGTATTTGACTATCTTCTCCTCTTCTTGTAATGTTTTAATTCATTAATACATTAATACATGTATGTTGACCTCACTTTTGGAGTGAGTTCTCAACTTTTTCATTATAGATTTAGGAATCTTATAGACACTAAGAGCTCTTTAATCTTAAGACACTTCTAGTAATTAGGTGAACATTTAACTAAGCCAGAGACTTAGAAGAGTTAGCCACAAGAACAAGTTGTGCCCTAGGGACCTAGGAAGACTTGCCTACCCTATAGCCTAAACCCAATCCATGCTCTCATTCCCAAACCAAACCTCAAATTCATATTAAACCCAAACTAAACTTCCAAACTCATAATCAATCTCATGCTTAAATTCAAACTCAAGATTTCTCCATACAACCTCATGATTGAATCCAAAGCCCTTTCTAAGCCCTTTTGTTCCATCTTATGGACTTTGCCTTAGTCAAATCCAATTCAATTGATTTTCTAAAAGATCAATTCAATTTCTCAATCATTTATCAAATTCAAACCAAATCCAAGTCCAAATTTCCCTTTTAAGCCTTATGACCCACTCTCATAAGCTTAGTCAAATCTCCACCTAAATTATCCCAACCTTGATTGATTTCTTTATAAGTCAATTATTCCTTCTCTTATATTCACAAATACAAATGAAATTCATACTAAAATGACCAAAACCAAATCAAACTAAAGCAAGCCAATTAAAACCCATCTTAAAGCCCTATGGACTTACCTCCATAAGCCTAATTAAATCTTAACTCAAATCAACCCAAAATCAATTTATTTCTTTATAAACCAATTACTCATTCATTTATGTTCATAAATATAAATGAAGCCCACCATCCAATGACCAAAAATAAATCAAACTAAATTGATTTCCTCCTTAGTCATTTTGATCTACCTCCATGAGCTTGGTCAAATTTGCTTCCAAATCCCTCCAAATTCAAGTGATTTTCTCATAAATCATTTAGATCTTCATTTATATCCCAAATATAAATTCAAATAGCCAAAACCAAACCAAAGATCAAACCAAAAACCCAATTCAATCCTTTTAAGTCAATTTCTTGGACTTGGCCAAATTCTATCCAAATCAAGCCTAAACTAATGGATTTTCTCTTGAATCAATAATTCCTTCAATCATTTATCCAAATATAAACAAAACCTACAATTATCAAACCAAACTCAAGTCAACCAAGTCAAAGTTAGCCTTTTTAGCTTGAAAACTTCAATTGAGCCAAAGCCCATTGAACTCTAAATTGATTGAAGTTGGATTTATATTTCAATCCTAAGCTCATATATAAGTTCAACCATACTAGAATCAAGCCGAAACCAAACCAATTGACCCATTTAGGTCCATTTAACCCAAAGTGGCCTAAAGGACCTTTTTTGAGCCAAGTTCCAATTCAACTCAAATTGGATTGAATCAAGCCCATCCAAACCTCATATCATGATCAACAATCATCTAGGATGATCAACCACCATGAATTGGGTCAAACTAAGTCAACTTGATCCTTTGACCAAGTCAACCTTTAGTCCAAATAAAATCTAAACAAGCCAAAACCAACCATACATCAAACTGATTGAAACCATCAATTCAAAAATACTTATGATCAATGATTGAACATGACTTGACCCTCAATTAAGCCAACCAAACCCAATTGACCATTTGACCTAAGTTCATCCACATTGACCTATAAGGTCAAAGTAGGTTAAATCATGATATAACCCAAATTGATTGCAACCAATGACTCAAGTTCATTCCAAATCATTTATTGAACTTGACCAAAGCCAAAATTGAGCCCAATTTGACTAATTGGTCAACTTGACCCAACCTAACCCAAATTAACCTAAAAGGTCAAATTGGCCAAAATCCAAATTAAACCCAAATTGACTCAAACCAAAACCTACAATCATTTTCAATTAACCAATTGGACATGAACCAACACCTAACCCAACCAAATTTGGTCAAATTGGTCAACTTGGTCAACTTAGCCCATTTGACCTATATGAATCCAAGTGAGCAAAAATCAAACCTAAGCCAAATTGATTGAAACCACTTGAACTAAAACTCTTTAAATCATCATTTGAACCTAACCCAAGCCTTGGTTTAGGTCCCATTTGACCAAATAAAATCTAAACCCATAAAACCAACCCATGGGACCTTGGTGGATGACCAAACCCGACCCAAATTGATCCTATTAGCCCAAAGTTAGCCTAAAAGCAAAGTGGACCCCACCCAAACCATAATCCATTGGGTAAGATTTCTTCACATGGATTCTACCCATAAATGGCAAATTCCACTCTCCCATCACCTTGGTACCCATCCAACTTCCAAATGGAGGTGGACCTAACCCACCTAGGCCACTTAATCCAAGCAAGGTTGGCCATGGACCAAGGAGAGGTGAGTTGACTCACCTCCCATGCAAGTCAAACACCCAAGGGATCAAGCCAAGATAATCTCCCCATACTGATCTTGAGCCACCTCCCATGAGTTTTTCTAACCCAATCGAGTCATGTGGACCCGATTGAGACCTCTTCGGTGTTCTAACTGCCACTGGCTGGCCAAAAAATGGGAAGTTATCCCATCCATCCAACTCAACAAATCAAGGGGGTATACTCCCCCAATTCAAATGGGAATCACACTAATTCACTCTATGCGAGCTCAGGAGACATCACAAAGATTTCTTATGAGTTCTAGAGTGATCCCAAGTCTTCCCCACCTTAGATTTTCCTCTCCCATGTGCAGCCGAAATAGGCGAGGTCGCTTGTGATTCTAACTTCTCCAATTCGCCATCAAACTTCAATTGCTTGTTCCTACACTTCCCCAGGACAGGCTCCCAAATCTTCCCCAAGTTCCAAACCGAGCAAGGAGTTCAAAAAGCTCCAAATCTACATTCTTGGAAAATTGAGCGAACCAAGTGGAATTGGCTTGATTGATTCTCATGATCTCTCTACTACGAAGCTACCTTGTCTGGCCTGAGCTGAGGTAATTCCTTAAAACTGTAGATATAGGGAAGTGTGGTTGGTATTTTTTAAAGAAATTCTCATTGCATGTGATATTCACCACTGGATGTGCTTGTCTCCTTCCCTTGATGGTGTGGGCTGATTTTAAAGTTCATCCGAGCTCGGGTGAGCTCGGATTGAACAATCCATGGAAGACAGATGCTATCATTCATCGCTCACGGGAAGAAGGATCATGGGCCATCCGTTCTGCATGATTGGAACAGACGATCATGATCAAATCACGTTAGATCTACCATTTATTCCTCCCATAGACGTAGATTTGATCGCCCGAATCTTAGATCAGAGCCCATGGGAAAGTGCATCCGCCACCAGCTGACTCGGCTCGCAGACATGAAAACTTAAATAACCAATCCTCATGTGGAAAGCGCGTGCATCGACGCCATGAGGTTAATGGGATTAGGTTTAATTAATGTTAATAAATAGATTTTAAGGTTGAAACTTTCATAATTCATAACTAATTATAAAAAAAATACAAAAAATACAAATAGTAGCTCATTTTAAAGGTATTTTAAAGGAGGGTATAATAAAAAAAAATACTTTCAACTAGTTTTCAATAATAAATAGAGCTAAATTAGGGTTTAATTAAAAACTTAATTAGCTTAATTATTCTTTAATCTCTTAAGTGATTGAACCCAAATTTCTTAGAATATTTGAGAGGATGACCTCTGCCGCCTCTAATCCTTTTGGAATTAATTAATTGTTAAATTAAGAGTATTGATTAATTAATCTGTAATTACCTTCTTAACTTGATTAAGGGATAATTAAGCATATAAAAAGTAATTAATTAGTTATTTAGACTCCCTAATCAAAGTTGAATAGTAAGGGGACTTAAGAAATTAGATTGGAGCTTCCCTCCTAATATTTTCCCTAAGTTTCCTTCTCTTTTCAACCAAAAATAATAATTAATGATTAATTATTTAACTAATCACTTAATTAGCTAAATTGAGATCCAAATCACATTAAGTCATGCTTGATTCAGTGGGTGGCTTATGGAATTAAGTTGGAACCTCTTTCCCAACCTTTTCCCTTAAGCCCATCTCATTTCAAAAGATAATCAATTAATCTTGATAATTAATTAAAGGAGATATGAATTAATGGATTAATCATTCAATCATTAAATTTAAAAATCAACTTAAATTTGTTTTTCTCCCTTAATTCATCTTGGGTAGAGCTTTAGGTGTTCAAGAACCTAAAGAGGCTTAATGAAATTATGATTAGCTCACATGTGTGAGAAAATCATGAAAATAATAAAATAGTTCATAAGTTTAATTAATAAATGATTATGAGCTAATTGCATTAGACTCTTTCATTTCATAGCATTGCTATTTACTTTTCAATATATTTGCATATTACATTAGCTCATAATCATTTAATCAATTATCTTAAGGTAACATAGGTAAGGGTTTAATTAAGTGATTTATTCCATGCTCAACTTAATCAATCCATAGAATCAATATAATTGCTTCTTATTAAATAAAATTAACTCAACATATGGGGAATGGGATTAAGATTAGCAAAACTTTCTCACATCTCTTAAATCAAGCTAAACATAAAATCAAAAGTGACATTAAGAAGCTTTGGTTTATTTTAAATAAACTTATTTGATATGATTGTCCTTAGGAATTAGCTGGATTGGATGAAATTACATGCTTGTGTTTCTTTTTTTCTTTAAAATCATATTAAAATGTTGTATGCTAGTTGATTCATGCATTCATTTCTTCAAAAATTAATTTAAAAAAATAGTTTCCTTTATGTCAAGCTTGTATGTGCTAATTCTAATTAATATATGTGTGGCAACTACCATTTGTAAATCCAAATCTAATTTTCAAATCTTATAAATAAATGATTATATATGCTATAAATGCTAGTTATGAATACATAAGAAATGCAAATGATTATAGCTTAAGTAGATGGAGTAAAGTTCTTTTCTTTCAATATTAAAATTTTAATAGGAATTTACTCCATGTACATAAATATTTTCAATCAAATAAAACACAACTTTTGTATGGTTTGCGCTCCTTTATTTTGTGTACATTCATATGTATTTGAGTAAAGCAAATAGTTAGACACCTGAATATAAGGCTTTAAGTAGCTAAGGAGGTCATTTGATTATCTCACTGGTTAATAAGAGTATATACTATATCTCTCATACATGTGTGAGTATTTAATTATGGAGTCAAAATCACTTTTTCTTTTACTAAAACACATGCATTTGTAAGGGGAGATCCATTTCATTTTTTGGTTGTACTGATACCCAACACCACATCTTATTATTCATTTTCTTCTGGTTTATAAATTGATTGATGTTTTGTTTATAATAATAGAAATGGCATGTCTTTTTCTAGTTTTTTCATATATGGTGATTTAATATGTGGCCTAGATCCAGTTAGGCTCTTAGGGAAAAATAAACTTTCCATCCCAACTACAACTCATAACTAAATTTTCTAAATAACTCATAACCTCACATAAAGCCTAGGTATTAAATCAAGATAATTAAAAGATTTAGCAACCCCATAGCTGAATGTTGTATGCTTAATAAATGTATATCATCTTAAATCACTCTTATAAAATAAGGGCCTCCATTCTTGCACATATGAGAATTACTTGACATGAGAGCAACTCCTACTAATGGAGCTTCACCCTCTTCTCTCTTGATTTGGACCATAACTCATTTCATCATGTATTTAGACATGTAAAAATCCTATGGCCTTTGTCAAAATGAAGAGTCTAAAATAAAATAAAAATTGAAAAGATTTGCATTAGACTAAGTCATTATTCATATCACTCATGCTCTACTCTCTTAGGGAGTGGGTTTAAGGACTTTACTTTCTTTTTAAATAATAATAAGCCAACCATCTTGCAAAATCATATGACTTGACCACATAGTTTTAGAGCGTAGTAGGAGTTAGCTAGCTACCACTCTAGATGAGTATAAATCCAGTAATCGGGTGATTTTCTCTCTCTTGTGGAGGTAAACCATATACCCATCTTTGCTTAGATTTAGGATATGCTTTGGCCCTCACTAAAGCTCTCTGGATTTAGGATCTAAGGTTATTATTTTTCTCAAGATACATACATAAATCCTCACCTTTTAATTATTTTACAATCTTGTATTGTGGGATTACAAGTCCTATTCTTCTAATAAAAGTCAATTCAAATAAATATTTTCTCAATTTCAAACATATAAAGCCCAACATATAATAGATTTGAAATGCTCACTAGGTTCCCTAGTATCATGAGCATTCCCTACTCATTTCTTTTTTATCAATCCCGATTGATTTTTTAAATATAACTAATTTATTGATAGTCCTATCTTTCAAATCTTTGGAGATAATAATTGCATACTTTAATTGAGAGTATTTATAAGGAATTTACCTTTCTTAGGATGTAATTAACTATGGGGGCTTGCCCCCATATGAAACTTTAGAACCCGATTTAATATAAACTCTACTTTATTCATTCATATAAAGTAGGGAAAAATCTCTAGTATATTCGAAGACCCATCATGCCTTAGAGTCCTTATTAGGTGATTAGGTCCATTGTAGGGTGGTGATGTTGATCTTTTGAGATAGTGCATCATAATGTCATACACAATCACCTCAATAAGTACACCTCGACTGTGCATGGTCCATACACATATTTCAAAAAAAATAAACATCACATATTTTTCTGACTCCATGGGAAGGTTCCTCTCCATCTTTAGACAATTATCTCCAAGCATCGATAGTGGACTTGCATTTCATGTGAGTCCAAGACTATCTTTCTATTAGCACTTGCTTTTTTATTCTTAAGCTAAGTTAGCCAACATCCTCTAAGTTTTAGGACTTCACTTCTTGTAGGTCTTGGAACCCCTATTGGATCCCCAATAGGTTAAAAATAAAATTAACTCATGAAAGGAGATGACAAAAAATTTAGAACCTCCTTACCACTAGCTTGGTGAGGCAAGGTTCATCTTAATATTTAAGAAAATAAACTCCTTTTGCAAAATGCCACTTTCCAAAAGCACTTTTTCAAAATTCACATAATAATAATTTTGCACAAACTTTTGAAAAAGCACAAAACTCATATAACCAAACCTCATTTAACAATCCCCATGATTATTACATGGAGGTTTTTTACAAAATCAATATCAAAATTTTTAAAATCCCTTTTTCAAAAGCACCTTTTTGAAAATAGTTATTGCCATTCAACATAACCAAATTTGTTGAATGATGATCCTATCTTCAAAAAAATAAAATCATGACATAAAATTGAAACTCCACTTAACATATTCCACATATGCTAGAGTTGAAGTTTTCTTCTTTTCAAAAGAAAGAAATCACACACAAAATCAAGACATATTTTGAACTCCATTTGACATACCCAAATTTGTCAAATGAGAGTTCCCCTTCTTCTAAAAATCAAAATAAGTTGAATTCTATTTGACACACTTACATTTGTCAAATAGGGTTCCTCTTGTCCAAAGTCTTGAAAATTAAAACACATTTGGACTTCATTTAACATACCCAAATTTGTCAAATGAAAGTCCCATTTTCAAAAATCACAAAAAAAATTGAACTCTATCTAACATACCCAAATTTATTAAATAAGTTTCTCTCTTTCAAAAATCATAAATACACTTGACTCACTTAACATACCAAATTTGTTAAGTGAGAGTCCCATTTTCAAAAAACACAAATCAAATCACATTTGAGTCCTACTTAATATACCAAATTTATTAAATTAGAGTCTCATTTTTTAAAAACAAATCAAATCACATTTGACTCCTACTTAACATACCAAATTTGTTAAGTGAGAGTCTCTTTTTCAAAAAACAAATAAATTAAATCACATTTGACTTTCACTTAACATACCAAATTTGTTAAGTGAGAGTCTCATTTTCAAAAATAAATCAAATCACATTTGAACTCCCACTTAACATACCACAAAAAATTTGTTAAGTGAGAGTCTCATTTCAAAAACAAATCAAAATACTTGGCTCCCACTTAACATACCAAATTTGTTAAGTGAGAGCCTCATTTTCAAATAAAACAAACATATGAAACATATTTGGCCTCTACTTAACATACCAAATTTGTTAAGTAAGAAGCCCCACTTTCAAATTAAATCAACATATATCACACATAAGACAAACAACCATCACACAAAGAGATTTTTTTACAAAATTTTCAAACACATAATCAAAACCTTTCTAGCATACCTAAATTTGCTAAGTAAAGATTTTCTAAATTAAAAATTTTCAAACAAGACATAATAATAATACCTTCAAAGGTCTCTCCAAATATTTAAACCTTGCCCAACCTACTTAAATTGGTTGAGTATGGGTTCTAAATCAAAATCATATGGCAAAGTCTCTCCTCCAAATATCAAAAATCTCTCCAAAATTCAATGAACCCCACTTAGCATTCCTAAATTTGTTAAGTGTGGGTTCAAATTAAGTTAAATATAGAAGTCAATGATTGAAGACAAGCATCAAGGCAAGGGCCTGCCTCAATTATATTTCAACATATGTTGATTTTAGTACATTTTCTTTCCCGTTAGTATGATGATCATGTTCTCAAGTTTGTCTTCTTTCCGGTAGATCTGGCCTTGGATCGAGCCAATCTCACCACGACTGATGCACACATTTGATCTACTTTGGTTATGGCTTTAAGGTATTTCTTTTGAGGGGATAGCCCTCACAACTATTAGTAGGGAGGAGGTGGTGGGATAGACACCACTCATCTATATGGATATCCCATATGACTCTGAGTTTCTCTCATTAAAAAGGAAGGTTGCCATGGTTCCCACACCGCTCGTTAGTGTCCAAACTACTTCAACACCGCCTGCTACCCCCCATAGCTCCAGAACTGCCTCCTCTTTGGTCACCCCAAAGGGCAAGGCTATCTTAGCCTCTAAGATAGTCTCCCTACCTTTGAGATAGTTTCCAGCCTCACTCCTTTCACTCCAACCAACACCACAATAAAAAATCAAAAGATTAAGGGATCATGAGTGGGCGCAAAGAGCTCGCTGATGTGCTTTCCCATGTGTCAAGAGGGTTCTCCCTGTGAGACCTCTCCACTTTTGAGTGGCAGTAGGTTCCATCCCCCTCTCAGCCTCAGATGGAGAGGAAGACTATTGGAGGATCACTCCTTCTCCTCCACCACCAGCATACTTTGAGACATTAGCTAGGGAGCATAGGAGGCCCTATGTCAAACTTAAGATTAGTCTATGCCAGGTCGGCAGAGCTTACGGATGCTCATAGTCCAATACCTTGTTTGACTTGAGATCCATGATCTATAGGGTACCATAGAGAGAGAGAGAGAGAGAGAGAGAGAGAGAGAGAGAGAGAGAGTTATGGAGGCTTGAGTATCTGCCCAAATGGGCAGGAGAGAATGACAAAGGTATGTCAGGCAGTTGGCAACCTCTACTCTGATTTATTTCTTTGATCGTTGCTCTGTCAGGGCCGATCATTCAAAAATTATTGTTCTTATTAGTGCAGTCTGACGTAAGAGGAGATCTCCAGTTGAGAGGCAATCGGTGTTGCCATCACACTGCTCCCCTTGCCATCCACCATCACTCGTTTAGCTTATAGCATCTACCACTCTAGCTTAGGTTTAGAAGCCTCCATCCGGGGAAAGACCATCCTTACTGGTGATCAGGCTACAACCAAGGATCCCGCTCCATCCATTCCATCTATTGAGGTGAGATTGAGCTCCCTTATTTGATCTCCTACCTCAGCTATGGTTAGGAAGGAGTGGCTACCCAAGAGCATTGTCGTTGCACCACAGCAGACAGAGATTGAGAGGGGAGTGGACACAAACATAGTCCCATGACAGTTAATCCTCCCAGCAAGGAAGTCTTGATAGTAGGCATTGTTCGTTACATAGATGCGGAGGAGTATAGTCCTATGGCTATCAATCAATGGGTATTTGTCCCAGTCTAGCCAGGCATAGTAGACTGATTGATAGATGACATATTAACAGACTACTTTGCTGAGAAAGACAAATTCTCAAGAGTGACCATTCAGATCAGAATGAGGATAGAGTCAGCTTTGATGCTAACGAGAATGACATGTTGGATGATACAATTGGGGTCCACATGGTTGATACACGGGGATCCTTATAGTGGGATCAGGTTAGCCAGGAAGGTGTCGTGTTCGAGGAAGGTGACACTTCTCACTCAACTTAGCACCTCCTCCACCAACTTAGATAGAAGGAAGATCATATTGATAGGATGGAGAAGAAAGTAGAGGAGTTGATGGCAGTCTTAGCCTTGCGCATCCATTCCAATGGGAAGACCATACCCAAAGAATTCATGTAGTTCACACCCAAGGGTTTTGTGTCACCTTCTTCAAGATCTTTGATGGCTTGTGGAACCCCATCAACATATTGCACATTTGAGTCGTTTGTTTGTAATGTGGCGGTCTCACTTTTGTTTAGACTTTTTATCAACAGCCTGGCATAGGTTGCATTTGATTAGTATGACAAATTGCTCAATGATTCGGTAGGGACTTTTGCTGAGATGGAACACCTCTTCATTAAGAGGTTTGCTAGAGCTCATCAAATAGTTAGTGTAGGCAACTCATTATAGCAAAATAAGTTTCTAATGAGTCATTTATTGATTATATTCTCAGGTGATGCAACCTAAGAATGAAATGCTAGCCATAGCTATTCGAACATCATGCCATTAAGATTCTACTCAAGAATATTCATGGTCCGGTCACCTTCATGCTTAAGAGCTTTACCATCTGGTATTTGAGAAACTAATCAACAAGGCGGCTAGCCTATAAGAGGAAACCAAATAGTTACCCTTTCCTGACCAATCATATCAGCCTAAACCACATAAGGTATTCAAGAAGAAGCCAGGGATAGTTATGTTAGTGGATAGAGGGAACCGACCAGTCTAGTATGAGACCACAGCTCCGCCTCCTTTACCACCTCCTCTGCCACCACCTCGGCCATTATATCAGCCACTTCAATCACCACAACTGCCATTCCCGCCATATAAGTAGCCTACCCAACAGCTGTACTTCTATGCTCCGCTAGGTAATTATTATCCACCTACTCTTGCTGATAGATTAAACAAGCCATATTCATTCAAGAGGGAGGTAGTTAGAAAAATCTTTAAGAATCTCTTAAAGAAACCTGACTTTCAATTACCAGAGTCCAAGAGGCTGAAGGAAGTGGGCAAGAGTAATGATCCTTACTATTGCCCCTACCACCGCATGATTAGTCATGTCTTAGAGGATTGCATTACTTTTAAGGACTAACTTGAGTGTAGCTACAAGTCAGGTGCTGTAGTTATCCCCAAGGAATACTTACTAGAACAACCTCTAGTTCTATTGGGGTAATTCTTAGCTTGCAATCCTCTCAAGACAAAAGAAGGTTGGGATATTGCCTTATCCCTGAACCTTTAAAAAAGTAGTTTCTAAAATCAAGAAACTCATTTTACAGGTGCCTGGGGCAACTCAAACCTCCAACATCAATGAAGGTTTGCAAGTTGCCGAAGACAACTTGAAGAAGGTGACACCCCAAAGAAAGCTAGCCTTCCACCTTACTGATAGTTCAAGTAACCACCACCTGAGTCCAACACTCCATCCACAATTGTACTACTACTCTTCCTCCTCCACTAGCTTGCAGGCTCTCTATCATGTACCTCCACCCAAAAAAGAAATCAATGAAGAAAGCTTTCACTTACATCTTGTCCACTTCTATACTCTAGATTTTATTCTTGAAAACTCTCCAAGTCTAAAAAAAAATAATAATGATAGTCTAGTCATTCATTCATCTCTCTTGATTCAAAATCGACTTTCCTGAATCAGTTCACCTCTTGAGATTGACTTGAGTCAACTAACTGAGGATCCCATAAGTAGGTATACCTAATGAGAAGGTAGAACTTTCCACAAGTTCATCATTCTCAAGAAGTCGCAAGTGGCAAAGTTCTACCTCCTAGGTACTCGTGATAAGGGTAAACATTGGTTCTAGTGAGCAGATAACCCTCCACAGATGCTCCACCCATGGATATTGTGGGGACCCAAGTGATTACAACATCTTAGAAAGTTGTCTAAGTTAAGCATATATGACGCTTCTTATCCAAAGAGATGAGGAATCTCTAGTCAAGGCTCTTCTTGATCCGATATGCTTAGTTTAGCTAATTGCTATTGAAGAGGAGGCAATACCAAAGGACATCTTAGGAGTTACATTGATGAAGACTTGCTTCTGGGAATGACCAAGCACCTCTTTACATTACAAGTGGATGCATAGTGTTATCAAGAGTTCTTTGACCAAGGTGCATCAGTCATTATGAGTTTAAGAACCCTTGCCTACTTGAGGATGATTGACATCTCCAAAAAAGAAAGGATGAGGATTCAATGAACAAGGCGAGAGGCCTTATTTCCATAGTAAGAGATAGATGATTAAAGACTAAAAGCCAAGTTTCATATCATAGACTTATACATCTTTCAATGCTTTTGGGAGACCATGGATACATGAAAAACAACATAGTTCCTTCTCTACATCGTGCATGAAGTTCATGAGGTGGAATTGAGTACAAAGGAGATCTCAAACCCTTCATAGTTCATGAGGTCAGGATATATGAGGATGCAACCTATTTTCTTCCCCAAAACCAACAAGTCCATTCTCGTGAATCTAGTCAAGATCCCCATGAGGGACAAAAAGAAAGAAAAGAAAAAGAAATAAAAAAATAAAAGAAAAAAGAGAAAGAAAAAGAAAATATAAGAGATCATGGCATGGACTCAGGGGAAGATATAGAGCCTGACATTAGATTCCACCTAGTTCATTACTACTCCATTCAACATATGGGTAGGATGACCCACCTCCACTAGCAGAGGAGGGATAGTTCGAGGCCCGAGAGGTGGAAAACCTCCCTATTGGCCACCCAATAGGAGGTATATCGCAGCCACCAGGAGTACACCTGCTATCTACATAGACTTAAAATCTAGTTCAGAGGATGAGTCTTATGTGGTTAGCACAACGCCTCTTCTCAGATCCTTTTGAGGTGATGTTTGAGCAATGATGAAGATGGCCCAAAGCAAAAGCATAAATGTATCCAAGTATGCATATGAGATGTAATCGCTTGGGAACCTTAGCTCTAACCCCACTTTTCCTCACAAAGTTGAGGGTTTGGTAGTTAAGGAAGCCCCTAAGTCATCCATAGATGGGTTCTTTTGGGAGCATCATCCTCAAGTCAAGAAGATGTAGAACTTGAGGATGATTCATATAAAGATTTAATACAATTGCCTTTGATTGGTATTTGTGTTCTTAATTCTTAAGCGAAGGGATTAATCCACATACTTGGTCTAAACATAGTGACTACTTTGAAAGGTTATGGGACAACCATACATCCTCAATCAAGACCAGACTAGATTCAAGTGGGTCCAAGATGATGACAATCATTGCCTAGTCATCACCAATCATTTGGAATCATAGTTCTTTTCAAATCATGCTAACTCATATGAGGAGGTGTGTTTAGAAACTTAGATGATCCAAATGACTTTGAAGTCAAAGATGCACTGAAGTTCAAGAGAGGAGATCGATCAACCATCAAGAGCTCAAAGAAATCAACTTAGAACTAAGATAATCCATCGACATACATCGCTTTGTTGAATGATACTGAAACCAATGACTTAGTTAGGCTATTGATTGAGTTCAAGGACTGCATCACATGGAGTTATGAAGAGATGCCTGAACAAACTAGTAATAGAGCATAATAATAACCCTATCAAGCAAGCTCCTAGATGCATATGATTAGACATTGAACAATAGGTCATTTCGTCAAGAAATTGATCGATGGCTTTATCGGGAAGAAAAATATCCCCCGTTGGCTCATCCTAAGAAAAGAATGGCCAAATTCACATATGTCAATTTTAGGGATCTAAATAAGGCATGTCCAAAAGATGAATTTCCACTACCAATACCAGAATTGATGGTGGACATTGTCATCTCATGAAGTCTTCTTCATGGATGGCTCATGGTTATATAACCAAATAAAGATGGCCTGGATGAAAGAACATTTTGAACCCGATCATAATCTTTTGCTATAGGTCATGCCTTTCACCTTAAAATGTGCTACATACCGGGCCATGACTCTAATCTTCAATGTCAAATCATCATCAAGTCGAATGATCTCATCAAAAAGTAAAAAAAAGGAAGACCATCTCTTTGACTTGAGAGTAGTTTTCAAAATGGTTAAGATAATTTAACCTTAAAATGAATCAAGTGTGCATTCGAGTAGCTTAAAGAAATTCTTGGGTTTTGTCCACACCGTGGAATAGAAATTGAACTCGAGAATATCATGGTGATATTAGAAATGCCACCCCCTAAAAGTCTAACTCAACTCAGATCATTCCAAAGGCTATTATCTAAGAAGCTTCATTTCCAACCTATTAGGAAGATGTCAACCATTTTCAGCATTTGTCAAAAAGGATGCCAAGTTCAAGTGGGATGATGTCAACATGCCTTACATCAAGCACTACTTGATGATGCGCCTAGTTCTATCCGCAAGCCGCTCATACTATATATTAGCATTAGATGACTCCTTGGCACTTTGTTGGCCCAAACCAAACAAAGGGAAAGAGAATTACTCTCTTATCATCATCCCTATTGAAAACTACCAATTGAAAAGCTTTAATCTTTGCATCCCAAAAACTATGATATTACATACTTTCTCATAAGGTGAACTTGATCTCTAAAATCAATGCACTGTAATATATCATGACACGACTGATACTATCCGATGGTTGCATGTGGTCCATGATTTGATTTTTCATCTTTTTTTTCTCCTCCAGTGGTGAAAGGACAAGCACTAGGATTTCTTAGCAAAGACACCCACTTCCCGCACTTAGTGATGACCTCCCCGATGAATAAATCATGGACCTAGGGGACACTAGCAATTTCCACAGGGAGATGTATTTTGATGGAGCAGATTCCTTTCTAAAAGGAGAAGAACCATGATCTACTTTTCTAAGAGGGGTAAGAAATAGTTCTCCTAACTTTGACAATGTGATGAGATTCTCATATCATCCAATCCATGCACCAATAATGAAATATGAGGCTCTAATTGGCCTAGAGTTACCATTACACTATGCATCCAAAGTATCAACATCTTCTCAATTAGTTATCAACCAAATCGCTGGTCTTACAAGTTCTAAAGCCTAAGCTCCATCACTACACAAGTACACTATGGAGTTGGCCCAAATCTGAGGTTACCATTTACAAGATTATTGAGGAGAGAATGTATAATAGATGCATTAGCCAAGCTTGCCAAAGAGTTGGCCCAAGATGAGTCCATACCAATAAGGGTCCAAAATAGACAAGTCTTATCCCTTATTGATGAACTCATGAGACTCTCTCTTGAAGGGGAGGTTACCAAAAAAAGGATGATGAGTTGATTGGAGGCAACCATTCATGGATTATCAAAATATAGGCAAATTACCTCAAGAGAAGTCATTAGCCCATCAGGTGAAGCAGAGAGCCCTTTCATAAGCTCTCGTGGATGATACCTTATACCAACGGTCCTTCAATATATGTGGTTATGTTTTTTGGACAAACATGAAGCCCATAAGATCATGACCGAGGTGTCAGTTTATGAAGCACATCAATCCGTCCAAGATGAAAGCCAAGATCAAGAGACTAGATACTACCGATTCGGCGATCACGGATACAGACACACTGAGATGCCACCAATGTGTCATATCCTACATCCTCATGGCCATTTGAGTGTTGGGGTACCATAGTGGGTCCTGATCATTCCTTCTTCCAAGGGTCATGTTCATTCTACTACCACTACTTTTCAAGTGGGTGGAGGCAATCCCACTGAGAGGTCATAACGATGTGCCAATTTAGAACCATATATATAGTTGCCTCGAATTAATTATCATAATGGTACATTCAAGAGCACTAAAATCAATAGCTTTCCTGAGACACACATAGATTGAGATATTCCCATCTACTACTCAGAAAATGGCTTATAGCCTTCAACAAAACTCTCATCAAATATTAAAGAAGACACTCGATACAACAAGCGATAGTGACATGAGCAAGTTAGTTGAAGCCTTGTGGGCTTACTACCATATACAACTCCAACTCAATCTACCCATTCTATGTAAAGAGTATTCTACCATTAGAAGTCCAACTCCCATCATTAAGGAATGGGTAGTAAGATCACAATGGAGCAACACCAAGTGCGAAGAGTCAAGGTTTGGAGGAGAGATGCCTTTGGGCATGCTAGAACCTCAAGTTGTATAAAGCCAAAATGATTCAAGCTCATAACAAGTTGGTTCATCCTAGAGCTTTTCAAGTAGGAGAGCTTGTTTTAGTTCTAAGGAGACCAATTGTTGCCCATCAAAAGATGGGAGGCAAGTTTGAACCCACTTGGGAAGGCCCTCCATAGAAAGGCCTACCAAGGAGGATCTTATCCATAAATTGTAAGGGAGACCCAATGCTTCCAATCAATATTCTACCTAAAGAAATACTATCCATAAATCTTGTTTGAAAATAATTATCAATAAAACTTCTTTCATCTCAAATCCATCTCTTCATGTTGAGAACATCTTTGTAAATCACCATGATGTGTTTTAGGTAGGTGTGAGGAACCCAAGTAGCATCCTATCTTTTATCAACACAACACCAAAACAAACTACACACAACCACATATAAAATAAACACATACATTTTGCTTTAGGCTATTTTGATGTGGGATAAAGCCCCATGTGCACTCACTCATTAGTTGCTCTAGGTCGTGACATGCTACCGTGTGTCACCGTGGTTCTTGTAGAGGATGTAAGTCTACAAGCTTTCTTCCTAACTTGACCATTGCAAATGAATGAGCACCTTGTTAGTTTGGTAGCCTCGCATAGCCGAAGCTACCTCATGTTGACTTTGTTTAAGAGGAGATGTAAGCCTACGCTTTCTTCTTGAACTAGCCATCATGCACTAATTGGGTCGTATATTTGAGGCTTAGATAAGTCCCTAAGGCTCCTTTTCCCTAACTACTTCAAGTCTTGGTCTAGTCCTGGACTCCCCACTTGGTAGTTCTAGTCGGATATCATCCCACGATGACTATCCAATGATCATTTTGTTATGAAGATGTAAGTTCTAGATTGATCATCACAAATTGACCACCTTAGGTTGGTTATATCTATGTTGATGTGACCCACCCGTGGATACACCACTCATGGAAGATGTAAGTACAAGCTTTCTCTCTGAGTTGGCCACCAGATACCTATAGGCTTTTTTTATGGGTCCGATAAAGCCCTAGCACCTCCTCTGGGCACTCTATTTGGATCACATCCTTAACACCCCATTTATACACTACGGTTACTTGATGGACAATCCCCTTTCCTAGTAGCCACCCCCTATGGTTGGAGAATCCATCTTGGATATGCATATTCTCCTTGTCCAAGTCGAGATAGGACTAGTGATATAATTCTTCTGTGGTCCGCACACCAACAGGTCCATGCACATATAAATAAATAAATAAATATATATATTTATATATATATATATATATATATATATATATATATATATATATATATATATATATATATATATATATATATATATATATATTGTTCACTAGATTAGATACCCGTCCTTTAAGCATATCTTTACTCGCCTCATAGAATCTTTGATTTGAGATAAGTCAGTCACTCTATTTCAGGTTTGACTTGTTGCCACCACACCTTGGTCATCCTTTAAGATAGAAGTCTATTATGCTTTCTCCAAAGACGATCGCTGCAACAACAGAGTAGTTGATTGTGAATTGATGCCCCATTCCTTGTTTAGAAGATGTAAGTCTACAAGTTTTCTTCCACTTGACCATTGCACATCGAAAGGCACCCTTAGTTGGTTAGCTCTACCTGATGGTAGACTATCCCTTGGATTTGTAAATCTAAGATAGACTATAATAGCCCTTCTTAATGGATCCATCACACACAGGGGTCCATTTAAATTAAATGAATTAATTTTGACTATTTTTTGAGTAAATATGAGTCCAAGCATTATTCACTCAATAGTCTTGTCGTTGATTTATTATGCTACCAAGATCACCGGATTCCTATTCAAAGGATGTAATCTACAAGCTTTCTTCACTTGACCATTGCACACCAAAAAAGGCAACCCTTAGGTTGGTTAATCCATGGTGGTAGACTTTCCTTTGATTTGTAAAAGATAGGTTGATATAGCTCTTCTAGTGGATCCATCACACACCGATAGTCCATTTTATTAAATCCACCATCCTTCCCCAGTGGAATCTAAATTAAATCCATCCACTCCTATCCCTAGTGGATACTTCCCCAAAATAAACCAAAGAAAACCATAAATCAATCCACATTATTTCTCAATGATCAAATCATATCTCCTAGATATGCTCCAAATCATAAACCAATCAAATTTCATCTCTAGTGGATGCCCACCAATCATATCAAATCAAATCTCCAAGGATAAATCAATTTAGTCTCTTTGTGGAGCCTACAAAACCTAAATTCCAAACTCAAATTCTATCCCAAATCATTCAAATCAAACTTATATAACCCAACTCCCTAGTGGAAGGTTCATACTTGATCCTCAGGATCCTTTTCCTCTCTTCTCTTAGCATAAGTTGAGTTGCATTGCACTAAGATCATGATTCTACATCTCGTTTGGGGTAGATCATTTCATGCTGATTCTTGGAGGTTGTTGATCATCTGGCCAATGCTAATACGGTGTGCCTTGTTAACCACACATTGGGGTCCTTTGACCTCACTTTTGAGTGAGTTCTCAACTTCTCATCATAGATCTAGGACTCTTATAGACACTAAGCTCTTAGTCTTAAGACACTTCTAGTGAACACTTAACTTAACCTGAGACTTAGAAGAGTTAGCCATAATATGCCTAGGGACTTAGAGAAGACTTGCCTCAAACCCAATCCATGCTTTTCCTTCCCAAATCAAATCTCAAATTCAAATCAAACCCAAACCAACATTCGAAGACTCATAATCAATCTCATGATCAAATCAAACTCAAGATTTCTCCATAAACCTCATGATTGACCAAAACCTTTCTAAGCCCTTTGATTTCATCTTGGACTTAGCCTTCAAAATCCAATTCAAAAATTCAATTGATTTTCAAAAAATCCTCAATCATTTATCAACCAAACCAAATTTAAGTCCCTTTAAGCCTATGACCTCATAAGTTAGCCAAATCTCCAAAATTATCCCAAACTTGATTGATTTCTTTATAAATATATTCCTTTATATTCACAAATATAAATAAAAATGACAAAACCAAATCAAACTAAATCAAACCATCAAATCCTTCTTAAGCCTATGGACCTACCTCCATAAGCTTAATCAAAAACCCAAATCAATCAATTAGTTTATAAATTACTTCATTTATATTCATAAATAAAAGCCCACCATCCAATTGATTTTCTATCCTTTTGACCTACCTCCATGAGCTTGGTCAAATTTGCTTCCAAATCACTCCAAACTCAAGTGATTTTCTCATAAATCATTTATATCTTCATTTATATTCCCAAATATAAATGAAATATAAATTCAAATAGCCAAAACCAAATCCAAAATCAAACCAAAACCCAATTCAAGCCTTTTAAGCCAATTTGACTTGGCAAATCTATCCAAATCAAGCAAAACTAATGGATTTTCTCTGAATCAATCATTCCTTCAATCATCTATCCAAATATAAACAAACTACAATTATCAAACCACTCAAGTCAACCAAGTCAACCCAAGTTAGTTAGCTTGAAAACTTTAATTGAGCCAAAGCCAATTAGACTCCAAATTGATTGCAGTTGGATTTATATTTCAATCCTAAGCTCATATATAAGTTCAACCAAACTTGAATCAAGTTGAAACCAAATCAATTGACCCATTTAGGTCCACTTAATCTAAAGTGGCCTAAATGACCTTTTTTGATCCAAGTTCAAATTCAACCTAAATTAGATTAAACCAAGCCCATCCAAACCTCATATCATGATCAACAATCATCCTAGGATGATCAACCACCTTGAATTGGGTCAAACCAAGTCAACTTGGTCCTTTGACCAAGTCAACCTTTAGCCCAAATGAAACCTAAACTAGCCAAAACCCACCATACACCAAATTGATTGAAACCATTGATTCAAACCAACTCATGATCAATGACTAAACATGACTTGACCCTTAATTGAGATAAAATAAATCTAATTGGCTATTTGACCTAAGTTGACCCGGATTGACCTAAAAGGCCAAAATAGGTCAAATTATGATCTAACCCAAATTGATTGCAACCAATGGCTCAAGTTCATTCTAAATCATTTATTGAACTTTACCAAAGCTAAAATTGAGCCAAATTTGATCAATTGGTCAACTTGAGCCAATCTAGCTCAAATTGACCTTAAAGGTAAAATTGGCCAAAATCCAAATTAAACCCAAATTACCAAACCAAAAACCTACATTATTTTCAAATCAAATTGAACATCAAACCTAACCTAACCAATTTGGTCAAATTGGTCAAATTAGCTATTTGATGAATGAAAATTGAAAACTAAAACTTTCAAATCATCATTTGAACTAAAACCCAAATCTTTATTGACCCACCAATTATCAACCCAACCCAACAACTATGAACCCATTTGACCAAATGAAGCCAAAACCCATAAAACCAACCCATGGGACTTGGTGGTGACCAAACCCAACCCAAATTGATCCTAGAAAGTCAGCCCTCCAGGACCACCCATAGGAATTTTCACATTGATTCCAAATGGCAAAGTCCACTCTCCCATCACCTTGCACATCCAACTTCCAAATGAGGTGCACCCAACCCATAGCCACCTAAGCTAGGTCCATGGACTGGGGAGGTGAGTTGACCTCCCATGCAAAAGCCCCAAAGGGATCCAAGAAAATATCCCCATATCAGACCTGACACCTCCTCCCATGAGTTCCAACCCAATCGAGCACATGGACTGATTAAGACCTCTGCACTCGACAAGAGGATCAAAATGGGAAGCCATCTCCCCATCCAACTCAAGAAATCAAGGGGTATAATCAATGGGAATCACCACCACTTCATACTTTCCTTTTCCCAAAGTTCCAGAGATCCCAAGCTTCCCCACCTTGACTTTCTCCTGCAAATAGGGAGCTATGATTCAACTTCTCCACCTCCATCAAACTTCAATTGCTCATTCCCATACCTTCCCCACACTTCAAGGCTACCCAAAGCTTTCCCAAGTTCCAAACTCACAGGGGAGTTCGATCAAGATCCTCCAAACCTTCATTCTTGGCCAATGATGAACCGGGAATTGACAATACTTCAACATGACATCTTCTCTACTAAAAGCTACCTCTCACATACATCTTGAGCTCCATGACAAAAAGATGTGGTTTTTCAAAGAAAATTCTCATTGCATGCAATCTTGATCGTTGGATGATTCCTTCCGCTGATGGTGTGGTTGATTTTGAAGTTCATCCAGCTCGGGTGAGCTCTGATCAATGATAAGGCGACTCATTTATCATTAATGGGAAGAAGGATCATGGCCCATTCATTGAATACACCATGATCAAATCATGCTAGATCACCATTTTCTTCCCTTAGTGTGATTGATCGCATCCCATCTGATGGATGACGATCGGAGCACATCCATTGCTAGCTGACTCAGCATGCGGATGTTACAACTTAAATAATCAATCCTGTGGTGCCACGTGGAAAGTACACCATGGCAGCACGCCACGGGGAGCTAGTGGGATTAGGTTTAATTACGGTTAATTAATTGATTTTAAGACTGAAACTTCCATAATTCATAATTAATTATAGAAAAACCCAAAAAATACAAATAATGGCTCATTTTAAAGGTATTTTAGAGGTGGATTTAATAAAAATATTTTCAACTAGGTTGAATAGTTAGAGCTTAATTAGGTTAAAAAACTTAATTAGCTATTCTCTAATCTCTCAAGTGATTGATCCCAAAATTTTGAGAATATTTGAGAGGATGACCTCTACCTCTAATTCTTGGGATTTATTACTTGTTAAATTAGAGTAATTATTAAGCCCTAATATCCTCTTACTATTAAGATACAAATGACAAATTAATTAATTATTTGACTCAATCATGTTGAACAGAAGAGACTTAGAGTGATTGATCCTCCCAATCTTTCCATAAATTTTTCTTCTTTCAACCAAAATGCTAATTAATGATTAATTAATTAACTAATCACTTAATTAGCTAAATTAAAAATCAAATCACATTAAGTCATGCTTGATTTAGTGGGTGACCTATGGAATTAGGTTGGAACCTATTTTTCAACCTTTTCCCTTCAGCCCATCTCATTTCAAAATGTAATCAATTAATTTTGATAATTAATTAAAGGAGATATGTATTAATGGATTAATCATTTAATAATTTAATTTAAAAATCTAATTAAATATGTTTTTATCCCTTAATTTATCTTGAATAGAGCTTTAGATGTTCAAGAACCTAAAGAGGCTTAATGAAATTATGATTAGTTCACAAGTGTGAGAAAATCATGAAAGTAATTAAAATAGTTCCTTAAGCATAATTAATAAATGATTATAAGCTAATTGCATTAGGCCCCTTTCATTTCGTAGAAGTATTTCTATTTACTTTTCAATGTATTTGCATATTACATTGGCTCATAATCATTTAATCAATTAACTTAAGGTAACATAGGTAAGGGTTTAATTAAGTGATTTAATTCATGCTCAACTTAATCAATCCATAAAATCAATCTAATTGCTTCTTGTTAAATCAAATTAACACACATATGGGGAATGGGATTAGATTAGCAAACCTTTCTTACATAAATCAAATCAAGAAACATAAAAGTGACATTAAGAATCTTGGTTTATTTTAAATAAACTGATATGATTGTCCTTAGAATTGGATTGATAAAATTACATGCTTATGTTTATTTCTTTCCAATCATATTAAAATGTTGTATGCCACTTGATTCATGCATTCATTTCAAAATTAATTAAAATGATTTTGTCAAATGTATGTGTTGATTCAATTAATATGTGGCTATTATCATTATTAAATCCAAATCTATTTTCAAATCTTATAAATAAATGATTATATATCCTATAAATGCTAGTTATAATACATAGGAAATGCAAATGATATAGCTTATGGAAAAGTTCTTTCTTTAAATATTAATAATAAACTTTACTCCATGTACATAAATCTTTTCAATCAATAAAACATAACTTTTCATGGTATGCTTTTTTTTATTTGTATATGTACATTTATATGTATTTGACAAATAGTGGACACCTGAGAATATGAGGCTTGAAGTATCCCCAAGGAGGTCATTTGATTATCTCACTTCTCTGGTTAACAAGGGCATATACTAGCACATATCTGTCATACATGTGTGTGTACTTAATTATGGAGCCAAAACCCCTCTTTATTTTACTAAAATACATGCATTTGTAATATTTAAGTGATATAATTAATTAATGATGTGATTAAAAGTTCTCTTTCTTACATTCACGTATGCAAACTTACATGTGTTTGAATGCAAATGGTATTTAAGACATAGAATACTTACTTACAAGGAGGTCATTTGATTACCTCCTCCCTGGTTAACAATGACATATTTAACTTCATTCATGTACTTTTTTGCATAAGAATTTAGATAGAGCTTTAAATTATGATAAAATAATTCAATCAAAAGAAAATATAAACTTTAAACACATGTTCATTCATCATTTAAGTAACATAATGCATGTATATGTATAGGACTTAATCATATGCATGTTACATATGATGGGAAGAAATGAATAAACATGTGTCATGTGATAGAAATTAATTCCAAATAATCTTAAGATTCCTTTCTTATTGAATGAGTCTATTTAAAATGAACCTAAACTTAAGATTAATTTTAAATATATAAAAAGTAATTCATTAAAGAGAATTTAATCACTTAATTTTCTTTAGATTTGACTTAAGGTAGGGATAAAAGAGAGTGATCCTCTTTTTTTTCTTCTTATAACACTTAGTTGTTAAGTGTAAACCAAGTGAAAAAAAGAAAACATTAAGTAAAACTTAAATTAACTAACCATTTAAAGTAAAAACCATCTTTATAATTAAATCCTTCATTAGAAACTTATAATAAAAGCCTAGCTAAGGCATACCACAAGCCTTAATATACACATAATTTTAAGTCACCACTTTAGCTTTATGTTAGGGTGGTAGTGATGTATGTTTGATTTTATGATGTATTATTGTAGACTAGATGTTAGGGTGCATGCTTCAAGTAGATGTTAGGTAGTGATTAGCTAATCATATTTTTTAAGATTGTGCTTAGGTGCTTAAAATAAATATGAATGCTCTTTTGTAGGTTGCTTAACCCCTAAGCATAATCTATTAGGACAGGTGGACTTGGTTACCCATGTGCAGGGTGCTAAGTCTAAATTATTCATATAATTGCTTGGGTTATATGGTATGTTTAGCTAATGTATGTTTTGTAGGTGTAGCTAGATTTACTTTTATCACTTTTATTGTAATTTTGCATTAGGAATTAGAATTAGTGCTATGGAGGATTAGGATGAGCGGAGGCTAGAAGGCTTTATCTTGGGAGGCCCCATGATGCATTTAAAGCAAACAAATTAAATGAAGAAATGAAAGAGATATGAAGACAAGAAGACCCCCATAACATTTATTTATTTGTAATTACAATTATTCTTTCATATACCAGGTTGTATAAGGGTAGAGCTACCCCATTTCTCTTTTTCGGGTTGTCTGACGATTTTGACCGCACTATTATTCTTTTTTTACTTTAGGTTTATAAATTAATTGATGTTTTATTTATAATTGCATAATAGAAATAACATGTCTTTTTCTAGTTTCTTCATATATAGTGATTTAATGTGTGGCTTGGATCCGGTTAGGCTCTTAGGAAAAAATAAACTTTCTATCCCAACTACAACTCATAATTAAATTTTCTAAATAACTTATAACCTCACCTAAAGCATAGGTATTAAATAAAGAATTTTAAAAGATTTAGCAACCTTTTAGCTGAATGTTGTATGCTTAATATCATGCATATCATCTTGAATCACTCTTGTAAAATGAGGGCCTCCGTTCTTGCACATATGAGAACCACTTGACCTGTGAGAGCAACTCCTACTGACGGAGCTTCTCCCTCTTCTCTCTTGATTTGGCCCATAACTCATTTCATCATGCATTTAGACATACAAAAATCCTATGGCCTTTGTCAAAATGAAGGGTCCAAAATCAAATAAAAATTAAAAAGATTTATATTAGACTAAGTCATTATTCATACCACTCATGCTCTAGTCTTTTAAAGAGTGGGTTTAAGAACTTAAGTTTCTTTCTAAATAATAACAACCCAACCATCTTACAAAATTATATAACTTGAACACATGGTTTTAAAATGTAGGAGGAGTTAGCTGGCTGCCACTCCAGGCAGTTATAAGTCTAGCAGTCAAGTGGTTTACCCTTTTTTTGTGGAGGTAAATCATATACCCATCTTTGCTTAAATTTAGGACATGCTTTGGCCCTCATTAAAGCTCTCTAGGTTTAAGATCTGAGGTTGTTGTTTCCCTTGGGTATAAGCATAAATCATCACCTCTTAGGCATTTCCACAATCTTGTATTATGGGATTACAAGTCAAAGTCTTCTAATAAAAGTCAACTCAAACAAATAATTGTTCTCAATTTCAAACATATAAAGCCCAACCATAGAATAGATTTGGAATTCTCGCTAAGTTCCCTAGTATCATGAGAATTCCCTACTCATCTCCTTTGACTTTGATAATAAGTCTCTCCTTTTGATTAATTCTGATTGATTTTTTAAATATAGCCAATTTATTGATAGTCCTATCTTTGAAATCTTTGGAGACAATAATTACCTACTTTAATTGAGAGTATTCCTAAGGAATTTACCTTCCTGGAGATGTAATTAACTATTGGGGCTTGCCCCCATAGGAAACTTTAGAATCCAATTTAATATAAACCCTACTTTATTCATCGAAGTAAAGTAGGAGAAAGTCTCTGGAATATTCAAAGACCCATCATGCCTTAGGAGTCCTTATTAGGTGATTAGATTCATTGTAGGGTGGTGATGTCGATCTTTTGATATAGTGCATAATTTTTTAATGTCGTGATCATCTCAATATGTACACCCTCGGATCTATGTGGTATCCCACATACATATTTGAAAAAAAACATCACAAGGTAATATATATATATATATATATATATATATATATATATATATATATATATATATATATATATATATATATATATATATATATATATATATATATATATATATATATATATATATATATAAACTACTAAAATAAATATTGCTTTAAAGAATTAAAATCAATTAGAAGAAAAAAAAAGCTTTTTATTCTCATGTGTTTTGTATGGTGATAATATCTTGATTTTTAGCCTAGTATCTTTGATCACTCTTTAATGAAAGGGTATCTATGTTTATTTATTTTACATTTTAATTTAGTTTTTAATTGTTAACATTTTCTACACATGCCTTTATATTGATATAAAGTTTGCCCCTCAATATTTTACTTATAAAATATGTTATTAATAAATATCAAAGCTTAGTAACATATATCCAAACTCAATCACCTAACATTTACTAATTGGCTCCACACATTAAAACATTCACACTACCACACCAAATAACTCATAACCTCCTTATACCATTATAAGGTTTTAAAAAATACGCATACTCACCATATCTTTTAACTCTATTTTAAGCATCATAAAATGTCAATCACCAAACTAACATAAATAAATGATCTCTTTAGATCCCACACTTCTATTATTTTTCATAAAATATCAAAGCTTCACAACATCATTCCAAGCTCAATCACCAAACATTCATTTAACTCCACACACCAAAACATTCAAACTACCACACCAAATGACTCCTAGCCCACTTTATAACATTATAAGCTTTAAAAAAAATTCTCATACCCACCATATCATCTTATAACTATATTTTAAGCATCATAAAATGACAACCACCCAAACTAAACAAATAAAGGAACTCCATCTCTCAACCACTCTTTGAAATATACCATCCCAAACTTCATTTCTCTCAAACCACTTCTAATAAACCCTCAAAATTCTCCCACATTAAGTAAAAGTATCCACCTTCATCTTTCACCACTAAGACCACTATACAGACCTGTTGACCTTACTTTTGGAGTGAGTTCTCATCCTCCTCTTCTTAGACCTAGGAGTCTTCTAGACACTAATACTTCCTTAATCATAAGACACTCCTCTCACTTAGGTGAACACTTAACCTAAGCCCAAAGACTTAGAAGGGTTAATCATAGGATTAGGCTATGCCTTAAGACTTAGGGAGATCCACCTACCATATAGCCTAAACCCAATCCATGTTCACCTTCTTAAGCCATACCAAACCTCAAATTCAATTCAAATACTAAATCCAAATCCAAATCCAAATTCTAAGCTAAATGATTGAAGTTCATGATCAAATCCAAACTCAAAATCAACCTAAGCCCTATGATTTTATCTTATGGACTTAGCCATAGATAAATTAAAATCAATCCAAACTCAATTGATTTTTCTCAAATATCAATTCAACCCTTTAATCAATCTATCAAACCTACAATCAAACTCAATTCTAAATCCAATTTTTCAAAATCTACAATCATACCAAATCCTACCTAAGTCATTTGACCTTCTTTCATGAACTTAGCCAAATCCCATCCAAATCAATCCAAAATCAATTGATTTTCTCATAATCAATTTATATATACCATCAGCTTCCTAAATATAAATCAAATCTACATTCAAATGATCAAAACTAAATCAAATTAAAGCAAATTAAATCAAGATCTAAATCTAACCCTTATGACCTACCTCATGAGCTTAGCCAAATCTTAACCCAAATCAATCCAAACTCAATTATTTTTCTCATAAATCAATCATATCTTCAATTATCTTCATAAATATAAATGAAATTTACATTTAAATAAACAAAACTAAATCATACTAAATTAAAATCCAAACCTATGCCTCATAAACCATTTCCATGAACTAGCTAAATTCCTTCATTCCAAAACTCAAATTCAATTGATTTTCTGATAAATCAATTATTCCTTCAATTATCACCCCAAATATAAATAAAATCTACAATCAACAAGCCAAACCAAAACCAACCCAAGTCAAACCCAACTTGACCTTTTTGACTTTAAATATCCAAATGAACCAAAACTCATCCAAACCCAAATTAATTGTAATTGAATTTATATATCAATCCCAAATCCATATATAAACCCAACTAAGTTCAACTCAACCCAAAATAAAGCCAACTGAACCCAATTGGTCCACTTGACCCAAAGTGATCAATTTGACCTATTTGAGCCAAGTTCCAATCCTATCCAAATTAGATTGAAGCACAAGACCTCTTGATCACCTAGGTTGATCAATTATCATAAATTGGGTCAAACCAAGTCAACTTAGTCCTTTGACCAAGTGAACCCCTTAACCCATATGAACCCAAACTAGCCAAATTGCAACCTAAGCCAAATCCCTTGAAACCGATGATTCATATCACCTCAAAATCAATATTTGAACATGACTTGACCTTTACTTGAGCCAAACCAAACCCAATTGGCCCTCTTGACCCAAGTTGACCCAAATTGACCAAAAAGATCAAATTGGATTAAATCAAAATATAAACCATATTGATTATAACTAATGGCTCAAATTCATTCCAAATTAATTGTTGAACTTGACCATATCCATGATTGGACCCAATTGACCCAATTGAACTCAATTGACCCACTTAGCCCAAGTTGATCTAAAGGGTCAAATTGGCCTAAATCAAAATGAAACCAAAATTAATTGAAACCAAAGCCTACAATTATCTTCAATTGGTCAATCAAACCCAAACCAACACCTAACCCAAGCCAATTTGGTCAACTTAACCCATTTGACCCATTTGAACTCAAATGAGTCAAAATCAAATCTAAGTCAAATCAAACCAAACCAATGATATCAATACATCCCAAATGATCATATGAACTTGACCTAACCCTTAGTTTGACCCAATTTGACCAATTGGTCAACTTGACCCAACCTAACCTAATTTGACCTACCTGAGTCAAATTGAGCCAAACCTAATCAAGCCAACTCCAAATCACTTAAAATTTGGGCTAACCCACTTTTGACTCATTTCAAATCTGTTCAAATCAAATTCAATGCCAAATGACCATTCTACCTTTGGGTCAAGGGTATCACATGGGGAAAATCACCCATGTAAGCGATCATTTTCATTCATTGGCCACTTGACACTCTTACATTAGTCCACCTAAGCACTTAGGGCACTGCTCAACCTGACCCAAGGGGTCGTTGGGTCAGCCATGACCCATGGGAGGTGAAATTACCTCACCTCCCCCATCAGTGCATTTGGAAAGCTCAAGGATTCCCACTTCCTCCCTTAGTAGCCACTCCCACACCATCACCTGCTCAAACCGAGCCACCTCATCCACTCATTGCCACCCACGACCCTTTAAGGTGGTCGGAAGACCATCAGGAGCCAAATCTGATCGGACCATCTGATCAAGAGGAGGATGGGGTATATCCCCCTCCAGTTCATTCCAAATTGAGCACTTGAGCATTGAGAGAACCCTAGCACCCCAAGGCGAGCATCCCAGAGCCATTTCCAAGCTTCCCATTGTCGGATTTCCTTCAAGCCAAAATAGAACACTTCTTCTTCAATCCTAACTTATTCAAACCTCCATAAAAATTAAATTAACTTTGCACACACCATCCCCACACTCTGTTGAGCAAGAATGAATTGCCTCCCGAGCCCTCTGACCACCAGACATAGGATTTCGATCAATGCCGGCCTCCCAAGCTTTGGCTGTTGGTCTTTTGAGAAAAATAGATAAAATCAAGGCTCGTGTTAATCAGTAGAGCTTTGTCTGCACTAGATGAAGCTCCCTCAATCGGATTTTTCACCGGTCTTGAGTTTCGATGAGGTATGCCATTAAAACTGAGCTTTCGGTGAAAATGAGTTGAAGCTTTTTGAAGAAAATGTTCATCCCATGTGATCTTGACCGTTGGATCCTTTTTGATCAATGTCGTGAAGGTGTGGGATCCTTTTGGAGTCAATCCAAGCTTGGGTGAGCTCGAATCACACGAGCAATGGAGGATGAACTCCATTCTCCCTCGCTCGCATGATGATAGATCAAGAACCATCCATTCCACATGATCGGAATGGACGGTCATGATTAGATCTGATAGTTTGATCCGATTCAATACTATTAAGCCACAAGATTAATTGTAGACATTCGATCTTAGATCGGTGAGAGAAAAGCATTTGTCACCGCGTGGCACTAAGTCGAGTTTAAATAGCCAATCCCACGATGCCACATGAAAAGTGCACCGTGTTAGTGCGCTAATATGGCATCGATGGGATTAGGCTTTAATTAGGCTTAATTTATTTTTTTATTGTTTGAAACTTCTAAAAATCATAAAAATGCTAATAAATACTCATTTTAAAGGTATTTTAGAGGAGAATAAATTAAAAATAAATTTAATTATTTTTGAATTATAATTAAGGCTTAATTACTTATTAATTACTTGAGCAATTAATCTTAAAATTTGTGGGTTAATTTAATGGGATGACCTCTGCCTACCATGATTTTTTTAGGATTTATTGCTCAATTAATCAAAAAATTTGACTAATTAAGCCCTAATTACTCTCTTAATCCAATTAATGATTAATTAATCTCATGAACATTAACAAATTGGTTAATTAAGTTTATTAATCATTATTCAATAGTAAGTGAACTAAGGAATAGGGTTGGGACCTCTTTTCTAACCTCTTTCCCAAAGTCCATTTCACCTTTGTTTAAAATGAAATTAATTAAGATTTAACTAATTAATTAAATCACTTAATTAATTAAATTGAAATCATAATCACATCAAAACTTAATTAATGAAATTTTAGGGTAGATCTTTAGGTGTTTTATAACCTAAGGGAGCTTAATGAAATTATGGTTAGTCCATATGTGTGGAAAAATCATAAGAGTAATTAATTAAGTCCCTTAATCTAACTAATTATTAATCATAAGTCAATTGCATTAGGCCCCTTTTATTTTCTAGGATTATTGCAAATTTACTTTCCATGCATATCATGTTGGCTCATAATTATTTGGTTAATTACTTTAAGGTGACATAAAAAAGGGTTAATTAATGTATTCAATGCATACCACAACTTAATTAACTCATAAAATTAACTTAATTACATTTAATTAAATCAAATTAATTAAGAAAAATGGGAATGAGTTAGGACCAACAAACCTCTTCCTCATATTTTCTAAATCAAATCAAAACATGAAATTAAAAATGATACTAATAAAGCTTTGATTTATTTTAAATGGCTTTATTTAATATGATTGTTCTTAGGAATTAATTTGATTGAATGAAATCATGTGTTTATATTTATTTATTCCTTTCTAATCATGTTAAAATTGGTATGTCATTTGAATCCATGCATCCATCTTTTCAAAATCAAGTAAAACAAAAATAGATTTCTTTTATGCAAGCTTGCATGTGTTGATTTAATTTAATATATGTGTGGCTATTATCACTATTAAATCCAAAATATATTTTTCAAAAGCTTATAAATGAATAATAATATGTGTCATGATAATAGTTATAAATACATATAAGTTTGCATGTGCTTATAACTTAGGTATGTGAAGTAAAACTTTCTTTTCCTTAATTCATGTGTATTTTTACATGTATTTGAATATTAATAAGTATATAGTATGGACATCCCAGGAATATGAGGCTTTAGCTAGTCCGAAGGAGGTCATTTGATTACCTCATTTTCCTAATTATCAATGACACATACTTATTTGATTTCATTTATATATATTTCTACATTAGAATTTGAATGGAACTTTGTTTCACATACATAAATGTTTTTATCAAACAAAAATGTAATTTTTACATGATTTTCTTCCTCTTATTTACATATACATTCATATATAATGAGATAGCAAAGTATATAGTCTGAATATCTCGGGATTAATTTAAAAATGTGAGATCGCAAAGTATATAGGCTTAGCTAGGCCCAAGGAGGTCATTTGATTATCTCACTTACTTGGTTAACAAAATCATGTACGTGCTCATTTTTCTTTACATGTGTATGTTTGTGTGGTTAAAGGATAAAAATCCCTCTCTTTTTTTTTTACTAAAAATGCATGCATTCATAATCGATTAAGTATTTGGATTAATTAGTCATGTGATTTGGAGCTTTTTTTATTATATTAATGTATATAAATTTACATATATTTGAATGAAAATGGGTATATAGTTTGGACATCCTGGGAACACGAGGCTTTAGTTAGCCCCAAGGAGGTCATTTGATCACCTCACTTCCCTGGTTAATAATGACATGCACCTATTTAATTTAATCCCTATGTATTTTGTATAAGAATTTGGATAGAGTTTTAAATTAACATAATTAAATAATTCAATCAAAATGAAAATGTAAACTTCAAATACATATCTACATTCATCATATAAGTATGCTAAAATATGTTGCATGTATAGATACATTTAGTATAAAATCATATGTATGTTACATGTGATGGAAAGGAATGATTTAACATGTGTCATGTAATAGTAATTCAATTAGATTAATCTTAAGATGCCTTTTACATTGAATAGAGTTATTTAAAGTGAGCCTAAACTTAGGATTAATTTAAAGATTTGTAATAAGCCATTCACTAAAGAGAACTAAATTAAATTAACATACTTTAGAAGTGGCTTAAGGTGGGGATGAAGGAATGATCTCCCTTCCTCTCTTTATAACACTTAGTTGCTAAGTATATGTAACATGAAACAAAAGAAATTATAAATTAAAATCTTCAAATCAATTAAACAATTTAAAGTGAAACCAACTCCTTATGTTAAATTAAATCTTTTCAATACTTAGAAAAATATAACTTTAATGGCTAGTAAGACATACCACATCAAGCTTTAACATACATCTTAGAACTAAGTCATCACTTCTAATCCTAAGTTAGGATGGTGTATGTATGGTGTATATTTTATTTTGTGATGTAATATTTTAGACTGGATGTTAAGGTGTTGCTTCTATTAGCCTAATGTTATTTTCTGCAGAGGATTGTGCTTAAAGGGTTGCTTAAAAATAAATATAAATGTTCTCTTTGCAAGTTGCTTAAACCCCTAAGAATAATCCAAGTTAGGACAAGTGGGCTTGGTTACTCATGTGTAGGGAGCTAATTCCAAATTATATATATAACTGCTTTGGATTATATGTGTGTTTAGCTAACACTTATTTTGTAAGTGTAGTTAGATTTACTTTTCCTATTTTTGATATAATTTTGCATTAGGAATTAGGATGGTTGTTATGGGGCATTAGCATCTATTCATTTGTAAATTGTAATTATTCTTTCATATACTGGGTTATATAAGGGTAGAGCTTTATATCTTTTCTTTTGTTGTATGGCGGTGCAACCACTTGACCTTTATTCTTTTGTGATAGTTATAAAATTGTTTGAAGATTTATTTATTTTATGCATTAGAAATGACATGCTTTTTCATAGTTTCTTAAATGATTGATGCTTTAATGTGTGGTCTGGATGCGATTAGTCTTTTGAAAAAAAAAAATTTTTTCTACCCCAATTAACTACTCATAACTAAAATTTTTTATAACTCATAACCTCACCATAAGGTCTAGGTCTAAATAAAATAATTAAAAGATTTAGCAACCCTTTAGCTGTATAGTTGTGTGTCTCATATCATATATCATCTTGAATCACTCTTGCAAAATGAGGGCCTCCATCCTTACATGCAAAGGGATTGCTTGACCCATGAGAGCAACCACTACTGATGGAGTTTACCCTCTTTCTCCTTTGATTTGGCCAACAACTTTATTTCATCATGCATGTAGGCATCAAAATCCTAAAGCCTTTGTCCAAATGAAGCGTCAAAAATCAAATAAAATTTGAATAGATTTTGTATTTGTAGATTAAGTCATATGCTCATACCACTCATGCTCTAGTCTCTTAGGGAGTGGGTTTAGGACTTAACTTCTTTCCAATTAACTAACACCATAACTATCTTGCAATTTCATATGGCCATGGATTTGAATCATAGAGGAGTTAGTGGCCCTCGATTGTAAGCTCAGAGTGCAATTGATCTCTTTTATGGAGGTAAAATGCCCATCATTGCTTAGATTTAGGCCGCACTTTAGCTTATGCTAAAGCTCTATAAATTTAGGATTCGAGGTTGCTATTTTCTTCAGGCTACAAGCATAAATCCTCACCTCTTAGACATTTTCACAACCATGTGTTGATGTATTATAAGCTCTAGTAATTTAATAGAATCCAACTCTAATAAATAAATCTCCTCACTTTCAAATACATAAAACCCAATTATATGATAGATTTGAATGTTCACTAGGCATCTTAGTATTATAAGCATTCCCTACTTCCTCTCTTTGGATTCCAAAAATGAGTCTTCTCCTTAAACTTTCTCAATTGATTTTCTAAACATAACCAATCCTTTGATAGTCTTAACCTTGAATATTTGGAGACCCTAATTGTCTACTTTAATCGAGAGTATTCTCAAAAAATTTTATTTCTTAAGATGTAATTAACTATGGAGGCTTGCCTCCATAGGGAATTTTAGAACTCAGTTTAATATAAACCCTGCTTTATTTAATCATGTAAAGTAGGGGAAAAATCTCTGGTATATTTGAAGACCCATTATGCCTTAGGAGTCCTTATTAGGTGATTAAGTCCATTGAAGAGTGATGCCTCTCTCTTTCGAGATAGTACATCATACCTCAATGTCATACCCGATCACTTCAATAATAAGTACCTCCTAAGATCTACGTGGTGTCCCCCCATATCCAAAAATAAATACCACAACACCCTACATTAAAAGAATAACAAAGTTTAATTAAGTTTAATAATATAGTACAAAATATATGCACTAGGCTACCTTGATGACCTAATTGGCGAGTTCATTTGTGAGATCAACTTTTCCTTTAGTTTCTTTAACATTGTTGTAAGTTTATTTAATTACTTCAATACTATTTAAAATAATGATATTCGATTAACTTCACTTATTCACCATTGAGTATAAAATATATTTTATAGAATATCGTAGCAAATCTTTTCCATGAATTTCCATTACTCTTAAGGCTCAATCCACCTAGCAATCTTCCAATTGCATGTTTAATGCTTGCCACCAACCATTTGATCACCTCTAAGATCATTCCATGGACCACCTCCTATATTAATATCAAATTAAATTGCCCATTTCTTGCATGTTATTATCCATATTAGCACCACCTCAATCTAAGACACTTAATATAAATATCTCTTCCTTAGCTTTCTCAAGGATTTTCCTTACACATCTTAGAGAGACAAAACTCAACTATTATAATTTTTTATTGTTAAAAGAGATAGAGGGCACTTGGACACTTATCTTCAAGGTGTAAGCTTCCTCCTTTCCTTATAATGAATATAGACTAACAGGCAGAACCACATAAAATTTAAGCATGTTATCTCTTCTTTAATACTTCTCTTTCTCACTTGTCTTCTATTTCTTTCAAGTGTTGTTTTCTATTTCTTTCAAGTGTTGTTCTCTTCCCTCAACAAACAATTAAAAATTGAGTTTGATCTTATATGTTCCCCTATCTTATCACCTTATGTCATCAATATACAAATATTAATAAACACATCAGATTGAATTAACAGTTACTTTCTTAATGGATATAATGATTAATGAAACATTAACATGTTAAAAATATTAATTTATGGAGCATTAATTTAACATTAATCTAGGGGAGGGGGCAAATTGGTGTGCTTTTAAAAATTCTTTTAAATAAGAATGAAATTAAATCTTTAATGTTTAGTGAGAGAGAGAGAGAGAGAGAAAGAGAGAGAGAGCGATTTAATAAAATAAAACTAACAATTCAAACACAAAAGGAGTAGCATAAAAGTGAAATGAACAAAGGCAAATATATATAGTGGTTTGGTACAACAGGCCTACGCCCACTCTCCAAATCTCTTCTAAAAATTTATTACCTCTCATTTTGTACAACAAGCCAAGGCGAAGATGGCTCTTTCCTTAATAGGTGATTGAGAAACCCTACACCCGCCCCCCTTCTTTTTCAAGGCAAGAAAGATGCCACTCCAACTCAAAAGGTAAAGAAATTTCTATAAAAAATAAAGCTTACTCAAGTTCTTAAAAAGAACAAACTCTCAAGTTAAGGCACAAGACACAAAGGCAAGGTGGATGAAAATAAACATCCAAAAGTAAAGTGCGACCCTACCAACATAATCTCTTAGGGGAAATGAAGAGAGAGATCCCTTCACTCTTCTCCTAAGCAAATCACTCTTCTCTAAGTCTCCAATGAATTTTCTCAGTTCATGATGTTTTTTGTTAGACTAGCAAAGAGGATATTTATAAGAAGGAAGTTGAATAAAATTAGAAAAAAATAATTTTGGACAAAATCGGTCCAATTGTAATGTATAATTAGTTCATTTTATTAGAGTTCAAGGTTCTGGACGATATAATTGACCAAGCAGTTGCTATTATTCATACCATACGATTAAGGATTGTACTATACGAATAGTACAAAATGAAATATTAGCTCTCAATTTGTTCGCCTTATATGAACTAATCGTATAGTATGAACAATTTAAGAAAAAATTTCAAATTTAATCTCTTAAATTTATGATTAAAATCAAGTCATTATAAAAATAAATCATACTATATGATTATCATAGCATTGTATGATTGATCAAATTAGGCATAATTTATAATTAATCAACTTAATCCTAACAATTGAAGTAATTAACAAAAATAGACTATACAATACGATCATAATCGTTCTGTGCGATCAGTCGACATATTTCAAAGATAACTAATTTAATTATGCCAGTTAAATTTTTTTAAAATAAATAATCATACAACATGATTAAAATTATTCTATACGATTAGTATAATTTTGGCTAATTTTATCATTAACCAATTAGTATTGAAATAATTAACAAAAAAGGCATCATACAAGACGATCAAGATCGTATAATATGATTTTCTTAAAATTTTTTATTTTAAAAAATATTTTTATATTCTCTTTAGTGTGTGTGTATTTTAATTGTTATTTATCATTCATATGCCAAATATCTAAGACAAAATACAACATAAATATCAAGATTAATGACACAAAAATTTAAACTTGGGTCATGTAGCATCATTTGTTCCTCTATAGTAATCTTCATAGGCTCTTACATGAATAGTCTTTGAAAATTTAGCTATTATTCATGCTTTGCTAACCAATCTTCATTAAGTTGCATAATTATAGTTCCTACATTTTAAATACACCATTGACTACACACATACTGATCGGTGAAAATAAGTATTCATGAATGCTTGTGAACATTAAAATATACAGTGTTATGTGAAAACTCATGAGATTAACAAAAAAAAAATTATCATTTCATTTCTATGAGCTCACTCTATTTACTATTACATGCCAAGCCATATTAAGCAGCTTATTTTATCAATGTCCTTAAGAACATTTTTAGATCTTCAAATACATAAACCTTTATTTTTATGTCTTTTTTTTTAAAAAAAATGAACATGATGGAGAAAGGCTCATAAAAATAATGATTCATAGTACAAGTCTTTAAATTATTACTAAATGGGCATTTTATTTAATATTTTAAAAATTATTTGTTAATAAATAAGTGTAATTATACATATAAGTAATAAACATATGAGTATTCAAATTTATTTATTCATAGGCTTTTAAAATTTTGCTAAATTTAAATTAATTTAATATATATTTTTTATTATACCTTTTAATTTATGAATAGCAAAAATAGACTAATAATAATAATAATAAAATGCACAAATTAATAAATAATGTTGATATACAATAGAAAAGAAAATATCAATAGATTAACTTTAAATAAATTCACCTATAGGAGTGTTGCGTGCTAGAAAACCGATTTGGTAGAGTGAAAGTTTCGCGCCTTTATTGTGAAATGCACAGGTGTAAGAATGAACGAAAACTCAGAATTTTTTTACGTGGAAAACCTCGAAAGATGGAAAACCACAGCTTCGAAAAAATCTTCATCTTCCTTATGTATACATTTGAGTACAAAATCTTCCGATAATGGGATTACATTGTGCATATGAGAAGGGAACAACTATGTAGTCACGTTAGGTGGTAGATTTATGGTAGTATGAGATGGTAGTGAAACGAGGACATCGGCCCGGCGATGAAGGTCATCATGATGGGGAGCCGGCAGATTGGCGGGTGAGGATCGGCGGTGGCGGCAGCGGTGGTTGCGTCGTCAGTGGTGGCGGATTGTGCTTGGAGAATCTTCAAGCTTTAGAGCTCTCTCCTCTCTTGGGTCCTCATGTGAAGAATGAGGAGCTATTTATAGATTGGAGGAGTGGCGTCTGTAAATACATGCAAAACCACCACTCCATCATGGATGACTCAAATGATTCCTTTGATCATTTGATGTAAGTATTTGAATGCTCAAATGAAGTCAATTATGAGATCTTGGGCTTGTTAGATCGATCCTCGAGGCTTCGATTTATAAACACTCCATGTTTAGAGATTTAGATTTAAGCGATATCCCAAAGTTTTGATATTTTAAGTGTTTGATCTCGAGTTTCAACTTGGATTAACTTGCTTTTGAGATTAGATGCCGATTAGTGATATTTTGTGTCATATGTTCTTTTTATTTTTGGATGATTATCTCAATCATAAAAATATATATGCCAAATACTTGATAACAAATTCTTCAATGAAATTTGTCCATTAATATATTTTGAGAGCAGTCTTGGGAGCGATTATGATCATGGAAGCGGTCGAGCGGATGTGTGAATCTGTGGCAAGATTTTAGGTTAGACATCCCAGTGCTTCAGGTGCGCACTTGAGCCCGTGATGTACGGGCTTCGGCGGTGTGACAGGAGTCTGTGAGTGGCGAGTCAGCGCTGAGCGGCGTCTTGGCGGTTTGGCCGGAGTCTGCGGCGGCCAGCCTTGTGTGAGCGCTGTGTGGGCTCTGCGCCAAGCGGATGTATTTTTGTCCGTTTTGTCGTTTTAATTTTTAGCATTTTGCGGTTTTTGCGATTTTTTGAATTTTTACTTTTGCCCTATAGAGATATAAAACCCAGCCAAGGAGAAGGCACACCTCCTGCTCTAGTGTCCTCTTCTTCTTGAGGAAATCGTTTGGAGCGATCAGGCCCGTATCGTCGTTGTTCGGTTTTCCCAAGCGTGGACCGGCCGGGTTTGAAGCGATCAGACGGTATCATTTATTCAATTTTCTCGAAGAGAGGCGTCACCTCGTCGGACCAGAGGGTTTGGAAGCGATCAAGGCAGTATCGTGTTGTTCGTTTCCCTCGAAAGAGATCCGACCTTCGGCCGGGTTTGGAGCGATCGAGGCCCACAATATCGTCGTTGTTGATTTTCTCAAAAGGTCACCTGGTCGGACCGGGTTTGGGCGATCAAGGCGTAGTTCTACTTTTTCTTGTAGGAAATTGGATCTCTTGCAACTTCAATGGATGGTTCGTTGATAACCAAGATGGTGGGGAAGCGTTAGTTAGGAACCATCGTTCAGAAAGTTTGGCGGGTAATTTGAGCATCATTAGGGGAATAACTTCTCTCTTTTTTTTGATCTCATATGTATGTGCATTCTTTTGTGGATCATTAAAAAAATCCCAAGCTGTCCATGAAGAGAAAAAGGATATGCCCAAGTATTGGGGTGAGTGAGTTGCTTCACAAAAATTCTCAGATTTTTGTCATTTCTCTCTCTCTTTATTTATTTATTATGTATTTTTACAGGGTGATGGCCGGAAGAAAACCTATAGCGTGATAGCTACAGACGATATACTATCCACTATTACATTAGATAGTTTAATGGTGCTTCACAGGAAATTTTACTTTCCTGACGAGTTGGTGGCTATTGTTGCCAAAAGTCGGCGAGCGTTCACCTCGCCGGATACTTTCTTGTTTACGAGATGATTCTTTTAGATGCGGAATTGCGATTCCCTTTGGCTCGAGTTGATTGAGATCTTTAAAATATGTAGCTTGTCATTTATTTAGTGATCATCGTTGGTTTGATTGTCTTCTTTAGAGGCGTGGTGTTACTTTGAACATCAAATACTTGTGTCGAATGTAGATTCACATGTGATGCTCGAGGGGCGTGTTTCTTGTTGACTATAAAGAATTGGATAGAATTTTTTACGGATCCATCTAGAAATTGGTCTAATGGATTCTTTTTTGTGAAAAATGAGTGGGGCCTCCACGAGATGGGGAAGATTGAATGACCTTCGGATCCATGATGATGAAGAATGAGATCTTAACAACTCTTAATATTCGATGTAGAGCTTACAACATGAGTTACGTTACATTAGCAAATACATTAGTTGAAGATAGAATGTTCAAGGTTGGCCTTTCCATCCAGGCGGAGATCTCATTCTTTCCATTGAAGAGATCGGGTAAAGGTGATGAAAGTCTCCTCATATTCATGGGTTCTTTCAGAAGCGTCAAAACCAGTGGTAGCAATGTTTCTTCTTTTAAAAAAAAGGAAGACATGTGACGAAGTGACTACGTCAGATATCTGCGGAGAAGATGTTCACCCCCAGTTGACCTCTGAGAGTTTAGTTGTTTCAACTCATAATGGGGGAGTTCGTTTCTTGAAGCGTTCTGAAGAGGTGTTAAAACATATGCATGTTGAGCGGATGAATTGGTACATTGTCTTTTCTTCTCCTCCTTTTCTTCTTTTCCTCCTTCTTTTGTGTAATATTTGTGATGGTTTTTTTTATAGGTAACTCAAACATTAGGGTTGATGGCTCATTTGGGTGTCTCTTTAGATGAGTGGAATACTGAATTTGTGAAGGTAAAATATCTACAAGGCAGTATGGCGAAAGATGAGTGTTAAGTCCAAAGAAGTGGCGACTTTGGAGGATCAGTTAGCAGTGCGGGCGAGCTAGCGAACATGTCGACTTCTCTTTCTCTCCGCTTAGGAGGTGGAGCACTCTGATGAGTGATTGAGGTGAGGAACTGCCGAAGAGAAAAGACTCAAGGCACTTGCGGTGGAGAAAGCTCTTGAACGGAGAAGAAAGGCATTACAAGATCGTCTTTCTGAGAAGGAGCTTATAATGTCAGAAGCGGAAGCAAATGAAATTTCTTTGAAGGCAGTGGAAGACTTTAAGAACTCCTTGGCTTATCTCATTCGAGACCATATCCAGAAGCTTCGTAATCATATTCTTGATGTTGAAGTGAAGGACTTGGAGCACCAATGTTTAGAGGAGGGCTTCATCAGGGTTCTAAAGAATCCAGTATAAACGAGCTAGTATTGAGGATCTATCTCCCGACCAAGTATCGAAGACTCTTCGATTCAGAGATGAAGGAATAGAGTGAGTTCAAGGAGCATCTCTAGTGGTGAGGAGGGATGTTGATATCATGTAGCATCACTTGAGGATGCATTTTTTTTATCTATGTATTATTTTTGTATTAGAATATTGATTCTTTCTTATATTTATTATGTTATCGTCAATGAAATTTTATTTTTTATTTTAGGTGATGTACTCTTGTTTATTTTTTATTAAGGTGATTGGTGAATATTATTGACCGGCGCTAACACGAATGAGGTTGGGAAGTCCACCAAGACCTTTTGACCTATCACAGGTATTAGTCAAACATTATTTGATCGTTAACGTATGGAAGAGGCTGGGATGTCCCAAGGACCTTTTGACCTATCTAGGTATTAGCCAAAGTTACTTCTTTTGTATGGAAGAGGTCAGATCAGTCCCATGGGATTGATCATGCCCCGGGAGATACAACGTGAGTTGTATTTATCGGTGGGAGGATTAAATGAAGAGAATGCATATGCACAAGCTTGAAGAAAAGCTATAAATTCATTACTCGATAAGTTGGTGATACAATCATAAGATGATTTTAACTGCGGATATGAGTTTCAAGAGAAATGACAACAACAACAACAAGTCTTTATCCCACTAAGTGGGGTAAATTCTATGAAGAGGAAATGATAAAGCAAATAATTATACGGTAGGAATATTTTCAGATTCTCGGTGTTCCAAGTTGAGGTAAAGTTTTTCCCTCACGGATCCTTGAGCTTGAATGTTCTTTTACCATAGCTATAACCACATATGGGCCATCCCAAAGAGGTGAGAGTTTATTGCGTTGAGGGCCTTTGCTGCGACTTGAGACTTGCAGACCAAGTCACCGGATATGGGATGAGGTTTTACTCTTACATTTGAAGTGACGAGCTACCCTTTGGTGATAGGAAGTAGTCGAGTAGGGCCATGTCAAGTTTGAGTAGGTCAGTCTTTGTCGAGTTTTTCTTCATTACCATGATCGAATAATTGAACTCTTGGACTTGGAACCATATCTAGGTATAATAGCTCTTGAAACACAAGTTATATGGTGTCTCACCGGTCGAGTGCGATGTAGTCGGTAAGCCAAAGAACATTAGAAAGCTCATCAACCCATTGCCCCACCTTCTCAAGATGTGTTTTAGTCCTTTGAGTATAGTCTGGTAGCTTGATTATTAGTTTGAGGATGTTACTACTGTATGCGATGGAATGTGAAGATCTTTGCAAAAGGGCGTAAAGATTTTCTAGTAAATTGGGTTCCATTGTCTGTGATGATCTTTGCGAAGCGAATCGACATACTATATTTTTCAAATAAATTATTTAGCATTTGCCTCCATGATTTTAGCGAGTGGTTCTTCCACCCATTTAGTGAAGTAGTCGATGCTAAAATGATAAACTTTCGTTAACTTGCTCGAAAAGGTCCCATGATATCAATTCCCCACAGCAAAGGCCGGGCTTTGAAGGGATGAGAGCTCTGTATGCGGCGTCTGAGAGAGGTTAGAGTGCAACTAACAACTTGCACATTTTTTTGTGAACTCCAAGGCGTCTTGTTTCATCGTAGGCCAATAGAACCCTTGCCTTATAATTTTAAGGGCTAGCGCCCTTCCTCTTAGGTGTTCTCCACATATCCACAGTGAACCTCTCTTAATGTCGGCCTCTCACGAAGGTGAGAGGCATTTGAGTCTGCGTCGAAAGCTTCGTTTGTATAGTTCACCTCAGATAATAGTAAAGTTTGAAGCTTGTCTTGGGAGAGTGCGAAGTTGGGTCTTGGAAGGGTTCCTTCTTGTAGAAAAGATGGGATGGGGTCCATCCGAATGTTCCTTTATCTGTATTACCCACGACCAGGATCTTAGGAAAATATATTTCTTCAACATGCTTCTCTTAAATAGATCTCCAATAGCGGATGTAGCAAGCTTAGCGAGCATCGGCTAGTATTCTTCTCTCATGATATGTGAATGATTTGATGTGTCTTGAAATGGGCAAGAAGAGACTTTACCAAGTGGAGATATTGTGCTAGCTGAGGATTATGAGTATTAAAGTTTCCCTCAACTTGGGAGGCGACAAGCTGAGAGTCAGTGTGGATTACTAAGTCTTGAGCTTCACAACAATGGTGAGTCTCAACCCTGCGACGAGAGCCTCATATTCAGCCATATTATTAGTTGCATGAAATTTTAGGCGAAGTCCATACTAAGATATGGGGGAAATAAGTAAGATTCCCACACACCGGATCTGAAGCTCCATCAACATATTGAGGAGGCGAAATGTAGTGATAGCTCCTACAGGTTGGGTGCATTCCACTATAAAGTCTGCAGTACTTGAGACTTTATAGCGGGAGAGAAAATTTATATCAAATTCTCTCCCAATTCTGAGACCATTTAATTAACCTCCCGGATGCTTACGGTTTGTAGGATGGCCCTTAATGGTAAATGAGTGTAAATCGATAGTATAGAAGTATGGACACAATTTTTTTTGAGAAAACTAAAGCGAGCCACCTTATCGCAAGTGGATAATGACTTTCTATATGGAAAGAATTTTCGACATAGTAAATTGGTTGTTGTATCCCATTTCTTCTCGCACTGAGCTTATCGTGGGAAGAGCTGCGAGATATAAGTATAACATCTCTCCTTGAATAGGCTTGGATAGTAGGGTGGAGATGCTAAATACTCCTTTAGTTGCTCAAAAGCGGTAGACATTCATCGATCCAAAATTATTATTTTTAGCTCCCTTTAATATTTTAAAGAATGGCAAGTATCTATCCCGAGCAGGCTGGAAGCGGGATAACGCATTGTCCATTCAAATGTTGAACTTCCTTAATATTCTTCGGAGGAGTCATATCTTTGAGAGCTTTGATTTTTTTGGGGTTGGCCTCTATCCCACGGTGGGTTACCATAAATCAAATTTTCTCGTAACCCCAAAAGCACATTTGGTCGGGTTGAGTCGCATGTTATAACGTCGATGAAGGTTAAAGCATATTTCTAAGTCAGAAATATGCTGTGATTCTTCCAAGCTTTTAACTAATATGTCATCCACATATACCTCCATTGTGCGACCAAATAGGTATTTAAAAACCTTATTCATAAGTCATTGATAAGTAGCGACTTTTTTTAACTCAAAGCGACATAACTTGGTAACGGTATAAACCTTTATATGTTTGAAATCTTCTTCATCCGTTGTCTATTTTTTATTTGGTTGTAAGAGTAAGCATCAAAAAATTTAGCATTTGATGTCGGATGTAGCATCAACCAATTGATCAATTCGAGGAAGAGAAAACTATCTTTCGGGCAAGCCTTGTGTAGTGTAATCAATACACATTCTCCATGTTATTTGTTTTCTTAACCATGACAATATTTGCTAGCCATGTAGGGTAATGTACCTCTCGTATGAATCCAACTTCTAGAAGCTTGTTAACTTCTTGCTCAATAGCACGGAAGCGTCGGTGCAAAACTTGCTTCTTTTGGATGATCGGTTTGAATGTTGGATCGATCTTGAGGAGTGCATGATCACATTGTCGACCCCGGCATGTCATCGGACTCAAGCGAAGATGTCTTGATTTACGTGAAGTCATGTATTTTTCCTTTGTTCGCGAGGAAGCTCCAACTTACCGTAATGGTTGGTCATCGATAATGCAGGAGCAAGTCTTGACGGGGAAGCTTTACTTTTCATCTTGAAAATTAAAATCTTGATCTTTGAAGGTCACGAAGGTGGTTGAGCTTGTATGAGGTACATGATTGTCTTTATCTGATTTCATAGACCCCAACTCCAAGGGGTTGAAATTTCATCTTAAGATGAGATATTGAAGTGATTTACCAAAATTGATTGGAGGGGCCTTCCAAAGATATGTTATATGAATCGACTTGACCATCATGAATTGGATTAAATGAGTCTTGTGAGAAATTCACCAAGGACAAGGGTGATTGTCCTCTACTACTGCAGGCGATTATCAAACCATTAATGGTCTGCGGGTTGGAGCTTTTCCCTAACCCCATGCTAAGAAATGTGGGTAAAATAAAATATCAACGACTTCCATTGTCAATCAAAATTCTCTTAACATTATAGCATGGGTCACCCGATCCCACTGATGATAAGTGGATCCCGATGAGGAACATCGACTCCTTCTAAGTTATTAAAGTGATGTGATGATGATATGAGACTTCTTTAACTTTGACTCTTGAGTGGTAATGAGAACTTGATTAGATAGTATTGGTCCTCTGCGATTGTTTCAATTTTCCCAATTTGATGATTATTTTATTGTTTACGTGATGATTGTCTGGTTGCCCCAGTTGGAGGTATGTTTGTTTGACGATTCTTCATCGATGCGCGATATCCTTGTTGAATGAGCCTCTCGATTTCTTCTTTGAGTTGTTTGCATGCCAGTATGTCCGACTTGATGGAAGTGACAATATTGTTCGATTTACGAATTTGGTTTGATGGATGTGGCCACTTGATATTTTCTTCATCTCGAATAGCCATAAGGAGGTTGACACGAGGCGTGTTGTTGGCGTGTATTCTTTTCGGTCGTGGTTCCGTCGTTGATAAGTGGTGGAGGAGATCACGGCTGCCTTGTTTCTTTTGATGGGAAGTCGATCGCATTCCAGAGGCTCTTTTGTAGATTGTTCAAATTATTGTGATGGGCATTAATAGCTCATTAGATTTGTCCACACGATGAACCAAGTTATATGGCGGGTGTCTCAGTGTGGCAGTAAAATCGAGGAGTCCTCCAAGGAAAACTCCTCTTAATAGTTCGATTACACTCAGGTATTTGGCGAGCTTCTAAGGAGAACCTGGAAATATTCTTAAGTGATTCACCCTCATTGACGAATCGGGAGAGATGGGAGGAATCTTTAATGATCCTCTATTTGCAATGAAGCATTCCACAAAATCTTGGCGAGTTAGGTCAAAGGTATGGATGGATCCCGAAGGGAAGTACAAGTCGAGCTTGCCCTTTGAGGTAATGGAAAGACGACAAAGCGGTGTGAGGAGCTGGTTGGATATGATAGTTGTATGATCGATGTGTTCATGGTGTCGCCCCATCATAGGAATCAATGCTGAAGCTTGAAACCAGGGAATAGGATGTTGAAGAATAGCTTGATAAAGGTGAGACTCTCATAGTGCGGTGAGGGAGATGATTTACGAAGGTGAAATTCATTTTGCATTGCATTAAAGTAATTTACGCATAACATGGAGTGAGTCAACGGGGCGAGAATGTGTAAGCTACCATCAATAATTGGTGGATTAATAATGGTTGGTACGTGATGGATGAGTAGAACTAGCGTGTCGAGGAGAATCATCGATGCGGAAGGAACTTCATTATCAGATTAGCATTTTGACCTCCTGCGCTAACGATCGATCTTGGGGAGATGTGTTTTACCATGGTAGTGGCGTTGTGTTCCTCAAAAGTCGGATCATCTCATTTTGAGACTCTTCCATTGGCGATACGATCTTCTAAAGAGATTCCCATGCCTTCGAAGGGTCGCGCTCGAGGGAAGTGAGGCTGGCATCCTTGGTTCAAGGATTGATTTTGAGTGGAGTTGGAGAGGAGGCTCCATTGAGTATTGCGCCGCCATGATATGTTCTGAGAATTGTGATTGAGGGTTCTCTTCCCTGGCAGCTGTTGCATCTTTGAAAACTTGTAGAGTGAAAGTTTACTTAGCTTTGTTGTGAAATCAAAGATACACAGTATTTAAAGTGAACAACAAAAAATTTTTCGTGAAACTCGAAAAAGAAAATCACTGCTGGCCAAAATCTTCCACTATGTATCTCTTTGATTACAAAATCTTCGATAAAGGGATTACAAGTGTATGAGAAGACAACAATATGTAGTCGCGTTAATTGTAACGATTCTTAGTGGTAGTAGATAATGGTGAGCATGAGGACATCGGCGATGATGAAGTCATCATGATGGAGAGCAGAGATTGGCAGTGAGGATCGGCGGTGGCGGCGGTGGTTGGCGTCCGTCAGTGGTGGCGAGATTGTCGGGAATCTTCAAACTTTAGAGCTCTTCTCTCTCTTGCTTGGGTCTCATATATGAGGAATGCTATTTATAGATTTGAGGAGTGGCGTCTCTGTAAATACATACAAAATTCGATCCACTCCATATTGACTCAAAATGATTCTTTGATCATTTGATGTATTTTAAGCATTTGAATGCTCAGATGAAGTCAGAATTATGAGATCTTGACTTGTTAGATCCATTTCGTCGAGGCCTTTGACTATAAACACTCATGTTTAAGATTTAGAATTTAATTGATATCCCAAAGTTTAGATGATATTTTAAGTGTTTGATCTCAAGTTTCAACTTGGGATCAACTTTTCTTTTGTCAGATTCGTCTTTTGATTAGTGATATTTTAAGTGTCATATCAAGGAGTAAAGTTCCATACATAATAAAATAAAATTAATTTAAAAACTTAATATATTTAAATGTTTTAATATAAAAATTGTGTGCTATCTCTGCAAATACTCCTAAGATAAACGAACGTATTTTATTAATTTTTTTTATTAAAATATGAGAAAATTTGACAACACTGTCTCTGATAATGTTTTAGGCAATGCTAATAGTTTCTCATCTTGTGCGCTTTCTCGTCTCACAGTTTAGACTCTTCTTCTAGGGTTTTCGTCTGCACGGATTCATCCTGCTTTTCTCTCTCTCTCTCTCTCTCTCCCCTCTCTCTCTGTCTGTCTCTCTCGCCTGTACCATTTCTCCTTCTAAGCATATCATTGTGGTTTGCTGCAATTTGGGCTCTGATTTACTTAGGAATCTTACTTCTTTTGGACAGCAATTTCCAGAGAAACCAAAGTGGTCGGCATTTTGCGATTTAAACACACTGCCATCCCTTCTTTTATTTTTCTTATTTTTATTTTTTGTGTCTCTAGTGTGCTTAGATGCTTGCTTCGGGCCTGAAACCCTTAGTCCCAAATTGTCGCTTTTGGATCTGTTTTGATGAACTTTCTGATTCTGGATTTTGCTGTCCGCTTGATTTGTGGAGGTTTTTAGAATTTCGGAAAGAATGAAAACGGGCTTCACCCGTCATGAGGTTTATTTTTCCTGTAAGGCCAAAGCTCAAACATTCTGTAATCCAACATATTTGGCCTTCTGCTCGTTTCTGCGACAATCGGTACAGAACAGATGACGATTGTTTGATGGATCATCGAGAAAGCTTGGTTTTGGATCCATTTCTGATGAATCCCTTCTTGAACTTCCTTCTCCTGTTAGGATGGAAGACGATGAAGAGAAGCAAGATAGCTGCAGTCCTCGTAAAAGATTTTTAGAAGGGATTAGAGTTGAGGCCAATCAAATATTCCAAATTCTCCAGCAGGATGGACCGGGATTCAATTCCAGAGACGCTCTTGATGTACTTAAAGTGAAGATCTCTCCTGCTTTGGTGCGAAAAGTTCTGCTCCACATACTAATGTCGATTAACGGAGCAAACAAACAGCGATGTTCCAGACTGTGTTACAAGTTTTTCGTGTGGGCTGGCCAGCAGCAAGGTTACAAACACACCCCTAATGCCTACAATCTTGCTATGAAGATTTTTGCCGAGTCAGAGGAGTTGAAGGCCATGTGGAGACTAGTCGATGAGATGACTCAGAATGGGCTTCCGGTCACCCCTCGCACCTTCAACATATTAATTTGCACCTTTGGAGAGGCTGGCATGGCAAGGAAAGTTGTGGAGAGATTTATACAGTCACAGGGCTTCAACTATCGACCTTATAAGCACTCCTTTAACGCAATCCTTCATTCTCTTATTATCACGAGTCAGTACAGGTTGATTGAATGGGTATATCAGCAGATGCTGCTTGAGGGCTACGATCCAGATGTTTTGACCTACAACGTCGTGTTGTGTGCTAAATTCAGGTTGGGGAAGTTGGATCAGTTCCATAGATTGCTTGATGAGATGCGAGATAAAGGAACAACACCAGATTTACATACTTATAATCTTTTGCTTCATGTACTCGGCAAAGGCGATAAACCTCTTGCTGCAGTTGAATTGCTGAACTACATGACAGATGTTGGGTGTCATCCGAGTGTGCTCCATTTTACTAACTTGATCGATGGTCTCAGCCGTGCTGGAAATCTTGATGCCTGCAAGTATTTCTTCGATGAAATGATTAAGAAGGGGTGTGAACCAGATGTAGTTTGTTATACAGTCATGATAACTGGATATACAGTGGCCTTTGAATTCGAGAAGGCTCAGGAGCTATTTGTTCAAATGCAACAAAGAGGGCAGCTCCCCAATGTATTTACATATAATTCTATGATTCGTGGACTTTGCCTTGCCGGTAGATTTGATGATGCATGTGCTATGCTGAAGGATATGGAAAACAAGGGCTGCAAACCAAATTTCTCTGTGTATAGTACATTGGTTAGCAGGCTGAGAAATGCAGGAAAGGTTTCAGAAGCACATGATATAATCAATCATATGGTTGAGAGGGGACACTATCTCCATTTGTTAACAAGGTTCAAGGGGTATAGGAGATGTTAGATAGCTGTAGACTAGTTTGAAGGAGTTTTCTAGAGGCTTTGGTTCATCATCAGCATTTCAAGTAAGAAATTAATCAACATGTATGATTAATCTCTGTTTGACAATATTGTAGCTTCTTCTTATCTAGAATCACATACTTAAATGAACATTTGTAAAAGGTTACTATGTAGAAATTGAATAGGTGATAAGAAAGCCAAGTTGTCTATTGTTGTATCAGTAGTTACATTAGTTGTTAGGGATGTTTAACTATGCATGAAGCACCATATTTAACTTAAGAATGGCATGTTCTCTTTTCAAGCCTGTTAGATTCAGAAGATAACCAAGAAATTTCAGTTCAGTGTAGTGGTAGTTGAAAATTTAATTGATGAAATCATGTACCAAGAAAACCAAGCATGCCATGCAATTAGTATATATATATTATATATAACCTTCACTAGTTCTTGGGCACATAGAGAGTTATTCTTCTCAATAATTTTGACAGGACCAATTTGGTGAGCGGTGAGTTTATTATACTTACGAGGGGAGAAGCAACTCTTTGATAGGACAGCCCAAACCAAATACCTACTTTGAAGTCCACAAAATGGTGAGATTTATCTGCTACATGTTTATAAGACATTGTAGATTGTTGGAAATTTGTGACTAATTGTTGATTAACCTACTTTACATTGTTAATAAAATCAGTAATAGTGTAATAAGGATGAGTCATATTTGGGAATGACAGGAGGTCTAGAGGACATGTGAAAGAAAACCATATACCACTTAGGGTTTGAACTCGGTGCTTCGATTAATTGCATGATTGTGTGCGAACTCAACCTGGAACAAATTTTGATTCCATGCTGTGACATGTTCCCCCACTAAATTGTGCAATAAGTTTCTCAACGATTGATTCACTTTCTGGATCTGACCATTCTTTGCTAAGTTGATAAAAATTAGCATATACTTATTGATAGATTGTGATCCTTGCCACAAATTTTGAAACTGTTGATCTAACTCATCCTCGCACTTGTATGACAAGAATGTAGATTTCATGTTTTTAAATTTGTGATATATAGTGAGTTTTGATTTACCCGTGAGTTGTCTTGAATTGTTGCCACTATGCTTGTGATCTACAAAGCTAATTAACAACAAACGAAATACAATGCGTCTCGAGCTGAGCACTTCTTTTAAAATTTTCTCTACCATATGCAACTAGTCAATGAAATCATCACCTTGAAGTCCCCCATCGCATTTAGGATCATCAATATTGAATTCAACTTCCCAACGTCGAGTCACCATGCACTTGCCATGTCATGGCTAGAAGATGAAGGCTGAGTAGCTGATTAGGGTGCTGCAAGTTATTGGGTAAGAGAACTTGATGTTGCAATTATGCCAAATTGCCGTGATGCAACATGTTGTCTATTGACACATCTGTAAGTTGTCTCAATGGCGTGACACAAGTACAAGTAGCTCTGATACTAACTAATGTAGCACCCAACCAAAGGAGCGATTGCCGTGACCTTTTAATAACCAAAGAATAGAGACTAGCAATGAAGCCAATAGAATGCTTTTATTTTTACTCCAAGAACGTCGAAAAAAGATCATGGTTATTCCTCCCAGCTACCATACCAAGGAAATAAAAAAATGAACCTTCAGCTCAACTTCCCGATCTTGTGAACAGCCTGACACTGAACCAACATTTCAAAAAAGAAACGAACACGTGGAGAAATGAAAAATATATATATTCATGACAGTGGCAAGAGCTAAGTCAACTCATTCTTGTGTGGCGTCTGCAGGTGTTGCTACCATGTCTCCATCAATTTGCAAATTGATGGTTTGCAAATTGTTGCATGATAGTCTGTTATATCTGCATTGCTTGATTTAAAATAAAAAAAAATAGTCCATGCTACCTTTTTCTGCAATCATGCTGTGTTGTTCTTGTTTATTTAATTATTTTTAAAATAATACTTGTTAAGGTTGCATTTTCCCTTCCTTTATTGCTGTAAATCTATTTTGACCTTTTGTTATTTTCATGTTTTGATCCATACTTGTACAATGAATGCATTGCAAAAATAATTCTCTTTTTTTTTGTTAGTCTAAAGGGCTAAATAACTACCATTCTTAGGATTATTCATAAATGGGGTACCTAACTTAGTTTGGGCATTTACAGTAGCTTCTTTTAACAAGTTCTTTCAATTATATTTTATTCTTGAACTAGGAACAAGTAATTGGCTTAGTTAAAAAGTTATTGCTTAGAAGTCTTTGGGTTACTCCTTACTGTAAACATATCCTATTTCTATTTCTCAGCTTAAGGAGTGTTACTCAGAGTCTGTGTATTCATGTGTAAAGATCACTTTTTATTCTCAGAATTCTTACTGATTGTCTAATTTATATGATGACAGAAAGCTAGTGACCTAACTCCATTCCAATTATTTTCCTCAATCCCGAACCATTAATATTTTGACATTTAACAACCAAAAAGTGAGACCTAGGTAACTACTTATTAGTCTTCTCCATGAGTTTAGTCTCTTTTTAACATGTGGCATTTTTTTTAATTTCAAAAATAGTCATCTCGTATTTTGTGCTAGTACTTCACTAATGTGCCAACATTTGCCTATCAATGAACAGAATGCTTAATGAATAGTTTAAAGTTCGAAGTTAAGCTGTAAGAGCTATAAAATAGAAAGAGAGCTGTATTAGTATTTTATACATTAGTCTACTTTGTAGAAGCGGTTTGCCTTCTATTTAAGGCAAAGATTCTCTTTGATGCTATTATTAAATTCATTGAATGCTAGTCCATACCTAATTCAATTTCTTTGACACCTACTAGGTTTTAGATTCTTTTTTACCCATTATATTCCTAAAAACTCAAAATAGTTTGGACAAGGCTAATGATGATGATGATATTCCACACAACAATGATTATACTTCATCCACTATTTGATAATATCTTTTATTGGTAAAAGGGTTAGGCAGGCAAAAAACTAGCTTCCTTTTCAGTCTTCTTTGTCTTAGATGATAAGCCTAGTGGTACTCACTTAAAATTAGAACTTAAATAAAGAAATTTTTTTTGCAAAGAGTGCATTCGATAGCTGCATTCAAGACATGAAATCAATATTCGATATTATCTTACAAAGAAATTAATGCTGCAACATATTTAAATCTGTACAATACATTTTGGTAATATTCTTCTGAAACTTCTTCCGCCCCTTTCTTTAGTCTTTTTCTCAATCATGTTCGGGGCATCATGCTTTTGAGAAGCTTGATTTATCAGGGCAGGAATTCCATGTGAAATCAATGTCATACGATGTAATTTTGTAAAACTTCAATGAAATGAACTATTCAAATAGTGATTTACATGATAACACTTTCACAATTTATGCTTTCCTCCTGATTCAGATATTCATTTCATTTATGGGATGTTTGGTATATATTCTATATCTTTTTTTGAGAGCAAGTCCTTTATGTTCTTTGTTCTAAATTCTGTCAGGTAACCCATCGTAGTTAGGATGAACGATTACTTTAACAGGTAAACTTTTAGGAAGCTTTTTATTTGGTTTCCAAGTACTTGCAATGGTCTTGAATAGTTTTGAGTTTGAATGCATAATTTCTATAGCTTTTTGATGGTTTTATAATGGTTTTGTTGAATTGAATGAATTGAATTATTAAATGGCAGCTTGCATGCTCATATTCTGTATTTTTTGTGTTGGATTTGAATTTTTTATTTGAATCAGAAAGGAGAGGGAATTATTTAAAGTAACTCTCCAAAGTTTCAAATCGGAAGTTATTTGAAATATGCATTAGATTTTTGGCATCAACAAAAACAAGAAGCCAGGCGTGACTTGGATCTACTTGTATTGACTAAGCTTGTATGGTAGGTGTCTTTAGACACCGCGGCTAAAAGGAGTCCGTATGAAGAGCATTTATGGGAAGCGTGCATAGGTCTTCAATCCTCATATGAAGAGCATTCTAACTTTCCTCACTATGTTGAAGCAACACGAATAAGTACTTATCATCTAGCAAATTTTTCCGTCATGTTGAATCAACACGAGCATGTACTTATGATTTTTGGCATTAATCACAAATTTATATTTACACATAAAGTTAAGCAGAATAATTAAGACACAAGCAAGATTACTCCACCACAACATGATTCACATCCTTGGGCACTCGCCTCTTGAATCTACCAAACAATAAATGATAACAGGAATTTATAACAGAACTAGACACTATTTCCATCTCCACACCAAACCTCAAAGCATCATTATTGAGAGAGGGTTGTTGTAGGTAGAGTTTGAAAGCGAAATGAGGGGATTGGTGAGGCAGTTAATCAAGAGAAACAATGGACTCATTGTTGGCCAATGAATGAAACGACTTAAAAGACTTTTGTACTACATGATTCGATTGGCAAACAATAGATAAAAGGGGGATTTACATACTGATATGACTCAAAATACCACTAATCAAAACACAAATCTTGATAGCGATATGATTTTGAGTCAACCTATCGAGATCAAGACTTAAAATATCATTGGAATCTTTGGGGCATCAATTAAATCCCAAAACATCTCAAATATGGAGTGTTTATAGTCAAATCGGCGTTTAGGCCGATCTAACGAGCCTAAGTAATTCACTTCATTTGGGCATCCAAATGCTCACATCAAATGATCGAAGGAATCATCCTGGCCGTCCGATCGAGAGGGGGTACGGGCTTTACATGAATTTACAAAATGCACCTCCTCATCTATAAATAAGCCTTCATTCCTCACATGGGGACAAGTGAAGAAGGAGAGGAGGCTGACAAGTGAAGAAGAAGGAGTTGTCAGTGAAGTGAAGTGAAGTGGTTTAGGGTTTAGGGTTTAGGGTTTAGGGTTTAGGATTTTAGGACCCTAAACCCTAAACCCCAAACCCTAAACTAAACCTAAACCCTACGGCAATGTCTGGTGGGCCTTGATAACCCTCCGGGCGGTCGCGGAAGGCGAACCGTCCACGGCATTATCTGGGTGGGCCTTGATCGCCTCTAACGGCCGATCAGGCAGTGATGGCGGAACCCGGCATTATCGAGTGGGCCTTGATCGCCTTCTGGCCCCGGACGGCCCAGCGGCCCGTGCCCAGTATCTGTGGGCCTTGATCGCCCTAACTTCGGACGGTCCGTCGAAGCGGAATCCACGAGCGTGAGTGAGCCTTGATCATCCAACCGGACGGTCCGACGGGTCGTAAGCGGAACTCGACGATATCGTGATCGCCTCGCCCGGACGGCCGACGGGCCGGAAACCGACGGCCATGGGCCTTGATGCCACCCAACCGGACGGGGACGGGGCGAATCGAACCACGGCAATCTGATGGGCCTTGATCGCCTCCAACCCGGACGGTCCAGCGAAGCGTGCGAACGTATCGTGGCCGATCGCCACCACGGACGGTCCGACGGGCGTGGCGAACCACGTATCTGATGGGCCTTGATCGCCCTCCCGGACGGTCCGGCCGGCCGTACGGAATCCAGCATTATCTGATGGGCCTTGATCGCCTCTAACGGACGGTCGCGGCCCGTGCGCGGAATCGAATATCGTGGGCGCCAATCGCCCTAACCGGATGGTCAGAGCGGGCGTGCGGAACCATGGCGTATCTGGCCTTGATAGCCTCTAACCGGACGGTCACGGCGTCGCCGAATCCACGGCATATGTGACGCTCGCCTCATCGCCTCTGTCGCCTCCTGACGCCTCTTGATGATGATTGCCTCCAGGACCTCACTCGAAGAAAGGAGAGGGAAAAGGTGTGCCTCTCCCTCTCACCATAGGGGGAAATTTATAGCCCTCCACAGGGACAAAAGGGTAAAAACCCCTCAAAAAACGGCTCAAAGGTGTGCCTCTCCCTCTCAGGGCCAGCAGCTCAGACCTCCGACCCTTGGTCAGTCGGTGTGTCGACCGGACCGTCGACCAAGCGTCACGACTTCGGACCGTCAGCGACCGAACCAACCAGCGCGAATCGACCATGGGAACCTTGACGCACGACCATCAGCAGCCGCCGTGCGCGCCTGTATGCAAAGCGGCGAGCAGCGCTGCATGAGCCAGGCATGGTCAAGCCTGAAAATTTCCAATTCGCATTTGGCACATATATTTTTTGGATGATTAAAAATGTCAAAAAAAATGGAATGATATGACTTCAAAAATACCACTAATCAAAACACAAATCTTGATGTCGGCGATATGATTTTGAGTCAAAACCTATCGAGATCAAACACTTAAAATATCATTGGAATCTTTGGGGCCTCAATTAAATCCCTCAAATATAGGTGTTTATAGTCAAATCGAAGCGTCTCGACGGATCTAACGGCCTAAGATCGTAATTAAACTTCATTTGGGCATCCAAATGCTCAAAATCATCAAATGATCGAAGGAATCATTTTGAGCCGTCCGTCGAGGGGAGTATGCAGCACTACGTGAATTTATAAAATGCCTCCTCCCATCTATAAATAAGCCTTCATTCCTCACATGAGGGGCCAGAGGCCAAGTGAAAAAGGAGAGGAGCTGAAGCAAGTGAAGAAGAAGAGGAGTTGAAGCCAAGTGAAGTGAAGTGAAGTGAAGAAGAAGAGGAGCTGAAGCAAGGAAGAAGAGGAGGGCGCTCACCGGTTGTTACTGCCCCGCTGCCATTGATCCTTCAGCCGTCAATCTGCCAAGAAGAGGAAGAGTCAAGCGAGGAAGAAGAGGAAGAGTCCAAAGCAAGAAAGAGGAAGAAGTCAAAAGAGGAAGAAAAGGAAGAGTCCAAGCGAGGAAGAGGCGAGTGAGGAAGAGAGATTTCGAAGCAAGATCCTCCAAGCAAGATCGCATCAAGATCACTCATTCGTGACCATCAATCAGCCATCTATTCAATCAGTAATTAGTGTCTCTGTATTCCACCGGAGTTCTCATCCAGCAATGATATTCTAATCGTTATTCTGGCGTTGTATTCTCATCGTATCTGATGTAATCTATCGGGAAGACTTTTGTACTGAAGCATTCACATAGTGGAAGCTTTTCTTGTAGGCGTGGTTTTTCCTCTTTTCGAGGTTTTCATTAAAAACTCGGGTGTCTCGCTTCTAATTACTTTGTGTGTCTTTGGACTGTCGACAGGCTAAGGGTAAACTTTCTATGGTGGTTTTTAGCATACACATCTGCATGATTATATGAATTTACATATTTCACCCTTTAATTTTACTTAAACTTAATACTTAAATCTTTATTATTACATCAAAAATACCACCCTTGTTACTTTTTTCAAGTGAAATGTACTTTTTTTTTGAGCATAGGAAAGTCTAGTTTTGTAAATATTGAGTTTGTGTGAAATGTCTTCTTGAAGTGGTAATATAATTTCCTAGATAAAATCGCTAGAAGGAATTAGGGATGGACATGCTATGTGAGTAAATGAAGCGAAGAAGTCAGGTTGTGCGGATTGGCAAGTTTAGATGAATAGGAAAATGGGGAGGAGGCATTGGTGGAGTGACGTAAGAGAGGAGTACGTGGTGAGCTGTAACCGAATTGATCGGCTTAGAAAACAGGAAAATCATAGACGATGTTGTTCTTGCCGATAAAATGGAGGTTGATGGTGATGTTGGCTTGGCTTGGTTGTGGTGCATGAATGACCTGGATAGTGGGAGGACGGGGAAAACCTGGAGCGAGTTTGAGAGAGGATTCCATCTGTTGCACGAGGTTGAGAGGAAGGAAAGGGAATCAGAGCTAGGTGGGATCGATACTTGATAGAGGCTCATCAGCTTGGTTGATGTATGTTATGTGCAAATTCCGAGAGGATGATTGCTCTGAGCCCCTTGGGCTTTGCTCAGCGTGAGTAAGCGCACCTGAGGAGGTTGGGCTTCTCAGTTGCGGCGAGTTCGGTATGGGAACGAAAGAAATCCAAGAGAGGGAGATGTGCGGCGCGGGATACTCGAATAGTTGAAGAGAGAGCGGCTACTGCTTGAATGGGAGGGTGGTGAGTGTTATATGTCCTTAGGATTTGGTGTTAAGTAGGTATATAAGTGAAGAAATTTTTTTTAAATTTTTTATTTTCTTTTCATTAGTTGAATAAAAATTAATTCCAATTTTTGTGGTCATATTATCTTATAAATAATATGTGTGTCAATTTTAGGTTATTTTAATGTTCGACATTGCCCGTTTCATGATCGGAAGTTGTTTAGTTTGATTCGGCGGCAAATTAGGTCAATTTTAGTTCAAAAATACGCGTAGTTGCTTCCGACCACTCGACACTTTTGTAGACTCGTCTGAATTGGGCGCCAAGTCTCATTTGATAGGTTTTGATGTTAACAACTGATTTGAATGGAGGTCATTTAAATTGTTGTAGTCTACGATTATATATATATGTAGACGCGTTGACTTATTTTCTTCGGTTGATGTCGGTTGTGCGAGATGTATATTTAGTCAATTTAGACGTCCTGAACGCATCGATGAAGTCCGTTCGTTGATCAAAAGTTGTTTCGACAAGTTTCGACGATGATCTGGGTACTTCAGCTTCAATTTGTGTGATATTGCATTCGTAATCCGTCGAATTCACCATGTTTGATTGCTTCTACTTGTGAGAGATGTATAGAGGTCAATAGATCAATCATCATGTAATGAAGGTATAGTTTTTGTCGTAATTGAAATTAATCCTGATATATGCTTTTCTATTAGTCTAAGAAATGGGACATGAAAATACACTCAACACTTAGTAGTCAATTTCATTTCTCTTATCAATCTTATTGCATCTCATGAAATGTATCTCACTAAGATAAATAATGTCAACATTTCAAGAATAATCCAAGATGGAAGGATGAAAAAAATTGTAATTGAAAAAAAATCCTAAAAGAATTCTCAACTTTGGAATCATAAGGTGGTGGTAAAAAAAAAAGCTCGGTGTTTATGTTTACTTATGTTCAGCTTGATAATTAGCTTAAGTTTGTCAAATTTTTATAAGTTTTTTATTTAACTAGACAATAGTGAACAAGGCCTTTTTCGATAGTTTCTTAATTATATTTATAAATACATAAAAATACTCAATAGTCAATTTTATTTCCTTCGCTGATCTTTTCACATCCCATGATACCATTCTCATTAATATGGATGAAATTAAAATTCGAAGAACAATTCAAGAAGCATTTTAGAATACATAATAACAAATCATGGTTGAAAAAAAAAAAAATATGATCCCCTTCTCCATTTTGTGGTGGTCAACATCATCATGAATGTATGAAATTACAAATAATTCAACTTAGTTATTTTTTTTTATAAAACATTAAATTGGGAATTATAAGATTATTATGAGCTTTATTAGCATTATTAAAGTGGTGATTATAAGCATTCAATCAGGATTATCAAATACAAAATCAGATGTTAAATCATCTAAATATGAAGGTTTCAAAACTTCATTTATGTGGTCAGATGTTACAATATTGAACTTCAAATTTGGGAGATATACAATGATTAATCATGATAGAAATTAATTAATTCAAGTTTCATTTTTGTGTGATGGATATCAAAGTTGATCTCTTGTATAATAAAGGATAGATGAATGAAATGAAAAATTAACTCTTTGCTTTATTCACAATTTTTTGTTATTTTTTTTTGCTTTGGATCTTGATAATTTAAGATGGTTTGCAAACAAATATATGATAGCTTTAACATATCTTTGTTTATTCTTTCTCCACTTTATTTTCTTTTCAAAAAAATACAAGCATCTTCTCTTTCTCTATAAATATTCCTGTTCTTAGCTACCGCTCTCGTAACATACTTGTCCTTAAATCGATCAATGATTCTCATCCATCACCACTCCTTTATTTTAGTGTCATAAAACATGATCTACCATCATTATCTTGGATGCTTGAAGAAGAGAAGTTGAAAGCAAAGGAGGCTTTCCCACTAATAAAGCTCTTTGTAATAAGTACAACACCCCCACTTCCACGTTGTTTAGTATTCCAAGTGGAGCAATCATTCCCAACTCTCTTATGACTGATCTGATTAAACAAATGATGAGATTTTTGATTCTCTTCAAAGCATTACATTAAGGAATCTTGGCCTGAATAGTTTTATAGTTAAAATTTTCATTTGCTCAGGGGATATTATTGGGAGACAATTTCTTTTGGCTAACAACTTCTTTCTAACCTAAAAAATGCCCTTAATGATAAAACATAGTCTTATAAGTCCCACCTTGCTTTGTAATACTATTTACAAAGCAATTGCTAAAATTCTTGCAAAGAGGCTTAAAGATGTTCTTTCACTTATCACCCATCTTTCCCGATCAACTTTCATATATAATAGAGATATTGCAAACAACATTTTACTTGCTCATGAGATTAGGAACTTATGATGCATCGACACTTTTAAAAATAATGACATACAGTGTCTGACATGTATTCGACACTGACACTCGTTTGATATACCTCCAATATGTGTCGGACACATCTCTGATATATCTAATTAAAATAATAGTTTTAAAAAACTCGATGATAGGTTTGTCATTAAATTAAAAATAAAAATAAAAATAAAAATAAAAAATATTTCAAAAATAAATATAATCTTATAACATTTATTAATTTATAACCCGTGTCCTGGGGATGTGAATATCACTCAGGTCTTTAGTTTGAGTCTCCAAACCTTCTCCTTTGAGAGCGTGGTTAGGGTTTCTCATATGATTGTTAAGTATTGCCAATCATTGTCATCGATGCCTTCATCGTCACCATCAGTGTTGAAGATTAATGTCTTTACATCTTTCAACGCTCTTTTCCTTAATTCTTTTATATCATCTACGAATTTTTTATATTTTGAAAGTTTATATTAGACTTAAAATATTTTATCATTTTTTAATCATAATATTCTATTTATATTAGATATATTATTTATAATTATTAAAATATAAAACTAATAATGTCATGTCCAACATGTGTTAGTATCCTATATTTTTCATAATATACGTGTCCCATGTTTTTGTGTCCGTGTCTGTGTATCATAGTTATGAGCTAATTTTGATCTTCTTACCATATTATGAGGTCAAAGTTAATGTATTGAAATTTAAAATATGCTTTTTTTTTATTCTATTAATGATCCAAACATTTTTAAGTAACATGTTGAGCATTAAAGTGGGATCTTTCTCTTTTATTTATCTTGGTTTTTCCTTAAATGTTAGTGAACTATAGGTAAATGACTACTCTACTCTCTTAGATAGAATTAATGGTTGGTTATTGGGAATGGAAGAATAAATTTCTAACTTTGGATGGTTAATTTCAACTTAGAAGATCTTCCATTAATAGCTATTTAACTTTTTGACTTATATCCATCTCTATTCTTAAATATATCATCAAGAAGATCAACACTTTGATGCTTACATTTTTTTTTATTGGGACGAACTCTAAGAAAGCCCACTTTATATCTTAGGGAAAAAAAACCAAGAATGTGGGGAACAAGCATCTTATCTATTAATAGTTTGAAAATAAAATAGGAATAGCTTGGATAAATTTTCAAGGAATTTTCTTGCTAGATGGTGTTTTGGCACTTATGGATCAATTTGGAACACACATATTGCTCACCATCTCCATTGTGGAAGGAAGTTCAAAGGGCAGCCAATATTATTAAAAGAAAGATCCTTTTTAGGGTGGAGAATGTAACATTCTTTTGTCTCTTTCATGACTCATGGTTGAAGAATTGATCTCTTATTGATATTTTGGACACTTCGTACCTTTCCATATTTAATTGTTTGCCTAATGCTCTTCTTAACTCCATTTCTGAGATACATTGGATGGCCCCCATCTGCACTTGCTAATCTTGGCTTGCTATAATATATGCTTAATAATATTCTTTCTAATGAGGAGGATTTAATATTCTGGGATGGAATCATTCATTCTCTAATTTAATGCCTAAAAATCATATTTTTTTTTAAGGTTATGCAAAAACTTATTTGGTTTCAAGGCCACTAAATTAAGCATGCTTTATACTATTAGATGTTTGTGCTTTAATGACTAAAATTATGGATAATCTTAATAACTGAGGTTTAAAAGTTAATTCCTCTTATAACCTTTAAGAATGGTTTAGAGCACATAATTACCTTTTTAGTTTAATAATTTTTTATATGGTTGATTGATGATATACTTCTAAATGAAAATTTCTTTATCTTTTAGCCAAATATCTTACTGGTTCTTCTAGAGTTCATCAATATTCATCACAGCTTCATTAGAAGGCTAGATTGTTTTATTTTATCTATAATATTTACTATATAAATGGTGAGGAATGAAAGATTCTATATCAATAATTGATCTTCCTTACCTACCATCAAGAAGAAAATAGAACATTAAGTGACTCTTAAGAATCAAAAGTGGAAATTCATTGACAATTGGTCGCCTAATGTTAAATCCTAGGAAACAAGCTTTCTAAATAGGGGAAGAATGAGATTAGCTATCTTGATCTTGAAAATTTCTCGAGGATTGAAACCCCTACTATTGAGCAATCTTGTTGGTTTAGGGTTTAGGGCTACTATTATGCTGGCGGCTTTATAAATTTTTTTATAAGTTTTGTTGTGTTCCATTGGAGTAATGGATCTAATTTTTGGTCATGTCTCTATGTTTCAAACTTTAGTTACCAAGTATATTTGTTTATTATGCTACCTTGATCATTCATATATCTTAATTAATTTTTTTAGGTTACCATTAATTACAATATATTACTTTCTTCCTTGTTGGTCAATATATTGCTCTTTCTCAAGTATGTCATTTCTAGATCCACTTTTAGACTATTATGTGATTCTATTTTGGAGATAAGATAAATATTATAACTTCATCATGATAATAAACCTACTCTAGAATGTTCCATCAAAAATTCATAATCATCAATCTAACACTACCTCTAACATCTTTAATCGTACAAGCTATCTTTTATTAATAGCCTTATGATGTTTTTAATTTGGAGTCGTAGGGACACCACATAAATCTTATTGTATGATTGCAAGATCGATCCAAGATATGATATCTCAAAAGATAGAAACATCATCTTACAATGGACTCCATCACCTAATTCCTAAGGTAGATGGGTCTACATATATCTTAGAAGGTACTTATTGAAATTATCTTTCTTAAGAAATTAGTGCTTTATTTTGTTACCATGTGGTGTCCATTTTTTAAACCATTTTTACTAGAGTGTTATAGACATGATATTGGATTTATTGATTATTTTCTACAATTTATAGATTTTTTTTATTTCAATGTATAAAAGAATTTATAGAAAATTATAATTAAAATTGAATAAATTTAATAATTATCATATTCTTTTAATTAATTAATAAAAAATATTTTTCTTATAAATATCTCAACCCCCCTCTTTTTCTCATTTTCCCAAACAATGAATAGTTTTAGAGAGAGAAAGAGAGAAGGGGGAGAGAGAAAGTGCACTCAGTTGAGAAAATTATTCGGCTCTAGGTATGTCATTATTTACTTATTTCAGATTTAAGTTTTGTCGCATGTGTATGTATTTTTAGCATTTTGTTTAGTTGGATTTTGTTCAACCTCATATCTATAAAGATTTATAAACTTTTCATTGTGTAACTTTCGATATGTTGTAGAAAGAACTGTTTCGAACATACTAACATTGAAAAATAAAATTTTTATTGAGTATTTTGTGCTATATAGACTTTTATGTATTTTTTTTGAATATATTGAGGCTAACAAAAATTATTCCAAAATAAAACAAGCTTCAAAATTTTATTCTTGATATTACATATAAATGATTTTATAAATTATAATTATTGATGTATGAACATAAATTTACCTATAATTTTTACTGTTATTTATACCTACTGATATTTATATATTTCTACAAGTATATGTACAAAAAAAGAGAAAATGTGGAGAAGTGTAGGTAGTAGGATGGTTGTATGTTATATACATTCAAGTAAAGTTATATGGGCTTATGCACCTATAAATTTATCCTTCTGTGTGTTTTATATGCCTGAACAAATGTGACCAAGTAGAAGTGGAGATATAAGGGGCAAAGTACAAATATGAATAAATGGAAGTATAAATGAAAGTAGAGGTGTAAGGGACAAAGGAAAAAGTATAAAATAGTTTAAATAAAGAAATAAATTATTATTTCATGTTATCTTATTTTATTTCTGACATCGTATTGTTTACACTATTGCTTGATAAATGCTCACAATAATATTAATTTTAATACTAACACTGTACTTAATAGACACAACATGTGACCTACTGAAATATTATTTTAATTCATTTAAGGTATATTTTATTATTAATAAAATAATATTTTATGGAATAAATATATATTCTTTTCTATTTGTGTATTAAAAATAGTAGTAGATTTTGAGCGACCTACTGAGCTGTGGTTGTTCATTATTATTGTATTCATATGTGTTATTTCAGGAAAGGGTAAAACTTAAGTTGAATAGGGGCAATTGGTTACTATTGAGAGCATGACATTAGGTATATTCTTACTTTAAATATAGTTTTTTTTATAGTCATGGTAATATTTTATTGGTGGAAGGATCATACTATGATTATTATTTTGATGTATAGTTGTGATATGATCAGACGTGACTACTTTTATCTTATTATATTTTGATGATAGTAGTGGCTTTGTGTTTATTCAAATAAATCTAGTAAGCAGCTAGTCACTTCATACTATCCAAGGATCAATCATCAAAAACTAAAGTGGAGCAAGTGCACATGAGGATAACTCCATATGCTTCAGTTGTTGGGAACTTAATGTACATCATGATATGTATTAGACCCGATATTGCATATATAATGAGAGTGGTTAGCAGGTACATGAGTAATCTTGGCAAGAAATTATTAGGAGGTGATGAATTGGATTCTTAGATACCTAAAGGGAACAATCAACTTGGCATTATGCTTTGGGAGTAAAGGAAGTAATCTACAAGCTATGTAGATTCAGACTTAGCATCACATCTGGATGAGAGAAGGAGTACAACATGATATATCTTTACATTAGGAAGTACAGTGGTAAGTTGAGTTGTCAAGTTGTAGAAGATTATCACACTCTCTACCACAAAAGTATAGTATGTATCTATGACAGAAGCCAGCAAAAAGATGACTTGTCTGCAAAAAAAATTTAGCAGAGTTAGGAAAGGTGCAAGAAAATGACAAGCTTCATAGTGATAGTATGAGTGTTATTCATTCAACCTGAAATGTGTTTCATGTCAGAATAAAGCGCATACAATTAAGGTATCATTTCATACACACACTTAGAAAGCATACATATATTTTTAGAGAAAATACACACTGTTGAAAACTTTACAAACATGTTAACCCGAGTTTTAACTCAAGAGAAACTGAAGCTTTGCTTAACTTCATTTGGAGTTCAGGAAGGCTAAACTAGGGGTGAGCTACACCACAGCTTGGACTACATAAATATTACAGATATGAAGGAGGAGCAAGATTGATTGCAATCAATCTCCAAGTGGGAGATTGTTGTTTTGTGGAGTCTGATTTTATCTATCAACCCACACTGTACTGCCAATTTACCCCCTATTCTTGTAGCTGGTAAAGCTCGATAATGAGCTTGTTGGGGAGTTGCAAGGGAGCAACATGCCCCATGCTATGGGATTTGGGGGCAGTGCCCTCAAAGAAAATTTTTTTGGGTGTGCAGGGCCTCAATGCTAGAGATGCAGTGCCTTGACACTATGGTGCCAAATCTCGAGCACTAGGAGAAGATTGGCAGAGATGCCAGCACTGTGACACCGGACTCATGCAAAAAAGCCTAGAGGATAGTGGTGCTAGTGCTTAGGTACTAATTCATGGCACCACACCACTACGAAACGGAGGAGTTCGTACTTAGGTACTTTTTCTATAGTTTTTATAATCTTTTATACAATTCTCTTTTGTGTGAGAGTGAAGAGAATATCTTATGGTGACTAAGTGTAATCTGTACTATTCTCCTCTGTTTTTCTTTCATAATGGATTTCTTAGCTGTGTGGCTCATTGATTTTTTTCTTGTTCTTGGGTTTTTTCATATTAAATCTCGTGTCTTCTGTGTGATTTCTTTTAATTTATTTTCATTTATTCCGTGCATGCTCTGAAAGACTCGAACTAGTTTTCCATGCATATTTTATATACCTCCCAACATTCTTCACCTGGAATTTTTTGGTAATAATATTTATTAGAATGCACGCTATCCTTCTTAATGAATTAAGAGCGAACTTTCATATAAATGCAAAGTTACTTTTTTTCTTCTTCTTTATAATGAAACAAAAAAATTTATCATTTCTCCTTTTGAACCCACCTACCCAAGTGTCAAAGGATATGTAAATGGCTTATTATATACGAGTGTAATATAGAGCAAGGAAAAAAATTTTGTGAAAAATATTCTCATTACTATGATATCAATTTTGCAACCACCTTAAATTCTGGTTTAACTAAGTTTGATATCACATAAAATACACATGTTAGTTTTTGTGCTTATGAAGCCCTAGACAACATGCACCAAATTTTCTATGCATATTTTTATATGAACTAAAGCTAAATTTTTTCCAAAATAAAAACATTTAGTGAGAAAAAACAAAATGCAAATAAAGGCTAGATAATTATTGATTATGTCAACTTACATAGGGAGGCTCCTAGCCTCTTCATAATGGAGTGACTGAAGAAGATGAAAATCCAACTTTGCAAGCTCTAAGATAGTATCACTTCGTTGCTCCTTAATCACGTTCATAAACTGTAATATAATATCTGGCTTCTAACCATGGGATTCTTTTGATGCAACGGTAACTCCAATGCATGCAATATTAATGTCTTTTAAAAAGAGTCGAGCTGCTCCTCTTCTGCTACACTTTGAAGATGGCGTTTTGTAAAGTTTAGAGCTTCGTCTAATATATCGTCCTCATGTGTAGCCAAAAAACAAGCTTCATATAAACTAAGTAGGCCACGGACATCATCAGCCAAATTACGCTTAAACTTCCCTTCATCATCTTTATATTTACTAAACACATTTTTGTCATCACACAAGGAGAAACCATAGAAAGATTCATTTACTGAAAAAAAAATTCTGAAGTATCATATCTGAAATGTAACGCAAGGTAAAAAAATCGTCACACCTACCAGAGGAAACGTGATGCCCATGCTGTCTCAACACTCTAAATTTGACAGCAACAGCTTCCAAATCATTTCCTTGGAATATCCATTATGATCATGAATATCTCTAAGCCTTTTATCGATTTCCTCTTCAAAATGGTAGCCTATGCGAGGCGTTGAAGTGCTTCTATTAGCTTCAAAATTTCCAACTCATCCTTAAACTACTATCAAGCAATTTCTTTACTTCTCTCACCACTTTATCCACCCCCTCTCTTACTCATTCCTACGTTTTCTGCATCCAAGATCATATATATATATATGTATACGTCATTTTTTTTCCAACATAATACGTGAAAAGCTAGTAAATAAACCTCCATTAAAACTCTCTCTCTCTCTCTCTCTCTCTCTCTCTCTCTCTCTCTATATATATATATATATATATATATATATATATATATACGTTTCTCACCCGCTGATTCTCTCTGTATAGCTCACAGAGCTAATTAGAACGTTGCTCTAGTGAGGTCAAGTGGAGCTCTTGGATTGGAATTTATAGTTGGAAATCTTACGTCCAAATTTACTTTTATTAAAATAAAAAAAATGAACACGCCGTCTATAAAAGTTTATAAAATAGGGAATTGATTGAACAAGGCATCGACGCTTATTAGCAATATAAATATCCCCAAGTGATTAAGTTTCTATTTTGATGTATAAATTCAAAAGAGCAGAATTGGCCAGAAAGTTTTATTGCAAAAATTCTCGCCGACAAGGCCTTCTGGCCCTTCTCGCCCTCTCACTGGCTCCATCTCTCCTTTAAGTCTTTTAAGTCATATTGAAGGTGCGAGGAAGGACAGCTGCCATTGTTAGGCGAGGGTTTTTTTTTTAGGTAAGTTTTAAAAAAAAAAAAAAAAAAAAAAAATCATGCCTTAGGGTGTTAGGAAATTCTCTCTAGTGTTTTGGTTCAAGTATTTATTCAGTAATGTAATTAAAATATGTATTCTTTTTTTTCAGATTTAGTGCAGCGGTAATCCTTTTATTGTAAAATTTCCGGTATTTCGTTTTCTTTACTTATTTCTGTAAATGAAATACTCGAAATGTATTTGAATACACGAGCGGGGAGGAGGGGAGGCGGGCCTGGGAAAGAATTTTTTTTTTCTTTTTTTGGGAGCGCGGAGCAGACGCCTTGGGAAAACGTTTTTTTTTTTAATTTGTTTTTTCAAATTCATTTAATCTGTTAATTTTAACTTTAATTAAAATAAATATTATTCTAACTTAATTAAGATTTAATAAATATAATTATATTTATTCAAATTAATGATAAATAATTCACAATAAATCAAAAAAATTAAAATAATTATTAAATTTTAGTTTATTTAGTAAAAAATAATTAATGAGTAAATTATTTAAAAAAAAATAATTTAATAAATAAATATTAAATCATGATTAATTTATTTAATAAAATTCCTATTAATTAATTAATATTTAATATAGTAATAAAATTCTATATATATATATATATATATATATATTAAATTTGGGTCAATATATATTAATATAAAATGATAATATTCAAATTTTATTTATTTATAACACTAATAATTAATATCTTAGAAAATTTGTAAATTAATTACTAATAATTAAATATTCAAATACATTATATTTGTATTTGATTTTATTTTTTTTTTAGTTAAGAAAAAAATTTTATTTATATTTTAATATATATATATTTTATTGAATGCGTTAATTAGTGAATAAATTATAATTAATTTAAATATAATAAAGTATTCGTAATTCATATTCACTTTACATTCATCCAACCAAACGTAAAAAAATAGTTTACATATTTTTACTTTACACAACCAAACAACAATAAAGATTGAATTCATCAGATTCACTTTACATCAGATTTTTTTTACATCAGACTTAAATGCGCAAAACAAAACTCTTCAAATTTAAATCATTCCTCACTTCCCTTCTTTTAAGTCAAATTTCAAATCAATTCTATTTGATTTTCTCAAACTCAAATCAATTCCATGATTTAATTCCATAGTTGAAATCCTTAATTGAAATCCATAATTAAAAGTCATGATCAAAATCCATCAAAATTCTTAAGTCAAAATTTTCTAAGTCCTTAACCCTTTCTTAAAAACTTAGCCAAAATCTTGATCAAAACCTACTCAAATCTTTGAGATTTTCTCATAATCCATTTATATTCTCGTTTATATTCACACATATAAATGAAATATAAATTCAAATCAAATTCAAAATTCCAAATCAATTAATAAAATTTTTCCTAAATTTTATTAATTTTCTATTAAAGGACTTAGCCAAAATCAACTCTAAAACTTGATCAAACCTATTCAAATCCTTGAGATTTTCTCAAAATTAATTTCTGCCCTCATTTATATTCTCATATATAAATGACATATAAATATAATTCAATTCAATCAAATCCAAAAATTAAATTCCAAATTAAAAATGTTTGAAATTCTCTTAAATCCTTTAATTTTTCAATAATGGCTTTAACCTAAACTTTGATCAAACCACTTCAAACTCATGGGATTTTCTCAAAATATATTTGTATTTTCATTTATGTTCTCATATATAAATGAAATATAAATGTATCTCAATCAAATCCAACTCAAAAATTAAATTTCAAATTAAAAATTCCATTAAATCCATTAAATTCCCTTTAATGGATTTAAACCAAATCAAGATTAAAATCTTTCAAATTCTTGAAATTTTCTCATGATCAATTTATATTCTCATTTATATTCACCTGTATAAATGAAATATTAATTCAAATAATCAAAATGCACTCCAAATTTCAAACTCAAATCAAATCAAAATCAAATCTAAGCCTTTGAAGTCAAAATCTTCAACTTAGCCAAAATCAATTCAAATCAAGCCAAACTCTTGATTTTCTCTCATTGTTCAATCAATCCTACAATCATGAGCTCATACATAAATTCAAACTTCAATCCTTCAATCAAAACCTAAATCACAAATCAAACCCAAAACTCCTTCATATTCTTCCTTTGAATATGAGATTTTCAAATGGATCAAAATCCATTTGACTTCAAACCTTTTGTAAATGGATTTATATTTCAATCATAAGTCCATATACAAGATCAATCAACTTCAAATCAAGCTTTGACCAAGCCATTTGACCCACTTAGGCTCACTTGACCCAAAGTGACCTAAAGTACTCTTATGAGCTAACTTTTGATCCTAACCAAATTGGATTGAACCAAACTCATATTTGCCTCTCATCATGATCAACAATCATCATGGGATGATCAATCAAACAAATTGGGTCAAACTAAGTCAAACCATTAATTCAAGTCAACACTTAACCTAAAATGAAACCTAACATAGCCAAAATTCCACCATAGGCCAAATTGATTGAAACCATTGATCCAAGTTCACTCATGAAATATGTTTGAACTTGACCAAGTCAACCTTTGAGCCTAATCCCATTTCAATTACTGACCAAAGTTGACCCATTTTGACCTAAAGGGCCAAAATGTGTCAAAACTTGATCTAAGCCAAATTGGAAACCAATGGATAAGTCCATTCCAAATCACTGAAACTTGACCAAAGCCTCAATTGGCCAACTAGACCAACCTAGCCACTGACTTAGACCCAACATGACCTAAAGGGGTCATGTTGAGACAAAATTGAATTTAACCCAAATTGATTGGAAACAAAGATACAAATCCACTCCATATGACTAACCAAACCTAAACCTACCCTTGACCTAACCCAAATAGGTCAAATGAGTCAAATGGGTCAACTTGACCCATTTGACCTAAATGAGTCATATGAGCCAAAATCTAATCTATACCAAATTGAACCAAACCAAAGGCACCAAAATATTTCAAATGGTCATATGAACTTGATCCAACCCTTGGTTTGATCAATTTGACCTATTGGTTAACATAACTCAGTTTGACCTAAATGGGTCAACATGAGCCAAACCCTATCAAATGGATTCCAAATCCATTGAAACTTGGCCCAACCTATTTTTTCAACATACCAAACATACCCAAATTGAAAAAATAGTAAAATGACCATTATACCCCTAGTCCATAGAACAAATTTTGGCCGAGTTCATGGGTGTTATGGTCATACTCATCACAAACACTGAGGCTCTCCTAAAATCTCAAGGGAGTGATGAGTGGTGCACCAACCCAATGGGTTTGGGTCAACCCATTTGACCCATGGACCAAACCGCCCATGGCATGAATTGAAAATTCAAACTCCCCAAACCTCATTTGGATGCACATGGGAGCTAGCTTCCACTCGGCCAAACCGACCATGTGCACCTCTAACTACTCAAATAACCCATCACATTGGTCGGAATTGGATCAAAATGCATAGGCTCAGTGATTGCCATGGGGAGATATACTCTAATTCACTGCTTTGATACATTCACACCATCGAGCCTAGAGAGAAAACATCAGAGCTTTCCCAAGGCCTCTAGAGAGATTTGGAATTCATCTTTCTCGGTTTTCAAACAGTGAAAACAGGGGAGTTCACCTTGATTTCCAACTTCTTCCACACTTGATCTTAGCCCAATTCCTTTTGCAAGCACACTTAGGTGACCAAGTTGAGCTCACCTAAGTTGATTCCCAAGTTCTAAAGGCAAGGGATGATTGAATTGGATCAAAGACGAACTCAAGGGGAGGAGGTGACCCATGGAAAATCCACTCCATCTCAAGTGCTCTAAACTTCAATGCTCAACCAGATGAAGCATCCCAATCGAGTACCAGTGATCACCTCCAGTAAGGGATGTTGGTCTTTTGTAAGTGGATTTTCATACCATAGGATCTAAGCCATTGGATTGGCCGCTTTGATCTTTTAGATGGTCTGTGTTGAATCTTATTTGAATCCATGAAGGATCGCGATCTTCCTCGAGTGTGAACGGCTCACATTCCTCCTGGAAGAACTCAACCACCATCCATCCACATATTTTAGATGGACCTGATTATTTCATATTTTAGAATTTAATCACCCTATTAAAAAACTGTATCCTCGTCATCCATTGATCGGATAAGGGTAAAACACCAGCCGCCTCTCCTAATGTGACAATTTAAGAAATGGATAACGGCGCGATGTGTGTAAAGCGCGCTGACCGCCGCCACCACGCGTAGCGCCATGGATGGGGTATTAAATGGGGATTAGTTATTTAACTAATTAATTCCTATTTAATCCCTATATCATCTAAAAATCATAACTCCTCATAGAAAAATTGGAAAAATAAAAGAAAAAATGCCCTGGATAGATAATTTCACCTATAATATTTTAAAATTTTTTTCAATGTATTTTCATTTCCCTTCTTCTCTGAATTTGGATTTCTTTTGGAATGATAATTAACTAATTATTTTCTAATTAAGTCCCCAATTAATCTCAAACTTCTAAGGTTCATTTTAGGGGATGATCTTTACCTCCCCTAATTTTCTTGAGATTTATTGATGCCTTGATTAGGAAAATTGCTATCTCATTCCCTAATTATCCCTTTCATGTAATTAAGGGTAATTAAGATGTAATTAGTGTATTTTACCTATGATTAAGTTGGATTAAGGTTATATCCAGTGAGTAGGGGTTTTAGAAAATAATTTTGGGGTATTTCCTCTAAGCTATTCCCTAAACCCCCTTTTCTTTCCTTAAACCCCCTCAAAAATCTCCAGAACTTAATTAATTTATCTTGGATAGATACTTAGGGGTTCAATAGCCTAAGTCTAATTAAGGAAATTAAACCCCCTTTCATAAGTGTGAAGGGGTGTTTTAAAAGTACTTAAGCTAAAACCCCTTAGCTTAATTAACTTTTAATTATGAGCCAAATTACATTAGGCCTTTTCATTACTAGGTGCATTTCAAATTTATATACCTTGTGGGTTTTATGTCATCTCATTGGCTCATAATTACTTAGTTAATCTTCTAGGTAGTAATTAAGTCATTTAATGCATACTTAACCTAATCAAGACTTAAAATAGATTTAATTATCTAAAAAATTAAACAAAATGCAAAACACATGTGGGAATGGGTTAGAACAACAAACTAATCTCACCCTTTAAAATTAAATCAAACTTCAATCAAACAAAATCATTTTGAAATTCACTTTGATTTATTCTAAGTTTTCTTATTCTTTAAGAATGTCTTTAGAATTAAGTAAAGTGAGTTTGTTCATGTTTACATGCTTTTTTAGATCTTTCCCAACATGTTAAATTGTATGTCATGTGATTATGCATCCATAATTTCATATTTTCAAAGTTTTAAAATGAAATTGTTTACTTTATGTCAAATGTGCATGTGTAGGCTAAAGTAAAATATGAGTGACTATTATCACTTTTGTGTTCATACATCAATAATTATAATTTATAAAATCATTTATATTTAATATATAGAATAAAATTTTGAAGCTTTTTTTATTTTAGAATAATTTTTTTTAGTCTCAATATATTCAAAAAAATACATAAAAGTCTATATAACACAAAATACTCAGTGGAAATTTTATTTTTCAATGTTAGTATGTTAAATGTTTTTCTATAAATATAGAAAGTTACATAATGAAAAGTTTATAAATCTTCAGATATGAGGTTGAACAAAATCCAACTAAACAAAATGCTAAAATACATACACATGACAAACTTAAATATGAAGTAAGTAAATAATATACCTAAAATAATTTTCTCACAGACTTTCTCTCTCTTCTTTTCTCTCTTAAAACTATTCATTGTTTGGGAAAATGAGAAAAATAGTGGGGTTGAGATATTTATAAGAAAAATATTTTTTTATTAATTAATTAAAAGAATATGATAATTATTAAATTTATTCAATTTTAATTATAATTTTCTATAAATTCTTTTATACATTGAAATAAAAAAATCTATAAATTGTAGAAAATAATCAATAAATCCAATAACATGTCTATCTTAGAAAAAAAATGGTTTAAAAAATGGACACCAATGGTAACAAAATAAGGCACTAATTTCTTAAGAAAGATAATTTCAATAAGTACATTCTAAGATATATGTAGAGCCATCTACCTTAGGAATCCTTATTAGGTGATGGAGTCCATTGTAAGGTGATGTTTCTATCTTTTGAGATATCACATCATATCTTGGATGTAGTACTCAATCCCTATGACTCCAAATTAAAAACATCATAAGGTTATTAATAAAAGATAGTGTGTACAATTAAAGATGTTGAGGTTTAGACTGATGATTATGAATTTTGATGAACATTCTAGTAGGTTTATTATCATGATGAAGTTATAATATTTATCTTATCTCCAAAATAGAATCACATAATAGTCTAAAAGTGGATCTAGAAATGACATACTAGAAAGAGCAATATATTGACCAACAAGGAAGAAAGTAATATGTTGTAATTAATGGTAACCTGAAAAATTAATTAAGATATATGAATGATCAAGGTAGCATAATAAACAAATATACTTGGTAACTAAAGTTTGAAACATAGAGGCATGACCAAAAATTAGATCCATTACTCTAATGGAACACAACAAAACTTATAAAAATTTTTTTAAAGCCACCAGCATAATAGTAGCCATAAGAAATAAACCAACAAGATTGCTCAATAGTAGGGGTTTCAATCCTCGAGAAATTTTCAAGATCAAGATAGCTAATCTCATTCTTCCCCTATTTAGAAAGCTTTTTTCCTACTTATAATCTAATCCATGGAAATAAAATTAAAAATCACAATTATACATGTATGCAATATTTCATTTCACATACACCAAACATTACAAACAAGAGTAGAAATTAAGAGAATATGAAGGTACTTTGAGATATTGTGGTGATAAATAAATCAACTTAATGCACCTAAAGTAGTGAAGCGTTAAACAAAAAAAATGCTCATTAGGCAACAAATTTCTAACTAGCTTTAAAAAAAGATAACTAAAAAGAAGTTAATTGTTAGATTTTAAATGTTGGTTGCATAACTGATAGACACAACGAAGCATAATTTATCCAATCCTTAAATTATCAATAGTGTTAAGACCACCATAGATAGCTACCTAAGAATAAAGATTGAAGTTAGGAGACCAACCTTTAAACCAAAAATTTATGTATTTTGATGTATGTTAAAAATATTAAAGAATATAACATTTCTAGCTTCAAACAAGGAATAAAGTGTATTTTTATTCTTTCATCATCTCTAAACATGGTCTTATAAATAATCACATTTAAAAGGGTTTATAAAACACTAAACTCTATTAGAGAAATTTGCATTAAATTGAGCATTATTTGGTAAATTAAATAATGAATTGACATTCCTAACAAGATTTTCTATTTAGAAGGCCCCATTTAGCCAAGGTCCTAAAATAAAGAAAACAATATGCCATCACCTAAGGCAAAAGATAACTATTGTTGCATTAAAAAAAACAAATGAAAATAATCCTTTCCAAATAGAAAAAAATAACCTCACCTTTTTAAAAGAGCCATATGTTACACCCTATTAGAATACTATCGGCTCCAAAAATTTGCCATTGATCTCTCAATTAATAGAGTATGATTTAATGTCGATCAAATTTTCAGAAAATAAATAAAATAGTAGATAAGACACTACCTTGAGAATTTGCTCTCATTTTGTGAGGACTTTAGATATGATTCTAGGTTTCCTATAAGCCCAAACACCTATAATTAATTACCCCTCTCAATGCTGAGAGAGAGCTTTTGATTAAAGCTAGTTGTTAGATTTCTAAATGCATAGTGTATAGTAGCAGCATATGGAGTTTAAAATTTAAGCTTATGAAATTCATCATATTAATTTAAAGCAGATGGTTGGAGTTTAAAATTATGCCCGATCAAGATCCCATGGTTCCATCATCCCAGGCTATTGTGGTCTCTAGTTTACTTAATCATAGGAGGTAGTCAACACAACCTGATCGAAGGATCCTTGTCCACAGCCATGTGTTGTGTCATCCGAGAGAACCTTATAGACTTGGGATGGTGTTTATCTAAAGAGACCAGTTTAAGTCCACATTAGTTGATATATGGCTTTTTATCCATCATCACCATTTCATCTCAAGGGCGGCTAGGGAACAAACAAGCTACAATCATGATTGTAATATAATGATTCCATTTCTACAATAACTATAAGAGGACTCTGATCCATCATATATGTAGAGCCTAATAAAACTTGAGAGACATCCATGTCTGTCACAAGATTGATAATAACATAGAAATCTGACTGACATCTCCTTTATGGGCTAGAGTTTTTTTTAATTTGTCATGTACGACAAACAATAGTATAAAGTGGATAGATTCAATTTTACTTCAAGTTATAAATAGTGAATTTTATTTAGCCATTGAACGCTTATTGATTTATCAGATTTTATATTTGTATTGATACTTGATTTTGATTAATTAAATTTGAGCTTACAAGCACCTTTTGATGATAAGTATCCCCTCAAGTTGAAATCTTCATTCAACATAGCCATCATCAGAGTATATAAGTCTACTTAATCATTTAGTTTATTATTCCAGATCTTGTCGACTCTATTAATTTAATAATAGAGAATCAGATCAATATTTATACTTAAAGAATTTTGAATTTAAAATTATTGAATATAAATATCTTAGATATTTTGATAATAATGACCCATCAGATTTATATCTTCAATCAACTCAACCATCATTGGGGTATATAAGTGCTTGGTCATTTAGTTTATTATTCTAGATCCCATTGACTATATTAATTTAATAATAGAGGATTAGATCTAGGTTTATACTTTGAGAAATTTGAATTTGAGAATATGAAATATAAATATCTTAAATATTTTGATGATAATGACCTCTCTGGTTGATATCTTCAATTAACTCAACCATCATTAGGGAATTAAGAGATAATCACTTTACTATCATATGACAGAATTAGCTTCTCAGAGATTTTCTCAAGTGGAGAAAGATATAACAACATCATTAGGCCTTATTAACTCAATATGCCTCAATTAGAATTAACCACATAACATCCTGACATTTGATTCATGCATTCAAAGATAGTATCATGAAAACCTAGCGTATTTTAGATTGATTATTGATTTTCACAGGGTTTAGAAGATTTACATATTTGTCAAAGTAACTTTCATGGATTTCAAAGTACTGAGTTAAATTTGGATTCACCTTGAAATACATGTAAGCATTTTGACTCGAGTTGCTTGCATGAATATCAAGGTATTAAATATGAATGTGAAGTTTTCTTAGAATATATAGAATATTATGTCATCTGAGTCCTTTCAATACTTCTCTATGTGAAAGGATTGCATATAAAACTACCTCATGATTCATGATTTAATTTAGATTTCTTGCATGCACTTCAAAGCATTGAGCTTGAATATAAAGTTACCTGTGGGCGAGGTACTCTATCTCACTCTTACTCATAATCGAGTCGTCAAGTCATATTTTTGCTAAAAAAGAAATCATTCAGTCCCTTACTATATATATATGTTCAAATATCATCATTTTTAGTCCATATGGTATGGGATGAAATAATTCAAGTTTTGATGAAATGTCATAATCATGTTCAGAAATGAGCAATCAAATTTTATTCTTACATATAGACAAGTTATCAAATTGAAGACAATTCCATTTCAAGTGCTTCCATGAATTTTATTTTACTTGACGATTGTCTCTCCCACATATTTTTTATTTAGAAATTTGACTTATCAATACTTGACATAACTCAATTAGAAAGTTTATTAGGGAGCTTGATTTATTGTCATTAGAGAGCTATCAAATCTTCTTTAAATGTTGCATGAATTTAAGTTCTTATGATATGATTTTGTTTTAAAGTTTTAGAACTCTCATATGTAATTTTCATTTTAATTTGATGCTAAACTTAAGCTTGATTAGATTAATTTTATTTAATTAAGTGTCTTATTTTAATTCTGCTCAAACTCTATTTTAGTCCTATGCGAGTTCAAAGTTTGGCAAAATTTTGGCAGCCATTTGACATCGTCTTAGGAGACGCTCGGAGTGCTAGAGCATTCCTACCATGCTTAAAGAAGCATGCATAGTCAATGTCTTGTGACACTACGGCTTGGGGAGTCTTCTAAATCCACCACGCTTAAAAAAGAGTGCATATGCCTTCAATATCTGCATAAAAGGGAGATTTCCTCGTCGCATTGAAACAACATGCACGGGTACTTATATTGAAGCATATATTTGCAATTGTATTAAAGTAGAAGTATAAAGATTTAATACTTTAAGAAAGTATATACACAGGTGTTTGGAATGAAATTTGGCAGCATCTCGGTGTTATCCCCGTATAAGGGGCTGCATCAAGAGTGGTAGAGCATTTCTACCATGCTTAAAGAAGCATGCATAGTCAGTGTTTTGCGACACTACAGCTTGGGGAGTCTTGTAAACTCAACGCGCTTAAAAAGCTTGCATAGGCCTTCAATACTTGCGCAAAAGATATCCTGATTTTCTCGCCATGTTGATGTAGCATGCACGAGTAGTTATGATCTTTTGATATTAATTACAATTTTACTTTTATGTATACATGAAGGTGAGATGATTATAATATAAATGTAACTACTCTACTACACTCTCACTTCTATCATTGGTTTACCCTTTTTTTAACCCATTAAATAGTAGTGAGAACCACAACCTCTCAGTGGATCTAACCTCCACTTTGACCTCCTCATTCCAAACATTAAGAAGCTATCACTCTTCCCAAGCTTCTGTACTTCAGAATTGCCAAGTAATAGTGATAGCCACATACTCCCAACAAATCCAAGCTCTATCCCACCTTTTTCATGTCCAACATCAAAACACTAATACTTTTTTCTAATTTCAGCAAGGTGGAATAGAAATTCAACAACAAAACATCATATTTTAATTACATATAGCATGAAGAGAGCAACATAAATCCCTATGACAATTTAGATCTTATTATCCCATACCTCGTAGGCTGAAATCAAATTACGGGAGCTCAAGGGGTTGAAGTATGGGCTGTTTGGCTTGCTAAAAGAACCAAAAGAGGGGTAGGAATGGTTCAGAAGGGAGAGAGAGAGAGAGAGAGTTCGTTCAGTGGTAGGTTCAAGCAGCTTGGAAGCAAGACAAGAAGGGAGATGTGCAATAGCCAATGCTTGGCTTTCCTAATGCATAGATGGTAAGGGAGGAACGACCAGCAGAGTTTTGGTACATTAGGAGGTGCCAGTAATGTTCAACTACTTCATTTGGCCAAGAGGAATCGAAAGATTAGGGTTGGTGGCTAACTTGATTGAGATTGAGAGGACAGAGGGGAGAGTCGTGTCCAGTCCAACAAGAAGTAGCGGAGATTCCTTTGATTATTGTTGGATGGGCATCGGACGAATAATCGGCGAATACGCTCGGATTGGGGAGGAACCGAATGAATGGAGGGGATGTGGCGCTTGAATTGGAGTCAAGACTGTGAATAGAAGAGTTAAGGTTAGGTATTAGGGGTATTTATAAAGCTTATGTTTATTTAAATGAAAATAAACCATAATTTTGATTTTTACGACACCATTATATATAGTTAATATATATCCTGATTTTAGGCTATTCAAATGTTTCGGATGCAACGACATAGTCCGTATTTGTTGACCTCACTTTTGGAGTGAGTTGTCATCCCCCTCTTATTAGACTCAGGAGTCTTCCAAACACCAAGACCTCCTTTATCATAAGACATTTCTAGCACATAGGTGAACACTTAACCTAAGCCTAGAGATTTATAAGGGTTAATCATAGGATTAGGCTATGCCTTAGGACTTAGGGAGATCCACCTACCCTATAGCCTAAACCCAATCCATGCTCAACTTCTGAAACCAAACCTCAAATTCAAATCAAATCCAAGTCCATATCTATAACCAATTCTAAGCCAAATGATTGAAGCCCATGACCAAATCCAAGTTCAAAACCAACCTAAGCCCTATGATTTTATCTTATGGACATAGCCTTAACCAAATTCAAATCAATCCAAACTCAAGTGATTTTCTCACTAATCGATTCAATCCTTCAATCAATTTATCAAACTTACAATCAAACTCAATGCCAAATCCAATTTGCCAAAATTTGAAATCATACTAAATCCTACATAAGTCCTTTGAATCACTTTCATGAACTTAGCCAAAATCCCATCCAAATCAATCCAAAATTAAATAATTTTCTAATAATCAATTTATATCTTCAATCATCTTCCTAAATATAAATCAAATCTACATTCAAATGATCAAAACCAAATCAAACTAAATCAAATTAAGTCAAGATCTTTTCTAAGCCATATGAATCAACCTTCATGAGCTTAGCCAAATCTTAACCCAAATCACTTCTAACTCAATTAATTTTTTCATGAATCAATCATATCTTCAATCATCTTCACAAATATGAATAAAATATACATTTAAATCATCAAAACTAAATCAAACTAAATCAAAATCTAAACTTAAGCCACATGACCCAACTCTATGGACTTAGCCAAATTCCTTCAATCCAAAGCACAAATTCAATTAATTTTCTCATGAATCACTCATTCCTTCAATCATCTCTCCAAATATAAATGAAATCTACAATCATAAAGTCAAACCAAAATCAATCCAAGTCAAACCAAAATCAATCCAAGTCAAACCCAACTTAACCCATTTGACTTAAAATATCCAAATGAACCAAAATCCACTCAAACCCAAATCAAATGTAATTGAATTTATATATCAATCCCAAATCCATATATAAACTCAACTAAATCAAACTCAACCCAAAATCAAGCCAACTAAACCCAATTGGTCCACTTGACCCAAAGTGGACAATTTGACCTATTTGAATCAAAATCTAATCCAATCCAAATCAAATTGAACTAAGCTAACTTAAATGTCATTCCATGATTGTTGATCACCCTAGGTTGATCAATTATCATAAATTGGGTCAAACCAAGTTCACTTGGTCCTTTGACCAAATTAACCCTTTTAACCCTTATGAACCCAAACTAGCCAAATTGCAATCTAAGCCAAATTAATTAAAACCAATGATTCACAACAACTCAAATTCCACATTTGAACATGATTTGACCTCGATTGATCCAAACCTAACCCAATTAGCCCTCTTGACCCAAGTTGACCCAATTTGACCTACATGGATAAAATGGGTCAAATCTTGATACAATCCAAATTGATTGCAACCAATGACTCAAGTTCATTCCAAATTGATTATTGAACTTGTCCAAAGCCTCAATTGAGCCCAATTGACCCACTAAACCTGAATGACCTATTGAACCTAACTTGACCTAAAGGGTGTCACACCAACCTAAACCCATTAAAATTCAAATTAAACACAACCAAAGCTTACAACATATTCCAAATGATGAACCAAACCCAAGCCAAGCCATGACCTAAGCCAAATTGGCCAATTGAGTCAAATTGGTCAACTTGACCCATTAGACTCCAAATGAACTATGATGAGCCAAAATCAAATCTAAGTCAAACCAAACCAAACCAATGACACCAATACACTCCAATTAATCATATGAACTTGACCCAACTATTGGTTTGACCCAATTTAACCAATTGGTCAACCTATCCCGATTTGATCCAATTTGACCTTTGGGTCGAATTGAGCCAAATTGAACCAAATCAACTCCAAATGGCTTGAAATTTGGCCCTACCCACTTTTGACTTAATTCAAATATGCTCAAATTAAATCCAATGCTAAATGACTATTCTACCCTTGGGTCAAGGGTATCACATGAGATAAATCACCCATGTAAGTGGTCATTTCCCTTATTTGGTCACTTGGCATCCTCCTATTGGCTCACATGGGCACCTAGGACACTACCCAACCTGACTTAAGGGTGGTTTAGGTCGGCCATGACGTAAGGGGAGGTGAAATTACCTCACCTCCCCAATTGGTGCACTTGAAATACCAAGGACTCCCACTAAACCCCCTTGGTAGCCACCTCCCAAGCCTTGGCCAATCAAACTAAGCCACCTAGGATGATTCCCTACCTTCCCTGACCTCCACTAGTGGTCGACGATCACAAAGAGCCAAACTTAGTCGAGCCATCCGATCCTTGGAATGAGGGGGTATACCCCCCTCATTTTGATCCAAATCAAAGAAAGAACCTCAATGTGAGCTAAAGAACACTAAGGAGAGTCCCTAGAAGCTTCCCATATCATTTCCTGAGCTCTAAACAATCCCCATTATCGATTTCCTTCAAAGCCAAGCTAGGGAAACCTTCCTCTCACTCCCATTTTCTCAAGGCTCAACCAAAGTATAATTAACTTTGCATACACCATCCTTGGAGCTAGCCGAGCAACAATGAATCATTCCATTAGCTTCCCGATGATTGAAGGACTAATTTCGATCGATACTGACCACCAAAGCTTCGTGTATTGATCTTTCAATCCATCCACGTTAAATTAGAGCTTGTGTTGGTCAGTAGGGCTTCGTCTCTACTAGATGAACTTCCTCAATCGAGATTTTCACCAGTCTTAAGCTCTGGTGAGGTAATTCCTCAAAATTGACACTTAGGCTAAAAGGAGTTGAAGCTTTTTGAAGAGAATGTTCATCCCGTGTGATCTTGATTGTTGGATTCCTTTGGATCCTTCACGTGAAGGTGTGGGATCCATTTGAGTCGATCGAGCTCGGTGAGCTCGGATTACAAATAATGGACTCCGTTCTCCTTAGCTCGTGTGATGACAGATCACACACCATCTGTTCCATGTGATTAGAATGAACAGTCATGATTAGATATGTTAGCATTATCCAATTTAATCATTTTATGTTGCAGGATTAATCATAGCCGTTCGATCTTAAATCAGACCACACATGAGAAAACACATTTCACCGCCACCACGCAAGTGCTGATTAGGATTATTTTTAAATAACTAATCCCATGGTGCCACGTGGAAAGCGCACCATGTCAGCATGCCATGTTTCGCCGATGGGATTAAGGGTTAATTATGCCTAATTAAAGTGTTTTAATGGCTAAAATTTATAAAAATCATAACAAATTGTAGAAAATAAAAAAATATAAATAAATACTCATTTTAAAGGTATTTTAGAAGGAAATTAATTAAAAATGATCTTAATTAATTTTTAATAGTACTTAAAGCTTAATTAAGGTTTAATTAAAAAATTAATTAGCTTTATTACTCCTTAATTACTTGAGAAATTAATCTCAAATTTTGTGAGTTAATTTAATGGGATGACCTCTGCCTCCTATGATTTTCTTGGTATTTATTATTTACTTAATTAGGGGAATTGACTAATTAAGCCCTATTACTCTCTTAAGCTAATTAATGGTTAATTAATCCCATGAACTATAACAAATTGATTAATTAAGTTCATTAATCACTATCCAACAGTGAATGGACTAATGGAGTGGGGTTGGGACCTCTTTCCTAACCTCTTTCCGAAGTTCACTTCATTTTTCAAAATTAAATTAATTAATTAAATTTGCTTCATTAATTAAATTAAAAATCATAATAAAATCAAAACTTAATTAATTAATTCTTTGACAGATTTTTGGGTGTTCAAGAACCTAAAACTATTTAAGAAAAAATTTGGTTAATCCAAATGTGTGGGGAAACCATGAAAGTACCTAATCAAATCTCTTAATCTATTTAACTATTACTCATGAACTAATTGCATTAGGCCCCTTTTATTTCCTAAGATCCTTGCAAGTTTACTTTCCATGCATATCTTGTTGGCTCATGATTATTTAGTTAATTACTTTAAGGTGACATAGGTAAGGGTTAATTAATGTATGTAATGCATACTACAACTTAGTTAGCTCATAAAATCAACTTAATTGCATTTCATTAAACTAAATTAATTACCAAACATGGGAATGGGTTAGGATCAACAAACCTTTTCTCACATCCTTAAATCAAAATCAAAACATGAAATTAAAAATGGCATTAAAGAAGCTTTGGTTTGCTTTAAATAGTTTTATTTGATATGATTGTCCTTAGGAATTAATTTAATTGAATGAAATCATGTGTTTATGTTTATTTATTCATTTCCAATCATGTTAAATGTTGTAAGCCATTTGAAATCATGCATTCATCCTTTCAAAAATTAAATAAAATCAAATGATTTTCTTTTATGTAAGCTTGCATGTATTGAATTAATTTATAATATATGCGGCAATTATCACTAATAAATTCAAATTACTTTCCAAAGTTTATAAAACAATTACATTGATTAGAGTAATAGTAGTTATGAACATATATAGGTTTGCTTGTGCTTATAGCTTAGATATGTGAAGTAAAGCTTTCTTTTTCTTAATTCATATGTAGTTTTACATGTATTTGAGTGTTAATAAGTATATAGTTCGGACATTCCAGGAGTACGAGATTTTAGGTAGCCCCAAGAAGGTCATTTGATTATCTCACTTCCCTGGTTAACAGCGACACGTACTTATTTGATTTCATTTATATGTGTTCCTACATTAGAATTTAGATAGAACTTTAATTCACATACATAAATGATTCAATAAAATAAAAATATAATCTTTACATGGTTTTCTTTCCTTCACTTATGTATACATTCATGTGTATTTAAGGAAAGCAAGTACATAGTCTGGACATCCCGGGAATACGAGGCTTTAGCTTCAAGGAGGTCATTTGATTACCTCACTTCCAGTTAACAATGGCATGTACTTGCTTATGTCTCTTAAACATGTGTGTGTGTGTGTTTGTATTTAATTATAGAATTAGAACCCTTTTCTTTTATCAAGGATACATGCATTCTATAATCATCCATATGATTAGCATGTGTTACATATAAGGTAATGCTCGTTTTTCTATGATTCATGCATACAAGTTTACATATGTTTGAATGTGAATGGGTATATAGTTTGGACATCTAGAAAACATGAGGCTTTAGTTAGCCCCAATGAGGTCATTTGATTACCACACTTCTCTGGCTAACAATGACATGTACCTATTTAATTTCATCCCTATGTATTTTTGTATAAGAATTTAGATAGAGCTTTAAAATAATATGATTAAATAACTCAATCACAAAAAATAGTACAAACTTTAAATACACATGTATACATTCATCATATAAGTGTGTTAAGACATATTGCATGTATAGATACACTTAGGATTAAATCATATGCATGTTATATGTGATGGAAATGAATAAGTTAATATATGTCATGTTATAATAATTCAATTAGTTTAATCTTAAGATACCTATCATATTGGATATAATTATTTAAAGTGAACCTAAACTTAGGATTAATTTAAAAATGTGTGATAAGCCATTCACTAGAAAACTAAATCAAATTAATATGCTTTAGAAAGTGGCTTAAGGTAGGGATGAAAGAGGGCAATCCTCTTTCTTCTTTTTATAACACTTAGTTGTTAAGTGTAATCAAATGAAATAAAAGAAAACATAATTTAAAATTCTCAAATCAATGAAATAACTTCAAGTGAAATCAACCTTTCATGTTAAATTGAATCTTTCTACACTTAGAAAATTATAACTCTAATGCCTAGTTAAGACATACCACACTAAGCCTTAACACACACATTAGAATTAAGTCACCACTTCTAGCTCTATGTTAGGGTGGTATATGATGTGATGTATATTTTATTTTAGACTGGATGTTCGGGTGTATGCTTCGTAGACTAGATGTTAGGCCATTCCTAGCCTAATCATATTTTATGCAAGGGTTATGCTTAAGGGG